>JAAONU010000018.1:8179548-9509436 GCA_012932295.1 Cyclina sinensis
TAAAAATTGCCTTTTAAATCTCAATTTTATCTTTACTTATTGTTCTTTATTGTCAATATCTGATTGAATTTAGATAAAACGCATCTGGATTTAAATAATTGCCTTTAAAATGTATTTCCAATTTCTCCCGATTTGGATTTAATATTTGAAATCCGGCTTCCGTTTTCTTTTTTTTCCTTTTAAAATCAAAGAAGTATTTTATTGAATGTATGAGATTCACTGTGCCTTTGGTCAAATGCGGGTCAGTCCTTGCTTTTCTTAAAGCTATCTTACCTTTTCTTCTAAATAAGATTTTTGTTGTTGTTGTTGTTTTTGCAATTACTCAATAATAATTTCGTTAAAATGTAGTTAAAAAAAAAACTACTATTCACGTAAAGAATAATTTTAAAACAGAGATTTCCAATAATGCTATGTCCTGTCATAATAAACTTACTTAAATTCCCTGCCTCGTGATTCCTCTTTAAAACGTGTAATTTCTCGTACTTTGGTGTTTCACCAAATATCTTCCATACATGAACAATGAGACACGAGATCCTACAGTTTGCTGACTGGCCTTGATATATATTTTTCCGTATAAGATGAAACTGTTAAAGAAAGTGTCATAAAACTAAATGTGCTTTTTTGTTTATAACATTGTTTTGTTTTACCATATTTGCTGTACTTGAGTGATCGCTTAGTATTGTAAAATTATCCTTTACTTCGATGAGACTTAAAGGTGCTTGAAAGTACAGTTGATCGTTTTGGGTCTCTGGTTGTCGTATATTCCGCTTACTAGTATATGGTTTCTTATTCTTTTAAGCGCTATTTCCTCAAGTGTTTTCTCTGTATAATTTCCAAACGTATCTGCCAGTCAAACTGTTCTAAGACATTATTTACTGAGAAATTGCATGACAATTCTTTGCTAAATTTGAAAAAAATGCGTAGAATCTCTGTCATAAGTTTCTCTATTGTCGTCCTGCAATTCATTCTTGATCAATAGTTGATATGATGTTACAGTAGTGAAACGTAAAGTTTTAGCAATATGACAAGAATTTAGCAAATTTTGTGTCGAGATAAAGACTTGTTCTCATTTTTTTTATTTTCTTTTTGTTTTAATCTACTATGTTTTAGTATGTCGTTGAAGTTAAATATTTGTTTTCGTTTCGTTTCAGATAATTATGTTTGTAAGCTGGTCATGTTTATGCCTTTGCTTAGTGTAATGGGAGCCATTCTGACAATCGTTGTAATAGCTATAGATCGTTACCGAGTGATTGTTGAACAAAAATATATGTATCGACGAGCGGCCCTCATCGCTATAGCCTCAATCTGGACAATGTCAATCCTGGTATCGGCACCACAACTTTATGAGTATAATGTATATCAAGACGTCTATGAACACAATTCTAATCTGACCTACAAGTCATGCGGCTCTGAAGGTATTGTAGAAAATTTTGAGACAATTTACGCAACTTTGGTGGTTCTTTTCGCCTTTTTGGTTCCCCTCCTAATCTTATTTATCTGCTATATGAAACTCATACTTTATGTTTGGAGGCACGGCAAAAGGTTTAGAAAAACACAAGTGCACAGAGTCGGAGAACGTTCTGCCGAAACAATGATTAATCAAAGTCAACAGAAGTGCGGGGTGAATAGAATGTTATCGACCAGAATGGTGAAGATACTGAAGTTACTTATTTGGATCACGGCAACGTTCGTAATTCTCTGGACTCCGTACTTTGTAGTCTTTGGAATGACGGTAAGTTTACTGCTTTGCTTTCTCCAGAAGCGTTTTTATCTTTGTTTTTTGAAAATGCATTTACGATATAACAAATGAAATTTGAGGGAAAACCCAGCTTGGCGCAGTTCTCTGGTTTTCATTGCTTGATTTAAAAGTATAATTTGGTCATTCGGGTTGTCAGAAGGAAAAACAAGATGAAAAAGTACATATAATATCGAAACAATGTAGACATGCCTTTACGGTGATTATTTAACTTATGAAGGAACTGAAGACGACTAAAACAATTACCTTTTTTGTGGGTTTTTCTAACTGAAGTTTTTCGAATATATATGTTGTAAAAGATATCTGTCGTCTTCGATATAAACAACACGATAGAGAAAAGCTAACGTTAAAATAATACAATTTTAGTAAAAAGTGATCTTAGTTATTCAAATTATTAATGTTGATTATTTTAGCACACTTACCGTAGCTATACCACAAGGATGACAAACTATACATAATAATTACTCACACTAAAACAGCTCTAAAATTTCATTGAGTGTTGTTTCTTTCTCTGTTACTTGTGTTGCATCGACTGACACATAAATTTGTAAACGTCTATATGTTTTGTTAATTGTAGGAGATTATAGGCATCGACGACACATCAAATTTCACAGAATGGCCACACGCTGTGTCTAAAACAATGACAATTCTAAGTACAATATCAAACCCTGCGCTCTATCTAGCATTCAGCGATAATTTCCGCGAGGCAGTTAGGAGGATGAAGAGCAAATCAAAGCTACCGGGTACAAACAGAAGTGGAAAAGGCCTGGCTAGACCAGAGAGTAACAAGATTAATCCAATGAAAAATGATGGTTTTACTGACCCCCCTGCCCATCGTACAGTTCAGACCAAAATATTCGTGGTACCTCGAACACAAAATATTCGAAAGAATAACATCATACATTCAGGGAATACACATTTGTCATCTTTCTCGTTTTGAATAAGACCAAAGATAGCTATTGGTTACAACGAAACTTAAGTGAAATATTAAAATAGATTTTAAGATATGTATTTGAATATTTATTATTTGTTTGCTTTCGAAGTACATACATTTTAAAACAGCTAAGGTTCTTATAAGTCGACCATTTAAGTAGTGCATGTAATAGTTAATGAAACTGTTTCTAATGTTAAAGCGCAACTTATCCTAACAAATGAAAAGTAATGGTGCCAAACGCCACATTTCACATGTATTCATTTTGATTTTTTGTATAGAAGCTGATAGAGTGTGCACTAAAAAGGCGTCAACGTGCTTTGAAACAAATATGGAAAGCATAGGTTTAAAGGATATAGCTGTGACCCTTATTGTGCTTACAAGACAAGCATACAGTGTAGTAAACATTCTCGGGATTTTAAAATCGGTACAATCTATGTTTACGTGTATGCGTAATGTAACTGTAATATGTTTTCAAATAAAAAATAGAAACACGAAATGTCAATTTTCAAATAGCAGAGGAAGCTACTTTTATACATATTTGACCATGAAATTCTACCAATATTGTTCCAATTGTCAAAATTAAACTCCTTCCAAACTCGATTAATCAGAAAGCTAATATATCATAATGTATAATCCATACTTCAGCCTGCACACATATAACAACAGGATAACTGGATACAAAGTAAGCAAAGGCAAATGCAAAACAGCATGAAATTACATGTCAAACGAGCTAACTCTCTATCAAGGGCAAAGTAAGCTTATTCACTTGATTTTACAATATCGTTGTGAATTTTTACATCAAAGTTAGTGTTTCAAGAGAAGATATTGCTGAGTTATCAGTTAAAAAAACATTGCTGTCTCGTCATAAACATTGTCCTTTCGTCAAAACAATGCCAATTTGTCTTACTGACATTATACAAGAAATTAGCAAGAATTATCACCGACTTACTTAGAAGCTTTTTGCTATCTGCCATTTTAATTCGCGAGTCTTGTACATCATTGGCATAAACAAAACATTTACTACTTACTACATGAAGTTTGATCGCTTTAACTGTATGTTGTTGCGTGCAGCAATCAAATCATGTTTTACACCCAGGGAAAAAATACACAAGAGAAAGTGAAATTCAGTGTTCGAACTTTACTTATTATCTAAGTAAAAGTACGGTCTACAAAAGAAATTCCGCTGTTTACTAATACGCGTTGATCAGAGACAGAAGCTTTATCTGAAGAGATAAAATGGATTTTAAAACTAATCAAAGAATTTCTCTGGTTTGATCATTTTCGTTTAACATGTAGCTACATTTTCATTTAACTAACATAAAACATAATTCACAGCGTTATGGTATTTGTTCACGAACACTGCAGATAGTAAAACCATAGTCTGCAAATTTTAAACACTTGAAACGTGTTTGAGAAAAAAACTGTACATGTACATTTTTGTCTAGGATACTATAGTTTAACATAAATGAGCTTAATGTAATCAAGAGGCGCTCCTCCTCTAAGTAAAATCAAGTGTTAAAACGTGAAATGTATAATTATGTCAATTTTAACAGAGTAGTCACCATGTTATTACAGTAACTAGACTGGAATGAGACGACTTGACATTATAACATCAAAGTCAGCATGTAAGTGTTATAGATACGTGATTGCATGTACAGATTACTACACATACGCAAATTAGTGCCACATTGACTTACTGAGACTGATTATAGATCTAGTATAAACTGATTAGAAAGCTGTCAGAAAGAAGGGTGTAAAAATATATGCTTCAAAAGCATTTTTGCTGCAATCTCACTAATCTGCTTATAAACGCAATAGACATAGGGAGGGCAACTTCTTCGGCGAACAGTTATCGAATCTTAAATTTGAGTTTTTCCCCAAACAAATGAAGTTTAAATCAATTGATCCAATATACGTTGACGATATAACACTTAACAAATTTAGCATTTTTTCAAAACTATTACCATTTTTAGCGAAAAGTTAATCTTGTGTCATAATAAACTGCTAAACAATGCATTGTGAAGCATGAAACGCCACATTGCACTGACTTACTTTAAAAAATATTAAGAAGAATGATTTCAAATGAGACTAATATATTTTGATTTTCTTGCTCATTGCAATTTTGTCTTGAATCGAAATTAGATTGAAACCCAAAATATTTTCCTCAAGCAATTTGATTCAAAACATTTCGAGAAAATGTTAGCGTTCCCAGTCGCCTTCCCCTTAACGCCATTCAAATGACCACATGTTGATATAAAAGAGTATAAACTGCTTGATGTCTGAAACACCTATGACAATGGATTCCTACAGACAGCACACCTATGAAACTGGATTCCTACAGATGAACGAAACAATTTCTCAAGTGACAAAAGAGAACATCAAATACATATTTGATACTGAATCAATGGTACAAAGGTTTTTGATAATGTGCAAGTTCCGAAATGATGGAGTTATTCTCTTTTTATAGAAACCAGTTACTTTTCAGGTTGGTTTAGTACAAGCGTTCCTCTGAAGTTGCAAGAAAAATAAGGATTTAATTAAATGTAAGCTTACTTTAACGCCACATGCTTGCGCTAGAATGCTAATAATGAACTGTAAATGAACCTTACAGCCCTTAACTACCCTATATGCCACTGAAATAAGTCATTATTGTAATATGAGAGGGCACATGACTGGGTTCCGAAACATAATGCAGGGCTGGATCCAGAAATATCTGACTGGGGGGGGGGGGGGGGGCTTGGGGGAAGGTACGGAAGAGGGTGACCCCCATCTGTAGGGGTGAGGGTTTGGGGTCCTCCCCCAAGAAAATTTTCTAAAAAGGTGGAGTAAATAGCTCATTTTGGTGCATTTTAGGCATAAAAATATAATGAAATTTGTATGAGAATTTAAAAGAAATATACTGGTATACTTTGAAATGTTCAACTAAAGCAAAAAAACATACGACAAGTTTTAACTTTTTTTATTTTATATTTATGAAGTCCTCTGAAACAAATAATTTATCAATAAATTAATTGGCATAACAAATGAACTTTTTTAAAGAATTTATTTATTTCTCTGTTTAGTTTAGTTACAATTGGAATTGCATCAATTAAACCTGCCTTGGTGTAATGAAATTTTAAGAAAACGTAACTTGAAAAAAGTTTAAAATTTTGTTTATTTACTTTCGACCATCATCACGTGACATGACTGTCGGCAGTGAGTGAAAGTATGGAAGGGAAGTAACCGCTGTGTGGAGTCTGCACCATTCGGAACACCTCGGGCGACTTCAATAAGTCTTTATACGAAGTTGTCGGAAAAGGCCGAGTTGTTACGATTGGAGTTTGCACAATATCATCAGGCAACTGATCATGGTCAGCGGACGCTCATTTAACAACTTTATCAAATACTTCAAGGTAACTTGACGCTTGAAAACTATACATCATGATCAGTCGGATAATCCGTGCCACCGAATATACGGTGCATTGTGTAATATACACGGCTATAAAGTTGCGAACTCGTTATCAGTTGTAACGCAATATTGCATGACCATTGCAAATTGAAAGGTTGACTTTGTTTCTGTTACGAGGTGAAAAGAGCTGAAAAAGCTGAAAAATGTTTTAGAGTCTTTAAAAATGAGCCCTTTTATTTTTTTTACAAACGGGCAAGCTGAGGGGGGGGGGGGGGGCTTGGGCCCCATAAGCCCCCCCCCCCCCCGCCCCCCCCGGTAAATCCGGGCCTGTAATGAACATTGTTTGCCCTTTCAAACTAGAATTATCAAATTTCAAAGATATGCACTATCCATGATATTTGTATATATTACAATAGTATACAGTTATTTCATGTGTGTTTGAGGTGTCAGGGAAAGTTTCGAACAGTTGTCCGAGCTTTTTCAGCCTTTTTGTGCAATGGAACGAAACTGTCTGATTAAATTAGAAAAGGCAAAATAAGGAACATTTCTATCAAATTTAGTTTAAAATGGCTAAGTAGTTTTGGAGAAGATGTCATTTGAAGCCAAATATTGACGAAAATCTATTTTTAGCGCTGTTGGCCAAGTTTTGTAATACCTGGATGGGAAATGTAATCTCTTGTGTTGGAAAGTGTGGACGTATGACATACGACAGAGGTTAGACAACAGACGGACAGTGGGCGATCATTATAGCTCACTGTTTAGCATTAAAGTGCTCAGGTTAGCTTACAAGAAAAGCCTTTTTTTCTCATGAAGAAATGACCGGAATACGAAAGAAAAACGTATAGCAACATTGTCTAGAGTGCATAGAACATGGTTCGATCATAATCGTAATAAGTTCATTTATTTTTCTACATTATTAAAATCAATGTGTTGACGTATTTTATCAGTGACAGATTTTTTAAGTATCGGTTTTACAATTCATGTGTGCATGTGTGACATTGTGTGAGTGGAAAATAGCTATGACTGTTGTATTTTAGCTCTTCCTTCTAAATAATGTGGGAGTATTGTTTTTTCCGGGAAACGACGTGACGACTTGAAGGAAATGTTACATACAGGAAATGACGTGACGTCGCCGGACACATATAGCGACACTGAGTAAATGAAAATGGATGTAACTTAGTTTCTACATAATTCTGATTTTATTCTTTAAAAAGCACATGTGTCCGAAAATTTGAATAAAAAAGTGAATTTAAGAAATAATTCACTTTTATTTTCTAAAAGTTACGTTTAAATATTATTAATATTATTTATTATTACCAAAGCCAGTGTATTATCGAAAACAGGTAATTAGTCAAATACCATATGTTCGGAAACAACAATGTAAGTTAGAAGAATGAGGGCTGATATATTATACATATATATACATATATAATATTCTTCTGAAAAAGGTAGGAAAAATACAGAAATGACATTTCAATACAAAAGTCTATTGGTAAGAAATTGTTTCGTCATTTTCTCTTTTCCTGAGAACGATACTGCAAGAGTAATTGATTGCGCGCTAGTACATCGCGGAAATAAGAATGATTAACTCTCCGCCTCATACTTAGAACAATTGTAATTAAATGTGTTCAGGTAAAATGTCATTTTTGCTCTTTTTCTTCCGTGTCTGTTAGTTTTACTACTGGACCATGACGCATTACTCTTTAAAGCTTCTCGGTAACACTGACGACCCAGAAACAACAGAATATCATTCAATTTTAGACAGACAGAACTAATTTTTTATCCTGTTTCTTTTTTGTTTAAAAGAATTCCATCGGCATAACCGTTACGTATTTTAACTTCACAATGGTCCAAACTTCTACAAGTACAAGCCTTGTCTTACGGATATCCTCGTTAATTATTGTTGTAATGTTATATGGCACCGAGTAACTAACTACTTTTCTTCTATCATTTATTTCATATCCGACCCGATAAAGGTGTGCCGTATAAATTTTGCTTTATTCGGCACATGATACGTCACGAACTACTTTTGTGATTATAATCAAAAGGAAGTGATAAAAAGTTGTTGTTATGACAAACAGAGACTACAGAGACTACTGGAATAAAAATGGAATATTTCAATATGTAGATCTTACAATATGGTGATCATTCAAATAAATAAAATTATTGAAACTTTGGAATTGTTCTTTGTGTATATGTACCCTGGCGGATAACCTTGACATTAGCCTTATTTGAAACACTTAAAGATAGGGTTTCAATATATTTAGTAAATTATTTCCAAGTGCCAGATATGACAGTATAAATAGAATTATAGGTTAGTGTCTTAACTGAGAAAGTTTATCTGGCTTGGCTGCGGAATTTATCGGGTTCGCCTTCGGCTCAACCGATAAATCCTTATGCCTTGCCCAATATACTTTCTCATATTAAGACACTAACCTATACTTTTCTACTTTTGCAAGATGTATGTCAAATTATGTTCAAAATTCCGAAATCACCAGGAGATTGTTTTTCTTCATTTATTGAGTAACGACCTTTTTAATGAATACATGGCATCACACAAGATTGCGACAAAATGCTAAGAGCTGCCTTCCTCTATTAACAGTTTACAAACGAAATATACTTCTTTGTGAAAAAACATGTGACAGAAACATTCAATGTTTTAATATATCTCGATAGATAAATGAAATGAAGAAGCAAAATTTTGATTAATCAAAAGCAGAATTTAAATCTGATCTAGGAAACACTCTTATTTAATTATATAAAATTGTTTTGCAAATAACGAAACTTTGAACTTTTCCAGACATCAGAACATATTTAAATTCAAGAAAATTCTCACAGATTTGGTTAAAAAAATCAGCTGATCAAACTGTGCAAGTTTTCTCGAAAATTACCATCATTTTTTTCTCGCCACTAGTGTTATTTTGTAAATGTTTTTAGTTATTAACTTATTGCTAAACTCCTCATCTGGGAGAAATGTATAAAATAAGAAAATACTAATGTTTAATTCATACCACAAACAGCAATGATAACCCACTCCGATCTTCAACGTTATTGCATATCATATCAACAAATCATATTACTTCTCCAGGCATTATGTTTGTTGAGGTATGTACTGAGATTAATAAAAGGAGTTGTTTTGTAATATATATGCAATTCTAGTAAATAATAACTGACAAACAAACGCCAGCAATAACAACAAGGAATCTTTGAATGAATGAATGAATGAATGAATGAATGAAAGAACATTTAAGATTATCATGTAAACACCAATACTTACCTAACTACAACAACAAAAATAACAGTAAACAAGAAGGCAATTATAGCCCATAATCGCTCACGTGTGTCCCATTGCCCATGTTTCATAACAATAGTTGTGTTAATTTTTCTTGAAATCAGGCCAGTGGTTTGTAAGATTATCAAAGCTGTGAAATCACTATCATGCAGACAAGCAAAATATACCTTTTTTGGCCCCGATACCTCCGGAACACATGATGGGATCAGGTTGGTTCAGGAAAACAAAGGTGATCTCAAGCCCCATCTAGCGGTAGACGTCCATGCAAGGTACCTACATATCAAATATCTAAGATATCGGTCAATAAAAGTAGGTTCAATAACAAGAAGTAGAAAAAACTATTTTAGCCTCGGCGATCTTGACCCTGACCCCAGTGGCTGGTACAGGATCAAGGAAAGTGCCTTTAAATATTTAAAATCAGTCAATGAATAAAGACTCTATAACAGAAAGCAGAAAAATCATTTTTACCCTCCGTGGCCTTGACTTTATCTTGAATTTGACCCTGAGACTTAAAACCAAACCAAAAGGCAGAGGTCCATACACGGCATTTAAATACAAAAGAATTTAGATATTGGTCAATAAATGAAGGCGTTTTGAGGTAAAGTAGATAAATATAATTTTAGCTTTGGAGACCTTGACTCAAGTTCATGGTAGAGGTACATGCAAGACATCATTATATCAAATATCTCAAATATCAGTAAATAAATAAAGGTTCTATGACAAAAAGTAGAAAAACCTATTTCGAGTCTCGGTGACATTGACCTTGACCCCAGTGATCTCAGACTCCAACCTAGAGTTGAAGTACTCGCATGTTACCTACGTAACGAATATCTAAAATATCGGTCAATAAATGATGGCTCCATAACGAAAAGTACAAAAATCTATTTCTAGCCTCGGTGACCTTGACCCCAGTGATCTCACACCCCAATTAAAAATTGAGGTCCTTCACACCAAATATCTAAGATATCGGTCAATAAATGATGGTTCCATATCGAAAAGTAAAAAAAAATCTATTTCTAGCCTTGGTGACCTTGACCTTGACCCCAGTGGACGGCAGAGATTTATGTAAAGTACCTTTATACCAAATAACTAACATATTAGTCAATAAATAAAGGGTGTATGACGAAAAAGTTTAATAGTGTAATTTTAGCATTTGTGATCCAGGGGCACGGCTATTAATGACCTAAGAGGCATTATTTGAACAATCTTGGTAGAGGACCTCTAAATGATGCTCCATGCAAAAAAATCTCAGTCTTAGGCCTTGTAATTTCAGACAAGAAGTTTTTAAGGTTATTTTGCTATGCAAGTCTTTAAAAAGATTAAGTGACCATTTGGTTGGGGTAATTTTGATCCCAGGAGCATAATTTAGAGACTCTTGGTAGATGACCTCTAGATGATGCTCTGTGCAAATATCTTAGCCCTAGGGTTTGTGGTTTCATAGAAAAAAGATTTCCAAAACGTTCCCTTTATATGCCTGTATAAAATCCAACGACTGTGTGGCGAAGCCATTAATGACCCCAGGGGCATAATTTAAACAATCTTTCAAGAGGACCTCTAGGTGAACCTGTAAGCCAGATATCAACCCCAAAAGCATAGTACTTTCAGGCTAGAAGATTTTTGAAATTTTGCCTATATAAGCCTATGTAAATCATGTTGCAGTTGGCGCGGGGCCTATTTTGATCCTGGGCCATGATTTGAATAAACTTAGTAGAGGTCAATTAGACAATGCTACATACCAAATATCTTAGCTGAAGACCTTGTGGCTTCGGAGAAGATTTTTAATGTTTTCAGTTTTAAAATCTTTTTCAGCTCCCGTGGCCCAGATCTGCAATGGATTGGAACCATTTGAATAACTTTTATAGAGCTTCATGCATCAACTTTGCCCTTGTGGTTTCAGAGAAGATGTCTTTGAAGTAATTGTGGACGACGGACGCCAAAACAAGACGGACAACAATCGATCCTAAAAGCTCACACGGGTGCTATGTGACCACTATGAAGCCTTCTAGGAGATATGGGCCGTGTGTTTGGGCCGTGGCTCGGTTTAGAACCGATTGCCCCGTGTTTTGTGGTGTGGTGCTCGAGGCAGGGTGGTGTCTGTGCGACGAACTAGTGTAAATGCATATGAAAAACGTATTTGCGCGAAATTGTATTTTCTCGAGGTTTGAGGGGCTTGGGTCGGCACTGGTACTTTGGCCGTGGTAGAACTGGTCTCGTTCGTTAGCCAGGCGAACGGGCTTTGCAGCGGTGTATGGTCCTGACCTGTTGCTGTTCAAACGGCCGCTGCACAGCGTGCCAAAATGTGCACAAAACGCGCATTTTCTTTAATTTTACTCTGTATTACTATATAGAGCATATAGCAGGCGTCTCGGGTTCGAAATCCGGTAGAGGTGTGAATTTTTCTTCTTCTTGTTTTCATGTTCCTAAGATTAGTCTGGTCGTTTCAGATGCTTTGAGTGGCTCGGGCTAGGAACTATAGAACGCAAAAACGAGAAAACGGACCAGGATCGCTGGCTTTGGGAGAGCGGTTTCCAAGGGATTTGACGCGGCTAGCTTCCCAGTGGTAAGTAGGTAAGGTCCCATAGGAGCAGCATTCGCTAGTCAGACTTCCCAGCTACACGGGTGTGTATCAAACTCGCCTTAGTGTGATAGCATCGCTTAGCTACTGCGTGCACACGGTACGTCGGTATCCCTTCAGCGCATGTACGAAAGTGGGCTCTGTACGGGTATGTATTCACTATGAAGCCCTCTAGGAGACAGGAGCCGTGTGTTTGGGTCGTGACTCGGTTTCGATCCCATTGCTCTGTGTTTTGAGGCGTGGTACCCGAAGCAGGTTGGTGTCTGTGCGACGAACAAGTGTTAATTCGTATAAAAAAACGTATTTGCGCGAAGGTGTTTTTTCTCAAGGTGTGAGGGGCTCGTGTCGGCACTGGTACGTTGGCCGGCGCCAGAACTGGTCTCGGCAGGCGAACGAGCTTTGCAACGGTGTATGGCACTAGCCTTTCGCTGTACAAACGGCCGCGGCAGAGATAACGTGTGCACAAAATGCGCATTTCTTCTATTTTATGCTGTATTACTATATACAATATATAGCATGAGTTCGAGTCCCGGTGGAGGTGTGTTTTTTTGTTTCCTCTTGTTTTCATGTTCCTTAGCATTAGTCTGGCCGTTTAGGGTGCTTAACAGAGCTCGGGCTCGCAACTATGTAACGCCCAGACGAGAACACGAAAGAGGGTCGCTGGCTTTGGGAGAGCGGTTTTCAGGGGAATGGACGCGGCTAGCTTCCCAGTGGTAAGTAGGCAAGGTCCTATAGGGGCAGTGTTCCTGTTGGATGATTTTTATATTCTTCATGGTAAGTGAATTGATGGGGAAGACATATATTTTTCTCAAAAACAATCTCTAGGTTTGGTATTAAAGGTCACTTTAGCTTTGACCTAATTATCTTTCAAAGAATAGGGGTTGTCTGCTGTTCATGAACAATATGCCTTCTAAGTTTAAGGAACCTGGATCTTAGTGTTCTCTAGATATTGACCAGAAACTGTTTTACTGTTCAATATCACTTTGACATTTACCTTTGACCTGGTGACTTGTCATTTACTGGTCATGACCAGCCTGCGTTCCGATTTGAAGGGCATAATCCCAAGTATTAATCGGAAATGGTTGTGTACATTCAGTGTCACTGTGGCCATGACATCTGAGCTAGTGATCAAAAAATGTATAGGAGTCGTTTTCTTGTCCTGGCCAAGTGGCGTTTCAAGTTTGAGCAGCCTGGGCCTAAGCGTTCTCAGAAACCGTTTTACTGTTCAATGTCACTGTGGCATTGAAATTTGACTTGGTGCATTGAACATAAAAAGAATAGGGGTCCTCTACTAGTCCTGACCAATAGGTCTTTCGAGTTTCAGCGGCTTTGGCCCAAGCATTCTCCAGATACTACTTGTAAATGGTTTTGCTTTTCAATGTTACTATGGCATAGACCTTTGACCTAGGACCCAAAACATAATAGGGGTCATCTACCAGTCATGAACAACTGGCCTGTCACTGACTTATCCTTAGCGAGGCATTATCATCAAAACTAAACCATAGGTAACAACTGATTTATGTAACATCATAGGTAGCTACGACATTTATTAGCTACAAGTGCCTCTAGATAAAATGCAAGACAATATGATAACTGAATGATAACTGGAACTTTTTAAAGCTGTCACAAAGGTGACTTTCTAAAATCAGATTACTGCTTAGATGACATCAGAAGTGACAATTATTTCGTATCATTGGGTAGGCTGGCCTCCAGATGACAAAAAAAAGAAATTTTTCTTGTATTATAAATTTCTTGTAATATTCATGACTAATGCTTAAAAACTAACTAATTGACAAAAATAAGTGAGATAATCACATTATAAATCGATTTATTTCCTATCATAGTGCTATACCTTAACGCGACGGTATAACTATATTCTATAAGATTTAAAGTAAATAACTATACTTAGACATGCCGTGATAGTGGTGACAGTAAAAGTGTTGGTAAAATTTTGTTGACATGAGGGTCCAGAATTCAAATCAGGTTTAAGCGAATATATTTTTTGTTCTATTTTGACTTTTAGAATCAGTTTTGAAGTAAAATATCATGTTGTTATAATATCACGACATCTAGATACATGTATTTAATTTATATAAAAAATATTTTTATATCAAATCTGGAGTACAGCCTCTTTAAAATCATTTAAATCACAATATCTTTTAAACAAGAACCGTACATTTCAAATGTTTTTGTGCAGCGTTTATCATAAAGGCTCACGTTCTTAGATCTTTTAACAAAAATTAACAAGAGGGCCATGATGGCCCTGGATCGCTCACCTGAGTACTTTGCTTGAGGGTCTACAAGCAAACATCAGATGCAACATTACATTTTCTTATTGAAGATATTCAAAGATCTCATATTTATACAAAATTCCATGGGGCAGAGGCAATTTCGTGATAACAGCTTGTGAGGAGATGTTATTGAAGCCATATATTGAAGAAAACCTGTTTTTAGCTCCAGTGGCCATTGTGTTCAATGGAGCAGAACTGTTTAAGCAATTTTAACGCAGTGGTATGTAAGGAACATTTCCGTGAAATTTGATGGAAAATTACCTTGCCATTGAGGAGGAGATGCTGTTTGATTTCTTTTCTATTTTTAACTTTTGCAGCCCTTATGTGCAATGGAGCGAAATCGGTTTAGCAATTTTTAAAAAAAGGGTAATATAAGGAACATTTCTGTCAAATTTGGTTTAAAATGGCCAAGTGGTTTTGCAGGGGAGCTCATTTGAAGCCAAATACTGACGAAAATCTATTTTTAGCTCTGATTGCCATTCTGTTCAATGCAGCGGAACCATTTTTGCAATTTTAATAGAGAGAGCTTTGTATGGAACATTTCTGTGAAATTTGGTGGAAATTCACCTAGCCATTTAAGAGATGTTGTTTGATTGTTTTTCTATTTTTAGCTTTTGCAGCCCTTATGTGCAATGGAGCGGAAAGGTTTGAGCAATTTTAGAAACGGGCTATATAAGTAACATTTCTGTCACATAGTTTAAAATGGCCATGTGGTTTTGGAGAAAATGTCATTTGAAGGCAAATAATGACGAAAATCTATTTTTAGCTATGGCGGCCATTTTGTTCAATGGAGCGGAACCATTTTAGTAATTTCAAAAGAGGGCTATGTAAGGAACATTTCTGTGAAATTTGGTGGAAAATTACCAGGCCGTTCAGGAGGAGATGTTGGTTTTTTTCTATTTTTAGCTTTTGCAGCCCTTATGTGCAATGGAGCGGAACGGTTTGGGCAATTTTTGCAATATAAGGAACATTTCCGTCAAATTTGATTTAAATGGCCAAGTCGTTTTGGAGAAGATTGAAGATGTCATTTGAAGCCAAATATTGATAAAAATCTATTTTTAGCCCTGGTGGCCATTCTTTTCATTGGAGAAGAACCATTTTAGCAATTTTAAAAGAGGGCTAGGTAAGAAACATTTCTGTGAAATTTTGTGGAAAATCACCCAGCCGTTCAAGAGAAGATGTTGTTTTAATTTTTTTCTCTTTTTAGCTTTTGCAGCCCTTATGTGGAATGGAGCGGAACAGTTTCAGCAATTCTAGAAAAGGGCATTATAAGGAACATTTCCGTCAAATTTGATTTAGAATGGCCAATTGGATTTGGAGAAGATGTCATTTGAAACCAAATATTGACGAAAATCTGTTTTTAGCTCTGGCGGCCATTTTGTTCAATGGAGCGGAACCATTTTAGCAATTTTAACAGAGGACTAGGTAAGAAACATTTCTGTGAAATTTTGTGGAAAATCACCTAGCCGTTCAAGAGAAGATGTTGTTTTAATTTTTTTTCTCTTTTAAGCTTTTGCAGCCCTTATGTGCAATGGAGCGGAACGGATTGAGCAATCTTAGAAAAGGGCATTATCAGAAACATTTCTGTCAAATTTGATTTAAAATGGCCATGTGGTTTTGGAGATGTCATTTGACCCCAAACATTGACGAAAATCTATTTTTAGCTCTGACGGCCATTTTGTTCAATGGAGCGGAACAGTTTTAGCAATTTTAATAAAGGGCTATGTAACGAACATTTCAGTGAAATTTGGTGAAAAATCACCAAACCGTTTAGGAGGAGATGTTTTTTTTTATTTTAGCTTTTGCAGCCCTTACGTGCAATGGAGCGGAATGGTTTGAGCAATTTTAGCAAAGGGCAATATAAGGAACATTTCTGTAAAGTTTGGTTAAAATAGCTTTGTGGTTTAGGAGGAGATGTCATTTTTAAAGTAAAATGTTGACGACGGACGACGGACGACGGACGCCGGACACAGGGTGATCACAATAGCTCACCCTGAGCATTTGCTCAGGTGAGCTAAAAAGTTAATATAAACTCGGAACCATTGGAGCAACATAATGACTAGGGTATTTCCCGACCTAGTGACAAAATTCGTTTTGCACACTTGAACGTATGTGGATGGACTACAGAAAATTCTAATTTACGTATCTCAATTGTTGAAAGTCTGAATGCGGATATAATCTCTCTTTTTGAAACCCATCTCGCAAACGATGCAGTGATCGAAATCCCAGGTTTTGTATGAAATCCATCGAAATGCCCCTAAAGCCTCTGGAGGAGTCGGATTACTAATAAAACAGTGTATTGTTGATGCATTTAATATTGAAATCATAGACAAATCATTCGATGGAATATTAGGACTGAAATTCGTCAATAAATCGTCCGAATTTGACTTCATAGTATATTCCTGTTACCTGCCGCCCGAAAATTCCGCCAGGGGAAGGGACGCCCAATCGTTCTTTTCTCACCTACTGACCCAGATTTACAGTAATTATGAAAGCGACTATATCTTTGTCGGGACAGATTTAAACGTTCGAATAGGGAACCTATCGGACAAAATTGATTTCTGTGATCTCATACCGCCTCGTGAACCGTTAGACCCCAATGTTAATCAGCACGGTCGTGATTTCATTGACTTTCTCATTGACTCGAAATTTGTGGTATTAAATGGACGGTTTAATTCTATAAATCCGGACAATTATACTTCAATCAGCAGAAAAGGTCGCGCTGTTGTAGATTACTGGTTTGTACCGCAAGACATTCTTACAGATGTACCAATTTTCGCGTTATAACAATGCAAGAGATCAGCGATCAAAATCGACTACATAGGTTACTTGGCGAACGCTCTAGGCTACCTGACCATTCGGCACTTTTTATGGAATTTGGCTGTTACGGTTATGTGCATCCTAGCTTATCAGACCCTTTAAGCACAAATGTCCACGAAAGGCGTTTTAAATTACGCAAAATACCCCCAGACTTTATAGATAATGACCGGGCTAGAACAGCTATCGATAATTTAATATCAGAAATTGAATTTTCGCGGGAAAATCAAAGTGATATTGACACTGCATATGATAAATTGTGTAACACAATCATGGACGAAATGATTAGGGTTGTCCCAATGTACAATAGTACAAATAAAATACGAAAACGCCGAAAGCAAGGTAAGCCATACTGGAACGATGACTTGCAAAACTGTTGGAACGAAAGTCTTTGCGCGCCAAAGAGAGACAGTTTTTGAAATATATCGGCAATAATCAGCAAAAACGTTATTTACGCAGTCTTTATATTAAATCGCGAAATAAGTTCGATAAACTATCGCGACAAACTGAAAAATGGCGAACAGACTTCAAAAACTTATATAACCGAAGTGAAAATAGTGATTTTGATGACGTACATTATGACCGAGCAAAATTACATAAACAGTTACTTGAAATGAACATGCAAGACCCATTATATGAAAGCAATAATCAGCTAAACGGAAATATTACAGTGAGAGAAAATTTCAAATATAGTTATGCAAGCGAAAAAGTATTCATCCTGCGGCTTTGATAACATACCCTATGATGTTTTGAAAAATGCACCAGTTATTGCCACTTTACAAAAACTATTTCAATTGATCTTTGACTGTAGCATTATACCGTCTCTCTGGCGTAAGGCGATAATTTGTCCGATATTAAAAGATCAAAACACAGACAAACGGATACCGTTAAACTATCGTGGGATTAGTCTCTTGTCCTGTATTAGCAAGCTATACACCTCGTTTGTCAATAAAAGAGTGACTAAGTATTTAGACGATAACCAATTGCTTGCAGAAGAACAGAATGGCTTTCGGTCAAACCGTTCCTGTGAAGACCACATTTTCACGTTACATAGCATAATACAAAATAACCCAAAGGTATTTTTACGCCTTCATTGATCTAAAAAAATGCTTTGACTTTATTGACCGAGAAATGCTACTTTAAAAACTGTTGCTGCACAAAATTGACGGAAAGGTGTATAACTCAATACGTAATATATATGCAAACTCATTATCATGTATTCGGATCAATAATAAACTTACCGACTGGTTTCAATGTGAAACAAGGCTGTCCTCTTTCGCCTACATTATTTGCAATTTTTGCCAATGACTTAGTAAAAGAAATAAATGATCTGAATATAGGCATTAAAGTTGGTGACACGTATGTTTCAATTTTGATGTACGCAGATGATATTGTGTTGCTTGCGAACTCCGAGGAGAAGCTTCAGACCATGCTAAACACGTTACACAATTGGTGTAAACGCTGGAGGGTTTTAATTAATACCTCGAAATCAAAATGTATGCATTTCAGACGGGGTAGGGCACAGAAAACAAACTTTGATTTCAAAATTGGTGACAATATACTTGAGCTTGTTGACTCATACAAATACTTGGGTGTAATATTCAGTGATAAGAATGACTACAGGCAAAATAGTGAAGCATTAGCGAAAGGTGCAGGTAGAGCCCTTGGTGGATTAATAAGTAAAATTCATAATCTTAAAAACTTTCCTTTCAGAACATTTGAAAAATTGTACACATCTTGTGTCGTCCCAATTTTGGAATACGGTGCATCCGTTTGGGGCGCAAAACAATACCAGGCTATTGATAATGTGCAAAACCGTGCGCTAAGGTACTTTTTAGGAGTTCACCGCTTCACACCGATACTTGCCTTATACGGGGACACTGGATGGCTACCAACTAGTTATCACCGGTGGATATGTATAATCCGTTACTGGAATAGACTTATCAGTATGAATGATTCCAGGTTAACAAAAAAAGTGTTTATTCATGACTTCAACCTAAAGAATAACAACTGGTCAAGCGATGTAGAGCGTATATGTGATCAGTTAGGTCTAAGAGACAATTTTGAATCAAAACGTGCCATTGATTTGAAAGTTGTAACAGAATTGATGGTAAATCTGTACAGTACAAAGTGGCAAAATGAAATCCAAAATGTATCAAAGCTACGGACATACAGACAGATAAAATTTAATTTTGGGTGTGAAGATTATTTAAACCTGAACCTGAAGAAATTTGAACGGTCGATGTTATCGCAGCTACGAACTGGCATTCTCTCTCTTAGAGTTGAAACGGGACGTTATATAGGTGAACCAGCTGAACAAAGGATCTGCAAATTATGTCAAACCAATAATGTTGAAGATGAGAGGCATTTCCTATTATATTGCAATTTGTATGATGACATCAGACAAAATCTTTTAACTGACATAATCACACCTGATGCCTATAACGTACTATCTGATGAGCAAAAACTTAACGTCATTATTAATGACCACGCTAGAAAATGTTCAAAGTTTATTCTACAAGCATACCTCCGTAGAAGAGGTATTCTTTACTCTTGAGACATTTTTGAATGTATTGGTAAATCATTATCATGTTTTCAGCTGCTAATCATAACTTACTTATTGAACTGTATACTTAAATCCTCTAATTTGTTGTTACAAAATGTAGTATACATTATACCAGATTTCCTTTTCTATATCAATTAACCAATGTCTAATATATTTTGAATTAATGTTAAAGTCACTTATAGGCCCACTGGGCCGGGTACCGCTAAATTGTATATATAAATTGTTGAAAATAACTTGTAAATGTACAATGTGACTATAATAAACCAATTTCTTATCTTATCTTATTTCTTATAAAATTGTAAAAAAAAATTAAAAAATCAGATGAATGCCGAATTTTCGAGAGAAAAAAAAACAGACAAGGATGTTTTTATCTATACATTTGCTCATCTCAGCACAATGAGCTTAAGGTGAGTTTTTAATTATAAGCATTTTCAACTAAAAATATTATTTAAAGTTATACTACAGAAAGTGTGATGAAGAGCATTGCTAAAATTTGCATTAAAAAATTAGAGTCAGATTTTATATACATTGTTAGTTTCGCTTTCCTTGTGTGAAAATAGCCGTTATAATTATGAAAAAAATTGCAATACGAATGTACAGAAATATTACGGGATATGACTATTTTTCATGAATGCATGCACCTCTGTTAGTACCAGACATATTATCCCTACATTGTATGAAAACTCAGGTCTTAGTACTGCAAAATGAAAAAAAGGTAAATAAAATTTAGTACAAATAGTAAAACTTCTTAAAAGTCTTTTTTTCCTTGACTTAGACTACCAAGCTCTGTAGAGTACCAATATTTAGATATAGATAAGATAGCGTATTAGCTTTATACACTTTGCCTTCATAGCTGTCGCATCTGTATTTATATAATGCAAATGCCATCGTGCAGAGGAGTGTCACTAAAAACGAGATTCGAATTAATATAAGAGATATATCATGTCTCAATCCAGTATTATGAAACTATTGGAAACTATTGACCTTTCTATTTCTTTACACCTGCTGCATCAACATTCTGCTAGTATGATTTATAGCAGTATTTATCTGAATTATACAAATTCTGTGAAAAACCAGAGACGATGGAGACTTTCCTGTGTTATATTGATCCTAATAATGTATATGATATAAACAATTCTCTCTCTCCCTTATTTTGTGTCCATTGTTTTGTAGAATACTTTAGGTATTTGGACAGTAAGTATGGACTGTCTTCAAGAAATTAACGAATTCAACACTTTAACATCTGCTGTTGTTTTCGATTTACAAAATAAAAATCAAGAAATGCTGCTACGATTATAGTAATATAGTATAGTAACTTGTAAAACCATTCTTTTTCAGAGACTGTTTACTCGTAAATGGCACCATTTTACCGAGGAAGTAAATACTCTAATTGATTGTTGATTAGATAAAATAGCACGTTCTTCACGAATTTCTTGTGATATTCCGCTTACGCTTTTCTTCATGAGTAGAAAATAAATTATTACGCGAATATAGAGAATAATAGGTAAGTGTCTTAATATGAGAAAGTTTATCTGGCAAGGCGTAGGAATTTATCGGGTGAGCCGAAGGCGAACCCGATAAATACCGCAGCCGAGCCGGATAAACTTTCTCATTTAAGACACTAACCTATTATTCTATTTATCCTGTCACATCTGGCATTTGTCAATAAATTACTAGGATATTGAAAACCTATCTTTAAAGTGTTTCAAATGTCAAGGTTATCCGTCAGGTGAACATATACACAAAAAATAGTTCCAAAATTTCGATATATTTTTTCCTTAAATGATCATGCTATTCTATAAGATCTAGATATTGAAATATTTGATTTTTATTCAAGTAGTCTCTGTTTGTAATAACAACCATTCAATCACTTCCTTCTGATTATTTATAATATTGTTTATAAACACAAAACTAGTCCATGACGTCATCAGTGATGACGTAGCATGTGCCGTATAAAGCAAAATTTATACGACCCCCCTTTATCGGGTCGGAAATGAAATAATTGACAGGATAAAATAAAATATCCCAAATTTCAGAATATATTTATACTATACATCAAGGTATCTAACACCTATGAAATTTGTTTCTTTCTCTTTTGGAATTTTACATATAAATGTTTTATATAAGGTCATGATATCTTCCGATTGCATCTATTTCGAAGGGATCTGCTGTCTCGTAACACAAGGGTGCCTTTTATTTCAATCCCGCTCTGAATTAAACTCGATGTTTTGTCTTTTAACCTCATTAAATCTGCAGTTCAAGTTCAAGCGACTGTGAAATTAATCTACAAGCAAAATGTTTCCTAAGACTTCAAAGATAATGACGATATAGAATTATTATCTATGTACTTTATAATAGTTTTTACAGATAACATTTACAGCCTACAGAGGCAGTATAAAGACATTTAGAAAAAAAAACATTAATATCACTGTTATCAACATTGAAAGAAATGACCCGTGCAACTTTCCTGATACACCATTTGTCATGCATAAACAAAAATCATTGATAAAGACTTGATAAAGAACATTGTTTAGTCACAGACCAGATTCAAGGCTTCCAATGTCATTATTTAATTAATACCATTGATTTACACTTAACCGATGCTCTTTATCAACAGGCTTTTTTGTCTTATTATTTATTTTATTTACAAGTGTTGATAGTACCTTCCTCACTTTAACGGAAATGCTTTTGCATACATACGTTTAACAGTGTTCTCAGGCATTTCCGGTAAGTGAGCTGAAATATTCTGTTGCCAAAGACAACGTCAGTAAATAGGTTTGGTTTCAAAGAAAAGTTCAGAATGTGTCAGTTGTTCTTTGTTACAAGTCATTTATCTAAATTAAGATGTACACTGTAGCATAAATACTTATATTAATGAAAGAGATCTAGAAATGTTTCCATAAGACACAGGTGCTCATATTTCACCTCATACTTCGCTTAGTAAGAAAATGCATTAAAGTTCATTTTGGCTGATTCCTATAATAATAATAATAATATTAATAGTTATAATAACAAAAGTTAATCAAAATTTAACTGATTTTTTGTACCGAACGTAACCTGGAATAGTTTCTTTAAGTATAGTAAATGTAACCTTTTTCAAAGAGGATTAAGTTTATAAATGATGTACTATGTAATGGTAGTGGCATTAAAATCTTGTTATGAATCTTATTTCTTGATTATCAATTGCATTGTAATAGATTTCACATAAATGCCACACAAATGCCAACATCACTGAATATTTATTAAAGGCAACATACTTTCAGAGATAACTATGTTCAATCTTTAATCAATGACACAGTATTTTAATATTTTACAGGAAGCGCAACATTCCTGGAATTCTTCTTGAACAGTTACCAAAATACACATTGGGCTAAACAGGAGATTTTTTTATTAGAATGCCCATAACTATGTGTTCACTGATTCTAGATGGTCAAATATTTTTGTTAATATTTGTGCATGACGTAAGAAGCTGTTTAACAATCATTGATTTTTTTTGATAATTTCAAATTACATTTGTATGTATTTTTTCAGAATTACATGAAACATAATATGGACGCGTTGAAGTCAGAGTGGGCGAACTCAAGGACGGACAAGAGCATATCCTTAAAGAGGGAGACATAAAACTGAAAAAAGGATGCTCAAAAATCTATTGAGAATTGTGGTTTGTAACCTTTCAGACTGATTTTCATTTCGTAACCTCAAAGCTATCCCCTGGAATTATTCACGTGTCATCAAAATACAATTGTTATAGCATATTTAGTCAACGATATATAATGTGGTATGATATATTTCAGTGTTTTTAACACAGCCACTGTTTAATTTTCATGTTCATAATTATGAGAAGGTGATATCATATTTTCCAACAAAGGCAACGTAATCTTATTTCCTTTAAAGAAACAAACTTTTCATATAAATTGAAACAAGAGATGCTTAGTTCTTTGTGACACAATTCAACTACCTCTTGACACTTTTTGTCATACTTTGTGTTGTATTGAATACTTCTTCACTTATCTTTATTCTTCTGTGTGGAAATTGTATAGAGAAAAAAACGAGGTGATCCGATTGTTCTTGTTTACACCACATAACAAGCGTGTCTAATACTTGAACATGTTTTGTATGTAAAAAAGCGATCATTATCTAAGCACAGCATTAAAAACAATCATAAGACATTATTTTTGATCATGAATATGATGACAATCTAAAAAATAATCATTTCACCGCTAAGATTTTTTAAGTATCTGAAAAAGCAAACAACTAAAATAATTATTTAATTAATTAAATATACTTGAAAGGAATTATATAACATTCAGCTTGACCTTGGTGTAGTTGGTCTAAAATGTGGATTCTGCATATTTTTTTAAAGAGATTAACATTTGACCCAAGTTTCATGAATATCCTTTAAGTAGTTCAAGAGATAAAATTTCTAAAGAACAGATATAAGGTCAGACAGTCAGATGGACGGAGACCAGGTTATAACATTACACGTATCTTTAGGCTTATAAACATCAATTGTAGATATTTCAACTAATCTGGAACTAATTCATCAAATATAACTCTTTGAAGCAGAACAATACCTGTGTATTCAGAAAATGTTAAATTATCTATACACAAAAAAAACACACACACACACACAAAACAACACGCTTATATGATTTTACATAGTCTTAACGTAATGATAGCTTTTGATTTATATACGATTTTCTGCAGAAAAGAAATGTGATTCTTTTAGAAACAAGAATTGTTAGATCCGTTATGAGACAAATAATATTCGAGTTCTTTCTTAAATCTTAAAAGTATACTGTTGAAAAGGCATGGCAAACACGTGATAATCACGTGCTATGGCAATCGATTTTGGTACAAAATGAAAGCGATGTGAAATTGACGTAAATAATTGCAAGAATTACTTAGCAAGTACTCAAGTTTTCGTTATCTCATATCCGAAATATCATATTTCAGTTGATTGAAACAAACAAGGATGAAAAAATTCGAATCTTATTTTTACCTTTTAACCCACAGAGGTAATACCGTATACGAGTACATGCTGGTCTCTTTTATACAAAAATAACGTATGTCATGCCATGTATATATATGTATATAAGTCATTTTTTAGTTTCCACAACAGAAAACCGCATTGTTATCTCTTGAATTCATTTACTCTATTATTATTAACATCAGGAAAAGAGCAAGTATCTTTTCACGATATGTGAAAATACGTAATGAAGTTCCTTGTGCAACTCAAAACTTTTATTGTTTCCTAAAACTGGAACATTCTTATAAACATCGCTTGATTGAGGCATATAAATCGATGGACGGTTATAATTTCTTTGTGTCTGGACACGTAAAGGCAATTCTTTACCATGCAATCGCTGACTCGCCTGTGTGTCTTGTGAAAACAACTGTTATCCCTTCCCAGAAAGTGACAGATAAAAAGCAGTGGCACCAATGTTGGGTGTGTTTGGACAAACAGACGGGCTATGTCATTACTGCTCATTGTTCTTGCAAAGCCGGGTATGTATTTTGAATCTTATAAAATGACTGAAACTAAACAGACTTAAACTATTTTGTTATACAATACATGATTTTACGTATTTTATCTCTGCATAATTTTAATATTTTTAATATTAATAGGCTTGACTCCTCGTATATTCTTTCCTGTGAAAATTCAGTTGTGTTAATCTGATCTAAAAACCAATGAAACAAATTTTGTTAATTTAATATTTCAGTGCCGGTGAAGCTTGTAGCCATGTTGCAGCAGTTCTTTTTAAGATAGAGGCAGCAGGTAAACTGGATTTGATCAGTAGTCCAATAGATTTCCTAAAGGTTGTGGCTTTTTACCTGTTCATTGTATGGAAAGCATAATACCAGTTTAGCACCCCGGGGGTTATACTTTTTTTCAGAAATTTTAGTAATTGGTCTTATATATGCTTTGTGATCAGGGTCATTAGACGCTTTGTATTAATCCGCATAAAGCCGATTTACACGTTATTCATACACTGGGGACTACTTTCTATCAAAAATTAATGAGCACATACCATTCATTTAGCGTCTGCTTTTGTGTACTTAAGTACGTACTGATCCGTCCAAATACTCGTATTTCTTAGAAGTTATGTTGTATGCATATAGACTTCTGGAATATTTTCCAGCCTCGAAACTCTTGAACAATTCTCGGAAATGTCTATTTGCTTCGTTATCGGAAGCCAAGTTCAGCAAGTCAACCCACTCATAAAACACTTCGGGATTCAATCCATTCACATATACAAATGCACACGTTATAATTCGCTCAAAATGTTTAAGTCCAGGTGTCCAGAAATTCTTACGAATACGCTTAGGCCAAAGCTTAGCATCACCTACTATATCCTGAATAGTGGTCCATAATTCATGCATTTTACGGTTTTTTATTCGAATTTCTTCACATGTTGCCATGCTTGCAGCCACGTCATGCATTTGCAGTGAAGCATATAGTAATTACGGTTCGGGCGTCGGCTCGTGCTATGTTATAGACTCCGTGCTCTGTATTAGAAAGTACACATATTTGACGTGTTGCATTTATGAACAGAAATAAACCTGTTTTTTCTTTACATGTGAAATGGAAATGTTAATGAGGTAGCCAGTGGGGTCCCTTGCTTTATGATAGAGAACCAGTGGCTTTACGCAGTAAATGGACATGACGTTCATTCCGTAAATATTACAAATAAATGAAAGACAGAGTACTGGAAAATATCTGTAGTTTAAAGCTGTCTGCGCTATTACGGAATGAACGTAATTTCCGAAAATATGGCAGGAAATTATGAAACAGATATGTTATAGTGAAGTAGTAAACGGAATTACAGTTCATTCCGTATCTGTTACACTTTAATGTAAAACCTACTTACACCCACAGACAGACAGACACACACACACACACATATGTATATATACATAAATCACATAAGGAATGGTTTTGGCAGTAAATAGAATTGACGTTCATTCCGTAAAATATTAAAAGTGAATGAAAGAAAGAGAACTGTAAAACATTTCTTCTTCAAAGGTGTCTGTGGTCTTACGGAATGAACGTAATTTCATAAAAGCACATATATTGTGATTGTGGCATGAAATTAGACAAAGGCTATCTTTATTTTTCATTACTAAATTGAATTACAGTTCATTCCGTATGTGTTTTACTTTGACTTCAAATATATATCTATACAAATATCAGGTGTTATTACGGAATGAACTGAATTTCATACAATAACAATAATTACAAGCAAGTCATTTGCCCCCAGGATAACCCTCTCCCAGGGAAAGTATTCCCTTTACAAGGGAATTATTACACATGTAAGATTTTCTGTCCGTATATATATACTACCGGAATAGCACCCGGGTGCTTTAAGCTTAGCACCCGGGTGCTATTCCGGTAGTATATATATACAGCAATCATTTGATGAGTGTGTATTATTTGCCTTGCAAAGGGAATACATTCCCGGGGAGAGGGTTTTCCTGGGGGCCAATGACTTGCTACGAAAGTGAGGCTTCGCAATCTTTTTGGGGCAAGTGTCTGAGACAGTACATGTGTTACATATGATCATGATAAAAGAGATATAGCTAAGCTGTTCTGGGCATGGTATATAATGTCTTTCCAATACGTAGCGAGTGCTATAAGTTTAACACCCGGGTGCTTTAAGTTTACCACCCTCTACAAATAAATGCCGTATAAATGAACATGTACTGTTTAAGACACTTGCCCCAAAAAGTTTTCCAAGCCCCAGTTTCGTAGCAAGTTATTGCTCTCTCGGGGAATGTATCCCCTTTGCGAGGCAATAATTAAACTTGAAAATATTTCGGTCTATATATATATACTACCGGAATAGCACCCGGGTGCTATTCCGGAAGTATATATATAGCGACAGTTATATGTTTAAGTGTAATAATTGCCTCGCAAAGGGGATACAGTCCCCGGGAGAGGGTTTTCCTGGGGGGCAATAACTTGCTACGAAACTGGGGCTTGGAAAACTTTTTGGGGCAAGTGTCTTAAACAGTACATGTTTATTTATACGGCATTTCTTTGTAGAGGGTGCTAAACTTAAAGCACCCGGGTTTTAAACTTATAGCACCCGGGTGCTATTAATAATACATTACATACCATTCCCAGCACCTGTGGGATATCTATGTGTTATGGGAAACACGTCTCTGTAAATAGGCGCTATAACGCGTCCCGATGGTTATTCTGCTTATGTATATTTCTCTATTTATATACATAATACATTATTATAGTAATATTCCACAGCAGCATTACAGCAACAAAGACCAGTAATGTTTTGTTAAACGTTTATTACCTTTATTACTATATTGTAAATTATTGGATCTACGGAATGAACAGCATTGTAAAACATACTACCTTTACTTAGCCCCAACTATTTATATAATAAATTAACCTGTTTTTGTACTGATTTACTACGGCTCTATTAATGCACGAGAAATGAAGAATCCCGTGCTAATACAATTTTGTACAATGCCTCATAACCATTACCTGTGAACATGGCAGAGGACAGACTTATAGCTGTAGCTGGAAACTACAGAAAAAGGAAAGTTGAAGCAGGAGAAATATTCTTTCAGGACTTTACTAATCCATGGACCTTTTACGGGTTATTTAGTCAGAGTGATGAGGTGGTTACAAACTGGTCTGTTAGGCATGGTTTATTGACAGGTTCTATGGGATGTGCACGTCCAGGGTGTGGTGGTCAGATGAAATTATGCAAGAGGGCTGGACGTCCCTTAGGAACCAGTCTTCGTTGCAACAAAAGTCGGGACCATGAGATGTCAATTTTGAAAAACTCATTCTTTGAAAAGTCAAAACTGGATGTCCGTGACGTCCTTCAGTTCACCAGGTCCTATCTGGAAGGACACGCCCTAAGTACCATAACTCGTTCCACTGGAATAAGCTACGGAGGTTCAGCGGTGGACTGGGGAACCTTCATAAGGGAACTGTTCAAAGAACACTTCTATACGAAAACCAGATGGAGGAAATTATCTGGAATAGTGGAGTTAGACGAAAGTTTGTTTGGGCGACGTGTGAAATATCACAGAGGTGATCCAACGAGGGGTTTGAAGGTGTGGGTGTTTGGCATGGTAGAGCGTTCTTCGAATACATTAATATTGTATCCTGTTGCAGATCGCACTGCTAAAACCTTGGTTCCCTTAATAGAACGTCATGTTGAGAAAGGGTCAACGATATACAGCGATGGCTTCTCTTCCTATATAAAGCTCAATGATTTAGGATTTCAACACTTTACGGTGTTACATAAGTATAGTTTCAAAAAGACTTACAAAAATGCTGAAACTGGTGCACTTGAAATTGTGCATACCAATCGCATAGAAGGGGCGTGGAAACACGCGAAAGACTACTTCCGTAAAATGTCTGGGACCAAAGCTGATCATTGGGAAGGCCATATGGCGGAGGTAACGTATAGTGGAAGCGCAATTTTGTACACCAACAAATTGAACATGAAATATAGTTCACTTACGCCATTACGTAAATTACAGATATTTCCATGAAATAACGTCTTTCCAACGACCAGTGTGCACCCAGATCAGACTGCGTGCAATCGCGACGCCCGATCAGAGTGGACACTGGTCCATGCTTGCACAGTGCAACCGCAGGGTGCCCAGGGAACAGTGTGGCCGATGTGCATCTACACTGGTCACAGCGGCGAAGTATTCTGCGTTGCAAGAATAATTGCATTATCTTTACATTTACATTAATTGTAATATTACCTTTAAACATTTTCCAATATAAACACCATTTCAAAATACCACAGGTCCTGTACTCCATATATAACTTCATCAATGTCTACACGGAAATGTATTGGATGAAAGGTATATTTTCACTTGCAGATTATGTGGAGAAGTGAGTTCAAGGCGCAGGTATATGAACCTTTCTTCACCTTGCTACGATCTGTCTACACACTCAATGGCTCTCCTAAATTCACGTACCCAACTCCATTATTCCATTCTTGGGAAGGCTTTGCTGCCTGTTCGGGCGACGATATGCTGCATCCTGCACTAAGTGCTGCGGAAAGCACCGATTCCGAACTGTTAGAGCTTGAGGCCGCTGAGGCAGCGCTTGAGGCTCCGGAAGAAGAAGTGATTGTAGGTATGTGGCACCGTAAAACATTAAAGTAATGCAATAACATACAGCTGATCTATTCATTGAATAAAGTACATATCATAACAATATCCATCCGAGCTATCTTGCACGATAATTTTTTTTTTTTAATATTTCATAGTGACATATTCCAAATATTACTTGCTGAACACAACCTTAAATGTCCATACTCTTCACGAACTCCTTCAACAGCACTTTAATTCAAACTATGTTAATGAGACAAATTATGTGCCATATTAGAAGTCTCATTACATTATTTCCATTTCAGCCGCTGCACCCACGGTTTCAGGAACAGTGGTTGAGAAATCTGCTGCAAAATCTGTCGCACCGCGACCTGCTAGACGTGTAAATGTCTCCAAAATTAATATTATGTCCGACTTACTGGACACGTCTTCCAGTGATGACGGCGACGGTACTGTTCACGCCGCTACATCCACACCAAAAGGCCCCCCAAAAAGCGCAAGGAAGGCCACTAAAGGTAGCGACCATGTATGTTGCCCTCCTGGCTTCGAGCCGACTAAAAAGGAAGGCAAACAGTTGAAAAAGGCGACCCACACTACCAAAAATCCGTATTCAAAGTCCAATTTCTTGTGGGGCGAGGAGCTGTGTTCTGACGAGGATTTTCAGCCTTCAAAGTCCAAGGAAAAGCCTAGGCGTAAGCCCGAAGACGAGGACTTTCAGCCTTCAAAGTGCAAGGAAAAGCCTAGGCGTAAGCCAAAGGCAAGGAAGTAATTCTTTAAACTTTATATAGAACCTCAGCGTAAATGTAAAAATTGTAAATACGTACACTGAACATGGTATGTTATTGAGGGTTAAACAGCGTCTTCAATGAACAAATTTTAGAAATTCCAAGAAGGACTTAAATTGTATAGTTCAAAGTAGAATTCGTTCTATGTTCTTGAAGAAAGAACTTTTCCAACAGTACAGACGAAGTTTATGGCCAAGTTTATTGCAAAGCATGCACTTATTTATGGGTAAGCAGTTTTCCTTCTTCTTAGTTAATTTCGTACATTTGCCTCCCTGTAAAGGCGATGGTAAATAATAATGCAACAATCTGGGTCAGTCATGAATTATGGGTATTGGAACTACTTTTTGGAACTACTTTTTTGCAAGCGTCTGATTGACACTGATCACAAGAAACAACAAAATCTTGCGTACGATAATTTTATTACATTCTGAAAAAAGTATAACCCCCGGGGGGTGCTAAAATGGTATTATGCCTGTCATGCCATGTATATATATGTATATAAGTCATTTTTTAGTTTCCACAACAGAAAACCGCATTGTTATCTCTTGAATTCATTTACTCTATTATTATTAACATCAGGAAAAGAGCAAGTATCTTTTCACGATATGTGAAAATACGTAATGAAGTTCCTTGTGCAACTCAAAACTTTTATTGTTTTCTAAAACTGGAACATTCTTATAAACATCACTTGATTGAGGCATATAAATTGATGGACGGTTATAATTTCTTTGTGTCTGGACACGTAAAGGCAATTCTTTACCATGCAATCGCTGACTCGCCTGTGTGTCTTGTGAAAACAACTGTTATCCCTTCCCAGAAAGTGACAGATAAAAAGCAGTGGCACCAATGTTGGGTGTGTTTGGACAAACAGACGGGCTATGTCATTACTGCTCATTGTTCTTGCAAAGCCGGGTATGTATTTTGAATCTTATAAAATGACTGAAACTAAACAGACGTAAACTATTTTGTTATACAATACATGATTTTACGTATTTTATCTCTGCATAATTTTAATATTTTTAATATTAATAGGCTTGACTCCTCGTATATTCTTTCCTGTGAAAATTCAGTTGTGTTAATCTGATCTAAAAACCAATGAAACAAATTTTGTTAATTTAATATTTCAGTGCCGGTGAAGCTTGTAGCCATGTTGCAGCAGTTCTTTTTAAGATAGAGGCAGCAGGTAAACTGGATTTGATCAGTAGTCCAATAGATTTCCTAAAGGTTGTGGCTTTTGACCTGTTCATTGTATGGAAAACAAAGTTTTCTTTCTGTAAAAAGTTTATTTCTCCTGTATAGATGATGTGTTACTTTAATATGCTTTGCCAAAAAAAAAAAACTAATAAAAACTTCCTCTGTCAGGTAAAAGCTGAACCACTCAGTGCAATTAACTTTAACCGGCCTAGACATGGGGTGACGGTCAAAAGAACCAAACCTGTCGAGAAAGAAAACGAATCTGATGATGATTTTGACGAAGAAGCAGCTATGAGACAGTTAAAGCAGTTATGACCAGATGCTTGCATATTCACACAGGATGACTCTGATACATTTTTCTGTGACTAGTATTTCAATTCAAGAGAATATAAACCGTATTGAAATATGTCCTGATGATATTGTAAGTTGGATGAATGTCAACATGCTGAAGCTAAACGGCAACAAAACAGAGTTGATCATCTTCTCATCTGAACATAACGCACAACCTGTCTCGAATGTTACAGTGACAGTCGACGGTTCAAAAATCAGCCAATCATCTAGTGTGCGCAATCTTGGTGCATTTCTTGACTCGAACATGAAGATGGAACAACATGTAAATAGTGTCTGTAGGAACTGTTATGCACAATTAAGACAAATTGGTCACATCAGACCCTATCTTACTGTTAAAGCAACCAAATCTCTAGTAAATTTACTTGCTACCTCTAGGTTAGACTACTGTAATGCACTGTTATATAGATTCTCTTAGCAGTCAATGACCAAGTTACAACATGTTCAAAATACAGCTGCTAGAATTGTGACCAAAACACTCAAATATGACCACATAACACCCGTCTTACGTGAACTTCACTGGCTTCCGGTAGAGTATCGGGTTGAATATAAAATTTTGACTTATACATATAAAGCCCTCAACGATCAGTCACCAGCCTATATAACAGACATGCTAGACGTGTACACTCCAACCAGGAATCTGAGGTCCCAGAATAACTCAGTGACATTAGTTGTGCCTAAATCTCGGACAGTACGATATGGTGACAGATGCTTCCAGACAGCCGCAGCGAGATTTTCACTGCGAAAAATATGTAGATATACGGGAGTGTACGGAATTCCGTATATCATTAATATACGGGTAAAAATACGGAGAACATAAAATACGGAGGTGTACGGTGTCGTATATTCACCAAATCCGTATATTACCAAAATACGGTGTTCCGTATACTTACAAAATACGGAAAACTAGATATACGGTGTCCGTATTTTTCTAAAATACGGGAACTTCGTAATAAGTCCGTATATTACTAAAATACGGTATCCCGTATTCTTACAAATACATGAATCTAAAAATACTGCATATTCATGAACAGTCGTATACTGCTTAACTACATATTTCCCTTTATTTGAAAGTTAAGAAAACAAGAATCAATGTACTTTTCATATATACTGAAATACGGGTGTCAGTATACTGCTCAAATTCAAATATTGGATTATTAAAGCCGGATATGGATCATAGTTCACAGCAGGGTTTTCAAGTTTTTAACTAAATTGAATCAAACCGTGCCTCTTGTTAAAATTTTCTTTGCTGGCTGATCTAATATTGTGTAACAGTGATGTACTTTATTGTCTTAAAACAATATTGCGATTTAAAGTAGGTTTTCTCTGGTGATATTATTAACACTTAAATGTGCTTTTTCGTCTTAAGTCTGCTTGTGCTTCTGTCTTTAAGAAGAAAAAATAAACCATAATGACTTTTAAAGATTAAAAAAAAAAGTAGCAGGTTCAATTATTCTTTAAAAGACCTTCTGTTGAAATAATTAGTTTACCGTTGCTTTGATTACATCGAACATGTAGATCTAATTTATCTAAACTGTCATGTTTTTGGTTAGACATCTTTTTTCACCTATGATGAAACATGATTACTTATTAACAGCAAAGAAATTTAAGCCAGTAATACAACATTTAAAATTTTGCTTCAGAAAGTTATATAGCTTCATAACATTAAACTAGCTTAAACAGTTTGCTGTATGTTATAACAATAAACAAAAAGTTTGTTTGTTATGAGATATCAATTAACAATTAATATAAAGAACGAATAATTAATTTACAGTTACAATTTACTTTGACGAATCATAGATAACATCTCAATCTGATGAACAGTTAAAGTAAGCTCTTGTGATATTCTCCGGTAGATTAATTCTTTTAATTTTATCAAAATTTCACGAAAAACTGCTTTTAAGAAGTACATGTTTCTATCTTAAAAAGAAATCAGAATAAAAGGGTACAGTTACATGGGTGTCATAATTATTTTGATTTCCGTAGTACAAGAAATATCATCAACAATAATATTAAAAATAAGAAAAAAGAAAGCAAACGTATTATTTGTAAGATCAATATCTTACAAACGTGTGCATTGAAGCTATTATTTTTTCTGCTTACACAAACTCGAATGCTGTACATATCAATACTTTGCAACAACAAAAAAATCCGAAATGCAAGATATAAATATTAGAGAAAAGGTCCATTCAGCAGTAAATGTTAAATTTTATATAACAATCAGGAACAAATAAAGACTTTGTTTTATAGCCTTCAGGCATTTTCTCAAGACCAAATTTTATTACTTAAGTGTTTTACTGTGACTGATCAATTAACACCCACAATGACAATTAACGGTGACTTATCAAAACAAAGCCAGTATGTCACCCCCATATTACGTAACCACATCCCTTCGCCACAGGACACTGCGAAAGACAAAAGAGTGTGACAATAATAGAAGCGCTAAATAATGCACTTTTATTGTCAAGTGTTGTTTGAAACTGTATCATAGAATAAAACAAGTTTTAGTTAACATTCTACATCAACATGCGGTTGATGAGCGAAATGTTTAATTTTGTCATTTTGTCCATTTTATAACTTTCAGAGGTGTTCAAATAATTGAAATCATATTTTCAACTTTTGAAAAGGAACAGTTACATGTGTTTTACACAACCCGATCTTTATTTTTGAACAGTCATTGGTTTTTAATCATTGTCTTTCATGTATTTAATAATTAATAAAGTAATTTAATAATATGTTTAAGTCAGGAATAAAATATACAGAAAAGTAATAATAATACAATAAAATGATGTCACAAAATTCACGCGATAAAAGACAGCATGTCACCTTGAAATGTGCCAAAAGTTATACAAAGTTTTACGGGACTTAGGCATCACAGCGAAGTTAGGCAGCCTTTTAATGGCGGACAGTCACGTGACCTTCATAATGGCGGTGTTCAATTTATCAATTATGGAACGGTCTACATGTGCGCTAAAACTTCAGAAGCAGATATAAGATCTTCGGCAATGATCAATATTAATACATTAAAAACAGCTTTTTAAAGGCTAACAGTTTATATTGATTATATTAATTATTATCATAATTTAGACATCACACAAAGTCAGAGGTGTTTAAAGTATTCGTAATTATTTTATTATTTGCAATGATAGGTTGTTTTTTTCCTCAAGACTAGGCATACAAGATAATGATTTTTGCGTAGGTGGATCGAGATACCAAGGTATTTTGGCGACAACATCAACCAAGAAAACCATATTCATCAAGTTTAATTTACTAGACTGGTTCTCTTGTATTATAAAAATATTATTTCCCCAAGACGAGAAAAAGCAATATACTGTACCAGTCAGTGTAACAAGACACATACCATGTGACCAGATCGCACCAATCTAAAGGTAGCGTGGGTTTATTCCATGTGATCAATCCAACCAATCAAAGGAAGCGTGGGTTTATTTCATGTGATCAGATTGCACCAATCAAGTAAAGCTTGTGTTCACCTGTCCAATCATTTCTTTGGGCGCGAAATGGAAGAGCAGATTACAGCAGTTTATGTCTCAAAAATTGCCTTTTTTCGAATTCGTCGTCGTTTGAAAGTAAAATGAGGTAAGTCCAAGTTTTGGTATAATACTTTTCAGTTTTACTGAACTCATGCTTGGAATTAAATGCTTTCTCATGCCCTGCAATGAATGGATTATGATGATTTTTGTATGCTTCCGTTTTAAACGGGTGTTGGTAAGTTCGGTTAATTGCAAGGCCGGTAAATTGTTGTTCAACGTTAAGATTAACTTAGTATTGCAGATATTAAACTGAATTTTGTTTTGAAAAATATTTAGATGTTATATCAAGTGACAAGCTACAATTATGTTCACATACTTTAGAGATAGAACTAGGAAAGTATAATAATGTAGAAAGAGATAAAAGCTTGTGTAAGTTATGTAGTCAAAAACAGTAGAATCAGAAGATAATTTTATATTATGTTGCTCAGGATACATCTGTATAAGATCAAAACACTTAGGTCAATGTTCATGGTTCTATACAAAAGTTCAATGCATTAACGTCATCTCAAAGTAAATAATTGTTGTATAATCTTGCAAAATGTATCAAAGAAGCGTTATGTTTATGACAGATAGTGATGAAGTTGTTGTGAAAAGCGCCTTTGATGACCGAGATTAATTGGTGTTGTTGTGCAATTTCTATAGATATATAGTTGTATATAAAAATATATTAGTTATTGATGTATCGAGTATTGATGTGTTGCGGTATATTATATATTTTAAATGTGTTTTCATTTTAATACACTGCCGTTATTAGATCATAAACCAATTTAAATCAAAGATCAAGCCGTAATCCATTACTTCCTTCGGTGTCAATTTAGTGCGAAAAAGTAACTATGATTATAAAATTTTAGAATCAGTTATAATAATTTTTATAATGATAATTACATGACAAACACAAATTATATAATTACCTGCTGAGAGAAATTAATAACCTATTTTACGACCGGCACGTGTCGTTAGCACCTTTCTATGATCAGCAGTGTACCCCAGCATGCCTTTTTCACACCTACTTTATCACCTTTATGGGCACGTACAGTATTTTTATTGTTACCAATTTTCCTTTTTTTTACTATATAAAATCATGTTACTGATATTTCGGTAAATCATTTGCATATTAAGAGATAAGTGAGACTGAATAATTCTGTGAAAAAGCCCTGATAGATAACTGATTATTTGTTTAAACATTCACAAATGTCGACAGTTACACAAATAACCACAGTTTAGCAATTATTTTATGATCGAAATCAAAATTAAGAAAATTAAAGATTTTATTAATTAAAAAGACAAAATATGATTTCATAAGACGCACTGGCAATGAAATTGTAAAACGTGTAACATCCTGGTCCTAGTTCCTTAATGCGATTGACTAAAGAATTGTTTTTAATTGACAACGCATGTACATACACTAAAAGTTTTTATAATTTCATTAGAATAAATATTTTCATCGGCGCTAAGAACTCACAACGCTAATGAATAAACTAGAGTATATAGCATATTATGTAGAACAGAACATAACAATGTTTTTATCAAGGTTTTTACATGGGTATATCAAATGGTTTGTAGTTTGAAACAAAAGTTAAATGACTCCGGAACAAGAAATTACTTTAGTTTTGTCATAAAGGGAAACATATCAGATAATACATATAAAAAACAACGAACAAATAACTGCTGAGTTCGGTACGTTGTATTTAGCGATACTGATTTGGGGGACCTAATTCATCAAATTTATTCCTATAAATTAAAGGAAAAATTTCATCAAAAACAATTTTGATTATGGTGTTGTTATAGAACTTAAGATGGGAGTTAATCAAATTACCATGTCATTAATAAAGGTGTTGATTAGATGTTGTATAATACTCGTGGCCTGTTACGGTAAAAGTGTTTAGCAAGTGAATACTTATGCCATGATAACAAAATTTATTCGTAAGTCGGTTTAGCTTTTTTCTCCTTATTCTATAGCGTTAGCGTTTAATGCCGTCCCGCGACTGACTCACAGATCATCACAGGTATAATTTTAATAATGTACATTAGAAATAAATAGTGCCGTGGTTCAGTGGTATACCTAGGAAAAAAGGATTTACTGATTGAAAGGATATGCGTTTGCACACCGTTAGGTCAACAACTTTTTTCTTTCATTCTAAAGGTGTATAGAAGCGTAAAATTATGTTGTTGTTCTCATGATAGTTTGATTTATCTTAAATTTAAGAAGAACAGCGTCTTTAAGTAATAAGCGTTATTCCCGTTTTTTACTTTCATAAATATATTTTCTGCAATGTAATATAACTAATGAATTTGTTAGTGGAATATATTAAAAGCTTTTTACCCGTCTTCTATGAAACATAACATCCCTTCACGTGCTTCGACAGGTCACGTGCATTACTCAGTAACGGTATATAATTCAATTTTTCAGAGAAATGTAGGACGAAGAATTAAATAAATCACATATTCAGTATGCATGAAAATGATAATGGCTGTTATATTAACATTTCTTCTCCTTACTTATCTTTTTTTTCGCTTTACTTATATTTACCTTACTTCTCCTTACTAATCTCTACGCATCCTTACTTTTTATATTCACGCATCCTTACATATCTTTATGCATCCTTACTTCTTACTTGTCTTTATGCATCCATACTTCCTTAAATTTATGCACACCATGTTTTTTGTGTGTGTGCAAAATACGCATGCGCAACATTTAAACATGTGAAAAATAAGTCTATGTAAAACTGCCAACAAACAAAAAAGTAAGAATGAGAGTAATTAATTGATGAAATATGCAACTCTTAATCATTCCAGCATCTTTCCATGACAATAACAATTTCGAAATAGGTAATACAATTTTTTATGCAAAAGCGATCTAACACGGAAAGTAAATGTTTAAAAGTAATAATTGAAAATTAATTAAAATACAAAATAAATACTATCATTTTATATTTTCAGACAAATGGACCTTCATGATGCCATTGCAGAGCTGCAGGAGCAGATGCGAGTCTTGCACGAGTCCCAGAAAAGCCGCAGCCACATGACAATGAAGCAGAATAAAAGAACAAAACGAATAAAACTTTATGAAATGCATGTTGTAAATGTATGTCCTTGTTAGAAACAGTGAAATAACTCACAATAATCCTATAAATTTAGTATGTTCATCTGTGCAAGTGGAACTGGGTCTTTTATATAAGGTGTGATCGTAGCAAGTAAAAATGCCAATTCCACATAGTTTTTATAAGATTTTTAAAAATATTTCTCATTTGTATGTAGTACAGCCAAACAATGACCCGTGACTACATACATACACATACAGTGATACTTGGATTTCTATTGATTAACGATAACGTATGAAACAATACCAATGGCATGAGCTGACAAATCTTTGATACTACATATGTTATATTAATTTGAATATATGTTTCCAAGTTCACTAGTCATTGTTTGCATAACTTCAAGATTGATTTCAGTTATGTTCTTATCATTGCAATATGCTTGGTTTTATTATTGATTGTAACTCTTTTATGATCATATTACATTTATTAATGAACTTGTTAATAAAATACTATTCATTGAATTCAGAACTAATTTGAATTACTTTTGTTTGTGCACATCCTCATCCGTTACAAGTTACTCAGTTAATTTGGCATATCTCGTATACGCCAAAGTAAACTTTCTGTCAGTATATCTATTTCAAAAAGGTATGTTTCCTACCGTTTTCTCAGACATTGCAGGTCTATATTTTTTCGTATGCTTCAAGTAGATACGATGAGGATCTTAACTAGTCCGTTTTAGAAATGAGCAGTAACTACATATAATGATCCCGCACATCATGTACATGTGTTTGTTCAGTCTATATTTTGTTCCCGTGTCCTGTTATATATCATGTCCGTATTCTTGATCCGTACATGTAATATAATAAGTCCGTATATGATTTTAGCTTTCCCGTATTCATTGAAAATACAATTCCGTATTTCCTACGTATATCTTCAGTATACAAAGTCCGTATTCTTGCCCCGTATATGTGTCATATACGCATTTAAGCATTTCCGTATTCTATGAAAATACATTTCCGTATATTCGTCGTATATTTCTAGTATACATAGTCCGTATTCTATCCCGTAAATGCATCATGTACGATTTTTAGCTTTCCCGTATTCTATAAAAAATACAAGTCAGTATATCCTCCGTATACTGGTAAACTAGATGTTGTTATAGCCGTATATGGTTGAAATACGGGTTTCGTACTGTGCGTATATTACAAATATACGGACCCATATACATACATGTATATTGGAAGAATACGGAAATCCGTATTTGTATGACAAATATACGGAGTTCCCGTATACCCGATGTTCCGAATACGGATTAGTATATTATGTCCGTATATTATGCGAATACGTCCCGTATATGCCCGTATATCTAAAAAATACGGGACCGTACACTTCCGTATATTGGTGTATTTTTCGCAGTGATATTATGGAATGCATTACCACCTGGCATAAGAGACTGTAATACATTGCCAAGTATAAAGAGAGCTCTCAAAACACATTACTTCATAAAGTTCTATGGACGTTAGTTTCATATAACAACATACATGTATTACTTTTGCTACATTACCTGTGTAAATTGTGTCTTTGATTTTGCGTCTTAGGATTTTACTTTTTACTTCTTTTGTTCTTTTTTTTACATTTATATTTCGTTCGAATCTTTTATAGGATTTTTGTTAAATTTAGCCTTGATTTTAAACTAAATGGCGCTGTATTTTTTACCATCCTTTACTGGTTTTAGATTATCATTTTTGTCTAATAGTTTTACTTAATTAGTATTGTACCTTATGTCATATATATGATTATGTTTAATCAGATCGATGCAAAGCATTCTTGAACATTTATTATTTATGAAAAGAGTGCTATAGAAATGTGGTATATAATAATAATAAAAAAAATACAGATACTGCATCAGACAATGAAGATTTGCCACCCGTTAGTATCTCTTTAAGGAATATTTTGTTCCCTCCTTCAAAGTTTGAAGCATTAATCATATTGTTAGTCCTTGATCTTTTTTGCATTAATAATAATACAACAGAGTAAATAAAATAGGGGCATTACACTATGGGAAAGGAGTATTTTTTTATACACAAACTTCTTAAGACGAGAGCATAACACAAAAAGCTTTGCATATGAAATGTCATATACTGGATAAGAATCAGTCTCCAGACAAAATAATTAGGAATCTTTCCGGCTATGCCTTCAGAATAGAAAATAATATCCCAGATAGTTTCATTATTGTATTTGAAAACATTACATGCATATACGGGCTTACATTATTGTATTTGAAAACATTACATGCACATACAAGTTTACTAGTATTATTTTCATATCATTCAGGTTCTAACCAGGGAGAAGACTATTGACCTAGCACACATGAGTGAAGAGCTAGCAGAGGCAGAATGTAGAAAATTTCTTAAAGACTTCACTGTAACAGAAACACAGTCTTCTTATTTGGAAAGAATGACGCGAAATCAATCAGAAAGTTCCCTTTGGAAAAGACAACTTGTAGGACGCATAACGGCATCATTAGTCCATGATATAAAAACACTGAAAGAAACAACAAATCCAGTAAAACTTATTAAGAAAATAATGAAGTATGAAGAAAGAGACTTGAGCTCTTTGCCAAGCATTTCATATGGATTGAAGTATGAGAAAAGTGCTATGAAAATTCATAAGAAAGTTGCAAGCAAAGAACATAAGAATTTAAAAGTGCGTGACTGTGGACTTTTTGTAGATGAAGTTTTTCCTGTGTTTGCTGCCTCACCAGATGGTGTTCGTAATTGTTTGTGTCATGGTGAGGGATTGGTGGAAATCAAATGCTCATATAAACACAGAGATGTTAATGTTCATAACATTCCGCAAATTGACAGCAGTTTTTGCATACAAGGTGACAAGTTGGAACTTAAAAGGCCTCACAGATATTACTCCCAAATTCAATTTCAAATGTATGTGACTAGAAAAACATTCTGTGATTTTTTTATTTATACTGACAAAGGCATATTTTACCAAGTCATTTATCATGACCCGCAGTTTGTGAATGAGATGATTGAGAAATGCACAGCATTTGCCTTTAAACATGTGGTTCCAGAAATTCTAAGTAAGAAAATCAAGTGTGGACAACTAACAACCAAGTGACGTACTTGTTTAAGAGGTACACCACAGCTAGTTAGTTATTTATACTGGCATAAATCTGTGTCTTTGCTCACATAAACATATCAGTTTGCATAGTGCTTGCCCCCTTACACATGTAACATAAGAAAAGAACAGAACAGTTATAGAAAGAACTGGATAAAACATAAGACTATACATATATCATGGAAGGCAAATACAGAGATTGATTTTGTTCAATCTACATGCATTTATTTGTAATAGGAAGCTTTATTTATAAGTATGTATTACTTAAAAGGAATAAGAATACATTTCATAGAGGATATTTCAGTTAACTTCAGCATAATAAATTGCTTGATATTTATTTGTTACGTCAAAACATAGATGTGTTTGTTTCATTTTCTTTATTTTTCGTGTACTGGTAACATGACTTTCACGGGGAAAAATATGTGCCTGTAAATTAAATGAATACTGTATGATAACAACTTTAATAAATTGTTAATTGGTTGAAACAACTTCGTTCGTTCACTTGTATTTATTTCACTAGCTTTGGCAAAAGGTTAGTTAATGAACCACATATGTCAAGAATATCATCTGCATGCTTGATCAAAGATATTGGAAGAGTGTGTTTCAGTATATTAAAGTTTTTAATTCTTTCAATTGCACGTTCCACATGAATTCTGGAACGAGAAAGTCTTCTTGCGATTTCTACCTCTCTCTGAGAAAATTGTTTCTTTCCCCTTCCGAAAGGAGGTATTGCAAGTGAAGCACCATGAATACCCAATTCTTCCTCAATAGGAGAGATCGAACAGGTATAACAGTTTCTAAAAATAGAACTACTGATAAGCCCTATTCCTACTGGTAGTGAAAGGTCGTACAAACATTTTATGAGAAAACTTGACCATTATATTTGTAGACGGATGGGGCACCTGTTTATCTGTTTTCATTATTAAATGAATATATATATATGCTGACAAGAAAATAAGTGTAACTGAGGAACATCATGTTACATGAATAAAACAAAAAATGCATAACAGTTTTGAATAAGAGTTGCAGAAAGTAACAAAAGCAAAAAGTCACCTTATCAAAAGCTGTAACCTTGTGATATTCAACTATATGTGTTAGAAATTTTTGGTTACGACACTTCTTTTATGAAGTATAGAAAACATTGTCTTATTATATTTTATATTATATTTTATATTATATTTGAAAGAAAACAAGAAATATCTCTAAACTAACATTTTCAGTAACACTAGAAAGTAATTTTTTGCAGTGACTTACTTGTGGCATATTATTTTGGCCTACTCTTGCCAATTGCAAGGAATATCAACAAAATACTAAGTAGTTTTTGGTGCAAAAGTTAATCACGTTGATTATCTTTCATTTACTCTTTCTTTCCCAGTTGGGCTATTGTTTTATTGTTATTTTGTTAATGAAAAAAAAAAAAAACTTAACACATATTTTTTACTCAGAAAGCTGCTCACTCACATCTTCACTTTTGAATATGCAAATTCATAATTTTAATCAATGCCATCTGGTACATGTATGTTGCTCTGTACAGAGTGTACACACTTTTCAGCAGATTAAAAAATATGCAATCTTAACAAGGTGCACCTAAACTGTTGTTATGGACAATGAATCCAGATATGCTGACAGGGATTAGATGCAAGGTGTATTTTAGATACAAATTAAATCATGAAATAACAAACATAAAAAAGGCATATCGAATAAACAGCTTGACTGTCATTGTTCGTATGTATGAATACATTTTTAGTTAGGAAAGGCCTTCCAGTGAATTCAATAATATTAACATTTTATGCTCATTTTGCTATTTATTATGAGTATTTTTACTGCTAAATCTACTTTAAATAATTTCAAATTTGTGCCAAAAAGGGGAACTGAATGTAATATCCCTATTTATCCTATTTCAACTCATAGAGGTATTTAAACCTCTACAATCTAACCAACTGGTGATAAAGTTTCACATTACAGAATGCTCTGAAAAATCACTACAGTAAAGCTTTAATTAATTACCCCAGAAACATCATTTTATGCTAATTGAATAGAGAGCATTTTATTAGATGTTGCCATTGTTTAAATGCTGTTCTGTGTGGTAGTACAAGTATCTTATCAGTGTTTGTCCGACCTTTCTGAAAATGTGTACCACGTGGTACAAATAACTGGAACTGATGACGTATCCATTGATCTCTCCTATAAGAAATCCTCTGTCTGCTAAAACAAGATCTCCAAATTCAAGTTTATTGTAGAAGCCAGAGCGAGCAGTTAGTTCTTTGTCTGTCACTCTTCCACCCCAACATTTTGATAGGAAACTGATTGCATCATATGGAGTAATACCAACAAGAAACTTTAATGTATTATGGTGCTTATAATTGGACCATGTTTTTGAACGTGCATCTAGATTTGACGGTCTCTGAATAAAAATCTCACTGCAGTCAATTATCACACGACATTTTCTATAATGTCTACGGAAGGATTTAGGCATGTTTTTTAAAACTGTTTGTTTTGATGGCCACTTAATGAGGAACCTAAGTTTTCTAGCCATGACTAGTATGCACTGACTGAGGATTTTAGACACCTGAGTTGGGCATATACCAAATCTAATCGCTAAGTCTGTATTTGTGAGATTAAGTCTTAACTTCATAACCACAAGAAGAAGCTGATCTCCAGGACACAAATTTCCAATTCGCTTGAACAGAAGATTAACAAGTCCTAGAATCCACATAAAAACTGCAACTGATCGAATTCCTGTCAGCGCTGACATCTTACAGTTATCCAAGTTCTTATAACTTAATTTCTTTTTTCCAGCTGTGACTTCATATCTGCATTCTCTGTTAAAAGCATTTGATACTCCTCCTGAAGTTTCATGTGAGCCCCTCTCATCAGGACCGGGGTCTGATCCTGTAAAGTTAAAACAAAACTGACGTTAAAAAAAACTTGTGTGTGTATTGCTGCATTCTAATTAGAAATAGCATGTGACCAATTTTCATGAATCAATGTTGATAGTTTGGTTCCAATTAATACTCTTTGTTACTGTCACACACTGACTCTTCACCCTTAACTGTGGCTACATAGCAGTGTACCTGATTCTGTGAATACGGTATAAAATGTCTTGTATTTCCACATGTACAGATTTTGTTACTTTAAATAACTGTAAAGCAATCTAGATGTATGTACCTGTGTCAGTATAGACTGGTATATCTTTTCCAAGATCTAGTAAGGCTGTAGCTACTTCATTTATGTCCATTGAATCAGTCCGGCCAAAACCGTCTGTGACATCCTCTGATATGGGTGTAAGAGACAGTCTGTGACATCCTCTGATATGGGTGTAAGAGACAGTCTACGCTTGGATATTCTTGCGTACCGCGCAAGTCTTTCAGGTGTTTGATGGCGTGCTGGAGTGAAACTGAATACAGTTGGGATGTAATCTGGGTGATCAGGAACCAAAGATGGCTCGCCTGAAAAATATCAAAATATTAACATACATAATCGTATTAGGGTTCTTAATAATAAGAGCAGAACTTAGTTAATTCATTTAAGTTGAAAGAACTTGCCTGCCTAGTATAGTCAGTATTGACTGTTGGCAGTAATAAGATGAATTTGAACTAATTTCATAGAACAGCAGTAGGAAAAATCTTTTTTGACAGTGGCAACACAAACTCACAATTTCTGACTTCGATACCATTGCTACGTGTAATCTATTGAACATAAAAATTAATCGAATAAGCTTCAACATTTAATTGGATCTTTAGTTGTTAAAGTATATTTAATTAACCAACCTCCAATGAAATGACGGCTGCAAAGACGATCGTGTTCTGACGGTTCCCATGATTTTGACCGGTCTGATAAACTTGTGCGTTTTGTAGCTATAATCCATTTCCTTCTTCGGTTAACATCTTTCGGGAACGTATAAAAACGCACGCCTGACCCTTTAACAAATCTTTCTGTACACCCTGGTGCGCTACAGCTGACAGGCATGCCTTTATTTGTTGACAAACATTGAACAGTTACGCTCTAATTCACTAGTAAAATGGCGACTTTGTTTTGCCAACCAGGCTAATTTTAGGATGAGTGTCAAGTGCGCGTGACGTCACTGGTCAACGTTCGTATATATATACGGGTATCACATTCAGCTGCGTTTAGTGACATCATATACAGCTTGTTTACAGTTTAACATGACTTTTAGGAACTTTTACGTAAGATAAACTGTCCGGAAAAGTGAAATTGAATTATAATTTTAGAAATTAATTGAATGCTTACTTTTAAAAAAGAATATATTTGTCGAATCATCTTCGAATAGTTCTTGTCATTTGGACATGTGTGGAGCGTACTTTCATATAAGACAGGTGTAAACTAGAAATCGCCCATCAACGACCCCAATTTTCACTAATAGGAAGTTGGCAGTAGCAGTACGTAGTAGCAGTTTCTAGTTTACACCTGTCTTACATGCCAGGTTTACACCTGTCTTACATGCCTGGTTTACACCTGTCTTATATGTCTACTGCTGCGTACTGCTACTGCTCACTTCCTATACATGGAATTTTCTACCTACCACCAAAACAAAAAGTTATATCGATTTAAAAATTTAAAATAACATTTACCTACTTATCATGTAGCAATAATAAGAAATAGCATAATCCATTTTCAATACCTTTCATACTACTTTGTTTTGTGAGAAAGTTGTTTTTTCTTTTCTTCTTTTTTTCAATCTAATGTTCTGTGTAGCGCAGTGATACAATTTCATTGCTTTTTTTTTTTATAGAAAATACGTTATTCATCGTCTGCTAGCCTACTTAGGTGTGTTCCAGTCATGACCTGTCCTAGTTACGCAACGATACATTTTAATTAGAGAGCAATAAGCATTATAGTTTAATATTTGGATTCAGAGAACAGGGACTGTTAAGCTTAGATTATATATTCTTATTTATTGATTGCTCTGGTTATACTTACATATCTATTGTATCTGTCTGTTTAGACTTCTAATCTCCAGAGCGGACTTATAAAACGTGGCCGAATGTGCAAAAACGAGATTACACAGTATGAAAATCGCGAGAGACTTTAATGTGAATTCAAAGATAATCGATCCATCTGTCTTTCAGTTCTCACCATACTGATAATCTGCGCGTTTCCACCTAGCACCTGATCATAGAGATAGACGGCTCACGTATGGTGAAAAATCAAAGGGTCAGTAACTCTATTCGGATTTTGCTAGTAATATACGAATGCACTCTTGGTATTTTGGCTGCCTATAAAGTTTCATTAAATTTCAACCAGCGAAAAAAAGTTCTATAGTATACTATATTTAATTAATCAAAGGGCCAATAACTCTGTGAAAAATAATCAATCTGAATCTTGATTGTGATATGCGGATCTCTTCGTGATTTTGTAAGTACCAGTAAAGTAGCTTTGACAAACTCTGTGCTGTAGGAAATTGAAAGGCGCAAAACTGTGAAAAATAATTCATCTGGATTACGTTCGCTGGTAATCCACGAATCATCTGGGGCTAAATTTTCTAGTGAAATTTCCTTTTATCTCACACATAGTAGTGGTATAATGTAGTGACGGACGATAGTGCAGACGTTCACAATGTGAACCGATTTGAACTTTAACGAGTAGACGTGGATTAACTTAGAATTGACAGAATACATTATTATAACAGATCATTATTATGGATAGGGACTTAATTTATTTTGCAATTATAGCAGTAATGAATATTAAACTTTTCACCTGGAATGCGACTGGATTAATATCTAGCTCTTCTTACCTGTACAACTCATTGAGAAAATATGATATTGATTCTTGTGGTATTTCAGAACATTACTTATATCCACAAAATGTCCACTTTATTGATACATCGTTCATACGCTGTATGTGTTAAAGATCTTCTGCTTCCAAGTAATAGAAAAGTAGGAAAAGGGGGCGTGGCACTGATGTGGCATAAACGTCTCGGCAAGTATGTGGTCCCATTGACAATAGACGACGATAGAATCGTTGGTGTTCAATTTCAAGTCGCACCAGCTCAGTACTTATATATTTATCAGGTGTATTTGCCCTGTGTAAATCAGAAAATTGACTCAGATTATATAACTAAATTATATGATATTTGGAACATGTATGTTAATTGTGGAACAGATATCTTTTTAGGTGATTTTAATGCAAAATATGACTGTTTTAGCATACGGTCAAGAGATATTATGTTGTATAAATTTTTCTCTGATACAGATATCATCCCTGTAAATGTCACAGGGTCTTGCCTGTGTGCACAAAACTCTTATGTTTCATATGATGGTATAAACCAGACTTTGATTGATTTTACATGTATACCTGTGGAATAATTTGATTGTGTACAGCTTTGTGAAATTCTTGATGATGATTGTTTAAATGTATCGTGTCATAGACCTGTTGTATGCATTTAAGACTTGCCAATTATCAGGTGTTCCCATTCCTATGATGATGCAACTTCAGTTAACTGGGCTAAATGTAGCAATATGCACATTGATTTGTATAATAATTTGCTATTGTCTGATAATAATTTAATACAATTAGCACACTGTGACTTGAATGAAGAATCCCTTGAGTCGGCGTACACTCAGTTGTTACAGAGTGTTGTAACATGTGCCAATGAAACTTTACCAAAGAAGCGATATCTAGAGCATCTTAAACCGTACTGGAATAACAAATTGTCCGTTGTACATGGCAAGATGAAACAACTCAGACAAGAATGGTGCCGTCACACTGACCTCAGTAATTTTTAAAGTGAATGAATCGGTGCTGTTATACAGGTCAAAAGCCGATATAATGGACAACAGTCAGCAAGGAGGGTTTCAGGATGGTTTGTCCTGCCTTTTGACGTCATTTATACTTAGAGAGTGTATAAACTATGCACGAGAATTCGGGTCAAAATTATATGTCTGTTTTATGGATGGACGTAAGGCTTTTGATACAGTTTGGCACAAAGGCATGTTATACAAACTCTTATTGGAAACAAATATTGACGTGACCTCTTTCTTAGCATTCAGATCCATGTATACAAATATGTCAAGCTGAAATATCAGGGTAGATATTCGAACTGGTTTAATGTACTACAGTGTACCAGACAAGGAGGAAAGAGTTCCCCGATTTTATATCTTTTATACATCAACTGGCTGATTAATGAATTGGAACGGTCTGCATTTGGAATATGTATATATAATATAAGAATCAACTCTCCTACGGTGGCTGATGATATGCTTCTAGCATCATACTCTGTACAAGGCCTTAACAAAATGCTTGAAATATGTGAGAACTACTCAAAACGTTGGCGTTACAGTTATAATGCAGATAAATGTGCCGTTGTTGTTTTTAATGAGCACAGTCACACTGAACTGAACAGAACATTTACACTTACTGGTAATGTATTACGTGAGTCAGCTTCATATGTACATCTTGGTCTAAAAACTGATGCGTTCTTGACCACCAAGGAACATGTTAATGATATTTGTAACAAACTTCGAGGTACGTATTTGAGTATCGTGAACAGCGGAATCAGTCCACAAGGATTTAATCCTATCTCATACAGAACTATATACAATGCAATAGTTATACCCAAGGCACTTTATGGATGCGAACTCTGGTATTCACTTACTGACTCGGACATTTTACGCCTGGAACGTCCACACAGATTTTGTGTCAAAAATATACAATCGTTGCCAACTGAAATACCACCAATTTTGCGCTATGTGCTTTGAATATTTTACCGATCGAAACGATTATAGACCATAGAAAGTTGCAGTTCTTAGGTCCGCCATGTAGAATGTCTAATTCCTATCTTGCAAAACATCTTTAACACTAGACTTTTTCATTACTTGAATTTTGACAATCCAACACAGGGTTTTATTCCAAAAATTTATCGAATTCTTCATAAACATGAATTAAGTGGTGTTTTAGACATTTACATCAAGGAGGGTATTTTCCCATCAAAAGCGAGGTGGAAACGTGTATTATATGAGAACGTTACTGCACAACTGGAAAGGAACCCTATGTATGGCATTACAAGTCGATTTCATATGCTTATTCCTTTATTTCCAGAGAGAGAGATAAAACGTGTATATTGTGGTCGATGTCAAAGAATAATACAAGGTTACTTCCCTTTTTGTAAACGAATTATGTATGATATCGCAATACATTTCAAGAAAATGTATATGTAAATGTCCAAAATGTGGCTATACAATGGAGGATATAGTGCTGCACTTGATATGTTATTGTTGTAAAAATTCAAACATCCGTAGAATTCTGTGGGATTCTATAATTGAAACACTTGGTCACAGTGCCTACGTAACCTTTATACGTTTGTCACTATCTGATCAGTGCCAGTACTTATTAAGTTTAGCTGTTGAAATTGAAGGATATAGTTTTAAATATTGCACACTTGTGTATGTATTATGTAAAATGGTCAGGTAGAAAATTTTGTAGTTTATATGCTTCATTTTGATGACGCATAAATGTATATTTTTAATGACGTATCTATTTTTATGATCGCAGCCTGATAATGCATACATTTATATGATCTCAATCTGATCATGTTTATTCATGTGAATGATCTCAGAATGTCTTGTTATACACTGTAGCATAGGCATATCTCACTGTACTGATGAGATTTTAATCGTATAAGCAGTAGCTTAACATTTCGTTTTCGTGTTAGGCTACCCATATTGCGTTATAAATTACTGTTCCGCACAATAGTTGACGATGTACCAGGCCTTGAATTTTTCTTTCGATAGTAGTAAAATTGGAGACCAGTACTGATCTTTGATAATATGCAAAACTCTTAAGCTAACTGTATATGTATCTTGATCAATACATATATTATTTATACTGTTTGTCTATATGTACATAAATATGTTCTGCTCTTCAATACTTGGAGGGATAGAAGTTATCTAACTACAAGCTAGCACAAACTTTTGTTCTGAAAGCATAAAAATCTATTTTCTTTTATAATTGAAAACTTTAAAATTAGCACCTCAATAGGAGCTAATAATAAACCAGAAACTAATAGACTTTTTACATAGTTCTTTTAGTCACTTTTATTCCACGCAGGTAAGTCATCGGTATTTTTATTGGAATATGAAATTGCGATTGTCTCTATACATATGATAAATCTGATAATACATCCTGGCATGAAAGGCGTGTTTCTGATTCTCGTGGCTCCGTGCTTTTTATTATTTGCGGACTTGACGACTAAGGAAAGCCAAAGAAATGACATCGGAACAAAGTGGGGAGGTAGGAAGCCATCCCGCCTTCATTGGACTTACATTGACGCTGTGTGTTATAGGTATTTCTTATTCTTTCTTCTTTTCATAATAATAATAATTATTATTATAGTAATAGAAGTAGTAGTAATAATAATACTAGTTTAAACATATTTTATTGCAAGAAATAACAAATGTACAAGTATAGCATACAAATCTAAACATACAGCAAAACGGTTGGGCCAATAGTTCTGCCAACATTATAACAGTGGCCCTTCCCAAACACAGATTGTTTGCACATTAGGTGACATATACAAGTATATACATTTAGTCATTAATATATAGAACTTGGGTTACAGAGTAGATAAAGTTACTTTTATTCTGAAAAATATAAAGTAAAGAGATAAAATATGAGAAAAAAACTAAACAATCTAATAGGATAAGAAGAAAAAAGAAAAATATTTGGGGTCCCTGGATTAAAAATAAAGTTCTACTGTGATACGTGAGACAAGATAAAATTGAATCGACCTGTTTCACGGATGTAATCATGTATAAGTGAAAACAGTTTCATATTTTCATCATCACTTAGGTTATCTTTGCAAAAAAGTATAGTTACAGGCGAAAGTAGATAAAAAAAACGCGTCATATTAAAAAGTTTTACTCTTTGTTCAGTGTAGAAAGGGCATTTGAAAAAGTAATGTTCAACGTCTTCATTTCTACTGCCACAACTACAAGACGCGTCGAGAATCAAATTCAAATGGTTAGTAAATCTGTGAAAGTTTTAATCACTACATCCATTTCTAATCCTTGTAAAAATATGAATTTCAGATACTTATGAATTTTTGTTATAGCAGGTTTATGTTTTGTTGAAAAAAAAAATATGTTTTCAAAATATTAATTTCAAATGTTTCTTTTTTGACATATCATTTTAACCATTTCAGGTTATTGGAAAATAGTATATTTGTATTTTGTATGTTTTTGCTATAATTCTATATTTTGTCTTAAAAGCAACAATTTCATGAAACAGTATTTACATTTTTTATCTTCATAAGATTTAAAGAACAAAGAAACGTGCTAAATGCCATAGGGTATCATAGCTGTTTTAATCAGTTTAAGATGATAAATTATTTTGTATCTAAGCATGCTGACTGAACTTAACAAAAGAAAGTATGTACAGCATTTATCACCTTTTGGCATTTTTATATAATCTCTTTTGGTATATTTCACTAATATTTTATTGGTACCTTGTGCGTTGAACCTTTATTATGATTGGTCAATTTTGACATATGATCTCTTGTTGAAATATTATTAAATGACAAGTGATAGTCACTTTAGGGATTTTGTTTAGAAAAAAAAAAGTTAAGGGAGTTCTACTTCGGATGTCCGACAGTCAAGAACGGAAGAATATGGTTCTCCATAAATTAAACAATTAAGTAATAAGTTCGTTTGGATTACCGGACACTTAGTAAATTGATCTGTTAATTGTTATCATTTATACACAATTCTTTGGTTATCCCAAGAAAGAAATAGAGAAGTTGAAAACGGAAAACGTGTTGTTCTCATTCATTAACTTAAAAGGAAAGAAAGAAAACAACAAAAAAACAGCAGCCAAATCACAGCATTACACGTGGTGGAGACAGAAATCGGTTCCAACCTCTCAAGTTAGCGTAAAGCGAGATAAGAGACATTCCCCATATTTTGCAGAATTTTTGTATCGGATTACCGAATACCGATGAATACTTGGAACTTGCCAAAAATGATGAAATTTGGACATTCTTATAATTTCTGTAGATGTTTTGCTGTGAAGCCACGTTGCATAAATTGTTGGAAGTGTTATACCCCTACAAGTTCTACTAACCGCAGTCAAAAAGTGAAGAAAAAATCGGATAGAATGCTTAAACGGGACAAAGCAAGGATGTCAGCTTTTGTCAACAAGAAAATAGCGGAAAATGCGCTACCATTCTTTCACGTAGATGAGAATTCCTTAAAGGAAATGCAGTTCAATAGTGCTCAAAAAATGACCATGGAATCAATGCAGAAAGAAATGGACATATTAAAACTGTCACTGATTCAACAAAGTGTTGAACAAAAAACACTTATGGTGGATAATGAGCGGTTAACGAACGCTAACACTGAACTTGAAGTAACGGTGGCCATGCTAAAAGAAGAAATCGCTGAAAAAGAGGCTACAAATGAAAGATGTCAACAGGAAGACCTTGAGGCATTACAGAAAACCAACCGAGAACTAGAAGAGGGACTTGAGACACTCCTGTCGTGTTTATTGTCAGAAACAGGAATAATCTTTCAAGGATCCTTGAGTCAGCAACTTTTTTCACATTTCAGACATGTAGTTAGCTTGCGAAGAGACGATGTGCAGGAAATAAAAAAGCTGAATGAAACTGTTTCTATATTAAAAACAGATTTGGAAAAATGCAACAAGCTGTGTCTTTACTGTAATCCAGTGTTGCATCAAAATGAGACAAAGCAAAACACAAGTAAAAACAGGGATTACAAACACAATAGACGTGGACATAATCATAGACGCTATTGATAAGACATTCTTGCGGTAACTGTGCGTCAACAGAGTTACAAATAACTTAAATATTAATGAGAAATTACTTGTGTATCTACTTTACGTTGGATTTCAAGCATTTAATTTAATCGAGGGTGATAAGTTTGAACTGGAATAATGATTAATATTTGTTAATTTTAATGTTAATATAACTTTCATTTCGTTAAAAATAAGAATTTTAGTTATTATGATTTTTTGTTAAAATTATTGAAAAGTTGAGATGTTTAAAGCATTTGAACAAGAAACCTTCTATTTTATAGGAATAAAATTAATTTGAAGGGAGGGAAAGTGTAATGCCGTAAAAATATGAATTTCAGATACTTATGAATTTTTGTTATAGCAGGTTTATGTTTTGTTGAAAAAAAAAATATGTTTTCAAAATATTAATTTCAAATGTTTCTTTTTTGACATATCATTTTAACCATTTCAGGTTATTGGAAAATAGTATATTTGTATTTTGTATGTTTTTGCTATAATTCTATATTTTGTCTTAAAAGCAACAATTTCATGAAACAGTATTTACATTTTATTTTCATAAGATTTAAAGAACAAAGAAACGTGCTAAATGCCATAGGGTATCATAGCTGTTTTAATCAGTTTAAGATGATAAATTATTTTGTATCTAAGCATGCTGACTGAACTTAACAAAAGAAAGTATGTACAGCATTTATCACCTTTTGGCATTTTTATATAATCTCTTTTGGTATATTTCACTAATATTTTATTGGTACCTTGTGCGTTGAACCTTTATTATGATTGGTCAATTTTGACATATGATCTCTTGTTGAAATATTATTAGATGACAAGTGATAGTCACTTTAGGGATTTTGTTTAGAAAAAAAAAGTTAAGGGAGTTCTACTTCGGATGTCCGACAGTCAAGAACGGAAGAATATGGTTATCCATAAATTAAACAATTAAGTAATAAGTTCGTTTGGATTACCGGACACTTAGTAAATTGATCTGTTAATTGTTATCATTTATACACAATTCTTTGGTTATCCCAAGAAAGAAATAGAGAAGTTGAAAACGGAAAACGTGTTGTTCTCATTCATTAACTTAAAAGGAAAGAAGGAAATCAACAAAAACACCCGCCAAATCACAGCATTACACTTGTATGAATCACATTGACTTTGCCATTACCGGAAATGTAGAAAACGGGTATTTTTTTTGGTCTTGAACAAAGAATTTCGAAATACAGATTTGAATTCGTTTAGCGTTCGAGTTGCACGTACCGAAACGTCTAGGTTATTCCAAAGAGTGATAGCTGATCGTAAAAAAGAGCTCGAATAAATCTGAGTCCGCATATTAGGAATTACATAATCCTCTTGATTTCTAAGATTGCATGGAATATTATCGAGATTTTGTTCTGGTAATAAATTATTAAGATAGTCCGGCGATAATCCATTATGCATTTAATACATTGTAATTAACTTTTGGTATTTTCTTCTTTTGGATAAATTAACCCATCCTATTTATTTGTACAAGTTTGAAAGTGAAACAGATTTTATTAAACCCGTTACTATTCTAGCAGCCTCGTTTTGAATTTTTTCAAGTGTATCTTTTTCATAGTTGGTGCACCCATCCCAAACGATCGAAACGTATTCTAGTATAGGCCTTAGGGAAGACAGATATATTTGATTTAGTGATCTACATTTCAATGAAAATTTTAGCTTTCTCATTATTCTAGAATTTTAGATGCAGATTTTGTTATGCCATCAATATGTTTATGCCATTTGCCATCACTACTTAAAATTAAACCAAGGTGTTTATGGTGTTCAACAAACGATACGAGAGTCCCTGAAAATGATAAGTCTGGTTTCGAATCATTAGAACTGAGATTTAATAGGATAGCTTCTGTTTTATTCGGATTAAAGTCAACCAGCCAACTTCTGGACCAATGATCGATCATTACCAAATCATGGTTTAAGATTCCCTCAGGATCGGAAATTCTAGATGCTGTACAGGCCAAAGAAGTGTCGTCTGCAAAGAGTCTAGTAATACTTAATAAGTTTTCAATAATACTAATCATCATCATCATACATATACGATAATAATAATAATTATTATTATCATTATTATTATTATTATTATTATTATTGGAGTGATCTTAAAACTTAAAGGGCAAGGACAATTCACGGTTAGTAATTGAGATTTACAATTTTATGTATCTATAGCCTTTAGAAATAATTACAATTGAAGGTATCATATGTTGAAAAGTTACTGCTTTCATCATTTTTGTGGTAGAATGTTTGTTAAAAACTGTGCGCGAAATCTGCTATAGATATCACATTAAAGCGACTGACGCACAGATGGGTCGATGATGCATACAAAAGAATATTTTCATACATTTAAAAAGTCTGGTTGTAGTTGTGAAGAACATACTAAGTTACTGTCTCACATCACAATATAAAGTATTGTTCACACATATCTACAAAGCACAAAATCTTACTGCATCTTTTCCAGCCGTGATACTTAATCTGATGGTGATATTTGCGGTGGTAAAGTTTGGTCGGTACCGTGCGTCCATTGACATATTCCTGACAAATCTAGCGGCCAGTGATGTTTTACACGCAGGCGTCGTAACACCCATGCATTTTAAGAATGCAGAGATTTATCACAAGGATTTTTACGGCGGTAAGTATTTATTTATCGTTTCAATGGAAGGTACATACCCTACAATTAACAAATGAGATAACTCCATATCTATTTTACTGCTCATTCTCTATATAAAGAAATATAATTGATAAAGAAGAACTTATCCCACAGGCATTGAGACGCAGAGAAAAGATTCATTTGAATAAATGACTATTTACCCCCCCCCAAAAAAAAAAAAAAAAAAAAAAAAAAAACTCTATATTTATAATTATGCTTTCAGTTTGCCCTTGTACTTAGATTTATTGACTGACTTCGGGTAATATTTCGTTATATATCATTCACACTTACATAACCTTAAAGAAAACAGAATAATCTTAATTTTAGGGTATAGCTCTACAAGCAACTTTTACTGATTAGATCTTCATTAATGTTATTGTAGTTCTTGTTTTTCTTGATGATAGTGATGATAGCGTTGACGAAAATTTGCTACCATTTTAATAGAAAACTTTCTTTTTTTGCTTGACTAGAAAGAAATAAAAATTATTTTAAATTCTTTTGGAGTTTTAACATTCTCTGTTACGCAATTTTTACTTTTGCAAACAAACTGCTGGATCAAAACTGATTAAGACTGAAGCTGTTAAAAATAACTTTATTTACGCAGGTCCTAACTTTATGCAGGGTTGGTAATGTACAGGTTAAAATGATACATGTCTTGTGATAAAAAGTTATAAGTAAGTGTAATAAGTTAATAAAATTCTCTTATCTTATCTCTTATCTTGTGATAATAGAACAACAAACAAACAAACAGAGAAACAAACTGAAATGTCAAACAAGAAATGAGAGCGTATTGTGACACACTTATGAAGATACATCTCAATACATTTATATTGTTGACTATGATAAATATTGCACATTGGTTATTATGCTTAATATCATTTAGTGTTAAAACAGTTTTAGAATGGTTTTCAGTTATTGAAGCTGGTGACATATTTCTGATTAAGTGACAACATGATTCAAGACTGACAATGAAAGTTATTCATACATAGTGATCCTCCGGCATGTTGACACTGAAACGGATAATATTACTAACACCAATGTTTCATTAGTCGTTAAAATCCTGGGTGTCGATTTATTTAGACAATCTCTTTAAAAATTCTCTTGTCAGAAAACATAAAGCTGGGACTTCTTAGATTTCTTGTGTAGCTTTTATCAAGTGGACCTCTATCATATTTGTTCAGTTTATGTCCTCGAGGTATTATTAGTTTTACCAAGGGGGTCACATGCTTTTACAAGGTTTTATATAGGTAAACCTTTAAAACTCTTCTTGTCTGACACCAAAGGGCAAAGAGATCGCTCATTTGACACGAAATATTGCCTATTCGACCTCTACCACGAATGTTCTTTTTTTTATTCTCCACCCAGAGGTCAGATGTTTGACATAGAATTGCATACACAAACTCTAAAAAAAAGGATTATCAGAAACCATAAGGCTGGTTTATTCTTTAGTTCTCCGTGGGAGAGTGGGTCATTTTTATACAAAAGGAAAATCAATTTGAAACCACAAGGCCTAGAGTTTTAAAATTTTGGACGAAACATTGTCAGAAAAACTTATACCAAATTTGTTCAAAGATTTTTCTCCCCATCTCCATCCAGAGGTTATACATATTTTTATATGGACAAATACTCCTTGTCAGACACAGTAAGACTGAGACTAAACTGCAAATGTCTACCAAGTTTGTTAAAAGCATTCCCCTTGGATTATATTTGTCTCAACAAATTACAAAGACATATGAGAATCCTTTAAAGTCTGTTTTCATAAACCAAACAGCATACAGTACGTCTGGAACGTTGCAATATTCGAAAAATATTTTTATGTCATATAATTTTATATTTATATTTTAAATTTTTCATTTGCGTTGTAAAAAATATTTTATGTGATATAATTTTATAGATTTATATTATAAAACTTTTCATTTATGTTGTAAAAAATAAATATTTATATCGTAAAATTCAGCATTTATATTGCATAAAATTGTTTATGATCTATATTTTTTTTTGAAACGCAAATATTTATATGGTAAAAATATCTATGTGGTATAAATTGAAAAAAAAATTATATTCAATAATATGGCATCATGGGATATACTAATAACGTTTGTAACGAACGATTTCATTGGACCACCTGTCTAATTTTACATCTCCAATGGCGCCGCCATTTTATTCCATACATCCAATGAGACACATCGGTACAAAATGACCTCTGCATAAAATTCTGTATCCAACAATGCAATTATAGCATATGAATCGGCTTTTTATTGAATATAAATGAAAAATTATAGCATATGAATAACAAAATATTGAATATAAATGGGGAAAAAATATTGTATGTCAATGAAAAATTATTGCATTCAAATAATAAAATATTGAATATGAATGAAAAAATATTACATATGAATACGAAAATATCGAACATAAATGAAACATTTCTTGAATATAAATGAGAAAATATTGCATATAAATGAACAATTATTGCATATAAATAAGAAAATATAGAATATAAATGAAAAAAATATCGCATATAAATGAGTAAATATGGCATATAAATGAAAAATATCGCAATTAAAATAGAAAATATAGACTATAAATGGACATTTATTACATTTGAATAAGAAAATATGGAATATAAATAAATGTATAGAATACAAATGAAATTTAGCGAATATTGCAACGCTTGACACGTCATGGGCATGCTGTATTTTAGTTCTTTATTATTTTGTTAATTATATTCACAAGTTGTACAAACTGTACTTGTCCTTTCAGCAGATATTCTCAAGTGAGCATTTGAGGACAGTCATGACCCTTTTCTATGAATTATTCTTTGTAGTTTTATTCCGGATAATTTAGTTTTTATTATTTTCATTTCCCTGCATAAATGCAAAACCGGATTAAACCGAATTATCTAGCGTATCGAAAATGTTTGATGATTAAACATTTAATTAGTGATTATTTTTGGACAGAAATAATCATATCTTGTTAATTTACTTTGATTCCAACATTAGTGATGCGAGTTTATTTAGATAAAATAAGGTTTATATGAAGAACGTTTACCTTCAAACCATTAAGCGCACATAATTATCTTATTTAAAGGTTCTCCAGTTTCAGGTACTGACCGGGCATCTATAATCTATGTCTTACATCTTGTTTTCGTTTAAATAAACAAGTAATTAGTGGCTGATTTAGTTAATAAATGGAATCTCTCTTTTTTTCTTTTATCTGAATCATCAATCAAAACCCGAAGCCACAGTGGTCATAATACAGCACGGCATGATTTGTGTCTGAATTTCTTTATCAAAAATATTCTCTCTTTCGGAAACAGAGAATTAAGAGTTCTAAATAATATCAAGTTTGATAGACAAAACTGTATCAAATAGACTAATACACTTGACTTATTCCATTGCTTTTCGTGTTCTATCTAAAGCCACAATAGTTACCTTGTAACTGAGCTGTTAATCTCTCATAAGCACATCTTGCTTTCTTTTAATTATTGAAACTGCGACTTTGTCCATTATCTAGCTAGGTCCGTAGGCATTAGCTTAACAGTAGTTCTCATAAACTAGTTAATTCAAACTTTACGAGATTCATGCTTGCATATATTTCTTTCAAATATGATAAAAAGCCATCAGTCATTGCACAAATTTGACAAAAAAGGCTGAAAAAAGTATTAGATTTGTACCTGCGAATTGCAATAGCTGGAGCTGAAATGTGTTGTTTTAAAGCATTTATAAGTGATCACACTCTTTTGACGTTAAATGTTTTATGAATGATATGCTTTTATATACATATAGCAATGACTGCCTAGTTTGACTAATTTTACATTGTTTTATCTGTATATAAAATAAAAAATAACATGGGTATTAAAATATACATTTGCCTACCGGTTCCTTTTAGATTGCCCTGATAATATAAATGAATTTGGTTTGCAGACTTATTATAATCTTTCATTCGTACTGTCGGATCATGGTTATCACTATTCTTCAATCAGTCAGCCAATTTTCACTAAGCACCCCCTCCCCTATCCATTAAACAATAAACTGATCTGTCTAAACTGAATGATGGGCAAGTTCATTTTAGATTTTTAGCATTGTAAAGGTTAAAGACACATTCCATACTTCGGATTTTTGCTATTGGTAATGCTTAATGTTGTTAGTATTTTACATGGGATAGGAAGCACTGGTTTGCTTTTATTTGTACAAATCATAAGAAACACATCGGTTTTTTCTCAGTCAGAAAAGGTGCGAAAATGTTATAATTCAAGTTCGAGCACCTTTTCGCATAAAATGTACCATGTTTCCTTTCTTTGCATATTCCATTGAACTTGTTATCTAACCAATATCATGTACATATCGGCATATCGGTGAAGGATTTGTCAGTAATGAAAATGAAGTGTTACAGCGACAGAGTCAAAATCTTCTTTAAGCCTTTTATCAACACAAAGAAATCATGTTACATGTATATAGAAGCTATTTTCATTGTTTTATGCTGTCGCCTTTCAGATAATTTTGTTTGCAAGCTGATCATGTTTGTGCCACTGCTAAGTGTCATGGGGGCCATTCTGACAATCGTTGCTATAGCCATAGATCGTTACCGAGTGATTGTAAAACAAAAACATATGTATCGACGAGGAGCTCTCATCAGCATAGCGTTCATATGGCTGGCGTCAATCCTGGTATCGGCACCGCAACTTTACGAGTATAATGTATATAACGACGTTGATGAGGAGAATTCAAATCTGACCTACAAATCTTGTGGTTCCGAGGGTATTGTTGAGAATTTCGAGACAATCTACGCATCATTTGTTTTCGTTTTTGGTTTCTTGGTTCCTCTGCTTATTTTATTTATCTGCTATACGAAGCTCATTCTTCATGTTTGGAAACACGACAAACGGTTTAGAATGACGCAGATGCGTAACAACTGTGAACCATCTTACGGGACCAACCAAAATCCGCACAGACGTAAGAGCAGAATCAACAGAATGCAGTCCTCCAGGATTATCAAAATACTAAGGATGCTTATCTGCATTACGGCAACTTTCGTTGTTCTCTGGACACCTTATTTTATTATATTTGGGATGACGGTAAAATATTTCACAGATTTTCAGAAAACAATGCAATTATTCTGTCGAACTTACTGCAGTCACTCTAAGATTTTTCGTGGAGAGAAAATGGATATTTTATGAGTATGTTATATCATACTGCACAAAGTATTCGCACTTTCCATAAGCTATGATGTTTATTTAAGAAAGAAATTCTTCTCTGAATATGAAAAAACGTCGTTACTCGCAAAAGAATCTTACAACAGGAAACTCTAATATGACAATTTCCATTCTTTAATATGGTCTTCATAATTTTTTATTAACGAAAGCATACTGCAGCAACTTATAGAAGAAAACCGGCACATTAAACGTTTCTAACAGCAGTGTTGAAAGACTCAGTATAATGATACAAAACTATAAAAATAAGACTGACATCAGTCGATATTTAAATGAAACGATATGACTATTTTGCTTTTTCAGGAGATAATGGGAGTCGATGACACCTCAAACTTCACAGAGTGGCCTCACGTCGTTGGTCGTACAATGACCGTTCTCAGTACAATATCAAACCCAGTAATTTATTTAGCATTCAGCGAAACATTCCGGGATGCTGTACGCAAACTTGTGGTATGTAGATCTCAGCACTCCCTCTCTGACACAAGTGGAAGAAGCCAGACTAGGAGGAGGAACAATAAGATAAGGCCAGTGAATCCTCTTAAAATATCTGATGGGCCTCGCGTAAGTTTTGTTCAGACCGAAGGGTCCAGGGTTTCTCTTAATCTGTACAATGGAAACACGCAATTCTTGCAACAAAAGCATACACAAGACAAGTCTATCTCATGTTAGCAATGTCATGAGAACAAACGTGGGATTTTTTACCATGCCCGCGCATTTATCGTACTTTGTTTTTGTATTAAGTTATTGTGATAACCGTTAGGTATCAGTGCAGTAGGTGTAATTGTTATAATCGTGTTCGAAAATCATTTTACGAATACTTTTAGTTATATTTTAGATATGTGTAATTCGGTTATAGGTTGTTGACGGAAACTCATCAACTTTAATGCCAGGCAGGTATGCATAGGTCAAAGAGAAATTGTACACATATTTTCTGCATATTTTCTGTTCTTGAGATATTGGAATAAAGAAACAATTATCGTCTTGAATAAATAATTCATATCGTTGTTGACTATTTAATTCGTCTTCATTGAAGTGGTTTTGGTGGTGTGTATAGATTTTATATTCTTTAAACTCATGTCAAGTCGGCCAAATACCATAATTGTTCTTGGTGAAAATTTGAAGATCACGTCATTTATTGTTGACGTTATACTGAATTCTTTACAGTATAGAATTTTTAACTTTTTTTTCTCTAATATTATTTTAATAAATGTTTTTTTACTTCACCAGACGTTTTTTACGTTTTAGAAGAGGTCAAAGGTCAAATGAAAATATTAATTTCTTTTTGTTGGCGCTGTATCTTGCTTATGCTTTAAAGTATTATGCTTAGTGGTCAGAGGATTTTGAAATTGTTGTGCCCCCTTGTGGTGAGGTCGACTTAGTCGCTGCTTTTCATTTTTTGTGGTTTGGTATTTGTGCGTCCGTCAGTCCGTGTGTCTGTGTCTGTCTAGATTTGTCCGGTCTATATCTTGCTCATTCTTTGAAGGAATACAAAATAGTTTGATACAAATGTTCACTATGACGGGATGGTGTGTCACACGCAAAACCCAGGTCCGCCGCTCAAAGGTCAAGGTCACACTTGGAGGGTCAGCTCAATACCCGTGTCGGGAGCATAACTTCTGCGTGGCGGGATTTTAATACAACTTAGACAAATGTTCTCCATAATGAGGCGGAGTGTCGTGCGAAAAATTCAGAGTGTGTGGTAAAGGTCAAGGGATTTCTTCAGGGTCAAAGATCAAATTACAAATTAAAACATTCATTTGTGAGTATATTTCTTTATACATGGATGGATTTTTATATAAGTTATAACAAATGTTCTCCATAGTGAGTTGACTTGTCTTGCGCGAAATGAAGGTCAAAGTCACAAGAGGTCAGAGATCAAATAAAAGTATCAAAATGTTCAAATAACATGAATTGAGTTTTTTAGGCACAAATGTTCATCATGAGACTTCGTGTCATGCACATGAACCAGGTCACCGGGTCAGAGGTCAAGGTCATCTAAGATGATGCAATGTCAAGATTTTGCCTTGAGTATAAAGAGGATGTGCTGCGCACATCTCACCTATGTATACATCTCTCTCCTTGATCTGAAGCTTATAGGTTCAGGTTTGAATTAAGACGAGCGGTCTCAACATTCTGCCCGTGGGCATGTCTTGTTTTAAACATATCTTTTAGACAGGACTTATACATTATATTTTCTTCAACAAATTACCAGTATCAAATCACAAACTAAAAGCAAACGAAATTGTCATTTGGAAACTGTTTTGAAATTGGCGGCCAAAAGTATATGAATTATATATAATTATATTACATATATTTTATCTTAATCAATAATTGTTGTCTAGTGTTTATTGATATTGTAAACATCAGTGAAAAAATGTACTTGTATACAAATAATTTCGTATCTTAGAACAACCTTTAAATAGCAGAGAAAGCATATTTCATCAACATATCAATTTTGTACCTTAGTCATGACCATTGTCATGAGAACGGTATAATTCGAATATAGTTTTCGATTTGTTTAATTTCATTTAAGTTAATTTATTGAACGTTTTAAGAGACTGAATAATACCAGGCGCGTAGCTAGCCTATAAAGAATGTGGATTCAAAATAATCTAGGGGGGTCAGGGGGCATGCCCCCCCTGAAAATTTTGAAATAAATGGTGCAATTTGGTGCGTTTTGGGGCCTCCGGAGAGCTTTCTTGACCAACGAAAATCCATTTATTTTAGCATAAAAATGGAGATGAATAGCTTTACTTTCGTTTATTTTTTTTTTGTCAAAATAATGTGGATTCAGCTGCGTACTCGCGTATAGGCAGCTACGCGCCTGAATACTGGTGAATAAATCACGTTATAATTACGTGGAATACAGAGTTATATGGTGTTTGCTGATAGCCTTTGTAATCTGTAATAAATACGCTTAAATATTCAAAAAAATAAATAGTCATTATTATTTTCATCCGGCGTGGTGAGATGGTACAGTCGTTTTGCGATTGAAATGTTTGATTTTTACTTTTTTTAGTAGGTAAAATTATTATTAATGATAATACTATTTGATAAATATCATTCCAATACTCTAGACGACGAAACTGAAAATTTATGAATGCTATTGGATGGTTGCTTATTTTATTCCGTAGACCTTCTTATTGGCATAAGGGCCTTAATTAAAGCCACTAAAAGGCATAATAGCACAAATCTTGGATATAATTACTTTTCATATGATTTCACCAACAAATAACAAAATATTTTATAAGATAATCCGACCGGATTACCTTTGTTATGCATTGACAGTGGTAAATTATCACTACTTTTGGCCTCATGACATAGTATGACTCAAGTTTGAGAGCTTGATAAAATGACCAATCAAACACTGGTCTATTTTTTCCCATGCATGCGAACTAATATAACCCGAAACATTTTATGTACACTCTTGTTTCGTTCAATGCTCGAAACAGCTTAATAAAGGCAAAGATAGTTTAACACTTGACATACATAACTGCGAGTTTGAAAAAGTCTCAAGATAGCTATCTTAATGATTTTATCTAATTACTCGAAGCTTTAACAGCATATCCTCGTTTATATTAGTGGCTTATTTTAGCCGTGGGAGTGCAAAACACGATTTTCATTAGCAATTTGCGTTTTTCTTTTAATGAAAATTATAGCAAGATACATTATCAGTGATCAAAATAAGCGTAAAAAGACGTTTATAATATTATGGTTGCGTGACAAATAATTTATTGATTTAACTGTTTTCTGATACGGGTCATTTGGTTAACGAAGCAACATATGTGATATCGCATGCTTATTACCGCGCTTATAAATAAATGCATATTCGTACATGGAATAATTCTTAAACTTACACAGTTTTCGTTAGTCCGTCTAAACGTCTTTCTGTATTTATACACATTTTTACTGTATCATTTCATCTTATAAGCTGGAGGTCACACATTGAATGTTATATCTCTGTCGAAACAACTCATGAATGAGTTCAGAGCCAGCGTTCCACCTTCTGTAACTATATCGCCTGTTGCAATTGCTGTAAGCGCACTTCTCTTCTGCACTAGTATGTCTTTCCAAAGTGCTTCAGATGTTATTATCTTTATATCCCAACGTTTTGGTTGTTTGTTTCTTACAATGGCTACGCCATTTCGAAGCTGGATAAAGTGACTTGACAAAGGGTCGTTTAGTTCAATGAACAAAGTTTCATTTCTGTCTGCGCAGTCTTCTGGTCTAAATAGTGTTGAGAAAACTGATATTGCAAAGTCTATAGGAAATTCGCTGACAAATGCTTCTTTGGATTGTACAGGAGTTTTGAATTTTAAATCAGTTGCTTCTTCGAGTGCAGAAGTAAGATAATAGTTTCTACCATTAACACTTATTTGTCGTGATCCAAGTGCAGTAAGCGCTTGAATTTTGACATCTTTGGCATCTTTGTTACCCGGATCAACGCGTAGTATGTAAGAAGAAAGTTCAAGCGCCCACTGAAAATCTTCTGACTTTAAAGCGTCTATAGCACTACTGACTAGTCTTTCGGTTCCTACTAAGGCAACCATTCTTTCTGCTTTTTCTGTGCGAGTAAGAGGATCTAGTTCTACAGGATCTCCACTAAACCATCCTTCATAATCTGTAAAAACAGACTTAGCCGACCATTTAACTGTTCCGTAAAATTCTTTAAGATAAGGATTCTTTAACAACTGCTTTGGTAAGTGTATCATATTGCTTATTTCATCTGGATGATAGCCATAATTGATTAGCCTGACCGACTGATCATGTACATATTGTATTGCATCTCTGTACTCAGTGAGAAGTTTCATAACAGTATCCTTGCCTATAACAGGTCTGGTATGGCTAGGAACCAGTTTGTCAGGCTCTAAATCAATCATCTTGTCCATTGATTCGACCCACTGCATAAGTTGTCGGGATCTTGTTCCCCGAATGGCATAGAGATTTGGAAATGCTTTGTACAGATCGTCTGCGCAGAGGAAAGCTTCTTGGTCGGGCACCCAAACGCCAATCTGGTCATCTGTTTCACCAGGTATATGGATGATTTTCAGATTTATACCTGTAATTCAAAGAATCGCTGTAATATAAATTACCGCTGTCATTAAAAGTGGCAAAAAGCCCGAACAAAAACAGAAAAAAAAACAAGAACAAAGAACAAGCAGATTTTGTTCATGTTAACCTCTATATTTTGTTTGGAATCCTGTCATGTTATAACTTGTACGCAACTAGTCAACGGCTTTTTATGTTAGCTAAATTATACCTGCTAAGGTGGTGTCAATTTGCGACCCTTCAATAAATTTGTTTGGATACAAGAATCCATTGGTCATTCCTTCTTTGCCAATATTAAGTTTGAAGCCGATTCCAGCGGAGAGTTCCGGTAGAAATACACCAAACTGTCTCATCGCTCGAACGTAGAGTGCAACATTTGGACCATTAAAATTCAGTTGGAACGCTTTCAGTATTGATCTGTGCGCCCATATATTAGGCCTTATCTTTTCGTCTTCTGCAAACGCCTAAAAATATATCATTACATCGTTATTCAAACTTCTGTATATAATGAACTTTAATACTATGTTAGGGGAAGATTTCTAAGCTATTTTTTTAAATAGCCTATATAAACTCGACAACCAGAATTTGTAATTAAAAGTACAAGTCTAACGGATAATGTCAAAGAAGAACGACTTGCCAATGCCATTTTACTAAATTTGAACAAGGTATTTGAACAAGGTATTTGAACAAGGTATAACTTTGTCAGGCTTCAGGGATTCTTACCTTCGCTCCGTAAGTGTGATCTGCATGATTATGTGTGTAGATTATATCAGTGATAGGCTTGTTCGTGATTTTTCGGAACTCGTTAAAGATCTCTTTAGCAGCTTCGTAACTTTCCGTGACGTCAACGATTATTACGCCGTCAGTGCCGATTATCATAATAGAATTAGCCAGAGCATAGCCAATAGCCACATAGATATTGTCCGTGACCTACAAAAAATCAAACAAGGATAACAGCAAACAAAAAAAATCAAGGGTTTTGTACGGAACGTTACAATACATGTGGAAAATAAAAATATAAAAAGTTAAATAAAATGTCAACATATAGTGGACTAAAATAATTGTTTATTTGATTATACTTACAATTAATACAAATACTGTTAAGACTGTTTCCGCGCATTATCATCAGCCACATACTGAGTGGAACAGGAAAGGCCATAAAGACAATGCTTCATGTCATGTGACGTGGGCTGAGTTATTATCCAAAAAACTTTTCGAAAACGACTTTTTCATAAAGATTTGTTCGCATATTAGCGTTCTAAGTGTTCCAGTATACAATCCAATCAACAAAAGTTTATAAATGAAATTATCGCAGACGTTTTCGCCTAGAGAGACAACTTTTGACGTATACTGTTTTTCCAGAAAAAAGTACACCCGTCCCTAGTTATCATTTTATAAATGAGGTTTTCACCGGGGTAGTAGAAACGCCTGGGACTTGTAATCAAGGGTCGCGAGGTCGATTTTAAAAGAAGGGCATTGATGAAATTATCCAAGAAATTTGGCACCACAGGTACATCAGTGATATAAATAATTAGAAAAGACTAGAGCATTTCGCAATCAGAAGTAAGAACAAAACCTTCTGCGACTAAATTAACAAATCATGTGTTATTGTTTGCCTATGTAACCCCCATCAAACCGAATGTCTTGTCTTAACTAAAAGGGAATCGTTACAAACTTCAAACATTACCTACAGTCCTACACGTTTTAATATGTACACTGTATACTTAAGTGTTTCAATGATCATATTTGTGTGTTGTCTAATATTCATAGTTTTAAACTTTGAACTTAAGCTTGTTAATCAACCATTATATTAAGCTTGTGATGACTGGAGGTTTAAAGTGAACGAATTTTTTATACCTAGATACTGAACCATCCAGTGATCAGAAAAACTGTGACCAACAGTCCTAACATTTAGGCATAAGCGCTGTGTTTGGAATGATCGCAGCGATTGATTTGATTTCTACCAACACATCATCAATGCATAACCTGGCTCTCAGTATTATAAATTGACAGCTAATATATGGTTTTAATCATTCTTAATACGAGCTGAAACTCGTATTATTTTGCTTTATCAGTGGATAATTGTTGAGTACTGTATTAATAGCTATTTAGATTTGGTAACTACTAGAATAAGGACAAGTTCTCGGTGTATAAAATGATATTATATATATGGCAATATATTGGATGCAAAAGCCAGGGATAAGACTGAGTATGCACAAATCAATTTTGAATTATGATTTAACTTCTGTGTTAACATGGTTGACATAAGAAACTGTATAATTTACCTTAATGATACTTTTTTCGTTAAATTCCTTTGCGTGTTCTTTAATCTCTTCCAGTGTCTCCAGTCCACGCTTGATTTGGATTCTGTAGATTTCTCGTTTATGGCTGATCCACGCGTTACGCGCATAGAAAATTACCATGGCTATAAGCGCAATGCCTACGATATACCCAAACGAATTCATTTAGGAGGAAAATGTTTAAAGCTGACTACAAACATGTACCCTGACGTTCAGCATTGCGTTCTTTATTATGAACTGAGTCGTAAACTGACTGATATGATACGACTACTTTTTGCAAAGTTTAAAATGTAAGACTTGTGTATCAGATATGTTTATCTCGTTATAACGGTATCCGTTAGTATTCATAACACTTTAATATAAACATATATTTAACTGCCATAAAATCGCGGTGTACTTGTAGGTTTGATAATGTAAGTATGTTTTACTTAGTAAACTTTGTGTAATGTTTACCTGTCTTACAAACAAGGTCGGTTGCATCGTCGGAAACCACCGCGATGGTTACATCTGATCTATGAAGTGTAATGGAACCGTCGCCGTGGGTTCCGAGGAATGGTTTGTATATTGAACCATTCTTCTTTACTGCCTACTTCATTTGGTTTTATAGTATTTTAGTCTTATGAGTTTGTTTGTTTGCAAAGTCGATGCCCTCTACTTTCTCTTCTATTTACTACGATGTATGTTCTTTTCTTCTGAAAACATATTTCAACCGTTTATAACATCAATACCATTTGGGTATAAAATATAGGCGTTGTATTTTTAACAAACAACTAATAAAATTATAAAAGGAAGTGGTTGTAATTCTTGCATGAACATGTACCTTGAAAGTTCCCTTTGTATAAGGCTTTACAATTTATAGTGACATGCTGTACTTCAAGCTTCAAATATGTTATTGTAGCAGAAAGCAAACTACAGTGCTTAAGCCTATTTGATACATTAAAATACAGTATACATGTAGACATGGATATTAGCTACGGCTTATACAAAATAATTACGTACTATTGAAATTCAATGTACCTATGAAAAGATATCAATGTTTTCTTTCAAAATGGCATTTAAATGTATTATATGATTTTTTGTAGAAATTGAACACTATTAAATGATGGTGATGGTCTTCGTTGGCTTAAATCTATAACCCCGTAACTCGATTTTACACCACTTTTCGTCTCAATGAGCTCTATACAATGAAAATAGTTACTTATTTATAGAACTAACCTAAATATCTTTATTTGCAATTCCACAATCCCGTAACTCGCTTACTTACGCCAGACTTTAATTCTAGACACAGTAACTTTCTGTCCAATCAAACGTTCTCATTTTGTACCACGTGATATATGACACAACTGAAATGGCTTCACATTTTATCACAACAAAAAATAAATATTTCAAAAACTTTCAGCAATTTGTTTTACGATAGTACAAGTATTTTACCTGACTCTTATATAAATAAATTATCTGATAGTTTCTATAGCATGACCATCATTTTGCATAAATATTAGTTTGCCTTGAATAGAAACATATGTAAATACTTATTCTTTTCGGATGATTACCATTTCGGACATACTCGAATTATTTATATAGCCTGAAAGCCAAAGAAGAATTTATATAATTTTCATTTAAAAATAATGAATGATTAAAGGAGGAAGTGTTAGCAATAAAAACTCATTATGTAGTGCAATTTTCAAGTTTCACAAACATAATACAACCAACCCTTGCAAACATATGTTTTAACAAGCTTATGATCACTGTGGAAGCATGCAATGTTCCGCTTCACATTAAACTTTGTAAAAACACACCACAAACCGTGCATGGGTATTTAGTATATTTACATATAACCTTGCACAGCTCAGTTGATGAAAGTGCATATAAAGATCATATCTTAGACTGTTTTGTTTAAGCAGCTCGAGCACAGTTCGTCATTGTCTAAGAATTTGATTTTTATTATCTGTGTGTATTACGTCTATCAATACCCATCTACAGACGTATTGTCACCCAATGCAAAATTTCGTGATTTAAAAAAAAGGCTAGTTTCTCCATAGGCTATATCGTTACGAACAGTATAAAACCTATATTTAAAATTTCTATTTTCGTTTGCCGTCACATGACTGATCACATTCACTCCTCGTGCATGCGCTCACATCATATCCGTATTTGAATAATGGGGCCAAAAGCCACAGGTATTCGTTTCATGGATAAATGCGCTGAACCACTATATAACCAGAACAAGGTACGAAAGTTCACAAGAATGAATCTTAGGGTCACTTTACTGTTAAATTACTTAATATACGATTTAAATTATCCCTCCAAATCAACGTTTTGCCATAGTATTAACAAGTTGGCTGTTTTAAAAAAGAATCCAATCAGTTATGCCAAATAATTTCATTTTAACACGTGATCACATCTTGATGCAATATTTCTAGCGATATTGATAGTTGTCTTCTTGCTTTAATGTTTCTGTCCATGTTTGTAAATATTGTCTGTTTGTAAACAAAGCAAGTAATTTTATTACAATATATAATATTATAAGTCTTTACAAGCACAGGATATAATGAATTCACTATGAAATATTATCTTTGAGTACTCAACTACGTTCATTTAAAAATAATTTAAGTCTCGTAAATAGAGCTAGAAAGGGATATTAAAAAGAGAACATCATAACAATTTTATATTTTACAAGACTAACATTTCATCTGTGCATTATATTCACTTACACCTTTGAAATAAAACCACTGAATTTTGCACTTTTATTGTCACATTTCAACATGTTGTCAATTTAAGCCGGCATCCTACAGGTAATCCAGGGGTCATGATTTCGCTCCCCGCTTCTCCATTTGCATTTCTTATTCTCTTTCGGAAGAGACATTAAACTGAGGTCCCATATATCAGTGCTATACACTGAACATGGAAAAGAACCAGAGGCATCACTGAAATGGGATGCTTACTTGTCTTGCACTACCACCAACAACCTAAAATAACTAACTTCTCCTTTATTGGGCGTCGGTCATATGGTCAACACATACCGACGATAAATAAACTCAAATAGATAGAGCTAATTTAGCAAAGCTCATATTGCCTGCTGGCAATATAGGCTTTCTCTGAATTCTGAGGAATTGCTCAAACTGCTGACGCATTTTGAAAACTCACCATTATACTTGGTGATGCCCTAAGGGGCAAAACCCAAAAATGAAAGTATATCAGCTGAACCGTCATTTTTCCTAAACATCACCTTAACATTTAAAATGAAGTAACCAATTCTATGTTTGTGGTGGATAGAAAAAAGTAACTGCTAATAATTATGTCCGCCTGTAAGATAGGATGTAAATAGTTTAAGAAGGTATATTTTCTTTAGTGTCGTCAGCCACGCATACGTTCTACTTCTATACTTAATCAGCTTTACATTTTCTATATCACTCAGGGACAAAGGCATTTGAGAATTCCGTGAAAACATTAACCTTTACAAAGATTTCCCGCTGACTCGCCAACAACAAAGAGTAACGGAGGACACATTCGCCGTGGAAATATCCGGTAGACACGTTGATATAAACAGTGGAGACTAGTTAATGAATATTCTCCTGGAATATATCTCCAATATCACGATACTAACCGGACACGCACATTGAAAAGCGTTTGCTTTTAGTTTTCATTACTGAAAATCATGTGGTTCATACTTATTTTCTATAAATTGCAAAACGTGAGCGCTCTCCGTTAAAAAACAATGTGTTTGTAATCTGTGAAATACACTGTATTAACTTTAAGATGTCTCTTATTTCCGTCGTTAAAAGAATATTTCTGGAAATACATAAATTGTGCTTGTTAATACGTGACTTTAAGAAGACAGAATTTTGTAACGCCATAAGAACAAACGTTGTAGGAGAGCAGTGTTTAAATGCTTTTCTGACAACTGAAGCGGTACTGGTTGGAACACATGTCATTCTGAAGATACGGCATGTCGCCAACGTATGCCATCTGTATGCACTCCTCTGAGGGAATGCTAGATGTTTGAGTCTGTCCAGGCACCCACAGAGAGCTATCGATGGTAATGTAATTTCCAAGCCAAATCCATTCCAAGACTTTCAAATCAAACTTACCACCCAGCCATATGGGTTCTGAAGTAAGATACATACAGTTAAGTCTATTTAATAGTGTATGAGCTAAAACTACTGTACGCTTCATTTATCTTTCATTTTCAGTCATAAGCGCACTCATATTGTAAAATATATTACCTAACGTTTCATCTTACAAAACACTTATATCAGCTATGGAAACAAAAAAGGACAACAGAATAGTACCGTATGTACACTAACAGACCATTAAAACTCTGAAATTTTCAGACCTACCAATCGAGTCTGAATAACATGTGTAGACATTTGACTTAAGACAACTGGCTCTTGAACTTTTTCTCAATGTTAATATGAAATTTTTCATACGACTAAAAATAAACATTCCGTATCATTGACTCAAGGATAAGGGAAGAAAGAGAATCTGCATGCTATTTTCTACTTTTAGTTGACTTACCTACAGTAGATAAATGTCGTGCTTCTAGCTCACGAAGAATCTGCTCCATTTCAAGCATGTCAAGAATATAGGCCAGTGTGCCGCCATTTGTCTCACAAACAGCCTATAGCAATGACAAAAATAAAATAATGGTATTTCATTAACTGCGTATGGTCGTAACTCTTGCCACTTTTTGCACAATTCAATACGTAAATATTTGAACTGCAGACTTTTTTAAGTCGAGCTTCTATACATTTACAAGTTTACTTGCAAAAGCATGCTGCATTTATATAAAGCCGTGTATTTTTATAAATGTTGACCGTGAAAAGCTAACTTTACGCCTTCGGTGTCGTAAATATTCGACCATCGTTAATTAATCAAGTTTATCAAACCGAATAACGTATATTAAAAAGCACAGGGGTACTAAAGTATTCAATTTGATATCCGATGCCAGCTTTAAAGTTCACACTACTGTTTAAATGTCATATTCTGTTTCACTTCCTGTATGACCGTAGTACCGGACTTTCGTTACGCATGCCAGACAAAACGATGTAAGACTTAAATATAATATTCACATAGATTTAAGACACTAGTTAGTTACAATGAGTCGATTACTTCACTGAATCAAGGGACGTGTTTGAAAAGAAAGGTCAAAAAGAGAATATTGTTAAGTCAAAAGAGCAACCTCTCTGCCTCGTAACGTGACTCAAATCTCAAATCAACAAAGATACAGAAGGATTCCAACAGTTGTAGAAATTATAGCTTTTTAAAAAAAATGTTTCTTTCTTTGTGTTTTTCCATTTTTTCCATTAAATGATGAGTATTATTGTTATATATAAAGTATATCGTTCGTAACCACAGAGGCGTTTTATATGGGTGGTCGAATATTTATAACTTGTTGAAATTACATAGCTAATGTTTTGGCCTTGTCTAGGCAACGGATTTTATAAAATGGTTGACTTGCAGGAAACGATCTTTAAAAAGATATCCTTAACAGCTGTTTGACATAAGAAGTTGTTTGTAATAGTGATTATTTACGTTCTTTAAAACAGAAATGTGTTGTTATTCCAGGCTCCATTATAATATTTACCAGTGCTGTGTCCCAGTTCATTTCCTGAGAAACAATGGCCATTTTGCGTCCGTTAACGATAAACCAGTCATCCTCATTGATCATCACAGCATACTCTTTTTGGCACAAGAAAGCTTTCTGTTCAGCACAAACACTGCTTGAAAGTAGGATAAAGTCGTTGGTTGGGCTGAGATTAAAGTTGGTGATATATTGGTGAAGTTGAACACACTCTCCTACCCTGTGATCAATCGCGTCAGAATGAAGCAATGAAGTCTCAACAATATCGTTGCCTGAGTCGAGCTCTGACCACCAAATCCACTCAGTGGTGGCCGTATCATATCTTCCACCAGTCCAGATTTGTGCTGTATGGTCATGAAAATAATAATAAGGTACATCAAAACTGTTGGCAATGTAAATATATCTTTATCAGATGGTTTGTTATCATTTTGAAGAAATCGTGATCTACTTAAATTCTGCTATTCTAAAATCAATAAGGGTCATTTCCTTTCCACTAGATACTAGAAGAACCTGGGTGAAATCATTCAAAAACAAGACCTGTCCGCAGACAGCACGCTCCACTTTTCTCAGTGCTGGATAATAAATTATAAGCCAAGTCAAACAAGAGGTCCAAGTGAAAAAATATTTGACTGGGGGAGGGCAAGTACCTAGTCATATAAGACGAAAAAAAATTTGGGGGGTGGGGAGGAAGTAGTGAGGAGGTTAAAGAGGGGGTCCCCATGCATTTGGGAGTCAAGTTCCTATGTATTTAAAAAAAACAATGGAAAAAAATTGGTTTATAAAAAAGTTTATTTCAAAGCTTAAGAAGGTCTTTTCCAATATAGGAGAAACAATTTTTTTTTGTGTTTTTTAGCCGGGGTTCGGGGAGGGGAGGGGTAAAGTAAGTTCATAGTTTTTTTGGGGGGAGGTGGGTGGGGGGGGGAGTCAAGTCATGTCATACCTACATATTTAAAAGTCAAGTACCTACATATTTTATTTAAAAAAAAGATAATTATAATGAACAAAATTATTGGGGTGGGGGGGGGGGGGTAATGCCAGGGATTGGGGGTCCCCAAGCAGAGGGGAGGTTGGAGGATGGGGGGAGGGGAAGCACTTACCCATCCTATGTAAGTTAAAGTTTATTTCTAGGCTTAAGAAGTTTTTTCCCTATATATAAGTATAAGCAAAATCAAGTGACCTCTGCGGTGGGGCTAACTTTGACCCCAGGGACATGGGTACCAATAATCATTGCAGGGTTCTTGCTGGTGATCAAGTATTCCAAGATTAAATGGAATATCTTGACACTTTGAGAAATGGACATTAACAAAAAGGTTATCCAAGAAATTTTAAGTTGAAAAAAGGGGCATAATTTTGCAAAAATGAATTTGAGGGTAATCTGCCCTTGTGAAATGGTGTCACATTTTGATAGTGAACATGTATTCCTTATTTGAAGTAAATAGCTTTGATAGTTTCTGAGAAATGGACCTTGACAAAAAAGGTTAACCAACGACGACGCCGACGAGGGGGTCATGACAATAGCTCCACTTTTTTCCTTCGAAAAGTGGAGCTAGTAATTACTTTAAAGCCATGTTACTATTCAAGGTCACAATGACCTCGTGCTGTGACCCAGTGATTTAAAAGTAAAAAATGTCGTTTACTAATCTTTTCAAAACTTGCAGTAATATAAAAGTGTCTTAGATTCAGTTCGTTTTTTCTACTTTTTTTAATCAAAAGTCAATTTCATGCGACGACGTCAAATTGAAAATCTCCATCCATCCATTCTAACTACCGTGTCTTAACCCAACCGGAGAACACGGGCCGAGAAATTGGCAGAAAACTGTAGAAAAATAAATGATAAAACAACTGCCTCTCGGTATAATTCTAAAGGTGTTTACTGTATTGTGTAGGATTCAGGTAGACAGTTCGTAAGTCTTTGATATACTGCAGTTATCAATGTTTACAGACCGTATCATGTATGGTCCATAATCTTTGTTACCTGCTGGTTCAATGCCTTTGTTCGTAATAGCATTTATAATCAGCTCCAATTCTCTGCTTGTGTAGATTCGTACCAGCATCCCACCATTCATTTTACAAACGTCCTGTAATAAGTTAATGTAATTCGTTGTAAATCAAAGCACTGAAGGTGCTAATGTGGCCATTGTCATGCAAAATATGGCTGCTCGGCGTCATCGCAAGTGTACACCATACTCTATATGCTGACGTCACGATCATTTGTGCGCGACCGTAAAGACATATTATGCTTTATGTTATGAGTTATGCTAGTTCTGGTATCTCGCGCCGTGGGTTATTAACTGAAGTAGGATACTAAGTATTTTGACGTAATTATCGAGTTAGGTCAGTGGCTTAACCAATTTAGTCTCGAAGTATCTACTAGAAAAGTAAATTTCTTTGACAGTAAGTATATCTGAATTGTTAATTTCAAGATCAAAAAGTCTTTAAAGTATGAAACCTTTTGATTTTACTCGATAGTACGGTGTTTTTTAAATAAGTGCAGTCAGCCTGCCAATTGTGCAATGTAAGTTCATTATTCTGAAAATGTAACCTTACACAACTAGAAATGCATATGATGCCAAACCAAGCTTTATTTTGAAACAATATGAACGGAAGATTTCCTACATTTTAGATGGCCGGAACGCTCAAATAATGGGAATTTTATAAACACTGAATACTATACATAAAAAAGATATTAATCTATGACCTTAGAAAGCGAGAGGAATGAATGACGTGCAATGAAGACTGAACAACGTATAATATTTTATAAAATACTGTTACAGTAGTTAATTTACTTGAAAGCAAAAATCTTGTACTTATTTTATAAATAGACGAGTAGACAGGGTTGATTTTTTTAGGGCAGATGTTCGATTTTAGTATGGAGTATTTAGAGTCTGAAACTTTCGTGCATGTTTGTCTAAACACGGCATCAAAATTTCTATGTACTGACTCTGCCTCTATCGCCGGTCGACAAATGCCACAATTTGGCGCCAAAGATCCTGATCGAATGCAGATTTGTTGTTCGAGTACTTCCGGCTTACCTGTTATCTATTACTTCATTAACTGAATATGAACAAGGCCATTTTGTCAGTGATGTGAGGGGTTTTACAAGAAAATTTTACACAACATTATCAAAATACTAAGAGAACCTTTTTAACTGTAAAACGAAAAAAAAAACTACCTATAAAGTTGTAATAATGTAAAGTTCTTTACATTTGACTGTTTCCAGTTAAGTGTTGGCGTCTGTACATATGCAATGCTTCGAAGACGTGCGACGTCATCATCCAGCAGAAACCAGTCGACTTCTGGAATTTGAACACGTAATTCACGTTGGCAAAGGAAACTGTTCTCTTCTGTACATGAACTGTTACCAAGGTAATACTCATCCCATGATTGTTGCGACAGCCATATACAGTCGCTGAAAGCCGTACTTGGACTTCCGGAATGCCAGAGTGTGTCGTCTAAAATCAAGACGCGTTCTGATATGTTATTTAACCAGAACCATTCACCCTGACTATCATCGTATCCTGCGCCTGACCACAGTTTCTCTGAAACAGTTGAATGACTATGAGTTATATAGCTAATATTTTTTTTCAAGGGATTAGAATATTACAAACAATTCAGAATGTATTTCGTTCATTAGCCAAGTTCTAAATCAATGAGCAGTACTTAATGAGGATTTCCTTTGTCCTTTTTTTCAATATGGATTGCTTTAAATGATTTCAAAAATAATAAGACATGGTCAAGTAACTGGAAATTGACATATGCCCCCGAACTGTAGCTTTGAAATGAAGCTGGTGTAAATATGTAATTGAATATGCCTGAAAAGAGAACTGAAGGTAAATGGTAAAGTAATGTTTTTTTCAGATTCTTATATGAAGGTTGAAGACATAATTATTCAATGAAATAGAAAGCTGTGAGTTTTGCCTTGAATACGAACAATATTGTTTTATTCCCAACCTCTACAGATGTTTTATATATAATAAAATCCCCTAAGCGGTTCGGAGATACAGCTTGGACAAGATTTTAACATAGAAGCCAGTATAGTAAAAAATGACTTAGGGCCCATAATACTGCCAAAAATAATCCGACCAAAAACTCCTGACGATATGCACAGCTTGGTTTGGTAACAAACATTCCTGTGACGTTTCATTGAAATCCTCCGGTGGTTTTGGTGATGAAGTGTGGACAAGATTTCAATATAGAAGTTAGAGTAAAAACATGACTAAGTGCCCATAACTCTGCCAAAAAATAATTTAAGCGGAAACTCCTGACGATATGCACAGCTTGGTTTGGTAACAAACATTCCTGTGTAGTTTCAATGAAATCCTCCGGTGGTTTTGGTGATGAAGTGTGGAGAAGATTTTAATATAGAAGTTATAGTAAAAAATGACATAGTGTCCATAACTCTGCCAAAAATAAATCGAGAGGATTCTCCTGACGATATGCACAACTAAGCTTGGTGACAAACACTCCTGTTAAGTTTCAATGAAATCCCTCAAGCGGTTTTGGAGATGAAATGAGGACAATATTTTACTGGACAGACAGACGGACGGACGGACAGACAGTGCGCTGACTATATGCCTCCCTTCGTGGGTACATAAACAAAAATCTGGTTTACCATCGAATGGAACATTTTTGTCACGTAGGTTTTTGCTGAGTTCACTGACATAATACATATGAGAAAGTGTCCCGCCATTTCTGACACATACTTCCTGAAAAAAATAAACGCATTTCTTAGTTTATTATAAACGACAAAACAACAGCTTTAAGAACGTAAATCAATATAACATATATTTCAAACACGGTTTTAAATTAAAAATATGATTAGCTTCAGATATAAAAACAAGAGGGCCATGATGGCCCTGGATCGCTCACCTGAGTACTTTGGCTGTAGGTTTACTGCTAAGCAGTATTTCATTTTTTAATTGAAAATATGTAAGTGCCTACAAACCAGATATGTAAAATATCAGTCAATAAATAAAGGCTCTATGACAGAAAGTAGAAATATCTATTATAAGCTATGCTGACCTTGACCTTGACCCAGTGACCTCAAACCCTACCCCTGGATAGACGTCCATGCAAGGAACCTATATACTGAATATCAAAGATATTGGTCTATAAATGAAGGCTCTATGAGGTACAGTAGATAAATCTATTTTTAGCCTCCGTGACCTTTAACCTAATCTAATAAATTCAAAAAGCTTGATAAAGCTTTCTTCATGCCAAATTTTAAAATTCTAGGTCTTGTGGTTTCAGACAAGAAGATTTTTAAAGATTTTCTTCTATACTGCTATTTAAAACTTGTGACCACTCGGGCGGGGCCAATAGTGACTCCAGGGACATTTTTCAAACAAACTAGGTAGACATTCAATAGACAATGCTGCATACCAAATATCTAAGCTGTAGGCATTGAGGTTTCCAGTAAGAAGATTTTCAAAGATTGCCTTTTTTACATATTAAGGGCCCCTGGGGCGGGGCCAATTTTGACCCCAGGACCAACATATATACAATACTGGTAAAGGTTTTTAACACATTACTCCACACCAAATATCTAAGGTCTAGTCCTATAAGTTTGGAAGAAAAATGATTTTTCATGTTTTTCCTATATAACTATATGTAAACCAAGAGAACCCTGGGGCGTGGCTAATTTTGACCCAGGGGACATAATTTGAACAAACTTGGTAGACATCCACTAGACAATGCGGCATACCAAATATCTAAGATGTAGGCATTGGGGTTTCAAGTAAGAAGATTTTTAAAGATTGTCTTTTTTACATATTAAGGGCCCCCGGGGCGGGGCCAATTTTAACCCCGGGGCCAACATATAAACAATACTGGTAAAGGTTCTCAACCACATACTCCACACCAAATATCTAAGGTTTAGTCCTATTAGTTTCGGAGAAAAATGATTTTTCATGTTTTTCCTATATAACTATATGTAAACCAAGAGAACCCTGGGGCGTGGCCAATTTTGACCCAGGGGACATAATTTGAACAAACTTGATAGAGGTCCACTAGACAATGCGGCATACCAAATATCTAAGCTGTAGGCATTGTGGTTTCTGAGAAGAAGATTTTTAAAGATTTCCTATATAAGCCTATGTAAAATCAATTGATCCCCGGGGTGGGGCCTGTTTTGACCCAGTGGCTATGATTTGAAGAAACTTAGTAGAGGTCCACTGGAAAATGCTGCACACCAAATATCTGAACTCTAGGCCTTGCGGTTTCTGACAAGAAGATTTTTTAAAGTTTTTCCTATATAACTCTTTATAAAACATTTGACCCCTGGGGCGGGGCCATTTTTGACCCAGGAGCTATGATTTGAACAAATTTGGTAGAGGTTCACTGGACAATGCTGCACACCAAATATCTAAACTCTAGGCCTTGCAGTTTCTGACAAGAAGATATTTTAAAGTTTTTCTTATATATAACTCTATGTAAAACATGTGACCCCCGGGGCGGGGCCATTTTTGACCCAGGAGCCATGATTTGAAAAACTTGGTAGAGGTCTACTGGACAATGCTGCACACCAAATATCTAAACTCTAGGCCTTGTGGTTTCTGACAAGAAGATTTTTTAAGTTTTCTCTATATAAATGTATGTAAAATCAACTGACCCCTTGGATGGGGTCAGTTTTGACCCCACAGTCATAATTTGAACAAACTTGGTAGAGGTCCACTAGATGATGCTTCATACCAAATATCTAAGCTCCAGGCCTTGTGGTTTCGGAGAAGAAGATTTTTAAAGATCCGACTTTTAAAATCTAATTTTAGCTCCAGCGGACCAGAAATGCAATGGACCAGAACCATTTGGACAATCTTGGTAGAGCTTCATGCAATGAACATCCCAGGCAAGTTTCATTTAATTTGGCCCTTTGGTTTCAGAGGAGATGTCATTTGAATGAAAAGTTGACGACGGACGGACGGACGGACGACGGACAAAGACTGATCAGAAAAGCTCACCCTGAGCACTTTGTGCTCAGGTGAGCTAAAAATGACAATGATTACCTGTGCCTTAGTTCGAGATAAAGTCGGGTTTCTGATGTATGCTGCTTCCCGTTTCGTTTGGCTCGAGTTTACCAGAAACCAGTCAATATCATCGATGTTAACATCAGTAAAGTCCTTCTCACAAATAAAAGTCATCTGCACATGGCAGAACTCGTTCATAAGATAGTACTCGTTACCGAGCCTGTTGTCCCGATAGAGACAGGTACACTTTCTGTTCTCGTCAGCGATTGGTTTATCTGTCCCCCAAAGTGTCGGTTCGACTGATTGGACAGATCCAGACACTCTTTGCCACGCCCAAATATTTTCGGTAGTGTTTTGCATACCGCCAAGCCAGAGTTGAGCTGAAATGCATTCATAATAAGATCTGCCATTCAAGTCTATGTTGTGAAATGATATAACTTCTTTGGTAAGTGTGTATAGATCTTTTGTTGTCAAAAAAACAGCTCTTTGCCAGAGTTTGTAAGACCATTTGCTTTTCTGAAAACTCTTTTAAGATTCATTCTCAGCTTACAATGTCTGTAATACTGGGGGCATGTGTATCAAAACGGCGGTTCCTAAGAAAATAATGATAGCAGTAAATATAACGATTTGGGCTCGAATTACATGTTCCAGTGCATATAAGATAGATAAGTGAAACTGATTAATAATCATCACAGTTGATATTTGTTCTCCTAGTCTTAATCTGTTTTACTCCTCGCTAATGAAACTACACGTTATATAAAAATACCTTCCATTGGGGAACTGGCCAACCAGTCATGTACCAACTTGCGTTCAGTCTCATCGTAAATATGCGCTAGAGAGCCACCATTCTGTTCGCAAACACTCTTATATACAAGAACATGAAACGTTTAAACATGAGGATCATATAACAAATACTAGTAGATTCTAAAAATTGATTGACAAAAAAAAAAAAAAATCCCTTTTCATCATGACCAACATCTTAAACAAATCTAGATCAAAATTAAACATCATAACCATCCTAATAAATATCATTATTATGTTTAAGGTTACCACTTTACTCCTTTTTGACTTAGGGCTGTTGTGAAAAAAAAATATATTGTTTGTGTATATTGTTTTTCTTACCATAGCAGATTTCCAGCTCAGATTGAAACCTCTGATAGACGCTAGTTGTCTTATCCTTGTTTCAGAGGGCAGTGTGTACCAGTCAGCTTCATTGATAACTACAGTAGGAAATGATGTTGTTGTATACGATGACGAAGACATTGGCGTTAACGAAGGCGTCGTTGTGGAACCTGTCAGTTGAAAAGACGTAGTTTTGGGAGGAAAATGATATCTAACATACCAACACGTGCACTCAAATATTTATTATCTTCTCAAAGTTTTATCTATAGCATACGAATGCGTTTAGGAATGTCCCGAAAGACATCTGCACTGCATATATACTTATTTGATCGAATATATACCACGAAATCGGGATTATATGTTTATGAACAACTTTATTTTCCCCTGAGAAAAAGAGGTTTTAATTGCTGACGTTCTAACGAAACACTTACCAGCGCAGGTTTGAGCCCAGGTACCGTCAGCACAGCAATGGGCACTGTAAGGAAAGTCACTTAAACTTCGCTCGACTAAGATTTTGGCGCCAACGAGATGAGATAAGCCCTCCGAGGGTAAATAGGTACCTGGTGCATAATGAGGTGTAGGGCACTCTGAAATTATTATAGCTGCTCATTTACGAAGTGTATTTCTCTCTATTATCCAAATCAATGTTATGTTATTTTATGATAGACATCTATTAAACAAATCATTGTGGAGCATTGTTATGATAAGCATATATTCAGAACATTTTTGAATTACAGACTGGTTTATTTAAAATGCCTGTCTCAAAATCTTCAGATTATCTTAATTTAAGAACTGTTGACCAAAATGGAATGAAACAAATACTTGTAGCTGGAAAGGAAAACTAAAAATGTAAAATGCAGCGAAAAATCAATATTACTTTTAAGTTCAGATAAAACAAAGACATGCAACTATGTAGAGTTTTATAGGGGCCAAGGTTCGGCTCAAACAATTTTACCTTCAATATTGCACTGGTATGTTGCTATGTTCAGAGAACACTTTTGTCCCGTGCGGCAGTTTGCTCTTCCACCACAATATGTGTCCATAATCACCTGAAACATGTACGTTAGTAATTAGGAACGAAACTCGTTGTGCAGTTAAGATTCTCGTTCAAGTATACGTCAGTTATAGTTCTACACTCGCACTGGAGCATGGCAAGTAAATAAAGTCTGACGACTCCTTCATGACGTGCCAGTTTTCATAAATATCCATACTAAAAGACAGTTGACAGTAATCACTCGCCACAGATCCAACTTAGCTTGCCAATGTGAGATATCATGGCAGTTCCGGTTCTCAATGCTTTGTAATATGATTACAGGCATTTACGTGGTAGAGAGTCACATTATTATTCTAACGACCTATTTAACAGTCCCTATATACAAGGTCATATATAAGTAGCTGTCCAACCTTAAGAAATAAGAATCTCATATGTTTGCCTGAGAATACATTTGAAATGAACAGAAATTCAACGATTGCATTGACTAAGTGACAAATGGACATACACACAAGAAGTCACCTAAAAGCACGAGTAAATGCTGCAAAATTCTCAGTCACAGACATTTTTAGATTATTGTTTTTAGCAATAGGTGCTTTCTCCAAGATTTTATAAAAGCGAATTTTACTTAAATCATTAGTTGTATTTGTATTTTGTTCACGCAAACTACATAGAGGGAGTTACCATATTTCTAAACTTGACACAAGATCAGACTCAAGAAAAGAATGATTTTTGGCGGTAAATGGAACACTTTCAAAATGTGCATCACGATAAACATGCATAACATTACATTTTAACTAGTTATTCATAACATTAACTTATAACTGCTCCGTAAGATTTTACCTGTTTTAGCTTGTCGGTCATTTCAAAGTAGACCCAGCCTTTGTTCTGCTCTGGTATGACTGTGCCATCATTATTTTCCATAACTTCACACATTTTCATCATCCTTTGGTAGTTTATTCCAGAACAGGACGCTCTTAGTCCACATTCTTTAGCGCAAACCTGCACTGATACACCAACAAGCCGTCGAAGAATGACTGCGTCTAAACGTCGCGAAAACTGGAAATTTGACGGATTAATATCTCCAAGGTCGGTTCCAGTGGACAATGACAAAATGTGTCCAAGTACCGAAAGAAACGTATGAAAAATTAAAGCAGTCATTTTGCACTGTAATTAACTCTTTCTTCTGTCTATACTCTTCCCAGTAAAACTGATTATCAATCTTTCCAATGAAACTGCTTTTCAATCTTTTAAATGAAACTGATTTTTAATTTTTCAAATGAAACTGATTTTTAATCTTTCAAATGAAACTGATTTTTAATTGTTGAAGTTACGGTAATCGACAATGCCGCTGGACAATCGAAGAAATTGAAAGCAATGGTTGATTATTAATTCATTACAATTTTAAAGTATTGTCATTGATTTTGCAATTTGATGTGAATAACTAAATACATGCAAACTATTTAAATTCAAATTAGTGTTCAAAATGCCATTTTAATGGTATATAGTGCACGCGAGGCGGAAAATTATGCCATTCACATTGGCTCTAAATATCTTTTATCAGATGTGCAGAATTTTCTAACATTCGGGAAAACTTTTCTCGATAGCAGACATATTTTAACGAACACTTTATTTCCCAAATGTTAAAAAAAAACTGTACATCTGACAAAAGAATCATTAGGACCTATATGTGCAGCACGATCTTCCGCTTCGACCTCACTATATCCCCTTTAAACTGATGAAGAATTAAAATACTTACAGTAGTTTCCTCCTCCGAATCGAGACAAAAAAATGCTACTTGCGACAGCCTAAATGACATTATATACCCCCCACCCACATACACACACACACTACTTGGTCCGCTAGTGTTTTAGACCTGAAAGAATTTGAAATTGTCTTTATCATTATTATTATTGTGTTTAGTTTTTGTGGTGTAGAAACTCTGTATGTAACTTCCTCATACAGGGCCCAGCTAACTCAATAGAGCATCGGATTGTCAATCTTGACGATCCTGGTTCAATTCCCGTCAGGGCCGGCAAAATTTCTCCGTGATATTTGATCTATAGGTCATTTGTCCCTCGCCTCTGAAGCAAGTGAGAAAGTAGTAGTCAGTCACTTGCAAAGAAATTGGTTAATAAACTGGTTGGGTACCCAGGAACACTGTTTAGGTGGACTGACCGCCGGGATATGACCTTAAACTTAAACTGGCTTTAAACCCTAATACAACAACCATCCTCATATACATTTTAGCAATACTCAAGAAAACAGACATAAAACTTAAGACATAACACTGATCTTTGTCGTTTTGTAGATATGACTCTTGTTACATACTTGTTAACAAAGTTCATGCACTGTGTATATCACAACGATAATAAGATCAAATGTCAACAAGTCTTATAACCGTGTTACTTCTATCTATACAAATCAGTGATAGACGTTATCAAATTGGCCAAAATCCGCTAACCATTCGAGGTATACAAATATCTTTGAAACAAACAATACTAAAAGATATTTCGATTTAGTCGATTTAGTCCTTATTGTAGGAGAGAAGCATCTTTTCTATAAAATGTAACCACAAACCTGTTAAAAAATCAATTAGTAAAAAAGTATCGAGTTTCAGAAATGAGCCCCCATTTTATTCAAATATTTTCAACATACACAAAGTTTGGTCTTGTCCTAGCTTTTGATACCTCTGACATCTATTTCGTGAAGTTATAACAACGTCCTTTCGCGGTAGATGTTTCTGAAAACTAAATATTAGTGCAAACATACTAGTATAAGAAGTGCAGTAATGTGTCCTTGCTTTTTCGAAGCATACAATGTAAAGAACACATATTTCAGGGAACCATCTCTTGTATACATTATTTGTTATCGAGGACTATAGAGATTAACCAATCTCGGTGTCTGTCTCGTGCCGAAATATATACAAAATATATGGGCTGTAGGAATCCAAGTCAAAATATTGCTGATGCAATTTTTAGTTGTGAAAACCACTCTTCCGATGTCACGGTTTCGGAACCATTCATATTCTACCAAAACCAAACTAAAGAGAACTATTTTATAACACTGATCAATGATTGTCCAAACCAAATTAACCATTACCATTAATAGTATTCTGTACGGCCTCCAAACATTGGTTCGGAATGCTTTTGGACGTAAATCAAGAGTCAGTGGCACTGTCGAGTTGGCGCTAATGACCTCTGCAGGACTTATTTTAAAATGTCGAGCGAAGTACTAGTATTTCGATTCAGGCATTGCAATATGTTACCGGGATGCGGTTTGATTTACCGGGATGCAGTTTGATTTACCGGGATGCAGTTTGATTTACCGGGATGTGGTCTGATTTACCGGGATGCAGTTTGATTTACCGGGATGTGGTTTGATTTACCGGGAAGCGGTTTGATTTACCGGGATGCAGTATGATTTGCAAACGAACGTTGTTTGTACGACGAATTTTTTGTGAAAATATTTACGACTTTTTATTATATGACTGTTTTATCGCAAACCAAAGTAAACCAAAAGTACGCTGGCGTTTCTTCATGTCTGTCTGCTAAAATACACTATAATTACCTTTCGTATAATAAAAGAAAATTACAAGTTCTTAAGTTTATTTATTCTCTAATCTTAATACAAATTTTATTCTGCTGAGCATATCATTCAACGGGCATATATACAGAGAAACAAGGGTGGGGGGTATTAATTCATTTCGGTGTTCGCTACCAAACTGCGTTGAAGTTTTGCAGCCAGTGCAGAATGTTGATCGACATTTTTTTAGTTTAAATTAGAAACAGCCTTAGACATATCATTTGCAACTTTCAAATGCAGATTGTCTAGTTTCACCACCAAAAGTTTTTCCTTTTGAATTTTTAGGTTGCTGTAATCGTGACAATTTTCAAAAATCTCTAGTAACTTGATTTTTGCCATTTTGTGCTACTTCTTTATCTGTTTCATAAATTTTGTGCAACTCGTTCACAGACATATTCTTTTCTGATTCCCCAAGCTTCACTTTCTCATACTTCTTACAACACTTTTTCCATAAGATGTAAGCGATCGATGCTAAAAATGGCGGAATAGGACTCATCACTTCCGCAGACACTGGCGCCACAGTAGCTATATCACCAAACGGCAAGGGGAGGGAATTTAGTAGCAGGATAATAGCTATTCCTGTATTCTGCATTCCTGTTTCGATTGCAATAGTTTTAATATTCTTTGCTGGTTGTTTCAACAACAAAGACAGAACAGCTCCGAGACAGAAACCTATGTATGGCAATAAACACCCGATGATGATTATAGTCGAATTGAACATTTTGAACAAATACAAACTTGAAAACACCCCAGTTGTTATCAGAATTAGAGCTAAAACTGTCAGAACAACAGTCATGGTTTTCTCTATAAGCTCCGTGACTTTAGGAAATTTGTTTCTGATGAGTAATCCCACAGATAAGGGTACTAACATAACCGATAAGGTGACGATGATTTCCTCGTAAGGAATATCTAGGTCATTTGCTTGCAACAGTTGACTTCCTAATGTGTAAAGCCAGAGTGGAAGCATTGCTGAAACAAATGAATGAATGAATTTGACCATAATAAAGTAAAATTTCCTACATTACACTAAAATTGGCGATTACATTCAAGTATGATGGAATCCCACATTTTTGCGAAAACTGTTCTTGTCAGTATTCATATAACATGGGACACCTTGGCATTCATGTGTTAGCTCCTTTCGCTTATATGATAACAGCAAATAATTCCCCGAAATGAAAAGTGGTAACTACCACCACACTAAGTTGGGCATTATCTCTATTTTCAGTTCAACATTACGAACTATATACAAAACAAACTTACCTAACGATAGTACTGTACTAAATGTCGTCATCGTGATCGACAGTGAGAGGTCACCGTCCAATAAATACGCGTAAATATTGCTGGACCCTCCTCCAGGACACACCCCCGCCACAAATATACCAATCGCAGTCAACGAATCTGATGATACTGCTTTAGCTATTGCAAATGAGATCTGAAATAAAATATGCAGATTAAACTGTTTTAAATATTCAAACAAAGTACGTGTAATTATAAAATACCATATTCCCATATAATACATTTTCAACGAGCTCGAATATAATACCTTGCAATAAATATGCCATATTAGTTTTAAGATGACATTTCTTTGTTTGGAATTTCTCAGCTTCTTGTACACAAGTAGCTATGACAATGGTTTAAGATCTGATTGCTGATGTAATAAAATGTGAACAAACAACTTCTTATTTGTTTTTATCCGGGTGTATCATGCTTTAAGGTAACACTTACAAGAGGCATGCCAACATACTGGCATAGAAGTCCAATCAGCAGAGGAATGGGGGTCTTCAGTGTATGCTTCACAATATCAAGGTCAAGTTGCGTGCCAAAGGTCAACATTTCAAGGATTTCGATGACATACACTGTCACCAGAAAGGCTAAGTCAACTGGTTGCATCTCTCGTATCACAATCACGTCGATAATGGCGCTGTTGTTAGAAGGGATGAAGTTACCTGTGTCAATGTCATTTATTTCGAAAACGAGACTGTTTACTCCTATCATACGACTTTCGAGCGTTATATTTACTACCGTCAGCAGAACAATTTTTCCGTCAGCAGAATTCGCGTCCGTTTTAGTTTTAAATGTTACGGGATCAGTGGTTCTATCGTTGTCATTGTCAATTTCTCTATTATAATGTTTACAAATTAATGTAAAATTTCTTTGTCCTTTAATTTGCAATATATCAGACATTTCAAGAACAGAAACGCTTATACTTAGTTTGTTTCCATAGGAACATTCGATTGAAACCATAAAATATTCAGTAATTGTTTCCTCCAAAATTAATTTCAGCTGATTGTTTTGCGAGTTCGTCTTTACATCCAGCAAGCTTGAAGTCAACAATGTTTGCGTCTTCATTTTATCTTTGTGTATCCAGTTAGCTCTTGTAGTTTCAGATGGCTTTACCACCCCACCATACTGTGAACTCTGACCGCTCTCACAACAAATGATAACAAAGAAAATAGCCATTTCAACAAAGCTATACATCTTAAACAACTGTTTTAGTAAAGCTTTTCCTATAAATTTTATAAAACAACATCCATAAATGATTTTTATCAAAATAACATTGCCAGTAAACAGGTATCTGGACTTTACTTCAAAAGCACGTGTTAATCCGCAATACAGAAAGTCGCAATGCACATGTCCAAAATAAACAGTCTTGACTTGCTATCAGGTTACACAAACAATGAAGCCAGATTAAATTTATGGTGCACTATGAAAGACATCGTGAAAATTGCCTCAAGATTCTCCAGGTCTTAAGAAAAAAAATACTGTCGTTAAACAGATGTGTGACGAAATTCTCGAATGTTGGTACCGCGAAATTGATAACACAAATCATGGTTAATGATACTGTCATATTATAGCTGTAAAAATACACCGTAAAGGTAGTCACCCATTACTTGGACATTATTAACACGGTTAATTTGGTACACTGGGCGTCTGTGTATGTGAAAATGGTCATTATAATAAGATAAATTTTGAACGAATTTAAGAATATAAAGGCTGCTGATATGTCACGGGCAATTTCAGAAATGGATCGGTGGTCCAGTGGATAATGCGCTGGTCTTGTATTTCAGAGGTTGTGAGATCGCCCCCCGCTCTTTCATTGAAACAGCTAATTATATTTCGAACAACACATTTAGCCGAGTATGACTGCTATATGCTTAACATGCAAAAGAACCTAAGTGTCCCTGAAACGGGATGCTTTATCTATCTTGCACTATCCCCTACGAACTGAAATGGCTCTTTAAAAGGGGAGCGGTCAAAGATATAAAGAAAACAAATACCATCAAAGACTTTATTTCTTATTTACAAACATGAACATCAGTTCCAGCCTAGAGCTACGATGCGACTCCTCCAATATAAAATCCATCTGTCTATAAGTATAATTATATAAGTACGTTTCCCGCCTTACATTAAGCCACAGGCACTATATAGAATGTTACAAAAGAGATAGGTTAAATTAGTGTTTGATTACTAAAACGCAACATTTCAAATAAAAGTTATAAATCTAATTTTAAAAAAGCTATTGTTAGATAACCTGGCTGGCGATGACTCCAGTTTGTAAATTCTTATTCTTTGAGGGGACCATGTTCAGTGTGAAACTTCTCTAGCCATTTTGCTCTTAATATTCATTAACGTTCGCGTCGTTATCTGATTCGGGAAACAAGATAGATAGCAAATCACCGTATATCAGCTTATTTTCGCGCACATCAAATTTCGTGATTTTGGTCAAAAATAAATTTTTACAAAGCTAACTGTAGCGATTTCCAACCGCTGATTGCTGTTTGCGCGTTTTCTATCTTGCTAGGTGAGAGAGCGAATGCGACCGTCACTATCGACCAGTACACAGAGTGCAAGTTATATCTGGAACTAAGTGCATAAGCTCTTATTATTATTAATTTAGATTACTTTTCTGGCTCTTAAATATTGTCATACAAAAGAAGTTATATTCCAAAACAGCCAAATATAACTAATGTTTTCTTTACAATCGAGATCATCCTTGATTTTGTCAACAAACGGAACGATAATGTTCTTAATACTTTTAATAAATTATGTCTTAGTTTCGGTTTGACCAAGTGGTTTTCTGAATGTATTATGTCGAACTCCGCCGGGAACGTGTATCTCCATAAATTAGCTGAATTTGTAGAAAGTCACCTGCAAGGGTACTCCCAATAGTAGCTGGAAATTAAAAACTGAAAGTTTAGATTATTTATCGTCGACGCAAGGGGCAGGACCATATACAAGTAAAGTACATTGATACGGATTTCATACCTACAATATATTTTCAGCAAATTGAATGCAGAGGTTTTACAGCTTTTGTTAAGTTGGTAACAGTTTGAAAATGTTTAAGATTAAGTCACAAGCCGAACTACTAATGCGTTTATTACATGCTCTTTAAAAACAGAATGGTTCTGCTTGTTGTAGTTTGCTGGTAAAGCAATGTTTCTCGAAAATGATAAGACCTAAAGGTAATCCACCTTTTGTCTAGGACACCAAAAATTGCTACCTGTTTGGAGCCTTCTGTATGCACGGTCCATTGAGACACGGGTACGATACATATACCCGTCTGGTCTCAGTTCATAACCAATTCCGGTCGTATCGCATTGTTATTACATTTTAACGGCTTATTTCTGAAGAAATTTATCTTTTATTGCATCAAAATTCTCTACTGTCTGTGTTTCACAAACTTCTTCCGATACATGATGGATAGCTTCCATAGCCTGGTTTTTTTTTGCTCCTCCATTTTCTCTAAGTAATGTTTGATCAAGAGAAAGAGCGATGCCACGTGCTGCTGCAGCCACGTTTCAGATATTAATTAACTACCCGACTCATGCACAATCAAAATGTACATTAGGATTTACCTTATTCATTATGCTTAAAGAGTTATATAGCTTTTATAGATATGATATTCTTAGAGTTGTTCCAGCAGCTTCCTACAGCGCTTCTTTATACTGTCAAATTACAATATTATCACCTTACGGCATTCAGCCATACAACAGTAAAATAAAAATGAAAAGAAAATTCATTCAAGGAATAGCAATACTGTTGTATGATTTTTTAACATAAAAGCGGATTTACTCTGTCTAAAATGCATCGGTATATCTGAGTTTGTTGTTTTTCGTCGTAACCAGTTGCCCATATGACCGACCCCCCAGCAGAGATTAGTTTTGTTGAGGGGGATAGTGCAAGATACAGAATACATTCCATTCCAGAGACACTCCTGGTTCATTTGCATGCTCAATGTACAGCACTGATACATGGGACTTCGGCTGAACGTCTCATTCGAAAGACGTTAGTGGAGTAGCGGGGGATCGATCTCGCGACCCATGAGTTACCAGTCCAGCACGTTACAACTGGACCACTGATCCGCTCCATCGATAATTAGGTATTACCGTTAGGGTTCATGTCGATTTTCACGGGTAAGTCTTACGACAGCGGTAAAAAAAGTCGAAAGTAGGAAAGTCCTTCTATTAAAAATCGTGATCGCCTTTGATTAAATTTTTGCTGTTTCTAATTTTGGCGAATTTGTTAGGACGCCGATAAAGCGAAAATTATTATATATACACGCTAAAAATTGATATACGGTATAAAAGTATACAGAAATTAAAATATACAGCTCAAAATTAAAACGCTATCATTGTGTTACACTCCTTTCAATTACCGGTATCTTAAAACGTATCGAACCGGTTGAATTTGTAGAGTCATGAACCAACAAACGTCTTTGATACTAAGGAAAGTAAAATCTCCAAATATAAATTTCTTTAATTTGTAAATCATACAAGAACATATTGGAGTATTTCATCAGATGGTTTACGATATCTCAGATATTGGGATATGCAAAACAGTGAGACATATTGTCCGACAAGTACAAATCGTCCGAGTCAAACACTTAAGATACAAAGTGCCAAATGACCTTGGCATATCAATTACAAAAAGCTGTTGCTTATGTTATATAGGACGAGTGTGATTATATATGGCATATGTGTGAATCATGTTTCAATGTATTTCTTTTTTCGGGAATAGCACGTACTAATAATATATGAGTAAAATATTTTTAACCTTAAACTTTGTTGAAGGCAGCACGGGCATATAAGCAATTATCGGACATTTTGCAATTCCACAATAGGGGAAGCTTTTATATTTGCATAGTGACTTACGTGTCAATAAAAGTAAACCAGGTCGTTATAGTTAACATCGTTCGCTTTGATAACTTCAGATTAAGACTAAATTTGGTTGCCAAGGTCGGATTACACATTTTACTATCTCGTCTTAAATCGGAAAAAAATGTGATTAAAATTACAAAAGAAACCTCGGTCGCCATTCAATGAAAGGGTTTGAAAGTTAAATATCATTTTCACGGATGGATGAAAAGCTGCGTTTTAATCTTGTATAGAAAAACAAGGACTTAAGAGATCACAGATTTAAATGTATAGCGGAAGATTGGAACATGAATGCTTACGGTGTATTAATGCAGGTTTGTGCCTTTGTTCTGCTGTTGTTAGCATACCGTGTACATACAGCAGGAACCAGTCCCGAACACAGCACAGGACCAACCGTCGACCAGTTGGTTGGGAATACAGAAGGACCGTATTCCGTTGGACCGTTTCTGAAGGTGGTTCCTGTTCGTGTCAGATCTTCTAAAGGAGACCCACTCCTGGCCTTCTACATGATCAGCTCATCTCTACAACCAAAGATTGAAGTTCTGATGGACAGTGATTTTACAACGTCATTTGATTACTCTATTATTTGTATTGACAGGAATATGTCAATGCTGCTAAAAGTTGGTGCATATCACGAGGACAATGTCAAGGTCAATGGCCAAAGTCTATTTCCTATATCCTGCAAAGATGCAGTGCCGAAAAATGTAAGAGACGTATATTCAACGCCATCGCCGTTGCATGACAATGTGACATTACCAGACTGGACGGTTTATGTCAGTCAAGGTCGGGTGACTGTCGACCTACAAAGTGGTATTATAGGTGTAGGGACCGTAGAATTCTCTCTTTTGACGGTCAGTAAGAATCAGGTCGACCACATCGAGTATATAAAGAAGGACGGTGTGAACGCGAGAAACGGAACGGACGCAGCATTTGTTGTTGTAGATCCCGGTAAATCAGGGGCGACGTTAACGTATAAAATTAACGTCATTCGAAAAATCAGGCCTGTTGACAAAATATTCCGGCTGGTGATCTACTGCGTTCAGATTTTTACAGCCACGGGATTCGGGTGCAAACTGGACCTGAGTATCGTGAAGGAGAATCTCTGGCGGCCGGTGGCTCCGGGCATTGGGCTTGCTTGTCAATACATACTCATGCCGCTGGTGAGTAAAATAAGCTTCTTTCAACTTAAAACCAATAGTTAGATTTCAACATAAACATTAATAGTAAGCTTTCAACGTTAAGATCAACAATAAGATTTCAACGTTAAGATCAACAGTAAATCTCAACGTTTATTTAAACAACTAGCTTTCAATATAAAAATCAAAAGTAAGTTTTTAACATTTAGTTCAACAATTAGATTTCAATATCAATATTAAAAGTAAGTTTCAAGTTAAGATAAACAATAAGATTTCAACATTACGATCACTAGTTAGCTTTAAACTAAATCAACAATTAGTTTCAAAGTTAAGACAACAGTAAGTTTCAAAGTTAAGATCAACAGTAAGTTTCAAAGTTAAGATCAATAGTAACTAAGTTTCAAAGTTAAGATCGACAGTAAGTTTCAAGTTAAGACAACAGTAAGTTTCAAAGTTAAGTTCAGCAGTAACTAAGTTTCAAAGTTAAGATCGACGGTAAGTTTCAAATTTAAGATCAACAGTAAGTTTCAAAGTTAAGATCGACAGTAAGTTTCAAAGTTAAGATCGACAGTAAGTTTCAAAGTTAAGATCGGCAGTACGTTTCAGAGTTAAGATCGACAGTAAGTTTCAAAGTTAAGATCGACAGTAAGTTTCAAAGTTAAGATCGACAGTAAATTTCAAAGTTAAGATCGACAGTTAGTTTCAAAGTTAAGATCGACAGTAAGTTTCAAAGTTAAGATCGATAGTAAGTTTCAGAGTTAAGATCGACAGTCACAGTAAGTTTCAAAGCTAAGATCGACAGTAAGTTTCAGAGTTAAGATCAACAGTAAGTTTCAAAGCTAAGATCAACACTAAGTTTCAAAGTTAAGATCAACAGTAAGTTTCAAAGTTAAGATCGACAGTAAGTTTCAGAGTTAAGATAATAGTAACTTTGTAACGTTAGGGTCAACAGTTAGCTTTCAGCTTTAAAATCAAAGGTAATTTTCAACATTTCGATGGAAAAAAGGCTTTTAACATTCAAATCAATGTTAAGATTAGGAATAAACTGTCGAAGTTAAATCTCTTTGTTTGTTACAAGCTGGCAATGTCGCATTGTCAATTTATCACGAATTAGTTATTATCGACGAATTACATTTCTGGATAAACCTGGCAAATACAGGAAAAAGCTTATTCACAAAAATCTTTATAAAACTTGAGATTTTATACTGGCTTATATATGTGTAATAGCATAAGCATACATTTTAACCGGTAGCCTATCAAAAAAAATTGAATTTCGGCTAAAAGGTAGAACTTTCTTATATAAAAACTGACAGCGTGACAAATGTAAAGTAGCGGACCTACAGCACACATATAAACTTGATTACAGTGATGTTAAAGTGTGGTATGCAACTCGAGTTTTACCCTTTCATCTATCCTATACGTTTTCTTTTAAAAGTATTCAGTTTCAAATCATTATCATTTCAATGCAACACTGACCGAATAAACTGCCAAAAATGGAAAAAAATTAAATAGTTGTCATTTGAAACGTGTTGTCATGTAAGTAACATGCTGAAACAACCAATGACTTAAAAGTAATCAACTCATTTATAATATGACATGAAATTGCAGACAGGATTTGAAACTAGGTTTTAATAAGCAATAATTTAAAGTTTGAAAACTTTACAAACAACGTTATACTTTTGTCTTCAAAGTTCATTGGACTCTTGGTTTGCTTAGCTGATTTTCCCATCCAGTGAAGTGATGTAGTTTATCATAACATAGCTGATTTTCCCATCCAGTAAAGTGATGTAGTTTATCATAACATAGCTGACTTTCCCATCCAGTTAAGTGATGTAGTTTATCATAACATAGCTGATTTTCCCATCCAGTTAAGTGATGTAGTTTATCATAACATAGCTGACTTTCCCATCCAGTTAAGTGATGTAGTTTATCATAACATAGCTGATTTTCCCATCCAGTGAAGTGATGTAGTTTATCATAAAAGATTTTTGCCATAGAAAGTTCAGTTTTCAAAATTTGCAAGTTTTATCTTTGAATGAACTTAAACTAAAATTAAGGAATCAATGAATATTAAGTATACCTGTTGAAAACAATTCGGTTGATATGTTCGTGCATTTTTTTCAGATCGCGTTCGCAGTGGCAAAGTCTGTCCCCATAGATATAGCGTCTGTGTCCCTCGGAATATTTATTGCCGGTTGTTGCCCCGGGGGTGGGGCCAGCAACATGTACAGTTACCTTCTTAGAGGTGACCTGTCCCTGTCGATCACGATGACGGCTCTCAGTACAATCTTAGCATTGGGTATGTACTCGCTTATGTGAAGTATCTTTAAAAGAATTTTGCTTTCGAAAAGGCAAGTCTTCTGCCCTTTGTCTCCTATGTATTTCCTTTATGGCGCGTGACAGGAAGACAGATATTCTGAGATGATTCATTAGTAAGCACACATTCAGTGTATTATATGATGTTCAATGTAGGTTATTTGTTTTGCATGATTTGAACAGATGCCAGAACATATTGCTCTTATCTTCCTGGAAATCCATAATCCAGTGAAGATGTAACCACATGTGAGCTTCTATTGAATATACAATTGAGAGCTTAACCGTATTTTAAATCAGCTAGTCCGAAATATCGCATCCAATAGCGGTATAAGACAATCTGCAAAAAATAAAAACATCTTTTCTGTATGCTACTTATGTTCTCAAACTTTATATTCCTTTGATTATATGTTGTGACCAATTTCGTTTTTTCTCGTTCCAGGCGTGTTGCCATTTTGGATCTATACATTGGGGACAACATTTTCCGAATCCGGGAACCTATCCATTCCGTTTGAGATGGTGGCGGCCTCTCTGTCAATCCTTGTAGTGCCGCTCTTAATCGGGCTTTTTTTGAAACAAAAGTTTCCAAAAGTAGCTAAAACAATTCAAAAAGTCCTTAAACCGGTGCTCCTTGTCGTAATAGTAGTTTTAATAGCCGTTGGCATCTATTCAAACTTGTATATTTTTCGTTTGTTTAAACCAAGGGTGATCTTAGCGGCGTGTCTGCTGCCGTATGTGGGATACGTCGCGGGTGGAGTGGTTGCAGCTATATTTCGCCAGCCATGGAAACGAATCAAAACTATTTCACTTGAAACCGGGATGCAAAACACAAGTATTGCTTATATTCTTCTAGTAAATTCTTTCCCCGCGCCACATGGCGATATTGCAGCTGTCGCACCAGTGGCGTCTGCTGTAATGACCCCACTCCCGCCATTTACAATAACAATATTTTATTTGTTGTACCAGAAATTTTGCAACAAGAATTCTGAAGATGAAGAGGAGGAAGAAGATGACAAGAATGACAAAAATAGCACTGAAGATGGCGCTGCAGAGAAACTTACAACGGAAATGACGCAAAATGGAACAGCAGACGACAGTGCTATTGGGCGAGAAAAAGTCGCGTTAGCTGCCGTATAAATTCAAAATAACTTATTCAGAATCTTGAGGTTTCAGTCTCAGATGAAAGGAAAGAAGCTGAAACCTTACAGGTGCGTTTGAAATATATATTCTAACAGACAATGATGCAATTAAAATCGACTGTAAATAGCTTAGAAAACTTGATAACTTCAACATAAAAATATAGTTAATGTGTCTGAAAATGAGTGAGTATGATTTCAAATTGCATCGAAAGAATTCGCGACTGAAGGCAAAATTGTTCAAACCTGTAAAAAAAGCAGATGTTTTAAATTTAAATGTATAGTATTACAACATAAAATTTTAAATGCATAATTTATGAAAAATGTTCTAAATATCTATATATACCACGCTTGTAATTTGATCTTGTAACAGCAGGAGTTGAATAGACTATGAATAAATTACCCAAGATGCAAGGGAATTGTCATAAAGTGAAAATAATGTTAGCACTGGGGTGAATAAAATCGCAATTATTTTCTGTTGTGAGACAGTCACTATGTATGATGATGATGATAATCCTTCACATTCATATTGTGAACTATATACTGCTTAACCCTTACTGGTTCCAGTTAATGTACTCTATATCAGACATGTATACATTTATGACGTACAATAAATATGTTCACCAATCATCGTTTATGTCTCAATAACCTATGATGCACTAACCTCAAAGTACCAGCTGTCACTAAAAGTTATAACCAGTCAAAGGGACTTGAGCCCCTATAATTGAGGTTTGATGGGGTCTTAAATCTCTACAATTTGCTAATCACTGGTTTACATCTGTTGCCACTAAACAGTTCACGGTTATAAAATATCATTAGTCTTGCCAGTTACGAAACAGTAGTTAAGATGGACCTTTAACTTGTGGACAAGCCATTTTTACTGTTCATGTCTAACAGAGCTAGTGCATTATATGACTCAATTATCCTTTTTTACTTCAGACAATCGTGGTAGGCAGACTGTAAAATGATCATCTCAAAAAAGTACTTCTTACTTAATTTCAAATGTTCTTTACATTATAGACTACTCAGTTTGCTAAGCACCAGATATTTACTACATGATAATTTTCGGTACATTAAATGCTATTTCGATTCATTAACATACTATCATTGTAAACCATAATCTCCCAAAAAAACATTTATTGCAAGTCTTTGTAAAACATGCACTCCTTGTTTTGCACAAGAATAAGATGCCTTGCACTTTGTATAAAATATCCACATTATCCTGTAGTCTGCTCATGTACTAGGCCTCTGGTATGAGCTATAGATAGCAAATCTTAAGTGACATTTACTGACGGTGTGTAGGATTGTTGGTAGGTGACCAGTCACAGGTTGGGAAGGTGTTGGATGTTCATCACACTGTGATCACCAGGGCCTGTGCAGGTATCTACAGTAAGGCACACCAGTTAGACAATATGGTATGGACAGAGATAGGGCAACAACAAGCACTGATATTAGGTTTCTGCAAAGTAAGGCATGAAGAAGCTATTTTGTATCTACGACTAGTACCAGTTTCGTGAAGACCTTCTTCATGTCTCAATCCAGACTATCTGGTCTAGGCTACACAAGGATGTTCTTAGGCATAGTAATCATGTACATGCACTGTCGCAGAACCATTGCCAGATACAGTACGAGTGGAAGATAAGCAAAATACAAGGAAACAAAATTTTAACAATGTATTTCTAAAAATACTACAGCAAATTCCAACAATAAAGTTTAGACTGAAATGTAAGCACTATATAAGGACTATTCAAACACTGTTTCTGTCAATTCCAACTTTAAATTCATCCTAGAAATAACCTGGAAAATTTTTGAAAATGTATCCCAATTAAGTTTTCAACTCTGATGAAAAACCACAAACAACGGGGTTGTTTTAGCTTAACCCTTATCCTGCCAATGAAATTGTTGTCTGCTTGAATTGTCGTCTGCTCCGCTTTAAAGTTTTACCGATTTGCTTAAAATTTGGAAGAATTACTGACTAAATGGCAAACAGCTTGGAACCTGACCAGACGCCGAGTTACTCGGCGTCTGGTCTGGTTCCAAGCTGTTTGCATAGGCCTAACAAAAGTGAATGGCAGGATAAGGGTTAATATTTATAAATAAAGGAAAGCATAAGAAGCCCTGTCTATTTTCATAGTTCCTAGTTTATTTTTTTTCTTCCTTCCCTTCCACTTGTTTGACAGAATCATCTGATTTTTCATCTTTCAGTTTGTATTTTGGGAACTGTTCCCATGGTGAGCTGTACTCAAATTTACGGAACTCTTGTGCTAATTCTATTGGTTCCATTACACATCGACCAAGTTCGTCATCAAAACGTAACTGAAATATACCGAAGAAATCATAAAACTCAGAAGAAAACAACAAATTCAAGAAAGAAAGAAACTGAAAAATCCTCAATCTGCTTTCTTAGAAGGTCTCTTGATCACTATTCACTATAACGAAGCCATAAATGTTATTCCACACCTCTGCTGTTCTCTGCCAGTGAGGGGGACAAAACTAGTGTTAAAAATTACATATGGATAAGCTTACTGACAACAACTTACATTAAACTTTAAAAATACAGAAAAATACAGGCGAAACTTGTTATCTCATTACCTTCAAGACAAGAGGAAAAGTCAATATGACATTACGTCATTATGACAAAATAATTTTGTGCAAATATGACAGTCATTTGAACACTTGGACTGGAACACAAACATATTCTGTATGTTACAAATCCAGACAAAGACACTGAAATATGATGGAATCTGAGAATCCACTACACACGAATGTTTATGAACTGCAGCAATTCAATTCTTTTTTAAATTACATGTACTTAAAATACGAAGTATTACAACAAACACAATTTAATGGTTAACCATGAGTAGTACTAGCAGAGCAAAGAATACATAAATTCATCAGAAATAATAGCAACTGGGAGGGAACAATTATTTTTAATATCATAACAAAGAGACTTGTTTCTTACCTCATGGTATCCAGTGAGTGGGAAATCCTTCCTAAATGGATGGCCTTCAAATCCATAGTCAGTGAGTAAACGCCTCAGATCTGGATGGTGTGAGAAATATACACCAAACAAGTCCCAAATCTAGAAGACAATGGGTAATTTATTCTTAATTGTCTGGTAAATGCTTTATTATGTTAATGTTAAATGTCAATATGGTTTAAGAAACCACACACATATAATAGAAAGAAACTTTATGTAAAATTGGATCTATGTAAATACAGTAAAGTCTCGCTTTGCGACCGACCCTTTTTTGCGGGCAAATCGATATTACGATCGCTTTTTTCCGGTCCCGACTTTTTTGCTATATTATTCAATGGTCGTAAGGTCCGATATAACGACCGACCTGCTATTACGTATTACGACCACTTTTTCGGGTCCGAATTCCCATTTTACAATGAAAGTGGGACCCCATAAGACGACCATTAACTGTTTACTAAAATGACATGTGTCACCAATTATCACCAATAAACAACATAATATGACAATCGTCATCAAGGTGTGAACGATTTGCGGTACAATTTATAAAAATTAATATTAATAAACTTTAGGCTATTAGTAATTTAAAGGAAAGTTATTATATACTTCAATGTTTGTATCATAAAAATGGTACTGATTAATGCAGAACAAAGAAATACGTTATGAAAGACGAAATAGGTGTTAATAATGCCCAATTTCGGATAGGTACGTTATTACGGCTACGAGTGAAAAACTGTCAAAAATAAATCGTGTACAGTAGGATTTCAGTGTTGCTAATTATAAAAACAGCTTGAAAGAAAAATTGCACTGTATACTTTCGAGTTTTAATTTATTTTATGTCGCACTTACATGAAAATTATGTGAAAAAATATCATGTTATTGTAGAATAAAATTGATGCCATTCGTTAGTATTTTTCCATAATTTACCTTTTCAACAAGGTTATTTTAGCTAATGATAACCCTTTACAACAGATGAGAAATTGATTAAAGGCTAGCACGAGTCTCGGAATTAAGACCGACTCGATAATAAGACCACTTCTCCCAGGTCCCCAAAGTGGTCTAAATAGCGAGACTTTACTGTAATTGCAACTGTGAAGTACTAATGACAATTTGTGGATTACTATCATTTTCCATTTCATTTAATTAATCCTTAGTTTTGTTCTTACAATTCTGCAGAAATAGTTTCGCTGATTATTGTTAATGAATAGATTATCACAGAGATACCCTGTTGAACAAAGAAACATCTTAAATACAATGATAGTATATGAACAGTGAAGCTTACATTTTAAATGATTTCTGGTTCCATAGGACTAACAAAAAGCAACCTTAAATTTAAATGTTAATGCCAATTTATTTCAAATTAGAAGTAGACAGTATCCTTATTACTTAAATTAACAAATTTTACTTATAAAACATTTAAAACGAGTATAAAATGATCAAAATAATTATGCACTATGTACTTATGATGAAAGGTGTACTCCTTTCAGTCATTAACATAAGGAGAGTTAAGATAGTTGGCTTACCTCCCTTTCATACCAGTTAGCCCCTGGTAGAATAGGTGTAATGGAATCTACTGGGGTCAGTTCATCAGTGTATGTCTTCACTTTAATTCTTGCATTAAATCTTAATGATAGAAGTATGTAGATAAGCTGAAAAAGATAAAATTTGATATGTGCAATGCAATACATACTAATTGAAAAACTTTAAAAATCAAGAAAATAAAACAGGGAGTTGTAATTCAGAATTTTATCAACACCCTCCATACAAATTAACTATTTCAAAAACCACAGAATCTTTGAACTGTGGTGTTACATCAAATGACAATGACTGAATGTGTAAGAAAAAACAGCCAGAAAATTATATACTGTAATTGTACTGAAAACTGAAAAGCATTTCTTTATGGGGTCCTTCAAGATATGAATGGACCATAAATGAAAAGGTACACAGAAAATTCTGAAACCACTTTTCAGAGTATATTTCTCAAACAAGTTTTTCACATAAAATTACTTTTTGCAAGTTTAAAATGACATCACAGGCAAGATATTGGGTTTCTGAAACAGGTCTAAAGCCTATTTGTCACAACATCTGAGAAAAGGAAGAAATTTTTTTTTAATTCTGGAAGAGTTCTCTAGTTTATATTGAGTCCGACCCTGAAACAATAAAGTCTCCACTATTCAAATCTTACCTCAAATCTGTATGGCCGTGAAGGTACATCTATTGCTGTAATATCAGTGACATTAAGGAACTGGGCATTGTGGTGATCTCGGAGAAACAGTATGGTTGGAAGAATACCATCAGGGTGGATGTAAACATCAAGCTCATCTCCATGGCAAACTTCCACCTGGGTAATATAACAATCACCTCAGTAATATTAAATGAGTTTAAAAAATGTTACTTATATGTACTATTTAAAATGTTTTCCTCATACCCTATGAAATATTGTACAATCCCATGTTGTATTTGGACTGAATAAATCAGTATGTATAGATGATATTCAAGAAATAAATTTAAGTTTTCTTTCCATTGAATAGTTCTGGTTTGGTGGTTAAAGCACACTTTTTTTCCAGAAGCCATTACGATTTCTTCATATAGCTTGTAGATGCAGATGCAGTTTAAAATATGGACAGGGTACTGTCTGTTTTTCAGATCATTTCTTCAAGACAAGGCTTCTCTGTAGTGTCACAGTCTCTAAACAGGCATAAATGTACATTGCACAATATTAGTGAAATAGAAAAATTCTAGTTTTACCCTCAATTTATATATCACAAATAACAAATTCATACCACTATTTTTCATTCCTTACTTTCTTCATTGAGTTGATTAAATTTTATTACTTGTTACTTTTTTGAACATGCTGTTGCAGATTCATGTACATGTATAAATAATCATAAACCTTTAACTAAATTTGTGTTTTCTTTCTGTTATTAATCATTTTCACAAGTATATTCAGTGCAGTACACACAGTACTCCTGAGAAAATCATTTCATAATGAACTTTGTATAGAAATGACCACTTCACTCACCTTCTGAACATATTTTGGTAACATTTCTCCTACATATTTACCAAACTCACTAAGAGTCTTTGTAATGACTGGGTTAGCATACCTCACAGTTGCTGAAAATACAAAAGCAACAGAAATCAGTTTTCATTTGAGAGACTAAAAAACATCTCCTATCAGCACAAATTTCATTTTTCCTTCTATTCCAAGTCATGTTAGTGAGGGAAAGTTATGTTTATTTAAAGATCAACAAAGTAACTGAAATTACATTGTCTACTATACTCTACCAATATGAACTTTTCTCTTGTATATCTATAGCACATTTGTTTTAAAGAACAAACAGAAAAGTACTGACTATACATGTAGCAGAATGTTTTGTACTTTTCTATGAAACATTCATACAAGGCACTTTTGAAAGATCTATGACTATCTTGAAGTGATACTGAGCACTTACGACTTTTCTCTGTGGTCTCTGTTGTTTGATGTCTACAGGCTTGAACCAGCACTGTAGGTTGTTGTAACACTGAAAAGTAATAAAAGTTCAAATTAGAACTTATTTTGTGGTAATATTCACCCTAAAACACATTTACACTGATAACTGTTAGTCCTCATCATACCTTTTCACACTAGGTCAGTTTGCCCCTTTATCATGTTACAGTTTTAACCGTATTTATCTAAACCTGTAAACATACAATATTGCACTCAATATGCTCAACAAATGTTATTACTCTTTACTGAACAAAAAATAAAATCTTCATTAAGAACAATAGCTATGACAAACAATTTCTTGCATTTTTTCTTGTTACAGATAAATTTACATGAAAATATTCATAATTTCTAAACTGTCATCCAATTTTAAAAGCCAGGAAGAAATTTTTGAAGAAAAAATATTAATTAGTAAAATAATATTGTAATATAACCAATAAAAGGCATTTTTTTAACTGTCTTAATGTTAATATGTTAAGTGTAATGAGGTTGTGTCTATCAGCTCAAATAATTATGGCATCAGCTAATGCTAGCAGTATCTGCCATTTGGTATATTTTTCTTTCATGAAATTCTCTAAGAAAAGGGGTATTTCATGCCCTTTTACTGCATATATGCTAGCAATAACTCTTGTTGTCAAAATCAGAAGCACATGTTCCCCTTTGCTGCTAAATCAGATTTGTAACACTGACTATCTTTTCAGTTTACTACATGTATTTTAAAACAGAACGTGACAAATACATGTAACAATTAAAAAATTCTGTCATGTTTATGAAACAATGTTTAATCATTCTCAGTCCTTGTTTTCCATCCCATTTAAAATAACTTATTTCTAAGATCAGATGTAACCCGGAAAAATCCACTTGCCATGAGCTGGATTTAAACTCAGGTACCTTCAACTTCTAAGCAGACACTTTTCCACATAGCGCTAAAACCTAGCTGAGCAAGGGAGTACATGTAGAAGTGCTGTATCAGGGTGTTCGTTTGACCCAAGGTCTCGGGTCTTGACCCGCACAAATTCTCAAATACACTCATTTGACTCGTCACAAAATGAACCCACGAGTCGTATTTGACTCGTGAGAAATATCCACAGCTGCATGAAGACATGCTTGTTGTCAATCAATGTCAATAAATGTTGTTGCTAAAGAGACTTGCAAAGGATTTTTTCCGCATACAGGTAGAGTAGGCGGTGCGAATTTTCCACACTAAAGTGGTTTCAGCCAATCAGCGGTTGACAGGCACGTGGTAATAATCCATGAGCGAGAAGTTACAGAAAAAAATCAATACCCAAGTCAGATATGTAATACAATTAACAGTGTTACTTTTGGCCAAAATATGTGGCGATATTTGACACCTTTCCCCACCTGTCGGAGTATATATTTTCCCAAAGAAACAGCAAAAAATCATCATCGGCAAGACAACAAAAATATGTGAAATTTTGATGGTTGACAGCATTTCTTCTGACTGCCTATGCACTCTGTTATGCTTATGATATTTTCTTCAAGTTTTTATGTCAATTACAGCCAGTACTAAGTTCATAAAACATGAAGCAGCAAGTGAAAATCTCAGATAAATTCTGTTTGTCATATATTTCCGCGACATCGTCATATTTTAGTATTTATAGACAACAGAGTCTTTGAGTCTCTATACAAGGCGAACTTACAGCATACAGTTAACTTATTGAGATCAGTGGTCATAATTTGATTGTAAGTACCAGTTTGCATCTAAGTAAATATAAACATACAAAGTCTTAACTCTGCATAATTTCTAACCCGCCTAAAATAGTCAGTATTGACTTTGGCCAGTAATAAGTTGAAACCTAAATCAGGGAAAAAAGAGACTAGGGCCTTGTTCACATGCAATTACAATTTTTTTGTGAGGAATACGAGTGACAGTCATAATGATAGTTCCAATGGGCCCACCCAATGGGCACCGACCCCCTTCCCCAAAAACTGTAAAAAAAAAAAAACACGATTAATAAGGGTGTTATAAACATTGTTTTAACTTGAATTTAAAGAGGTTTGTAAATATTAATTTGACCCTTGCATATTTCAGTTTGACCCTTGAGAATCTCAGTTTGACCCTTGAAAATTTTATCTGATGGGTCATTGACCCATGAGTTTCAGAGGCTACCGAACACCCTGTGTATTATAAAATTTATACCTCTGCTACACAGACATATTGACAAAAGCTTGAAAAAACAAATTTATGGCAGAAACTGCTTCTGTAGCACAAATTTTCCAGGTAAATATGTAAACCTTGTTTTGATGCCACTTGTTGACCAGCACAGGTAAGTGCTCTATCTTATGTTCATATTATTTGAAAAGGAAAGACCTAAGTTATTATTACCACATGTGTTTAGAGGCTGATGCTGTGTAAATAAAAAGAATTCAAATAACTCCATTTCTTTGACTGATACTACTTCATAACCAGTATCCAATATTCATTCATAGGGTAAATGAATATTAATTGGTTCAAGCATTGACTCGGGTAAAAGTGTTATTAGCTTATCACATGGTCCTCTATTAGTCCAAATAATTGTACTTGAAACATTTAATTCTCGGCTTTACACATCCAGTTTAAAGGTAGTATATCTGTACTTGGGTGTAACTCGGATTTTATCGTTGAGCTATATGTAACTTCAAGATTAAAAATTACAAAAAGTAGAACATATAACAAAATAAACTGTCCTAATTTCCGAGACCTGATAAGTGCATTTTTGACGATTCTAATTAATTAAGTTGTTAGGTTTCATAACAAATGACTTTTAAGTTACATAGGCTCCAACGATAAAGTCTGAGTAACGACCGACAACCGAATGCTTTAATCAGTTACTGTTATCTGATTGGTTAATGGCTAGAATGACGTCATGCTTAAGCCAAGAATATTGTCCTACTTTTTGAATGGTCGATATCCGTCTGCCTGAAGTCACATTACTGAGACTAGTTCCTCTATTAGCTTTGTTCGACCGGACATGATTTCAGTACATGTAGGTAAAGCTATGAGCCTTCTGTCAGAGGTCCTGATATCGAGTCTGACATCAGATTTACCTTATCCCATTTACATTGTCAAGATGCAAATGGAGACTGTTTGTCATGAAAGCTTTTAGTTACCAAAGACCTACATTTTTGGTAAACAAAATTTCCCCACCCACAAATTTCAATATGAAAATCTGAGTTCCTATTTGAGTACAATAAATTGAAATCTTTATTCTAATCAAACCAGCCATAGTTAAACCTAAACACCTGTAACTTACCTCTTTTAGACACTAGATTTGATGCTAATGGCCTCAATAACCTGCAAAACCTCGAAGCCATTGCCCTTGATTAGGTGCCAGGGAGGCCTCTGTATTAAAAATGGTGTAAAAATAAAGATGTTTAATGGTGAGTAAAATATTATTATTATAGACTGTAATGCAACAAATATTTTATCTAAATAAAGCCTGAAAGTATTTATATATCAAAGTGAGTTAAGAACATTTATCTTGTAGATATCTACAGTTTTCATATATTTTAAGAATTTCTCCCTTTGGAGGGGGAAGTCACTCCAAGTAAAAACATTCAGAAACCTATAATTATAACCATTGACTTTAAAGGCAGGATCTATATTTTCAAACCTTCTGAAAACGTCTATATACTATTTAAAAATTTCCTTTAGTTTGCTACAGGAAAGAAGTTATAGCCGAACAGGTAATATACTTAAGACTTAAAAACATTGAATTGTCACATATTTTCACGACGCCGCTTTTGCAAAAACATGTAGGTTATACACAACTAAATCAAATCCTTCAGTATTTCAGTCCCAATCTCACTTTATTAGCTTCTGAAGATGCTACTTATGCCGATTTCTGGGAAGAATCAATGATGAGAAATTTCATTCAGATTTTTTAATAGCATGACTTATCAACTATTGCAGTCTTCCGGTTGGGTGTTGGTCGTTTCTATCTATCTATCTTTCGATACTGCCTAGACTCCCCTCACGGGTATTACTGGCAGGTGCGCGTCTGTGCAAGATAAAAGTTGTTTAAAAGCATTGAAAGGAAGACTTCAAAGCGAGAAAGTGAGATGTGAAGTAAAAAGTGCGAAAGTGTTAATATATAAGGTGAAATGTATTTATAAGTTAAAAGTTGGTTTAAAAACACTGTTCCGCGCGATCAGGGACGGCTGGTGAGCAGAGAGGGGCTTAGGCAACGCTTAAACCCCTCTAGATCTGCCTGCAATACAACAGAAGCGGGTAGGCTGTTCCACAAAACTACAGTGTACGGAAAGAATGAAAATTTGAAATAGTTGGACGAGGTGTGGACTTGTCTGAGGGATAGGGGGTGCATGTGACGCGACACCCTCATAGGCCTCTCAAGATACGGAGGCAATGAAATCGCCACCAAGCCATACATAATCTTATAGAACATTATCAGTCTTGAAAGGTCACGTCTGTCTTGTAAGGTCTGCCAGCCAAGTTGGGACTGCATGCTGGTGACACTGCTGTAGTACGAATAGTCTTGTTTTACCCAACGGACAGCTCTACGTTGAACTTTTTCTATTTTATCAATATTAGATTTAGTATGTGGGCTCCACACAGATGATGCATATTCCAGTTGGGGTCTTACTAACGTCTTGTAGGCAACTTCTTTGATGTTTTCTTTTTTGGTTAGTATATTTCTACGAATGAAACTAAGAGTTTTATTTGCAGTTGTAGTGATGTTATCAATATGTTTGTTCCAGGAAAGATCTTCTGAAATAGAAACGCCTAAATATTTAGCACTATCTACAACTTCCAGGGTTTGTCTGTGTAACCTGTAATTGAAACAAATTTTTTGTTTTTTCTTAGATATATTTAAGACAACACATTTATTTGGGTTGAATTCCATATCCCACATTTTTTCCCAGTGTACTAACTTGTCTAGATCATCTTGTAGGGTATAACAGTCTTGCAAGTTGTTTAATGCCAAGTATACAGCAGTGTCATCTGCAAACAAACGAACCTGTGAAGAAATGGAAGTAGGGAGATCATTAATGTATAAAAGAAAGAGTAGAGGACCAAGCACTGAACCTTGTGGCACCCCGGATGTGACAGGGACTTCCGATGAACATTCCCCTTCCAGAACAACTTTTTGGGATCTACCTATGAGAAAAGATTTAATCCAAGATATTGTGGATTCATTTACACCATGTTCCTGTAATTTGAAGAGTAATTTTAAATGACTAACTTTGTCAAAAGCTTTACTAAAATCTAAAAGAGTAAGGTCTGTCTGTCTGCCTGTAATTAGGTTTTTCGCCAGTTCATCAATAAGTTGTAGAAGTTGAGTTTCACAAGATCTGCGTTCCCGAAAGCCATGCTGTAAATCATATAAGATGTTGTTTTTGTTAAAATGAGCAGTTAGATTTGAAGCAACGATGTGTTCTAAAACTTTACATAATATACAAGTTAATGAGATAGGCCTGTAGTTGGCTGGATCTTCTTTATTTCCCTTTTTGAAAAGAGGTACAACATTTGCAGAGGTCCAAATATTTGGTAAAATACCCGTATCCAGAGATTTCTGAAAAAGAAGAGATAATATAGGTGAAATTTATTTCGTCAAACTTATTTTTCTGTACAAAACAGGTACTTTGTTCGTCAAACTTATTTTTTAGAGTAGATAATTACCGATTTTACCGAAGTGTCAAACAGATGCAATCACATGCAAACAGACTATTAACAATAAAGCTGTTCACATTAAACGTTGATTGCACATTCATTTTAATGAATCACAAACACACTTCAGCAATCAATTATAATTTGATTTCAATAGGTGTGAAATACTATATATTATTAATTTGACGAAACGACGGTTTGATGAAATGACCATAATTCTTCCGGTTTATCGTCTCAAAGGAGATCACCCCAGTCACATCGGTATTTTTTATTACAATATGTCAAAATTTTCCTTTTAATTTAAAATGACAAAAAATAACAACAAATTGTCGGTCACACTTATACCTAATTTCAGTTTGAAGATTTCTTTCTACAAACAAGTGCTTGAAATTATTAAAAATACTTGCACAATATCAGCTATTTAAAGTAGGCAATTTTCACAGTCCAAATAATTGTAGTCAGAAAGTTGAATATCGTGCTAACAGGGTTTCCATTTGACCCTTGTAAAAGGGGTTTTGACCCCTGAAATTTTATAAATATCCCATTGTGATCCTCAGGTATTTTGACTGAAGGGTCATTTTGTCTTAAATTAAGGTATATTTTAGCTCAAATTCAGGTATTTTTGACTGCAAACTGGTAAATTTAGCTGCATTGCATGAAAAATGACCCTTCAGTTTTGGGAACTAGTGGAACCCCTGGCTAATTTTTTGAATGGTTGATATCTGCCTTCAGAAGGAATCCTGCCTGAAGTCCCTTTATTGAGACTATTTTCACAGATGGGTCAACGATGCATAAAAAAGAAAGCGCTTATACATATAATAATTCTGGTTGCAGTTGTGAAGAACATATATAAACTAAGTTACTGTCTCACTTTTTGTTACAAAGAGACATCATAATATAAAGTTTTTCACACCTTTATCGGTGAATAATTCACTCCGTTTGTCACGGGTAGGTAATTTCTTTATATTATTAAATTTGACATTCGTAAAGAACATTCCTCAGTAGTCTAGGTTGCTGCTCCACATTTTACTGAAATGAAGAGCCTAAGTTCGAATCTAGCTGAAAACTAATTCTTTTTTCTTCAGTTTTCATAGTGTATAGAAGCATGAAATTATGTTTTTTCATAGAATATTGACTTATCTTTAATTTTAAAGGGGCTGTGCTCCAGATGACAAGTTTTCTTGTATTATAAATTTCTTGTAATATTTATGACAAATGCTTAAAAAATAACTTACTGACAAAAAATAAGTCAAATTATTACATTATAAATTGATTTTTTTCCCTTTCAAAGTGCTATACCGTAACGCGACGGTATAACTATATTGTATAAGATTTAAAGTAAATGTCTGCAATATCACATGCGGCGATGGTGGTGACAGTTAAAGCGTTGGAAATATTTTGTTAACATGAGGGTCCAGAGTTCAAATCAGGCTGGAGCGAAAATATTTTTTTTATTCTATTTTGACTTTTATAATCAGTTTTGAAGTAAAATATTATGTTGTTATAATCTCACGGCATCTAAATATATAATTTATGGAAAAAAAATGTCAAATCTGGTGTACAGCCTCTTTAAAGAAAGATAATTTTAAGCTAAAGTCTGTGAGTCAGTAACTTTAAGAAGCTATTTGAAAGACCCTACTTTAAGTTATTAATAAAAAGTAAATAAGACAGTTAATTCAACTTAATTGTATTATAGCTGAAAAAAAAATTGCTTAAAATTCAGTTTGATTCTGATGTAGCTTAATATACCGATTTAAAATAATATCAGACAATGCTTCAGTAAACCTTTCAGTCCAGTAGACATTTGACACCTCATGGATTACATAATGTTAGTTTTGCCAACAAGATGTTCAGTGAAGAACTGCATAAGAAAAATGAAAGATAAGAAAGGAAATTTGCTTGATTTGGGCAGTGTAGGGCCTTCATTTAAATGTGCAAAAGTAAAAATGATACGTTAACATGCTGTGTTCTTTAATGTCAGTTACAGGTGCTTGTACATTAGAAGTGTACAAATGTAGCAAAGATTTTTATTCAACTAACAAGTCTTCAGTGCAAGTTAAGAGGCATGAATGAAAGAGAACAGGGCATACTAAGTGTGTAAAAAAGAAAATAAAGAAGTGTCTCTGGAATGAGACGCTTTCTGTGTCTTGCTCTAGCCCCTAAAACCTAAAATAACAACTTTAAAATGGAAAATACCCCCCACACACCATTATTTCCATCGTCTGTCTGTCAGTCTGTTTCTTGTCTGGGTCATAACTTCTCCATTCATGCAAGGATTTTAAAATACCTTGGCAGATGAGACATTATGTCTGGTTCAAGACCCATGTCCTTTCCTCAAAGGTCAAGGTCACACTGACTATTCAAAAGTCAAAAATGATGACCTTGTCAGGGCCAATTAGTTCTCCATGCATGGAGGATTTTAATTTCTATCCAAATATATGTCACCTTCCTGGTTATTTGCCCTCTTAGTATTTTATGACTTTCTTTAACATTTATATGACCTTGACTGCTGAATAACCCTGACCTTGATGGACCAGTTGAAATGAATACCTAATATTGTCCATAATTCTCATATTATGCAACAGATTTAGTTCATGCTTGTAGACAACAACCCTTATGGAGAAGTCTTCCAAATGACTTGTATTTTTTTTTACCTTGACCCGTAAATGACCTTATCCTTGAGGTCAGATTGTCAAAATAAACCAACTCTTTTGAAGGATCTACAATTTATCTTTGTCTGGTCCTCAGCTCAAAGGTCAAAGCACCACTTCAGAGGCATTGTCATTTTTCACTAACAGTTGCTGTTTAAAGATATTTCTTGTTTTAAGTGAATATGTGATTTGGTAATTTATTCAAAATTCTGTTTTCAAATTCCGTCTTTCGTTTGTCTTCCCTCTTTAAACTGAATCTACATTTTTAAGTAGATTTTACCTTACAAAATTTATGTTTACACAAACTGTTTGGCAGATGTCAAAATCACATCTCCATGGTGATGACGATGGTGGGCCTTCAGAAGAGAAGCCAGCATTTCTTTCTTTTCTGACTGGAAAGTGGATGGATATTCCAGAGGCTAATAGGGTTAGTCACTTAGCCTGTTCTTGAAATATATAATGAAGACTTAGTATAACCAGATGTAAATAAAGGAACTCTAAGATTAGACATTCTATTCCTTGACATTGTCTTCATTAGGTGTTGTTCATTCATTTACAATATTTTTTCATTAAATTCTATAAACATTGCTATTTATTGATATAAATAATATCTGAAAGTTTGTTTTGTTTTTTTTTTCTGTCCTGGTTGTTAACAGAATTTTTATACAAGTGCCAACTGATGTGAACTGTTTCAGGTGCTTTGGTCATATAAACAGACACTTCTGTACTGCCTGTGAGTCTTAAATAAGAACCAGTGGAAATATGTTCTATTTGAAATGTTTTTTGGTGGTTTTTTTTGGAATTAGTATACCTTTACCTGTTTAATTTTTATCAACGACCACTGTTGTTCAGTGTTCTGATACTTCAGTAGACTGGTTCAGACTCAGCAAAAAGATTTCTGAAGCCTGTGGGTCGTAAATAAAGACATTTGAAACTTGCATGAAAACTCTTCTCTGTATAAAGGGATTGTCAGCTCCAGATGTTCCTGCTTTGAAATTTTCTCATTGCCTTTTCAGTATGGCAAGTGTCGACCTGTTCAAGAGTTCCAGAAGGAGACAAGAATAGGAGAGGGAACTTACGGAGTTGTCTGTAAGTATAGTGCAGACTGTGTATAAATAGTCATCTGTTTTGTGCAATTTTTAATGAAGTCTGGTCTTCTGCCTAACCTAGATAAACAATTTCTTAATTGATAAATCATTTTATTTTCCTCTCCATTTTTTGTTTGTTTGTACTTTAGACTGGTACCGGTATTCTAATAATATTAAAGTAAGAGGTTGGAAACTTGGTGTTTTCTTGCTCTTTTATGAATATTTAATGTAGTAAGAAAGAAATAATTGTATCAATCATACACCTTCTCATTCAGTTTTATTTTCAGTATTTGAGGGGGAGGGGATGCGGATTTGAGAAGGGGTATAAAGAGGGCATGTGTGTAATATTAATTTATTAAATGTAAGCTAACTTTTGTATTCCCAATATTTAGATAAAGCTAAAGACACAAGAAATGGTGGAACTGTTGCCTTGAAAAGAGTGAAATTGCATCATGAAAAGAGTGGTAAGAAAATGTAATTTAACTATCCAATGTCAATGACCAGTACATGTAATCTCTAAGAAAATGAAACTTGTTCACAAATAAAGGCATTCAGTTGCCATTTTTTTTTTTGAAAAGGTTTAACCAGATCAGCTTTTTTTGAACCACTTTTAATTAAAAAAGTTTCATTGATTTCAGAAATGGTTTTGAATTTATGCATAGAATTCTTTAAAGTATGTAAAGAAAAAAATGTCTGAAAAATAATTTCATATCCTAACATTTGCCATGTTTCATTTTCATCTTGAAGGTATTCCAATCAGTTCATTACGAGAAATAAACATCTTGTTGAATCTACGACATGATAATGTAGTCCAGCTGAAGGAGATAGTGGTTGGTAAAAGTCTGGACAGGATATTTCTCGTGATGGAGTACTGTGAACAAGACCTGGCTTCATTAATTGATAACATGCCATCACCATTCTCAGAAGCTCAGGTACACTAATTTTTCTGTTGAGCAAATCTTGTATATTTCATTCACAGTTTCTCGCTTTGAAAGATACTAACAGATACTGCCCAGGATAAAAAGTTCCAAACTTCTAGAAGTTCTGTTAACTGTTCAATAAAACAGACAAACCATACAAAAATAAATTCATAAAAATATTACAGACTATTGTTTCAGAACATGTATATGTGATGTACATTGCTTCATTTCCTGGCTTAAAGTGAGTATTAAGGATCAAGGGGAGTGGAGGACACAGTACACTGTGTAGTTTGGGCTGCAGTTCAGGGCAGGAAATACAATGTATAATCATTAAATTCCAAATTAACCCTCTGAAGAATTACAGAAATATAGATGAAAAGCAATGAAACAAATTATAAAAGAAAACATTATGGCATACTATGAAACAATTCTTGGTCCCTTCAGAACATTACACTAAAACCATAAGATTCATTGCTATTAAAGATGGGATTTCACAAAAAATGAGTACATATATTACTGATTTTAAGAATTATGTTAATTTTGACAGTATTTTGTTTTTATTAATTTACAGGTCAAGTGTATAATGGAGCAATTGTTCCGTGGTATAAGGTTTTTGCATGAAAACTTCATTATACACAGGTAAGATAATTGCTAGGTGGAATATATTATTCCTTACTATTATCGTGGAAGTTAAAGACGGAGAATAAAATAAACATTTATTAGCTAGCAGTAACTTAAACTTCTGTGGTATCTTGGGTTTTGTTGTTGTTGTTTATTTGCATACTACATTTGTATCCTTTGATCTTTTATTTTCATTGAATATATATGCTGTAAGAAACTTCTGTGTAGTTGAAGCCAGTAAAGACTCCTTACTTTTATTTTTCATCTTCTTTGTATTTTAGGCTACTTTGATCTGTAAGATTTATCGGAATACAATCTTATACATTTAGGACTGTTTTCTATTAGATTTACAATATAGAAATTGACAATAAGTAACATTAGGAACATTTAAGGCACACTTCCTTGACTGTTTAGTGTTTACTGACAGTTTACAGGGGTGAGTGTAACAAAGTTTTAAATACTTTAAGATAAAGAAGAATATAGCTCATTTTCAGATTCACTATTTGAATTTTACATTCCATTTTACTTTCAGGGATTTAAAAGTTTCAAATTTACTCATGACAGATAAGGGTTGTGTTAAAATTGGTAAGTTGTGGCTATTTTGTGTGTGTGCCATTTCATGAAGGTTGGTTTTATATCTTGCTAGATGTGATACAAATGTTTTTTAAGTTCTGTTCTACACCTGTCTGAAACAAACAGATGTGGGTGGTAATTGTTTTATTTAACTCATGTTGTTTTATTCGATTTTGCAATAACTACGCATAGATAAGAAAAAAACTTTCATGTTATTTTAATATGTCTATCAAAGTAATTTTAAAGAAAAACCACAGGAGTATGTAATGGTTTCAAAGAATAACACTGTGCTATTGTGATAATTGCCTTGTCATACTTTTTCTTTACAGCTGATTTTGGTTTAGCAAGAAAATTCCAGCTTCCAAGTAAACCAATGACACCTATTGTTGTAACTTTGTGGTGAGTATTAACCTTTCAGGATATGTTTTACTAGAAACCTTCTTGCATAAAGCTGATTATCTCCCTTAGTACATGCTGACTATAAACAGACTCGTTGGCTGTATGGTTTTAGTTGCCTACTGGTTAACTGGAAAACATTTTTCTTTTTTACATAAGTTATGAGTTGAAGTCTTACTGGAGACTTGACAGTTTTATCCAAGACTGAATGCTAAATATTTAACAGCTTACATAAATGAAATACTACTAAAGTCATTTATTCAGGGCAAAAACAAAAGTAATGTACCCCAGACCTGAAAATAGGTCAGAGCTTATTATAACCACTTGACTTATTTTGTTGTTATAACTTAATGAAACTATGCTTTTTATCAGTAATTTGTGAATTATCTCTTCTCTCCAAAATCTGAATAGACAAATCTGATTCATAATACAGAGATTTACTATTATATGTCTTATATGAGTTAGACATGACCCATATTTAACCCTGAACATGCTGAAATTTTGTAATGGATTTGCCCAGCTTTGAATTTGGAACAGTCCATTCAAGTTTAAGGGATTTCAATATCAAAATACAAAAATGGAGCTACCAACAGTATAGAGCCTGGTCAGACTGCACGGATGTGCAGGCTGGCCTGGCTCTGTTCTGGTGGCAAAGGCTAATCACTTTTGGTTCCAGCAGGTTAAGGGTTAATCTTCCCTTGAAATGTTCCCATGAGTTTGTTTCTGTTTTAGGTACAGAGCACCGGAATTGTTGCTAGGTTCTAAAGTACAGACAACTGGTATAGATATGTGGTAAGTTAGATGTCATTAATGCTTTTCAGTCGATCAGTGCATGACTTGTAGCTTCATATAAAGTAAACAGGAGGTACAATAGATTTGCACTGACCTGTTGTTTTAAGTTAACCATTTATATAAGGGTTTTTTTTTTTGACAGTATCAGATATATCAAAAGAAGCCCAGTAACCCTTGTTATCTGAGATAGTAAGTTTTTCTCATAAAATAAGTGCATGGTATGTCTTTTGAAAGCAAAAAATTGTGTTAATATGAATTTTAGAAGATTGTGTTCATAGAATGATTTTTCTTCTGTAAGTGACAATAGCTAACTTTATTCAGGTCAGCAGGATGTATACTAGGGGAGTTGTTGGCTCACAAGCCTCTATTACCTGGGAATTCTGAAATTCATCAGATTGATTTGATAGTTGAAATGTTTGGCACACCAAATGACACCATATGGCCAGGCTTCTCAGATCTACCTGCACTCAAACAGTTCAGTTTGAAAAAACAACCGTAAGTTGTGGTTACATATTTTCATGTGTTTGGAAATGGTTCAATGTTTTTCTTAAAAACCTGTCTGTCTCAAATACTTGCTGTTTATAATAAGAGTGAAGGTATCTGTAGTCATACCTGTATATCTTTATATGTAATTGTCTGGTATGGACCTTGGAGTCAGTTTGTCATGTTTAGGGTCATACAATGTTGTGAATGCAAAGTGTAAACATAAACTTTTTATCTACATAGGTGCCTATGTGGCTTCCTTAGATATGGCTTTCATGAATTTGACTTTGATTAACTGGTTTATAGGAGTGTTTTGAAGTGCAATGGTGAGACATCGATAAGCAATATTTTTAGATTTAATCTGTAAGAGTAAGCGATATGCATTTACCTTGTGTATGGCCTAGCAGTCTGGTAATCCCATATAATGGGTAAATCAGGGCCTCTCTATTGATTTAAGACTGTCTGTTCATTTTAATGTAAAACACATTTAAAAATGGTTTTGTTTCTGCACAGCTATAACAATTTACGGCACAAGTTTTCCTGGTTATCTGATGCTGGTATCCGGCTTCTCAACTTCCTGTTCATGTACGACCCTAACAAGAGGGCAACGGCTGAGGATTGTCTAGACAGCTCATACTTTAAGGAACAGCCATTACGTAAGGTTTTTGTTTGATCATGGATTGTTTGTTTTTATATAAATAATCCATCAGATTCCTATTGGAGCTATTTCACGAAAATAAATCTCATTCAAAGGGAAAGAATGACAACCAGTTAGAATTGATTTGGGGGCAGATTAAGTTTGTTTGGGTGGGTAATTTAAAACAAAAATAATTCTTCTGGTAAAACCCCTTTTTCTGTTCTTGTTCTCTATCACTACATCCCTCCTCCACTCCTACATTTAGGAAATCTTCCTGTAATTGTCCTAATGCAGCAGGAATACATAAACTTATACACATATATATCTCCCTACATCTGGTTTAAGTGCTTGACTTCCGTCTTTTGTTTGACTTGTAGGTGGACCATCAATAGGTCAGGTGCCATAGTGCCAAGTACTGTAAGAGTCTAAGATGCTAGGTCCCTATAATTTGATAAAGTACCAATAACATTTACTTTTAGATGTTTCACATTTCAGCATGTGATCCAGAACTGATGCCTTCATTCCCACATCACAGATTGACTCGACAGAAAAGGGGCTCTCCTCCTAAAGATGAACAGTGAGTTTCAGTATAGATACCACTGCATTAAGACTGGAATGTAGCTGTTTTATGTATTTATTATTAGAATAATAGGCAACGGGATAAAATATCTTATAGATGTGCAGTCGGCAAAATAAGCTACAACCCCAAGGCCTGTGACCTGTAAAATTTTGGTATAACCTACAGGCATTGGCAGACTGTAGGACCCAGTGGACCTGTAAGAAAAGAAATTAAAGATATTAGTTATTTTGTGTTTTGACCTTGGTCCTCTATGGATTTTCTAGAGCCTTCAGCACAATGGCCAATATACTTTAACTATTATTTTGCTGCTTGGATGTTAGGTTGAAAATATTTGGTTTTTGACATGTATAAAGTAGTTGCATTTGTCTGTGTAAAAAATTTAGGATAACTCAAAAAAGAAAAAAAGCATTCAAGTCATATTTATTATTGTTTAAACTGTAAAGGAGAAACATGTGATCTTTTTTTAGCTCACCTGTCACGTAGTGACAGAGTGAGCTTTTCTGATCACCTTTTGTCCGTCGTCCGTCCGTCCGTCCATTAACAATTGGTTTGTTAACACTCTAGTGGTCACATTTTTGCCTCAATTGTCATGAAACTTGGTCAGGATGTTTGTCTCATTAATATCTCGGACGAGTTCGAACATGGGTTATCAGGGTTGGAAAACTAGGTCACAGAGCCCAAATATAGAAAAACCTTGTTAACACTGTAGAGGCTACTTTTTCAGTCCAAATATCCTGGAAATTTGTCAGAAATGTTCTAATGATGATTTCTAGCTCAAGTTCAAGTATGGGTCATCTGGGTTCAAAAACTAGGTGACGGAGCCCAAAAATAGAAAAATCTTGTTAACACTCTAGAGGTTACATTTTCAGCCCAAATAATCTTGAAATTTGTCAGGAAGGTTGCTTTGATGATTTCTATGTCAAGTTAAAATATAGATCATCTGGGGTCAAAAACTAGGTCACAGAGCCCAAATATTGAATAACCTTGTTAACACTCTAGAGGTAACATTTTTAGACCAAATAATCTGGAAATCTGTCAGGAAGATTGCTTCTATGATTTCTAGCTCAAGTTCAAATATGGGTCGTCTTGGTTCAAAAACTAGGTCACAGGGCCCAAAAATAGAAACATCTTTTAAACACTCTAGAGATTACATTTTCAGCCCAAATAATCTGGAAATTTGTCAGAAAGATTTCTAGCACAAGTTCAAATATGGGTCATCTTGGTTCAAAAACTAGGTCACAGAGCCCAAAAATAGAAAAATCTTGTTAACACTCTAGAGGTTACATTTTCAGCCCAAATAATCTGGAAATTTGTCAGAAAAATTGCCTTGAGGATTTCTAGATCAAATTCGAGTATGGGTCATCTGGGGTCACAAACTAGGTCACAGAGTCCAAATATGGAAAAACCTTGTTAATATTCTAAAGGTAGCATTTTCAGTCCATATAACCTGGAAATTTGTCAGAAAGATTCTATGGATGATTTCTAGCTCAGTTTTGAATATAGGTTCTCTGGGGTCAGAAACTAGGTCACAGAGCCTGAAAGTAGAAAAACCTTGTAAAAGCTCTAGAGGTTACATTTTTAGTCCAAATGTCCTTGAAATTTGTCAGAAAGGTTGTTTCAATGATTTCTAGCTCAAATTTGGATATGGGTCATCTGGGATCAAAAACTAGGTCACATGGTACAAATATATAAAAAAAACTTTTTAACACTCCAGAGGTTACATTTTCAGTCCAAATATCCAAAAATTTGTCAGACAGGTTTTTTTGATGATTTTTAGCTTAAGTTGGAGTATGGGTCATCTTGGGTCAAAAACTAGGTCACAGAGCTCAAATATGGAAAAACTTTGTAAACACTCTAGAGGCTACATTTTAAGTCCAAATGTCCTGGAAATTTGTCAGATAGGTTGTTTTGATGATTTGTAGCTCAGGTTTGGATATGGGTTATCTAGGGTCAAAAACTAGGTCACAGAGCCTAAATATCGGGAAACCTTGTTAACACTCTAGAAGCTACTTTTTCAGTCCAACTATCCTGGAAATTTGTCAAAGAGATTGTTTCAATAATTTCTAGGTCAAGTTCGAATATGGGTCATCTGGGGTCAATTAACCAGGTCCATAGCAACTTTGTTAAAAGCAGTCATACTCAGGTGAGCGATACAGGGCCATCATGGCCCTCTTGTTTCTCACATGGGTTTTTTGTTTTCTTTAGTAATTCTAAATCAGATATTGTGTTTTTTCTACTTGCAGCAAAGGAAAAACAGCTGCAGCAGCTTACCAAGATTTCAGTAATTTTGAACCAACCTCAGTAAGTACACTTAAACATTTTTAGAACTCGAAACAAAAAAATTTATAACACCATATATTATTCAGCTTAAATTGGTTCTTGTATTTACTTAGATGTTGAGAATGTGTTTTTGTCATGGTATTCTAATCATGTTGTACCATTTTATTAGTTGAGACAACATAAAAAACAAAACATATGAGTGTTTGAGAGTAAAGACAACATTATAAATGAATTTGTAAGACAGCTATACACATTTATATGCCATAAGTAGCATCAGTTTGACACACATGTATATGCCTCATCAGTTTGACATACATGTATGTGCCATGAGTAGCATCAGTTTGACACGCATGTATATGCGGTGAGTAGCATCAGTTTGACACTCATGTAAATGCCATGAGTAGCATCAGTTTGACACACATGTATGTGCCATGAGTAGCATCAGTTTGACACACATGTATATGCCATGAGTAGCATCAGTTTGACACACATGTATGTGCCATGAGTAGCATCAGTTTGACACTCATGTAAATGCCATGAGTAGCATCAGTTTGACACACATGTATGTGCCATGAGTAGCGTCAGTTTGACACACATGTATATGCCATAAGTAGCATCAGTTTGACACACATGTATATGCCATAAGTAGCGTCAGTTTGACACACATGTATATGCCATAAGTAGCATCAGTTTGACACACATGTATATGCCATGAGTAGCATCAGTTTGACACACATGTATGTGCCATGAGTAGCATCAGTTTGACACACATGTATATGCCATGAGAAGCATCAGTTTGGCACAAATGTATATGCCATGAGTAGCATCAGTTTGACACACATGTACATGCCATGAGTAGCGTCAGTTTGACACACATGTATATGCCATGAGTAGCATCAGTTTGACACACATGTATATGCCATAAGTAGCATCAGTTTGACACACATGTACATGCCATGAGTAGCATCAGCTTGACACACATGTATATGACATGAGTAACACAAGTTGACACACATGTATATTATGCTATGTAGCATCAGTGAGAAGCATCGGTTTGACTACACTTATATGCCATGAGAAGCATCAGTTTGACATAAACATATATGCCTTGAGTAGCATCAAGTTTATATAACCAGTATATATGCCATGAGTAGCATCAGTTTGACATACATGTAAATGCAATGGGTAGCATCAGTTTGACATACACTTATATGCCCTGAGTAGCATTAGTTTGACCTACATGTAAATGCAATGGGTAGCATCAGTTTGACATACACTTATATGCCCTGAGTAGCATCAGTTTGACCTACATGTAAATGCAATGGGTAGCATCGGTTTGACATACACTTATATGCCATGAGTAGCATCAGTTTGACATATATGTATATACCATGAGTTTCATCAGTTTGACCAACAAGTATTTGTCATAAAAAGGATCTGTTTGACATACTTTTATATGCCATGAGTAGCATCAGTTTGACATACATGTAAAAGGCCATTGGTAGCATCAGTTTGACATACAAGTATATCCCATAATTAGCATCAGTTTGACATACAAGTTTATCCCATAGGAAGCATCAGTTTGACATACATGTATTTTCGATGTGTAGCATCAGTTTGACATACAAGTATATCGATGAGTAGGATCAGTTTGACATACAAGTATATCCCATAGGTAGCATCAGTTTGACATACATGTATATTCCATGAGTAGCATCAGTTTGACATACAAGTATATTCCATGAGTAGCATCAGTTTGACATACAGGTATATCCCATAGGCAGGTAGCATCAGTTTGACACACAAGTATATCCCATAGGCAGGTAGCATCAGTTTGACATACAAGTATATCCCATAGGCAGGTAGCATCAGTTTGACATACATGTATAATCCATGAGTATCATCAGTTTGACATACAAGTATATCCCATAGGTAGCATCAGTTTGACATACATGTATGATCCATGAGTAGCATCATTTTGACATACAGGTAAATGCCATAGGAAGCATCAGTTTGACATACAAGTATATCCCATAGGAAGCATCACTTTGACGTACATGTATATTTGTTGAGTAGCATCAGTTTGACATACATGTGTATTTGATGAGTAGCCTCAGTTTGACATACAAGTATATCCCATATGTAGCATCAATTTGACATACAAGTATATCCCATAGGCAGGTAGCATCAGTTTGACATACAAGTATATCCCATAGGCAGGTAGCATCAGTTTGACATACAAGTATATCCCATAGGCAGGTAGCATCAGTTTGACATACAAGTATATCCCATAGGCAGGTAGCATCAGTTTGACATACAAGTATATCCCATAGGCAGGTAGCATCAGTTTGACATACAAGTATATCCCATAGGCAGGTAGCATCATTTTGACACACAAATATATCCCATAGGCAGGTAGCATCAGTTTGAAATACATGTATAATCCATGAGTAGCATCAGTTTGACATACACATAAATGCCATAGGTAGCATCAGTTTGACATACAAGTATATCCCATAGGTAGCATCAGTTTGACATACAAGTATATCCCATAGGTAGCATCAGTTTGACATACAAGTATATCCCAGAGGTAGTATCAGTTTGACGTACATGTATATTCCATGAGTAGCATTAGTTTGACATACATGTAAATGCCATGAGTAGCATCAGTTTGACATACAAGTATATCCCATAATTAGCATCAGATTGACATACAGTTTTATCCCATAGGTAGCATCAGTTTGACATACAAGTATATCCCAGAGGTACATGTAGCATCAGTTTCACATACAAGAATATCCCATAATTAGAATCTGTTTGACATACAAGTTATCCCAATGGTAGCATCAGTTTAACATAAAAGTATATCCCAAAATTAGGATCAGTTTGACATACAAGTATATCCCATAATTAGCATCAGTTTGTTTGACATACAAGTATATCCCATAATTAGCACCAGTTTGATATACACATAAATGCCATGAGTAGCATCTGTTTGACATACATGTAAATGCCATGAGTAGCATCAGTTTGACATACACATAAATGCCATGAATAGCATCAGTTTGACATACAGAAATATGCCATGAGTAGCATCAATTTGATATGTATGTTTTGTGTAACATCAGTTTGTCATATAGGAAAAGGTATTACTGCTGAGAGCAACATTGAAATATTCATGTGATGCAAAAACTGGTTTGAAACATGTGATTGTGTGCATGATTTTTTTTTGATTTTCTCATTTTAGGCAAAGAAACAGAAACTGACCTGATATTGTTGGAAAATAGTAGGATTGACATAGAATAGATAGGTAGACTGTTACACAGTGATTTGAACTTACAGACTGTGATAAAACTATCATGGTGTTCACCATAGACATGTGTTCAGTAGCACTTACTTTGTTTGGGGAATACTCAGTGCAAGAGTATGCCCTATGTGAAGGATATTCTGTTCAGAAGTTGTGAATTAAATTAAGAAAATGCTACAGGCATGACTGTTGAAATCAGCTAAACCTTTTCTGTATACTATACAAAAACAAGTGCCCATAGTTTAGAAAAGAAAATTGATATTTCCTTTGTAATTATAAGGTTGAAAAATGGACTTTTTGATTGGAAATTAACAGCAGCAATTAAAACAGAAGCAGAGACAAATTGATGTTAGTTATGATTGTTATATGTTTGACAAGATTGTAACATGTTGTAAGATTGTATTGTTGTGGAAGATTAATAAAGCTATCAAAAGAGATAATTTGTGTTTGAAGTTTTTGCAAAACATGCAAACATTAATGGATCTTAACAAAGATTGCTAAAATTATGCCTGAGTATTGGCCCAGCTTAGGAGTCAAATGTTTTACAAAAAGAAAACTTTACATAGGAAAGGCTTCAAAGCATCTTTTTTATTTGAAATCACTAGACACTATAGTTTCATATTTGGCATGAAGCATTTCCTAGTGGACTTTTACAAAGATTGTTTAAATTAAGTGCTCAAGTGGTCATTATTGGTCCTGCCTAAGAGGTGGAGAGTTTTAGGTCACCTGCGCACAAGTGCTCAGGGTGAGCTTTTGTGATCACTTCTTGCTTGTGATCTTGTTGTAAACATTTTAGACTATGAACACTATATTTTTTCACAATCTCAAGTTTTAAGTTCATTTAAAAAAGATACTCTGTACACAGTACAAAGTCATGGGGCCATATTTTTACCCAATCTTCATGAAACCTGCCAGGAATGTTTGTTTTGATGATTTCTCAGATGAGTAAAAACTGATTCACATTGAGTCAGAAATTTTGTCACTATCTCAGATCATCGGAAACAGTTTTGTAAGTTCTAGAGGTCACACTTTTGCACCAGTCTTAATGAAACTTGGCCAGGTTGTTTGTTTAATTATCTCGTGGCCATAACTGAAACTGAGTCATAAGTGTTCAAAAACTACGTCACTGGCTCAGATTAGTTGAAATTATTTTGAATATTCTTGAGGACACTTGTTTGGCCCAGTCTTCATGAGATATTCTAGGAATGGTCTTGATTATTTCTAGGTTAGGTTCGTAAATGGGTCATGTGGTCGAAATCTAGGTTTCAAGCTCAGATTAGTGAAAACTTTGGTGAACATTATAGCAGGTGCATTTTCTGGCCCAGTCATCTCGAATCTTTGTCAAAACATTTGCTATAATTCTTTCGTAGACGAATTTCGTACTGGGTCATATAGGAACAACACAGATCAACAGCTCAGATCAGTGGGTAACCATGTAAATGCCTTTGAAGTCAAACTTTACCATATTTTCATTAGACTTGTAATTTACGTTATTTTCAAGATGACCTTTTGGAGATATTGAAACTAATTCATACAGGCTCAAATTTTTTTTAAAAAGTCATGAAAAAAGCCTAGGTTGTCTGTTGAAAAACGGATTATATAAATTATGATCATTGTTTTCTATAGGAACGATGGCACTAAGATGAGTAATACATGTGTAGGAACATTAAGTTTGTTGTAATTCATCGTGTCCTAGGTATTGCTCAAACTTCCTCATGGTCAGCTACAATTCTGCTACCTCTGATGTAAAGAATATGTTGTTTTTTACCTTATTTTAAAATGGTAAAAAGTATCATGTTTTGTCGATTTCAAAATGCATATTTCCTTTAGACACTATAGAGGAAATGCTGTTATTAAAAGTCTGATAATTTCAATAACTGTCGAACTGTCTTTATAACCTTTGCAAATAGTCCGCAAAACATGATAAGCAGAATCCAGATTGTTTAATTCACAGGGTCCCTTTCCCGTTTTGCTTCTGAAATTTGTCACACATCTCTCTATTTGAGTTTATTTATCATCAGTGGTCATGTACTTCTGTACTTCAACTGTATGTATGGAAACTATCATTTTGATCCCAAAATACTAACTTAACCATTGTTGTGATCTGCGACTACACACTATCTTGATGCATTTTCTGAACGCAGACCAGTGCTGCTGTTTCCGTTAATGTATACACAGGTACTATACTAAAGATATACTGTGAATGATAAATTGAAAAATACAATTTTTAACTCATACTTATTGTCAAACGTTACCAATAAATATATATGAAGTCGGTAAATAAAAGTTCTTTTATTCGTACGCTTGTTTAGAGTTCAACTGATATTCCTAGATTAAAGTTTTCCAACTTAGTTTTGAGATCGACGTGTACAACATGTACAACTAAATACTAAACACACATTGTACGCGTTCATTGCTGGAGCGTATCTTGCGGCGATTACATTACATTCACAGACAAAATAGTTCAGCTATCTTTACTGGAGACCTTCATGTAAAAAGAAATTCAAGCAAATCCAGAAAATTTGAAGAGAAAGTTTTACTATTATCAGATGCAACAACAATCATGGGAATTCAATGTGTATAAATTTGATGGAAATACATGTACTTAATTATCAATAATTATGACATTTCCGAATAATTACTTGTCTGTTATATTTTCATACGTTTGCTTTGCATCTGGTTTCAACTGAACAAGGTTTGCGTTTTTAGGTAATTTATCACGTCTAACCTGCAGTAAGTAAAGACCATATAAGGCAGAAGCATTAACAAACTTACATCTTGCATTACTTCTTGGCCAGAAAACCTTTTTATCGCTCGACTGAATACCGCTGACTGAGACACAAGGTCAGAAAAGATATGTAACGGGATAAACTTTTTACCTGTACACATGATCTTGTGACGTTTTTCTTTCTTCTTCATTTTTATTTATTTTTTTTCTGAATTTGAAAACAAAAAATACATATGCCACTTGCACACAGGGCGACACTTGCTAGGTTAAGACGTGTTGTGACACCACTGATGCTTGAAATGGGGAAAAAGATAAGTCAAACAAAAGAACATGCCCCTTTTGAACTGATGTTATTGAATCTGAAAAAAAAATTGTTTCTTTTTTAAGTTTTTTTTTTTTTTGAATTATGAAATAAATTTCAATTTATTTAATGTTTTAACCAACCATAATCATTTTACTTTTCGACGTAGTCGCCTACTTTTATTTTTAGACGTAGTTGACATGGACGTGCTGCTAACAAAAATCTTTAAGATCTTACCAGTCAGGATTCGAGAATCTCAGTCTTCTGAGCCGGTGTAACATGACCGGTAAGCTTTCGGATTATCGGCAGATTTGTTACGAATAACCTCCTCTGTCTTATGGGTGAATGTGGAGAAAGGTAATTAAACATACAAAATGTTTTTGTTCAACTACCGGGTAAAATTCAGATTTTGCTCGTCCACTCGGGGAAAATCGGCCAGAGAAACGAGTACATCATAAGCGCAATACAAAATCCAATTTAAAAAGTACCGCGACAGATAAAGGGATGTTATTGTGTTTAAAATAGGAACTAGGAATATTTTTTTAATTTTATTTGCCTAGTCAGTACTATCCGGTGCAATTTCTAACTTTAAAAGTCTTTTAGGCACACGATTAATTCTATACTGATTTGCAGCTACTGTACAAAGAAGAGCGCAATCTATTTCACCTTTTTCAATCAGCTATTGATTGATAAACACACAATCCTTACAATTTAACTAACATCGACCAGCTATTTTAAAAGATGTTTCTTTTGGTCTCTATAATTACCCTTAAGAAAGATATAAACAAACAGAATGAAGTGTATGAGAAAACCCCGATATTTGGCAAAACTCTGTTACCCGTGATTGTAGCCTGACATTGATTTACGAGTGTCTTAATTGAACAAGATACGCGTATAACGAGGCTGAGCAATTGATTTTATGATACGGGAATGTGTATACTGTTTCATTCTTATTTTCTGAAACAAACACTTCCACAGTAGAGAACACACATAAATGTAAATACCGTGGCATTAATTATGGCGAGCGTGTTCAAGAACTGGATATCTTTACCTATACCAAGTGAGTACTGTCAAGAGATTTATTACCTTAATTTGATTTATTGTTATAAGTACCAATATGTTTGGTTAAATCATATGAAAGGTACATACAAATAATCTGGTCAAATGTGTTCATTATTTGTAAAAACAGAAAATCAATAGCGGAATGATTTTTCACTATTTAAAATATATTTCTATTTTCCTGTATTAACGTTGATTTAAGGGAGGTAATACAGCGACTAAATCTGCCCTTCGTTCAACGGTCCATCGAGAAAGCATCTTTCATCTGTGCACAGGAGTTTGAAATTCTATCAATTTCAACCAATAAACAAGAGATATTGTAAAAAATTATGCCCTCTATATAATAGTGTTTTTTATTATATAGAGGGCATAATTTTTTTACAATATCTCTTGTTTATTGATAGTATTTCAAACTCCTGTGATCTGTGTAACTTCATTTTTAAGATAATGTTGTATATTTCGTAGTTTGAATGAAGACGTGTTATTTTGTACTTAATAGTTAACGCATACCCTCTATTCAGACGTAAAAACCAGCGACTGTGATTTAACTGCTTTATATTGAAAGCACAATACGCCACCTTTTCGTTTGCACTATGGCTTGTATCTGTGTAAACAGTTTGTCATGGTTGACTCACCCATAACGCTCTGTGAACATGATGGTAGAAATATTAACATTTACCATCTTAGTCTGAAGTAACATTTTTACAGTTTAGATTCATACTCGGATTTCTTTCATGATGATACATTAGTAGGGAAGACTGCCATAGTCTTTTCGTTTCTCGTCTTAAAACAGTTTAATTCTTATGTTTTGTGATTTATTTTTATCAGGCGAAACTAGATTAATACCCCGCGAGAGGAAATACTGAATTGCTGTAATGACTTGATTAAGGATAGTTTAGTGAGCTTTCATTTAACACACATCGCAGCCGAATGCCAAAAATGAAACTAAATTGCAAGCTAATTGGTACGTATCATTGTTAAATATTTTATAAATGTTTCCTAAGCTTTAAAACTATGTATTGCCTGTACAAATTATTAAGGAATGTTTAGAAATCATGTTAATAAGAAGTAATTAATTCAGCTTCCCTTTCTTCTATGAGAAGTATAAATGAAAATACATGTATAACATCCAGTATACATTGTAGATGTAAATTTGATTTATGAATAGCTAGGCTAGTCCTACAAGACCTTTGCTGTCTTCAGTTGTACTCTGTGAGTTGATTTTTTTTCTCATTGAATATTTTAAAAGATTGGAGAAATTTGTTTTAATAGGATATAGATCAGTCCAATCTTAGCGTCAATTGGTTTCTGATATAATTTCTTAATTGGTGAAAACAGAACTTGGAAGTAAAGGTCACAAGTTAGGACGAAATATTTCAGTGTTACACTATGCTTACTGAAACGTAACTTGACACACTTGCTTTTTATTATCTAAAGTATACAGGATCGCATTGACTATATAAGCTTTATATATACAGTTCCGCCTTGCTTCGACGGGTACACGACTGAACAAATATAAGTCTATCCTATGTATTTGGTTTCGGCAATCGACTGTATGAGGTCAGGGAGTCTTTGTAACGAAGTGAATGTTTTCCTCATTTTTATGCCCCCCATCAAATATGAGGGTGCATATAGCTTTGCACTTGTCAGTCGGTTTGTTTCCGATCAATAGCTTAAGGAATTCCGAATATCGACTATTTGGCAGGCCAGCTTGTAAAAAATCCGCTGTCTCGTCCTTACAGGTGAGCATATATATGCTATCGAGAATTTAAAACCTCGCAAGGAAATATAGGCAAAATTTAACATTTAATTTTTCGCATGCGTGACTTATTCCTCGTGAGATTCGAAATAAAATGTCGCGCAAATAAATACGAAAACTAACACGGTACAATAGATGTTATCCGGAACTCGGCAAATGTGGGTTTTTCCCAGCTAATCCGGGGGTACAAACAAACTTTTACCGTTATGGCTTCACGGTGCACAACCCTTCACAAAAGGTTGATCAACGTGTTGCCTTGTTGTAACTGTAAAAGTTTGTTTGTACCCCCGGATTAGCTGGGAAAAAACCCACATTTGCCGAGTTCCGGAGTAAGTCTATTGCGCCATCGCCCTGCTCTCTGGACGGCGACAAATTAACTGGATTGTCGCATGTCAATATCGGAAACGATCGACTCTTTATCATTATAGGTGATCATTTTGAAATAATCTTCATCTAAATGGTATTCGATAAATTAGTCCTAGCGAGACAGTGTGACATTTTATTTTGAAACTCGCAAGGAATAAAGTGTTAAATGCGAATTTTCGCCCGTATTTCCTCGCGAGGTTTTAAACTTTTCGCAAGTTGGCCTATTCCTTTTAGGTCAATCAAGGCAACAGTGACATTGAACAGCAAAACAAGTTCCATTCAATATCTGCAGATTGCTTCAGCCAAGGTTCCACAAAATTGGTCGGTCGGTTGGTCATATCCAGTAGACGACCTTTGTCATTTTGTTCGGGTCACCTGTTTAAAGGTCAACGTTACAGTGACATTGTACAGCAAAATGGTTTCCGATCAACATCTGGAGAACGTTTGAGCCTAGGCTGCTCAAGCTTTATAGACTGGCTGGTCATGGTCAATAGATGACCCCTTTTATTTTTCGGGTAACTAGATCAAAGGTCAAAGCCACACTGACATTGAAAACAAAACCTTTCCGATCAACATCTGGATAACGATAAGGCCCAGGCTCCTAAAACTTGATAGGCTTGTCGATCATGACCTGTACTTGACCCCTATTGTTTTTGGTCACTAGATTAAAAGTCAAGAACACAGTGACTTTGAGTACCAAAATAAGTTAGGATCAATAACTAGAGAATGTATGAGCCTAGACTCCTCAAATTTCATAAGCAGGTTGGTCGTGACTAGTATATCACATCTTGTTTCGTTAGTGGGACTGTGACCATGAACACACATTCTGGGCCAGAGTCTGCTTTTCATTTACAATATGATCATCACTCGTTAACTGTTACCAGCAAAACGGCACTTCTAGCTTTTTTATGGAAAGAGGGGGGGGGGGGGAAGGGGAGAGGGAAAGGGAAAGGGGCATATTTGTTTTACAAACATCCCTTGTTATCTATATCTTTTTTCACTTTTTTCGTTTTGCTTGCTATTCCTCAGTAGATTTACCTCATTTCTAATTTCAGAACTAGCTGACACTCCAAGTAAACTCAAAGCGCTGGCTATTTTCCTGGTGCCTTTAGTTACAATCTATTTTTTCTTGTATTATGCCAACGTTTCCGTCATTACGAGAGAATCTAGAAGGACATCTACTATGAGACTGCAGGAAACAGAAAACGTTTTAGTTACACTGCAAAAAGATCGAACGTCTGATAAGTTAAATATTGATAAAGATAACATCAGAGACGTCTTAGAAAAACTTTCTAATGACATGGAGGACTTAAAGCTTAGACTGAGGCAGCTCGAGAAAAATACTGGCGTGTATGAAAATAAAACTGAAGACTTGAAACCTGGACAAATAAATATGTCAGAAACGCTTCTAACACTGTTCTCTACCTGGACGAGAAATGACGAGATGTCCACTATACAAAAGAACACGCTGAAAAACTGGGCAAGTTTCAAGCCTATGATTAATCCTGTTATATTTACTAATGATACTATATTGGCCAAAGAGGCTGAAACTAGTGGTTGGACCGTTCGTAATATTTCTAAAACTGCAGAAAATGGACTACCAGTGTTAAAATACATGTATATTGATGCAATTAAGGCATCTGACTCAATATTTTATGGTTATGCAAATTCAGATATTCTGTTTGACGGTGGCCTTATAAAAACACTAGTCAATCTTGTCTACACTTTGCAGAAAGATATATCCTTCAGACCTCTCTTTCTTACCGGTCTTCGATGGAATGTAATAAATGTAACCGAAAATGACATTTCACGTCGAAAAAATATAAGTGGACTTGTCAAAAAGAAAGGACAAGTGTTTGTTACATCTGCACAGGACTATTTTATCACAAATAGAATTTATCCGTGGAAGGATATTCCGGAAGTAGTTGTAGGTGCTATTGCTTATGATAACTGGTTAGTTGCTAATGCTAGAGAAAAAAAGCACTTCACTATTAATACTTCCAGGACAATTCTAGCCCTGCATCAGAGTATAGACGTGAATCAACACAGATCTCACTTTCGGGATACAGTGAATTATAACGCTAATCTGCTTCAAAATATATACAAAATAAATCTACCATATCACAAAGGTTTTCTGGAGTGTATTGAGCGATATACAGATTTTGTAAATGACACGTTTGTTCTTGGCGAAAGAATGGTCAGCCAGTATTGTAATTGAACATTCCCATACCAAAGCTATAGAACAACATCTTTAGACTGCCATATACAATTACAGAGTGTTTAATTCACATTAGAAACGATACAAACGGAATGGCAACGGTTGACTAATGAATGTCTAGGATTACATGAAACAGAACGAAGCTTACACTTTTATAATTGTCGCTTTGCAGTAGAAATCAGTAAAACTGCCTAAAACCGCCTAGTACAATCTGGACACATCAAACTCTTGATTTACTTACAGTTGCGAAGGCAGAAAACTGATACGGTTACTTATCTTTATTTGCAGCGAAAGACCTTCTGACGAGATGCAAGTTAGTCTGTGACAGTGTGTTAGCACAGTATTAAACGGGACAATATTTAGAATTTAGCAAAATGAACAAATGGCTATGAGTTTTACATCTACACTCCATACTAGACTGAAAAGGACTGTTCTTGATGTCCAGTTCCTGAAGAAAAACAGTCCGGAAACTCATGACGAATATCACAGTGACCTTCACATGCTTTATAATCGTATATGTCCCTTGGATTGACGACATTTGCAGTTATAAATCATATGGTCTTAATCTGACGAAAGTTTGTGATATATAGACCGTTCCATAATTGATAAATTGACCGCCGCCATTATGAAGATCACGTGACCGTCCGCCATTAAAGGACTGCTAAATCTCGCTATGATGCTTAAGTTCCGTATAAATCTGTATAACTTTAGCACATTTCAAGGTGACATACTGCCTTATATCGCGTGAATTTTGTTGCAGAATAAACATCATTTTATTGAGTGTAGGACAATAGCCCACTAGGACAATAGCCCACTGGACAATAGCCCACTAGGACAATAGTCCACTGGGACAGTAGCCCACTAGGACAATAGCCCACTTATTTACAATGTACATATTTATGCATTTAAATTAAAATTTAAGTATGTAATGAGTTTAAAATATCAGTATTCATAAGTCAACAGTGTAGACTGTTTTTTTTTAATTCAGAAATTTCTGTTTTAACAACAGCAGATCCAGATCCAATGGGTTATTTACCAGCTCTATACTTTTACTCATGTTTTATTTGGTAGACACAGGGTATAAATGAGTAAAAGCACACTATATAATTGAATACGAAAATTAATGTTTTGGCTATAAATAAAGGATTGAATTTGTATTTAAAATATATAGATGTAAATAAGACATAAGATAAATGTCAAATTTGATTTTTAACCATTTTTGAAAAGTAGTGGGCTGTTGTCCTCCCTGCCAAATATGGCAGTGGGCTATTGTCCTGTGGGATATTGTCCAGTGGGCTATTGTCCCAGTGGGCTATTGTCCGTTCCCCCATTTTATTGTATTATTATAACTATTTTGTATGTTTTATTCCTGACTTGAACAAATTGTTAACTTGAATTATTTAACACATGAAAGATTGTGAAAAAGGCCATTGACTGTTCAAAGTGGAAGCTTGAGTTGTGTGAACCGTTTAATATGTGTAAAACGCAAATAATATTGAAAGCACTGTTTTTCCTTTTCGAAAGTTGAAACTACGATTTCAATTATTAGAACAACTGTGAAAGCTTACAAAATTGAGAAAATGACAACATTAAACATCTCGCTCATCAACCGCATGTTCACTTTGTTTTAACTAAAACTTGCTTTATTCTTTGATACAGTTTCAAAGAATACTTGACAATAAATATGCATTATTTAGCGCTTCTTCAAGTATCAAACTGTCTTTTGTCTTTCGCAGTGTCCTGTGGTGAAGGAAAGTGGTTACGTAATATAGGGGTGACATACTGTCTTTGCTTTGATAAGTCACCGTTAATTGTCATTGTCGGTCTTGCTTGATCAGTCACAGTAAAACACTGTACTAACGGAATTTGCTCTTGAGAAAATGCCTGAAGGCTATAAAACATGGGGTTTATTTGTTCTTGACTGTTATATGAAATTTTACAAGTAAGATTTTCAAGGCCGTATGAAATTTCGCATCTGTTTCCATATAACCTTTTTTTTTCTTTCTTTCTTGCATTAGGGAAATCCGCTTTTGCAAAGTATTGATATGTACAACATGTGAGTTTGTGTATGCAGAAAGAAAGTAATAGCTACAAGCCACACGTTTGTAATATATTGATCTTACAATAATACGTTTGCTTTCCTTCTTCTTAATTTCAACATTATTGTCAATGATATTTCTTGTAATACGGAAAACAAAATTATTATGACACCTATATAACTGTACCCTTTTGGTCAGATTTTTAAAGATAGATACATGTACTTTAAAAGCAGTTTTTCGTGAAATTTTTGATAAAATAAAAAGAATAATCTACTGGAGAATATCACAAGACTTTTATTTAACAGTTCAGTAGATTGAGATGTCAGCAAAAAATCGTTTACAAATATACTTTTTTTTAGTTAAAAGACCTTGGGATGTAGCAAATAAATTAGCATAGTCATACCTCTAGCAAGTAAACAAAGTAAACAATTGTAACAATTGCTTTTTAACTATAGAAAGAGATATAGGGTTGTTTGTTGTTTATAAGTTTGACTCATCAAACGTATGTTTATTGTGTAAAAATTGACAATAACTAAATGACTGTCTCACTGTTAAAGTACCAAACGATGTTGCCCATAAAGATGCGTGTGTTCGAAAAATGTTTAAATGCTGCGGCAGCAAAATGTTTGGGAGTTGTGTACCAAGCAAAGAAAGAGGAAGAGTTTAAGCGTGAAGCAAAATAGACACTGAAAACTGCTCCAGGAAAACTGTCCTCTGACAGAGGTTCATTGCACAGTATGAAAAGTGATATTTACATCGGATTTACCGTTAATAAAAACTTTACAGGAAACTTTATCTTTTGGTCTTTTTTATATACCTGGAAAGTCATATACATTTAATGGTTCATGGTCTCATTCATTCTCACTTAGATTTTTGTAATGGGCTTTATACAAACATTCCAGATTATCTGAAAGATCGACTGCAGAAAGTACAAAACCATGCAGCTAGACCAGTAACCAATGCTCCATTTAAAAAATCCAGTGCTGAAATCCTAAAAACTCTCCTATGGCTACCAGTAAGGGCAAGGATAATGTTTAAAGTCTTAGTCCTTGTATACAGAGTCGTGAACAAAACATCACCAGTCTACATTGCTGAATCATTCACTAGTACAAACACAAGGTACCAACTAAGATCATTAGATAGCATTCAGTTTACAATTCACAGACGCAGGACTAAATGGCAGATAGGCCCATCAGTGTTGTTGGTCCAAAATTGTGGAACGCTCTCCCTAATGACTTGAAATGTGTTTCAAATGAAATCCAGTTAAAAAAAAAATCAAAACATACTTATTCTCAAGGTTTTACAACTGACTTTAAAATATACAGTCTATAAAGTTTTTACGAAGTTTTAGACTGACCTTTAAATTGACTTTGTGAAGCGCAATTGAATATAGTGACATAATGGTTTAAATATAGTGACATAATGGTTTGAATTTAGTGACATAATGATTTGCGCTATATAAATGTACTTATATTTGTAATTGTACTGATCATGTTCATGTTGAACCGGTTATATTATATTTATAATCATGCAAAACTTGAATTTCTATCATTTTAAGTATCATTTTCTAAATTTTCGATTACGTAATATTCATTTTAGTATAAGATAACTATTTTGCTACCATACAATGCATTAAAGAGTACTTAAACCAGTCTGATGTTTCTGATTACATTTATCGAGTTGTCATAAGCTCTATTTAAATACTATTTCTTACATCTTGGCTAAGCGAGTGTCAACTTTATCTGCACTGCTAGCAATAATTCTGTTGCTGCCTTTAAAGTTTTGTAAAAAAAAATTCTTTATGCTCTGCCTCCTTACAATAATCAGGAGAATGAAGCCTTGCCATTGTCTGTTGGTATGTAGACCGATAGGTTTCCGATAAATCACTTAAGAATGCATAAGCTTATGGACTTAATACCTTGATCTGATCATTAACTCAAGAACAACATTGAACCAAGGACTCAAAATCGTTATAGGATGGTTTTGACATTGTGAGTAGATGGTCCCTATTGATTGAAGTCTCACGTATTTGATCGGGGCTTGCCATCTCAGGACGGTGTTTAATCAAAAGCTTGAGAACAAATACGACTACAGACTTGGTAGTTATGTTTGGCATATTGATTAGAAGAATTTTGGGCTTACTAGATCACAGGACCTGTACTCTGAAATCTTTAAAGGATGGTAGGGAAGATGACCTCTTAATTTTCTGTCTTACTGAGTCAAAAGTCAGTCTCATTTGGGCTTACTCTTTGAAAACTGTTTTTGGTCAGTACCTCAAGAGAAATTAAGCTCAGATACCGTAAATGATTTCTGATGGTTGGATATGGTAAGTAGACGAAGAATTGCGCTCACTTTGACAAAGGTCAAGGTCAATATGAAGCCTGTATTGAAGTCGAAGCGGCGTGAGGGATACAGGAAGCGGCGTGAGAGATACATTTTTATTCTGTATAAGCTATATTTGTCTTATAAAGAGATTTTAGTGCGTTTCTTTTTGTTTAGTCAAAGTAAGGTATTTCAAAATCATAAGATAAATAACACTTATTTTTTTACTTCTGATGGACCCGTTTCGTACACATTACATTCTGTTTCGTCATGTAACACATTTGTATAAAATTATTCTAAAGCTCGATAAAAACCAAAATCTTTCTACGTAAAGCAGAGACCCCAGACTGCGCTTATTTTATACCTTTGACATCAAAGTGTACCCCTTACTCTTGAGCCACAAACTTTGTTCTTACACATGTCATACATTCCCTCTTGCGAATGTACCTGTTGTTGCAAAATCAATTTAAACTGTTTATAAGCATTCCATGCTTTGAGCCGGACAAGATGAAATAGATGCATGCACAGATTAACAAACACTGGGCCGGTATGTAGCCAATAACGTCGAGCTCTCTGCAACCTCGCTAGACTGATTCGATTTAGATTTACTGCAAAACAAATGGTTTAAAATGCATGAAAAACAAACATTTATTCTTTATGGTATATTTCAAATGATACTGCATGACTCGAAGTTTTGCATCTTTACTTTATTCATTAACATTTGGGGTTGATATACCTCTGTATGAATTTAGTTTAAGATTGAAGATAAAACAGTATAAACATATTTTTCCTTATAATGTCTCACACAAAATAACAGGTTTGTTCACATTTAGTCATAATACAAAAATAAACGAAACTTTTACTGTTAAAAGGTTCTGGAAAAATAGTAAAAGGACACAAATACTAGATACAGAACCGCTACACAAAAAACAAAACATGTTTCATGTTCAGCTTGGCTCAGTACACATTTTTTGTAAACGACATGTATAAACAAATTTGAGGGTACAAAGGGGAAGTGTTTAAAACTAAGATCAATTACCTGTTTAACATATGGAAATATGCTAACTTGTTGGAGACCTTACAATCAACCGGGTTATTTCTAAATATAAATTGCTTATTATAAAGATACCAATCAACTTAGCTAACATATGGTTATACACAATCCATAGTAAGGTACAGTCATGAAAAGAGGACTGTTCAAATTACTTTTCTGATCTGTATTTTATTGTTCAGTAATTCAGTAATTCAGTTGATTTGTATTCACATATAATCTTATTCACCGTTACTGAAATATTATATGCTACACGTTTTGAATTATTATACTGCTTCATTAAGAATGTGAAAAGGATTATATTACTCAAGCTCTTTTCTGAATAATATTCTGACTTTATAGATATTAAGTGTAAAACCTTACATCTTTCAAAACAGGTTCTTTTAAAAATTGAAAAAAAATATATAAAAAAAACAATTCAGTTTCACGATTTTGTTTTCATGTTTTTTGTTCTTTGTTGTTATTGTTGTTATTGTTTTTTCTAATTGCTCTAACTAGTAAGAACACACGTTGACGTAAATGCCTGACATAAAACGTAATTAGTTCTTCGAAGAGCTGAACACTTTTCACCACATAGAGTTAATACTGTCGTAAGAATCAATATTTGTGTCAGTGTTTAAGTTCCTACGTTTTGATACTTCTTGCAAATTATGTAAAAACTAAAATAAAGTGTATGATTTTTTTAAATGCCTTAATTTCAAAGTGCTTTGTAAAAGGGTGTTGAAGTTTCCACGACGACAGGAAACAAATGAGATTATTATAACATTTCTGTTTCTACGTAAAAACTATTGGCAATGTTATTTTGATTTAAAAATTCTTTTGTTGATCTATTTACATCGTGTAATGTATAATCTATGGCTTGTGTTCGAAGGCTTTGGACAACCACAGTAATTAGGTTTAATAAAGATTTGTATTTTATTATAGTAACGTCATTGCAATTGGGAAAGCAGTCGTTGTGAGTCGGCTTCTCTATTTACGAGCTCACTGCCCCTTTTCCCCGTTTGGACAAAGGCATATTGACTGTATCACACTGCCCCTTTTCCCCGTTTGGACAAAGGCATATTGACTGTATCACACTGCCCCTTTTCCCCGTTTGGACAAAGGCATATTGACTGTATATGTCGTATTCATGAAAGCTTGACGATCTCCCACATTACACATAACGCCTACTGAACATGCTGAATGACAAGATGTTTGCTATTTAGTTGCTTCAATAGACATAGTGCTACGTTTTAGATTTGTGATTATTTTTTTTTAAAAATCATATATCTTTATACCTGAAACATGGACTGTTGTTCAGTTTTACCTTTTTATGATTCATTTGTGTTTAAGATATGTTAGTCTTAAACAAATTTTAATAAAGAGACTTACTAATCATAAATCAGTTACTCGTTAAAGGGACTTTACAAATGCTAATTACCAAATGTTATTTGTTTGTTAATAAATCTATTGACGTGTCCTTTCGTACATCATATGTTCTTGCTTTAAAGTAGATGCTGAACTGTTAATTTATATTGCTTAAACAAAATGTAGTGTGCAGTACCTACATACTAACATGGAATTAAAGTGTAGATCAATTTGTATATATTCATATTACAAAAATGTAATGTTTAACATTCACAACTATGGAGCTTTGGCTGAAAGATCATAAGTTAATAATTCGTTAAAGTTTAGGAGATAATAAAACACCATACTTAAGCGTAACTTGAATACATCTGTTTGCTTTGAATTACTGGAAATATCATTGTTTGCTGTTACTATATTAGTTTAAATATGCGACCTTAGTTTAAGGTGTACGTGTCTGAATGTTTTGAAACAATCTATCTAAAACTGCTCTATTCGTTTGTAAATTTAAGATTTTAGAGGTGTATTCTCCTGTCTATTTCTTGATTTATATGTTCATTCTCCGTTTTTCGTTATGTTTATCTATGCGTTCACCAATGAAACCATCTGGCCACCCGTTCTTTATTTCATAAAACTAAGAAAATAATTTCTGTGATTTCAGAATCAGTTAACACTGTAGGAAATCTCAAAGCGCTGGCTATATTGCTTGTGTCTTCAGTTACAGTCTATTTCTTCGTGTATAATGCCAACGTTTCTAGTTTTACGAGTGAATCTGGAAGGACATCTGCGATGAAGCTGCAGAGAGCAGAAAAGATGCTACTTACACGGGAAAAAGATCGCACATCAGATAAGTTAAATATTGATAAAGGACACATCAGAGACGTCTTAGGTAACCTTTCTAAAGACATTTGGGACATAAAACTAAGACTGAGGCAGTTCGAGCAAAATACTGACGTGTTTAAAAATAAAACCGCAAATTTGCAACCTGGACAAATAAATATATCAGAAACGCTTTTAACTCTGTTCTCTACCTGGGCGAGAAATGACGAGATGTCCACTATACAAAAGAACACGCTGAAAAACTGGGCAAGTTTCAAGCCTGTGATTATTCCTGTTATATTTACTAATGATACCATATTGGCCAAAGAGGCTGAAACTAGCGGTTGGACCGTTCGTTTTATTTCTAAAACTTCAGAAATTGGACTACCAGTGTTAAAATACATGTATATTGATGTAATTAAGGCATATGACTCTATGTTTTACGGTTATGCAAATTCAGATATTCTGTTTGACGGTGGCCTTATAAAAACACTAGTCAATCTTGTCTACACTTTGCGCAAAAATCTATCCTTCATGCCTCTGTTGGACTTCGGTGGAATGTGATAAATGTCACTGAAAACGAAATTTCACGTCGGAAAAATATAAGTGGACTTATCAAAAAGAGAGGAGAAGTGTTTGTTACATATGCGCAGGACTATTTTATCACAAATAGAATCTATCCGTGGAAGGATATTCCGGAAGTAGTTGTTGGTGCTGTTGCTTATGACAACTGGTTAGTTGCAAATGCTAGAGAAAAAAAGCACTTCACTATTGACACTTCCAGGACAATTCTAGCCCTGCACCAGAGCATAGACTTGGATCAATACAGGTCTCACTTTCGGGATACAGTGAATTATAACGCTGACATGCTTCAAAATATATACAAAATAAATCTGCAATATCACAAAGGTTTTCTTGACTGTATTGAGCGATATACAGATTTTGTAAATGACACGTTTGTTCTTGGTGAAAGAATGGTCAGCCAGTATTGCAACTGAAACGTAAAAATACTACCTTAAACAGCCATATGCAATTCAACAGAAGGATAAAGTTAAGATGCGTGATGACAGCGGTTGACTAATGGTTGGCTAGGGTTACTCGAAACCGAGCAAAGTGCACACTAAGTGACGTTTGGCTGTAGAGAGCAGTAAACTTCTACATGGCACAAGCTCAGAATGCTGGAATGCTAACTCTTGATTGTAGTATAGCTGCGAACCGCTATTTACTTTAAAGATGGGTCGACGATGCATAAAAAAGAAATTGTTTATACATATAGAAATTCTAGTTGTAACTGTAAAGAATGTTTAAACTAAGTTACTGCCTATTAGAAGCATAGTATTATGTTGTTGTTTTTTTTATAATATATCAACTTTTTTTATTTAAAGGGAAAAATCATTTTAAGCTAAATTCTGAGTCAATCGCTTTAACTTTCATCGAACAAACGACTTACGAGATGCAAGTTTGTCTGTGTCAGTATGTTATCACAGTATTAAACGGGTCAATATTTAGAATTTAGCAAAGTAAATAAATGACTGTGTGGTGTACATGTACGCTCCATAAATGTGAACAGAAATGTGTACGGTTACATAGACTGATTTAATTGTATGTTGAGTAGTGATGATTTGAAATTTATAAAGGACAGAATTTGAAATGAGCTACAACGGGATAAGACTAGCAGTGTGTGAAGATGGAATAGCCGTGATTACAATGTGCAACGGTGAGAATAAATTTACAATGGACTTTTTGGAAACCTGGCACCAAGTTTTGGATGACATTGAAAAGTAAGCTAGACTTCTTTTATCTGTTGTTGTTTTTAAATATTAATAGTTTGATCTATCTTTTCTTGACTTCCCATGGGATTTAGTTAAGGCGGTAGTTTTACACTCGGCTATGACAGGTTTTAAATCTTGCTGTTGAACAGCGTCCATAAATCGTTTCAATCTCGTTGTACTCTGCAGAAACAAAGAAATTACAGGACTCGTAACCACTGGGGAAGGAAAGGTGTTCAGCACTGGTCTTGATATTCAGTGGCTGCAGACACAACGTCCAGAAACTCTTGACGTATACCACGATGAACTTCACAGGCTTTATAAACGTATTATCTCCCTTGGTTTGACGACCGTGGCAGTTATAAACGGTATGGTCTCAACTTGGTCAATTCATGTTCTGTTTTCTGTTTTTGAATTGGCCTAATAGTTTAGTTTCAGTATACTATGTTATGTTTAATCAAACTAATACTGTCTTTTCTATGAAAAAAAAAATAAAGGACGCTCCATTTACACTAGCATATGTCGAGTTTTATGCTTTCCTCTGATTTGTGTACTAAATAAGTTAAACAAATATCATTAACTATATTAAACTCCTAGGTAAATCTTCCGGCATTGGCAGTGTATTGTCTCAAACTGGTTAATTTTTGTACGGTAGGATACTTCCGGTAGGATTTTACAAATATCCAACGGGTTTCTTTCGATAATGAACACAAATCTTTCGTATCGGTGAAAATAAAGGCTGGTGTATTATACTTGAGACATTTTTGTTTGTTCCAAAAATAAAAAGAAACGCATGTTTTCAGGTCATGCGATCGCTGAGGGAGCATTTATTGCTTTGATGCATGATTACAGAGTGATGAGAGAGGATCGGGGCTGGATAAACTGGCCGGAAGTTCATCTGAAACTTCCATTTACTAAGACAATGCTCGATCTCTTCAGGTATTAATTGTTATTATTATAAATACGGTATTATTGTTATTATCTTTTACAAGAACTTAGAAAAAAACAATCTCTGTTTAGTACAATGTCATCATAAACATAAATCCTGTTAATTATATCTCGAAGAGTTTTTCGCATTAGTTTGTACTGGAAGCCAAATTATAAGCATAGTATGCCCTTGTAGCAAGTAGAAATTTTACATAGTCGTTCCTAAGAAATATTACTCTCTATATCAAAAACTATTTCAGTGTTAAAGTACCAAACGGTGTTGCCAGAAGAGAAGCGTTAGTGTTCGGGAAACGTTTCAATGCTGAGGCAGCAAAAAGTTTGGGGATTGTTGACATAGCAACAAAAGAGGAAGATTTGATGCATGCAGCAAAAAAGACACTGAAAACTGCTCTAGGAAAATTGTCTTTGGACAGAGGATTCTTAAAGGATATGAAAAGTGATATTTACACTGGTTTTGTCGTTAATGAGAAACTGTCAGGGAAACTTTAGATTTAGATTTTTTTAAATTGTAATAACTTCAGTTTAAGTCTATAAAGAAAGGATACATCTTATAAAAGACATGTACTCAGATATGAAAACAACGGGCGTACTGTCATCAAAAGAACATACTTCAGACAAGCTCATTTACAGGCAATTAAGGTGTAAACTTTTCAATACAGTGACCAAGGGCAATTGGATTGGTCGTCGTCTTTGTAGTTTTTGGATTTGATTCCATACAGTTCTACTTTCTGCAATAACCTTGCTTTGATTTCCGAATCCAGTGTCGGTTTCCGACTCAGAATCCATGAAAAATCGAGATGACTGACATCAAAGATGTTAATGCAAGAATAGATCAGTGTGTATGTGTCGTAGTCCGTCTCCAGTACCCAATAATCCGCATACGGGGCCTCTGAAAGAATAAGTATTCGATGTAAGTCGATCTAAGCGAAAGAATATTAAGGAGGCTTTTCATACTTAACAAATAAAAACAATTTGAAAATGTCACACCTTAAAGGACCTGCGAAATTTAAATTGTTCAAAGACCCAATTTCTCCGCGTGTTTTTAATCTTTGAAATGTATTACTCTAAAGAAATACTTTCAAAAGGGTTGTCAGCAAAAAGTTTTGTCTTCATTTATTTGTCATTTAACGGAATATGAAGTTCTTTCCTGTGTTACCACTACTGTTTCTAACCAGTCACAGCAAATCCTTCTCTTCAAATGTTTCTAAGATATTTGTCTTTTCTGTCGGACAAGTTCGAGTCTTTGAAAAGAAATTACATGCGGAGAAAGTGTAAAGAAGATGATCAAACACACATCAAGCTGATTTTTGGAAAATTATCGTAAAATAAGCTGTATTAGTTACGTTGCTGGACATTCAGATCGAACATGAGACAAATCGATGAAAAATATGTTTTAAGTATGTTTCCAAAACAAATTGTAAACACTTAGCCCGAAAACGTGACAAAAGTATGCTTCCTAAACAAATTGTTAACACTTAGCCCGAAAATCTATCGAAAGTATGCTTCCCAAACAAATTGTAAACACTTAGCCCGAAAACGTGACAAAAGTATGCTTCCTAAACAAATTGTAAACACTTAGCCCGAAAACTTGACAAGAAGTAAATATATGTGGGTTTAAAGTTCAGTTCACTTGTACCGATTATTTCTACAAATAAATGTGGTCGACATATTTATTCATTTTAGAAACGATTTTAGGTCTTGTTTGTCCCAGATCGGGGATGATAAGGATTGTGTATGAATGACCTTGCCGCTATATGTTTCATAAAGTGAAGATTGTCGCGATTTTAAAATTTCTAGTTTTGATAGAAGTACTGGTCAGAACTCCATAGAAGTATCAGTGAGAATAGTTAGCATAAGTTAAAACAACCATAACAAGAAAAGAGATTAACAAAATTAGTTCAGACTGAACCTGTTGTATCTTGATATGACTTACTTTCACTGAACTGCACCTTGATTTTTGCCTTTACGTTAGGGTCAGGGCTATAAGCATCCCCAGTTGCATTCGCCTCGTGGTTGCTGAAAATAGATGGTAGCAAATGTCTTATTTTGTCAATACAGTCTGTATGAGAGAAACCTCAACATGTGCGCGAGTTTACCATTTCGCTCTTGACAGCCGTCGAGTGTACTGTACTAGTGCCAAATACTTTACTTAAAACTAATATGAAGATTCAACAACTACTGGGGTATTCGTAAAATCCAGAAAAACATATTTCCTTAAAATGATATTTTCTGTCATTGCGTTCTTTCTAATCTAAGACAGATGTCACCAAAATAAAATTAAACAAAAATTTAAGAAGTTTAATTCTAAAATTTCAATGATTATGTGTACATTGAAGTATTGACATTCCTATATTTGTTTTGACAAACACTCTCTCATTCACTTTTACATGTTCCTTAAACTTTCAGAATATTTTCAACTACATTAAGACTGATTAGCATTCAAAAGTATGCATTTTACATCTTTAATTACGTCTATTGTGTGTGCAGCTTACTTTTCATCCAGACCAGTGTTGAAAACGGTGAAATGTCCGCCAGCCTTGGGCATGTAAGTGGCAGTGTTACACTTCTGTCCAGTCTCGAAACTTGTGTAAAATTTTGTGATCTCGTACCATTTTCCAAAATACTGAAATGGTGCGTGTGAATGTTACAGATATCAATTAAAATCTTTTTATCGATACGATCAAAATGCTGAAAGAAAACTTCCTTTCCAATTAGCTTAAAATTGGACTACTATGTGATTACACCTTGGTATGTATTTTTTTTAATTAATTAATTTTTTTAAAATGGCGAACCACTGGACTGCTACATTTGAAATTACATTATACAGTCTTGTCGGTCCATAAGATTAATGTTTCAGTTAGTCTGTGTGTAAGTGTTGCAAGGAGCAGAATCCAGCCGTAGCCGCTTGAATGTGTCATAAAAGAAATCGCACAATTTCCTCGACATGTGAACCATAAAATGGTAAAAATGTGCTTTCAGAGAAAACAAAGAAGACGCGTCAAAACGATATTTTATATTTATTCACTGAATATCTGAGGCACATAAGTGTCATGTCGTCGAATTTTGGTGCTGAACTTCATACGCAGTATTCACTAAGCATTTCATTTACTCACAAAACAGATGTAATGAAAACAATATTGAAATAATCTTACCCTTGAAGGATCGAAGTCTTTCTGAACTTCTACATCCGGGCATTTCCCTATTTCCGGCACTTGTGCAACCGCCGAAACAGTCAGAAAACAAAATGCAAAAATTGCTTTCAGACCCATACTTAGTGAAGGATCTGAAAACTTTTGAGATTCCTTAACACCTTAAATAAATCATACTTCGGGACATTTTGATAAAGGGTTTATATAATTCATTGTAACAAACACATGTTCTATATTCTTTCGTCATCTTCAGGTCGGTTTTCAAGGACTCTGATAGACTATACACTTTGACTGCTATGAGAAGAGATGTGCAGATAAGTATACCGTTATAACTAGTCATACTAAGGTTAAACTGAGGTGAAGCCATCGGATGTACAATATTGAAGGGGCTTATAGAACAGACTCGTATTCACAAATTCAGTCATCTCTATCATGTCAAAAGATGTCCCCGTGCAAACAACCGACTGATTGTCATATCTCCAAGAGGAGAATATTGCTGAAAGACCAATGTATGAATGCATCTTGAAATACAGATGGTGTACTACAAAGAATATCTGCTGTTACATAAAAATAGCAGATGCGTTCTATGAAATATACAAGAGACATCAAGAAAAGTCAAATACCGGTATATATTAAAGTGCGAAGATTATGGCTTAAAAATCAGAACATCACGTTTCTTATCTTCGTAACTTTGGTAGGTACCGCCAAAGAAGCACTGAGTGACATTTATTGGTGACCAATTTTAAGATTTCTAGTTGTCGTTTCGAAAAAAAAAATCCGTTTCATTTCTCTGCATTGCAAAATAAAATTATGATATTTTCATTACTAGTATCTCTGACTTCATTTATTTTCAATATTCAAGAAAACTCTTTTGTTGATTACTCCGTGTTTTAACATAACACAGCTAAATTTCTAGTGATTTCCGATTTACACCTTTATTCATACTGGAAGGTTGTAAAAGTTGCTTAATAGTTTGATGGACAGCTAAAGGAAATATTTCATGGAAAAAAGTATGCAAAATATGCAAAAGACATGGCAAAATGTATGCAAAATATGCAAAAGACATGGCAAAATGTATGTAAAATATGCAAAAGACATAGCAAAATGTATGAAAAATATGCAGAAGACATGGCAAAATGTATGTAAAATATGCAAAAGACATGGAAAAAAGTATGTAAAATATGCAAAAGGCATGGCAAAATGTATGTAAAATATGCAAAAGACATGGCAAAATGTATGTAAAATATGCAAAAGACATGGAAAAAAGTATGCAAAATATGCAAAAGACATGGCAAAATGTATGTAAAATATGCAAAAGACATGGCAAAATGTATGTAAAATATGCAAAAGACATGGCAAAATGTATGCAAAATATGCAAAAAGCATGGCAAAATGTATGTAAAATATGCAAAAGACATGGAAAAAAGAATGCAAAATATGCAAGAGACATGGAAAAATGTATGCAAAATATGCAAAAGACATGGAAAAAAGTATGCAAAATATGCAAAAGACATGGAAAAATGTATGCAAAATATGCAAAATAGATGGAAAAAAGTATGCAAAATATGCAAAAGACATGGAAAATGTATGCAAAATATGCAAAAGACATGGAAAAAAGTATGCAAAATATGCAAAAGACATTTAGTTTTCTCAAGAATGGTCTCGAGCAGTTCATGTTCATACAACAGGTATATCTTAAATAGCCATAACACGAACGTGTAATTTTTAATCTTTTTATTAGCATCTACATTTATTCAACATACTGGCAACGTCGCAAAGTTGCAACGATTACAAAATGAGACAATCATATACAAGTGATGTTAAACGTTATTGTTTAAGCAAATCACTGAAATGTTTCGGTAATGTGGTATGTTTAAGAGATCAAACCAAACTGTTTACAGTTAGTCTTATCGACCTTTGTTTGTTTCACTTGATATCAAGACCTTGACAAAATATTATATAACAAAACAGTCTTTGTTTGGTAATCGTCTGTTTCGACAAAAAACTCAGTGTTGCTGCCTTTTAGACTTCTATCTGTTTTGCCATACAAGTTTTTGTGTATCTCAAGTTATATAACATCCCTCCCTTCCTCAGTCCACTGAGTACAAAAAGTTCCTTATCTGATACTATTATCTGGTATGGCATCAAAACATGTGCAATGTCTTGCATAACCAAAGAACATTAAAACACTGAGCGCCGTCAGTTGGTAAGAGTATTTTTTTCCTCACCTCCTTCTACAGGACTCATTCAAAGCATTTCTATGAAAATGCTTGTATTGTGCACAAAACAAACACAGCAATATTGAAAGCACGGTGTAAGTCTTAACACGAACTGCGCGCCTTATCAGTTTCCATACGCTATCCAGTACCCACATGGTTTTCCGTGTTCATATGACATGATATGCACTGTAAATAAAATAATGTGTGTCTTGCTCTGTTTACATAATGTCTATCGATCATGTTTTGGCAATGTTATATATCCAGGAGCATTATTCGTTCGGCGTGCCTGCCTCATAAGGCATGTTTTGCTAAAAGTGTGTACATAGTTCATTTCTGAGAGTCTTGTTTATTATATTGAGTCTGATTATATCTCTTGTATGTTCCATATTCTAGTCGTGTTCTATAAACCAAGTCGTGTTTATTTTGTGTCCATTGTACATACTGTGCACGTTCTTCATATGGCGTACCTTGTAGCATTTTCCTTTCTTAAGTCTGCAAACTCGGAAGATTTGAGAGTTGTTGTTACCGTTTGAAGTCTTTAAGTGTGCAATCAATCCTTACTGGTTGTATCTGCAACACCAATCATATCTTTAAAAGAGCATGGCTCACACTGGCATTCTTGGGGCACTTCAATATTTATAACCTCATGCTTGAAGGGTTTGGGACCATCTCGGTTTGGACACAGAAGTTTTACCTTCCTCAGCTTGGTAATGGCTTCTTTACATTGATAGCACGAGTGAGTGATCTTAAACGGGCTGGATTCAGAAATATGAGCGTTTGTGATGCATGATCCAACACATGCACGTGTGAGTATTTTCTTCGGCATGCAATCTTTGTACTTGATAACTTGCCGGGTTAAACGCCTCTTACAGTGTGTGGCGTCGCCATGTCTCATAAGCAAAGACATCACACATAGCAAAGAAATAAACCAAAGCTTTCGAACACTGGTATTTCTTGTCCATGAACTATCGAAAAGAAAACAATTGTATATATTACTCCTTTAATTAATGTGCTACAAAACACACATGGTATTCCTGATTGTGAGACATACCTCTGATACAATCTCACAAAATCATTTGGTAGAAAATCGTAACTGTCTATATGTGTTAAGAATTCGCCTGACTTTAGATTAGTTCTGTAAATTCTATTTTCATGTTCAAATTTAGTGATTATGTTTTATATTACACTGCTGTTTCAGAGGATAGGCTTCTTTTTACGGTCTCAAACATTGCATGTATTATTTAGTACTTTACAAGTAAAACAATTATTCTTACAACTAATGAAGAAAGTTACTGTCACAAAAGTAAGCAGAAATGTAAAATGAGTAGATCAAAATACTGAATGAATGTATACCTAGTCACTAGCGGATCCAGGGGGGGGGGCGCACCCGGCGCACGCCCCCCCCTAAAATTCCCGGAGCTTACATGTTCTTTGGTATGGAAACAATAAAATATACTATATTTTCCTATTTTTTCTTCGCTCGCTTCGCTCGCGTATCTTTATACAACATTGCCTTTTGAGATGTACTCGTACACAACACAGAGTGCAGGCAATTTAAACGTTCCCGCTTAGAGTGATTAAAAGTTACGCCCCCCCTAACCCAAAATCCTGGATCCGCCCCTGCTAGTTTATCGTTACAGTTAAATCATTGTTTAAAATATCTTGCCTCTTTTTACAGTAGAGTCATTATTTTAAAAAAAAGTGTTCACACTATTATCATAACACCGTCAGTATTAAAAGTACCTCGGTCTACACTACAGTAGCGTATTTGTTTAGAATTACTAGTCTATAATGACACAAGCGTCATTGATTAAAATATTTTGTCTTTTATAGCAGTGACGTCATTGCTTAGTGTACCTAGTCTCTTATAACAGAAACATCATTGTTTATAATAGCTAGTCAGTTATTACAGTTACGTTATTAATTAGCGTCCAAAATTAAAAAGTCTATAATAACAGTAGTATACTTGGTTAAAATACCTAGTCTATTATAACAGTAGCGTCATTGTTAAAAATACTAAGTCTTTTATAATAATAGCGTCATTGTTTCAAAAACCATTGTCTATTATAACAGTAGCGTCAATGTCTAAAATACCCTACTCTAAGTACTATTACAGTAGCGTCGTTGTTTAAAATACCTAGTCTATTGTAACAGTAGCGTCATTGTCTCAAGTACCATTGTCTGTTATAACAGTAGTGTCTTTGTTAAGATTCCCTAGTCCATCATAACAGAAGCGTAAGTGTTTAAAATACCCTACTCTATTATAACAGTAGCGTCACTGTTAAAAAGCCAAAATCTATTAGAACAGTTGCGTCAATGTTTACTCTTTTATAAGAGTAGCGTCTTTGTTTAAAATACCCTACTCTATTATAGCAGTTACGTCTTTGTTTTAATATCTTATTCAAAAGTAACAGTATTATCATTGTTTAAAAAAACCTAGTCTATTTTTACGGTACCGTCTTTGTTCAATTACCTTGTCTTTTATTGCCAAGGCTCCATTGTTCAGAATACATCCTCTTTTATTACAGTAGGGTCTTTGTTTAAAATACCTAGTCTACTATTAAAGTCTCGCTATTGTTTAAAACACGTAGTTTTTTAAAACAGTATGGTCACCGTTATAAATACCTAGTCTATTTAAACAGAAACGTCATCGTTTAAAAATGCCCTACTCTATTATAACAATAGCGTCATTGTTACAGTATCGGCATTGTAAGTAACACTCTTGTCTACGTTTCATTAATATCATTGTAATAACACCCTTGTCTACATTACATTAATATCATTGTAATAACACCCTTGTCTACATTACATTAATATCATTGTAAGTAACACCCTTGTCTACATTACATTAATATCATTGTAATAACACCCTAGTCTCCATTACATTAATATAATTGTAAGAAACGCCCTTGTCTACATTACATTAATATCATTGTAATAACACCCTAGTCTCCATTACATTAATATAATTGTAAGTAACACCCTTGTCTACATTACATTAATATCATTGTAATAACACCCTAGTGAAACATCTTTGTCTACATTACAGAAGTGTATTTTTTATATATATATTTTAGTCGTTTTTGTTAACAATACCCAATTTTACGTTGCTTTATCATAATTGTTAAAAATACACGAGTTTAAATACAATTGTAGAGTACGATTTACAAAACTCAAGTTTTATAGTGTATGACTTAAGATATTAAATATGAATATTATATTCTTTTTATGTAAGTATGATAAGCATTACTTAGTAAATGTGACAATCAAATATTTACCATTTGCTAAAGTTAAATAAAACTTGTAAAACGTCATGTAAATATTATCAAAATACAAAACGAGACTTACACTGTGTTTTCCAAAAACTTCATGGTGATTCTCAAATATTTCTTCAAGTACAAATATGTTATAAAACGGTAAATATTTCTATATTAAGTTACAATATGATATTTTACAAATAAGGTATGTTGAATACTTTGAAATAAACCCGCTTAGTTTGTCGTATTTATATATAATATTTACAATACCCTTTGAGCACTAACTACAAGACGCGCAAATGTCACCGTTTTGTACTTACACGGTTTTCCACACGCTTATTGTTATTTCCAAGAATTATTTCTCACTCTCAGGTTCTATAGACATAGCTCTCTGTTTGAAATACTAGAATGTGATATACGACGTCTTGAAACATAATTCTCGCCAAATATTTACTAGCACTTACACTCAGATTGTGAAAAATGAACTTTTAGAACTAGGGAAACTTTGCTACAGAAAATTAATCGTTGACGTATATTAAACGCACGTGAAAACTGTGCACAAAATAATGTTCAACAGAATCAGCAAGAACTATTCAAACATGAAGATTGTGGTGCGAACGTCAAATTTTACAGCAGTAAGAACTGATTATTGTTTGGAGACAGTAATATTGCCTGAACTAAATCTTTGAAAAAAAATGAAATAGCAGCTTATAAAAGATGTGTATACAAAAGATGATTTTAACGATTACGTCATATATCGAAATCTAACGTTAAATATTTTTTTGTACTTTTAGAGGCAATCTCCTGAAATAGGAGATTGCCCAAGCTTTAAAATTCGATGTCATCTTTTTTCCTAGCAGAACAAAACGTATCTTAAATAAAAGAACACTTTTTGTTTAGTGAAACATTTTAAGCTGCCACATAGTTTTAGTTCAAAATTCAGTAGTTTTAGTTCAAAATTTAGGATATTATTCAAATATAAGCAATGGCGGGAGGAGTGTGGTAAGAGGCTAGTTCCTTTTGTAAGTATGCCGTCCACCTTTCTGTCTTTAATATCTATTCTAATTCCAAAACGTTTCACAGTTTGTCATCAGTACCTGTTCTAATCACAAGAAGTTCTTAAGTTCAGTTTTATAGTATTACACTTGAAATAAATTCCACCTGGAGTATGCAAGAAATGTTGAGTTCCTATTGTGTTGATTCTTTTATTCTCCTTTCAGTAGTTACCTTGAAGGCTTTGAGACGAAAGTTTAGTGCAGCTTAAAGATTTCATGTTTTCTAAGTCATAGAACATAACTTGCTGGTTAGTGACAAGATCCTAAAGAGATGACTCCGGTTCGAGCGTAAAATGAATTGGTCTGCTGGTCAATGACGACGACGATGAAGCTGATGATAACAACGACGACGACTATGATGATGATGATGATGATGATGATGACGACGATGAAGATGATGATGATGGTGGCGACGACGATGATTATGATGATGATGACGATGAAGATGATGACGATGGTGGCGACGACGATGATTATGATGATGATAACGACGACGATGATGATGAAGATGGTGGACAAAAACAGTAAACGAACTTTTTTTACATCTTTTCAGCAAACTATTATTCAACAAATCCAGTAACTGGTACCATTATTATACCTAATAATTGTTTCTGTCTAAAGAACAAACAATAGGTAAATGCGAACATTCAACTTTTCAGTGCATTAAAGCAAGATATCTCCTGTTATATCAGAAAAAAGGTAAGATACTATTAGTATCACGAATTTCAAATATAATGTGAAACAAGCCTGTGAACAATTAGAACGAACGACAACCACAGATGCGGTAATTTCTGGTGCGTTAGACAGTATTGTTCTTTTACACATGGTCTCCGAGCTATCAACTTGTGAAAAAAACTTTAGTGGCACGATTCGTCTTACAGATACAAAATCGGCTGTGTTTAGCTCACCTGAGCACTAAAATACTGGGGATGTCATTAGTGAGCGCTTTCAGTCCATCGCTGTCCACAGCCTATCGTTCATCGTCTAACAACGACCGTCTGTTACGACGCAAATTGTAATAAAAACGCAAATTGTAATAATTATTACAATTTGCGTTTTTGTTACAATTTGCGTTACAAACGTAACGCAAATTGTAATAACGCAAACTGTAATAAAAAGTCAAAATCGTGAATTTAGGGTTATTGCAATGTATAATTATCTACAATGGGTATATTATCCATTTTAAGACATTTCCCGGGGAATTCACTACTTTTAGAATATATCGAATACTATCCTTATGAGGAAGAAAAAAGTTTATTACAATTTGCGTTTTATTACAATTTGCGTTGCAAACGGTAACGCAAATTGTAGTAACGCAAATTGTAATAAAAATTCAAAATCGGAATTCAAGGTGGATTTAAGGTTATTGCAATGTATTATTTTATAAAATGGCTATATAATCCATTTTAAGACATTTTCCGGGAAATTCACTACTTCTAGAATATATCGAATACTATCCTTATGAGGAAGAAAAAAGTTTATTACAATTTGCGTTTTATTACAATTTGCGTTGCAAACGGTAACGCAAATTGTAATAAAGCAAATTGTAATAAAAATTCAAAATCGGAATTCAAGGTGGATTTAAGGCTATTGCAATGTATTATTATATAAAATGGCTATATTATCCATTTTAAGACATTTCCCGGAAAATTCACTACTTCAAGAATATCTCGAATACTATCCTTACAAGGGAGAAACAAGTTTATTACAATTTGCGTTTTATTACAATTTGCGTTACCGTTTACAACGCAAATTGTAATAAAACGCAAATTGTAATAAACTTTTTCTCCCTTATAACGGTTGTATTCGATATATTCTAGAAGTAGTGAATTTTCCGGGAAATGTCTTAAAATGGATTATATAGCCATTTTATATAACAATACATTGCAATAGCCTTAAATCCACCTTGAATTCCGATTTTGAATTTTTATTACAATTTGCGTTATTACAATTTGCGTTACCGTTTGCAACGCAAATTGTAATAAAACGCAAATTGTAATAAACTTTTTTCTTCCTCATAAGGATAGTATTCGATATATTCTAGAAGTACTGAATTTCCCGGGAAATGTCATAAAATGGATGTTAGAGCCATGTAATATAATAATACATTGCAATAACCCTAAATCGACCTTGAATTCCGATTTTGGATTTTTATTACAATTTGCGTTACCGTTTACAACGCAAATTGTAATAAAACGCAAATTGTAATAAACTTTTTCTCCCTTATAACGGTTGTATTCGATATATTCTAGAAGTAGTGAATTTTCCGGGAAATGTCTTAAAATGGATTATATAGCCATTTTATATAACAATACATTGCAATAGCCTTAAATCCACCTTGAATTCCGATTTTGGATTTTTATTACAATTTGCGTTATTACAATTTGCGTTACGTTTGCAACGCAAATTGTAATAAAACGCAAATTGTAATAACCTGTTTCTCCCTTATAACGGTTGTATTCGATATATTCTAGAAGTAGTGAATTTCCCGGGAAATGTCATAAAATGGATGTTAGAGCCATGTTATATAATAATACATTGCAATAACCCTAAATCGACCTTGAATTCCGATTTTGGATTTTTATCACAATTTGCGTTATTACAATTTGCGTTACGTTTGCAACGCAAATTGTAATAAAACGCAAATTGTAATAAACTTTTTCTCCCTTATAACGGTTGTATTCGATATATTCTAGAAGAAGAGAATTTCCCGGGAAATGTCTTAAAATGGATTATATAGCCATTTTATATAATAATACATTGCAATAGCCTTAAATCCACCTTGAATTTCGATTTTGGATTTTTATTACAATTTGCGTTATTACAATTTGCGTTACCGTTTGCAACGCAAATTGTAATAAAACGCAAATTGTAATAAACTTTTTCTCTCTTATAACGGTTGTATTCGATATATTCTAGAAGAAGAGAATTTCCCGGGAAATGTCTTAAAATGGATTATATAGCCCTTTTATATAATAATACATTGCAATAGCCTTAAATCCACCTTGAATTCCGATTTTGAATTTTTATTACAATTTGCTTTATTACAATTCTTATTACAATTTGTAAATTAAACGCAAAATTTAATAAATTTTTTTCTTCCTCATAAGGATAGTATCCGATATATTCTAGAAGTAGTGAATTTCCCGGGAAATGTCATAAAATGGATTTTAGAGCCATGTTATATAATAATACATTGCAATAACCTTAAATCCACCTTGAATTCCGATTTTGGATTTTTATTACAATTTGCGTTATTACAATTTGCGTTACGTTTGCAACGCAAATTGTAATAAAACGCAAATTGTAATAATTATTACAATTTGCGTTTTTATTACAATTTGCGTCGTAACAACCGTCTTCAAATGTCCGCTGGAAGGACTTAGATGAAATTTGACAGAGAAGTAAGTATCTTGCGTACGGTTTAGTTTTCTCGTCAGTTTGACATTAGACTCGCAATGGAAGCCATCAGAAAAATCGTTATTATAAGGGTTTTTCATAAACGCAGAAAGGTCAGAGCTCATCACATTTTCTCGTGATCAGATTCTAAGAATTGAGTATGTCATTCAAACAGGGTCATTATTTAGTCGGGGTCGGTCAGGTGTTATACATTTTTATTGAGAGTAAGCTCTAAATATCTCTTGGTTTGAATCGACAAATGATGCTGGGGCACAGTATGTTCCAATGAAAGTCTTTTTTTATGCCCCCAACAAAGTGGAAGCATATAGCGTTGCACTTGTCCGTACGACCGTACGATAATACGATCGTACGTCTGTACTTACGTCCCGAACTTTTGTGAACGCAACTCCTCTTAAACCGGATGGCAGATTTTGCTTAAACTTTCAGGGATGAACAACCTTAATGTGTAGATGATAGTAAAGGAAGGAATTTTTGCTTCGACCAAATTTAACGGAATTATGGCCCTTTGTTGATTTTTTCACTATATACATGTACCATATAGCCAAATAAATTTGTGAACGCAACTCCTCTTAAACCGGATGGCAGATTTTGCTTAAACTTTCAGGAATGAACAACCTTAATGTGTAGATGATACTGAAGGAAGGAATTTTTGCTGCGACCAAATTTAACGGAATTATGGCCCTTTGTTGATTGTCCCGAAATTTTGTGAACGCAACTCCTCTTAAACCGGATGGCAGATTTTGCCTGAACTTTCAGGAATGAACAACCTTAATGTGTAGATGATAGTAAAGGAAGACATTTTTGCTTCGACCAAATTTAACGGAATTATGGCCCTTTGTTGATTTTTTCACTATATACCATATTGCCAAATAAATTTGTGAACGCAACTCCTCATAAACCGGATGGCAGATTTTGCTTTAACTTTCAGGAATGAACAACCTTAATGTGTAGATGATAGTAAAGGAAGACATTTTTGCTTCGACCAAATTTAACGGAATTATGGCCCTTTGTTGATTTTTTCACTATATACCATATTGCCAAATAAATTTGTGAACGCAACTCCTCTTAAACCGGATGGCAGATTTTGCTTAATCTTTCAGGGATGAACAACCTTAATGTGTAGATGATAGTAAAGGAAGGACTTTTTGCTTCGACCAAATTTAACGGAATTATGGCCATTTGTTTATTTTTTCACTATATACCATATTGCCAAATAAATTTGTGAACGCAACTCCTCATAAACCGGATGGCAGATTTTGCTTTAACTTTCAGGAATGAACAACCTTAATGTGTAGATGATAGTAAAGGAAGGGTAATGTTTTTACGGGACCTGACACACCTGGGGTTTCTATACTTTTATCTGTAGTTAACTTTCATGTGTAACATTTTTTAAATTTTACCTGCTTACTTTAATATCAGCAACATGTAATTACTTGTGTGTTCTCTTTCTTCGTCTTCGCTAATGTGATTCCTCATAGTACATAAATATTTACAACATTTTTATGTCGACTATTCAAAGAATAAGGAGGTCTATTGTACTAGCGGCGTGGCTATCGGGTTAAAGTTTTAGGGCAAGCTTCTCATTTTCACTATTTCTTCCCTTTCTACTGCAGATATTTGGTTCAAACTTGGCCGTAGACTGTGTCATTCCATCAAGGCCCATAACTCTGTTAAACATTTCTATTAGTTATTCCCCTTTTAAGACTTTGAAAAATCTTTAATTTCAGGCTTTTATTATACCTTCAAGCACTAAGAATAGTCAAGCGTGCTGTCCATCCGACAGCCCTTGTTTCAGTATAAAATATCTAATTTTGAAATAAAAGGACAGCATTAATAAAATACAAAACACCTCAATTCATTTGCAACTACAGAAAAAAATTGTTCCCCACCTAAATCTTACATACAGAATATGCATGCTCTTGTTTATGAGCACTTATGCATAGTGGGGGCATCCGTGTCCTATGGACACAGTTCTAGTTTAAATCTAGTCTTAAACTGCATGGAGGTTTTTATTCTGGGTATGTAGCATTTTATCTAACATTCCACTACTAAGATTAAAGACGCTGTTATAAATAATCTATAATGATTGTCGCGATGATGTGTCCATTCTCAGCCTAGCCTGTATTTCCTTCTTGTACATAAACTTATAAGAAAAGAAAACTCGTTATTTATCTGTGAAAAAATCAATGACTGAGACTTCGACTAGATATTTATATATTGCTTTGCCTGATGATGTCCTTTCGAAATTGTTGAAATTATTTATTTACCGGAAAGGAAAAATAAATGAAGCATTTACCAAGGTATTCAAAATATTCAGTGTGTCGTGTTGGTTTTTTGTTGTTTTTTTTTCTTTCCTTCCGCTCGAGAAAGCGGCTAATATTCTTTTGTTTTCATTTTTTACTATATATCACTTTTTTTCAAACAATGTTGCTGTTTCTTTCTCTTTTTTCAGCTCATTTCTGGTCTTAATAGTAGACAGAACCACGTGAATGGAGGTAGACACTTCAATCTTTTCACATATCAGGTATCAGTATTAGTTCGTTTGTGGATGTGTAGGTTTTCGTAAACGTTCGTATATTAACCCTAAATTACTCATTTGGAAATGATGTTGCCATAGTCTATGACAGTAAAGTGTTACAGTTTAGAAATTCATAGAAAGCATTGGCTTGAGTTATCGCCAGAGGCTTGCTCTGACCTATACTGAAAATCAAGTTGAATTTTGTCTTACACTATTGTTTCAGACAAAAATAAAAACAAAAATTGAAAATATCGAAAACATTACTGTCTTTATAATAATAATAATAATAATAATAATAATAATAATAAAAATAACATCTTTATTTAAAGAAGGTGACATATTAAGGTTATACATGAAACATAAATAGACCTTATTTACAACATGGCATTCTTAAACAATAGATTAAACACAGAATATAATATATGTTAATTATGTATTTAAGCTTCACACATACACATCGACAGACACTCAGAATTATATTCATTGTGTAATATCAATTGACAATAGACCTTTTCCGCTTAGACATAAACCAATATGTACGGCAGAGTGGTATCAGCAAAATGCAATAATTTAGTAGTGCACATTCATAATATATCAGTTAAACATATAATTCACCCAAATATACATGAACATAGTAATATCAAACATCTTATTTGTCATCTAATATTGTTAAATGATTCGTGTATCTATATTTAAATGAGCTAACAGTTGGAGCCAAACGAATAGGGGTAGGAATATCATTCCAAATTTGAGCACTATTGTACGTAAACGAGTCTTTGTAATAGTTTGTCTTGAATTTTGGTATTACAATATCTTTTCGTGATGAGGACCTAAGTCGATAATTCAGGTTCTGCGACAATGTTAAAGATTCAGACAGGCAACATGGGGCTAGCTCATTTAAATATTTAAAAACTAATACTGCAGTGTAATATTTACATCTCAATATGAAAGGCATCCATTTTAACTCACTAAACAGATCTTTATGGCGTCTTTTTTTTCGTTTTTGAAACTTCGATATCTTACTTATTGTAGACTGAGTTCTTTTTCCCCAAACTGCGCAACAGTAGTCAAATGTTGACATAATAAAAGCACTGTAAAACATTTCCTTCATTTCAAATGATAAATAATATATGATTTTCTTTAAAAGATACAGTTTGTGGTTTAATTTTTCCACTTGAGTTTGAAAAATTTTTAGTTTCAAATTTCGTTTTTTCAACAATACTGGATATGATCATAAAATGTTCATTGAGCGCATTAATAATACTTGCACACATCCTCAGTAAAATGAAAAGATTTGAGTGTTTTTCTTCTTTTTTCTTCTTTTTTCTTCTTCTTCATCGAATGCAACAATCAAGTCAACATCTGGAAACGTTAAACAGACGAAGAAAACCAAAAACTTGTAAATATAAATTATTGTGAACAGTTGTTGACAATGTTCATTTTGCCATCTGTATATGTATTATGTTCTTGATACCTTGGTTTTTAAATGTGTTAGATATTTTGCTTAATGTAATTATTATTGAATTATTTTCAGACGCAATTAATCTAATAATTGTTAATTCTGCCTAACTTTCATAACAGTTACGCAAACTTGGTTCTTCAGCTGAAGATTTTTGTACCTAACAATTTCATTCGTTACAAATCTATATGTGGATAAATCGATTTGAATACACCTGGAAAAATAGTATTTTTAAGGACGACAAATACACGCAAAAGTCGGTCAACTCATTGTTGCCTAGTTTATTTCGATAAACTTTCCGACCGGACATGATAAAAGCTTTTAAACAGTATATATAAATATATAACACCAAACTTCCTTATACCGGATAAAGAAAGCGAGGACACAACTTTTTAAACTTCCGTGTGTGTAGACTTATCTACTTGAATAATATACTTACTACTCCAGGATTATTGCTTAGCACTCAGTAATTTTTAAATGAGAGGTAATTTTCTGCATTTATTATTTTTACAGGTTTTTTTCAATTCCTCAGAGGTTTTCTTTCTTTCTCTGATAAACTTCTGATGTATGATAATGTTTCTTTGTAACATAACTAATTCATATTAGTAAAGGCCCTGGTAGAGGGTAAAGAAATTTAGTCACTTAACGTTGGGCACAAAGAATTGAAAGATAGGCCTAATCACTGATTTTTTCTTACATAAAAACAAAATTGTTCGAATGTTTTTATAATACAAGTCAATCTTTCTATTTGAGTTTATTTATCGTTAGTACCATATAGAGGGCTTCCTTTGGTATCATAAATTCAGACATAAAAATTACTGGAGCAGACGTTTCATTTAATTTTCTGAAATTACTTCCCTTTAATTTGACTACGCCATTTTTCAGCGAATAAAGTGGGTAAAAAGTGTACACTGATAAATGAAACGTTTTTTGTCCTGTAGCTGTGTGTATTTGAAGACGATGTCATGTTTGTATTTGGTTTTAAATTTCTTGAATCTTTTTAACCGTAGAATATTTAAGCAATAGACCTTTTTTTTGTGTCGCTGACGTTTCTTTGTTTGTAAACATCAAGGCAGATAAAATTTACACCCCCGTTTTGTACATGTTTTGTGTAAAGGTAGAGTTGTTTATACAGCAGTGGATAGCTACGGAAATTAATACTGCCCAGGTCATCAAAAAAACTAGTCAGTACCTTTCAAAAGACAAGGTAACTTTTTAACGTTCTCTGTGAACTTTCGTGCATTAAGGTTAGTTCGTTATGTTATGCATTGAAGTAGCAGTAGTAGTGAATAGTTTTGGAGAGTATGGGATTTTCTTTAATATGTGGTTTTCTTTAATATGTCACATTTGTATGGGAATTCTCGGCTTTACACATCCGGGTACTTTTCAAAGGTAGTATATCCGTACTTGGGTGTAACTCAGATTTTATTGTTGAGCTATATATAACTTCAAGATTAAAAATTACAAAAACTAGAACATATAACAAAAGAAACTGTCCTAATTTCCGAGACCTATGGCCTGATAAGTGCATTTTTAATGATTCTAATTAATTAAAGTCGTTAGGTTTCATAACAAACAACTTTAAAGTCACATAGGCTCTAACCATAAAGTCTGAGTAACGACCGAAAACCTAGTGCTTAAAGAAGTTAGTTACTGTTATCTGATTGGTTAATGGCTAGAATGACGTCATGCTTAAGCTGAGAATATGGACAAAAGCCCTCCCATCTAAAAATGACAAGGTAGACAAAACCCCTCACATCAAATTTACAGGTAGGACAAAAGCCCTCCCACTTAAGGAAAGCCATCCCATTTTTACATGTGTTTACAACAATATCATTTATTAATGCAATATTTCAATAAGTGTAGATGTGCTTGATGTTGTTTTTTTCATGTGCCCCAATGCCCGCTCATTGATAGCTCTAGTTTATTTTCAAGGTGGAACTGGTAGGGGACTTACATGTTCCAAGCAACACGGTCACCATTGACTTTTTAAACTGTGTCTTGTAAGTGTGTAAAACTTTATAACTTTTTAAGATATCTCGATGTTTCTGTAAAATACACACAAACATAAAGCCAAACAATAAACTTGACATAAGCAATCACAGCCAATATAGACCTTTCTGTGCATGACTAGTTAGATGCTGTCTTTGGCTTTCAGACATGAATACTCTCAAATAGAAGGATTTAATAATTGTCATTTTTTATTTTGAACATTAAAGCAAGGAAAGGGAAGTTTTACACTTTGTGTTTTACTTCTTTTTATCTCCTGTTAGGAGATTCATAAATAAAACTGATAATTTATGTGTAGGCATGCAATATCAAACACACCTTACACTTGTAGGGAAGAGCCTGTCTTACACTTGTAGGGAAGAGCCTGTCTTACACTTGTAGGGAAGAGCCTGTCTTTTGGTAATGTCTCCTTATTGGTCCCATTTTATTCCAGGAACTTCAGAGGCCAAGGTTTCTAAACTTTGCTCTAGATTTAATGAGTAGTCAACTTCAACAAAGCAAAAATACGTTGATAGCCAGTGTACAAACTGTTTACTGTAGTTCCGTAAAATTGGTAGACTTTTTAGGTGGAGATATCAGGGGTTATAGATGGTAAAGTAAAAGTTGCAGGTTGAAATTATTTTTCAAGAGGGTTAACAAATTTAAATGATTTATTAATTGTGAAAATAAACGATTATGGCATATTCAGTTCACCAGTCATATTTTGTTTTTAGTTTCTTTCTTAAACTTTGCTGCCGCAAATTATGCATTATTTGTAAAGGTACAGAGATTTATTTTTCAGTTTGATATAGGAAAGAGGTTAGCATAAAAAGAATGGCAACTTATTTTCAAGACAGATTGTTGTTGACTGCAGTTTTGACTTTGTTCAGCGTCTTACAGTTAACTTCATGGTAAGTTATGATTAGTTACGACGGAAAATGTTCAAAGATAAAAGTCTGTTTTAAACTTAAAAATAGTTACTCTTAAGACTGATGACATTTAAAGTGATTGCCTTTATAAGAAAACTACCGGTAGTAAAAAATTTTAATTGTATAGAATGTCCTCTTGTTTTGAGCACAGACGTATAAATCAGTGCATCTTAACAGGATTGAACATTCAGACCAAAGTCTCCCTAAAAGTTTTGAAAATACAGTTTGACAGTATATTGGGGAACCATGAATACAAAGTGCATTAAAAAGATTTTATCAGAATTATGCCATGCATGTCTTTTTTATCTACTGTCAGTGTGACTGTTTTACCATATTACCATTTGTATTTCAGTAATGAGCAGAAATGGGATCACTTTATGTTTGCACAGTCCTGGCCACCGGGAACATGTGCTGATGGTGACAGAGAGGTATGTGGGTTTTTGTTGTTGTTAGCTTTTTTCGTTGTTGAATATCTTGCTGTCATGATCTGTACAGTTGTTGTTGTTGTAGAGTAAGTGTAAATTGTAGATCTATGGTACAGGAGTACACTTTAAAGAATAACATAATTCAGTATGTAGGACATAGTGCAAAAACTACAGTGGGAATGAGAAAGGGAGACAACATTTTTCGCTTGTTTTTAACATGTAAAATGATTGTTTGAATGTTTGAATATGAATGGCACATTTTTGGAGAATTTTAGCTTAAATGTGTCAGTACTGCAGCTGATAACATTGATTTAATGGCTCCAAGCATTTTTTCTTGACTGAAATCTTCTATTTCATCAGTTTTATTGCAGCTGGCACTGTGTTCTGGTAATATGACATTTTTTTTTCCAGCATTATGTCTGTCTTTGTTACTATACCTGTAAATAGCAATGTAATTACATTTTAGTAGATAATTAGGAAAAATGTAAAATGGATTTTACTTTTGTGAAAAGCAGCATTTTTTGTGTAAGAAACAGCAGGAAGTAGGAAATGACATTCCCAGTGTCCTGTTAGTTTTTTTCTTGTGTAAATTACAGTACTATTGTTACAAGTTTACAAAATCAATACAGTATTGTATTTCATTGGAGCAGTTAATTTAACCATTCAAAAGATTTATCTCACTTTCAGTATTAACATATTTTCTTCCTTTCTTAGATAAAAAGAAAATATTATTGTCAGGATATTTCACTGCACGTTTGTTTGTTCCGATTAGAAACCAAAGGTCTTTCTTTCCTAATAGACTGACCTTGTGACAAAACAGGAACAAAACTGTCACAATTTCAGTTATCAGCAGATATTTTTAACCTGGAAGTCTGTTAAACTTACGGCCTGTTGTGTTGACACAATGACAAAAGGTTTCAAGTGTAACTGACCTCACGTTGTTTTTGTCTTATAGCAGACAGGAGTGTCGTAACTATGTGATAAAGAAGTACCATACACCAGAATGAGCCAGTTTTTTCTGTAATAAACTAGTCAGTCAGTAATGGGTTACATAGCATCTGGAATTAAGAACAGACACCTGAACTGCTAATACAATGACTGTTTAGCCTAGTTGTAGGGCCATTATCTTAGGAACCTTTCTTAAAAAGATGTTTCAAAAATTATCAGTTTCTGTAGTATAGTTCCATGAAATAATAGAAACTCAAACTTACAGAGAAAATTTTATGATTTCAGTAAGTCATAAACATACATATAATGATTATGCACTGGGATTTACCTTAATAAAAGCTTAGTAGAGTGTTGAAAGTGGGTTAAAATGAGTCTAACTGTTGGTTAAAAGGTCAAAATATACAAAGACCTTTGCCAACACTGAGGCTAGATTACTTATCACTATGGATTTTGGTCAACACTTTTGTCTTCATGACCTCAGTGTCAAGTTTATAAAATGGGTCAGCAGGACTGAGCTCAGGACCAGGTGAGCCATGGTCATCAGATGATTTTATTAATCATCAGTAAATTTCAGTAACATGATGTAAGATAAGTAATCCATTGTTTTTTTTAACCATTTTTCAGCATCATGTTTGTCATATCACACCAGAGGTAAAGACTTGGACAATTCATGGTCTTTGGTAAGATATTTTTTACCAGAATCAGAAATTCAAGTGGTGATTGGCATTATGGTATAATGATAAGTTTCTATATAAAATATGTCTCCGCCATATCTTGGGGAGAGATTGTTTTTGCCCTCCCTGTCTGTCTATCTCTCACACTGTTTCTGTTCAATAACTTAAGTACAATTTGATTTGCAGCCTTTAAATTTTAAAGGATAGCAGAAAACCCCTATTGTTTTTGGGTCAAGTTCACAGTGACCTTTAATGTGAAAACATTTTCCACTTAATAACTGGAGTACATGTACCATTCAACCCTGTGCCCTCAGACTACACCATAAGATGATTGCTCTTACTGAATAGCAGAGATCTATTTTTTTGTGGCGGGTGGGGGGTAAGTTGGTCAAAAGTCAAGGTCACAGTGACCTTTAATGTGAAAACATTTTCCACTCAATAACTGGAGTACCATTTGACCCAGAGCCTCAAAACTTTATAGTATGATTGCCCTTATTAAATAGAAGAACCCCATTGTTTTTGGGGTCAGTAGGCCAAAGTAAAGATGACAGTGACCTTGAATCTGTTTCCCCTCAATAACTTGATTTAATCCACAGCCATCAAACTTCATTTGATAGTTGACCATATTAAACAATTGTTTTCTGCAGTCAAAAGTCAAGGTCATAGTGACTTAAACTTTGAATACCTTTTCCAGTCAATAACTTTAAATCTATCTGATCCATGCCCTTCAAACTTCAAAACAGTATATGCTTGTACTGAGTTAAGAATCCTTGTTTATCCCCGCGCCAAAGGTGGAGAGGATATATGAAATGGTCTCCATCCGTCCGTTTGTGTGTACGTCCATCCATGCATTCATCCCAATTTTGTCTGGAGCATAACTCCAAAAGTACTTGAGCGATTTTCTTCAAACTTCATACACAGAAAAAGCTGATTGCGAAAAAGTGCATTGTGCATGAACAATAACTCTTCCTGCCTACTTTAAGAGTTAATCCCCTTTATCAGATTTACTTGAAAAAAAAGTTACAATAGCACAACTCGAAAAGTAATCTAGGGATTTACTTCAAACTAAATACACTGATATAGCACATTGGAAGAAAGTGCACTGTGCAAGAACAATATATCTACCTTTCCTACTTTTAGAGTTATTCCCCTTTATCAGATTTACTTGAAAAACTTTGTCTGAAGTATAACTCCAAAAGTACTTGAGGGATTTGCTTCAAACTTAATACACTGACAGAACACAATGGTAGGAAGTGGAGGATGCAAGAACAATAACTCTACCTTGCCTACTTTTAGATTTATTCCCCTTTATCAGATTTACTTGAAAAACTTTGAAGTACAACTCCAAAAGTACTTGAGGGATTTACCTTAAACTTAATACACTGACAGAGCACATTGGTAGAAAGTGCTATGTGTAAGAACAATAATTCTTCCTTGCCAACTTTTAGAGTTATTCCCCTTTATCAGATATACTTAAAAAGTTTTGTCCACAGCATAACTCCAAAAGTACTTGAGGGATATACTTCAAACTTAATACACTGACATAGCACATTGGTAGGAAGTGCAGAGTACAAGAACAATAACCCAGCCATGCCTTCTGTGTACTGCTGGAGAAACAGGCCTGAATAAAAAACATTAAGTGTGTTTTCAGTTAGATTGAAGCAGTATATTAGGCCCCTCTAACATGTTCATGGTGTTCTTTTTCCAGTTCTTGCAGGGAAAGTTTTTACTAAAGTAAGCATTAATTCTGACTGACTTACACTGTTACAAAAACTAATGCAAGTCTGTCTGAAAAATCTTATCAGATTTCTGTAGGTTCTGTTACATGATGAAGCAATTACAGTGAAAGAAAATATTGCATAATGTAATCAGTGTGAAAGTAACTGAAAATATGATAATATCATATTCTTTCTTGTTTTTTATTCAGGCCTTCGCTTGGAGAGAGCAAGGGACCTGTTGGCTGCAACAATAGCTGGCAGTTTGACTATAACAAAATCAAGGTAAAAAACTCTTTTCACACCTTGTTTATGCAAGTTCTTGTTTCTGTTGTGCTTGACATAGTTTCATGGTTTTCAACACCATTTACTATTTGGTGGACATGGCACATCCTGGCTATACAAGGTTTGTCAGGAAACCCAGGCATTTGCTTCTTTTTCGTTATCATGTAAGTGAGGGATGAAAATTGTAAAACAGGCAACCATTTCCCATTGTTGTCCTAAAATAGTGTGTAAAAGACCTTTGTTGAATATATTTACCAAAACTGAAAAATTAAGAGTTGAAAACTCTGTATATTATAATCACTTATCATTGCATCATAAAAATTTCATAAATGCATACATTAGACTGTGTGTTTAACAGACAATATAACAAGACGAGGTATTGCATTAAGGCCCAAGTCATATATGTCACTGACACTATCTTCTCTTAATTGTTTTTCTCAAATTAGTTGCCCTTCTGATCGATGCACTTCTGATGGTGCCTAATCCTGTGAGCCAGTATATCGCTGAACCACTTAGGTTTCAAACTTTTATTGAAAGATCATATGGCAAGCTGTATTTCATCAAAATTTTTTAAGTACCAAGAATTTGCCACTTTTCGCTCCATTTGTTTCTCCCAGAGCAATTTAGGCACCCACCTTGTAAAAACAAGATACATTGACAAATTGTCAGAAAGAATTCTTTGTACTCTTTGTACAGATGATTTGCTAATGTCAACAATGTCTGCAGTTTCTTTTACAATTTGGCAATGGTCTGCCCTAATGATGTCAGACACTTGCTGGACTACAGATTGGTTGATAATGACCGGTCTTCCTTTACTGCTGCATTATTCTGCCTTCTACCCATTTGAATAACATTTGTGTCACTTATATATAAGTGTTGGATTCACACTCCTGTCACTGTCTGACATACCCATCTCATATTCTTCCGGAGTCATTCCCCTTTGCACATAAATTTGTATAACACTTGTGTGGGCCGTAGCATCATCCCACGTTGCCATTTTGACTACACTGTTACAGTCAGTACTGTTTGAATTATCATCATGATGTCATGTCCAGCAACGTCATTAAAGTGAAATGTCACACAATGACACACTGAATGTTATCTTTACAGGCAACATAATTTGTTTATGAATTTATGCTCAACTGACCAATCAGGATCAAATAAAAGTAACATGAATGCAAATTAGAAAACACTATTGTCGATGTGGGTCGTAAGGCACTACCTATGGTCAGAAAAACACTACAATAAAATGTATGAAGGAAACAAAAAGCAATTAGATAAGTCAAATTCTTTTAAATGCATGAAAAAAAGTACCTGCAAAGTTTAAGTACCATATTACTTTAGGTTATCGGTTTATTTACGAATTACATGCTAGTTTTGGACAACCCTTGTATTTGTGTATAAGAATTTCATAACAATTTTGCAGAACTTTATCTCAGGAAAGCTAGTGATTTTTATTCACAAAATCACATTAAGCATAACAGTTTTTCAGAAGCATGACACAAGTCTGTAAGAAACTTATTATGTCTCCAAAAAAATGTGTTTTATTACTTTTAAAGAAAATTTAAAGATCAGTTCTTCTTCAGTTCAGGTTTCTATATTTGCTGTAACGACTTACCTTTCACATAAAAAGTGACTGGTATGTTTCCACAAAAGTATGTGGCCAGGATTGTCTGCAATATGAGAAACACAAATGGTACTGCCACTACTCAGTAGGTACATGCCCTCCCCTTCTCAATCTTTTTTTTTCACTTGTAACTTATAATTTATTATTCAGCACTGAGAAAAATGGAGCATGCTGTCCGTTGACTGGTCCTCTTTTATTTTGAATTTTATCTTTGGATGTTGGAACAATTTGCTGGAAATGTTCTCAATAAGCAGAGTGTGCTCTGCTGATAAATCTTTATTTTACATCAATGGTCATTTCAGCCAATTGTCATAATAACAAAGTCAATCATTATAACAAGATATCTTTATATAGATTAATATAATAACTGTTTCCCTTTAACAACACATGTCATGATTGTGTCCCATACCTAATATAAGAATCACCAGTGTCATACAGGCACATTTCAAATTTTATTTTTTCTGGCTTCACATTTGTACATTGTGCATATAGCTTTGCAGTTTATTACCATCTTTTGCAAACAAATGGAATCCTTTGTCTACATATTGTAGAAGCTTAAATCCTTGATGTCGTAACAACAGTTTCTATAAATCGTCAGATTCTTTACCTAAGACTGTGACTTTCCCGATACATATAAGATCTGACACGAGTTTTCATTAAATATAAAAGTTTTATTCAACAAGTTCAGGTAAAAATGTTATTAAGCAATCCTCTGGCAAGTTGAATGAAACATATATATGAAATGAAATGACACAAGTATATCAAATACTGATATTATCTCACTGTCACAGTATATCATATAAATTGAAATAGAACTCTTTCATTTGAGTTTATACAACAAAATGATAACAAATCTAGAAAATTACCATAAAAGTCATTAATTGTAATAAATTAATTTGTAGCAGGAAGTAAATGTGTAATATTATATTTGCCCTTTAATTTCGCATGTGTAATATAATGAAATAAATAATGATTATTTTACATTCACAATATAAACAGTGTTTGTCATGTGATAAAATGTCTTTCTTTAAAACGATGATACTAAATCCTTCCTTGTTTGATTGTACTGCAGATCGGATGGTTATTGTAAGAACTGCGTAATAATGCAGTCAACATACTCGGAATGAGTTCAGGACATTGATAGGCTTCTGAGAAATTTTAGAACTGTTTAGAAATGTGGTGCAAACTTGTTTTGTTTTCATCATATTTAGATAGAATAACAATGCACTAAGGATGTATTGCATTTGAGTAAGGTCTATCTGTGAATTGGTTGAACAAGCTACAACTGGTATGCACAGGTAGTGCCAGTTGACACCTGACTACACTATGTCATATCACATCTGTACTAAGATCAAAGTAATGTAGTTCAGTTCATAGCATTCATCTCATTTTAAGTACATTGTAACTCTGTCTCATCACAGAATGGGATGGTTGCCTAAAATTTTTTGAGCAGGCTCAGTGTTCTGGAGTAACATTACCAATTAAACCCATCCAGGCCAGGAACTTGATAACTATTTAAACCCATCCAGGCCATGAAGTTCATAAACAATTAAACCTGTCCAGGCCAGGAAGTTCATAAACAGTTGAACCCATCCAGGCCAGGAAGTTGATAAACAGTTAAACCTGTCCAGGCCAGGAAGTTCATAAACAGTTGAACCCGTCCAGGCCAGGAAGTTGATAAACAGTTAAACCTGTCCATGCCAGGAAGTTAATAAACAGTTGAACCCGTCCAGGCCAGGAAGTTGATAAACAGTTAAACCTGTCCATGCCAGGAAGTTAATAAACAGTTGAACCCATCCAGGCCAGGAAGTTGATAAACAGTTAAACCTGTCCAGGCCAGGAAGTTCATAAACAGTTGAACCCATCCAGGCCAGGAAGTTGATAAACAGTTAAACCTGTCCAGGCCAGGAAGTTCATAAACAGTTGAACCCATCCAGGCCAGGAAGTTGATAAACAGTTAAACCTGTCCAGGCCAGGAAGTTCATAAACAGTTGAACCCATCCAGGCCAGGAAGTTGATAAACAGTTAAACCTGTCCAGGCCAGGAAGTTAATAAACAGTTGAACCCATCCAGGCCAAGAAGTTGAAAAACAATTAAACCCATCCAGGCCATGAAGTTCATTAACTTTTAAACCTGTCCAGGCTAGGAGGTTCATAAACTGACATTAAAAGTTTGTTACTTTGTCCATTACATTTGCACATAATTGAGCCCATTTGGCTACATTTTTTTTACAGAACAAAATGAGAATGGGTTCGGTGTAATGGCAGTATAAAGAAAGTGAAACCATTAATACTTTCCCTCACCAAAGTGCTTTGTTAATGACAAATTACTTTGTGGTAAAAAGAGGAAGATTAGTGTGCCATCATGAATGGCTTCACTAGATATTAAAGTTAAGATTGATTATTGTAACAGTTGAAAAAGGCATAAGGAATAGTTTCATATTGCAGTTTTTTAAATCACTAACAGATTGTTTTTAATAGAACAATTTAGAACATGCAAGAAACAATACCTTTTAATGTCCTTTAGAAAGAAACTGTTTTTATTTAGTGCATAGCAATGATCTGTATTGTTTGTAGTTATGCTATAATAAAAAAATGATATACTGTAAACCAAGAAACTTTCATGGATACTATATTTCATGTTTTTCACACTGTAGATAATTTTGTAGCAAAATACTTTTGCTTATAGTATCTGCTAATCATTATTACAGGAAAAATACAAACCTGCCAAGGCAATTACAAGAACTAATCTTAAAAATTTTCTTTAAATATAACACATTAAACTTTTTCAAAGACATGATAAGTTTGGGGGCCAGGAAAAGGGGACGGGAGGGGGAGGGGGTGGGGGTTAAGACTTGTGACATTCTTCTAAAAATATATCATTTTGAATGCGATTCATGCAAACAAAACACAAACAACCATGTGTTGTATAATATTTGCTCAATTATTACAACCATCTCATTTAAATATTTTGTAACATTGAAAGCGTATTAAGGCTAAACACTTGTTTTACAGTTATCCACAATTGCTAAAAATTGACAGTTGTATAAGCTGGTTGGTAACAGTTTGCTGGCAGCTGATCAGTGGTCCAGTGGTAACATGCTGGACTGGTAACCCATAGGTTGCAATTTTTAACCAGGTTTTCAACGAAAACCTGGTTATTGTAATGCTGAAGTCGGCGGCGGGCGGGCAGGCGTCAACTTTTGGTTTCCGCTCAATAACTTGAGTGTACTTTGGCCTATTGACGCCAAACTTAGTGTATGGGTAGCTTATATCAAGAGGCAGCTTGGGATTGCAACCCAGGTGTCTGTGATCAAGGCCAAGGTCACTGTTGCTAAAAATAGAAATACAGTTTCCGCTCAATAACTTGAGTTTGCTTTGACCTATTGACCCCAAACTTGGTATATAAGTAGCTTATATCAAGAGGCAGTTTAGGATTGCTACCCAGGTGTCTGTGATCAAGGTCAAGTTCACTGTTGCTAAAAATAGAAATTCAGTTTCCGCTCAATAACTTGAGTTTGCTTTGACCTATTGACCCCAAACTTGGTATATGAGTAGCTTATATCAAGAGGCAGCTTGGGATTGCTACCCAGATGTCTGTGATCAAGGTCAATGTCACTGTTGCTAAAAATAGAAATTCAGTTTCTGCTCAATAACTTTAGTTTGCTTTGGTCTATTGATGCTAAACTTGGTATATGGGTAGCTTATATTAAGAGGCAGCTTGGGATTGCTACCCAGGTGTCTGTGATCAAGGTCAAGGTCACTGTTGCTAAAAAAAGAAATTAAGTTTCCGCTCAATAACTTTAGTTTGCTTAGACCTATTGACACCAAATTTAGTATTTGGGTAGCTGATATCAAGATGCAACTTGGCATTGCTACCCAGGTGTCTGTGAACAAGGTCAAGGTCACTGTTGCTTTAAAAAAGAAATTCAGTTTTCATGTAATAACTTGAGTTTGCGTTGACCTGTTGACACCAAACTTGCTGTGTGGGTAGCTTATATTAAGATGCAGCTTGGGATTGCTATTATGATATCTGGGAGCAAGGTCAAGGTCACTTGCTTACAATAGAATTTTCAGCTTCTACTCAATAACTTCAGCACACTTTGACCTATTGATACTCAACTTGGCATGTGTGTAGCTTACATGAAAATACAGCCTGGCATTGCTACTCAGGTATCTGATTTATTTTTATTTTGAACTATAGAAACCAACTTTCTGTGTTGGTACCAAAATAACAGCACCATTTTTACTTCACCGCCATATCCTAATTCCTGTCACATCAATACTTGGTCGTTGAAAACCTGGTTTTCGTCGCATTGCGGCGCTTCTTGTTAATCCTTCAATCCTTGGTGGGCACTAAAATTATTAATTGTCTTTAGGATGAGACATTAAACTGAGATCCCTTGTATCAGTGCTTTACACTGAGCATGGAAAAGAACTAGGGGTGTCTCTGGAATGGGATGCTTTTTGTATCTTGCACTATCCCCAACAACCTGAAATAACTAAACTCTGTTACTAAGGATGCGTCAGTCAGATGTGGAAATGGTACCGATGATAAATAAACTCAGATGGTCAGTCAGTCAGTCAGATTATGTTAAAGTGAAATCAGTAAGGCTTTACACATATGTAACCAATAACAAACAATAAAAAGCTGTATTATGCATAAGCCATTTATTAAATGAGATCTTCATCTTTGCTTGTATAAGTCATTTTTTTAGAAACTTTCCGATTTTTAAAGAAGACTTTTTCGTGGTTATTTAAATTCATGAAAAACTTGCTTACTTAAAATCCAGGAAAACATTTCTTGGTTTACAATATAATGTATGCAATCATAAGGAACTAACTTCTTTGGAATTAAAATGCCCTTTAACTTGAAAATATTTGTTATTATGTATTATTACTATTTCTGATACTGTTGTAAATGATTGATGATTTTCAAAAATGCAAAAATTATACCACTTTAAATGAAGTTTGGATGGTATATATCACCCTGTTTGTCAGTTGGTTGGTCCACTTCGTTTTGAGGTCATATCTTTGTCATGCATGAAGGGATTACAAATAAGTTGGCACAAATGTTTACCACATTGAGACCATGATTGTGTCCGATACAACTCCCAGCTACATTCCTCAAAGGTCAAGGTCACCCTTAGAGATTGTCCATATTTTGTATTATGCTCGTAACATTGTCATGCATCAAAAGATTTTGAAATAATTTGGCACAAATATTGCCTGGCCACATGAAAAACAGTTTGTCAAGCATGAACATCAGGTCCCTCTGTTAAAGGTCATACTTTACCCACAAAAAATGTAACACTACTTGTATGTGTATGAGTCCTGGTAGTGTGCATGAAGGGTTTTCTAAATAAGTTGGCACAAATGATTTTCATCCTCATACGTTGTCCATATTTTGTGTCATCTCTGTAACTTAATCACACATCAAGGGATTTTGAAATAATTTGGCACAAATGCTACCCATATGCTGTTGATGTGTCACATTGAAATCCAGAAACTCAAAGGTCAAGGTCACTATTGGGGAGAGTACATTGTTTCTTGTTGGCTCTGTAACTTTATCGTGCATTAAGGGAATTAGAAACCATTTGGCACAAATGTTGCCCATATGGTAACAATTTGTTATGCATAAACTTCAGGTCCCTGTCTCAAAGGTGAAGATCATCATAGCTTTGCAGTCAAAAGATGTAACATTACATATATGTTCATAATATTCAATCATGGTTGTGTCCGCTCTATAACTGTGTCATGTATTTTGAAATATGTTAGCAGAAATATTTGTTGTGTAGAAATCCCTAGTCTCTGTGACTGCTGATATGTGTATTGAGGCAGTGTTTTTCTTACAACTTGAGGGTGCTAAGTCAGGCTTTGAGGTCATTAAGTGTAATTGTTTGCAAGTATTTAAGTTTTTTTGATTGAAAAATAATAGACAATTTTATAAGGAAGTGTGGTATACAAGACCTATAACTCTACCATGCTTATTTATTTTCCCCTTTTACTCTTGACAAGGTGGTATTGTGGGGGTATTAATTACATTCAGTGATAGCTCTAGTTTTTATCCTTTTACTATGATGTAGAATGATTCTTTCATGAGCTTAGGGCATTCTTTTTTTCTACAATTTAAGCAATTTGCAAAAGCTCAAAGTGAATATGACTTGGACATAGAGCCTGTTACTAAGAAGTTGCTTTACCTAAGACTGTAACTGAAGAAATTTGAAGAAATCATACCTTATCCTATACAAAATTACATACACCGTATTTCAAGGTATATTTTCACTATTCCTTGGCTTGTCAAAATATTCACCCCTTGAGCAGACTGTACCTGACTGCTACATCAAGTCTATTTTAGGCAAGTTGAATGCAATAAGTCGCAGCTGCTGGCCGCGGACCTAAAGCAACCGTTTAATTAACATGTTATTAAGAAGGATATTTGATAGGAGAGTCATGAAATGGCCTATGACACAAGGTGACCAGAGGTGAGACTGTACATGTGTTAGAATCTGTGACTCTGATCTTGTTATAACTGTATTTTAATACTATTGTCTATTTTCAGAGCCTAGAAAATGAGTTGAACACATACTGGCCTAATCTTTATAATGACACAACACACTCTAGCTTCTGGTGAGTGTTTTCATTTGGCTAGAATATAATATACTGTTTTTTTGTATATATATTTAATCATAAATAAGGCAAGGTACAAGCTGTGTTATTTGCCCGTTTTTCTCAGGTGTGTATTAAGAGTAGTTCAGCATCTCTGCAACATATCCTACATGTGTTATTGAAGTCTGATTATACATTTAAAGTTACTTCTATCTTTCTCTCATAAGAAAAAGCAAAAACAAAAAGCAAATTGATTAGTGTGCATAATGCCAAAATTATTATTGATATTCGATGTATGTTTCATTTAGGAAATAGATTTTAAATTTGAGTGATTTACCGTCAAATATAGCACGGTGTCGAGTTCAGATGCATATTAATTTAAATAATTACGCATCTGAACAAGCAACTGCTTACCAGATGGGAGACTAAAAACACCACCAATGTTATTGAATTTATTGGTTTATTATCACCAGATATTTTGTAAAACAAAAAGCCAGAACCGGGATTATGTTTCTAAACATTGTGTAAAGAAAACACAACATATGGAATCATCAGATCTTTTTAACATGTGATAACTAAGAATTTATACATAGACAGTGGATCCAGGGTAATTCATGTTTAGGGTTTTTTAAGTGAGGTTTCCATTTCACATTTGCTTGACATTGGTGAAATTGGGTGTTATTTACCAGAAGAAACTACAAAATTGTTTAGTAATTGTTTTATTTACCATTGATCATTACTGATAGCCCTGTGTATAAACTGTGATCAGCTTAAAGGTTTAAAATGCTAGGAATATACAGAAAATAGGAGAGTTATATCCTATTGGAGATACAGATTTATTCGCATAATTAATATAGGGAGGGGTGTCAAACCAGGACAGTATTGGTGGTACCAGTTTGGCTGACACACCCTTTGGCTAAACCTTTTTCAAGTGAAAAACTGACTATCATTGACCAATACTATAGGAAATTTTGTCGGTTCCACAAAGTTAAGGCAAGAAACATGAAAAGTCATAGTCAGGAAAGTGAAATTTGCCAGTTTTTTTGCCCCCACCACTGGGGGAGGAGGGGGATATAGATTTGCTCTTGTCCATCCGTCCTCTGTCATACTGTCCCACTGTCACGCTGGTTTCTGTTGCATTTAAGTCCACATGTATAACTTTTAGAGCCACAAAACATTCTAAAAATAGTTGTCAGCATGTGAACTTATGCACCTGGGTGTTTGGATGCAAATTTATTTGAGATCCGCATACTTATGCCCCTTGATTAAAGAAAAAATAGCATTTTTAGACTTCTGTCATATATTACTTCAAACATATATCTGCTGGAGCCTAAAACTTTCTAAGAATAGTTGTCAGCACGTGAACTTATGCACCTTGGTATTTTGATGCAAATTATTGGAGATCAGCAGACTTATGCCCCTTGATTAAACAAAAAATAGCATTTTTAGACTTCTGTCATATGTAACTCTAAATGTATAACTGCTGGAGCCATGAAACTTTTTAAGAATAGTTGTCAGCTTGAGAACTTATGCACCTGGGTATTTTGATGCAAATTTATTGGAGATTGGCAGAGTTATTCCCCCTGATTAAGCAAAAAGTAGCATTTTTAGACTACTTAATGTTAAGGACAATGTTTATATGCATCTGTACTTGTACAGGATTTTTTGTGACAATTCAGCAGAATGTGGGAGCATCCATGTCTTATACACACATCTGTAGTTTCTGTTACCAGACAGTCTCTAGAATAAAGGCATTTGCAGAAAGGTTAGAGACATTATACTCATCTCCTGGAACACATCAATTGAACAACAGTACAGTTAGTAGGTGGAGTTTTTAAGCATTAGTCATAAATATTGCAAGAAATGTATAATACAAGAAAACTTTATTTTTTTTTTGTCATCTGGAGCACAGCCCCTTTAAAATATGGTTTCTCATGGTTAGAAGCAATAATACCACTTCAACAAATAATTTTGAAATTTTCTCAAGGACAGGGTATTTGTGTCTAAAATACAGAGAAAACCTGCTCAAAACCTGCTCAAAATTCAAACCAAAGCCAGACCAATTAATATGTCCCTCTAATAACCAAAATGTCCCTCTAAAAACCAAAGCCAGACCAATTAATATGTCCCTCTAATAACCAAAGCCAGACCAATTAATATGTCCCTCTAATAACCAAAGCCAGACCAATAAATATGTCCCTCTAATAACTTTTATAGTCTTTCCCTAGCATTCTAAATCTGATGAGTTTAGTTCATACCTGGGTATCAGATCAGCATATTCAAATAAAGATAGAGTGTAAATAAAACTACGTACTTACCAATTTATTGTTGTCTCTTCTGGTAAAAAAAAAAAAACACCTGATATCAACCATTTTGAGCATATGTGACATGAAAACCTTGGGTTTAAACCATTATTCATGAATAATGCTAGACCGCCTAAAAGAATGCTGAAGTCATGAAGTTCACAGTTGATGGACCTGCAAAGCCTACCCCATAATTATGACCCATATTCGTACTCAATCTAGAAATCACCAAGACAGACATCTTAACTAAAAATATATGGACAATTCGAAATGTGGAGAAACCGTTTCCCTCTACTCTGCTCGGTGACCCTGCACAACCATATACCAGTTGGGCATACTTCCCGATCGAGAAGCAAGGGGATTTCCCGTCATTGCTTCCTGATCAGGCAGCAAATGTCAAAATCTTTCCCAGTCTCTTAAGTTTTTGGGTACCAGAAACAAACAATCTGATATCAAATTACAAAGTTTACTTCTAGATTGGGAAGCTGTGTATCCAAACAGGGAAACAGCTGTTTTGTCTTTGGAAAATCATGAAATTTTACTAAAGTGTAAGTTCAAATTATTTTAAATGGTAGGGATTTTAAAAGAAAAATTTAATGAAATGGTAGGTTTTAAGAAGTACATTTCCTGCATCAAAAAAAGTGAATTTTAAATTTTTGTGGGTTAAAAAGTTTTCTGCACAGGCCATTTTTCCTGAGGTAAGTCAGAAAAGACCAAAAAACTTCCAAATCGGGAAGGATTTTGATATATATATTTGCTGCCTAATGGGGAAGCACTGAATGGGAATTCCCTTACTGGCTACTTCCTGATCAGAAAGTATGCCCAACTGATAACAGTATGTCATTATCTACATCTTTGCAAACATATCACACTCACTTTAATGTCATCACCAGAGTGAATGAAGAATGTGTTAGTATAAGGTGTGTTTGTGAAACAGACACACTAAACTATACATTACTTACAAAGAACATGGGAAAATCTGATTAATATTACCGTGAATTCACTCATATTTTCTGTAAATGTGACGACTTCATAGATATGATATTTACAAACTTAATTTGTATGTTAAAAACACGTATACAAGAAACTGCCAAAAAAATCTAAGTAGCAATTAACTGTGTGACCACGAAACACTCGTTTGTACCGAGTGCACAAAAGGTTTAATAACCAGCATGTGTGATGATCAATGGATTACAATTTGTCATACTAATGAACATTGATATAAGTGCAGATAATATTCTGTTTGGATGTTGGCCTCATCCTTCAGTTTGTCTATATAAACTATCTTATTTTTGTTTGTACAACTTTTACAGTTGACAGAATTTGTGACAGAGCTTATAGCAGGAAAGTAAGGTAGAGCTCTTGTCAGTAAGCGTTTGTTTGAGCTTTAAAAAGTAAGCTTTAGGTATCTGGTAAAACTGTTGCTTTGACAGGTATAAACAATGTAGTTAATCACTGTATTTTAAAAGTTTTATATAATGCCTTTATTGAAAATAAATGTTTGATGAAGGGCCCATGAATGGGACAAGCATGGGACATGTTGCACAGACCTTGATGCCACAGCAGGAGAGGCTAACTACTTCACAACAGGACTAAAACTCAATAGACAATATGATATCTTACAGTAAGTTAGTCTTCTCATGGTAGAGAATAAAATGTGCATTCATCTCATTTTTAGAATATTCAGCTTGTTGGTTGACATTGTTTGCATGAGCATTTCATTGCCCTTTGCAGGTCATCTTTTTGGAAACTTTAATTTCTTATCTAATTCTTGTTCACAAAGCAGACACAATCAGTCGAAGGACATTTTACTAAATAGGTTTAAAGACAAATGCTTGAAATCGATGCACTTTTTTTAGCTCATCTGAGCACAAAGTGCTCAGGGTGAGCTTTTCTGATCGGTCTTTGTCCGTCGTCCGTCCGTCCGTCGTCAACTTTTCATTCAAACGACATCTCCTCTGATACTAATGGGGCAAATTTAATGAAACTTGCCTTGGATATTCCTTGCATGAAGCTCTACCAAGATTTTTCAAATGGTTGTGGTTCATTGCATTTCTGGTTCATTGGAGCTAAAAATAGATTTTATAAGTTGGATCTTTAAAAATCTTCTTCTCCGAAACCACAAGGCCTGGAGCTTTGATATTTGGTATGAAGCATCATCTAGTGGACCTCTACCAAGTTTGCTCAAATTATGTCCCTGGGGTCAAAACTGACCCCACCCTAGGGTTCAGTTGCAGGGCTCCTAAAATTTTGAAATCTCAATCGGTCCGAGACCTCGACCCCCCCCCCCCCCCCCCCCACGAGACCAAGAACCAACAAAATAAATAGAAACGATTTAAGGGCAAAGAACAATTTGAGTTATGATAGTGTTGACGTCGCGAAAATATGTGTTTTTCAAAGCGAAAGTAGAATTAGAGCTCATTTACGACGTCAAACTAGTCACTGATATTTTTAAGTGTGATTTGTGCTGCAGCTAGCCACTACAATAACTACTGTAAGCCCTTAATGAAATTAAGCAGACGACAGTTATCGCCTATTTCGATGCACACTCCTTGCACCGGTTGCGTCACGCTTTTCTACTAACTGTTTTCTGTACTGATCAGGGGAAGTAACCGCTGCGGGGAGTATGATTTCGATGAAATTATATTTCACAGTTTGAGCCGGTCAATTTTAATCGATTGGCCGGCTGCTAATCAAGCACACTTTTACTTGTTTACAAGTTAATTGGCGATAATTGCCGCGGGCCATTGACAGTTTTATGGTTTTATGATAGGTGTGAAGTACGGATTAGCGATCAATTGAGGTTTTGGTGTGAGATTTTGACTGTTTTTTTTTGAAAAGTTAGACAGATTTTTTTTTTTGGAAATTATCTGGACCGATTTTTTAAGGACTTTTGGACATCGAAATCGGTCCATAGAGATAAAATTCGGTCAAAACCGGCAAATTTTCGGTTTTCGGGAGCCTGGTCAGTTGATTTTACGTAGAGTTATATAGGAAAACTTGAAAATCTTCTTGTCAGAAACAAGAAGGCCTAGAGTTAAGATATTTGGTATGTAGCATTGTCTAGTGGACCTCTACCAAGTTTGTTCAAATCATGGCCTCTGAGTCAAAAATGGCCCCGCCCAGGGAGGGGGGGGGGTCACTTGTTTTACATAGAGTTATATAGGAAAGTCTTTAAAAATCTTCTTGTCAGAAAACGGAAGTTATAAAGCTTAGATATTTGGTGTGAAGCATTGTCTAGTGGACCTCTACCAAGTTTGTGCAAATCATGGCCTCTTGGTCAAAAATGGCCCCACCCCAGGGGTCACTTGTTTTACATAGAGTTATATAGGAAAACTTGAAAATCTTCTTGTCAGAAACAAGAAGGCCTAGAGTTAAGATATTTGGTATGTAGCATTGTCTAGTGGACCTCTACCAAGTTTGTTCAAATCATGGCCTCTGAGTCAAAAATGGCCCCGCCCAGGGAGGGGGGGGGGTCACTTGTTTTACATAGAGTTATATAGGAAAGTCTTTAAAAATCTTCTTGTCAGAAAACGGAAGTTATAAAGCTTAGATATTTGGTGTGAAGCATTGTCTAGTGGACCTCTACCAAGTTTGTGCAAATCATGGCCTCTTGGTCAAAAATGGCCCCACCCCAGGGGTCACTTGTTTTACATAGAGTTATATAGGAAAAACTTTAAAAATCTTCTTGTCAGAAACCGTAAGGCATAGAGCTTAGATATTTGGTGTGTAGCATTGTCTAGTGGACCTCTACCAAGTTTGTTCAAATCATGGCCTCTGGGTCAAAAATGGCCCCGCCCCAGGGGTCACTTGTTTTACATAGAGTTATATAGGAAAAACTTTAAAAATCTTCTTGTCAGAAACTGTAAGGCATAGAGCTTAGATATTTAGTGTGTAGCATTGTCTAGTGGACCTCTACTAAGTTTGTTCAAATCATAGCCACTGGGTCAAAATAGGCCCAGCCCTAGGGGTCACTTGTTTACATAGAGTTATATAGGAAAAGGTTTTAAAAATCTTCACAGAAGAAACCATAAGGCTTAGAGTTAAGATATTTTGTATGAAGCATTGTCTAGAGGACCTCTACCAAGTTTGTGCAAGTCATGGCCCCTTGGTCAAAATAGGGCCTGCCCTAGGGGTCACATGTTTTACATAGAATTATATAGGAAAAACTTGAAAAATCTTCTTGTCAGAAACCACAAGGCCTAGAGTTAAGATATTTGGTATGCAGCATTGTCTAGTGGACCTCTACCAAGTTTGTTAGAAAAATGTCCCTATGGTTGCTATTGGCCACGCCCGAGGGGTCACAAGTTTTAAATAACAATATAGAAGAAAATCTATAAAAATCTTCTTGTCTGAAACCACAAGGCCTAGATTTTTAAAATTTTGCACGAAGCAAGCTTTATCAAGCTTTTTCAAATTATTAGATTAGGTTAAAGGTCAAGGAGGCTAAAAGTAGATTTATCTACTGTACCTCATAGAGCCTTCATTTATAGACCAATATCTTTGATATTCAGTATAGAGGTTCCTTGCATGGACCTCTACCCATGGGTAGGGTTTGAGGTCACTGGGTCAAGGTCAAGCTCACCATAGCTTATAATAGATATTTCTGCTTTCTGTCATAGAGCCTTTATTTATTGACTGATATTTTACATATTTGGTTTGTAGGCACTTACATATTTTCAATTAAAAAATGAAATACTGCTTAACAGCAAACCTACAGCCAAAGTACTCAGGTGAGCGATCCAGGGCCATCATAGCCCTCTTGTTTCAAATTTCAAGCAGAGCCATGTGATTGGAAATAGATAAGAAATTTTGGTTTTGCAACTGTTAATTTCTGAATCTGAAAGGGACTTGACATTGAACTGTTAAAAAAAATGTGAAAAGAGTTAAATTATTTTTAGCTCGACTATTCGAAGAATAAGGAGGGCTATAGTTCTCGCCCTGGTGTTGGCGTTGGTTCAGGTTAAAGTTTTTGGGCAAGGTAACATTATTCACCTAACCCTTGCAGATATAGCCCTGAAACTTACAATACTTGTTTACCATCAAGAGCTTACTCTGCTAACAAGAGGAGGTAACTCTGTTGAGGTAGTACTAGTCACCTTTCCCTTGCAGATATAGGCCTGAAACATACAATACTAGTTTACCCTCAAGATCTTAGTCTAAATCACAAATGGAGGTAACTGTGTCCAGCATTTTGTGTGAATTTATGATGGCCCCTTTTGGACTTAGAAATTAGGTTAAAGTTTTTCAAGAAGGTAGCACTAGTCACCTTTCCCTTGCAGATATAGCCCTGAAACTCAGAATACTTGTTTACCATCAAAAGCTTAGTCTGCTCACAAGAGAGTGTTACTGTGTCCAGCATTATGTGTGAATTATGGCCCCCTTTTCACTTAGAAATTTGGTTAAAGTTTTTGGCAAGGTAACATTATTCACCTAACCCTTGCAGGTATAGCCCTGAAACTTACAATACTTAACCATCAAGAGCTTACTCTCCTAACAAGAGGAGATAACTGTGTCAAGCATTTTGTGTGAATTATGGCCCCTTTTCGACTTAGAAATTTGGTTAAAATTTTTCGGCAAGGTAGCACTAGTCACCTTTCCCTTGCAGATATAGCCCTTAAACTTACAATACTCTGTTTACCATCAAAAGCTTACTCTTATAACAGGAGGAGGTAACTGTGTCCATCATTTTGTGTGAATTGTGGCCCCTTTTCGACTTAGAAATTTGGTTAAAGTTTTCGGCAAATTAGCACTAGTCAGCTTTCCTTTGCAGATTAACTTAAAACATTTTTTTTTTATCATCATGGCTTTAGACTGCCACAAGAGGAGGTAACTTTGTCAAGGATTTTGTGTGAATTTTGGGTTTATAAGGTTTTATAACCCTTTAGTGTCAAGTACTGAGAATAGTCGAGCGCGCTGTCCTACGACAGCTCTTGTCTTTCAGTATAGTTGAATTAAGTCTTATTTCAAATTTAAAAAGAGTTTGTTGTTATAGAAATCTGGTGTATATTTGAGTCTACAAAAACTTTATGTTATGTCCCTTTCATGTTATTTGGTGTTAAAGTTTCCTTTTCAGCCAGTTGAAGGTGACAGTTTCACATGAGTTGTCAACAAGAGAATATATAAATCATGGATATGTCATGTGTCAAATATGAAAGTTAATTCTATTTAAAACTGTACAGGAAAAAAGAATGGGACAGCCATGGAACATGTGGTACTTCCCTCCCTGCAACATCCAATGAGTACAAATATTTTTTCATGGGTGTAAAATAAAATCGAAAGTACAGAATTGAGACGTAAGTTAAATCTGCAAGTCAAAACATGCAGACATTAATGTCAAACCAGAATGGTTTTATTTTGTCAGCTTTGTGTACATATCACAAAAAATTTCCTTTTCATGCAACAGATTTGACTAGGTTACTCTAAGGTAAAGGTACTCAGTTCTTCAGATTTTCATACTTACTTGCTAACAGTGGCTTTAATGACATATCTTTATCTTGGTCTTGACTTTTATCTCTTCAGAAATAAGGGCACAAAATGTCCAATTTTTATGATATTAAACTGACGGATTGAATTCCTGAATGAAATCGAACTGATGGAAATAACCAGTAAAAATGAAACTTTTTGAATTATCTTATGAACACGAAAGTCCGTAACAGAAAGATGCAATGCATCATAAAATACACAACCCAGAGCAGGATTCGAACTCCGATCTCCCACGTGACAGTCCAAGGCTCTAACCTCTGAGCCAAAAAATCAATTCCCTGACACATTTGTCAGAGGTGGTATTTATACAAATATCGAAGGTGTGCACTAGCCCGTAACACATTCCCTCTTGAGAAAGTCATCATTTATGATGACAAATGGTGCTGGATCAGACAGAAATCTTGAAAGATTTTTTAATTTTTATCTTAATTTTTACAACTAAGTCCAGGAGGGGTTATTCTGGACGAGCCCCCATCTTACGAACACAAAAGTTTGTAACAGAAAGATGCAGTGCATCTTAGAATACACAACCCAGTGCGGAATTCGAACTCCGATCTCCCGCATGACAGGCCAACACTCTAACCACTGAGCCAAAGAATTGATTCCCTGACGCAGTTGTCAGAGGTTGTATTTATACAATTATAGGGAGGTGTGCACTAGAGGGTAACAGTTATCTTAAGTTAATGATATAGCAGATTTGTGCAACATTCATTTGTCATTATGTAGATGTGATGGTAAATAGATACATTTTAAAACAAGTAGTCTTCGAAAAAGTCTAAATGAAATCCTAACAAGCCAGCAGGATTTAGGTCTAGGATTGTTTACAGACTAGATAAAACTACTTAATTAGAAATAATATGCATGTCATTTAAAAAAACACACACTAAAAAAAACCCCGCTAAAAACAACGACAACAACAATAAAAACCAGATGAAAATATAGTTTCCTATTAAATTATTAAAGCTCATATAATTCTTGCGTGATTTTTTTATATTTCATCTTTGAGACATTTTTTTATACTAGACAATTGTCACTACTGTTGCAGTGTTCTGAAAAATCTGTTTCTTACAGGTTGGTTTTGCCTTCTCTATGTTTAGCTCACTTTAGCACAAATTGGGTTATTTTCTATTTCTAGTGCATCAGCAGTTTGTTTGAGACAATATCTCTTCACTAACCATGTATTAGAAGTTGGTGATGCTTGCCTGGGATGTTCTTCGCATGAAGTTCTACCAAAGTTGTCTGAAAAATTATAATTCAGGCAGAACCCTGGGTGCAATATGAACAAAACTGAAAACTTTATAATAATCTCCTTGTATGAAGCCACTAAGCCCAGAGCTCTGATTTGATGTATAGCATTGTTAAGTAGACCTTGGCCTGTATTGCACAAATACTGTTAAAGCACCTGAACTTATTATTGGCATTGCCAGAAGTTTCAAGCAGAATTAGATTTAAATTATATGTGATTTTTTAAAATCTTCCTGTCAAAAACTGAATTGATCTCTACAAGAATTATTGGGATAACCTCCCCAGGGGGTCATTATTTGCTCTGCCTCTTGGGGTCACATATTTGACATAGTTTTAACATCCTTAATAGGACTCTTCTGCAGTTTTTCGTATTATGCCCTTGCCCTGTCTGAGTGGTCACATGATTTAGATAGAGTTTCATAAAAAAATATTTAAATAAGATTGAGGAAATGTGTACTACATTAAATTTGCAAAATTAAGCTTTTTTTGTCAGACTACTTTTATATGGTGGAGATACAGTTGACCATTTTAAAGGCAGAATTTTAAGACTGCTGTAATGGTTACTGAAAGATAGGCGATTATGGTAGAGATACATGATCACCCTAAAGGCAGAATTTTTAGACTGCCATCTTAGTTTCTGAAATCTAGGCTATTATGGTAGAGATACATAAGCCTACTCTAAAGGCAGAAATTTCAGACTGCCGTCTTAGTTACTGAAGGGTAGGCTCTGTATGTTGAGGATACATTTGACCATTTTAAAGGCAGAATTTTTAGAATTCCTTCTTGGTTACTGAAGGTTAGGCTTAATTTTTTTTTTAGTCCGTACGAGTTCACCAGAGGAGACTATAGGTTTGCCCTCCATCTGTCCATGCATCCATCAGTCTGTCCGTCCACAAGAACTGGATCCTGCAATATTTCAAAAAGTACTTGGAATATTTTTATGAAACTTGAAACATGGATAGATTGTAGTATGGAGATTATGTACATTGTTTATTTTTTTCCTTTATTGAGAAAGCTGGTTGCTATGGCAACAGATAGACTTGAAATATTGCAAAAATGGTGATATACTTCTGAAGCCTTATAGATATCGATTTTAAACTTGCTACATGTTTTGGTAGTTAAAAGACCAGTTCATATGTCATATCCCATAAATGTCTTAACAAATTAACTGAATGTTTAATTTAAAAGGCACAGGGTTAAACATCAATGCTTTACCAATGTTATTCTAATCGTTGAAACAGTGTATGAAAATGGTAAAAATATTTTTTGGTATTTTTGTTTTAATTCTCGGATTTATTTATACGATAAACTCAAGCAGATTTTAGACAAGCTTAACAAATTAATGGAAACCAATTCCAGCAAATATTTAGTTCATTAAACATGAAGCAGCGAATGAAAATCTCGGATAAATTCCGTCTGTCATATATTTCCGCGACGCCGAGGTATTTTAATATTTGAAGAAAACAGTGTCTTGGAGACTCTTTATACGGCAAACTTACAATTGATTGATTAAGATAAGTAGTCATGATTTGATTACAAGTACCTGTTTTTCATTGAAAACATCTTTTCCTCTAAGACTTAGATATTTCTGTCTAGTTACTTCTGAAAGCAACAGTTAAAATGAATCAGCATAATTTACATCTTAATATTGTGTGTAAAAAAAAAAAAAATTCTGGTGAAACTGGAAACACATCCCAGACTTTTCACAAAAAATTCACAATTGAATTTGGATGCCACAAATACATAAGTTTTTAACAGTAAGTTGAATAAAAATCGCTCCATATATTTTCTGACTGTCATTCACAAATGGAACTGGCACTGCCAGACCAACTTTGCCCAGGAGTCTTCTGACTTCTCCCAAATCTCGCCTTAGGGAGAAGTCACTTCTCCCAAAATTTTGACCCTAGCGAGAGCCCTGAATGACCGTTGATTTCACAAAGTTATCCCCCTTTTTCACTTTGAAAATTTTCCAAAAATCTGCATTTCCTTGAATATTTCTGGAACCTATTAATGCATTTGATTGAGACTACACAAACTTTATTGGTGTTATTAGTTTACACAATATGTTCCATAACTCTTTCCCTTATATTGACAAAATTGTGCCCCCTTTTTACTTAGAAAATATAACGATTTGTATTCTTTTGAATGTTTTTCTGCCAATTACTTTTGAACTTATACAGCACCAGTCCTATACAACTTTAGTCAACAGATCACACAGCAAGGTCCATTATAAAAGTCTTTATATTAAAGAACTGAGATATTTATTTGTATTGCATGTGAATATTTTATTTATAACATTACACCCAGTTAATAGGCATGTGATCTTTTGATTATCTGTTTTGATTATCTGTTGTATGAAACATACCTTCATCTATCATTAACAGCAAACTGTTGATTTCAGCTAATTTATTGTCAGTATTTGAATTTTGGTTCTATTTAGTTCAGCAATGCTCTTTCGGGGTAGGGACTTTTATTACTTGGCAATATTTGTATTTGTTGATTGTAGATTTACCGTATTTACTGATATTTTTCTTTAAAAATGTCATTATGTACATACAGACTTACATGGCATTTGTTTTCCTGTATACACATATGTTGTATTCTTGTATATATTTATCAAGTTGTAATAAATTACGGATTAGCAGGTTCAGGTAATGGTGTTAGATTTGATTTCAGACCTGCTATCTCTCCAATTTTCCTGATGTCAAAAACATGCTTATCAATTTATTCAATTTTATATAGTTCATTCTGATTTGAAAACATTAAAGATTTACAAGCTGATGTTAGCTTATAGTATCTGTCTGGCTCTGTTGGTCTAGATGACAGTAATTAGCTCCCTCTTCTTTATCTCCAAGGAAACAACAGCAGTTTGAAATAACAGACTACCTTTATTTTCTAGAATGTTGAAAGCCAGTAATATAGTTCCAAGTGAAACAGCTTTTTATAGTGTAAGTTGGCTTATTTTTCTATCATAAAATGTAAATTCAAAATTTTCCTGGCATGTTCAGAAGAACTGCTTTCACTAAAGTATGAAAAAGTAGTGTGACACAAACTTTATTGTTATACTGCACAGTCTACAGGAAGATTTTATCATAGTAAGCATTTATTTTCTTTGATCTTAGACTGTGTCTGTTTCTTCTTTAAATTATAAATGATTTTTTTATTTCACATACATTATACAGGATTGTACTATGTTCCATTACTGTAATTTTTTAGCACCTAGTTATCATTTCTTATATTTTCTGTCTTAAGCTTGTCAGTTATTACAATCTTTTTCTACCTCTATTTCAGTATGACGATTTCATTAATGCTGTGAAGAAGGTGATTGGCTTTGAGCCAGTTTTGCAGTGTAGTGCCGAAAAAGAGGTAAAGAGTCTTCTATAGAGACTGCCTTCTGAAAATTCTATGCTCTCAGACTAAACAGTTGAAAATTAACCTGTGCCCCCCAGGCTAAATAATTGAAGTTTTATCTGTGCCCACAGGCTAAATAGTTGAAGATTTATCTGTGCCCACAGACTAAATAGTTGAAAATAAATCTGTGCCCACAGGTTAAATAGTTGAAGATTAATCTGTGCCCACAGGCTAAATAGTTGAAAAATATTCTGTGCCTTCAGGCTAAATAGTTGAATATTATTCTGTGCCCTCAGGCTAAATGGTTGAAAAATATTCTGTGCCCTCAGACTAAATGGTTGAAAATCATTCTGTGCCCTCAGGCTAAATGGTTGAAAAATATTCTGTGCCCTCAGACTAAATGGTTGAAAATTATTATGTGCCCTCAGGCTAAATAGTTAAAAACTACTCTGTGCCCTCAGACTAAATGGTTGAAAAATATTCTGTGCCCTCAGACTAAATGGTTGAAAAATATTCTCTGCCCTCAGGCTAAATAGTTAAAAACTACTCTTTGCCCTCAGACTAAATGGTTGAAAATATTCTATGCCCTCTGGCTAAATGGTTGAAAATTATTCTTGTCAGCCATTTCTCAAAATAAGCTTAAAGGCACAATTTCACATTCAAAGATATAGATATATTAATATATTTAATTAAATATTAAAATGTACGAGTGTAACAGGATTTAGATACTTTTCTACGTCTGTCGAAAGTCGGACGTATAATGTGAAACTCCATGGTGAGCAGGCTGCTGGGCTGGCGGGCGGTGTCCAGATATTTTTTTTTAACCATATTTTTCGTTGCTAATTGGCTGACTGATTTCAAACTTACTGTGCACTTTCCTTGCCATGAGTAGAAGTGAAGTGTATAAGAACCAGAAATCTACCTGGTCCCATTTGTTTAATTATTTCAGCTCTTAAATATTTTGTGTCCAGAGCATTATCTTTAAAACTGTGTTGTGAATTGACGTGATAGATAGATGGCAACAATGAAAAGTGCAATACCCAAGAAGCATAACTCTACATTTACCTTAGTGATTATGCCCCTGTATATATACAATGTATATATATGTTACTTATTTAGAATAAAAGCTACACACACTGGTAGATTGTTGTCATAGGGAGTGCACTTTGCAAAAACCATTAGTCTATTTGCTTGGTTTTCAACTTCACAAAATAATACAGTGGAGTTTGTACAGTGTGGTCATGTGATATAGTGATATTCTTTAAAGTCCTTTAGCATGGTTTTAATAGAGAGTTTTATGAATATTCTTGCTGAATTTGATGATTTGTGAATATTGCTGCAGTGCATCTGTTTAGTGATGCTGTTGTTACAACTATACTTCTTATGAACATTCTCATTATTCTAACAGCTAAATACTACCCTGTGTCTACAAATCTGCAAGAAACACCAATTGTTTTACCAACTTGATGTACCTAAATGAAGATTAGATACAGTCACATGGCAGAGTTAAGTTTATAACAAATGTAACAAATGTCAATCATTGTGTCGCCTGCTACAAAGTAGCCGCGACATGTAAAGATCACTTCTCCATCGTCTGTCTGTACGCCCGTCTGTCCACCCATCACAAAACTTATCCGGACTACTCCACAAAAACTACTGGTGCAATTTGATCCAAACTTTACAGGAATGATCAGTACCAAGTCTAGTTTTGCATGTCATTGGCATTTTCCAGTTCAATGATTTTTATCAGAGTTATGTCCCTTTAATGATTTTTTATTTTTAAAGTTTGTCCGGACTACTTCTCTTATACTAATAATGTAATTTGAATGAAATGTTACAGGATTGATCGGTACCTCAATTTACATTTCCAACAAACTGTCCAATCACCCCTCAATACATCTGCTTAATTGGCTATCATCAGGTGACACATTTGATCACTGATCGCTCTTGTTTATTATAAATTCAAATGCTTTTTTATAAGAATACTTGTTGCACATGATGATCTAAATGCTTTTATTTAAGTTTATTTTGATCTTTGCAAGTGTAACTGGACCTTAAATGTGGACCACAATTATATTGCATACTGTTTTTGAGGAACAGTAATGTGTTTTTAGTATGGATGTAAGTGAATACTCGAACATTCAGATCTGATGCCAAACGTTCGAATTTATTTGGGCATTTAAATGTTCTGAAAGGAAATTAACATAACATTTTGAAACTTTTACCAAAAAAATGAATTCATGAAGTATTTAAGAAATGAGAAAGGCGTAAATAGGTGATTTCACACCTATTTAACTATTATTTTAGTACAAACATTTTATCCCAAAAAGAAAACAGTATTTGACAAATGATTCAATGAAACTGTGAAACATTTCCTAAAGCTGCTATTTTACAGTGCACTAAAGGTTATTAGAATAAAATGAACACACCCTCCTGGTTGTGTAACCGTTGAATCTTCTCAGATTCAGACACCTTAAATATTTACGTGGTTTTTTGTTCATTTCTTACCTACAAAATATTATCAGTAAACCATTTATAAACTGATTTGCAGTGTCATTTTGTAACAGATTTTTAAGTAAAAGTGCTATGTAAATGGAGAAGAAGATTAAATGATGCAGTTATCTTCACAACCTATTGAAATCTCTTATGATATCTTACAAAGTCTTTCATAGGGAAGTCTGACAAGGTATTGTTAGAAAGTGCTTGGTTGTTGTTTTGTGAAATTGTGAAACACTTTAGTAACATACAGATAGTAATTTTCTGTGCAGTGTCAGTAAAGTGTTCCAGAAAAGGGTTCTATCTTTTCAGTTCTTACTTAAGTCATCTGTTAAATCAAGACCTACTTCTATACATGAATATCACAGCAAAACATATGGAATCTAAAAAAATTTAATTGTTGTTATTTTTCTTCAGAAAGATGCATAACTAGCCTACATATTCAGTTTGAAGGGAAGCCTTAGTCATAAAGATTGGTAGCAAGCAGGTGTAGTGGGCAGGGGTTGGGTTTAAGTCTTATACACTGATGCTTACGTCTAGTATTTTGAAATAAATTAAATAAGTGAAATTGTACTATATTTCAGAAAAATGGAACAATATATCATCTGATAGGCCAGGTTCAGATCTGCCTCAACAAGGATTTTTCACCAAGATCATGTTCAAATGGAACCGTCTACCCGACTGGCTACTACTCTTCAAAGGGAAGCAACTCTCTTCTGAATTTTGAAAAGGGAGAGAAGAATGATCTGATTGGCAGACGACACAGCCATCACCACAGTGGTGAACCACAGTCAAGCTGCTCAAAAAAGCACCAGTTCCATTACCCACCAATCCACAGTGTTTAATGTATTGTGAATTGACAGTTTGAAATAATTTAGATCAGTAAAGATAAATTGAAATCAGAAGTTATCTCATGGTATTCTTTACCATAAAAATTCATTTTTGAAAACGAATTGAAATTTCTCAACAAGCATTTCAATTCAAACTTATTTTAAAATGTATCTTTAAAGGGAAGTATTATTAAAAAAAAATTAACACAAAGATTGAAATGAAGAAGAAAGAAAATTAGGCTGTTCTGAAAATGCAAGAAAGTGCTATTTCCCATTTTCGTTTGTCTCTAGAATAAGCTTGATATTTTTGAAATATGCAAAAGAACTTTATAGTTATAGTCTTTATATAAGGATAGTTGTCTTAACAGCTTTACTCCCAGTTTTGTAGGTTTTTAATAACAAACATTTATTTTTCATGCATTAAGGCAAATAATTGTTTGTTTCCCAGTATAATAGTGCTATTTATTCTGATTTGAGGTATTTGATTGTATTTATATCTCTGTTTTGTTGATTTGGATTGGAAACATTGCTAGTTAATTACTGAATTTCAGTTATTTGTTTTATACAATTTTGTTTATTATTTAAAACAGTGTACTTATCATTTCATACCCTAATTAGTGGCTGTAAAAATGGACTTAACCAAAATTAAACAGGAAAGTTTTCGTCACTTTAAGTAAATGTCATGTAAATTTAATATTTTAAATGTACACTTCCTTTTTGTCATCAGGGATTGCTCAGAATTAAGTTTCAGGGATAGACTTAATGTTTAGTTTAACATAGATATATTCATACATTTGCCCTTCTGTATTAAATAAATGTCTGTAATTTAATTGTATTTTTGTATATTGGAGCATATTTTTGTCATACACTGTTGTATACTGTCTACACATAACAAGAAAAGTCTTTTACATATTTCTTATATTATGTCATTTTTGGTAAATATCTCATTGTAGTTTTCTGATAATATCTGAATAATATAAGTGCTGATTCAACATTTTCACCCAATGGAATGGCTTCAAAATATAATCACAACACTGCTTCCCATAAATAAGGCAAGTTTTAAAGATGGATACCTTAAAATCTAGTGTATTCCTTTTTCTTTAAAATCGTGGAAATCTGAATGATCTTAAATGAATCATTACCAGAGATCAGGAGGTCAGGGTGTCAGTAAAAAAATCTAATTGTAACAGGTAAACTGAATACAGGTAAACTGAATACATTTACATTAAGTCTTAATTTAGGAAGTTGTACCATTTTTGGATGGACAGGCATTCATAACGCTGTCTTTATAATGTTTTGTGCTAATATACCAAAGGTTAATCAACATCTTATATTTACAGCACAGTACAAAATAATGTACTACTAAATCTCTGCAAATTATGATCATGTACTAAAATTGCATAAAATATAGTCGCAGTTTAAGCAAGTAGTTACAAACATTATTTGACTTAGATGGAAACGAATGTAGGCAAACATTTTAATTTTATTAATAATGCTGTCTTTATAACATATTACGCTAAGTATATAGAGTCAATTAAACATCAATCTCATATATACACTACAAAGTTATATAAAACAAGATAATGTATGTATTTTACTGTTCTCTAAACACATATTCAATTAGTCAGTACTCAGTGACTTCCTTAACTCAAATGCATTGACTAGAAATCTCGATAGGTACTGTCTGTTTCACCGGTCACTCATAATTTTGGTAAACAACTGTTTGTTTATAATAGCTGACATTTTCTAAGTGTCGTAAAGCCAAAAGAATTTTATTTTTGGACATTTGTTGTTCTTTAAATTATCAATTATTTTTCATTCTTTAGTGATGAGCCAATAATTAATTAATTAATTGTAGGGTATAACCTTTAAATCATTCAGAAGACTATATCATTATGACATCACAGAGATAGAATCTGACAGGACTTGGCAGGGGAGCATATGCAGGTAAAGCATATATTCCTGATAAACTTTAATGATTTAGAGGTTAAATAGAAAGATAAATCAACGGTAAAGAACATGCAGTTTAATAGTTGTTGCTGTTAGTTATGATATTTCTTTTTCAAAGAAATTGACAGACAAATGACGAGAGGAATTGTAAAGAACAGGGAAAAAATCAAAACTTTCATTTAAAAGCATTTGACTGATTGCAAAATAATGACAGGAAGAAGAAATATTTGATAACTGTTGTCATTGCTATGCTTAAATTGAGATTATATCACTAGATGTAAAAAAATGACAATTTGATAATTTTTAGTGATGATATATTTGCCTTTTGAAATATAAAACTGCGTCTAAGAATTTTCTATGGAAACAAGAAAAGGTTTACCACAGAACTAAATTTAATGTTTAGTTTAAATTGACATACTACATGTATGTGATTTATTTCACTTATTCAAAGTCAGTAACTGTTCATTGCATAGCCAAGAGATTAACATTTGCATTTAGTAAGATCTTTGCAAACGAAATTGACATCCACATATTAAAGTCACCCACAGAATTCTCTCAGTTTATCTGAAATGTTTCTTTTTTTCCACACAACACATTCATGTTCATTCAACAATTACATTATTGCATTTACAGTTCTAGTTGTTTTTGCCAGATACTACCAGTAATGATTTTTTTTTTCATTGCCTGTCGTCAAAAAGAAATGCATTTATTTATTAATACACAATCTTTGGAGTAGTATAGTTTTCTTGCAGTTTATTCTAAGATAGCTGTAAATAGTGCTTGGTGTTATCTGTAATTTTTTCCAACGATATTACACTTTATTTCTGTGATTTAGAAGGAGTTTTGGTTGGGATATGAAAGATTTCCCTTTACATTTTGATCTTGTCATTTGAACTGCTTTACTTAGAAGCTAATGATTTAGGTAGAGTTTTTTTAGGAATGATTCATGAAACATTGACAAGAGATCTTATTTCATGGCAATATATATTGGCACTGTGACACAGTGCCTTATTTTATGAAACATTATAAACTTCCTGTTGATAATTTTTGCTTTAAAAACTGTACATGGTGAATACACCAAGTGAAAGACGTTTTTATTTTACTTAATGCCAAAGTAATCAGTGCAAAATTTTTTACATGATTTTGACAGTTCACAAAAGTCTTCCATTCATCAACAACGAAAAGTGTCAGATTTTTGTTAAAGGCGTGGTTGAAACACTGTTGAAATGTGATAAATAGAACAAGTACCTCACTGAAAATGGCTCAGATTGTTGAAAGCAGCACTGCTCATTGTGAGCTTTTGGGATCGTGATTGTCCAGCGTCTGTCGGCGTGCATCGTGTGTCGTCAACAATTGGACTTGAACAACTTCTCCTCCTAAACCGCCAAGCCAATATTGACAAAACATGCCTGAGATATTCCTTGCATGAAGCTCTACCAAAGTTGTTCAATGAATTCATTTCCATCAAGATCACTGGTTGCTATGGCAACTTAAAGGAAAAACTGTGAAAATCTTCTTGTTTGAAACCACAAAGGCCTGAGCCTTAAGATTTGGTATGTAACATTGTCTAGTGGACCTCTACCAATTTTGTTCAAATTATACACCTGGAGTCAAATTTGGCCCCACCCCGGGGGTCAATTGATTTTACATAGGCTTATATAGTGAAACTTTAAAAAATCTTCTTGTCTGAAACCACAAGGCCCTGAGCCTTAAGATTTGGTATGTAGCATTGTCTAGTGAACCTCCACCAAGTTTGTTCAAATTATGCCCTTGGGGTCAAATTGATTTCACATAAGCTTGTATAGAGAAAACTTTGAAAAAACTTCTTGTCTGAAACCACAAGGCGCTGAGCCTTGAGATTTGGTATGTAGCATTGTGTAGTGGACATCAACCAAGTTTGTTCAAATTATACACCTGGAGTCAAATTTGGCCCCACCCTGGGGTCATTGGTTTTACATAGGCTTATATAGGAAAAACATCAAAAATCTTCTTGTCTAAAAACCACAAGGCCCCGAGCCTTAAGATTTGGTATGTAACATTGTCTAGTGGACCTCTACCAAGTTTATTTAAATTATGCCCCTGGGGTCAAATTTGTCCCTACCTCGGGGGTCAATTGATTTTGCATGGGGAAAAGTCTGAAAATCTTCTTGTCTGAAACCACATGGGCCTGAGCCTTAAGATTTGGTATGTAGCATTGTCTAGTGGACAACAACCAAGTTTGTTCAAATTATACCTCTGGGGTCAAATTTGGCCCCACCTCGGAGTCATTAGTTTTACAAAGGCTTATATAGTGAAAACTTTGAAAATCTTCTTGTAGAAGGAGAGGTAAAATTTTCAGTCCAAATGATCTGGTAATTTGTCAGAAAGGTTGTTTCTATGATTTCTAGCTAAGTTCGAATATGGGTCATCTGGGTTCAAAAAACTAGGTCAGAGCCCAAAAATAGAAAAACCTTGTTAACACTCTAGAGGTAACATTTTCAGTCCAGATAACCTGGAAATCTGTCAGAAAAGTTTTTTCAATGGTTTCTAGGTCAAGTTTCAACACTCTTGAGGCTACTTTTCAGTCCAAATATTCTGGAAATTTGTCAGACAGGTTGTTTTAGTGAAATCTAGCTCAGATTCGAATATGGGTCATCTGGGGTCAAAAACTAGGTCACAGACCCCAAATATGGAAAAACCATGTTAACACTCTAGAGGTAACATTTTCAGTCCAAATTCCATGAAATTTGTCAGAAAGATTGTTTCAGTGATTTGTAGCTCAATTTTGAATATGGGTTATCTGGGGTCAAAAACTAGGTCACAAGGCCAAAAAGTAGAAAAACCTTGTTAATGCTCTAGAGGTTACATTTTCAGTCCAAATATCCATGAAATTTGTCAGAAAGGTTGATTCAATGATTTTAAGCTCAGATTTGGATATGGGTCATCTGGGATCAAAAACTAGGTCACAGAGCCCTAAAATGAAAAAAACCATTTTAACACTCCAGAGGTTACATTTTCAGTCCAAGTATCCTGGAAATTTGTCAGAAAGATTGTTTCAATAATTTGTAGGTCAATTTCGGGTCATCTGGTGTCAATTAACCAGGTCCATAGCAACTTTGTTAAAAGCAGTCATATTCAGGTGAGTGATACAGGGCCATCATGGCCCTCTTGTTTATATTATGTATGTATGAATTCTATGTATCATAATAACTGCCCTTTTCTTTTAAATAAAAACTGAATTTTCTTAATTAGTAAACTGACACTTTTTTATTTATTGTTAATTAATTGTTTAATCATTATTGTATGAACCATAACTGCTGCCTTTTTTGTTTTTCATGAACCATAGATAAAACTTCAGGTGTTCAGAAGTTCATATAACCAAGCTTTTTCATGATCTATGCAATGCCATATAAAATCAGGTGCTCAGAAGTTTGTGTAAACGAATTTTTTGTGATCTATGCACTAAATTTTGATAAAGTGTTCAGAAGCTTGTGTAAATAAATCTTTGAACAGTGTCTATTTGTTGTTATTGAAGTTATCATCAGTCTGATGTACCGTTGTGCTAAATAAATGTAGTTTTCTACTATAAGATGTAGACTAAAGTAAAGCTTGCCATAATGAGATAATGAGGATATTTAGACATGTAATAACATTGCAAACTTCATTTGCAAATTCCAATCTGGTTACATTAGTACAGACTAGTACATTATAGTACTGTGGCCTACATGAAATCTAATGCAGTACGCTAGTTTTAATTCAACTAATAAGTCATCAGCTGAGAAACAATATTGTCTGCTGGTATGCTAGCAGTTAGTGTACCTGTACCACTGACAAAACCACACAAATGCCCTCGCCAAATGCTTCTGAAGTTTGAATAGACCCTCTGAAGAGGGTCAGTGAAATCTGTCAAGAAGTTTTAAACTTAACAAGATGCTGTGTTTAGTTTAGTTTAGACTCATTTATTTTACATCGATTGCGATACAAGTTCTTACAACTTAGATTCATCATGCTCAATGACTGCTTCCTGGGTTCCATACCAGTATTCGTGCAGCGTGGAGGAATCTGAAGATCGTGAGAGAATCTTGCCTCTGATCGGTGTTTAGTAAACACATATGCTCCCAGTAACATACTTTGTCATGATACAAATTTAATTTATTAATCAAATTAGTTTTCTAAAAACAACTCGGAGAAACCAATCCAAAATACTTTCAGTAAACTTTAACTTTTTAAAACTTGCTAAGATGATTACCAGTATTCAAGAGAGGCAAAAGTAAGAAAGTTTTAACCGGTATTAATTAAAGAAGTCAGTAGAATTATTTCACTTTTTTACCTCCAAGTATATAATGCTCCAAGGAAATGACATAGCTTTATATTTCATTAAATTACACTAAATAGGCTTAAAAAGAGGAAATATTTAACATCCATTACTAGTTGCTTCTCAGAATCATGACCTCTGCGTGTAAAGAATGATGTCACTGCTACTGTTGAAACTGACAAAATTGTCCAAGTGCTATGATCTCAAGAAAAGCAGTTTCTCCATGCTGAATTTTGACAGCAATTCCTTAATTTCATGCCTCTGCTATTTATAGAAATTGAGAAGTATGCAACTTGCCGAAACAGGTTAAGCATTAAGGGAGATTGTATAAGGAAATACGTAACTTGTCATGTCAGGGTTATGACCTGTGCACTGGTAATAAGAAAGTGTGAAGACGGTATTGTTATTTCATACATGGTCTCTGATTGGTTGTGATAATGTATGTGTATGGTATTTCAAACATTGAACAGCTGGTAGTAATGAATTACCAGATTGCAAGTATTTGTTTATGTTAGGGTAAAGGGTCTCCAAATTTTTGAAAATAAGAATATTTTGCAAGAAAAATTCAAAGATATTGTAATTGTTAAAATTTGCTCCTTGCATATATGAAAGACATATGTTGAGTACTCAAACCTATACACCTATGTTGTAATGAAATCATTTATAAGTTTAATGTCTCTGTCATCCTTTGTTTTCTTAAGAAGAAGAGAGAGATTTAACCCTGAACTTGCTGAAATTTTGTAATGGATTTGCCCAGCTTTGAATTTGGAACAGTCCATTCAAAGCTTAAGGGATTTCAATATCAAAATACAAAAAAATGAGCTACCAACAGTATAGAGCCTGGTCAGACTGCACGGATATGCAGGCTGGCCTGGCTCTATACTGGTGGGAAAGACTAATCACTTAAGTTTTCTGTAAATAACATCTCATAGCAAATTCAGCTTTGTTTAAACACAGGAAATCTATGTTTTCAAATCTACCATGGGCCAGAAAAGCTAGCTGATAAGCAAAGGAGTAAAAGTTTGTATTAATTCTCTTACTTTAAGTAAACCAATTACTTTTGAATTGAGAGGTGAAAATAATAGTGCAATGTATCCTGAACAAAATTTTAAACTTTTTGTTATGATTAACATACTATAAAAATCATTGATTGTAAAATCTTTTAGTTCTTTCTCTGTAGTTGTGTTTGTATTTCTAGCTGTATCACTATCAACAATGGATGAATTTTGGCATACAGATTGATTCAGGTCTGTTAAATAAAAATACTCTATCAGTATTCTGACAGTTGCTTTTGATCTTGTTCTGTGAGACCATACTTAATAAAAGAACTCAGATTTAAAAGGTTTTACCTTTACACAGCAAACTTTCTGGTCACATTGGGACAACCCCAACGGGGAATCAAACCACAATCTCCTGATTTGTTGTGAGATGCATTTCAGCAATTGACATCATCATTGTTCTTTGAAAGTATCAGTGTTAGACAGGAAAAACACTTATGTAAACATGGAATTTTCATAGAGAGAAAACACAAACTAAATAGCTGAGAGTAATCAGAAGTTGTATTAAAAATGTTGAATGACAAAAATCGCTTAAGGGTGTGTTAGTAGACAATAACCTCTCTGTATATCAGTACTTACAAAAGAGTAAAAAGCATGTGAAAAACATGCTCATGTAAAAACCATTCAGTGCTATGCACACACATACAAGAGTGCAATTACATGCACAGAGATTACAATGATGAGAGGGATATACTGAAAAAATTCGGAAGACAAATAAGTTCAAATACAATTTGAAATGTGTTCCTGCTGGCAGTGTTTATTAAACATTGGAACTACAGGGAGTTAATTGTTTGAATGGAACAATTATTGTTTCGTTATGACACTCTGTACCACTGATTTAGAATAATTACATAATGAAGCATCATGACTATGTGTAGATTACATTTTTCCTTTATAAGTCTATGTAAAACAATCTCCAGGGAAGAGTCAAAAGTGATCCAAGGAAAAAAGTTTGATCAATCTTGGTAGATGTGCACTAGAAAACGCTCTCAGTTTCTGCAAACGTTTAGAACTCTGAACGTTGTGGTTTTGTAAAAGGAGAATTTCAAAGATTTTCCTCCATATTTCTATGTAAACCTGTGACCTCTTAGGTGGGACCAAGAGTGTCCCCAGGAAAATAATTTGATACCAAATATCGGAAGTCACAGCTTTGTTGTTTCTGACAAGAAAAAGTTTTTAAGAAGTAACGTCTATGTAAGACTGTGAAAATAACTTAGCCCCACCCCCCGAAGGTAAGAGCCAAAATGACTCTGGGTTAAAGTTTGATAAATCTTGGCAGAGGTCTACTGGGAAATGCTTTTTGAAAACTTTCAGAATTCTATGCCTTTTTGTTTCAGAGCAGAAGAGCTTTAAAAATGTTTCTATATTTACATATATATTCCAAGTAAAACATGAACCCTCTGGTTGGGCTAAATATCAAATCAAGTGATGAAATTTGAAACATTTTTGTTGGGTACCATTAGAATAAACTATGGTAGCTGGGCTCAAACCCTTCTAGTTATCTAACAAGTGCTTCTTCCTAAATGACTGTATACACTATTAAGCTCATTATTGAATAGACTGTTCCAAATTCAAAGCTGGACAAATCCATTACAAAAATACAGCTGGTTTCTTTAATTCAAATTATTTTTTCAGATAATGTCATAATGAGATGTTCCATCAGTTCACTTTACAATGCTTATTCAATTTCAGCCTTTATCATATAAATCAGTACTACACACCTGTAAATAAAAAAAAAATGTTTTTATGAAAACTGCTGACAAATCCAAGTTGTCATTGGAAATATTTGTTGTTGTTGTTGATTTTTTATTGTTTTTGTTTTGTTTGCAATACATACCTCTTCACAAGCAAGAACATCCTGACCCTCCAACAAAATTCAGTTAAATTGGCAGGTCTGCTTATTTTTTTACGCAATCTTTACTGTGACTATTTCTTTCTACACAGTTTAATATTGTAGTGAGGCGACATTTATGTTTCACATACTAACTCGTACTGCCAACATTGTGATAACTGACGACAAATACCACAACAACCATGTGGGACCACTAGGCAATGTGTCCTCTTTTTCACCAGAATGTAAAGTAAGCCTAGGGAGGGAATCGAACCCTCTTACATGGTTTATTGTCCTTTAACTCAAATGATTGAAATAAATTTATAATATAAATTTATTTCAAATGACTTATGCAAGAATGAATAGAATTTAAACAGATTCAAGTACATCTGAATTATAACAGTTTTTAAAGCGGCAAAAGTTTGTTACTTGATTTATATTTTATAAAAATGGCCTTGATTTATATTTTATAAAAATGGCCTCCACCATCCCCATAGCCATTCCTTTCTCCACCATTAAAATCACAATGAATTTGAGAATTCTTTAAATCAAACCACAGACAGTTTTCAGTTAGGTAACTTTGGTATCTTAACTAACAAGTACATTATCTTTTAACTATTGAAGATACGGTACTTTTAGGAAGACAAATGATAATTTAAGCATTGTGTATCGAGTCTGAATCATAATCGCACAGCCAAAACAGCCCTTGAAACAAAGCCAAAACAACAGTTCATAAAATCTTTATGTAACTGAGTCCTTAAATATTAACTCAACAATATCTTGAGCACCATTTAAGCTTAGCCCTAGACAGAGTAAGTTATGAACCAGTTATATTATGTATCATCTTTACTATGACCTGACTAATCTCCATCTTGTAAGCTCATTACTTTAAATATAACTTGTAATTATGGTGTCATGTATTAGTCTAACCATCACCGTTACAGAAAATTGAGGCCTTTTAAGTTCCTTAAACATTTTTTACCTTTGACCCCTGTGTTTAAAATGTATTAGAGACACAATTCTTGGTCTTGTGACCTTACCTTAGATTTACACAAACATATCAGATATATTGCAGCTAATGCTATGGAAACATTCTTTTATAGTGCAAACCATAATTCTTCCCTTTCTAAAAGTAGCTGCAATTAAATCATACTGGACACAAATTTAGCACACACAACAGAGAGACCAATAGGAATTTCTTTTACATACTTTTAAGCACATTTTCCTAGAAACAAGCTTACATTCAGGAAACCATTATAACTCTTTTCTTTAAATAATACTGACGTTACACTTATGTATATCCTAGAAAGTTAGATTATATTATAGACATTTTTTCCTCCCAGTTACAGATATGCAGATCTATTGCAGCGAATATTTAAAATGTATGAAATGGACATTTTTATAATGCAAACAGTAACTCTTTTCTATTTATTTTACTCAAGACAACTTACTGCCATACGGATGTAGCATACTTAGCAGACAGACTGATCCTTTAATAATTTTTTCATACTCAGAAATTCTTTTATCTACAAAACTGTTTACAATTAATGTTGACCTTAACTTTTTTCTTGAACAATACTGACATAGAACAACTAAAAGGCTTGAAAGTTAGTTTTACTATTGACATTCATCCAGGAATTCTATATACCTTAGGAAATGTTCGTCTTTTTCCATTCAATTAGGAATCACATTATCAGACTTATTGTAGCTCATGGTACTCATTCCTATATTGAAACTAATATTTTCACAACAAAAACCATAACTCTTACCTATATATTTATATCTTTTACTCAAGACAACCAATAAATCATACATGACGCTGTAAGATCTAGCACATAATTTAACAGACAGACTGGTCTTCCAACATATTTTATATTATAAACTTTATAACACTCTTTCCTAGAAACTTGCTAACATTCAGAAACCCATAACTCTTGCCTTAAAATTATACCGACAAAAAGACAACTGGACAGGCTAGAAAGCTAAGTTTAGCCAGATATTATACTACCTTGATTTGAGACAGACTACATACACATATTCATCATACTGATTGCAGCTTATGTTTAATGTAGAAACATATTGTTGTAACAAACCATAACTCTGGAAAAACATTTTTGTATGGAAACTTATTTATACACCCAAAACCTTATTCCTGCCATATGAACTAATCAGACAGTAACTGTTTCACTGTATGAAGATTGGTTTGGTTTTATTGCGGTTTAACGCCACTTCTAAAAGCTAAGGTCATAAGCTAGTCAGTCCACCTAAACAGTGTTCCTGGGTATCCAACCAGTTTAGTAACCAATTTCTCCTCAAGTGACTACTTCCTAACTTGCTTCAGAGGTGAGGGACAAATGACCTATAGAGGCATTGTCCGAGATCAATTATCACGGAGAAATTTTGCCGGCCCTGATACTGAGAATTAACTGACACTTTTCTGGTGTACAGAAAACCATAACTCTCTCCAACTGACAAAAAGCAACTGTTTATGAACATATCTTTATGAACTTAATGATGAATTCATTATTAGAAGGGTAATTTACTATACTAAGAATTTACAATTAATATTTTTACAGTCTAGTGAACACTTTCCAATAATTGCATAAATACAATCTCTGACAACTGTGTCAGGGAATCGATTCTTTGGCTCAGTGGTTAGAGTGTTGGCATGTCATGCGGGAGATCAGTTTGAATCCCGCTCTGGGTTGTGTATTCTAAGATGCATCGCATCTTTCTGTTACAGACTTTCGTGTTCATAAGAATATTCTATTAAAATACATTAATATGCTATCAGTAGAATGTCTCTAGTCAATTGTGTTCAGCTTGTTATTACCTGATTAAAATGGGCAGTGGTAAAGGAAGTAAGACTTCTGAACTTTCCATCCAGAGGTCGCTGGTTCAAATCCCGCCTGGGATGAGATGAGAGACTACTGTAATTTTCCATATCACTCACTTTCAGCACAATTACTGGTTTGAACCCAGGGGGCAGTGACAAGGAAGGATAATAGCCACTGCAAGAACTTGCTTCCCAGTCTTTGCAAAATAAATCAGTTTAAACTTAAACCTGACTCTGACCCTTCAAACCCCTTAACAAAATTTAGAAAACAATAACTGGCTTGAAGATTTTCAATTGGCAAGTCTAAGTGTGCAAGAAAAAGGGAATATGTAAGCAATGCAAGGAGAGAAGGAAACGTGCAAACAGTGCAAGGGTAAGGGAAGGTGCAAGGGGAACTGTTGAGGACTGGTGCAAGCAGTGCAAGGGGTAGGTGAGGTGTAAGACTTTACCTTTTGAAAACTACAAGTCAATTACTTCTAAAATTAACAACTAAAGCCCCTGTTAATGATATGAACCTTAATTGAAGAACCTTAACTGAAGACTGAAAGTCTAAACCATTACTTAAAAAAAAACCAACCATTAATTGAAGATTTTGTACCAGACCAAAGTTGAGTCTTTAACAAAACTCCTAGCATACCAGTAAATAAACATGAAGATTTTTCACTAACCAAATCAGACCTTAAACTCATAACATACCAGGTCAGGATAAGACTCTAAACTTAAGATTCTGTGACAAGCCAAACCAGTTTTTAAATAAATGAACTCTTAGCATAGTTTAATTTTAGCTAAAATGTTTCTTAGCAGCCGCGGCACAGTCCATCAAAGTTAACTCCTAACAGTCAAGTTTGTATGAACCAAACAAATTTTTGTCAGTCACCTAAATCTGCCCATCAGTATCGTTATCAAAGTTCCGGACAGAAATGTTGCCCCTTAACCTCTCCCCTTATACCTGCCTTTCTGAAACTAAACCTAAGTTTTTGGTCTGAAATACTGCCTAATAGTTTGTAAAATGAAACATCTACTAACTTATGTGCCAGGAAATTAACCTTCCATTTCCATGGAAACAAGATGCTTAAGTCTTTATAGAAATTAACCTGACTATCTGAAACTTATCTGAGACAAGTTGTCACACTGACCTTAAAATAAATCACATAAAATATACTAAGATTGTTATTTTTGTAAGACACCCATTGCGCTAATATTAATCACCTACATGAGTCTATCTGAAACTTTAATAGCTTTAGTAGAATAGTTACCAAATGGGTTGAACCTTATGAATATGCCCATCTGAAACCAAACCAAATCATCAATGGAATCTAAATGTTGAATAGTTCTTTCTCAAATCATCTTAACTACCTATCTGGAATGAAAGATTAGTTAAATGTCAGGGAGGAGTTGCCAAACTGACCTTAAAATGAGTCTCTTAAATAGAGTAATCTGAGCTGCTTTAAGAAAGGTCCTTACTTGATTATTTGTATCTACCTACCATTATCATTATCTTCAGTTGCTTGGTAAGAAATGCTACCCAAACACTCCTTCAAGGAAATCACACCAACTTATCTATATCTAATCTTGCATCTTAATCTACCTAAAACATAACACTGAAACTTTACCTAGATTTGTCAGAAATACTGCCAAAGAGTCTGTTACATAGCTAGATCACCTACCTAATTTATGTGCCTAGCATTTAGCCTTTGGAGAGTTGTCACACTTTACAAAGATCCCTTGAACTTGTCTTTATAAGAATCACCTAAACCAGTCTATCTGATACTTTACCAATTCGTTTGATAAAAACCTATGGCCTTTATTAGATACCTTAAACCAGTCTGTCTGAAACATTACTTCAGTTTAGGTAGAACTGCTACCAAATAGGCTTTCATATAGATTTTGTTTACTGGACAATCTGAAATTTAGCTAAAGGATTTGTTGGAAACTAGATTTTGAGCAGTTATTTCATAAATGACCTAATCAAGCTTATTTGGAACGTAAGTTTTAAGTTTCTGAAATAGAGGAATTGCCAAACTTATCTTAACATGAATGTCTTAAACTTGTTCATCTGAGCTGTTACAAACTCCTTACTTGATCATTTTAATTTGCCTACCAGTATCTTTTTAGCTTCACTCCAAAGTGAAATAACTTTAAACTATTTATATTTATCTAAATCTGTCTATTTAAATCATAACATTTAAACTACCTAGATTTTGGTCAGAAATACTGACCAACAGGGTGTTACATATATCACCTATCTAATATTCTAATATATGTGCCAGGAACTTAGCCTAGTTTCTGATGAAATCAAGATGATATTTCTGTCAGAGAGGAGTAAATTGTCACACTGACGTTTACATAAATCCATTCACCATTGAATCCGTCAAATACCCTAAACCATTCTATCTATAATTTACCAAAGTTTCTGATAGAACACAATGCCTTTACAAGAATCTTCTAAATCACCCTGATACTTTACCAAACACTATGCCTTCATAACAGTCCCCTTAACCAGTCTATCTGACACTTTAACCAAGTTAAAGAAATACAAAGCCTTTATAAGAATCCCTAAATCAGTCTATCTTATACTTTTCCTAAGTTTCTGATAGAAACACCATACCTTTATAAGAACCCCCTTAATCAGTTTATCTAAAACTTTACTGGTACTTCAGTTTTGGTAGAAATGCTACCAAATGGGTTTTCACATGAATTCCACTGACTTGACTATCTGAAATTCAACCAAGTTTTGATGGAAACTAATGAAGAACAGTGCTTTTATAAATCATTTTATATTGCCAATTTAGTGTTGCTAAACTGATCTGAACATGAATCCCTTGAGCTGTAAACAGTCCTTTTAAACTTGCCTATCAATATAATTATCTTAGTTTCACTGTTTGGTCAGGAATGCTACCAAACATTCCCCAACTGAAATCATTTTCAGCAAGTTGTCTGTATCTTCTTTCACCTAAGTTTTTCTACCTTAAACATTACCCAAGTTTCTGTTGGAAATGCTTCCAAAATATACATTACCCTCTCTTGATCACAAATCTTACTGACAGTCTAATAATTAGTCCCTTTATCACCTAGATATACCTATCTGTTAGTGTACATTAATATTTCTTTTTATAGGACATATGTTAAACAATCCAATACAGGAATCACCTTAACTTACTTATCCAAATAACTAAAATGATTATCTATAATGAACTGTTAAACAGTTGTTAATTCAAACCACTTCAGTATGCCTAAATGTAGACTAATCTTTATTCCTTATCATGAGTTACCTTAATCCAACTCATGGTTTCAAACATACAACACCTAAACCTGTCTATCTAAACCCTGACCTGTGGTTGGTCAGAAATATAACTGTCAAATTTCTGTAACGACTAAACTACACTCCCTCGGCAGCTATGTAAATTAAAACATACAGTACCGTTAACAAGTGAAACAGTCCACCGATGCACAGGAGAGTATGACTAAACATGCTAGCAAATTTATGAATACATAATCAATGCAAGGACCAACTGAGGAAGCACCGTGGTCCAGGGGTAAAGCGCAGGACTCGGGGATCCGAAGGTCGTGGGTTCGAATCCCGTCAGAGGCGAGGTTCTCTCACGATCTTCACAGTCCTCCACGCTGCGCGAATACTGGTATGGAACCCAGGAAGCAGTCATCAAGCGTGATGAATCTAAGTAGTAAGAACTTGTATAGCAATTGATGTAAAAATAAATGATTCTGAACTGAACTATCATCAACTCTGAACACAGTTAAACATACCTGAAGTATATGTTTAAAAGGCAAACCATAACCCTGCTATGAATACAGGCATACAAAAACTATTTAGGCAGCATGTTTCAATGTACATTTTTTGTTTGATATAACCATACTATTAAAAAAAACTTCTTGGATATCTTCTTCAAAACTTGAAGACATATACACTTCAAACCAGAAATCAACAAGTTCCAGTCCCTCTTAATTGAACCATAACTCTTACCTACGTACTGTTTTAAAAGACAAGTGACATGGGTTTTTTTTCCAAATAAAAAATGTTCATATTTATATACACATTTATCAAAAAGGCAGCAAACTTTTTTCCTAAAAGATTCTTATATTCAGGAAACCACAACTCTTTCCATTGGATTATACTGACAAATTATTATTTAACAGGCTAGAAAGTTAATACTACATATCTAAGTCAGACTGTTTGCAGCTCATGTAAGTCATATAATTGGAAGCATATCTTTTTAAGGCAAACCATAACTCTTCTTTAAATACTGGCATAAAAACTATTAAGACAGCATGCTTGAATGTTTTGAAGAATTACTTCTTATTTGGTTCAGATTAACCATATTAAGAAACCTCATTGCTATCTTCTCTGACCCTCAAAGACACATACAGTTTGAACAACAGGAAAGTCACAAGTTCCTGTGAAATACCTATTTTAATGAGGAACCATAACTCTTACCTATGTATTTACCTTCAGATATCTGAACAAGATATTGTATCTTGAATTTTGGTAACAAATATACATCTTTAATAGAAAAATAACATGTTTTAACCATAACCCTGTTATGAATACAAGCATAAAAGAACTATTCAGACAGCATGTTTCAATGTTCATTTTTGGTTTGATATAACCATACCATAAAAAAACTTCTTGGACATCTCATTCATAACTCAAAGACACATACACTTCAAACAACAGGAAAACAACAAGTTCCTGTTAGACTGAACCATAACTCTTTCCTACTGTTTTAAAAGACAACTGACAGGGGTTTCTTTTGCAAATAGTGAGTTCATACTTTCAATACACATTCATCAAAAAGGTAGCAAACTTTTTACCTAAAAGATGCTTATATTCAAGAAACCATAACTCTTTCCATTATATAAGACTGACAAATTATTATTTTTTAATAGGCTAGAAAGTTAAATTTTACTACATATCTAAGTCAGGATGTTTGCAGCTCATGTAAACCATAATATTGAAACATATCCATATAAGGAAAACCATAACCCTACTTTACATACTGGCATAAACAACTGTTAAGGCAGATTGCTTGAATGTTTTGAAGAATTAATTCCTATTTGGTTCAGATTAACTATATTATTAAGAAACTTCTGTTCATCTTCGCTGACATTCAAAGACACATACACTTTGAACAACAGTCAACAATTTCATGAGGAACCATAACTCTTACCTATTTATTTATCTTAAGATATCTGAACAAGATATTGCATCTTGAATTTTGGTAACAAGTATCCATTTTTAATAGAAAATTAACATGTTTTCAAATAACAATGCTTAAATTCAAGAAACCATAACTGTTTTCTTGAAAACATACTGACAAAAGACAATTAACTGACAGGCTATAGCTTGAGAGTTAATTAACACTTCATATGCAAGGCAGATTTTCTGAAGCTGACATGTTAAACATATCTGAAGTATATGTTTAAAAGGCAAACCATAACCCTGCAATGAAAACAGGCATAAGAAAACTATTCAGGCAGCATGTTTCAGAAAGGCAGGAAATTTTTCTTAAATGATGCTTATATTCAGGAATCCATAACTCTTTCCATTAAATTATACTGACAAAAGATTAATTTAAAGGCAAGAAAGTTAAAATTATGCTACATTTCTCACTCAGATTGTTTGCAGCTCATGTAAATCATACTTTGTAAGGCAAACCATAACTCTGCTTTAAATATACTGGCATAAAAAAATATTAAGATAGCATGCTTGAATGTTTTAAAGAATAAATTATTAACAATATTAAGAAACCTCATTGCTATCTTCTCTGACACTCAAAGACGCATATACTTAGAACAACAGGAAAGCAGCAAGTTCCTGTTAAATACCTAATTCCATTACCTATTGAGTTTAAAACACAACAGAGGGGTTTTTTCTTAAATGTTAACATTTTAAATACACATTTATCAGAAAAGCAGCAAGCTTTTTCCTGAAAGACACTTACATTCAGGAAACCATAACTCTTTCCACTAAATTAAACTGACAAAAGATAATTGTACAAGCTAGACAGCTAAATTGTATTACATTATTCAAGTCAGATTTTTTTGCAGTCCATCCTTAGCATAAAAAGAAAGCATATCTTTTTAAGGCAAACCATAACCCTGCAATAGAAAATTATTCAGGCAGCATGTTTCAATGTCTTCATGTTTTGAATAACAATGCTTTAAACTTCTTTGCAATTTTCTCCAAATCTCAAAGAAACAGGAATAACATGAAAGCAACATGTTTCTGATTTCATTAAGGAACCATAACTCTTGCCATTAAAATATTCTTCTGTTAGACAGCTGATTTGCAGCATATTTAATTGCATTCAAAAAAAATCTCACACATCTGTGAATTCAATTAGAATAAATACATTGGACAAATTTTACATAATGTAAAACCATAGCTCTGTTATCATATTATTGGTTTAACTGTTCAGGCAACAAATGGATTTAAAATTACATGTCTAGTACCATGAATACCATTGCGATTTACTTTTTCACATTTCAGAAAGGCTAAATGGACAATCATTGAAGCCCAAATGTAAGAAATACGTTTTCTGATGTACAGAAAACCATAACTCTGTCACTCTTAATAAAACTGACAAAAATACCTATTTTGGAACATATTTGATTGAAATTGAAGTAAAAAAAATGAATTCTTTCAATACATACCCCTTAACAAAATACAGAAAGAGAAATTGGCTTGAAGATTTTCAACTGGCAAGTCATAGCGTGCAAAGGAAGGGATGTGCAAGCAGTGCAAGCAGTGCAAGGGGAAAGTGAGGTCTAAGACTTTACCGTTTGATAGCTACAAGTCAATTGCTTAAGAAAAAGGAAAAAAACACTACCTTAACAATCACTAATGTACCAAACAGGATTTTTTGTCAGTGACCAAGACCTATCATTATCTTTATCAAAGTGTTAGACAGAAATGATGCCCAGCAGTCATTAGAAGAATCTTAACTTGCCTTTCTGAAACTTATCCTAGGTTTTGACCAGAATTACCACCAATTAGTCTGTTACATAAATCAACTATATAATCTACTGGTAGAAGCCAAGAAATTAACCTAAGCTCTTGGAGGAAATGAGATGCTGGTCTGTACATATATCAAGTTAACCTGGCTGCATGCAATTCAAATTTCTGTAAGACTGGAGTTTCCACACTGACCTTAAAATAAACTGCTTAGACCAGTCAAAACATCAGCTTTTTACCAGAAAGAAATTGCCCAAACCTCTTTCATATGAATAACCTATCCCTGTTTAACATCTCTGACATAAATCACCTTATTTTGTCTATGTTTCATGCTGATTTGGAGCTGCCAATTTGTTGTCTATCACTCCATATCATAAATTACCTATTCTTACTGACAGTTCATTTACCTAAATTTAATAGGACACGAGTTGCCAGTCTTCACAACCTAAAGCCTTACATTTTTTTTTTTTGACATGAGCTGCATAACATTCCATTGCTTGAATAACATTCCACTGCATGAATAAAATTCCATTACATGAATTACATTCCATTTCATGAATTACATTAATCAGGCTTCATCAGGAAACATTGCCTTACTTTGTAAGATATAATTTGCCAATCTTCATACATATCACACAACAATTTGACTATCTGAAACTGCACGTGTGTTTGGTTAGAAATGCTTCCAAACTGCATTAACATGAATCACCTTATTATGCTTAGCTAAGCATTTTAGTAACTTACTGTCAGAAATGAGCATCCTGCCCATTAAATTAATCAGCTATATGAGACTGACCTAAACTTCACCTGATCAATATTGGGTTTGGGTTCCCACACACTCTCAATAAATACGTATTATCTTAGTCTTAACCTAGCTTGAACTCGAGCCTTACTTTTGAAAGACGCGAGTTGTAGTCTTTATACATATGAAACCTAAAAACTTGACCTGTGTTTGGTCAGAAATACTGCCTAATTAAAGTGCCTGAAAATGGATCTGTTAAACCTACTTATCTCAATCTTGTTAAGTTAAAAGTCAGAAATACTGAACAGTCCATAATAACAGTATAAATTGTGTTAACACCTTAACCTATCTAAAGCCTAGCCATTTGTGGTCAGACAGGAGCTGCCTAACATTCTGTTTATGATATGACACAAACTCCTTATACATATATCATCTTTATCTTAACCTAGCTCACTGAAACAAGGCCTTACTTTTGGAAGACATGAGTTGTTAGTCTTCATACATATAAAACCTCAATCTTCAGATCTAACATTTGACCTGTGTTTGGTAAGGAATGCTGCCAAACTGCCTCAAAATGGATTTTTTTCACCTCTTAGTCTAGTCTGAACCTTAAGTTGGAAATGAATTGCCAAACAATCCATATCATGAATCATCTATGTAAGAATGATTAAAACTTTGCCATATGTTTGTAAGACATGAGCTGCCACACAGTCTTCATTCACATATAACCTTAACAAAAAAATGTTAGGAACACAAGGAAATAAATGATAGGTATGACATGTGATTGGGGAACTTCAAATAATTGTCCAAAATAATCTGGCACAAGAAATGCATGTGTCATGTGTTTGGGATGGCTGAAAATCACTGCTCAGAGTACTTAAGGTATGAGAAACCGGAACAAGAGGGAAGAAGTGTTAGGAGTCTTGTATGTGAAGGAAGCTTATATTTTTTTATCCTTTATAGATATAAATACATAACAAGATACCTATATTACTATTTGGAATGGATCAGTGGTCCAGTGGTAACGCACAAGACTGATAACCCAATGGTCCCGAGATCGATCCCCGCTCCTCCACTAACATTACTTATTGTCTTTAGGATGAAATGTTAAAGAACCAGAGGTGTCTCTGGAATGGGATGCTTTCTGTATCTTACACTATCCCCCACAACATAAAATAACTAATCTCTGAGGGGGTGTTGGTAATATGGGCAACCGGTACCGATGAAAAAAAACTGAGAAAGTCAATATATTACTTTTAAGTTAGGTTCAAGCTGCACAAAAAAACTGAAGAAAGCATGGAATCTATGAGAAGTTAAGGTTTAGAAATACAGTTTAGATCAATTATCTTAATTTACAGAATGTTATAAAGACTATATGCAGCAAATGTACAAGAGTATGAAAAAAGCATGCATATAATATACAACAAATTACAAACAATAACAAACAACAACTACTACTAGCTAACTAACAAGCAACTTCACTGTCCAGCCTTATACTGACCTACTCATCACTGGCTTGCCGCTCTTTATAAGTTAAACCATAACCCTGCTATGAATACTGACATAAGAAAACTACTCATGCAGCATGTTTCAATGTCAACCTTTGGTTTAAAAAAACCATACTATTCAGAAACTCATTGGCAATCTTCTTCAAAATTCAAAGAAACATACACATTGAATAACAGGAAATTAACATGTTCCCATTTAATACCTAATTCCATTTAGGAACAATAACTCCTTTCCATTTGTTTCAATAGAAAATAGACATATTAAAGAAAAATGATTTGTACATTCTTTTAATACACATTTATCAGAAAGGCAGCAAGCTTTTTACTAGATGATGCTTGTATTCAGGAAACCATAACTCTTTGCATTAAACTGTCAAAAGATTAATTAAAAGCTAGAAACTTAAATTATACAGTCGACTCCACTTATAACGACCCCGGTTATAACGAATTATCGGCTATAGCGAACTAATTCTGAAATCCCAAGCCGATTCCTTCTTTATTTTATGTTAAATCACATCGCTTATTACGTACTCGCTTATAACGAATTTTCGGCTATAGCGAACCATTTTTCAAGTCCCAAACGGAGAAAAACACGTTAATTTCCTCGGCTATAGCGAACCATTTTTTTTCCAGTCCAAAATGGAGAAACAAAAACGTAAATTTCCTAGGTTGAAACGAACTGTCATAATTGAAAATCGGGATGCGCTCGATTCATGAATATAAACTGTGAAACTTTTGTTTACAATAAATCAAATGCATGTGCACAATAAATTGCCCCGCATAAAATTACCGCTGCCGTAAAATACCGATTGCACAAGTGACCGGTGACAGGTATGCTTTTTCACGGCAAATTTGTCCACCAAAACAAGTCTGCGAAAGTTGTTGCTACTTCGCTTTTAGCGAACTTCGGATATAACGAACGATATTTGAATGTCCCATTGAGTTCGTTATAAGCGGAGTCGACTGTACTACATATTCAAGTCAGATTGTTTGAAGTTCGTGAAAATCATACAAGGAAACATATCTTTATAAGCCGGAAACCATAACCCTGCTTTAAATACTGGCATAAAAAAATAAATCAGCTTGCTTGAATGTTTTAGAGAATTAATCCCTGTATAGTTCAGAACAACAATCTTAAGACACCCCTTTGCCATCTCTGACATTCCCCTTTGCCATCTCTGACATTCAGAGAAACTTACACTTTGAACAACTGGAATGCAGCAAGTTCCTGTTAAATACCAACTTCATTGAAGAACCATAACTCTTACATGTTCCTATGTAATTAACTTCAGATATCTGAACCAGATATTCCATAGAAATTTGAGAAACAGTTGGCGCAAGTGTTAGGTTGGTGAACCCTAGAACTTAGTTGTCACCATCTGTGGCAAATGTTTTGCCTCTGACCATTCCAAGGTGGTAACCCTGTGGGTTTTCATTTTTGTTAATTATTTGTGGTGTGTTTTTATACTGATCAATATATAAATAACTTTTTTCAGTCCTTTTTTTATATATCATAAATATATCTTAAACAGAAAACCAACATGTCTTCAAATAATAATTCTTACATTCAGGAAACCATAACTCTCTCCTGTTGATTATACTGACAAAAGATATTTGACAGGCTAGAAAATTAAATAGCACTAAACAGACAAATGAGATATTTTGCAGCTCATATTTTACATACTTATAAGGCAAACCATAACTCTGCAATGAATGAAAGCATCATGTGCGAGTGTAAGAAAGAAGCATGCATATAATACAACAAATTACAAACAATAACACTAGCTAACAACTTTTTTCTAACTACAGCTAACTACATTTACAACAAGAGCCGGTCGAACCGGGTGATGCTCCCCAAATAGGTTTTGGACACAGAATAGTGTGTCCCTAAAGTCTTTGCCAAATTCAGCATAAAGATATTATGTTATTGGTAGTCGCTGAAGAAAGGTTAAAACTGAATAAATATGCTATGAAGAATGTAATACAGTTAGCATTTTATTCTTTATTTTTCTATCTTCTCAGACAGTGGCAGTCCTATCCAAACAGTGTCATGGTCACTGAAGTAGGCTGGTGACAGGTAAACCAGAGGTTTTTGATACCTATTGTAGTTTCAGAGTTATGTTCTGGACAAAGTTCGAAGTGTAAAAATGAACAAAGGGCATTATAACTCAAAAATTAGGCAATGCAGAGTTATGGTTCTTAAGCACTGCACTTCTACTCAATAAGATCTATCTATCTACAAAGTTTCTTGTTGATACTTCTTGTAGTTTCAGAGTTATGTCCCAGACAAGAAAATGCAGATGAACGGATGGACATATGGACGGACAAAGCAGCGACTATATGCTCTCACTTTGGGGAACATAATTAATGAACAATACACATGGTGGTGGGGACTTGGACTAAACATAAGACTAGTTTTCCCATTTTGTCTTCAACCTAGATGGAGGCAGATGATTCCTATGGGATGGTGAAGACAAACAGACTGACCTAATGGGACATCAGTTACAGTAACCAATCCAACCTCCCCTCCTAGAGAGCCCCTCTCTCTAGTATTCCCTTTGGTGACCTCAGGTAGCACTGGCATAGCCAGATCTACCTCTGCAACTATCAGACCCTCCTTGAGTACAAGACCCACCAAACATCCTCTGGGTGGAAAACAAACTCCTCAGGAACATCAAACCCAATACGTGTGACATCAGAGATGGGCATGTCCAATGTCTACCTGTGGACGAGCCCCTGGTCACCTGGAAGTGACTTGTCCAAAGACAGGTCAACTTCACTGACCAGCCTTACATAGACTTACTCACCACTGGCCTGTGGCTCTTTATAAGACTTAAACCATAACCCTGCTATGAAATCTGACATAAGAAAACTATTTAAGCAGCACATTTCAATGTCCATTTTTGGTTTTAGATCATACCATTCAGAAACTTATGAGCCAGCTTGTGGCTCTTTATAAGACAAACCATAACCCTGCTACGAAAACTGGCATATTAAGCAAACTATTCAGGCAGCATGTTTGAATGTCAATTTCAGTTTTTAAAAACCATACCATTCAGAAACTAATTGGCAATCTTCTTCAAAATTCAAAGAAACATATACTTTAAACAACAGGAGGGCAACGTGTGCCTGTTAAATACCTATTTCAATGATGAACCATAACTCTTCTTTATTAATTTTAAAAGACAACACTTTTTTTTAGATAATGTTCTCATACTACACATTTATCAGAAAGGCAGCAAGCTTTAAATGATGATTATATTCAGGAAACCATAACTCTTTCCATTAAATTAAACTGATAAAAGATTATTTTAAAGGCAAGAAAGTTAAATTATACTACATATCCTAGTTAGATTGTTTGCAGCTCATGTAAATCATATATGGAAGCATATGTTTATAAGACAAACCATAACCCTGCTATGAATACAGGCATAAGAAAACTATTCAGGCAGCATGTTTTAATGTACACTTTTGGTTAAAATAACCAGTTTTCCATATCATTAAAAATATTTTTGGATACCTTCATCAAAACTCAAAGACATATACATTTTGAACAACAGGAAATCAGAAAGTTATGCTAAATTGAACCATAACTCTTACCTACTGTTTTAAAAGACAACTGACAGGTTTTTTATTCAATTTATATGTTCATATTTAAATACACATTTATCAGAAAGGTAGAAAACTTTTTTTCCTAAAAGATTTTTTTATTCAGGAAACCATAACTCTTGCCATAAAATCATATTGACAAAATATTATTTTACAGGCAGAAAGTTAAACTATACTATAATTATAACCAAGTCAGATTATCTGCAGCTCATGTAAATCACAAATGGAAGCAAATCTTTATGAGGCAAACCATAACCCTGGTTTAAATACTGGATTTAAAAGATATAAAGGCAGCATGCTTGAATGTTACACATACACTTTGAATAACAGGAAAGCAAGTTCCTGTTAAATACTTATTTCATTGAAGAACCATTACTCTAACCTTTTTATTTACCTTCAGATATCTGAACCAGATATTGAAACTTGAATTTTGAGAACCTGTTGGGGCAACTGTTAAGTTGGTTGTTTACACTGTGGTACAACTCTGATGATTCCAAGGTGTAAACCCTGTGGGTTGTGATTTTTGTTAATTGTTTGTGGTGTGTTTTCTTAATTGATTAATGAATAAATTAATGCTCTTTTTTCCTCTCTATGTTTTATATGTATAGGGAGGCTGAGTTTTCCAACTGCTTTTTCCTGACATGCTTTTTTCAGTCTTTAATTTGACATTAAAAGTTTATCTTAAACACAAAAACATCCTCAGATAATAATTCTTACATTCTGGAAACCATAACTCTTTCCTTCAAATTATATTGACTGAAGATAATTGTACAGGCTAGACAGACCAATCAGATCTTTTGCAGCTCACATTTAACATATATGGAAGCATATGTTTATAAGGCAAACCATAACCCTGCTATGAATACACTTTGAACAACAAAAAATCAACAAGTTCCTGCTGAATACCTAATGCCACTGAGGAACCATAACTCTTACCTTTTAGTTTTAAAAGACAACACACAGGGGTTTTTTGCCAAATAATGTATTCATAACTTCATATTTATCAGAGAGGCAGCAAGCTTTTTCTTAAAAGATACTTATATTCAGGAAACCATAACTCTCTCCATTAAATCATACTGACAAAAGATTTTTTACAGGCTAGATAATTAAATTGTAGTACATATAGTCAAATCAGATTTTGTGCAGCTCACATTTAACATATATGGAAGCATATGTTTATAAGGCAAACCATAACCCTGCTATGAATACAGGCATAAGGAAACTATTCTGGCAGCAGGAACAAGTTCCTGTTAAATACTTAATACCATTGAGGAAACATAAGGTTTACCTATTAGTTTTAAAAGACTGTCTTTCTTTCAGGAAATTATATTTTTTGCAGCTCACACCTAACATAGTTGGAAGGATATGTTTATGAGGCAAACCATAAACCTGCTATGAATACAGGCATAAGGTAACTATTCCAGCAGCATGAACATGTTCCTATTAAGAACTTTATAGCATTGAGGAAACATAAGTCTTAAATTACCTATTAGTTTTAAAAGACAATAGACTTACTTTCAAGAAATTAGATATTTTGCAGCTCATATTTAACATAGTTGGAAGCATATGTTTAAAGGCAAACCATAACCCTGCTATGAATATAGGCATGAGGAATGTATTAAGTCAGCATATTTCAATGTCCATTTTAAGTTTAGAATAGCCATATCATAAACTTCTTGGCCATCTGCTTCAAAACTCAAAGAAACATACACTTTGATCAACAGGAAAGAAACATGTTTCTGATTTCTTCGAGGAACCATAACTCTTATTATAATATTCTGATGTAAGACAACTAATTTTCCAGTATATTATTTAAAAAAAAAACATTTATGACACATCTGTGAATTCAATTTGAATAAATGCTGGACATATATATTTAAATAATATAAAACCAGAACTCTGTTATCATAACAATAAAGGTAACTGGCAACCTGCTGACAGTAGGAATGAATTCATTCAGACTTCAAGCATTTTGATTTCAAATAATAGTACCATAAATACTGTTGCATTTACTTTTTTTCACATTTCAGAAAGGCTATTTGGACAATCACTGAAGCCCAAATGTCAGAGGTACATCTCCTCAAACCACTTTTCTGGTGTACAGAAAACCATAACCCTGTCACTCTTAATAAAACTGACAAAAATATACCTGTTTAGAAACATAAAAAATTCCCCACATACCCCTTAAGAAAATAAAGAAAAAAATTGGCTTGAAGTTTATCAATTGGCAAGTCTTAGCTGCAAGTGAAGGGTATGTGCAAGCAGTGCAAGGGGAAGGTGAGGTCTAAGACTTTACCGCTTGATAGCTACAAGTCAATTACCTTAAAAAAAAAAAAAAAAAAAAAAAAAAAAAAAAAAAAATTATTTATGTACCAAACAGGATTTTTTGTCAGTGACCAAAACCTATCAGTATCTTGATCAAAGTGTTGGACAGAAATGCTGCCCAGCAGTCATTACATTAGAAGAACCTTAACTTGCCTTCCTGAAACTTATTCTAGGTTTTGACCAATTAATAAGTTTGTTACATGAATCAACTACATAATCTGCTGCTACAAGCAAAGATATTAACCTAAGCTCTTGGTGAAAATGAGATGCTGGTCCAAGCCAAGAAATCAACCTAAGCTCTAGGTGGAAATGAGATCCTGGTACAAGCCAAGAAATCAACCTAAGCTCTTGGTGGAAATGAGATGCCGGTCCAAGCCAAGAAATCAACCTAAGCTCTTGGTGGAAATTAGATGCTGGTACAAGCCAAGAAATCAACCTAAGCTCTTGGTGGAAATGAGATGCTGGTCTTTACATACATCAAGTTAACCTGACCCCTTTCTGTCAGAAAGGGGTCATGAATGACCTTATCTTGCAAGTCTGATATTTAACCAAAGTTACTGAAAACAAAACCTACTACTGCCTCTGCCTTCACAAAAATTAACTTCTGTAAATCAATCTAGGCTTTGGTAGAATTGCTGCCAAATTGGCTTTCACACGAGTCCCATAACCCAGACATCTAGAAACTTTACCAAAGTTTTCCAAGGGAAGTAGTTGTTAAACAGCTCTTACATAAACGACCTTATCCTATGTTTCTTGCTGATTTGGATTTGTCAATTTGACCTTTACATGAAATTCTTAAATTTTACAATGAAAAACTTATGACACATGCTGCTAAAGATTCCAAAGCACTGGAATCACCTTTACCTTCGTATTTGAATTATAAGCTTGGTATATCACTGTACATAATGAGCTGCCAAACAGTCTTAATTCAAACTGCTTAAATCTGCCTAAATAAAGCCAATCTAATTGTTTTGGTCAGAAATGCTGCCAAAATGTGTGTACACATATTAACCTATTTATGTTTTGGCCATCAACTTATCTTGCTTCTCTGGATCTTTTAAGATATTGCCAGATATGAGCTGCCAATCTGTCCAAAGTAAAAATACTTAAGACTGCCTGAAATTTTAACTAGTTTGTATATGAGATGAGCTGAAAAGCACTTCATACAAATAACATCTTAGCATACCTGTCAAGTCTCACGGTTTCGCCGTGAGTCTCACGCTATTTATAGTGAATTTGGACCCTCACGCTGATTAAATAATTTCTCACTCATTTTTATAAAAACAAAATGAAAAAAAAAATCAACAAATTATAAAATAATTTTGAACGGCAATATTGTATTTTTTCCTTCCTGATTACGCCAAATTGAGCTATTAGTGGTGTATGACCTAATATCCGGAAACGGTGATAGCATAAGATTTATAAATTATCAGAATATCGCACGGTGTCAATGTAAACAAAGTGAATATGGAGTATAAATGAGCCCAGAATGCACCACAGACGACCTAGAATTTCAAAATTTTCCGGGGGAGGACCCCCGGACCCCCCCTTTTATTTTATCTCACTCTAACCTTCTCCAGACCCTTGACAGGTATGTCTTAGTCAGTCTAAAATCTAACCTATGTTTTGTCACACCTGAGCTGCCTATTACTGCATAATTATTATAAATTACCCAATCTTACAGATACTTATCCTAAATTTTATAAGACATGAGTTGCCAGTCTTCAAACATGAAACAATTTTAGGAGCAGCAGTGGTCAAGGAGTTGGAGCGCCATACTCCTGATCCAGAAATTGCTGGTTCGAATCCCATCAAGGTAGAGAGTCTACATTGACATACCACGTCCCTCACTTTCAGCTTGGGTACCGTCAGGAAGCAGTCATCAAGACAGATTAAGATAATTTGAAAGTATTTGCTTCTCAATAGATGTACATGTGTATAATAAATAAGTTATAACTAAACATGTTACACCTAAATTTGCTTATCTGAACCTTGAACTGTGTTTGGTCTGAAATGCTGCCAAAGTACTTTAACATTAATCACCTTAATTAATTAACCTTGCTTGTCTTAGCCTTTTCTTAACTTAAATGAGCAACCATACAGTCCTTTTAATGAATCATGAAATGAACTTCATAAGACCAATACCTTGTTTTACTTTAGACATGAATGTGCACACTGGTTTTATTTCATACATATAAAATCTTAAGCCGTCTGTCAAACACATGGCCTGTGTTTGGTAAGGAATGTACCCAAATTGCCTTAAAGTGAGTCTCCTTAACCTGCTTGTCTGAATCATTTGAACAATTGTTGTCAGAAATGAAATGCCAAACAATGATATCATGAATCAGTGTGTATGTGTAAACACCTTGACCTATCTAAAGCCTGAATTTATTTTAGACATGAGCTTCATAACATTCCATATCATGAATTACCTTAACCAGGCTTCATCAGGAAACACTGCCTTACTTTGTAAGAGATGACTTGCCAATCTCCATGTAACACCTCAATTTTCCTATCTGAAACTTGACCTGTATTTGGTAAGAAATGCTTCCAAACTGCTTTAACATGAATCACCTTAACATGCTTAGCTAAGCCTTTTAGTGACAATTAGAAATGAGCATCCTGCCCATTTAATTAGCCAGTTATAAGAGACAGACTTAACGATCACCTGATCTTTACTGGATATGAGTTGCCACACTTTCATAATAAATATATCATCTTAATCAATTGAGCTATAAGCCTTACTTTTGGGAGATATGAGTTGTTTGTCTTCATACATACAAAACCCCAATCTACCTTTCTAAAAACTTGACCTGTGTTTGGTCAGAAATACTGCCAAAGTGCTTAAAAATTAATCTGTATAACCTACTTATCTAAATATTGTTGTTATCCTGAGAAACACACACTGCCAATCAGTACATATCTTGTATCACAGTATATGTGTTACCACCTTAACCTATCTAAAGCCTAACCAATTGTGGTCAAACATGAGCTGCCACACACTCCTAATAAATATATCATCTTTATTTTAACCTAGCTCACTAAAACATGGCCTTACTTTTGGAAGATATGAGTTGTTAGTCTTCAGTCAGGCATATAAAACCTCAATCTGCATATGTAAAACTTGACCTGTGTTTGGTTTTGGTAAGGAATGCTGCCAAACTGCCTCAAAATGGGTATCTTTAACCTACTAGTTAATACAATCCAAATCATGAATGATCCATATAAGACTGATTAAAATTTTCATTTTTATTTGTCAGGTATGTGCTGCCACACAGTTTTCATACACATAAAACCCTAGGAATTTCAAAGCTACATTTAATGGGTGCATAGGATAGCTTCAGGTAACATCCCTTAATGTTGAGAGATATTGCTAGCTATACTAGCTAGCTAACCACCACTACAACACACACACACACAAACAACACACACAACACACACCACCAACTTTTTTTTGTATTTTTTTTTTTTTTGTATTTTTTTTTTTTTTTTTTTTTGCATTTTTTTTTTTTTTTTTTACTACTACTACTACTACTACTTCTACTACTACTACTACTACTTACTCTTACCTACTACAGCTAACTACATATATATAAATGAACAATACACAAGGCGGTGGGGGCTTGGACTAATAGGACTGGGTCCCCCACTTTACCTGCAACCTTGAAGGAGGCCGACGATTCCTACGGGAACGACGAAGACCAACAGACTGACCTGCTGGGACATCAGTTACAGTAACCAATCCAACCTCCCCTCCCAGAGAGCCCCTCTCTCTGGTATTCCCTAAGATAACCTCAGGTAGCACTGGCATAGCCAGTTCCACCTCTGAAACTAACAGACCCTCCTCCGGTATGGGACCCACCTGGACATCCTCAGGGTGGAAAACAAACTCCTGAGGAACATCAAACCCAATACCTGTGACAACAGAGACGGACGTGTCCTCTGGGACTGCCTCCATGTCTACCTGCAGACCGAGCCCCTGGTCAGCTGAAAGTGACTCATCCAAAGACAGGTCAACTTCACCAACCAGCCTTACATGTACATCGACCTCCTCACCACTGGTTTGTGGCTCTCTGAAAACCTCCCGTTCCACCTCACCTGAAAGAAGAAGAAAGAACAAAACATTAGTCCAGCAAATTTAGCAATGACTAGTCTCCTAAAAGTCTGTGCTTAGTATGCATAAGCTACATCTAAGCAAAAAAAATACTAGAACAGTGTAACCTTCTCAGGCAAAAATTATGGAAAATTTCATGATACTGTAATAGAACTAAAATTCCTAAAGTGTACTGATTTTACCAGCAAGAAATCTATTACTGGAAAAAAACCGGTAGGGCTGGGTTATGCTCCCAGAAGTGCTCTGGTTCATAGGATTAAGAACTTTGTAGAGGAAAACAACATTATGTAGTTTATTGTGTTGAAAGTAATCTGCAAGGAATTGAATTTCCTAATGAGTACCAAAATGGATGGCATGACTTCAAGGCAAAATTTATAATTATTTAGATTAGTTCAAATAATGACATAATGTATTGTATATACTGGTACACATTTGACTAAACAAAAATTACTGCCTTCACATATATAATGTCTGTTAAAACATTATGTACAGAAATAAGTTTGAAAAAGTAACTTTACCTTAATAATTAGGCCCAAAAGCGATGATTACTATACAGGGTGTATGATTTATGGTCCGGCCAAAAAATATGAAAATTTACACAGGACAACAATGGAGTTATGATTCTTGAGCACTGCACTTCTACATCAGATCTATTCACCTATGAAGAATTATCTTGTTAACTCTTGTCAGTCTTTCAGTTTTGTGTTGGACAAAAAATAAGGTATAAAAATTAACAAAGGGCAATAACTCAAAAATACACAATGAAGTTAAGGTTTTTATGAACTGCACTTCTCCACAATAAGATCCAATCTTCTACCTAGTTTCATGTTGATATCTGTTATAGTCAAAGTTATGTGGTGGACAGAAATATGATATAGAAATAAACATTCAAACAAAAGGGCCATGATGGCCCTAGATCACTAACCTGAATACTTTGCCTTTGGGTCTCTGAGCAAACATCAGAAGCCTTTTAAAGGTTCTCCCTATATAAATCTATATGAATTCATGTGACCCCCCAGGGTAGGGCCAGTTTTTCCTCAAGGGGCATAATCTGAATAAATTCGGTAGAGTACCTCTAGCTAATGCTCTATGCAAAATGTCTTAGTTCTAAGTCTTGTTTTAGACAAGAACATTTTTTAAGTCTTCCCTATATAACCATTATAAAATCAAGTGACCCTAGGCCAGACCATTAATAACCCCAGGGGCATAATTTGAACAACCTTGGCACAGGACCTTCAGCTGATCCTCCATAGAAAAATTCTTAGCCTTTAGATTTATGGTTTCAAGACAAGAATCAAATGACCCCTGGGGAAGGGCCAATTTTGACCCATGAGGCATAATTTGAACAAACATGGTAGAAGACCTTTAGCTGATGCTCCATTGTAGGACAGCGCGCTCGACTATTCTCAGTACTTGACACTAAAGGGTTATAAAACTTTATAAACTCAAAATTCACAAAAAATCCTTGACAAAGTTACCTCCTCTTGTGGCAGTCTAAAGCCATGATGATAAAAATATGTTTTAAGTTAATCTGCAAGGGAAAGGTGACTAGTGCTACCTTTTCAAAAACTTTAACCAAATTTCTAAGTTGAAAAGGGGCCATACCGGTAATTCACACATAATGCTGGACACAGTAACCCTCTTCTGTGAGCAGACTAAGCTCTTGATGGTAAACAAGTATTGTGAGTTTCAGGGCTATATCTGCAAGGAAAAGGTGACCAGTGCTACCTTGCCGAAAAACTTTAACCTAATTTCTAAGTCTAAAAGGGGCCATAATTCACACAAAATGCTGGACACAATTACCTCCTCTTGAGATTAGACTAAGATCTTGATGGTTAACAAGAATTGTAAGTTTCAGGGCTATATCTGCAAGGGAAAAGTGACTAGTGCTACCTTGCCGAAAAACTTTAGCCAAATTTCTAAGTCGAAAAAGGGGCCACAATTCACACAAAATGCTTGACACAGTTACCTCCTCTTGTTAGTAGAGTAAGCTTTTGATGGTAAACAAGTATTGTAAGTTTCAGGACTATATCTACATGGGTTAGGTGAATAAAGTTACCTTGCCGAAAAACTTTAACCTGAACCTATGCCAACGCCGATGCCAATGCCAGGGCAAGAACTATAGCCCTCCTTATTCTTTGAATAGTTGAGCGAAAAATATCTAAGTTTTAGGCTTTGCAGTTTCAGACAAAAAGTTTTTTAAAGATTCCCTTTATAAGCCTATGTAAAATCAATCTACCTCTGGGGCAGAGCCAAATTTGACCCCAGGGGTATAATTTGAACAAACTTGAAAGAGGTCCATTAGACAATGCTACATACCAAATCTTAAGGCTCAGGCCCTTGTCATTTCAGACAAGAAGATTTTCAATTTTTCCCTGTGTAAAATCAATTGACCCCCGAGGTGGGGCCAAATTTGACCCCAGGGGCATAATTTGAAAAAACCTGGTAGAGGTCTACTAGACAATGCTACACACCAAATCTTAAGGCTCAGGGCCTTGTGGTTTCAGACAAGAAGATTTTCCTTTCAGTTGCGGCATACTAACCAGAGTTCTTGATGGAATTGAATTCTTTGAAAAACTTTGGTAGATCTTCATGCAAGGAATATACCAGGCATCTTTTGTTAATGTTGGCTTAGCGGTTTAGGAGGAGAAGTCGTTCAAGTCAAATTGTTGACGACGCACCCCGGACAATCAACAATCCCTAAAGCTCAGCCTGAGCAGTGCTCAGGTGAGCTAAAAACTAATTTCGTAAAGAAAATGTTCAAATTACTATTTGTTTCATACTAATTATAATTTATATGTTTGTTGTTTATATTACAATGCTTTTGGTATAATTTCATTACCTATAAAGGAAGTGTAGTCGTTTTGACAGTTTTGGCATATTTACGGTTACCACAAAAACTGCCATTTTATAAAAAATCTAACTCTTAGACAAATATATTTCTTTTTATTTTTGAACTCCTCATTAAATTTTACCTTCTATACAAAAAAAGAGAAAATTCCATGAAATGAATTTTTCAATATCTCTATATCCATGTTTATTTTTCTCATTATTTGTCAAGTGAAGAAATATGAAGAACTAATTTTGTAAAGAAAAATGTTCAGATTATAATTTGTTTCATACAGCATCAAAAGATAAAGTAAATTTGTGTAAAATCATGTTTGTTGTGTATAATTTATTAAGCTTTCTGGTACCATTTTATGATCTTTAAGAAAGTGTTACTGAATAGTTATTTTGACAGTTTTGACATAAACAGTTACCATGGAAACTGCTATTTCACAAAAAATTCAACTCTTCAACATATATTTTTATTTTTGAATTCACCATAAAATTTTACCTTATGCACCAAAACATTAGAAAATTCTATGAAAGGATTAAATTTTCATAAAACTGTAGAAAATGTCCTTAAATTATAGAAAATATGTTTGAAGTAAAGTGACCATCAGATTCATTCTTGTGATCTTTCATCCTGTTGGTTATATAGTAGCTTGAAACATTTAACCATGAAATGAATGCCTGTGCTTTGACTGGTGAAGACGCCACGTTCCAGAACCTTTCATAAGGTACAGCAAGCACCTGCTTTAGGGATACTATATTCTATATTAAACTGGAATTCCCCAAGTAAGTGTTTACAAAAAATGCATTTTTCCATTCAATGTAACCTACTCAAGCAGAATTTTTTGTCAGAAAACAAAGACTTCATCACAAACAAGAAATCGGTAGAACCGATGGATGCTCCCCGAATAAATGCCAATTCCAAAAGGGCTATTGTTTAATACGTATTTTTTTTAAAGTACGAAAAATAACAAAGGGCAATAATTCCTAAATTATATGCAAAATAGAGTTACGGTTCTTGCACGCTGCACTTCTCCTCATAGAGATCTATCTACCAATAAAGTTTCATGTTAATATCTCTTATACTTTGTGAGATATGCCCCAGACAAAAAATAAGTATGAGAAATTTCAGAAGGCAGTAACTCAAAAATTAATAAAGCAAGAGTTATGGTTCTTGTGCAATGCACTGCTCATCAATGAGATCTATCTACTTATAAAGTTTCAAGTTGATAACTCTTATACTTTGTGAGACATGCCCCAGACAAAAAATAAGTATGAGAAATTTCAAAAGGCAGTAACTCAAAAATTAATAAAGCAATAGTTATGGTTCTTGTGCACTGCACTGCTCATCAATGAGATTTATCTACTTAATGAGATCTAACTACCTCTGAAGTTTGGTCTTGATAACTCTCATAGTTTTTGTGTTATGCTCCGGACAAAATTATGACAGACGAACGAACGGACAGACGGGACGGACGGACGGACAAAGCGGCAACTATATGCTCACCCTTCAGGGAGCATAATAAATGTACTCAGAAAGCTGACTCTCCTGCTAATTTTTTTAATGGTTGACATCTGCCTTCAGAAGCGCTAGCATCCTGCCTAAAGTTGCAATATTGAGACTACTAAAGATGGAGAGAAGAAAATAACATCTTTAAATTTTACCATTCAACAGAGAACAAGCTGGTTTAATCCGATGTGTCAAAGTTCAGTATCTGTTCAGAACTTTATCATATTCTCTATTATCTGTGACTGATTTCTGTGACACTCAATGCTTATCTTACATTATCTGACGTTTAACACATAACTTTTATTCTGAGATAAAGGTTGTATTTGCACAGGAGTTTGAAATTCTATCAATAAACAAGGGATATTGGAAACATTATGCCCTCTAAAGAGTTTATTGATAGATTTTCAAACTCCTGTGGTATTTGTAAAGCTTTTCTACTTTGTTTTGCATAAAAAGAATACCTGAAGGCTGAATGCTCCCTATATCTCAACTATGTTTAATAATCCTTTAAGAGAATCAAAACACTGGCACAAGTAACACAATAATTTCCAAAAAGGCATGTAAAGATGTAATTTGATTGGATAATCACTCTGTGTGTAACCATTTAATATTCAAACCTCTCACAATGCAAATTGTCTGAATCTGTATTAAAGGGACGCTACTCTAACATTAACCAATGATATAATTTATGTATATACTGCATGTCAATTTTACTGGCTCATTCTCAAAATTACAAATAATTGAATATATAAAGAACATGTTCAAAAATAGTTCTATAGACACTATATTAGCAATAAATTGCTCTTCATCAACTCTCTATGTTAAGCCAACCTGACTTCTAGGTGATGAACATTCCAAAGTTGAAATTAACAATATAAACAAAGTACTTAGTAACCCCGTAACTAACGGGGTAAATTTCTGCACCGATAAAAGTGTGAAAAACTTTTAATCATAATGCATTCTGTAACAAAGACTGAGACAGTAACTCAGTTTAAACAAGTTCTTCACAACTTCAACCAGAATTTTCACATATATAAATATTTTCTTTTTTATGCATTCAGTCGACCCATCTGTGGGTCAGGCGCTTTAATATACAATTCTGAAAGTATTGGAGTGCTCTAAATTTTCAGGGAGGCCTCTTTAAACCTTCATCTTGCTGACAGCCATTGTGTACACATTTGTGATCAGTGTAGACCATGATCAGCCTGCACATCTGGCAATCAGACCATGGTCTGCACTGTGCACTATTCAGGTAGTATTTGTACCACTAAAACTCCTATACATAGTAAATAATCAACTGCTTTAACTGAAATATGGATATGTCCCTTTTATAAATTTAGCAGGCTATTATAGAGGTGATGTAAAAACAAATTCCTAAAGTATTGTCTGGCAGTAAAAGAAGCAAGTCAAATAGTCGGATTGACATCAGGTGTCAGCAGCAATAACGTTACATCATTATTTGATTGATTTCTCAAGATATTTCCAAATACAAATTAATGGATCAATGCACATAACATACATGTTGCTAATTAAGTCCACACTTGATCAACTTTTCTGGATGGAAAGAAAAAATGAATAAATACATGGATGAAGAGCCATTATCATCATATTAGTAACTATCATCATACAAAGATCTATGTACCCTTCTATAGTTCTTGGTTCGAGTGATATTTTGAGAATTTCTAGATTTTCTGTGATTTTTAGTTTTTTTGTTGTATTTTCTGTATGCAGACATTATCTTAATTGTTTAAAAGCTAAAGTTAGAAGAGAATGGATAAAAAAGTGCATCATTTTCAACGTTAAGGCAACACTGAGGCCATATTTTCATTTCAAATTATCCAACCCCTGTTTTCAAGACATTTCTCAAAAAATCTTTCAGTCATCAACAATTGACAATGAAATGATTATTGACACTATGTATTACAAATGCAATAAAACACGGATCTGGTTCATATTAAAAATATATTATTCATTCTAGCAACAAAATATGACAGAAACAGCCATTTTTTGTCTATCAGACACTTCAACATAAATTTGGCTAATTATGTCTAAAATTTATTGCTTTTTATAATTATATATATATATATATATATATAAGAAACTTAGCATCATTTATGATCCGTAATTAATTAATAAATTAATTAATTCAATTTATGAATTCCATTTATCATGTACGTAATGATATTCTTTAGGTTGTAAATCACTTGTTTCTGCTATTTAACACCATTTCTTAGATGTTAACGGCATGATAATGCTAAATATATCTAAAACTTATTAAATTAAATAATCAAAGCACTGAAGGAACTTGCTGGGGTCCAAGTTTGAAAGGAATTGTGAATTAATCTACTAGTCCTGATTAAGCAGCTGAAGTGTTTATGCAGATATAAGCACAGTATGTTAGTTACATACCAGGAATAATTCATTATTTTTCTTCTCTTTTTTAGTGTTGTACTCAAGAGCTGTATAATTCCATAGTTTGAAAATCCACTTATGATGATATAGTTGCACATTGTGGAACTACTTTTGTTGACAAATAAATAGCAGAAGTGTGAAAAATGACATATAAGACCTTACTGCCATAATGTTACCATTCCCGATTTCTGGAAAGAATTCATCATGAAAAACAATGTAATTCAGACCTTTTTCATAGCAAGACTAGTACATGTATATCTTCTCAAAGGAGATTACCCCTGTCACTTCAGTATTTTTATAACAATCTGTCAAATTTTTTCCTGTTTCCTATATTCTGCACCTTTCCTCAATGCTATTTTAATATCCTCACATTGAAAGGAAGTCTTTAGTTTTAGTTTTAATTGAGTCTGACATTGTCTAATTGTAAAAGTCATATAAGACAAGTGATTAATTACCCAACCATCATTCCTTGGAAGGGCCAGTATTATGACTTTCAATCTCTGTAAGAAACTGCCAACTTCCTAACATACTGGTAAATGGTAATGGGTGGTAGTGGTGCTTTAGAACCCAGAGCCCTCTATAAGTGAGAGTTTAAGTTACACTCAAGGGAAACCTAAAGTTTCACATGGACAGACACTCAGACCGACTCAAAGATGACCATCACCATACTACCATTTTCTAATTTAAGTTGGGAGATAAAAGTCACAAAAAACAAACTGAAATAAAAGAACTAATACCAATCTGTAAGATTTCACCATAAACTTCAAAAACATTCAGATAAACACCAGATTGCAAATGCATTATTATTTCAAACAGAAAAAACAGAATAGCCTTTATAGTACAAGTCCCTCCAAAGAAACTAAAATCCTCACTAGATCAAATCATTCCTCTTTCAAGATCTAACTTTTTATTCACAGAATTTCTAATGAGTTTTCATTCATTGTTAATCATTATAATTACTTTTATCATTTCAACAGACATAATGTACGTTTCTTTCTAAACACAACTACATAAATTTTATATCCAGGCAATGTTAACTGACATCCCTTTTCAAAAACAATTAAATTTCAAATGACGAATGAAACAGACTGCATGAAGCTATCTTTCTGTGATTTGTTCTTCATATACAAATCAGCACATGGGGATTTTTTTCATAATTTAAGAATAAATCTACTCTAGTTCGCACCTATTATTGTCCAGGCAAGTTAAGGCGACACTTCATTTCCAGCATAAAAAACAAATAAATTAAACACTCAAATCTGCAATACAACCTATACATGTAGAAAATTGGATATGGTATCTAAATATTTGGGGAACTATAATATATGCACCTGTAAACACTAATCCCTCCTATGTGGGTCAGACTTCTATTAAAGACAATCCAAGGAATTTTTACCGATTCAGTTTTTTCCATCTTTTTTATTTTTTTTACAACATGTCATTTCAAATTTTGATGCAGAAAGGTTTTGTCCTAAGGTTCTTTTCTTTAAAATATAAATATTTTCTGATTGTTGTAGCAATTCAAATTTCTGAAAAAATTTGCACAGAAGTAGAAAAAGAATGACCAACCTAGCAATACATGTAACAGTATTAAATAACACCCTGAATAAATATTACCATGATACTAAGGTACAACCATGGAATAACTGATGCTCAGTAATGTCAGTACAACAAATCATTATTACAAAATTATAATAAAAAGTGTTCAGTGTATGGTCAAGCTCCTGCAAAATATTTCAGTTACCAAGGTAATTTTGTTAAGTCAATACTGCAAAAATGCATGTATAATGAATATTCAATTTCTATAAGGCTAAAAAAAATTAATGTTTAGTTTCTCAGGCCATTTTTTTCAAAATTATATGAGAGAGGGCGGAAATTTTTTTTTATACCCTCATTTTTTTTTATTCATGATTTTGCACTAAATATGAGGCTTCATATCCCCAAAAATTCATATAAATACAGTTTTAATGATCAATGGCACTGGATATGTTTAAACTACCATCTGTATTAAGATGGTGTTTAATGTGTTGCAGAGTATTAACCTAAAAGATCTACTGAGAGCATTCAATAAAATCAAATCATATTTTACTTTAACTGCTCATCAGTCTCTGTTGTATTAAAATACTTTATAATATGCAACACCACTTTTTATCCTTAACAAGACTTGCTAGAACTTTTTTCTAAATAGAAGTAACATGTCATGTGAAAAAAACACAATAAACTTTTTAGTAAGAATGTAATTCTACATGTACTTATTTGATACATGAATAATAAAATCCTAATTTAAGACAGTCTAAACACACAAAAATTTGTCTTAATCTTTTAAAATTACGTCAAGAGAAAGGCATTGACAAAAGCTTGGAATATTGTTCTGAAAATAAAATTAGTTTTACAAGCTTTATTTTTAACTATTTGTCAAAAATTTGTAGAAAACCAAAAACGTGGCCGTATTTGAATCAATGTGTCGTAAACACCATCGTTGGTGGCCCCCGGTACATATTCCGCACAACTGCATTATGTACGGTAGATAAATAGAGTGAAACGGAATGGATCGAACGTGGGTTTCCGACGATGCGTAAACACTCGCTCGATCGAAGTTATTTGAGACGCATATAGGTTACGCTTAAATAGCTTGCGCACCACTATTAACACATTCGGAACACCTCGGGCGACTTCAATAAGTCACCTCGGAAATAATGTGGAAGGCGCCATATTGGACTTTTTTATAATACAGGTGGTGTCTGCTAAATTGAAAACATTTCTTAAAGCCTCTATCTGTTTATACTTTAAATTAACATTTATTTTCATATTTTACTAATGCATAAGACAGACTGTTTGAGTTCTGCCATCTTTGTTTATATTTAATTAAGCCGAGGCGAATTACCATTTGGTGTATTCATACACTTACATACAAGGTCTTTATACGAAGTTGTCGGAAAAGGCCGAGTTGTTACGATTGCTATTAACATAAACAAACCGTTTACCGCGGTACTTCTTGCCACACCGGGAATAGTAAAAAGACATTTTAATAAATAAATTTTTTTTTGCCAGCGATCGAAAATCGAAGCGGGCGTTCTAAAACGTATGCGGCGGGGCCTGAGAAACAAAACATTATTTTTTTTTAGCCTAATCTATTTATCATTAATTTTTTATGAATTTTTTTTTTGTACAGTATTCCTACATATTGATCAACATGGTGAGGAAAAATTCATACATTAACCTATGAATAAGAATAATCATGTCGTAAATCTGCCACAAAAAAATGTCATACACAAATAAAACTTGTAATTTCAGCATTTGATTTTTGTTTTTGTTTTCTTTTTTGGTTTTGATTTTATTTCTAAGCTAGTATTTAATAAAGTCAAGTTTTCCTTAACATAGCTTATAACATATAACATATCAAAACACATACTTAAAAGTAAATCAATAAATAGCACCTACTTGACTGAGAGGTCACACTGTCCTAAACATACACATATTGCACACAACGTTTTAATTCTAAAGGCATAACAAGAATTGTTCAGTCATAAAGGCAAACACTGCAGTTTAAGTATAGCAAAAAAACATCCTTCTGATCCCTAAGCATTTATCATCTGACGGACATTCTGAGAATCATTTCACAGCTACTAATTAACATAGTACGTACAATATACAAAAACCTACACAATAAAATGAAGTCAGTTCTGAAGATAATAATTTTCATGAATACCAGACCTGAAAAAATGGCGCGCACGATTTTCGCGCCAAAAATGTCAGTGGAACAAAAAGTAACGAAAAACAACTTACTCCCACCAGTGAAGCTCTGGGCAGGGGAACGAAGTCTGCCCAGAGCACGGCGAAGGAAGCCCACCACACGCCTTACCACACTCACAACAGCAGAAGCCATTGAACTCATGTTTGCAACAGAATAGATATCTAAGTCTCTAAGCTAAGCTATCTAGGAGCAATATGTGCTAAAATGCATTGTTTACCTTCCTTTTTATACTGAGTTAAAGGATTAACTCTGACACCAAGGTTCAAAGGTCAATTCACCTGAAGTTACACAGTGGGCGGAGTAAAGAAGCGAATAAGTGAATACGCACGTGACTGGTTATCGTGTCTACCTGTTAGCCTGTCTCATCTGCCCCTGACAAATATGTTTGATGTGAATGGTTCGCTGGGTGCCAGAACATCTGCCCGGTCCTCACTTTAAAAATTAACGTTCTTAACCTTACAATATGTGCTGTATTCCAAGAAGACTAAAGGCTCAACCTGATTGAAGTACACGAACTCACTGATCGATAATTTCATAAGAGAAACTGGCAATGTTCTTAAGAATAAGCAAACAGTATTGTTTGAAGACTGAAACACGAAACTGATTTAAATTTAGAGAGACTTGAGCGTCATACTTATGTGTCCGTTTAGCTTTCGCTTATCCAACGCTAGAAAGCCTCTCTCCAATTCTTTTAGACCATTCTGATTTAATCCGAGCCTAAACAAGTGTTGGTGTGCATTTTCCTCGACAGGAATAGAAGCTGTGTCCTTACACATGCCTTCCGGAGGCTAAATAATTTTGTTCTAGTAAGGGTAGAACAGCCTTTTGTTCGTATCTTAATAGATGGCACGCTCGTAGTCTTTTAGCAGCCTCCATCCTCGTTTTGCCACCTGGGACTTTTTAGGGTAGTTCCTGCACAAATTGGAATGTTGGAATGAGATTAAGCAAATGCTTTTCTAGAAAATAGATGTGTTCAGCATGAAAATAAGCTTTTTTAAGCCAGCGCCTATCTTTTGAATCACTAAGGCTCCACAATAGTGATTTATTGTACCCCTAGAATCCACTGTCAAACGAAAATATACATTGCAATTCGAGTAAATAACGAAGATTGACATTATTTTTTTTTTATAAGTGACATTACAGATGTTTTAAAAGTGCCTGGACTCGCCTGCTTACAGCAACATGAAGATGTATGTTGTTTTTGTTGCGTATCATCTTCAGTTAATTATAAACAAATACACGTGACGTTTCTGATATTATAAGGAATAACCTAAACGCAATGCAACTACAGTGCACCTTACAATACAATGACCAGGAGTACGACTCGCCGAGGAATCGGAACGTGTTCAACCTACCAGCGTCCACTGACAGAATTTTGCTTAAAAGTTGTTTTCTTTAAATTTAAAGAGAAGTTAATATACCATGGAAAAAACATAATTTTATGCTTCTATGCATTATGAAAACTGACGAAAAAGAATTTGATCAGTGCTGGTCAGTAAAATTGGTAAGTAGTAGCGACCTATACCACTGAGCCACCACGGAATGTTATTTACAGAAGTCAAATTAACAATTTATAAATAAAGTACCTACCGGCCCGTGACTAACGCCGATGAAAAAAAACTTTATATTATGTTGTGTTTCTGTAACAAAAACTTAGACATTGTTTGTTAGATGAAACCTGCAAAAGGTTTAAAAAGGTGACTGATAAAACTCCAAGATTTTGGCTAATTGTTCTTTGTTTTAATAATTTAAAAAGATAAGAAAAAAATCAGTATTTTTCAAGGACAACAAAAACCCACAAAGGTCGTTCAGCATGTTGTTGCTTTGATTGTTTTGAAAAAAAATCGACCGCACAAGCTTTTAAACAATAGATACCACAAAACTTCCTTGTATCAGATTGAGGACACAATTTGTTAAAATTTCCGTTTGTGTAGTCTTAGCTACTTAAATAGTTTATTTGCTACTCTAGGATTTTCGCTTAGCGCTCAGAAGTTTTTAATTCAGAGGTAATTTTCTTAATTTATTAGTTATTTTATTCGACCTTATCTATTTCCTGTTATTTCCTTAGAGAACTTCTTTCTTCCAATTTTAAACGTGTAGCGTTTGTTTTTTTGTACAACGCATCGAACGGTATCACTGATATTTTTCTTACGGTAAAAAGGTTTGGACATATTTGTTATGCAAATCTATATATCTATTTGAGTCTATTTATCATCGGTACCTTATGTTCATATAAATATGTCAGCAATATACATAACAGATGGTGATTGATACATTGAAATAAATATGTTTTCAGACTAAATCATTTACATGAAAATAGAATTATTGGCGGCGCCGAGAACGGCGACGCCTATATTGGAATAGTGTTTCATTTTGTACCATGCGCTGACGTAATCAATTTGGGAGAATCTTGGATCATTATCAATGTAAAAAATCCAATTATTCGGTACATCACATAAAATATGTCACTTCATAAATCGTATTTATTGATTTTAAAAATAAATTTATCCAAATCAGGTAAGTTTGTATTTTTAATTAAAAGTTTTTGATGCAAAAATTACAGATTTAATAACTTTTCCCGAAACAAATCAAAGCGCTGCAAGTACTTGTGTATTCACTGCATTGATCTAGCAGTGTGTTGCTACTTAATCTGAAATGCAAATCTTTGTTAATTCTTTCAACTATAGCTATATAAAGAAAGGTGAAACCGAGTGGTTAAAAGGTCGGACTTGTAATCTAAGGATAGCTAGTCAAGACACGAGTGCGAACCCCGTCAGCGGCCGTGTCGGCATCGGTTATTTCCTTCAGCAAGAAACTTTATTCTCATTACTTAGTACTTGTTTGTTCCAGGGACGGATTTGAGAATGATTCTATTAGCTAAAATCTTTCGTCACAATCGAAATAAAATTGATTTGTATAAACTAACTTGAAAATAGAAATTGTACAAAATCTGTCGTTTTAATGCAATAATAAAGAATGAGTCTGTCTTTGTGAATACAGACACAAGGATGAATTTGAAGAACACTCTTACTTTGCTGGAGTCAATTCAGTCGTTATAGTTACAAAAAATATATCTGTTCACTACGCCACTAAACCGTTAAACCATGAATATGATAGAGTACCAGTTGTTCTTCGGGTGTTATCTAGTGCAGACAAATTACAAAATATTTGAAATGATGTAATACCATACTGGAATGTGGAATTCGAACAAAGATGTTACATGTAAGGTTTTATTTTTTGGATGTCGATAACATAGGAATTGTTATTTCAAAATCGAGGACACACCTTCAGAGACAAGTATCTTGGTATATTTTTCACCAAATCTGGGAATATTATGCGTACAAGAAAATATTTAGTAGTAAAGCCCTTCATCTATTATAGGAGAATGTGTACTCCATAGTTGATTAGTTGACTGTCAGGTCGGCAGCTCTCTTTGTTCCAATTTCAGAAATACACTCACACTGCTACTGCTACACAAAAATTCGTTTCCCGCTTCCTACCAGAGACGGTAATTCCTTAGATATAATTTTCTCTTAAACAAAGACCGGGGAAAAAGCAAGATTACGAGGTGTTTTAAATAATTTATAATGGCCATTCTCTTCTACAGTTCTCTTCTACAGAAATAACCGTCCATGGATCTCAAATTCTCATTCTCTGTGGGAGGAAAAACGTATTCTTGGAATTGTCATTCAAGGTTTAAATTTGAAATTTTGACATGTCTTGGGCTGCCTAGAAACTTTGGACAGTAAACTTAGCAACCCTTTTCAAACTTTCCGATCACTGAAGTCATCCTTGTTTCAATTTACTTAATGTGCTATCGATGGTTCAAAATGTTCCTTGGTCAATCGCAGCAAATCTATATAAAGTATAGTATTTAATGTACGTTGAAGGCTTATTACCACTGCATGTGCATGTGTGATGGTATTTTCTTCATGCATACAATATAAACAATGAAAACATAACATTTCTTCAAGAAATAGATTGTAAATCTGAGTTTGTAAAAATTGGATTATATCCTGTCTATCATGGTTGCGCAACCAGGATAGAACAGAAAAAGACACAAAACAGTAGGATTTAAACAGACTAAAATCATTAAAAGGGTATAGATTGTTGAAATAAAGCAAAAGTAGACATTTGGAATATTCAAGTGCTGAATTGTGTCGCAGACGAAAAACACTTGATTATTATCCCAATTTTTAATTTTAAAGGGAGACAATATGCAATTTTCATAAAAAGTGAAAGATCAAATGATTTTTTATGAGAATATAGTCATTCATATCTGGTTGAAGAAAAGTGAATATACATGATTTCACATCTTCAATAAAAGTGATTAAAACATGGATATAATTCAAATGTCCCCCTTTAAAATCTTTTTACATCCCATCTGTAAATAACTTGATTATATCATCAAAATGTACAACATGTACTACACACGTGTACAATTGTTTAGGTTAATTTATACACTGATTATTTATCTTATTTCAAAACAATGTGCGCCGCCTTTGATGCTTTGCATCAAAATTAATCTTGTAAATATACATACGTGAAGATAAATCTTTCTTCTGACATATGTGACACACTATGACTAAACATTATCAAAACTACCCTAACTAGATCATTTCCTTGAACACATAATTCTTGACAATGGTATCAACCATGCCTTTCAATGCTCTTTAGACAAAAGCATAACAAATATTAATATACTGGTGTGGTTTGGTGTATTAGCAAATATTCTATCACTACCAAAAAAATTTATTCATAAAGGGCGAAGTATCACTGAATAGAGTTGAAATTAACAAAATGTGCGATAATCTTTCTGAAATTAGTCTTTTGGAGTATAACCACTACTTCAAGTAAAGTCAAAATACAAACTTGATATTGTTTTTGAGAAAAACATATGTCTCCCCCACATGTCATTTACTTTGAAGTATACTAGTTATAACAGTATTCAAATTTAGACAAATCAAGGGCCACAACTCTGCTTAAAATAATCCAACCAGTATAAACCAATATTATGCGTAACTACACTTGCTTGTAATCAATGCTGTGAAGTTTTGTCAAAATCCAACCAGCAGTAATGGAGATATGTCCAACTGTACACAAATTTGGACAAATCAAAGCCTGTAACTTCGCTTAAAATCATCCGACCGGAACAAGACAAAAATATACATAACTACTTTCCCTTGTCATAATGCCTGTGAAGTTTCATAAAAATTCGATCAGTGGTTATGGAGATAAGCTATATATGTATTCAGATTTGGACAAATTAAGGGCCATAACTCCATCGATAATCAGCCGACCGGAACACGTCAATAGTACGTGTAACTGCACGTGTTAACGATCATTTCTAAATCAGACAAAATAAGACAAGTTATTATTGAAATATGCTTGATGTGTTCAAATTTAGACAAATATAGGCCCACAACTCCACACAAAAAATCAGCTGACCGGGACACGTCAATAATACTTGTAACTACACTTGCTAGCAATCATTCCTGTGAAGTTGTTTTTTTAATCAGACAAGCGGCGATGGAGATACGCCCATATGTGTTGAAATTTGGAAAAATCAATGCCCTTAACTCCGATGAAAATCACTGAACCAGAAAATGCCGACGATATGCCTAACTAGACTTGGTACCAAAAAATCGTAGCTAGTTCTATTGAAATCTAACCAGCTGTTATGGAAAAGGGGCGCAGGCAAATTTTGTGACAAAAAGACAGACAGAAAGTATAAAAACAATATGTCTCCCACCCCGCTATGTGGGGGAGACATAATTACTGGCATTTAGTTTTGGAATTCAGATTTATTTCACTACTGAGCTTATTTGGTGTTAGCAATATCGTCAATTTTATCAAATAGTCGAAATGTCACAATAACAACTGACTGATGCAACATTTTAGTTTAAGTCTGCATGATTATTATCTCACAATTAATTTATAAAACTTGATTATACATCGGTCAAAAGAATAAAAATCTATCTGTCAAAATATGTAAAAAAAATAAATAAATAAATAAAAAATAAAGATCAGTGAAATATTGAAAAGCATTTGTTTTCTGGTGATTAAAACTAGTCTGGTAGTAAATATTCACACGCTACACTAAGTGTGTATTGAAAGAAAATCAGTAAAAAGCACCTAGGATTTTCTGCACTATTTAGCTAGTGATTTTCAACAGTAACAGATCTTGCCCGAATCAAAACTAAGTCTGTTTGTATTGAAATATTTCAACTATTCTCTTGCCTGATGACTGACTTTTCAAACTTTGTCTTAGATATGTGTAAAACTTAATAACTTTTTAAGTATCTCATTTCTGTAAAATAAATACACACCTATAAATTCAACATACTTGAAATGAGTAGTTGCTTTTGGCTAGCAAACACAGTTCTTTCCCATGGTGGCCATACCGCGTGGAAAATGGAGTCATTTAGGCTGTCGCGAGCGGCATTTTTTGGCCTCGATTCGGAGGAGAAAACTGCTTTAAGTATTATATCTTTACATCAATTTAAAGGAGATATAGTGCATGCGAAGCGGAAAATTGTACCCTACATAAGGGTACTAATAATGCTTTTGTCAGATGTACAGTTTGTCTTTAAATTCAGGAAATAAAGAGTTCGTAAAGATATGTTTGCTATCGCGAAAATCGCATCAATTTTCCCAAATGTTAGAAAATTCTGTACATTTGATAAAAGAATTATCAGGGCCAATGTGTAGGACATAATTTTCCGCTTGTATGTGCTACATACCATTAAAATTGACGAAGAAATAAAATACTTCCGGCAGTTTTCTCCTTCTAATCGAGGCGAAAAAATGCTGCTCGCGACAGCTCAATCGTAATAACTCGGCTTTCTCCGATCACTTCGTATAAAGACCTCGTATGTAAGTGTATGAATGCAGTGTTTCTCTTATGCATAAGAAAAAAATGAAGATTTTAATTTAAAGAATGAACAGGTAGAGGCTTAAATAATGTTTTCAATTTAGCTGACACCATTTGTGTGCATTTGTGTGGAGCCTGCCACATTATTTCCGAGGTGACTTATCGAAGTCGCCCGAGGTGTTCCGAATGGCGACAGCCTAAATGATATCATTTACCACGTTGAATGGCCGTCATGTTTCCTGAAAAAATCAGTCTACATCAGTTAAATGCTGTTTTCAGATATGAACATTCTCCTATTGAGGATTTGATCGTTTTCATTTTATTTGTTAATCTTTTAACAGAAATAATGACAATTTTACATTTTATGTTTTATTTCTTTTTTTGTCTTCCATAAAGATAGAATCGGAAACTGATAATTAATATGTAAGCAATATCAAACACACATAACACTTATAGAGAATGGCCTGTCTTTGAATATTGTCTCCATATTGGTCCCGTTTTCTGCCAGGAACTTCAGAGGGAAGCCAGTAACTTTAAACTTCGCTGTAGATTTAATGAGTAGTTAAATAGCTAATCAGAACTTCAAAAAAGTAAAAGAACTGTTGATAATAAATTGACTTGGGAAATTTATCATAATTCAATGAAGAAGGACAACATAAAAATGAAAGAAGGACAACATATAAATGAAAGAAGGACAACATATAAATGAAAGAAGGACAACAGACAACATAAAAATGAAAGAAGGACAACATATAAATGAAAGAAGGACAACATAAAAATGAAAGGACAACATATAAATGAAAGAAGGACAACATATAAATGAAAGAAGGACAACATAAAAATGAAAGAAGGACAACATATAAATGAAAGAAGGACAACATATAAATGAAAGAAGGACAACATATAAATGAAAGAAGGACAACATATAAATGAAAGAAGGACAACATATAAATGAAAGAAGGACAACATATAAATGAAAGGACAACATATAAATGAAAGAAGGACAACATATAAATGAAAGAAGGACAACATATAAATGAAGAAGGACAACAACAAAAATGGTCAATTGTTAGAGCCCTTTTGATATAAGCAACTTCTTATTTTTGTATAATACTACATGAAACATATTAAATCAGACTACAGTTTAATTTTATTTTTTACTCTTTTTTGTCATTTATAAATTAGTTTTTTAAGTGTTTAGAGCTCAAATCATAGTTTCATCTGACAAACGCAAAATAGTCTAAACATTATCAAATAGAAGTGAATCTATTTTAAATGTCTAAAGAACATGATATATAAACATGGTGTGTATTTATTGCTATATTATATTTGTATATTAAAGATACTATTTTAATACTAAAAGCACTTTTCGGTGGCCACAACCTTCACATACCAATGACATGGCAAATAAAATTTATCTCCTTTTTTAATGTTAATAGTCAGTCTACAAACTCTGTATAAATAACACACTTTCAGGTGTTATAGATGGGTAACATTACAGTTGGATGCAGTGAAGGTTGCAAGTTGAAATTATTTTTCAAGAGGGTTAATAAATTTGAATGATTTATAGAATGTGAAAATAAACAATTATGGCATATTCAGTTCAGCTGTCATATATTTTTTAAACTTAATTTCCCTTTTAAACTTTGCTGCCGCAAATTATGCATTATTTGTAAAAGTACAGTGATTTGTTTTCAGTTTGATATAGGAAAGAGGTTAGCATAAGAAGAATGGCAACTTATTTTCAAGACAGATTGTTGTTGTCTGAAGTTTTGACTTTGTTCAGCGTCTTACAGTTAACTTCATGGTAAGTTATGATTAGTAACAATAGAAAATGTTCAAAGATAAAAGTCTGTTTTAAACTTAAAACTAGTTACTCTTAAGACTAATGAAATTAAAAGTGATTGCCTTTATAAGAAAACTAGTAAAAAAATTTTCTTTGCATAGAATGTCCTCTTGTTTTGACCACAGACATATAAATCAGTGCATCTTTACAGCAATGAACATTCAGACCAAATGCTTGCTACAAGTTTTAAAAATATAGTTTGACAGTATATTGGGGAACCATGAATACAAAGTGCATTAAATAGATTTCATCAGAAATTCATGTCATGCGTGTCTTTATTATCTACCGTCAATGAGACTGTTTTACCATATTTCCATTTGTATTTCAGTAATGAGCAGAAATGGGATCACTTTATGTTTGCGCAGTCCTGGCCACCAGCAAGATGTGCTGACGCATTCAGAGATGTATGTGTCATTGTTCTGTGTTTTTAGCTCACCTGAGCACAAAGTGCTCAAGGTGAGCTTTTGTGATCGTCCGTCCGTCCGTGCGTCGTCAACTTTTTCTTCAAACAACTTCTTCTCCTGAACTGCTGGGTCAGTCTTGCTGAAACTTGACAGGAATGTTACTTGCATGAAGCTTTACCAATATTGTTCAAATGGTTCAGGTCTATTGCATCTCTAGACCACAGGAGCTAAAAATAGATTTTCAAAGATGGAATTTTAAAAATCTTCTTCTCAAGAACTACAAAGCCTGGAGCTTAGATATTTGGTATGAAGCATCATCAGGTGGACCTTTACCAAGTTTGTTCAAATCATGACCCCTGGGTCAAAAATGGCCCTGCCCCATGGGTCACTAGTTTTACATAGAATTATATAAGAAAAACTTTAAAAATCTTCTTGTCTGAAACCACAAGGCCTAGAGTTTAGATATTTGGTGTGCAGCATTGTCCTGTGAAACTCTACCAAGTTTGTTCAAATCATGGCTCCTGGGTCAAAAATTGCCCAGCCCCGGGGGTCACATGTTTTATATAGAGTTATATAAGAAAAACTTTAAAAAATCTTCTTGTCAGAAACTACAAGGCCTAGAGTTTAGATATTTGGTGTGCAGCATTGTCCAGTGGACCTCTACCAAGTTTGTTCAAATCATGGCTCCTGGGTCAAAAATGGCCCCCAGGGGTCAAATGTTTTATATAGAATTATATAGGAAAAACTTTAAAAAAATCTTATTGTCAGAAACCGCAAGGCGTAGAGTTTAGATATTTGGTGTGCAGCATTGTCTAGTGGACCTCTATCAAGTTTGCTCAAATTATGTTCCCTGGGTCAAAATTGGCCACGCCCCAGGGTTCTCTTGATTTACATATAGTTATATAGGAAAAACATGAAAAATCATTTTTCTCCGAAACTAATAGGACCATCGTCGGTGACCCCCGGTACATATTCCGCACAACTACATTATGTACCGTGGGATAATTGACTGCTGATTATTCGTTTTCATGAATATTTATTAAAAAAGGGATGTAACTCTTCGTCGAATGAGATGCCGCATTTCAAATAGACTCTTAAGTGTGGAGAGTAGGCATAATGACATGTTACTTAAAATAGACGTATTTTCCAGGATTTAAACATAGGCGCGGAAGGCAAATTGTAACAAGTAATTTCACTGGCTGAGATTCCGCAATGGAAATCTTACGGAAACCAATGAAAGTAGGTAATGAATTATTCATGAGTACGAAATTTTACCAGCCAATTGTCCCACGGTAGATAAATAGAGTGAAACGGAATGGATCGAACGTGGGTTTCCGACGATGTAATAGGACTAGACCTTTGATATTTGGTGTGGAGTATTGTGTTGAGAATCTTTACCAGTATTGTTTATATGTTGGCCCCGTGGTCAAAATTGGCCCCGCCCCGGGGGCCCTTAATATGTAAACAAGAGGGCCATGATAGCCCTGGATCGCTCACCTGAGTACTTTGGCTGTAGGTTTGCTGCTAAGCAGTATTTCATTTTTTAATTGAAAATAAGTGCCTACAAACCAAATATGTAAAATATCAGTCAATAAATAAAGGCTCTATGACAGAAAGTAGAAATATCTATCATAAGATGTGGTGACCTTGACCTTGACCCAGTGACCTCAAACCCTACCCATGGGTAGACGTCCATGCAAGGAACCATTATACTAAATATCAAAGATATTGGTCTGTAAATGAAGGCTCTATGAGGTACAGTAGATAAATCTATTTTTAGCCTCCGTGACCTTTAACCTAATCTTATAATTTCAAAAAGCTTGATAAAGCTTGCTTCATGCCAAATTTTAAAATTCTAGGCCTGGTGGTTTCAGACGAAGATTTTTAAAGATTTTCTTCTATACTGCTATTTAAAACTTGTGACCCCTCGGGCAGGGCCAATAGTGACCCCGGGGACATTTTTCAAACAAACTAGGTAGAGGTCCACTAGACATGCTGCATACCAAATATCTAAGCTGTAGGCATTGAGGCTTTCAGTAAGAAGATTTTTAAAGATTGCCTTTTTTACATATTTAGGGCCCCCGGGGCGGGGCCAATTTTGACCCGGGGCCAACATATAAACAATACTGGTAAAGGTTCTCAACACAATACTCCACACCAAATATCTAAGGTCTAGTCCTATTAGTTTGGAAGAAAAATGATTTTTCATGTTTTTCCTATATTACTATATGTAAACCAAGAGAACCCTGGGGCGTGGCTAATTTTGACCCAGGGGACATAATTTGAACAAACTTGATAGACATCTACTAGACAATGCTGCATACCAAATATCTAAGCTGTAGGCGTTGAGGTTTCCAGTAAGAAGATTTTTAAAGATTGCCTTTTTTACATATTAAGGGCCCCCCGGGGTGGGGCCAATTTTGACCCCGGGACCAACATATAAACAATACTGGTAAAGGTTCTCAACACAATACTCCACACCAAATATCTAAGGTCTAGACCTATTAGTTTCAGAGAAAAATGTTTTTTTTCATGTTTTTCCTATATAACTATATGTAAATCAAGAGAACCCTGGGGCGTGGCCAAATTTTACCCAGGGGACATAATTTGAACAAACTTGATAGAGGTCTACTAGACAATGCTACATACCAAATGTCTAAGCTGTAGGCATTGTGGTTTCTGAGAAGAAGACTTTTAAAGATTTCCTATATAAGCCTATGTAAAATAAATTGACCCCCGGTGTGGGGCCAATTTTGACCCAGTGGCTATGATTTGAAGAAACTTAGTAGAGGTCCACTGGACAATGCTGCACACCAAATATCTAAACTCTAGGCCTTGCGGTTTCTGACAAGAAGATTTTTTAAAGTTTTTCCTATATAACTCTATATAAAACATTTGACCTCTGGGGCGGGGCCATTTTTGACCCAGGAGCCATGATTTGAACAAACTTGGTAGAGGTCCACTGGACAATGCTGCACACCAAATATCTAAACTCTATGCCTTGCAGTTTCTGACAAGAAGAGTTTTTAAAGTTTTCCTATATAACTCAATGTAAAACATGTGACCCCCGGGGCTGGGCCATTTTTGACCCAGGAGCCATGATTTGAGCAAACTTGGTAAAGGTCCACTGGACAATGCTGCACACCAAATATCTAAACTCTAGGCCTTGTGGTTTCTGACAAGAAGATTTTTTAAGTTTTCCCTATATAAATCTATGTAAAATCAACTGACCCCTGGGATGGGGTCAGGTTTGACCCCACGGTCATAATTCGAACAAACTTGGTAGAGGTCCACTAGATTATGCTTCATACCAAATATCTAAGCTCCATGCCTTGTGGTTTCGGAGAAGAAGATTTTTAAAGTTCTAACTTTGAAAATCTATTTTTAGCTCCTGTGGCCTAGAAATGCAATGGACCTGAACCATTTGAACAATTTTGGTAAAGCTTCATGCAAGTAACATTCCTGCCAAGTTTCAGCAAGACTGGCCTAGCAGTTCAGGAGAAGAAGTTGTTCGAAGAAAAAGTTGACGACGCACGCACGCACGGACGGACGACGGACATCAGGCGATCACAAAAGCTCACCTTGAGCACTTTGTGCTCAGGTGAGCTAAAAAGGCAATCTTTAAAAATCTTCTTACAGGAATCCTCAATGCCTACAGCTTAGACATTTGGTATGCAGCATTGTCTAGTGGATGTCTATCAAGTTTGTTCAAATTATGTCCCCTGGGTCAAAATTGGCCACGCCCCAGGGTTCTCTTGGTTTACATATAGTAATATAGGAAAAACATGAAAAATCATTTTTCTCCGAAACTAATAGGACTAGACCTTAGATATTTGGTGTGGAGTATTGTGTTGAGAACCTTTACCAGTATTGTTTATATGTTGGCCCCGGGATCAAAATTGGCCCCGCCCCGGGGGCCCTTAATATGTAAAAAAGGCAATCTTTAAAAATCTTCTTACTGGAAACCTCAATGCCTACAGCTTAGATATTTGGTATGCAGCATTGTCTAGTGGACCTCTACCTAGTTTGTTTGAAATATTTCACTGGGGTCACTATTGGCCCCGCCCGAGGGGTCATAAGTTTTAAATAGCAGTATAGAAGAAAATCTTTAAAAATCTTCTTGTCTGAAACCACAAGGCCTAGAATTTTAAAATTTGGCATGACGCAAGCTTTATCAAGCTTTTTGAAATTATTAGATTAGGTTAAAGGTCATGGAGGCTAAAAATATATTTATCTACTGTACCTCATAGAGCCTTCACTTATAGACCAATATCTTTTATATTCAGTATATAGGTTCCTTGCATGGACGTCTACCCATGGGTAGGGTTTGAGGTCACTGGGTCAAGGTCACCATGGCTTATAATAGATATTTCTACTTTCTGTCATAGAGCTTTTATTTATTGACTGATATTTTACATATTTGGTTCGCAGGCACTTACATATTTTCAATTAAAAAATGAAATACTGCTTAGCAGCAAACCTACAGTCAAAGTTCTCAGGTGAGCGATCTCTTGTTTTATTGTTGTTTTTGTTTTCATTGTTGAATATCTTTCTGTCATGATCTGTAAAGTTGTTGTTGTAGAGTAAGTGTAATTGTAGATTTATGTTACGGGAGTACACTTCAAAGAATAACAAAAATTAGTATGTAGGACACCTTGCAAAAACTACAACAGGAATGAGAACGGGGGACAATAATGTTGCTTATTTTAACAGATGCAATCATTTACTTAAAAAGTGGCACAGTTTTGCAGGACTTTAGCTTTAAGGAGTCAGTACGCAGCATTTACATTGTTTGAATGGCTCAAAATATTTTTTTCTAGCCAATCATAGGACTGTTATTTCTGGGTAATTTTTTTTAGAAAAAAAACCTTTAAAACATTAACAAACTTACAGAGAAAATGTTAGCATATCTATACAAAGAGCTTTGTCAACACTAGTAGCCTGATTACTTATCCTTTTACTATGAATTTTGATCAACACGTTTGTCTTACAATGGATTTTGATCAACACTTGTGTCCTACTATGGTCTTACTATGGATTTGATCAACACGTTTATCTTACTATGGATTTTGATCAACACGTTTGTCTTCATAACCTCAAAGTCAAATTTATAAATAGGTCATTAGGATTGAGCTCAGGACCAGGTGGGCCGATTGTATATCAAATCCCATTTAGTCTAAAAATGACATAGTGGTCAAAACCTACTCGACAAAAATAACAAGGTGGTCAGAACCCCCTTGGTAAAAATAAAAGGGTAGTCAAAACTCCTTCAATGTGTATTTACCCCTCCCTCCAACCCCCTTGGTGATATGAAGAAGTTACACAAATTTTATTGGAACAGAACATTATTGTTTAATTACCAAGCTACACATATCTGCAAATACAGATAATGTGTTTAAGTTATTTGTCCAACCTAAATGTTGTAAATTAAAAAGGACTGGTCTTTTTTTCCTTCTCAATATAACTATTGTCTCCTAATGAGTCTCCTCTCCTAATATTTCCCTGCTCTACATAGACTAGTGACAAAAGATCAAAGAGAGATCAACAAAATTTAGAAACTTAATGTGATAATTATCACAAATTGAGGGGTCTCTTTTTCCTTCTCAATATAACTCAATATAACTAACGTCTCCTAATGAGTCCCCTCTCCTAAGATTTCAAAGAGAGATAAGACAATTTGAGTAACTTGATAATTATCACAAATTGAGGGTGATTTGACTTCCCTTTCATTTTTTTCTGAGGGCTTTTTGACCACCCTGTCATTTGTGTCGAGGGGGTTTTGACCACTGTCATTTTTAGACCAAGGGGGTTTTGACTAAGGGGATTTTGAGTGTCCCCCGGTGGGGCATATAGGGTGGTAATGACCGTCGTGTTCGCTTCATTACATTTTTTCAGAAGATAATATGTTATCAGTCATTTATAAATGTCAATAACATGATATTACATAAGTAATACAATGGTTTACCCTCTTTTAGCATCATGTTTGCCATGTAGGGCCACAGGTGAAGACATGGACAGTTCATGGTCTTTGGTAAGACATTTTTTTACTATTATCAGAAAATAAGCTGGTGATTGGCAAAATATTATGGTATTTTGATAAATTTCAGATTTACGTTTATTATTTTGTTATTTAGTTTTTTTTCACTAAATAATTCACACTGACTGCATATATTTGTTTTGATACTGTCTAGCAAAATTTGTTTAGACAATTTCTGGCCAACATTTTTTAAAACTGCTTCCTGTATGTTTGTTTGCATCTGCCTGGCTAATATATTACTAAGTCTTCCTTATCATTTCTGTGACTCCAGTTGACTCCCTTGACTCCTTTGATCAGACAATATCTGTCTAACTCTTGTTTAGACTTAGTCAGGCTTAGTCCTGTTTGTATGTTGTCCGGCTTTTATAAGTTGGTACACTTCTTTATAATTGATAATACCTGTGCAGCATGATGACTCAATATTTATTTACTTCAGTATCACTTTTTGTTGTGAATATCACTTTCTGTTGACCCACCTGTGATTAGTAATGGACCAGTCACAATTCAAATATCAAATCATATGATAATTTGGTTATTTTTTTCTTTTGATACTGTTATGCTAACCTTATCTTGTGCTCTGTTTAGTTGACCTGTACTTGAGCATTGTCTGGCAAACATTGCTTGTACTATACTCGGCATATATTTGTATATACACATTGTCATGCAAACATTGCTTGTACTCTGTTCGGCAGATATATTATAATCACATTGTCTGGCAAACTGTTTTTGGATTGTATTTGGCAGTTATTTGTATATAAACATTGTAGGGAATACATTGCCGATATTTGTTTAGACATATTACCTGGCAACATTGCTAGGACTGTGTTTGGAAGATACTTGTGTGAACGCTGTCAGGCATGCTTTTGATCCAAGGACCTAGCTTACATTTGTTTTTAAACTTGATGACATTGTCTGGTTTTGAACTTCACATTTGTTTGGGTACTGATACAGAAACATTTACATCATAATTGTGTTTTCAACAATTGATAGAAAATTGAAGCAGTATATTAGGCGTCACTAACATGCTCACTTTGTTGTTTTTTCCAGTACAGTCCAGATATTCTTATTGAAGTTAGCATTGATTCTGACTGACCTACATTGTTAGAAAATGTTATGTAACTCTGTGCCTAAAATCTTCCGATTTCTATGGCTTCTGTTACATGGTGAGGAAATTGCAGTTATAGAAAATATTGCATAATATCATCAATGTAACAGTTCCTGAAAATGAGATGAATTCTTTCTTGCGTATTTTTCAGGCCAAATCTCGGGAAGAAGGGACCTCGTTTCTGCAACAGTAGCTGGCAGTTTGACTATAACAAAATCAAGGTAAAGACCTCTTTTTTTTCACTCCCTTTTTATGCAAATTCTTGTTTCTTGTTGCTCAGTATGGTGCTTTGGGTTTCAACATCATTTACTGTTTTGTTGACAGGAACACATTGTGGCACATCCTGGCTATTCATAGTATATTTATATATAATTGGATTTCATTTATATAAAATTTTTAAGCTAAAGTATCTGGTTTTTTTTTCGTTTTCAAATTCAAGACTGTTATGGCATATTTTAAAAAGGGTTCAGAAAATACAAACACAGAAATGAAGTGCTCTGAGATTACTCAACTACTTCAATCTCAAATGACATCATCATTTGACTCAATGCATCTACTGTATAGAGGGCAAAATAGCACTCAGAAAACAAGTGTTGTTAATGAATTAGCTATATATATGTACTGTGTTCCCATTTACTTTCAGATATTATTGTGATACTTAATTGTTCAGATGGCAGCATAAACACTGTTAAATTGGCATTTTTATTACTTCTATAGTTCACAGAGTTTCAGTGTGAGCTATTATGATACTGTTCAGACCATCGTCCATCAAACAATATCTCTTCTGAGACCAGTATATCAAAGTTGATGAAACTTGGCAAAGATGTTCCTTGTATGAAGTTTTACCAAATTTACACAGAAAATTTAATTCCTTGCAGAACTCTGGTTGTTACGACATGAAGAATGAAAAACTTAGCTAAAACCAAAGGCCCGAGAGCTCTGGAACTTGATGAGTAGCGTCGTCTTGTTAACCTCAACCAATTTTATACAAATAATGTCCCTGGTGTTAATAATGACCCCTCGTCCGCTTCCCCAGCGCCCCCCTCCCCCCACACACACACACTCACATTCGGACAAATGTTTTACATAGAAATATATAAGAGAATCCTTAAAAAATATCTTGTATGAAACCAAAAGGCCTAGAGTTCTAAAATTTAGCATGAAACATTGTCTATCAGGCTTTTACCAAGACTGTTTAAACTTTGCTCTGCCCAGGTGTCTGTCGTTTTACATAAACTTAAATAGGTCATCTTCTTTTCTTACACTTCTGAAATTTAGTGCGTACCATTATCTAGTGAATCTCTATCAAGTTTAAGTATGTCCCTATGGTTATTATTGACCTCGCCTAAGGGGTCACATGCATTACATAGAAATATTTAGGAAAACTTGAAAATTCATCATGAAACTTCTGAATTTTTCATGAAGCTTTGCCCAGAAAACCTCTACTAGATTGTTCAAACTAATCCTGTGTTTACTTTGAGCTCCATCCGGCGGTCAGATTATTGTGTTTTAGAAAGGAAAACTCTTAGAAATATACGTTTCAGAAACCGCAAAACTGAGACATCTGAAATTTGGTGTGTAGCATTATTGAGTGGTATTCAAATTTGTTCAAATAATATCACTGGAGTTAATTTTTGCATTGCTCAAGTCACATGTTTTACATAAACATATTTAGAAAAATCTTTAAGATTCTTCTTGCATGAAATCACAAGGCCAAGAATTATGAAATTTGGCAAGAAGGATTTTTAGTGGACTTTACCAGAATTATTCAAACTTTGCCCATTGAGATCATTTTTGGCTCTTCTTAAGGAATCAGATAATTAATATTGACATATTGTCAAACACTTAAAGAAATAAACATTTAAAAAATCCTTTTCAGAAACTGAAAAACTTAGACTTCTGAATTTAGGTCTGCAGCATTATCTTGTGGACCTCAATTTTGTTCAAATTATGTCCCTGGCGTTAATTTGGTCTGTGCCCAAAAAGTCAGATGTTTTTCACAGAAATTCATCTTGTATGAAAACGCAATACACAGAGGACATCTACATAGATTGTTCAAATTTTGCCCCATGGGTTCGTTTTTTGACTCCATCCTTGGGTGAAAAAGTTTACAAGGAGAACATCGGAGCTAGACTTGATGCTAGACTAATAATGTTTTACAAAATATACCGTAATACCGTAATATCGTAGCAATAAATCTTCCTTCCTATGTACAAAAACCAAACAGACCAACCAGGCACATGCATCCCCTCTGCTTAAGACAGATCCAAGTCACTTCAGATTATCATAAGTACTCATTCTTTCCACACAGTATCACCCTATGGAATAGACTTCCTTGTAATATTGTAACCCTGCCTGATCTTAATCATTTCAAGCAGGCTGTGATTAGGATTCGGTATTAGCCATGTATCCTACGCTTTTTTGTACCTTTTATTCCTACTTAAACCAACATTTCACTAACATTTTAACAATTGCCTTGGTATCCAAGCTCACCATACCTGACATTGTTTTTTTGCCTGGCATTCTACCTTTTCACATTCATACTAACACTTCTGACGCGCACTTGGTCCTGCCTTTCACACTCGAAAGAGGAGTTGGCAGTAACCAGAGATAGACAGATACAGAAAAAATCTTTAAAAAAATTCCTGTCTGACAGCAAAGCTAACACTTATGAAGTTTTGTTTGAAGCAGTGCTGAATAGACTTCCAATATTTTTTTATTATGACCATTGTTTTGCTCTTTTTTAATTTGATGATATTTACATATCATGACACTTGTCCTTTTTAGCAGATACTGTAAACCAAGAAATGTATTCGCACGTTTTAAGTTATTGACTTTCGCGGGTGATTTAAAAAGCCTCAAAACATCCTTTTTCTGGAAAATGTGAAATGTTTTAGCTTCAAGAGAAAATGACTAATTCAAGAGTTTTATTATATTGTTTTACTTACAATCGGTCAGATGTGTGTAAAGCCTTACTAATTTCATTTTTATTATTATAGTAGAATAGACTATCGTGAAAATTTGCTACGCCATACATTACAAGTATTACCCTTTATCCTTTTATTCCGCAATTAAGACCTGTTTTGACACTGAAAAAGTCAATATAACAAACTATTACAAACCAGTTTACACAAACTTTTAATTTTTAGCGGTTGTAAATTACCTAAATTGAGATATAGCTTTAATACGCATTTAGTGTTATAGTGTTTTTGTGTATAAGATTTTCGAACTAATTTTGCATAGACTTTATCTCCGTTAGAATTGTTTCTTCACAAAATTTTCAACATATTTTTTCAGAAGCATGACACAGTTCTGTAAAAAATGTATCAGGTCTTCAAAAATGTGTGTGTTGTGTTACGTTCAAAAAATTTTTAAGTGTAAAACGCACAGTCAAAAAACACAGACAAAAAGTAGAAAGGAAAAGAGAGCATAGATTTATACACTGATCATTTAAAAAAAAGACATCACAAACAATTAACGGAAATGAGAAACTGAGAAGGTACCGCCATGGAACAATAAGTAGTGAAACATTTGCCACAGGGGTTTTAAACCAGGTTCTAGTGAACCAACCTCACACTTGCCCCAATAGGTTCTCATTAGAGCAAACAAATATACAAGTTTTCCTTGTGAATTAACTCCAACTCGCCCATCAACTGTGTGCATGCAAAGGCAATGAGGATAGGTACTCAATGTCCTTAAAAAGACCGGAGCAGCTGGAGTCAAATCAGCAGGAACAAGAAGGCGGGAATAAAAGAGACTGATCGAATTTCTACGTTCTTTTTCGAAATTCCCCAATAAACCTTCATAAACTCTTAAACCACTGCCACCGTCGCACAGAGAAAGAGGTAAGCATGACAATCAGCTGTGGAAGGGTTAAACACCAAGTAGGCAGAGCGCTGTAGAATATCATGTTGGTAGAATTTCTTTATGAATTTACAGATGGTTTTTACAAATAACGTGGAGAAATTAATACTGCTTTTTATTTTCTTTAATCTATAAATCTCCATAAAATACTGGTTGAGAAATACCTTGTTGCTGTTGTGGTTTTAAACTGCAATTGTATTTTTAACATAAATATGGGCATCGGCGATAAAACATGCAAAACGTTTTTCTTAATTTGTGGTACGGATACCCATGTTTCAACAGTTTTTCTGTTGTGTAAAGATTTCGTTCATTGAAATCTTTAATATTCTCTTATATCGTAGATTTTAGTAGTTACGAAACCAAATTTCAATAGAATGATTTAGATCAAGAAAGTTTGCTTGTTTTTCTGAAGTGTTTGCTTTATTAAATTGGAGATCATTTTATTGACCAGAGATGGAAAATGGTTACTATCTATATTTAACAAATCGTCCAGATTTCTCGAGGTTTTGTTAAAGGCTGTAATAATGTCATCCTGATGCTCACTAGAAAGAGATAACTTAGAATCTTTCATAGGAGTAAAAGCAGTTCAGCAACAAGGGGTACACAATAAGTGCCCACGACCTGTTTATAAATGGAATTTCTAAATTTGACAGATCAGCTCTTGTAATTGCGCTGAAAGTTTTGTATTTTTGAAGTAACAACTTAAGGTTTTCATTAGTAGTGGCGCGTATATTTTCACCATGAAAAACGCGAAACATAGTATCCAAGAAAGTTTCCTTATTTACAGTAAACTTAGGTGAGTATTTTAGGGTCATCATGGCCGTCTTGTTAATTCGCCTTATAAAATTTATTACAGTAAGAATTCCTATTTACTATTTGACTTGATGTTGGAATTTCCACATTACTTAATTTTTGGATAGTTTATACAATACTAATAATGCCGATATATTTTTGAAGAATTAACCGTCTTAAGTGTGAACTGTGTATATAAACTTGCTAAGTAATAAAATTACTGTAATGTATAGTCATTTTCTACTTAGTGAACTATCAACTACTACTTTAGTGACAATATCCTACATCTTTATTCTGAGCTGTAGTTGTGTCCTATTTATAACTTTTAAAGTGCTTACCAGATTTCGAAATAATTTCGTGGAAATGATAATCATGGGCAGATAACATATCAAGCTGATAAGCATTTTGCTATGTTAAAGGTCAAGGTCACAGTACATTGTGTTCCCTATATAACAACAGCGATGAGTGATATTCATGACTTTTTGTTTTTTACTTTTAATTTAATCTTTGAAATTTGGAATAATTCGCTGTATATGTTCACTACGTGTTCTACTGATGAATCCCTTTGCCATTACAAAGGTCATTTCAGCCAATTGTCATTATAAGAAGCTCAATAATTATAGAAAAGTAAATTGATATTAATTTACTCATTAACTGTTTACCTTTACAACATATATCTGTGTCCCATACCCATGAGCATCAGTATAATACAAGGTCATTTCTCGTTTATTTTGTTTGGCTTCACCTTTGCTCGTTGTGCATATAGCTTTGTAAAGAATTACCATCTCTTACAAACCAGATGAAATCCTTTATCTACATCTAGTAGAACCTGTAATCCTTGATGCCCTGAAAACATTTTCAATAAAAATATTTTCTTTTTCCGGCAATCAAGTTGAATAAACTTTGTGTAAAATGTTAACGAGTTTATCAAATATTGATATTATCTCACTATTATAATGTATCATATAAAACAGAATTTAAATTAATACAACTAAATGATAAACTATATAACAGTGCGGTCAGCAAAAAGTAAATGCGCAATGTTACGTCTGTCCTTATATTACACCTGTGGTGTGATAATATTTATTTTACATTTACGGTATAAACTCATTTCGTCATGTGATAAAACGATCTTTTTGAAAAAAAACCTTTTGTGACTTTTTATTGAATATTTTGTTTTGACGTGCTTATTAACGGAAGAGTTACACCAAACTAGTGCACAGAAAGTCTCACCAAGTCCTTAAAAAGTCGTAAAACCGGTGGTCTGGCTGGAATGTGTAAATTTTGCAAGATAATATCTACACTTTGATCTGCTTCTGATATGTCCATATTGTCTTTATCCTATTTGTAGTTTGCTTATATCAAGTTAAGATAGTGTAACATAGCTTATTCACTACATGGAGACACGGTTTTCAAGCCCGAGTGTAACATTGCTTATTCACCACACGAAGACACGGTTTTCAAGCCCGCCTGTAACATTGCTTATTCACCATATGGAGACATTGCTTTCAAGCCCGACTGTCAGCAGCTTAAACCTGTTTCATTACTTGTTTCACTTCATTCCTTGAAATACTAGGAAATCCATTCTAACTAGCTCATAACCTGATCACTCAATTCACGAACAGTTTAACTCATTTGATCACATTCAGGATGTATTTGCAATCTTGTCCTAGCCTGACGACTATAAAGACCACGTTTCTGCCAGTACTTATTCTTGTTTGCCACTACAAACTGTGATTGTCATGCCTCTAAGGAATAGTAGAACCAAATAGAAGGGACTCGTTAAGGCAACCGCTACCCAAAGACAAAACAACAATGCATTAAGGACGTAAACTGGTTGAGTTAGGGGTTCTTGGTTCAAATCCCACTTGGACCGTTTATATTTCTCTGTTGTAATTGATCTCGGACAAAGCGTCTGAAAGTCATGTGTCCCTCACATTCAAGCGAGGAAGCAGTCAGCTGCTTGCGGAGAGATTGGTAAGTAAACTGGTTGAATACCCAGGAACACTTGTAAGGTGGACTGACCACCGAGATATGTCCAAAAAGAGGTTGAAACTGGCATTAAATCCTCAAACAAAGAAAAAATAGAACAAAATGAAAGAACGAAGATTGAAGAACGGCCGTTTGTAGTACATCAATCTCATTTTCTGTAAGTTATAACTCTGTCTCATTGCAGGACAGGATGCACTCAAACATTTTAAGCAGGTACAATGTTCTGGAGCAAAATTCCCAATTAAACCCATCCAGACCATGAAATTCATAAACAGACCATAAAAGTTTGATTCTATGCTTTCAGCTCGTTTGGCTACATTTTTCAGATCAATATGACCAAGGGTTTAGTGTAATGGTGATATTATGGTATAAAGAAAGTTACACTGTCAATAAATTACGAAAGCACTTTGTTTATAACGATTTTTTCTGTGGTATAGAGGAAGTTTTGTGTTCCATTGTCTTTACTACATATTTCAGTTTCATAGATAAGATATGAAAACAATTGAAAAAGGCAAAAGGAAGTGTTTCATATAGCAGTTGTTTAAATCACTAACAGTTTTTACAGGACCAAGTAGAATAAAACACATGATATATTACAATAGAAACATTACTTTTAAATGTCATTTTGAAAAAAAACTATATAAAATGCACTGGTGATGATGAATCTAATTGCCATACAGAAAAGACTTGTACTTTGAACTCATGCTATAACAAGAAATTATATAAATATTACTGTATATGAGACTGTTTGTAATAAATTTTCCATGGTTTTCAAATAAGACACTATTTGTATTTTGTTATATTGCTGTAGAATGTTTCTTTAATGAGGTTTTATGTCTTCTTTTTTGCTATTGACGTATTTGCAAAAGCTCAAAGTCAAAGTTACCTGAGCCTGTAACCAGTAACTGAGAATTTGTTTTACTTGTAAAGTTACTGATAATTTTGAAGAAATAAGTTCTTATCCTATTCAGACTTATATGCACCATATTTCAAGGTGTAAAATCAAAACAAAACTTGTGCTCCTCGAACTTCTGATTATATTGTTACCCTTTAAGGCAAGAAACAATTTTTAAGATACTTACTTACACGTTTAACTGTTTTGTTGGAAATAAACTTGCTTATTTGACTGAACTTTAGTCTAAACAAGTCCCTAAACTCTTAGATCATCAATCTCATCTATTGGAAGTTTTGCATTTCCATTCAATAAAAGAAAAGCTTCAAGTTTCAGAAGTTTCTCTAAGGTAAGGCCAAAATTATGGTGTATATTGTTTCCCAAGCATATACATTGGAGGAGCGATGGCCAATGAGTTAGTGCTTGGGTCCCAGTCTTGAGGTTGCTGTTTTAAATCCAATCAGGGATGAAATTCCTCAGTGACTTCCTTCATTACATGGTTTTGGCGCAAGTAATGGTTTGAATCCAGGAAACAGTAATCGAGTGGGATTACAATTAGATTACAGAACTCGTTTCCCCAATCAGTATGAAAAAAACAGTTTAAACAAAGCACATAGTGTCTCAGACATCTAACTTAATGTATGAAAGTTATTTTTCAGGTAATATAACTTTAAAGGTAACAGTACTGTCAGTCTAACTCATCAGGTTTAATTATACTGTATCATAATATGATCATTGCCAATAAAATTTCACTCTTTCTTAGCAAACGCATATTTTACGTTATAACTGTTGGTGAAATCTATCCCATATACTTGTTAGAAACTGAACTCTGTTCTTGTTATAACTGTATTTTAAAACCATTATCTATTTTCAGAGCCTAGAAAATAAGATGAACACATACTGGCCGAATTTTTTTAATGACACCCCGCACATTAGCTTCTGGTGAGTGTTTTGTTTTGCTAGAATATGCTGATAATTATTTTTTCTATGTATATTAATCACAAACAAGTTAAGGTACAAGCTGATTCTTCCCCATTTTTTACATTTGTATGGTAAGAGAAGTCTGTACAAGTTATAGATGTTACTGATTTCTGATTATATGTGGTTTTTGCTTCTTTCATTTTTCGTAAGAAAAAAGCAACAACAAAATAGAAAGAAGTCATTTTACGGTCGGTCGAATTGTCTGTCAATCAGTTGGTCCATTGCAGAAATCTTGTGACGCGAACAACTTTAACATTTCTAAGACTTTCAGTTTGAAACTTGGTGTGCATGTTCACCAATAAGTGTAGATAGGCATGACATGTTTTTTATGCAACCAGTGCCCGCTTTATAGTTTTAAGACCCATCACAGCAAAATCTTATGGAGCGAACTACTTCCACATTTCTAGGACTATTCATTTGAAACTTGGTTTGCATGTCCACAAAAAAGTGTAGATGTGAGTGACGTGTTTTTCATGCACGCCAAATCGTGCTATGTGGTTTTACGTTGATTCATCATAGCAAGAACTTCTTCCACATCTCAAAAATTATAGATTTGAAACTTGGCGTGCATGATCATCAATAAATGTAGATGTGTGTAAAGCTATTTTCATTTCCCTTTTTCTATGAAAAGGCGTGTTGAAGGGGTATTAACCATATTCAGTGATAGCTCTGGTTCATCTTGAGGAGTCAGTTCTTTCCATTATACTGCATATACAAGGTATGCACACAGTGTGTCCGGTGTAATTCATGTTAAGTGTTTTTTTAAGAGAGGTTTTCATGTCACATATGCTCGAAATGGTGGCAATTAGAAGTTTGTTTTTTTCTACCGGAAGGAATAACTATAAATGTGGTTAGTAACTGTTGTAAAGTGTCTTTTAATTTAAATACATGAGAAATTTGGAATGCGCTGTATAACATGGAAAAGATTTGTAACAGCCAGTCATATTGAAGGAAAATTAAATGCCAAGCTGGTGAACTGTGGTATCAAGCGAATGACGACCTTGAGTAGTCACTCTTCGACAGCATTTTAAGAAAATGGAAAAGTTATATCCTGTTGTAGATACAGATTGATTCGCCTTATTTATGGAGGAGTATCAAACCAGGACAGCATTGGTGGCAACAGTTTGGCTGACACAAGAGAAAAAAAACATTAGAGCAGAATTAGTCCAAATATAAGCACCACTTAATTATTCAAGGAAACATCTAAAAGTACAGTTAGTATGGATAAAACTAGTAATGAGGAGAAGTATAGTGTGTTACTGTTACAGGCCTCTCAGAACACAAGCTACTGCAAACTAGAAAAAAATTAGCCTGGTCATTTACCTGAGGTTTAGGTAGCCTATTTTTATATGTTATTTAAAGTGACTGAAATCAATCAATTAATAAAATAAAATCAAAAAAAAGATATTTAAGATAAAATGTTGTGATAGGACACTGGAATAAGCACCTTTATTCGAAATTGCTAATAGTCATAAGCAATGTATATAAAGAATATAATAATCACAGTCTCGACAATATGACGCGCAAACTTTTTGAAGTGATCTTTTATATATTAATAATAAGGCTATTCTAAAATATGGAAATGTTTCTCATGGTTAAAAGCAATGACACTTCAACAAATAAAAAAAAAATTCTTGAGGATAGGGCATTTGCAGTTAAAATAAGGAGAAAACTTGACTCAAAACACAAAAGAAAGCCAGACCGGTCATTTTCTCCCTTCAACAACATTTTCAGTCTTTCCCCGTCATTCTAAATGTAATGAGCCGAGTATAGTCTCTACATGGGGATATCATATAGACATATTCAATTGAAGATAGTTTAAAAGCTTAGTATTTTCCAATTTATTGTTGTTTCTTCTGGTAAAGAAAACGCCAAATGTCAACTATTTCTGCATATGTGACATGAACACCGCTACTCATGAGTAATACTGGACCTCCTGGTAGAATGCTGGTGGTGAAAATTATAGTTGATGACGTGGCAAAGGTGATATTTACTAAAGTAAGTCAAAGGCCAGAGTGAATATCAAAACAATGTTTGTTTACAACAATATCTCGTTTTCTAGGCGAATATCTCTTTCTTTTGGATCAAATGTGATCAGCATTTAACCTGTTGCTAAAATTCTAATTTATTAGTATTACAGAATAAATCTCAGTGCAAAGTCGTTATCTGTAAGTGTAGGATGGTTCAGTACATGTATACGATGTACTTCTTCTGCCTGTTTTTTTTTTCATGAATTACAAACTAAGGTCTCAGTGTAAAACTATTTCATCTCCTTCAAAAACAAAACTGTAGATAATTGTCTTTTAGTCTTCGTTCAAAAAGGGACAAAAACAATTCAACAATTTCAACTCCTTGGTTCCACCATACGTAATAAAGTCCTAAGCTTTCGAGTAATATTTTTACAGATTATACTTAGCAACAATGTTTTCCACTGAGACCTTGAAACAGATTAGTATCAGGAGAGCTGTCAGGCTTCAAAATTGCTATTTATAGAAATTGTTATACATTTCACTATTTCTTTCATGCTACGACTATGCGATATAAAATAAATATGTAACTTAAGTGTTTTGAAAATAAAAATAAATAAGATATAGAATGAAATAATTATTTAACACTATTCTGTACAATACAAGATAAATTATCTGTTAATCCAATATAAGTTTTTCAGCAGTGTTGTGTACTCATCCAAATATATCTGTATCGTTCAGAATAATGTTAAATTACCTAATAAGTTGCATGATGTTACATATCCAAATAACAATTTAAACTATAAGCTGGTTATAGTTCTTATGCAGGAATATAATAGAATAATCCAAAGTGAAGTGTTAGAGGTGGTGCATCTGTCTTCTGTCACTGCCTCCTATAAGCCAAATTGGAGTATATGCTATTTAAAGTAGATAACAGTAGACTGAGTAGAGGAAGTAATATAAAAAAGTTGAAACATTTTAGATCTTATTGGGAAAGTACTTCTGGCAATTTGTATTAATCCTCAGCAACCTTCCTGGATTCAAACCAGTACTTGTGCAAAAATGAATGTGGAATATTGAAAGCTACTGGAGGCACTGGCCTCTGCTGGATTTCGACCAGTGCCCTATGGTATGGGAGTCCTATTCCATATACTGTACTCCAGCCCCTGCTCCTTCTCATGACAGTACTGCTATGTCATTATTGACATCTTTGCAATTGTATTGAAGGTCCATATTGAAAAGACCTGTAACATAAACATATTACCGTCACTGTAATGTCATCACTAGAGTGAATGAAAAATGTGTTAGTGTATTCTCTATTTGTGAGAAAGAAGCTCTAAAATGACAACTTTATCTTAACTGTTGTCTAGTTACAAAGAACATGCAAATATCTTAAAAATATTGCTGTGAATTCACATATAGTTTCTGTAGTTGTGGTGACTTCAAACATATAACTTAATTTGTATTTTAAAACTAAATTTAAAAAAAAAACCACTCAAGAAAGTACAAATGTAAGGAGCAATTTACCGTATGACACAGAGAGTTTGTGGGATAATCATCTCCAACTACCCACACAGTGCATACATTCTATATATGTAGATATGTAGATACAAATGTATGTAGTTAGTAATTTTAAGTGATTGATTTTTAAGATATTATCAATTTTACTCTGACAAGTCTCTTATAACTCTATATTGAGTGGCAGTACTTTATTATCTTATGTGATATAATATGTGTTGATGAGACTATAATTAATAAATATATATATAATCAAAACATGGCAATTTGTCATACTCGTGAATTTTAATGTAAGTGCTGCTAATATACAATTTGGATGTAACCTTTCTGTTTCAGTTTCTACATAACTGTCCAACTTTTGTTTATACTACTTTTTCAGTCGACAGAATTTGTGAAAAAGCTAGTGGTAATAAATTCAGGCAGAACTAAGTCTTAAATGTAAGCTTTAGGTATCTGGTAAAACTGTTGTTTTTGTTTTTTCAACAGGCATAAACTTTGCAGTTGATACTTAACCAACGTGTGTAAAAGCTTTTTTTTTTAAAAAAAAAAAACAATATTCAACTTACTGGTTGACATTTTAATGCCGAATGTTTGCATGAGACTTCATTTTCCTATGGGGAAGAATTTTGGGGGAATTTATATTTCTTATCTAATTTTTGTTGACTAAACATACACAGTCAGATAAATCTTTAAATATCAAAGTTCATTTTATTTTAAACTGTACAGGAAAAACGAATGGGACCGCCATGGAACATGTGCTACTTCCCTCCCTGCAACATCCAATGAGTACAAATATTTTTTGATGGGTCTAAAATTAAATCGAAAGTACAGAATCGGGACGTAAGTTAAATGTGCAGAAAAACATGCAGGCAGTCAATGCCAGAATGGCTTTATTCTTTCAGCTTTTTGTTCCTATCACCAAAAAAATATCCTTTTACATGTTTGACTAGGTTACTCAGAGGTAAAGGTATTCAATAATTCTTCAGAGTTTCAGATTGGCTTCTAAAAAATGACAACTTTATCTTGGCTTTGGATTTTTATCTTTTCAGAAATAAAAGGACAGACTGTCTCATTTTTGTGTTTATTTACAGACTGAATACTTCTGAATGAAATTAAACTGTTGAAAATAACCAGTAAAAACTGAAACTTTTTAATCATAATAAGTTAATGAATTTGTAAATTTGTGCAACATTCATTTGTCATCGTTACTAATGATGGCGAATAGATTTTTTTTTCTAATTATTTCCAGACTTTAAAAACCCACCTAATTATAGATAATCTGTGTGTGTCATTAAGAAAAAACATTTTAAAAAACAGACGGAATATACTATGTTTTTTAATTATTCAAGCTCGCATAATTTATTTGATATTTCATCCTCGACACATTTCTTTTTATACTACAAAGTTTGTCACTATTGCTGCAATATTCTAAAGACTCTATTTCTTACAGTTTGTTTCAGCCTTCTCACATAAGCGCACATTTGTTTTCCTTTAATGCTTAAGTAATCACACTGACTGTTGATATCGGTCATGGATCAACAGTTTGTTTCAGACAACATCTTTTCACTAACAACTTACCAGAAGTTGTTGAAGCTTGACTGGGATGATCCTTGCATAAAGTTCTACCAAAGTTGTCTGAAGAATTCCATTCCATGCAAACCCTAGTTACCATAGCAACAAATACGGATACTTTAAAATCATCATCTACTATGAAGCCACTTTGATCAGAGCTCTAATTTTGTGTATAGCATTGTGAAGTAGACATTGAGCAGTATTTTATAAATACCAGTTATGCCCCTGTGGCCAATATATATAACTGACATACAGTTACATATATATTGAAAATTTGTTTTAAAACCTTCTTGTCTTAACCGTTAAGGGTCATGCAGACTACTGATATTTGATGTGTGTCGCATTCTTTCGTAGGACTGTACCATAATTTTTCAAATTATGGCCTCGAAGTCATTACTGGCCCTGTTCGAGTGGTCACATGATTAAGATAAATTAAGATATTTAAGTAAGATTGATGAAATTCATACTACATTAAATTTGCAAAAGATGGCCCAAACTCATCTTGTTTCCTATTCTTCTTCCTTGTTTCCCTTATTTGCAGATCAAAAATACATTGTTTTTTATTTACATGAGTTTGTACTTGACATTTCAGCAAGTTTTACATACAAAGACAACAAAGGCTATTATGGCCCTTTTGTTATATCTTGCTCTGTTGTTTGTGATAAAAGGTTTTTTGCCTGACTACTTTTATATGGGAGAAATTATATAATCATTCAAGAGGCAAAATCTTTAGACTGTCTTCCTAGTTACTGACGGCTGGGGTTAATTTGTTTTTGATATTATAATAGCCTATTTACTGATCATATTTCTCATTATGTAGATACATAATTACAAGATTTTGTTTTATTCCATATACAAATCCTGTATTCTTGTATATATTGATCAGATAGTAATAAATCATGGACGCACAGATTCAGGTAATGGTGCCAGATTTGATTTCAGACCTGCTATCGCTCTAATTTTTCTTATCTTAAAACAGCACGTTTATCCATTTATATTGTTCATCTTTTTATATATCTGAAAACATTAAAGATTTACAAACCTGTGTTACCTTATAGTATCTGTATGCCCTTGTCGGTCAAGTTGACAGCAGTTTGCTCGATTTACTACTTGATCCCCATAGCAACAGCATTACTTTAATATAACGCAGTACCTTTATTTCAGAATGTTGAAAGCCAGTAAAATAGTTCCAAGTGAAACAGCATTTTATAGTGTAAGTTTTCTTCTTTTTCTATCAAAAAGTGTAAATTAGAAATTTCCTGGCATATACACAAGAACTGCGTTTACTAAAGTAATAAATAAGAGTGTATATCAAAACTCCCTTAGTCAGAACCCCCTTGGTCTAAAAGTGACATAGTGGTCAAAACCCGATTGGTAAAAATAAAAGGGTAGTCAAAATCCCCTCAGTGTGTATTCAAACCCCCTTGGTGGTATGAAAATGTTACACAAATTTTATTTGAAACAGAACATTCTATTTCAATTACCATTGTACATATATGTGCAAATATAGATAAAGTGTTAAAATGTGTTAAGTTGTTTGTCCAATCTAAATGTTATAGTTTAAAAAGGGTTTTTTTTCTTTCTCAATATAACTGTTATCTCCTAATGAGTCCCCTCTCCCAATATTTCCTTGCTCAACACAGATTAGTGACAGATGATCAAAGAGAGATCAGACAATTTGAGTAACTTGACAATTATCACAAATTGTGTGTGTGGGGGGGGGGGGTGGGGGTGGGGGGGGGGGGTTGACTGCCCTTTCATTTTTGCTGAGGGGGTTTCGACCACCTTGTCATTTGTGTCGAGGGGTTTTCACCACTCTGTCATTTTCAAACCAAGGGGGTTTTGACTAAGGGGGTTTTGAGTGTCCTCCAATAAATAATAGAGTGTTAACAGACAGAATTGTGTTATATAAACACACTAACTTTATTGTTATATTGCACATTCTACAGGAAGAAGTCAGCATTTATTGTTTTATCATAGTAAGTAGTTATTTTCTTTGTTCTTGGACTTTGTCTATTTCAGTTATACAATGCAAGTATATCTGTTCATGCTAGAACTGCATGATTCGTCAGTCATAGCATAGTACATGTTTCCCTATCTATATACCATGGGTAACATATCACTAATCTACACTATGGTTTGAGATATTTACAGCAATTTTCTCGTATATGTGATTATACTGCACATCTATTAATCACATATACTAGCAAAATCGTTTCGCAAATACAAATCGTTATTGGTACAAATTAAGACGGGATTTTAACAATTATCTATGCTCAATCGTTTATGGTCACTTTTGTCTTCAACCTTCAGGTACATGCAGGGCGTAACTACAGAGACTGGAAACGTAGCTTAAACTCTTGTCACGCTGCTATAATAAGATCACAGCATACACCAAACAATCATTTTCTATTACCATAATTGTCAATGACTGTTAGATTTGTGATTTTTTATTTCGCCTACTCGATATGGGTTTGTGCTTCGTTCTAAGTACTTATATGCATTACTGTATCCTAACTTAATTTTTTTGTCTTAAAATTGTCAGTTATTACACAATCTATATCTTCTTTTCTTTCAGTATGAAGATATCATTCATGCTGTGAAGAAAGTGTTTGGTTTTGAACCAGTTCTGCAGTGTAATAGCATAAAAAAGGTAAACGGTCCTCTATAGAGACTGTCTTCTGAAAAACTTGGATCAGTTGTGACCAACTATTCCATCTTCAATCAAATCTTTATCTGGTCTTTTTTCACAAAGATTTGTTTTAATCAAATTGAGATATTCGGTTTTGAGCTAGTCAGTTTTAGGTCTCCTTTGATTGAGTAGTTTCCTTGCAACATGCTCCTAGCTATTATGCCACAAGCCACAAGGCTAATTTTGTTTTAAAGTGTCAGTGCCCTCAGACTAAATAGTTGAAAACTATTTTATCAGCCATTTCTTGAAATACATATATTTTTTCTTAATCTCCTTAGCTTTTGATTTAATACAAATGGTTATTACAACGATTTACGTTTGAAAAAAAAATACGTTTTGTCATGCTCAACATGGGAAATGCAGACCTTAAGAAATACGTGTACATTAAATGCACAATACTGACATCTCAGATGGGCTTTGAGAAATATACTAAATAACTTGCGCGGGCTTAGAGAATCTACCTATTTGCATTAGAAAGGCATGCCTGTAGCGAGAGAAGAACATGATCATATTTATCTGTAAACTGACTAATCTTCTACCTTTTATCAGGTTTTTTCGATACAGGAATGTTCAAAAGGCGTGTAAATTAAAATAGTGAACTGCCGCAAATTGTTCAAATGCTTTTACAAGGAAAAGTTTCTGAAAAATCCAGTTGTATTATACTTCAGCAACAGGCTTGACCATGTTTATAATTGTAGTAAAGTACCACGGATGTATAAAACATTTAGACAATGTATTTAATATTTCGTGATTCACAGACTAATCGTTGTGCCACCTTAGTGACTTTTCAAAAAATTTGTGCCACCCACAGGCAAATGAATGCCCAAAACCTTAAAACTGATATTATTTGCTCAAATCACGTTCAATATGAAGAACTTTAAATTCCCAGTATGTTTGTAGTGAAATGAGGGCTTGAACGTTTGAGCAAATAATATCAGTTTTAATTTTTTGGGTACTCACTTGCCTTTAAAAGTTATGGAGCAGACACGAAATGCCATTCGGAACACCTCGGGCGACTTCAATAAGTCACCTCGGAAATAATGTGGTAAGCGCCATATTGGACTATTTTATAATACGGGTGGTGTCTGCTAAATTGAAAACATTTCTTAAAGCCTCTACATGTTTATACTTTAAATTAACATTTATTTTCATTTTTTTCAAATGCATAAGACAAACACTGCTTGAGTTCTGTCATGTTTGTTTATATTTTTATTAAAGCCGGTCCCCGGGTAAATACTATTTGGTGTATTCATACACTTACATACGAGGTCTTTTAAACGAAGCTGTCGGAAAAGGCCGAGTTGTTACGATTGACGAAATGCATGGCCTAAACCTTTGAAAACCATTGGTGACCGTGACCTTGAGGCGGCACAGTTGAAACATAGGTCCCCCCCCCCCCACACACACACACTCTCTCTCTCCTTCCTACCCTCCAATCTTAAGACTGTATCATGTCCTTTTATTTTCAAAAAATCAGGGGAGATAACACATACATTTTACAGTGATTTGACATAAGTACCATCACTTGTTTGGTTTCCTTCTCATTGTCGCTCAAACCGTTGACCGCCACTTGCGACCTTGACCTTGAGCCGGCCAGATTGGAACATAGGTTTTGCACATCGTCTTGATGAGATGAACATTTTACCAAAGTTTCATGAAATTCCTTCCAGGGGTTTATAAGTTAAGGAGCGGACACGAAATCCAGATGCACACACACGGACAGACGGACGCACTAAGACCATTCCTATATCCCCTTACCGCTATGCTGCGGGGGATAATAAAGATCAAGCTATTCATGTGCAGTTGATGCATTCCTACAATTCATTAAAAAACTAAAGTACCTTCTTGAAGTTAGTTTGAGTGTAATACACAGTGGTGTGCAACATGGTCTACAACATTTTAAAAGAAAATAGCTGTTCTTTTTAGCACATTTCCCAGGAGTTTAATTGGAGTGACGCGGGGAGAGGCGACAAAACGTTCACGGAGTGATCCATTGAATCGTCCATCTATCCAATGATTTTGGATGGAGCCATCATCAAAGATCCGTTTCCTATGTTCTCCCACTGAATCCGCCGATTATACTGGTTTTCATACATGTCGGGCGGATATAGCGTCGCAGGGGCTGTTTGAATTCATGAAAAAAACTTCAAAACTATGAATTTCAGCTTTGTTACATCACAGAGTGCAAGCCTGTAATTGATCGATTAAATTTAGCAAAATCTGTTTATAATAAATTTAACAGAATCTATTTGTAGCACTTCTATTTTTAGCCTTAGGTGTTTTCCGGTACTTTTTTGGCAATTTTCTCCATAGGCACTCGGTGTCAGGACAAAAGAACTATGTCTTCGATGGTTTGAATGACTGATTTGGTCGAATTTCAGCCCAAATCTTTGATAAATCCCCACAGAAACTTCTTTACAACAAGATGATAAAATTCGGTATCCGTCGTATAAATTACTACAAGGTAGCTTTCTCGCCATATTTCCAAGCAACGGAAGTGGGTTGACAGGTTTGTTTTTTGACTTGGGACCACTTGGGACCCAGCACGCCGTTATACAAATCGGGAGTGCGGGGAACCAACAATTGTTTTACATTTTGCCACTAAAAGCTCATTCTTACCTTGGTTTATTCATAACTTTAACTGCCTTAAGAAAAAACTGGAAGTCAAGTTAAAATCTTCTATTTTTAAAAATAAACAAGGTGGGGATTTATCAAAGATTTGGGCTGAAATTCGACCAAATCAGTCATTCAAACGATCGAAGACATAATTCTTTTGTCCTGACACCGAGTGCCTATGATTTTCTCTTTTTCGTAAATATTAGTGCTTATTTAAAAAAAAAAGAGGAAAAGAAATATCAACTTTAGGTCATATATTAGTGCTTCAGCGACATAGAACAGAATAGCTTGAGATCGCGCTGTTTCTCCGACAAAACGGCGAACCTTTTCTTTTAACAGTATAGATTCGTCTTCTGGAGGCTTTTCTCAGTATTTATTTGAACCTTAGAAAATTAAAGTACCGCAAAAAAAATATTTCGCGACACTTCTTTGGGTAACATCAATGTTTTTAATAGGGATGGTAGTAAACGGTGGAACTTTCGGACCAGATGAAAATAAACAGTAACATTTTGAAAGTTTTTCAATTTGGTTTTAATAACAAATGAAATCATGAAGTGTTGAAGAAGTGTGAAAGTTGTCGTGAACAGATGATTGGACACCTGTTGTTGCTTTAACTATTATTCTAATAGAAGCTTCATTTTGTCCTGAATAGAATACAGTATTTCACGGATGAATCAATGGAACTATGAAACATCTCCTAAGCTGGTATTTTCATGGAACTGAATCTTTTTAGAACGAGACTGTTTTAGAGAAAAAAAAATATGCCATTCCCAACATGTCATTTACCATGAAGAATAATAGATAGAACAATTAAAGGGGTAGGTAAAAATTCGTCCGACCAGTATAAGCCAAAATATATATAATTTTACTTGCTAATGATTATTGCTGTGAAGTTTCGTCAAAATCTAACAACAGCTATGGAGATATACCCAACTGTATTCAAATTTGGGCAAATCAAAGGCCGTTTCCTCGCTCAAAATTATGCGACCAGAACATGACGAAAATATGCATAACTACTCCCAAATTCCTGTGAAATTTCCTCAAAAATCCGCCGCCCATATGTAATCAGATTTGGGGGAATCAAGGGTTACAACTCTGCTAAAAATCGGCCGACCTGTACACATCAATAACACGCATAAGTTCACTCGCCAACGATCATTCCTGTGAAGTTTTGTCAAAATCCGGCAAGCCAAAAATTTGAAATCTTAACTATTAATATTAAGTTTTTCTTCGGGGAGACCTTATGCAAAGCTAACTTTCATTTTCAGTTTGGCGGTTAGTCCTAGTCATGAAGATTGGCAGCACGCAGGTGTAGTGGGCAGGGTCGAGTTAAAATCTGTTACTCTTCTGGCACACGTTATATCATGTAATACCATGAAATTAATGAAACAAATGAAGTTGACCTATATTTCAGAAAAATGGAACAATATATAACCTGATAGGCCAGGTTCAGATCTGCATCAACAAGGATTTTTCACCGAGATCATGTCCAAATGGAACTGTCTACCCAACTGGCTACAACTCTTCAAAGGGAAGCAACTCTTTTCTGAATTTTGAACAAGAAGAAAAGAATGATCTGATTGGCAGACGACACAGCCATCACCGCAGTGATGAACTACAGTCAAGCTGCTCAAACATGCACAAATTCCATTACCCACCAATCCACAGAATTTAATGTATTGTGAATTGACATTTTGAAATGAATTAGATCGATTAAAATACATTTGCACCATAAGGTATTTTTTCACATGAAAAAAAATATTTTTGAAAATGAATAGAAATTTCATAACAAGCATTTAAATTGAAATTATTTTAAAATGTAACAGTAAATTGAAGTTTTATTAAAAAAAAACTTAAACAAAGATTAAAATTTTAGGCTCGATTCCGAAAAAGCAAGTGGGTGCCATTTTCCTGTCACTTTTGTCATTAGAATTAGCTTAATTTGATTGAAATATGCAAAAGAATGTTATATTTAAAGTCTTTGTATTATGATAGTTCTCTTTGCAGCTTTGGTATATTTATTTTTCATACTATGATGCAAATGTTTGTTTCCCAGTATAATAGTGCTATATGTCTTGCTTTGAGGTAAGGGATCATACTTATTTCCCTGTTTTGTTAACGCAGAGACCTTATATAACAAGGTCTCTGGTTTACGACATACTGCTAGTTAATTAGTTGGTTGCGGTTTATATGTTTTATAAAATTTTGTTTATTATTTAATTAAAACAGCGTACTTTTCATATGCTAATTTGTTGCCGTAAAATGGTCTGAAAATGTCCAGGAAATGCTAATGTTAATGAAACAGGAAAAAGTTTTTATTACTTTAAGTGTCATGTAAATTTGATATTTAGAATGCAGATTTCCTTTTTGTCATCAGGTATTACTCAGAATTAAGTTTCAAGGAAAGATTAAACATTCTAACACTGGTTGCTGTATATTGTTTATTTTTTTCTATTTGGCTTCTAACTTATATTTGACTGCTTCATTAAAAATGACTGCACGCATCTAACTGACCTCATTTCAAAGTCCAAAATTTCAAATAAATATACCTGTAATTGTTTCTTTCTGTGTAATTATGTCACTGTGAATATGTTCCTAATGATTCAAAAAACAGAACTTTAATCTTTAAAGGAAACTTTGTATCATTTCCTAATGTAAATATGTTTAAACTTTTGTATGACTATGTTATTTATTTTCTTATTAAATATTTCCTTATAACCAATGAGAATTGACACTGAATTTTAAGCCAGGCAATTTTTTTTATAAGTCCTCCAGTTTTGTTTTTTTTTAACTATTTGGGTCATAGATATGATTTTTTTTTCAAAGAAATGGAAGTCAGTCAAATTACGGGAGGGTCTGTAAAGGACCCCTCCACACACACACACACGCACACCCACATATTGTTTGATATCCCCTTTTCAGGTGAGCGACCCAGGACCATTTGGTCCTCTTGTCATTACTATGGTTAAATTTAGATTTTATCACACTATGTAAATAAATGACTATTTGATAATTTTCAGTGATGGTATTTTTGCCTTTAGAAATAATAAACTGCATTTGATAGATTTCTATGGAAACAAGAAAAGATTTACCACAATAACTAAATTAAGTGTTAAGTCTAAAGTAATGTACTATGGAATTTATTTTACTTATTCAAAGTCTTGCCAGTCATTAACTGTTCAGTGTGTAGCTAAGTGGGATAAAATTAATGGCTTCCACTGGTACCGTAAGGTAATAAACTTATAAACTCAAAAATGTGTTGGTCCTGAATCGAAATTCTTCTAAATGGTATGATATCTGCCTATTTTGTATGAAATAAAATGTCATTTCAGTGCAAACAGATTTAGATTTATATAGAGTAACATCTTTGCAAGCAAACTGTTATCTGTTGATTGGTAAAAATTGACATCCAGTAATAGAAGTAACCTCTACAGAATTATCTCATGATTTTGTTCTAATTTTTCTTTCTTTCTCTTTTTTTTTCCCAACACACCAAGTCCATGTTTGTTCAACAGATACATAATTGCATTAGATACTGCCAGAAAGGTTTTTCTTTTTATTTCATGTCGTCAAAAAAAGAGCAAACTATTGATGGTGAATTTTTAACAGCTGATTTTTTTAACAGTATGTTCAGTAAACTAGTTTGCATTCATTGTTTAAACTGACCTAAGCACATGGAACCTAGGGTGGCCTTCTCTGCTCAGCCGTCATGCTTCATCAACATTTTAGCCTCTGAACACTCAACACTCTTACCTTCTTAAAACTTGCCTAGAATGTTGTTGATTTTTTCAGAAAGATCTAAAATTGCGTCATATAGTTAGTCCTTCTAAACATTGATGTAATCTGTATTTTACTTTGTTTTCATACTGCAGTTCCTTTTTTTGTGAAAACGGTATCATTAACTTCCTGCTTACATTGTTTGCTTTGTTAATTGTACATGTTATATATATCAAATATTAGAGGGTTTTTTTAACATAATTCTAAAGTAATCAATGCATTTTTTCATGATTTTGATAGTTTAAAAAAGTCTTTCATTCATCCACAATGAAAAGTGTCTAAAGGCAGTGTTAAAGGCATGGTTGAAATATTGCTGAAAGGAGGTGATAAATAGGACAAGTACCTCACTAGAAATCGTTCTGATTATTTAAAGTGTTGATATTGTATGAAGTATATATAAACTGAAATTGATTTTTTTAATTATCTTATTTTTGTATGACGTCTGTGTATCTTAATAAAAGCCTTTTTTGTATATAAAAACTGAAAATTGTTTAATAATATTTGCGTGAACGAAAGGTGCTGCTTGTGTTTGTTTTTCCTGAACCATGGACAAATCATCAGGCGTTCAGAAGGTTTTCAGTAAAGCAACTTTCTCATGATCTGAGATTCTACATTGTATGCTGGTATTATGCACTGTGCCACTACCACTGACAAAAACATAAAAATACACTCGCCAAACGCTCCTGAATGCTGAATAGACCCCTGGAGAGGACCAGATAAATCTATGGCAAAGTTCTGCTGAAAGGATTTTAAACTTAATAAAACGCTGTGTGAAGTAAACAAATCTGGCCCCGGTAGCATACTTAGTCATGGTACAAATTTAAAATCAAGACACAGTTTAAAACGATTATTGTAAACACATATTATTTCTAAGCTAGAGTTTTCACCGAATGTGATCAATACCGCCGAAATTCCGCCTTGTCAGAGGAATAGGGAAAATAAAGAACACATCACGCATATTTAAATGTATTGGTGATCTTGCACACTAAGTTTCAAATCGATAGTCTTAGAGATGTGGAAGTAGTTTAAATAACACGATTTTGCTATGACAGGTCGTAAAACCATACAGCGAGCACGAAAAAGGCGTCACACACACCTACACTTATTCATGACCATGTACACCAAGCTACAAATCGATAGTCCTAGAAATATGAAAGAAGTTCACGTCACAAGAATTTGCTATGACAAGCCGTACAACTGAAGGACAAGCATTGGTGTGCATGAAAAACAGAACATGACACTTAATTGGTGAACATGCACGCCAAATTTCAAATCAACAGTCCTAGAAATTTGAAAGGAGTTTACGTCACAAGATTTTGCTATAATTAAGGGACTGTAAAACTGCACAGTCAGCTCGGATTGGGGCAAATGAACAAGAGGACCAGTAGTCTTGGGTCATTTACCTGACTTTCTGCCCATGGATAGGGGTGCTTAAAACACGTCATGCACATCTACACTGATTCTTGGTTTCAAAACGATAGTCCGCCCTATAGATGTAGAAGTAATTCTCATCGCATGGTATTGTTGTGACGGGCCGTAAACCACAGAGCGGGCATTCGCATTTATGGAAAAGAAGTTCCCCACATTTACACAGATTGGTGATCATGTACACCAAGTTTCAAATCAAAAGTTCTAGAAATGTTGAAAAACGTGACAAGAGTGCTATGAGTGACTGTAAAATCGTAAAGCTGGCACTGGTGTTCACGAAAAACGCGTCTATGTCTACATTTGTCGTTGAACATGCACACCAAGTTTCAAAGAGATAGTCCTAGAACTGTATTAGTTCGCTTCACAAGATTTCTTCAATAAACCAACTTACCGCGCAACCGACCGACCGCCAAACCAAACGACCGTACGATGATTCATTTATACCCTAGCAAACAAAGTTTGGCATGGTTATTATAAGATTTTAAAAGTTGTCCTATAAATACATAAAGGTAAAATAAGCTCCACCCCTGACGGCCATGTTCTTTTACGGATTGCAATACAGTTCACAGGGTTACCTTAGGAATATTAGTGCCAAACTATTGCAGTCTCTATGATGAAGATTTATAAAGTTTCCTCTATAGACATATAAGGAAAATAAGGTCCGTCCCTGGTGGCCATTTTTATTCGCAGTTCGCAAATAAATTTCACAATTAATATACAGGGTCACCCAAGGACCATTTGTAAATTGGACCTGCAGATTTTAAGGAGATTTTTTAAAGTTTTCTAAATAGCCACATTAGGAAAATAAGCTCCACTTCTCGTAGCCACGTTTTTCATGGATCGCAATAAATTTCATAGCTTATATAGAGGGTCAGCTAAGGGACATTTGTGTCACACTATTTTCAAATTGGACCTGCAGTTTCGATGAAGATTTTAAAATTCCTGTATAAAAATATATATGGAAAATAAACCCCAACCCTGGCGGCCATGTTCACAGACTGCAATTTACATAGATGGTCACCCAAGAAACGTAAGTGCCAAATTATATTCAAATTGAACCAGCAGTATCTAAGAAGACTTTTAAATTTTCATATACAGATATAAGCCAAAAATATTTCCGCCCCTGACAGCTATATTTTTTCACAGACTGAAATTAATATCCGTAGCTAGGGGTGGGTGGAATGGAGAGGGAGGTAGTAGTTTTGGGTAGATAGTATCATGTGTCAGATGAAGGAAAAACGACGTTTTCCTATGATTTTATCCCATAACCTAGTTTTATGATCTCACATGACCAAGTTTCAAACTCATCGAAGAATATATTAAGACATTCTGACATTGTTTCATTAAAATATGGTCAAAAATATGACATCTAGAGTGTTACAAAGTTGTCCTATTATTTGACCTAGTGACCACGTTTGTAACCCGTATGACCCAGATTTTCTATACCTCCACGTTTTTACTCAGATGAATATTCAAACCAAGTCTCGCAAAGATCCAATAAAAATATGGTTTCTGGACTGAAAAATAGTTTATTTCACCCAGTGACCTAGTTTTACTCCCCTCCCCCGTAACAAAGCTTCAATCTCTTCCAAACGTTTATCGAGCTAAACATTCTGACCAAGTTTCAATAAGATCTGATAGAAAATGTGGCTTCTGGAGGGAAAACGAGCAAAATGTTGACGCATAGACGGACGGACAGACGACAGACAAAAGTTGATCACTACTGCTCATCCTGAGCCTTCGGCTCAGGTAAGCTAAAAACGCATCATGCTCATCTACACTTATTTGTGAATATGTACACCAAGTTTCAAAATAAAACAAAAAACAAAACTAGAAATATAAAAGAAGTTTGTGTCATAAGATTTTGCTTCTGCAAAACTGCAGAGCGCGCATTGGCGGGCATAAAAATAAGTCACCAACATCTTCACTTACTGTTGATCATGCTCACCAAGTTTCAAATCTATAGTCCAGAAAATGTTGAAGTGCTTTGTGTCACACCGGATGTAAAACCGCAGAGCGCCCGTGCATTTTTACACTTACTGTTTATTATGCCCACCAAGTTTTAAAACAATAGCCTGCCCTAGAAATGAAGTAGTTCAGGTCACAAGATTTAGCTATGATGGGCTATAAAACTGCAGATCACCCATTGGCCGGCATAATTATGCGTCGTGCACATCTACAGTTATTGGTGATTATACAAACCAAGTCTCAAATCAATAGTCCTAGAAATGTGGAAGCAGTTTGCGTCTCAAGACTTTGCTATGATGGGTAAAATCGCAGAGCGGGCATTGGATTGCAAGAGTAATGTGTCGGCATGCATATCCTGAACAGGTGAATATGAACACCAAGTTTCAAAAGTCTGTGAAAGTGGCAGTGGGATCGACATTCGACATTCAATGTCCCGCAGTGCATTGGACATTCAGCAGGACATTCGATTTGATGCATGTTTTTTAATCTCCAGCAGTGGATTGGACATTCAGCAGGACATTCGATTGAATGCATGATTTTGAATGTCCAGCAGTGCATTGGAAATTCAGCAGGACATTCGATTTGATGCATGTTTTTGAATGTCCTGCAGTGCATTCGACATTCAGCAGGACATTTGATTTCATGCATGTTTTTGAATGTACAGCAGTGCATTCGACATTCAGCAGGACATTCGATTTCATGCATGTTTTTGAATGTCTTGCAGTGCATTCGACATTGGGCAGGACATTCGATTTCATGCAAGATTTTGAATGTCCAGCAGTGCATTCGACATTCAGCAGGACATTTGATTTCATGCATGTTTTTGAATGTCCAGCAGTGCATTCGACATTGGGCAGGACATTCGATTTGATGCATGTTTTTGAATGTCCAGCAGTGCATTCGACATTCAGCAGGACATTCGAGTTCATGCATGTTTTTGAATGTCCAGCAGTGCATTCGGCATTGGGCAGGACATTCGATTTGATGCATGTTTTTGAATGTCCTGCAGTGCATTCGACATTGGACAGGACATTCGATTGAATGCATGTTTTTGAATGTTTAGCAGTGCATTCGACATTCAGCAGGACATTCGATTTGATGCTTGTTTTTGAATGTCCAGCATTGCATTGGACATTAAAAAACATGCATCAAATCGAATGTCCTGCTGAATGTCGAATGCACTGCTGGACATTCAAAAACATGCATCAAATCGAATATCCTGCTGAATGTCCAATCCACTGCTGGACATTCAAAAACATGCATCAAATCGAATGTCCTGCTGAATGTCCAATGCACTGCTGGACATTCAAAAACATGCATGAAATCGAATGTCCTGCACAATGTCGAATGCACTGCGGGGCATTCGAAAAACATGCATAAAATCGAATGTCCTGCTGAATGTCGAATGCACTGCAGGACATTCAAAATCTTGCATTAAATCGAATGTCCTGCTGAATGTCGAATGCACTGCTCGACATTAAAAGAAATATATGAAATCGAATGTCCTGCTGAATGTCGAATGCACTGCTGGACATTCAAAAACATGCATCAAATCGAATGTCCTGCTGAATGTCGAATGCACTGCTGGACATTCAAAAACATGCATCAAATCGAATGTCCTGCTGAATGTCGAATGCACAGCTGGACATTCAAAAACATGCATCAAATCGAATGTCCTGCTGAATGTCCAATGCACTGCTGGACATTCATAAACATGCATGAAATCGAATGCCCTGCACAATGTCGAATGCACTGCGGGACATTCAAAATCTTGCATGAAATCGAATGTCCTGCCCAATGTCGAATGCACTGCTGGACATTCAAAAACATGCTTGAAATTTAATGTCCTGCTTAATGTCAAATGCACTGCTGGACATTCAAAAACATGCATCAAATCGAATGTACTGCTGAATGTCGAATGCACTGCTGGACATTCAAAAACATGCATGAAATCAAATGTCCTGCCCAATGTCGAATGCACTGCAGGACATTCAAAAACATGCATCAAATTGAATGTCCTGCTGAATGTCCAATGCACTACTGGACATTCAAAAACATGCATTCAATCGAATGTCCTGCTGAATGTCCAATCCGCTGCTGGACATTCAAAAACATGCATCAAATCGAATGTCCTGCTGAATGTCGAATGCACTGCTGGACATTCAAAAACATGCATCAAATCGAATGTCCTGCTGAATGTCGAATGCACTGCTGGACATTCAAAAACATGCATCAAATCGAATGTCCTGCCCAATGTCGGATGCACTGCTGGACATTCAAAAACATGCATCAAATCGAATGTCCTGCTGAATGTCGAATGCACTGCTGGACATTCAAAAACATGCATTCAAGCGAATGTCCTGCACAATGTCGAATGCACTGCGGGACATTCAAAAACATGCATGAAATCGAATGTCCTGCTGAATGTCGAATGCACTGCAGGACATTCAAAATCTTGCATGAAATCGAATGTCCTGCCCAATGTCGAATGCACTGCTGGACATTCAAAAACCTGCATGAAATCGAATGTCCTGCTGAATGTCGAATGCACTGCTGGACATTCAAAAACATGCATTCAATCGAATGTCCTGCTGAATGTCCAATCCACTGCTGGACATTCAAAAACATGCATCAAATCGAATGTCCTGCTGAGTGTCGAATGCACTGCTGGACATTCAAAAACATGCATCAAATCGAATGTCCTGCTGAATGTCCAATGCACTGCTGGACATTCAAAAACATGCATGAAATCGAATGTCCTGCACAATGTCGAATGCACTGCGGGACATTCAAAAACATGCATGAAATCGAATGTCCTGCTGAATGTCGAATGCACTGCAGGACATTCAAAATCTTGCATTTAATCGAATGTCCTGCCCAATGTCGAATGCACTGCTGGACATTCAAAAACATGCATTCAATCGAATGTCCTGCCCAATGTCGAATGCACTGCAGAACATTCAAAAACATGCATCAAATCGAATGTCCTGCTGAATGTCCAATGCACTGCTGGACATTCAAAAACATGCATTCAATCGAATGTCCTGCTGAATGTCCAATCCACTGCTGGACATTCAAAAACATGCATCAAATCGTATGTCCTGCTGAATGTCCAATGCACTGCGGGACATTGAATGTCGAATGTTGATCCCACTGCCAACTTCACAGACTTAAGTTTCAAATCAACAGTCCTAGAAATGTTCAAGCCGTTCACGCCACGAGATTTCTGCAAAGGACCGACTGACCGCCCCTCCAACAAACCGACAGACTGACCGTTAGATGACTCCTATATACTCCCACAAACAGACTTTTGCGGGAGCATAATGAATATCATGGACAAGTGTCATGTGCCAATGTTAACACATTTAATATAACAAAAATTCCGATAAAGACAGATAAAGTCTGTTAGCTGAGATTTTCTTTATGTCAACATAAGGCCAGACCCTGTACATAAAAGAAATGTGACAACCTACTTTATACACAAGTTATTAATCAAGTTAGTTTTCTAAACACACGACAAGAACAACCAAACTTTTAAACTTTATCAAATTGCTATGATGATTATTCAAAAGAGGCAAAAGCAGAGAAGTTCGTACTATTTAAACTAGAGCTATCACTAAATGTGATTAATACCCCCCGCAAGACTGCTTCTGAACTGAGGAAGTTATTAGTAACAGAGTACTTTGTAAAAGAATTGAAATAGAGTCATGTTTGTGGGCAATTAAAGATAGTTGTGGTTCTGTACATTGCATTTCCTGTCATTGTGTTTGACCATTATATGAAGTTGCACTGAATTCCAACCAGTAGTTTTCAAGTTATATTCCGGACAAGGAAAACCAACAAAGGGACATAACTCTGCAAATAGTGAAGACAGAGTTATAGCTCTTGTACACTGCACATTCACTCATTGTGCTTGACCATTGTAAGAAGTTGCAATGAATTCAACCAGCTGTTTTCAAGTTATGCTCTGGACAAGGAAACCCAACAAAGGGCAATAACTCTGCAAATAGTGAAGATGGAGTTATGATTCTTGAACACTGCACTTCCTCTCATTGTGCTTGACCATTATTTGAAGTTGCATTGAATTCCAACCAGTAGTTTTCAAGTTATGCTCCAGACAAGGAAAAACAACAAAGGGCAATAACTGTGCAAATAGCGAAGACAGAGTTATAGCTCTTGTACATTGGATATTCACTTGTTGTGTTTGACCATTGCTTGAAGTTGCATTGAATTCCAACTAGCAGTTTTCAAGTTATGCTCCGGACAAGGAAAACCAACAAAGGGCAATAACTCTGCAAATAGTGAAGATGGAGTTACGATTCTTAAACACTGCACTTTCTCTCATTGTGCTTGACCATTGTATGAACTTCCATTGAATTCCACTGTTAGTTTTCAAGTTATGCTCCGGACAAGGAGCAACCCGACCGACCGACCGCCCCACCGGGTGACTCCAGTATACCCCCCAAACTTCGTTTTGGGGGTATAATAAAAAAAGTTAACAGTTAACTCCACTAAATTTTACTCTCAAATTATATAATGCTCCAAAAAAAGCCTATTTTATAGACAGGAATAGTTTCATATTAAATGAAATAAGACTAAAAAGGTTTATAAAAGGGGGAATGCTATTAAAAATTTTGCTTTTCAGGGTCATGATCTCTGTGTATAAAAGAATCATGTCACTGCTATTGTTAGAAAACGAGAAAAATTGTCAAGAGGCTATGATCACACTGGAGATAACGACGAAAAGCAGTTTCTTCGTGCTGCACTTCAAAAGCAATACCTAAACTGTCATGCTATTGGTAAAAATTGAGAAATAACCAACTTGCCTAAACAGCTTAACCATTTCTCTGAGTACAAAAAGGGTAACTACTACAGAACTAGCCACAGTTGTTTAACTTGTCAAGGTCATGACCCGTCCACTGGTAAGTAAGTGTGTAAATTGTCTTGCCACTGATATTTGTAGACATATGACCATTTATGTAAGTACAAAAAGGGAAGATTACCAAAGAAACAAGAAAATCAGTAGAACCTATGAATGTTAACCCTTAGTAGCACTAAATCGAAATTGGTGTATTTTTAATATTTTTCTGTGTATAAATTGTAGTTAAAATACTACTATGAATATAACGAGAGCTATCACAGAGTGTGATTACCCCCACAATACCACCTTATCAGAGGCAAAAGGGGAAACTGTCAATAAAGAACTACATATGCAAGGTAAAGTTATAGGTCTTGTATACCACACTTCCTCACAATATTTTCTGTTATTTTTCTGCCAAAAAAAGACTAAGCGCAAAACATCATTATGATGTGGACAACATTTATGCAAAGTTATTTCAAAATCCTTTGATGAAAGACAAAGCATTAGAGCTGACACAACATAGGAACAATCGCTAAGTGTGGCCTTGATCTTTTAAGCATGCACCTGGGAATTGTACACAACACATGGTCTCAATGTGGTAAGCAGTTGTGCCAACTTATTTTGAAATCCCTTCATGAATAAGAATGTTACATACCCCCTCCCCAGTCTCGTTTGAGGAGGTAGAATACGGAGAAGTAGGTAATAAACAGGGCCAGGTAGTGTAACGATTCTTAAGCACTGTACTTTCTATCACTTCATCTATCTATTGTTTCGAATATCAAACAAATTTTAAATAATTCTCTGAATAAGCGTAAATAAAACGTTATAAAGAAAGGTATTTCAACGAGAATGCTCATGGGCAGCATGTTGGGCCTGCAAATGGAAAGCCGCCTATGGGATAGGACAGTGAAATGGAAACTGTGGGAAGATGATGATGGAAGGGCAAGGCAGGCCTATATGATGTCTCTTTCCATGCATGGAGAAGTATTGGCCCAAACAAGGTCTATCCTCAACATTTGAGGTGTCACTGAGACCTTGACCTCTGAACCAGGAATCTGGGTCTTGCACGGGACATACCATCTCATCAAGGTGAACAAATGTGCAAAGGTAATTTAAAATTCTTCCATGAAGGGAGAAGTTAGTCCCAAACAAGGTCTATCAGCAAACTTTTGGACCTTGATCCTGGCACTGTGACCTTGACCTTTGAGCTGGGAACCTGGGTCTTGCACGTGACACATCGTCTCATCAAGGTGAATAAATTTGCCAAGGTATTTCAAAATCCTTCCATGCTCAGAGAAGTTATGGCCCGGATAAGGCGATCATTACCTTTTTTAATTATGGATTTCTTCCCCACACTAGACTGAATGACATAATGATGGAAAGACAAGACAGGCCTATATGATGTCTCTTTCACGCATAACAAATGTATCACGGTATTTTCAAATTCTTCCATGCATGGAGGAGTAATGGTCCAGACAAGGTCTATCATCAACATTTTGGACCTTTGATCTAGGAATCTGGCTCTTGCACGCGACATACCATCTCATCAAGGTGAACAGATGTGCCAAGGTATTTTAAAATCCTTCCATGCAGGGAGAAGTTATGGCCCGGAAAAGGTCTATCATTAAAATTTTGGACCTTTGACCTGGCACTGTGACCTTGACTTTTGAGCTGGGAACTTGGGTCTTGCACGCGACACACCGTCTCATCAAAGAGAACAAATGTGCTAAGGTATTTCAAAATCCTTCCATGCACAGAGAAGTTATGGCCCGACAAGGCAATCTGACGGACGCACGCACCCACATACACCGAACTGCATTACCAAATGTGACGACTATGTCGAGCTATCCGCAAGCGGGCTCGACAAAAATCGGGCAGAGTACAGTTATAGTTCTTTTATACTGCACTTTTTCTGTTTGCCCTCAGTTGCTCAATAGGCGTTATATCAACTAAATTCCTTGCACGCTTTTGGAGTTTTGCTCAGTAAAAGCATTAAGTAAGAGGGTCATGATGGCCTTATAACTTAGTACCACCATTTAAAACAGCAAGGCCATTGAGGGAAAATAAGTTCACCTAATGTTGAAAGCTACATGAAACATTGTACATCTGATCCAAATTACATAGACACAGCACCAGAAACAGTCTGTAGGTCAGTAATGCAAGGTCAATATCAGCTAAGGTCGAAGCTGAAATCTGCATGCAAAACTATAAATATAGATCAAATTTCAATCATGATCAATAAAGAATGTCAATGTAAGCTTAGATCAAAGCTGGAATCTACGTGCTAAATTTGAAGTATATTTTAAATTTCCATCATGTAGCTGCTAAAAACAAGAAAGTACGTCAGTAGGTCAAGGTAAATGTTGGCTAGTCAAAGTTGAAACTACATGCAAAATCGTAAGTATAATTCAAATTTCCTTTCTATAGATGCAAAAAGAAGAAAATATATCAAGATAAAAGTTAAGGTCACATAAAGGTCAATGGCTAAGTTTAATATGTGTACATGAAGATTCTTTGAAAAATTATTAAGCAAATTGTTTTACTATATAAGTCTACTAGTATTTGAATTAAGTGACCCCTGGCAAGTTTAATTTTAACCCTTTGGAGATAATTTTAACAATCTCTGTATACAATGCTACAAACCAAATACACTCAACAAAATAAAATAAGGATCAAGACTTAGGTTCATACATTTTCAAATGCAAAAATATTCATGTTAAAGTTGAATTGTGTTTTGCTTTAGACACACCAGTACTTGTGTATGTGTATTTATCTATCCGTAACAGCTCAATTATCCCGTGCAGGTCCGTGCAAACACACCCACCCCTCAAAAACAAGTGAAAATCAAATGTTTAGAATAAAGTCATAGTGACATGAGCAGGTTTTAATTTTAATTTTTTATTCAAATCATCTGTTACACTATAGAACTGATAAGTGTTAAGAACCTCTGATGCCTAGAAGACACGGGTAGGAGGCTGAGGCAGCCAGAGCAGTCGGTCGTCTGCTGGCTGGGCAAACGCAGCGCGAGGTTGCCTATGAGCATGGTATTAGCCAAAGTGTAATCCAACAACTTTCGCAAAAGTACCTGGACATAGGCGCCGTCGCCAGACGTCCTCAGAGTGGACGTCCAAGGTCAACATCTGCTCGGGAAGACCGAGCCATCGTTGTCCTGGCAAAACGCCATAGGTTTGACTCGGCTGTTGCTCTAAATAAAGCTTCCAAACTGCTTCCGGTGTTCGAATCTCGGCACAAACATATTGCAACAGATTCCACGACGCTAATTTACGTGCTCGCCGTCCTGTGGTACGTCCTCCTTTAACGCCAAGACACCGTGCGGCCTGTCTGGAGTTTGCCAGAGATCACGTTAATTGACAACTCAGCCACTTGCGTAAAGTGCTATTCACCAACGAGTCCAAATTTTGCCTTGACTTCCATGATTGACGTAGGCGTGTATGGTGTCAGCAAAATGGGCGCTTCAGTGAGTGTTGCATATCCGAACATGACAAGTTTGGTAGTGGCTCTGTTATTGTTTGGGCGCGCATTTCTTACGACGGGCGTACAGACCTTCATGTGTTTGTTAACGGCACAGTTACTGCTATACGTTATATTGACGAGATTCTCCGACCTCACGTCATTCCATATGCTTGTGCAATTGGCCAGGAATTCGTGTTGGACGACAATGCTATAGCTCACCGATCGAGAATAGTCAATCAGTACCTTGACGACAAAGGAGTTGAATGAACGTGTGGAATGGCCAGCTAGGTCTCCAGACATGACCCCCAATAGAACATGCCTGGGATATGCTGCAGCGCCGTGTTTCCGCACGACAACGCCAGCCGTCAACCAGAAATAAGCTGGCTGCTGCCCTTACTCAGGAATGGGGTCTCATACCACAAAAAGCTCATACTTAGTTCCCAGACCTGTGTCAAAGAGGTTATCCGAGCACAAGGAGGTCATACCCGTTTCTAAAAATTTAACTGGTTTCCATTTTTCTTATGATAAGCCATTGTGTTTACCCCACCCACCAAGTCTCAAACACTTTAAAACTGATATGGTTGTCTTTGAGGATTAATCGTACTACTGTGTTTGTGAAACACCTGTTACTTTTACTTTAAATTGGTCACAGATATAATGAATTTTTGTTCGATATAAACTTCAGCAAGTGAAAAAGGTATGTCTTTAAGAACTGCTGTCATAAGTCCTTGACCCTTAATTTCTTTTGTTGAGTGCATCTATGTTCTATGGTAATGAAGATTTCCAAAGTTTTTATATTTTTGGACTGGGCCAATTTTGACCCAAGAGTATAGTTTGAACAAATATGGCGGATGTCGACTAAACAATGCAACCTATAAATTATCTCTAAGTTCTATGGAATACGGTTTCAGACAGGAAGATTTTCAAAGTTTTTCCTACACAACATAATATAAAACAATAAACCCCCAGGTCCGAGTTGATTTTGACCCTATGGAAATTATTTGAACAATCTCTGCAAAAACCAAATACTAGTATCTAAGGTCTACGACATATGGTTTCTGACAATAAGACTTTCAAAGATTTTATATCCTACACATAAAGTACAGGCGGAGTCAGTTTTGACCCCAATATCTCCCCTCCAGCAATGTGCCTAATATCAACTAAATGTCTTGTATAGTTTTAGAGCAAAACAAGCAAACTGGACTAACGGGAGACAGATGAAAACTTGACATAATGAATTATGGATTTTGTACACGAACTCTCAATGCCCTGTAGCATTGTATGAAGTTAAAAGTAAATACCTTCATTGGTTTTTTGACTTATACTCTGGACAAAACGAGACAGATGGACAGACAAGTTGCTGTCTATATGCTGTCCCTTTGGCGAGTATAAAAAGGTAGCCACAGGTAGGTAACTTGTCAGGATCAGGACCTTTGCACTGGGACGTGTGTAAACTTCCATGCTACTATCTGCAGAAATTGAGATATATCCAACTTGCCAAACAGGCTAGCCAGATGGATAAATGGATGGACATATGGTTCAATCACTAGGTGCTGGAGGCATAAAAAACCCTTGACCCCTTCACTATGAAGTATCCTTGAGAATATTTGCAACTGCTGTCCCCTTATTCAAGTCATCAAAATCAAATTAAGCTATGTATATGTCTTCTATAATATATATTTTCACAAAGGGATCTATGTATATGTCTTCTATAATATATATTTTCACAAAGGGATCTATGTATATGTCTTCTATAATATATATATATTTTCACAAAGGGATGTCTTTTTCCAGTTACCAAGAAGAAATGACAAGAATACTTGAACATCTTCCGTTTGTTTATTAGTTTCAATCAATATCAGTAACAAATGCCAAACAGATAAATGGTATACAAACATGGGGAGTGAATGGATGTCAACATGCAAAGCATAAGAAAATGTCTATCAAAACATGAGACTTCAAGAAATTAGGAAGGATACCACAACTGTGTTAATCACTGTTAACAGTATGACAAAACATTCCCTGTCCCTTTAATGTCTTATCATTTTTATTCCACGACTAACTGATTAAATGGCTTAGCCAACAATACCACAATATTACTTTATGTTATCACTTTATAAATAGGAAAATGCTTACCAACAAAAAACATATCAAAAAGCAAAATTCCGAAAAATATTTTCCTTTCAAGTCTGAAGAAGTGTACTGCCCATCACCCAGAGTGCAGATACCTTTGCAATGACATTTTTCTCTTATTTTTGTGTGAGAACTGAGCACAATGACGATGACAAATGTTCTTTCAATGTTTTATCATCCATATTTTATTATCCATGAATCTTGATACAATTTAATCAAACAAGAGAACAGATGAAAAAGCATTTTAGCAAAATTTCTTGTATAACAGCCATATGTAATATCACTTAGGAATGAACTTATGTCAGTTAGACCTGCAGATATATCGCATATTGAAACATGACATACATACACTGACACTACAAGATTCATTCATGAAAACTTCTACAAAGAATATAAACACTAGTAAGAGACTCCCTGTCAATCCGTTTGATTCATAATGACTTCTTTTAAAAAGCAATGAATGTTATTTTCAAAAGAGGACCTAATCAATAGACAAGACTATCTTGTTCTAAAATTTATATAATATCATTAAGACATTTACTATTCTGTAGAAGAATGGCTTGACCTTTTTAACTTTAAATATTGTAAACCTCACAGAAAGGTTAATTTGAAAGGTTAATTTATTGCAGATTACATTTCTTTTAAAAGGTTTGAAAAAATGACGTGTCCTATTTTCAATATGCATGTTCAAATAATTTTTTCAAAAAGAGGTTATGTTTGTATTTGACAAAATAATAAAAGGACTATAAAATTCAAGTTTACTGGAGTCTACAGTGTTTCTGTAAATATTACACTAATTAAAATAGCACTGTTGAATATTGAATATGATGCTGGTTACATGTACTTGTACATGAAAAATAATGGCCCTATATAGCTCACCAGAGTACCACTGTCCTTACTGAAAACATGATGGTCAAATATAATCTGTCATACAGAGATAAGATGTTTTAGTTAGATGACATATATTCTGGTTCCATATTACCAGAAGTTTCAAAATTGAGACAGAGAACAACAAGAAAATTATTCAAAATGTTCAGAAGTCTTTGAGCTGATGACCTAACAGTAGTTTTTGACCTCCACATCACTTAGTTTCAATCTCTCATGGATAACAGACAACAGCCAATCACAAAAGCTCAACATGGGCACTATGCCAGGGTGAGCTAAAAACAAGTAATGTAAGTATGATTCATTTCACTTATGCCATTTTGCAGCAAGATGATACTTGGTTTTGTTATCACAGGTTTCAACAACTTTGTCTCATCTGTACAGTCTAACAATGACATCCATTAGCTCTTACAAAATTTACACATTATGACATATCCTTTAGCCAAAACATAAAAAAAATAATGCATATTCTTTATGCAGGTAAATCATAAAACTTTGTTATCTTAGTAAAACTGAAAAAAAGAGTCACTAATCAGTTTAATGGTATTTCCATCACATCATAATATAGCACAGTCACAGACCACGATGACATTCTCATTTTAAGCTTTATTTTGTACAATCACTTTAAATTTACTGAACCACAATGAACTAAATCAAAAGACCTATGCTCCAAACTTTATAGAAATAAAAGAAAGAAAAACAAAAACAAACAAAAAACAGGAATGAAAAGTATCCATTTAAAATGGCTGAAGGAGCTGACAACTCTAGACTAACACACAACCATTACCTATCTACCTGCAGGAAATAAAACAATAAACTGTTAAGTTTGTTCTCACTTATTCTTTCTCAAATAATCATCAGTATGAATAAATCACCATTTACATATTGTCTCTTTAGGGGCTATCAATGGACACTATCACATCAAAGTGGGTGGGGTACCTGTCTATCTGTTTTCATTACAAAATGAATGTATATGCTGACAAGAAACTGTTTTATGTGAGGAACATGAATAAAACAAAAAATGCATAACAGTTATATGATAAGAGTTAAGAAGGTTAAACAAATTAAACACCCTATCAAAGGCTTTGACTTTGTGATGTTTGACTATGATTTCAGTGTTTATAAATTACCACTAATTGATCACTAATTGATTGCGATGTTTCGGCAATTATGGGCTTGATTAAGATCAGGTACCCTCTGAGCAATGACGGCGATTAAACTGTGTAGGTATGTATATTGTATCACGAGATAAAAAAGGTGCAATCTATCAGTTTTTCTGTGAAAAACAAGTCAGCAATAAAAGGTTGATCGTCGGAAGTGTTACAGTATTTTAATCGTCGATCATCGTTTTCCAAAAGGTCTGCGTATCAATAGTTGATATTAGTTTCATTATTTTGAATACTGGTTGAGAAAAGGGATCAATTATTAAAGGGAAATTTATTATTACATAAGCATACGTTGTCCGAAACAAAGAGTAACGAAACAATATCCACTTCGCTCTGAAGTCTGCCCACTTCTCCCTAACCTTCAACCCAGGGCAAAGTGACTTCTCCCAAAATTCTGAGTCTAGCAAGAGCCCTGCTATTTTACTTTGAAGTTTTTGCTAAAGATATTGCTGTAGAAATGAAGTTCACAATGTGCTTGACATGGTCTTACTATCTGAAACAAGACAAGAATTATCTCTAAACTGACATTTTCCTTTACACTAATTATTTTTAACAGTGACTAGGGACGTACTAATTCGGGCTGTTCTTGCCAATTATGCAGAATATCGACAGAAACATTTAAGACTTTGTAGATCACAGTGCAGATGTTGATTTTCTTTCATTCAAATACTTTTTCCCAGTTAGGCTCACAACATTTTACCTTTTTGTTACTGTGGTTTCACTAATGAAAGAGCTTTACACATATTTTTGACTCTGAAAACTGACATCTCTTTTACATCTTCACTTTTGAATATTTGTTATATACACAATTTGTTAATTTCAATAAGTCAGTATGTTGCTATGTACACACTTTTCAACAGATGAAATAAATATACTGCCTTAAATGACAGATATGGGTTTATACCTGAAGTTACCATTTTAAATTTATGAAAAAAGAGTGAATGCTGGCTGGTACATGTAATAACAACATTTAGATTTACCCCAATCATGATTGCAGGCGAAAGATACTGAAATGCTTTTAAATTTACTATATTAATTTTGGATTAGGTAATTAAAGAATGAAAAAAGATAATAAGGATCAAGAATAATAGACACATGATAATTTGACACAAATATCATATGGAACTTGGACTGTCCAATCTATCATATCATGTAAAACAACAAAGGAGCTCACTTCTTACTCACAAAATGACAAATGCTCAAAAATCAATGAACAGCCCTGATATTGCCAAGCATGGGTACAATGGGTACATGATGCATTTGCCTCAATGAACAATCCACAGATATTGTCTCACATTATAGGTGCATTACTTGCCAGTAATAACCTATCCATTTTCCTCCTATATTTACTGGTAAAGCTATCATGTTTATTTTTTATTTTACCGGTAAGTGATTGTCTATCATTGCAATTTGCCAAATCAATGTTTCTCAATTACTAAAACTTCACTTGCTAAGTACCACAGGAAATATTCCATTGACTTGAAAAATTGCAGAGATTTGATTCTATCAAGAAGAAAAAAAAAAGATAGCAAGACCAAATAAATGAAATCTTCAAGGTACCTACATTTCTTCAGTTTCTTGAATCATTTGCTAACTGTAAACAATTAAACAAACACTCAACATATCTTCAGAAAACCTTTCAACATTTCACATTTATATCCTCTCATAATTTGGCTGCATCTGTTTATCAAACAGGTCTTATATACAGTGCAGCAAGTAAGGGAGATAACAGTTGCTGGTTTCTATATGAAGAGTTATCTTTTCCAGGCTGAACAACACTGTCCATCTTCATTTATCACAGTTGGCATTCATATCGTAGAAACTTCTTGATTTTGTTAGGTAATGGAAGATAGTGCACTTGTGATTTTTTGATTGTTTGAAGGATCATATCCCGACACACATTCTGCAATGACGACACTGTAATGAGAAAACAGAAAAGAAAAGAATGGCAGTCATAGGTATTTACTGAGAAATGAGTAAACTGTTGACCCTTAACTGTGTCTTTATGACACAGCAGTACACCCATCTACATATGAATGAAAAAAGTCACATCCTGCCACACAGACAATGTTTTTAACACCTACTGGTGCACTTGACTACATAAGTAACAAAATTTTCCACATCTGGTTTTCAAAACAAGCTTTGTTAAAATGCTCAAATACTGTCTTATACAAAAATTAAAAATTATATTTTCTCTGATGAGTGATATACAGTTAATTGATGAAACAGGATAGTTCTCAGAATCAAGATTTGGTTCCTTTCAACATACCGAGTATAAGGATTTCCACTATTGTCTGGAAAAAATCAAAGGTTATTTTACATAATTTTCCTGAATTCTTTAAATATTGTATATTTTACAGGTAACGTGTATTTTATATTATAGATGACATGGGCGTGTAATACAGCCGTGTTATATTTTTTATATTACACTAGTGTAATAACACTTTGACATCAATGTCATTAACAATATGCCTAGATGTTCCCTCTATACAAACAAAACAGTTTCTTTGCAGTTCTGTCACCATTCACTTAAAAAACTTCTATGGTAGTGCCCTGTTTTTTTTATCCTTTTAAATAACTCGTGAAATAAACCTATTATTACAAGACCATTCATTTAATATCCTCTATCTATTAGTAGTATGTCCAATATAAAGATAGCTATTTGGGCATTAATATCTTGTTAATTACATGTAGTAATTTTTCAAGGATATATAATAGGTAAAGTATCTGCAAGTACATACATTGTACTTTCCAACATTCTGATAACAGTTTGTCTGGTTACAGATGATGCTTACATACTTTGTTAGCATTACAAGACAAGTGCCCAAAAAGTACTAACATTTCTAAAATTAATTCTTTGAAACCAACACCAGGTCCATTTTTCACAATTTCTGGTAAAATTATTTTTAAATGCTATAATTTTTGGTAAAATAGAAAATTTGGCTACCAAGATTTATTACTTAGCGCTAGCCTGGTCATATATACAGTTACATACCTCCATAAAGCTGGATAATTCTCACTTGTTTAGTTGTACCATACACGTCGATAACTGCATAAAGAGGACCCGACTGATATGGTATAGTCTTAACACAAGGCCCCTGGTCCTCCCCATTTATAATGAAGTGCATTTCAGCGAAACTGTCAACAATTTTATACATAATACCAATCCTGCTTCCAATATCTGTAGGCAAAATATGATCATGGTCTCTCCGGAAATGTGCATAGACAGAGTTCAGCCTATTAAGTGGTAATAATAAACTTCTATTAAATGATCCTTGAGGTGTATGAATGATCTCAGAGTCACCAAGCACTGATTTGTAAGGTTCTGAAGAACCGTTGTCACTGTTTTGTGTGTATACACGGTTGTATGATTTAGTTATCGCAGATATCCATGACCTTCCCATATTAGCAAGGTCTGGTAGTGCATACTGAGGTAAATCAAATTTTTCATCTGGGTTAAACTGGGTCAATCCAATTCGGAGATGTCCACTCCAGCCTCGTTCATTTTTCTCAATCTCTATAAGGAATATTTCTCCAGGTTTTAACGGTTTCTCACTAAATGTAAGTGCATGAGCAAAGCTCGTAGTTCTGTAGGCCACCTGGTCATCATGTTCAAGACAGATGTTCTGTCCATGATATGGATGGAATCTAGTTACCGGCATTATCACCACATCTGTAATAGAAATGTTGAAATCTTAATTTCATTTAAAAAAATCAGATGATGCAAAGTAGATAAAATTTTGTTCTTAATATGTTCCATTTATGGTGGAGCAGAGGTCAAGGAGTTCTTGCACCAGACTCTGATCCAGAGGTCCATCGAATCAGGGGTGGAAGTGTCCTGTAATTTTCTACATTTCACACAAGGCATGAGCCCTGGTTTGAATCCAGAAAAGTGTACCATAAATCTTATGTATCATACATGTATCAACATGGTCACTTACCTACTTCAAAATATTATATTAAAATAAATAATTTTACTTGATCTATATTTATCAAATATATTCTTTCCTTAGTTTATTAAACACAATGATAACCACTTTTTGCTTTCTTAACTGCTTTAAAAGATGAATATCTGCAAAAAAGCAGGTTTTAAAGTCAGTATCTGTTTAAATTTTAGTCAGATGGAGTCAAATTACACATTTTAACAAGTATTTGGGTATTTATTTGAGCCACTACAGAATCTTAGAAATCCTGCAGGTATATATTTTGAGACAGACATCAAAGAATTCAGTTATTATACAAAATTATAATATGCAGTAACCACAATCAGTTTAATGCTTGACCAGCTCGGTTGGGCTACATTTTTGTGTTCAGGTGATTGTGGGTTAAAGTCCCAAACCAGGTATAATTTTAGCCTTGACTTATTTGACTGCAGTCAAGAGTAAAAGGCACGAGTGCCTGGTTTAGAAAAAAAGGGTAATATGGAGGGGAGTGGCAATGTTGGGTAGAGCCTTCACAGCTGATAGAGCTACATACTGGTGTCCCGGGGACAAGATAAATGGGTGTACTCCGCTTTTCTCCCCAGATTTGAAGAATAATTTGAAACAATTATATTCATTGTAGTGATTTCCTTCAACAACAGGTTTCTGCACCCGCCACCCCCGAAATCCATACCTAGGTCCAGATCCAGAACCATGAGTAATTAATTACAATATTTCAACATCTATGTTAGTATTACCAGTAGCCAAAGCAACCAACCTGAAATTAACTGAAAACAACACCTATTTTCAAATATATGGTAAAACTATTCTGATAAAACTGAATATTTCACTTTAATTTTTTTCACTTGGTGATAGAATGGCATAGATTTTTTAATAGTTTTGGGTCAGGCAAATCCATTAACACTGAAAATCATAGGAGGAAATTCCACATTGATACTTATTGATTATTCAAAACACATGTAATGTACAGTAATTAAGTGAATTTCTACAATCTGAAGTTTATATAACGAGGAAACAAATAATTTTCAATACCACGGTGCATAACGATACTGGTGGTCTCTCTGCCAAATCAGAGAGGCCTTACATGCACCATCAAAACTGAAAGTAGAGGATGTACAAGAATTTCATGTAAATGTCAACCAATTTATCAGTATTTTCTTGAAGAATATTGAAAAATATGCTATTGTTATGGATGTTTTCAAAGCAATAACTGGTTTCAGTCTGTAGAAAGTGCCGAGATTTTATTCCATGCCAGTATACCGCTAAACAATCTGTCCTAGTTGCAGAGCACAGGGACTGATAATTGAAAACTTGACGTGTGTACATAGCAAAGATATTCTAATGTTCCATGCACTTCTTAATATTAAGCAACTCGGCTGTTTCCACTGTCAGATGTCTTTACGATTTTTCTGTCTATCATTGCAAATTGTGTTTACAGCAGAGAATAACCAGTGCTGAAGCAGAGAGACCGCCAATATGGTTATGCACCGTGAATACTTTAATGAGATTTTTAAATACCTTGAAAGAGAAATGATTACTCTTTCAATGCATGTGTTTCATCAATTTTTAATCATTAACTGCGAAACAATTATCAAATAAACATAACAATAAAAGTTCTTAGTCCTCAATTATTTTGGTCTTTGTAATGCTTGAAACAATACAGATATTGCCATCACAAAATTAGCTCAACACTCCCTAGCATCACATCAAATAATGTTGCCTAGAGTATTGGGGCACACCTTAGTTTTGGCATAATACTGGGTCAAGTAGTCAGCCAACTTGAACGCTAAAAAAACCACAAGATTATGCTACCTTTCCTGTCAATGAACTTTAGAAATGAATTGCAATATGTGTAAGGATATTATTCGAAAAAAAAAGTAATAGGAAAAGTGTAACTGTGAGAAAACAGTAAAATAATTAACAATTTAAATTTACTTATTTATCAAATCAAGTAGACAATATAGTAAAATTCATGCAAACTTTTGTTCAAGATAATCATTAGAAAAATTCAGAAGAGTAACCCAATTAATCAAAGATGCTTTAATGTAAGATAATGTAACTTTGTAGAATACTTAAATACAAGGGTCCCAAATTTTCCGCAACTCGCCAAATTTTCAGCTTCGTATAAAAACTTTCCACTCTAAGATACTTCAAATAATGATTTATATCATTTGTATTACTTAAAATCAGGTTATTTATGAAATACAGCTTGATTCTGGTGTATATTCGTATGCAAAAATTTTCCGCAACTGGCCAATTTTCAGTCTCGTATATCCACTCGAAGATTCTGATACTTCAAATTCCTTTTTGTTCATACGCTAATTATATTACATATTAATAAATAATGATGCATATCTTTCAAAAATTTGGCTTATGTATGAAATACAGGTCAATTCCGGTAATGCAAAGTTGATTCCGGTCGATTTCGGTAATAATGGTCGATTCCAGTAAAACATGGGACTATAAATACAATACTATTAAGAAATTGTTATGATAATTATTAATCCATCTGGTCATTCACTGATTCAGCTTACTTTTATTCACAAGTGTACAGATGATGATTCTTAACAAAAGTTTATCAGCTTTCTCTTTATGCCTTTATTATGACGCCGATTTATAAATGACAGTGGTTATATGTATATGTAAACTGTAAGTACCATATCTGCCCAATTTAGCACCAATGCATAAATAAGCGCCCTCACGTGTCTTTAGACCTGCAAATGAATAGGCGCCCCTTTTTGCAGTGGCAAATTCACAAATAAACATGTTTTTGCATCACTGTTTCTTTTCTGTTTTGTAACAGCACATACAGACTTTACTACCAACTTGCAAAATAAAAAAAACTTCCAGTTTCATTCACAAATTTTTCTTGCATTTTGAACTAGACATTAGGCTTTATATTTAGGGACCCCTTAACCCAATCCTCCTTTCTTCTCTCTAATTTTCTGTAGTGGACACCAGACAGATAAGGCACTTCCAACAGCCTTGCTGTTGGGCTAACTCTTTAGTGACATGGTTGGAGTGCCTGGAACGTTTGCTAAGTTAGGCAACATTATCTATAATTAGTACTTGGATGGGAGCCTATTGCTCTACCCCCTCCACCACCACTCCTCCTCCAAACTTTTAAGTGGGGAGGAGTATAGCAGACGCCGGATAGATTTGGCACTTCCAACAGCCTGACTGTTTGGCTAGCTCTTTAGCAACATGGTTGGAGTGTCTAGAATGTTTGCCAAGTTCAGCAACATTATCTATGGTGTGAACTTGGATGGGTGTCCTAAATTAAGCTTGTCGGCCAGGTTATTATAACAGTGGCAGCACGAATCTTCAGCGGCTCTTTACCTTGGTTAGTGCCTGTGTGCACTTAAAGTGAAGGATTGAGTTGTGTCCCTTGCACAGCTGGAGCAGAACTGGTTCTCTTTAGGAAGCTGTACAGTAGATGCCCAGCTCCTAAGTTTAATTTATTACTGCCAACAGTCCATACTGAATATACTAGGCAGGCAAGTCCTTTCAACTTCTATGATGATATGCTTCCTGGGTTCTTACCAGTACTCCCCGTTGAAAGTGAGGACTGTGGAATGTCATCGTAGACTCCCACCTGTGGTGGGATTCGAACCAGCAACCTCCCGATTGGGAACCCATTGCTCTAACCCCTCTACCACCACTCTTCCTCCAAACGTTAAAGAGGGGAGGAGTATAGCAGACGTCGGATAGGTTAGGCACTTCCAACAGCCTCACTGTTTGGCTAGCTCTTTAGCAACATGGTTGGAGAGTCTAGAACATTTGCCAAGTTCAGCAACATTATCTATGGTTTGTACTTAGATGGGTGTCCGAAATTGAGATCATCAGCCAGATTACTATATTGTGAAGAGCCCTTGGTGCTAGATGGGGCAAATATGGTAAATCCTAAAATCTGGCATCATGAAGTTAAATACTTTATCAGCACTAACTTATCACATTCACAACTGTGATTGCAAAAACCAGTCACTATCTGAACACAATAACTTTCATTTAAGATGACAGAAATTTCATTGAGAAATGTTAACACATCATTACATGTACAATTAACATTAAAACAATTTCTAATACCGTATTCCGTCATATATAACGCGCAGTCATTTATAACACCACCAATTTTTTTAGTTCGTTTGAGCCAAAAAAGGTACATAACGCGCATATAAAAATCGCTCCCGCACGCCTCCGATTTTGACAGGAAAATCTGCTAGCAGAAATACGGTAAGACTTTTGGAGGGCAATAATAGGGTTTCCTTTTGACCCGAGCTCTTGGGTTTTGACACACGATTTTCCAGAAATACTCCTTTTTGATGCACAGTAATTTGTGATCGCAGGTCATTTTGATGCACGTGAATTTGGCTCGATGCAACATTCATAGTTGGGAAAATATGTAGATCATCCCTTCCAGCCACTGAAAACTTTGATTTCAATTCAGTGCTGGCCAATCAATATTGCTAATTGATCACACAATACTTGAATGACAGGTGAGCAGTAGTGCATGCTTCATCGATTCTGCCAATTTTCTTTGTTATAAACATGTTGTTTCAAAATATTGGCACGCAGAGGTTAAATAAAGGACTGATTAAATGATTGACCAAGATAATTAAAATGACATTCACAGGTCGCATCAGGTTGTAACAACTGTGGGAAAAATGCATGAGCATTAAAAATGTGCACCGATTTTTCTGATTTGCGTCATGAAAAATTGAAATAATGGCGACTGGTATGTTAAAAAAGAAGTTTATCTATCTTCCATTAATATCAAACCCCTCACGGGGACATAGACATGTCTGCGCGTCAAAAATTTGCCGAAAATGGTAAATCAATTTAATCATTATATCCTTCAAAGCACTGTTTAAAAAGTTTGAAGAGCAATTGTTGCATTACACAAATATTGTGTTTGACAATTAACCTTGTTGTTCAACATTCCATTGATATACGATATACATTAAATAAATTTGTGTTCAAATAAAGATAATAAATATTGGTGCAATTGATATACATCTGCAAAACAACTGATTCCAAAAAATATCTTTTAAAGAGAGTACTATCAGTGATAATTAATCTTGAACATCCGGGCTGACCCCCGAAATTCCACAGGAGCTTGAAATTATATTTCTGGTCATTTAAGAGTCAAAACTTAAAATTGCTTCATTTACTGTATTGAAAAACACAAGGAATGAAACACCATTTGCCCTGCCCACTAAGAATTTGGGTCGCATCAGCTAAAAAATTTTAAATGCGACACGGTGCAGATTTCTATCAGTCCTGTCACTAAGCAGACACTAAAACTAACCAATACAAACTGCTAATAGCTGTCAATACGCTACACACTAGTAGAAAACCGCTTGTTTCCATGCATTTCCAACAAAATTTTCTTGTTGCCGGAGCCATTGCGTGACGTCATTGTGTGGACTGTAATCTCCAAAATATTCCTTGATCAAAAGCTGTTTGAACTGAAGAAGCTTTTCTGTATATTACTTTTGTTTATCACAAAAATTATTGTTAAGTACATTGTACCGTTGTTTCATTATAAAAAACATATATGTAGTGTGATTTTGCATTTTTCTTTCTATTTATTCAATCCAAAAATAGATATTCCTGGGAAACCGCCACAATTTTTGGAAATTCCATGACGTCACACAATGGCTCCGGCGACAAACTGATTCTGTTCGAAAATGTATGAAAACAAGCGGTTTTCTACTACTGTGTAGTGTACTAAAAAAATTAAACGATTTGTTTTCGTAAGTTTTAGTGTCTGCTGGGTGACAGGACTGATAGATATCTGCGCCTGGGCGCAATATACCTGATGCGACCTGAATTCTTAAAGGGCGGGGCAAGTGGCGTTTCATTCCTTGTATTTTTATATACAGAATAGAATTTAGAAATACAGTTTCGAATCTTGAAGGTCTAAAAATACAATTTCAAGCTCCTGTGCGAAATTCTCATGTTGACCCCTGAAAATTTTGATTGTTTGAAAACTGACCCCTAATTCTGAGGAGTGGGAAACCCTGAATTACAGGGGACGTGTCCACCATGCTCAAACCCTACTCTTAATACAACCGTGACTCCAATTTAAATTTACGATCAAATGTTGTGTCTGACAATGGATTTACCCATCAAGCTCACTTGATGAAACTAAATATCAAGTCTATAGATTTAACTTTCACAGTAACAACTATAGAGAGTTTTGATATCTTTAATAAAAAATAGATAAATTAGTGTTTTCTACCATCTATTTATACTCAGAAGTTTAGACATTTTCTAAGTTAGGTTAAACTTTCGTTTTTAGTTCTCTGACACAGCACCGTGGTAGACCTACTAATCTACTTCCGTTTCCTCTGGTGAGGGGAAAATCCTGGGATCCGGGACGCCCGTGATCCGGGATCGTATTAAACATATAGGGAAACCAATAAACTGTTTTGGTTTTGATATTTGTCGTAATATGTGGCAATAAAAAGTTATATTAATTGATTATATCATATATATTGACCATTATGTTGATTTGAAATTAAGATTAAATTATCATTAGAGCTACACCGGTTTGCATTTTAACTAACTTGAAATCGGGACAGTATAAAACGCTGACGCGAAACGCTGACAATATACAATAAGAGGTAAAACGCTGACGATATAGATAAAGAACAATTTCAGAAAACGCTGACAACATAGATATAGTATGTACGCTGTATAGTATGTACGCTGTCATATGTATAAATTAACTAATGTATTAAAAATAAGTACTGATCCTTGAAAAAAGGAAAATATCATTTGTTGAAATAAGAAAATGATAAAAAATGAAGACAGAAAAAATGAAATTTGAAAACAAAGTATCTCACTTTGTTAAAAGTGATTTGTGAATAAATTTTGAATGAAATTAAGTATTTGTTTGTGGTGGAATTGGCAATTACAGATTTCTTTACCTTTTAAAAATATTTATCAACTTTGAGGAAAGAGGAAAAACGTTGACGATCTAGAAAAGTACAATTTTCTGAAAAAGCTGATAACATAGATATAGTAGGTTAATGGAGTTTCTACGCTATCATATATATATAAATTAACTGGTGTATTAAAAATCAGTACTGATCCTTTAAAAAAGGAAAATATCATTTGTTTTAAATAAGAAAATGATAAAAAAATGAAGACAGAAAAAAATGAAATTTGAAAACCAAAGTCGCTCACGTAGTTAAAAGTGATTTTTAATTAAATTTTGAATGAACTTAAGTATTTGCTTGTGGTGGAATTGGCAATCAAAGATTTAATAACCTTTTAAAAATATTTATCAACTTTGAGGAAAGAGGAAAAACGTTGAGGATCTAGAAAAAGTACAATTTTCTGAAAACGCTGATAACATAGATAGTAGGTTAATGGAGTTCCTCCGCTGTCATAAAATAACTGATGTATTAAAAAGCAGTTCTGTTATTTTACTATACTTTAGTATGCGTGAATATCACAGTAAAATTGCTAGGGTGCTATTTAAACAAATGCATTGGTGTTAATTGAATAATCGTGTCATTAATATAGGTGTTGATTGATTGTTTATTGATTGTTTATTAGATGTACGTGTCATGTTATTGTAGCAGCGGCCGCAAGGTGTGTTTAATCCACAACATAAAATCAAAGCGATTAATTATATATAATTGATAATAATTTTTTTTTTGGCATAGTTAAATTGTATTACAGTTACAGGTTTAAGGAACTAAATATTCAGAGAAAAATGTGGTCTTTATAGTAATTATAGTTCATATTTATTTATTTTACATCGATTTTACCTGTGGGTAATAGCTTCTGGGCTCAAACCAGTACTTGCACGGAAAGTGAGGAATGCGGAAAGTCACTGTAGGTCCTTTATATATTATTAAATCAAAGGAAAGTTCAAAATAAAGTTATTGACTTGTAATTTATTACTTGATATTATCATTTGGATACTTGTTTTGAGCTTTGCATCTTATTATGCGTTCTCGTAACTGGTGCTAATGACTTTGGCTCAGCATCACGGAGTGAAGTAGTAGATGACAATATACCATAAAAGGAAAAACGCTGACGATATGAAATATATAGGGAAAACGCTGACGCTTTGTATTTGTACTTAGACTTAACTTTAAGTATAAATTAAAGTAAAATGATATTTTTCTTTTTTAAAGGATCCGTACTGATTTTTAATACATCAGTTATTTTACTATATATGACAGTATAGGAACTCCATTAACATACTATATCTATGTTGTCAGCGTTTTCTGAAATTGTTCTTTATCTATATCGTCAGCGTTTTTCCTCTTATTGTATATTGTCAGCGTTTCGCGTCAGCGTTTTATACTAGCCCCTTGAAATCACAATTAAGATTATTCAGAGTTAGACAATGATATTAATTGAGTATGCAAAACGGTAATGTAGTTTGAAAACTCAACACCTTAATATAATAATATCTTAATTGTTTTTATGTATAACTGTAAAAAATATCGATAATCACAATTATTTTAATATGTCACACGGCAAATTAATTTAAGTTTTAATGATAAAGTGCCGCTTCTGAAGGTGTTGATGTTGATTAAAGAAAATGCAAATAGCAATAATAAAAAGAATGTCGCAACTATCTCCAATATAAAAAATTCAAAATCCATCGACGAAAAAATTAATTTACTGGAAAAAAAGGTTTCACGCTTATACTTTACATGCATATCTATAACAAAAAGCATGCGCTAATCGATAATTTATCGATGACACCTATGGCAGGTGGTATATTCACGGTATTACTATATGTTTAATACGATCCCTGATCCCGGCTTTTCTAAAGGCGATCCCGGGATTTTCCCCCCATAATAATAGCGATTGGATAATAACTTATTAGATATATTTCAAGTAAATATTATATATAAAAAATGAAAGTAATATTTACGCATCTAAAATCTAAATTTTTACTTCTGGTGGTCAAAACAATGAAATGCATTTCATGTTTTGAATCTGATATATCTTTATCATAGTGATAGGCAAATATCTGTTTTTATTCTTTAATTTAAAAAACCTATAATTCTGTTGGATTTGAAACAAAGCTTTTGATTTCTGGTCGTATTGTTTTATTGTATAGATAAGATTAAAAGGCGCACGTTCCTATTTGTCTTGAAGTAAAGAAAAAAACGGGATTTTTGAGCAATTATATAGGCACATTGACTGACGACATCACATGCACCTGTTACCAGAATATGGCTGATCTACTGGTTGTTTGTTTTCTCCGCAAGTGACTGACTACTGTTCCCACATGATCTACTCTGAATCAGCTATAGTCAGTCATTTGCGGAGAAATTGGCAATTACTGGTTAGTTATCCAGGAAAACCGGTTAGGTGGACTGACCGCCGAGATAACCTAGATGTTGAAATCGGCGTTAAACCCAAACAAACAACAACAACATTTTTAATATTAGAAGTGCATGTGGTCCAGTGGTATCGCGCTGGACTAGTAAACCAGGGGTCCCGAGCTCGATCCCCCGGTCCTCTATTAACATATCAAATTGTCTTTCAAACGTAAAACCCAGAACACCAAAGAATTCAATATTGGCGTCATAAAGTCAATTGAGTCAGAGGACGAATTAGATGATTTTTCAAACTTTCCGTGATGATGGAAGCTTCGAGCAAGCACAAAATTTAATTCTGTCAGATAGATAATTTACATTTAACACAACAGGATAAGGAACTCATTAATGATAAAAATGGATAGTTGACAGACAAACATATGTGGGCTGCATTCAACATTTTAAAGAAGCAATTTCCTGAATGTTGGAGGCTTTCAAAGTACTTTAAATGTTCCGCAATACGACGAAAAAATTAAACATGGCAACTATCTAACGTAATGGAAAACGTAATCTGGCCTTCTGTACAAATCCATTTCAACAGCTGTAGTGTATTCATTGAATTCTGTTAGTATTACGTTTTGTTTTGAAATTACCTGCTAATTTTATAAAGACATTCGAAAGGTTTTGTTATCTTGCATAGATTGTTCTTGCATCCTTTACAAATAATACTTACATGATATTTTTTTAATTCTATAGTGAATTCATTTAGTTTTGTTACTATTATGTTTTGTACTAAAATTACATGCTCACTTTAAAACGATATTCAAAAGGTTTTCTTATGTTGCGTAGATTTTACTTTCATCCTTTATAAATAATACTTACATGCTAATGAAGTTTTTTTATTCCATAGTGTATTAATTCAATTCTGCTAGTATTATGTTTTGTATATTTTAATTTTATCCATTATATATCATATTTACACGAAATATATGTAATAAATTAATATCCAATCCTTATTATTTGTTGTTACATAGACCTACATGTATAAAATGACAATTACAGAACAAAAGGTGTTAAAACTGAAGCCGCAAATAGGGCAGCAAAGAGGGCCGAAAATAGGGCCGCAGAATAAGGATGTCCTCGCTAAAAATATCAAACTCTTCGCATCGGTTACGTCACACTTTGCTATTTTAACCACTACCACCACTATAACCACTTGACGATAGGTTATCATGTCACCAAAACCATCTACTTACGTTATTTTTACTAAATATTCTTTTTTTACATTTATTTTTTTACCTTTTTGTACATTAAGCATAACAATTAAATGAAAGAAAACTGAAGTCATAGAAGGTATGAAAGTTTAAATTAAAAGTGAAAAAATATACTCGGCTCTGTAACGACCGAATTTACTTGTGGTGGCAGTGGTTTCTGTACTGATCAGGGGAAGTAACCGCTGCGGGGAGTTTGTAAAAAAGTAAAAATTGATTGGTAGAAAAGAAAACTTTCAACCAATGAAAACTGCTGTAATATGGCTGCACGGCGGTAAAAGAAATATGGCGAACACCAGCACTTTAAATTGGAACTAAGAAATATCTTACACACTCGAAGAATAATCGAGAAAATAGAAAAAATGTTTGTTGCAAAAACAATACAGTCAGAACATAAAGATTTGATTCATGATGTGTCGTATGATTTCCATGGCAGAAGAATGGCAACATGTTCCAGTGATCAGACCGTGAAGGTGTGAGATCTCAAACACTAGTCAAAAAAAATATATATATTAATTTACTTCCTTTTAGTATAGTGGTGACGTTCAACAGCCGCAAAATGGCCTCAGTTCATTATGATCCCCAATTGGCTCCAGCCCATTTCTGTCCAAAAGTTTGCTTGCCACAAATGTTTGAGGAGATATTGTAGAAAATAATACAACTAAATGTGTAACTGACAATAAAATGAATGTTCCTGATACAATGAAATGGGTGCTGGTCGTTTGGCTACCTGTCAGTTTGCTACCTGTACACATTCTCTACATTTTTTTAGCACCTAGTTGTTCCGCTACCCTGTTCATTTACTATGTTTATCTCACATCCAGTCTCCGTGTAAATATGTAATAAAAGTAAACAAACATCTTTATTTGCTCATTGAAAGATGCAGTTCTTTTTCACTTTTATTTATTTGGCTTTTAATATTGTATTGTTTAATACGTTTTTTATACCGAAGGAGATATAGCAGTTATAATCTTTATTGTTCTAATGCTGATTAACAAACACTTAGTATTTACAAATTTAACATACATGTTATTAAGCTTTATATATGTTTTTTATCAACAAGAAAAGACCTTATTTTATCATGGATGGACCACAAATAATAAGCATATCATAGTTACTGCGATAACCATTTTGTTAACTGTAGGCGAATCAACTTCTAATAGGTAGCAAAACAACTAGTGCCAGTGTGTGGAGGTAGCGAAATGACCTGAAATCCAATGAAACTGTCTCTGACCACTTTGCTTGAATCTTTTTACTCTGGAAGTGTTGATTTTAATTTTCATCTCAGAACAGTATGAATCTCGTTTAGCTTTATTCTCATTAGGCAGTGTCTAGGGATAAGTCAAATAAACCTGTGTTTCTGTCTGGTTTAATATCTACCTTTACATATGAAATATCAATTGAAATATGAAAGAAAACACATATTAATTGATGTATTGGGAATGCAAATCTTCGACTTATCTACGGCTCTGTTGTCAATGTTAATATGGTTGGAACGAGATCAAAATGTTTGCTGTTATGGGCTTATTTTATGTCTAAACAGGGTGATGCAAAATGTAACATGCATCACATTCTGTGTTTCATGTTTTAAGTATTGATCTCATTTAATTGTGATCTATTTTAAATTTTGTTTGTTTCTTTAGAAGTTCAGTATCAATCATTTTAATGGGGTTTTTTTAGCATTGCCGAAATAAAACAAAACAAAATATAAAGACTTAAACTCTGTCTTATTCAAAACATGGTTCATATGTTCATATCTTTTTTTTCTAGAAAAACTAGCTCATTTTTCAACATAGAATGTCAGGATTGCAGCAAAGTATGATTTTATCTAATATCAGGTATAGTTAACAGTATGACAAAAAAATTCGAGTAGCGATCAAGTAGCTAAGGGGTTGAGAAGCGATCATATAGTGATCGAGTAGAAGATCTAGTTGATCGAGAATCAATCGTGTAACGATCTAGTTTGGTCGGGTATACGTCTTTTACCCAATCTGTACAAGATCATTCCGACTTCTACTCGAACATTATCTGATCGCAACCCGATCAACTTGACCTCTGTTCGATCTATTGTCCAGAATAACTGGACTACTACACGACCACACAAGATCGCTTCCCGATAGTTATTCGACCATACACGAGTTCATGTGACAAAAACAATATGAACTGATTTGAACCAGGAATGTTTGAAGATTTTATTCTAAACAGTCGGATACACGACTTGATTACAGTCATTATGATCTGGTCGCATGGAAATCTGGCAACGATCGAGCAGAGGTCCAGTAAGTCTAGTTGAGATTGTGTATGACTCGTGTATAGGTCTGGGTAATCAAGGAGAAGTTGGGATGTTGGTCTGATTGTCGTTGTGAAGAAGTCACAAAAAATCGTGTAAGGTAGACTTCAGGTCGTGTAGGAGTTGTGAATGTGCATTTAATCTAGCTTGGTCGGGCTTCATCTGGGAATTTATGTGATCGGGACATCAAGTTGATCTGAATGGCAGTGAAAACGCAGCTTAAAATCTCTGTATGTAGAGAAATATTCAAATGCAGGTCCAATCTGATTAAAATCAGCCACTAAATTACCCTCTGCTATTAGGATCTGAATGTCACTAAAAGATGGTCACCTTCTCATGACCTTTCAATCAACCAATCAGTGCCTAGCTTTCAAGTTTTTAAAGGCAAGTCAGATTCTATTTTTATTCATATACACTGTGAAAATCTATTTTTAACTGGGATCCCAAATTACACAGTTGTCGTATTCTGACATAAATAGAGTTAATTGAGGAAATTTTTGTAAAATATTGAGATAATTGTATGTATGGGAAAAGTTCCAGTAGCTTTCGACATTTGATAGAGACTGCATGCGTACCAAAATAAACAGTCAGTTTACTTGAACATTTTCATCACCGTGTCATATGCCATGTGTACAGGTAAACCATAAAGACACTTCATAAGATACAGTGTCCTTGGCTGGGATATAAATAACAATATTGAAAATCCGGATTATCCAGAAGATAGAAATTAACAGGTTGCCTTCAGATCTAACTGTAGTTAGATCGTGTACTTCAGTCAGATTGACCGCAGGTCCAAACCCAAATATACAGATTTTGGATTTGATAGAGGCAGAACCCATGAAAGGATAAAAACAGTGGAATGAAAATGTGCAAATTTAAAATACTGTACTTGTCATTGTAGAATTATTCATTAATTTTAACATTTTTTATGTGGCCTGTAAAAGAGACTTTATTATTGTGTTTCAGATCTGGGACCAGGGTGAAGATGGAGAATGGACATGCAGTGCCAGCTGGAAAGTAAATAATGGAAGATAGTTTTTCTTGTGTTTTCTCTGTCAGTCAGGTCTAATATTTTACTACAACTTTCTTACTTTGGCTTTACAGAAACAGTAGAAAAATCAGTGTAACCATTCTATGATAAATAGATTGTTCTTTGAAGCAGAGTTTAGACAAAAAGGGAACCTGTTTACTTGATTCTTAGATCTTGTTTACTTCACTGTTGTTAGGCTTACAGTCTAGTTCTCATTCAACTTGAAGACATGTCTTGAGCATTTATGATATAAGCAAGTATATAAGCACAAGTGATGTGTACAACTGCTGACTATAGTGATGAAATAAAAAAAATTTAGGCCATAACATACTCGTGTAAGTTTACTTAATATTATCCCACACCCTGCTGGAAGCAATTGTCTCTGCCTTTGCAGTCTGATCACAGTCTGCTCTGTTCACCATTCAGCCAGTAAATTTTTTAATGAGCTCCCCCATATACAATTAATTGAACTGTCCAAATTGAAAGATGGACAAGTCTATTTTAGATACTCAGTATGGTAAGGGTTAAACTATACAGATAAGTAGTAACAGCTTTAGACTCATAACAGTGCAGGAAGTCCAGCCAAAAACAGAGCTGTAGCTTCAGAAATGTGTGTCATAATTTCAGACACACAGTGGCTCTGTATGGAGGGTAACTTGGGCGCACCCAGAGTATGGTCAGGTGATTGCCACATGTTCATTTGACCGCACAGCAGCAGTCTGGGAAGAAATGGTTGGAGAAATCCGGGCAGATGGTCAGCATAGATCATGGATAAAGAGAACAAGTCTTGTAGATAGTAGGACCTCAGTAACAGATGTAAAATTTGCACCAAAACATTTAGGTCTACAGCTGGTGAGTTCTAGTAGGAAGCTCTCCTATTTCTTTAGTTTTCAGACCTTTCCAGAATTAAAAGAACTCTGTCATTTTCTACGTTTTCATCCTTAATTCAGCCAGCTAAGAAGAGTGTCATCAATTTGATATCTCTTTGATCAACACTGTTTTGAGCGTTTCATAGTTCTCTCTTTTAAGTAAATGCTGATTGTATTTATTACAAAGTGTGTTAATAAATGAAGTTGTAAGTGCTGGATATCTAATGAAATATTGTCAAGGTCAGAGCTTTTGCTCTCCCTTTTTCACCAGTTTAAGATTCATACCAACATTACTGATAGAAAGAAACTTTAACAGATAAAGCATTATTTTCAGTACCTTTGATATTGCTTGACACCTACCTTTTGATAAAGATTGAAGTGTTTCTGTGGGCTTATGATTTACCTGTAAACGTTTTCTGAAGAAATTGACAGATTTGTACTTGTATTTCAGGCAACATGTTCACTATATTTCAGACAACATGTACTATTTGTTTTAGGCATCAAATACACTTTATTTCAGGCAACATTCATACTATATTTCAGACAACATGTACACTATATTTCAGGCAACATGTACTATTTGTTTTAGGCATCAAATACACTTTATTTCAGGCAACATTCACACTATATTTCAGGCAACATGTACACTATATTTCAGGCAACATGTTTTATTTCAAGCAGCATGTTCACTTTATTTCAAACAACATGTAGAATTTGTATCAGACAACATGTATACTTTATTTCAGGCAACATTCACACTATTTTTCAGGCAACATGCTCACTATATTTCAGGTAACATGTACACTATATTTCAGACAACATGCACACTATTTTTCAGGCAACGTGTTCACTAGATGGTATAGTACGTATATATGAAGCACCAGATGTGATGAATCTGAGTCAGTGGTCATTACAGCATGAAATCTCGTGTAAACTTAGATGTAGTTGTCTCTCATGGAACCCTTCTCGGTCAGTTACTGTTAAACTTCATTTTATAAACATAGTCACAAACTTATCAGCTGGTATTAACTGATCTCTGTTTTTTCACGTGCATTGAAGCCATACCTTTTCAGTGAAATGTGAACTGTTGTGTTGTATATAGCAAGAATAGTTGTTCACTAAACTATCTGGCATGTTTAGAGAGCAATGTACTTCAACTTGTTTGGGCATTTGCATTAGTTGCATCTTGAATATGCAAGTTAGCCATGATTTCTTCATCTACATAGTTTCAAGCTAGATGCAGCAGTTCTTCCCAATGTTTGACTTAAACTATTTCGGCATATTTATCTAGCCAAAGTACAGTTTACAGGTACTGCCTTCTTATATTTTGACATAACAGTTGTCATAATGAAAACATCTTTGTTCATGATAGAATTTATTCAAGCCTTTATCCTTTGCTTACAGGAGACATTCACCAATGTTAGCTGTAGGCAGCAATGATCCTAACCCTTCAGCTGGCGGCAAAGTGCAAATGTATGAATATAATGATGCCACCAGGTAATTAAATGTTACATGTTTTCCAGTTTTAGAGGATAACTGTCCACTTAGGCAGATATGATACTCTATGGGAAGTTATTGTTAAAACTACAAATTGTGTAATAATACACTATAGAGGCAACAAAATAGACAGGCTATGTGGGTTAGGGTTTCTTGGTCACTCTTTTATACTGTCATGAATTTACTACAAAACTCTTACAAACATATGAATCAAGTAGATAAAATACTAGATTAAAAGCAGCGGTGAAAGAAAGACATACACTTTTTCTTGAGTCATGAAATTAACTGACATATTTACCGAGAAAAAGAATTTTTCATTGTATGTTCTGTTGATTGATAATTTTTATGGTAATTTGAGCCTAAAAAGGATTTAGAAAAGTAAGTACATTGCTGTTTCCTGTGTCATAGTCGCAGAGCAGATATTTGTTTCATTTACTGAAGTATGACCCTCACAGTGATGTCAATTTTTGTTCATAATTTGTAATTACTGGTTTTCACTTTAAACTCAGAAAAGTACTTTGGCTAATAGGGTCTTAACTGAAATGCCTGACCTAGTGTTTAATAAGATACAATCAGTCACTGGCCTTGATAGAAAGATAGGTTTAGTATGTAATTTGCTAAATCAAAGTATTAACAGCTGTTCAATATTTTCAGAAAATGGAACAAAGTAGAAACAATTGCCATGGTAACAGATGCAGTACATGATGTAGCGTTTGCTCCAAATCTAGGACGGTCATATCATCTCCTTGGAATTGCAACTAAAACGTTGAAAATAATTTCCATAGAACCATTAAGGTAACATTCTCTGGTGTGCATTATATCACATTGTCTGGTCAAGTATAGCAATTTTCTGGTGTGCTTTAAATCACCTTGTACCATGATTGGGAAAGAATTTTTGACAATGGGAAAATTCCCCCTTGTTTTTCATATCAAAAGGGGGATTTTCCATTTCGATGGGCAATGTCCTAATTTCATTAGAAAAAAAACGTTTCTTTAAATAGAGCGTTAAAATTTTTGTCCAGATTGGCAGAGGAATCTTGAGTGACACTCATTTTTTCACAATAACTCAATTTGTTCTGGTACACTGTTTTAATTCATTTTAGGATTTTTTGTCTGAATAAACTAGGGTAAAGTTGTTTGTTTTTCATCATTTTTTGCTCATTCTTTGAAGGATTACAAAATAATTTGGTACAAATGTTCACCATGATGGGGTTGTGTGTCGCACACAAAACCCAGGTCTGCCGCTCAAAGGTCAAGGTCACACTTGGAGGGTCAGCTCAATACCCGTGTCCTGAGCGTAACTTCTACATGCCTGGCGGGATTTTAATATAATTTGGGACAAATGTTCTCCATAGTGAGGCAGTGTCGCACAGAAAAATTCAGGTGTCTGTGTTAGTGCAAGACCCATGTCAGTGACGTAACTTCTACATGCATGAAGGGATTTTAATATAACTTGGGACAAGTATTCTCCATAGTGAGGCGGAGTGTCACACGAAAAATTCAGGTGTCTGTGGCAAAGGTCAAGGTCACACTTAGGGGTCAAAAGTCAAATAACAAAATAAAACATTCTTTTGTGAGTTTAACTTCTATATACATGGATGGATTTTAACATAACTTAGCACAAATGTTCTCCATGTTGAGTTGAGTTGTCTCGTGCAAAATGAAGGTCAAGGTCACAAGAGGTCATAGGTCAAATAAAAATATTAAAATTTGTTTGTTTGCGCTGTATCTTGCTTATGCTTTAAAGTATTATGCTTAGTGGTCAGAGGATTTTGAAATTGTTGAGCCCCCTTGTGGTGAGGTCAACTTAGTCACTACTTTTCACTTTTTGTGGGTTGGTGTATGTGTATACGTCAGTCCGTGTGTCTGTCTAGATTTGTCCGGTCTATATCTTGCTCATTCTTTGAAAGATTACAAAATAGTTTGATACAAATGTTCACCATTATGGGGTGGTGTGTCACATGCAAAACCCAGGTCCGACGCTCAAAGGTCAAGGTCCCACTTGGAGGGTCAGCTCAATACCCTTGTCCGGAGCGTAACTTCTACATGCCTGGCGGGATTTTAATATAATTTGGGTCAAATGTTCTCCATAGTGAGGCAGTGTCGCGCAGAAAAATTCAGATGTCTGTGGCAAAGGTCAAGGTCTTACTTCAGGGTCAAACGTCAAATAAATTAAAACATTCATTTGTGAGTATATTTCTTTATACATGGATGGATTTTTATACAAGTTATAACAAATGATTCCATAGTGGGTTGAGTTGTCTTGCGCAAAATGAAGGTCAAGGTCACAAGAGGTCAAAGATCAAATGAAAATATCAGAATGTTCAAATAACATGAATTGAGTTTTTTAGGCACAAATGTTCATCATGAGACTTCGTGTCATGCACATGAACCAGGTCACTGGATCAGAGGTCAAGGTCACCTAAGATGATGCAATGTCAAGATTTTGCCTTGGGTATACAGAGGATGTGCTGCGCACATCTCACCTATGTATACATCTTTCTCCTCGATCTGAAGCTTATAGGTTCAGGTTTGAATTAAGATGAGCGGGCTCGACATTCTGCCCGTGGGCATGTCATGTTGATGTAAGATCAGTTGCAACTTTAAAGGTATAAAAGAATCTGACAAGAAACCTGCAGCTCTTCTGTTATTGTATCAATATTTAGTTGATGGATTTCAGGTAACAAAGATCATTGATTTCTTAATTGTTTCTGAGGTTTTAAAAGCATAGAAAAGTGAGAGGAGGATAGGTTTTAAGGATTTTTATGTTAATAGCATTTTTAAGATTTCTTTTACTTCTTGTGTGTAGATTTGTTCTAGATTTTTAGTTAGTCTAAATTGTAAAATTTAAAGTTTTTAAAGAGAACGGTTACTGTATTTATGATTTTCCTTAATAATATAAAGTGGACAGTCTATTTTTGAATGTGAAGTATTGCTAATGTATTTACAGAAGAGACTCAACATTAAGTGGACAAACAGGACTAACAAAGTTTGAGCTCAGACAAGTTGGGGATTTTAATGACCATGACTCACAGGTAATTGCCTAGGACAGTTCAGCTTGTAACCTAAAATAATTTGTTGAATTTATTCGCACTTTCTGTGCTATAAATACCATCAACAGGTCTTGTAAATTGTCCAAACTTTCGTTTTCCCACTATTGTAATATAAGGACAGGGCTTTTCATCCCTATATAACAGAGGCCGATATTCGGCCACTTCCAAATCCGAAAAGTATAGATTTTTTTCCAATTGTGGCAGAGTTTCTTCCCAAAATGCAAGACATGGTTTCCCAAAATCTTAGAAATTCCCCCTAGATTAGTTTAAAAAACAATCAATTTGTTTACATTTGTTATTTCCGGAAGAAGCGTTTGTCTGGTATCGACTGTTTTGTCGTACGATAGCCGAACAACGCACGGTACCCGTGTTACGCAAAACCAGTCTAATCCATTAAGTTCCGATAGACTGTTACTCAGTAGTTATCAGTAAATTAAAGTAGAAACATGCACAGTGAAACAGTCAAACGTTCCGAAAGTCTGGATTTTATTCCGTTTCAGGGGAGATAAAACTGTGTTTATTTCCGGTTGCAGAAACAAATGTCTCATAACGGAAAATGTACTCCAGTACCCCTTATTTCAATAAATTTTGTTTTCCCAAAATGAACAATCATCGCGCATAAATTTTTCAAAATGAACAACTATCGCGCATAAATTTCCCAATTTGAAAGGCCAGGGCCTCTTCCCAATTTCCTGATGAAAAGCCCTGAAGGATGAGAGAAATATTTTATCACAGTTATTTTCACTTCCTTAATTTACATACAATATTTGAACTTATCTTATTTTAATGCTGTATCCACATTTTTTGTTCAGCTTAGTTGGTTAAGATATTTGAGCCAGATTTACTTTGGATTCTGACCCCTGATATAAGTTGATGCCTATATTTTACAGGTTTGGAGAATATGTTGGAATGTAATAGGTACAGTGCTGGTTTCATCTGGGGATGATAGCTGTGTAAGAATGTGGAAAGGTAATAATTGCAATATAAATATACAGCAGCTTTGACATTTGATGCAGATTTCAGTTTGTTGATAAGTTTTAATTTGTAGTGCTGAATTCATTTTACTGTTATCTTTAATTTTCAGCTTGACTATACTAAGTATATGGAGAGCTGTCCTACTCACACCGGTGTCCACATTCGCGTCCTGATTTTTGGTTAAAGTTTTTGTGCAGTAAAATATTTTTTACTATAACTTCTATATTTCTTTAGGGATTTACTTCAAACTTCAAATATATGTTCCTTATCATCACTCACATCATATGTGGTAAGGTTCATAACTCTAGCAGCCATATTTCCAAAATTATCTGCCCTCTAAACTGAGAATTTTCCTTCAAAATTGTAATATTTTGCCATAACTTCTTTTTCATTTCTTGAGGGATTTTCAGTGATAAAATAATAAATATTATATGATATTTCATCTACCATGGAGAAGATTCTTGTCTATACCTCTATAGATTTTGAATTAAATTGTTTTTTTTAATAGTTATCCCTTTCTTAACTATCAGATACTTAAATAGTCAAGCGTGCTATCTCTACTGACAGCTCTTGTTATTACTAAATTTAGTTTACTGTTCAGCATCAGTTTGTGATTTTGAATTTCATTTGTTCTGTATCAATGTTTCAAATATGTCTGTGATCACACAATATAATACTAAAGTTTATACAGTTATTATACATTTTTATAGCTTCTTTTTGTATCTTTATCTTCCACTGCAGGTGGGTTGTATTCAATGAAACTGTAAGCTCCTAACATCAGAAACTCTATTTCATTCCACAAAGGATGGTAAATTTGCCCAGTCTGAAGAGTAATTGGATTGCCCGAGACAATGAAATGATAGTCAACTAATGTTGAAATTTTGTAATGAAAAAAAAAGTGTATTTCCTAGAGAGACCATTTGCCATATATTCTGCAATGTCATTATCTCATTCATTTTGGTCATGAGATGGATTATCCAATATTCGTATAAATCTATCAGATATTGATTTGTACTGATATTGATTTGTTTCCTCAGTAGGTTTTTCGTATTATTTCTAGGCAATTATTTAGGCAACTGGAAATGTATATCGGTCATGAAGGGTGACGGAACTAGGATGGATACTGATAATAGAAATCAACAGTCAGGTGCCAAAGATTTGGGGAAAGCACAGTTTCCAGTTAGGTAATGTTATGTTATTATTATGCTTGAACTCCAAATCTGTTTTAAATTGTCAGATCAAGGTTTAACATGACTTATTGTTAAAATGTCCACAGAATTATGTGTATAGTTTTTTGAAAATATTAAAATTCTGAGAAGATTACTGTGAGGCACCTTTTTAATCCCATGTCTCATCCTTGTCTAACTGTGATTATAAATTCTCTTTTCATCCCGATGCCATTTCTGACATAGTGGCAGTGGTTTAGTGCAAAGCTGTTGTACCTACAAGCTGTAGCTACATCAGTTTCACACCACAGTGTTACAGCCAACCCTGTACAAGAGATACATCTGTATCGCGTGCTTGTTGACTTTCCCCTCATTCTGGTAACACAGTTATGAAAACTCACTCTTGATTTACAAATTCTACTCTATAATTGTCTGGAACATTAATACCCTAAGTGTTGTAAACATGTATAGAATCTTGGCTACCTCGTCAGTGTAGTAATATTGTTTGGGAAACTATATTATACATCAGTATAGCAGTGTGTACTGACTTTCAGCTTGATCAAATGGTTATTTGTTTTCTGTTTCACACGATTTCATTCATTTATTTATACTTTAAAGTCATTTCACTTCTGGAATTTACTAAATGATATCTGACTAAGAATTAAACTATGTTTATACATTTTAATCATTTCCCAGCCATGCTTTGTTTAAAGCGTCAATATACCAGTAGATATTACTTTTTTAAACTTGAACATAAGCCTGAAAAACTGCCCAAAGAAAACAAATAACCATTTCCATAAATAAATGCTCTGCATACAAATAATAAATAGATCAAAATATAAAAGTGTAACAGTATGCAAATTATATGGTGTGGTCATTCTTAAATATTAATCACTTTATATGCAAGTTTCCATGCCATTTGTGCCCTACCATTGATGTGCACCTGTAGAGATACATTTAGAGTTACAAAGTTATTTGGCTAGTCAAAGTAAGATTTGTAAAAAAAAAACTATTTTAGATACTAGTCATTTTCTCATGATAATTCTTTCCTAGCATTTAAGTATGACCAGAAATCACTGTATGTAATATGTACAGTCTAAATTGTCAGAGTGATGTATTAATGAATAACATATATGATGGTACACAAAAAAATCCCAATTCTTTAAATAATGTTAATAAATACACTGTTAGTGAAGAGCAGTAGCAGATTCCGGTTTTGAGATGAAATATTCAAGAGTCAAGATATAATTTTTTAGCAGCAAGTTTTTATTTCTGTTGCTCAGTCTAAACATTATGCTAATTAACCAGAGCTAATTGTCAGCTTTCTGACCACATTGTTCTTTCAGTTGAAATAAAAGTTCTACAAAGAAGTAAAAAGTCTTTTGACATGTATTTTTGATATTATAATTATAGACTGTGCAGAAAAACAGTTTTTAACATAACTGATACTCCTTGATTTATTCATTTAGACGAGTAGCATGTTACATACAGTGACCTTGCTTACAAAAATAATTGCTAATCTTTTGGTTGCAACACACCTTCAAGTTGCTTGGTTGACTGTGAAGTCCTTCACATTCAGCCTGGTAAAGTCTGCTTTATATTATGCCACAAAATTTCTTTGTACAGAAGTCATCGTCGACAAAGTGATGTAGCATATCACACCGAGATGTAAGATTATATCTGCCCTTGAGTTGCATGTGCTAGTTAATCCTCTAATTATATCTGTATGGCTTACATCTGGCTGCAGATTTTTAATTTATGTCAATCTAATTTTTTGTGATTCATGTATGTCCATCAAACTTTTCCTTAATTGATATATAACTATAATTGTTGTTGACAAGGGGTGTGTAGACAAAAGTAGAAGGTGAAAATCGTGCTGGTACTGTCGGTTGCTGTTTGTTCTAAATGTAATGAAATTACACATTTGGCAAAAATTTGTCTGTATTGGCCATAAAAAGTATCAGAAATATTACTCATTGTATTTAGTATGTTTTGAAGATTTTGCCTGAAAAGAATGTTGGTGTTTTTGTTACGTTAAGCATAAAAAGTCACATTTTTAATATGTATTTAGTTTGTATAAGATGTATTAAATCAACATTTCATTGCCATCTTGATCTGTGTACATGCCCCTCTTGCAGTGATGATAACATTTGAATGCTTGTAGCATGATCTGAACTAGTACCTTAACATCCATTTGTTTGTCTGAAGGTTGTACGAAACAATTTTCATACAATACAAACAAAAGTATGTTTTGTAACATTGTTGATAACACAGACAGCCAGTGTTCATTGCACATGGAATGAATTTCCAGATTATCATCCTAATCTGCATTAACATGTGCAGTGTTTTTGCCGTTAAATAAATCAGTGAAAATGTCTGCAAATTATTGTAAGGTAGTCGCACACCTATTTTAGCGAGGAATGGAAAAGCTGTTTTTGGAGATATGTGGTGAAGGGGTGAAAGACATTGGATTTATCTTTAGATAGCAAATGACAGCCTGTCGTAACTTTTTTAGAAATAAGAGGGCATGTTTAGAAAGCATGTATAAATCTTCAAAAATATGACTTATAAACTTAGTGCAAAGTTTCAGATGATCTTACTGTCTGTATTGCTGCTTGCATGTAAAGATTAAAAGGTATTTTAACCAATACTGAGATTGATCCCATGGTCCTTATTATTAGGTGCTTTTCCGTAATATCATTGGTGCATTATGCTTTGATACATTGGCAGATAATTAGGTATTTTTGTCATTAGTTGTTGTTGTCTGTAGGTAGAAATTAACATAATAGACTAGCTTAATTTACCAAAATTGGGTCAAATTTTAGCTTAAAAATTGAAACCTTAAATGAATTGAACCTTTCATTTAAAAGTCTTTTAAACTGATTCAATGTTCAACTTTGTGAAGTTGAAACTAGCTTGAGATGTTGCAAGACTTGGTATCCTGAGACCTTGAATGTTGAAAGGTATGGTCTGTGTTTGTCCCTTGCTTACATCTCCTCTCAGATAGTTTTATTTGATTTGCCTGTGTCAGCAAATTCATCAGGTTTCACATTTAAACCAAGTACATTGTAACAAATAAATTGTATCTGAAACAATTTTCTTTGAATTGCCTGTGTCAGCACATTCATCAAGTTTCACATTTAAACCAAGTGACAAACAAATCGTATCTCAAACAGTTTTTCTATGAATTGCCTGTGTAAGCAAATTTATCAGGTTTACTTAATTTGGCTGCAATGTTTAAGCAATTGCATGGCTATGTTAGAATTTAGAAGGCTTGCCTTATATAACTAATGCAAACATGCCTTATTCTATCCAGTTACCAATATGTTCCAGCTATGAATTTTCCTGACTCATTCTCTGAAGTGCATGTTATATTAAATTTTGATTGAAATTTTAAAAACTTTGTATATAAGATTTCATTCAACAACAACTACAGTTTATTCAGTATTAAGATTATAAAGCTGCTAGCCTTTGTTTAAACAATACGAGAATAAAGAGTATGAAAAAGACATGAATGGTTTAATCAGATGCTCATAAAAACATGTTTATTCAGAGCGAGTTGCCTCAGAGTATTCGAAATCTTGGGTATCATCCTGGTTATTCACACTAAAATATAATTTGTTATATAAAATCCAAATTTTGGACTTAATGAAGTATAATCGATGTCCATTCATTTTTTAATAACCTTGAACATTCAGTTAAGGGAACTATTGCACCTGTCAGTGTTTTGCTTCAGGGGGTGGTGGGGGTAACGGCAGGCATACATGGGACTTTAGACACAAGACCATTCCCGAAAGGTGGACGTTGACAGACAGAGTGGTCCTGAATACTGGGATATAGACTTGATCATTTCACATCCAAGGTCATTTTGATACGTAAAGCATCTCCCAGTGTGGGGATTTTGACAAATTGCCATTGCTCTAGAGTAGGGATTTAGACTCTGAGAAAGGAAAAATGTCAAATTCCCCTGAGTCAGTCTGCCATCCCTTCCCTGGGGCAGAGAATTGATAGATGCATTAAGCAAAACTGAGACTTTTGTCATTTTAGAACTAAAAGCAATAGGTAGGTAATGAAATAAAGAAAATTGTGGAATAAAGTTTGTAAAATTTAGAATGAAGAACAGTATATAAAAAAAGATAGGGTGAGTTGTAATACAGGCCATTTACTCAAAAGTAAAGAAAAAAAAAGTTACACTAAGGTCACATCTTTATTAGCAAGTGGAATTGATGGTATTTTAAGGTGTTTAACAGGTTAAATGCTGATAAAGGCTGAATGTAATACAAACAGGAGAATACTGAGCAATTAGATATATGTTTAGTTTAAGATCTGATAGTTCTGTCATCCCATATGTGGCATATTTGAAAATATATTTTGGTTGGATATATGACTAACACCGTATTTGCCCTCATAGAGCAACAGACATAGAGAAATTTAAATCAAAGTTGGTACATAGTTAATTGATTTCAACAAGAATAGTTGGACATGCAGCAAGATTTACTGTGATATTGTTTATATTAAAACTTCTTTCTAAATAATAAAAAGTCTTAACTTCTGTTTAAGTACAGATCTATAAACAGCCAGCATTTTGAGGGCAGGTATGGTTCCTATTTTCAGAAGTGTTTGTTTTAATTGTCAATTTTGCTTTTCATAACATTTTTTTTCTTATACACATGCATATAGTCAGTGAATGCTTACACACAAGGTATATTCCTGTATGTATGAGTTTGTTGTATGTGCATATGTATGTGTTAATTCTAAACTTGACTTACAGTGTTTATTGCTGAACAATTAGTTTATAACTTTATATTGTATTAAGCATTGTTTTTAGATTCTGAATTAACTGACTGCCTGTGAAAAAAAGTGACCAACAAAAGTATGATGCCTTTCAGCTCAATTAAAAAAAGTTTAAATTTACCCAAGTACTAGTTTGAAGCAGTTATCAAGCAAGATTATTATTAGTTGCCAGAACTTGTTTCCCAATCAATGTGAAATGAATTTAAAACTTAAATATACACTTAACAAACTTTCTAATTGGCCAGCCAATAAAACTCTAATTTACCAAAACTAAAAATAGGAATGACTTGAAATTTTACAGTATTTTGTTTTCCTATCTTCTCTATTGTTTACAACAGCTACAGCTTATGTATCACTATCAAGAGTCCTCATCCGAAACGGAGAGAACATTTAATTTTAATTTTCTTTTGTAATTGTTAAACTGTTGAAATAAACTTCAAGTGACCAATTAGAAAATTTGGAAGGTGTATGTATTGTTGGAATGAATTTGAAATCCTCCCACATGCCTCTAAAGTGAATGGGCCAGTCAGAAAGTTCAGAATCCCTATTTATCTTACAGCTAGTTACCGGTACTGTTAGTCTGTATATGCAATGTAGAAATATGTAGTGGGGCTGAAATAATCTGTGTTAGTTTAAACGTATTTATTTTACATCAGTTGGGAAGTCAGTTCTTGCAACTTATATTAATCCTTCTTGATGACTGCTTCCTGGGTTCAATCCAGTACTCGCACTGAAAATGAGAAATACAGAAATTCACTGTAGACTCTCACACTGGTGAGATTCGAAACAATGACCTCCGGATCAGGAGCACTCTAACCCCATGATCACCACTCCTAATCTGTGTTAGCATTACCAGATGCCAGAAATTTGATGTGTACACCTGTCTCAGTAATGTCTATATACAGGATCTGGTTCAGTTATGTTTCAGTTAAGACTAAGGTTACACGTGTTGGTATCAGTATTTGCAGATGCTTTTCAGTTTCACAAGGTAGCTTTTTAAATAATTACAATGTATTATCCTTCACTGTTCTTTACTCTTTCGAATGTTAATGTAGAATTTGTGTTCTTACTGCATGGTCTATATTGTCAAATATTAAAATTTTCTGATAGGAAAATCTGTAAAAAACTTCACCCTGCACTGATGGAAAACCTTTCTGTCTTTCTAAGTCTGAGCTTTTCTTGTCTGTACTACACTTGTATTTCTGTTGTCACTGTGTTTTACAAATATTTCAGTTGAATGACCGCATAAAAAGTAAGTCGTTACAAATTGTCATAAAGTCAAAATAGTTCTGGGAGAAACAGATCGTTTTACATTTTGTGACAATTACTAAGAAATAAAAGTTCTGTTTAAGCTTTTATTTTGTTGCTATATATTTTCTCACTTATTGCTTTTAGGCTGAGCATTGTTATATTTTTGTAATGTAAATGTCCAGATGAAACAAAATACCTTTTTTTTCTCAACCATGTTATTTGTAAAAATGCTTGGTAGTGTGCAAATGCAAAGAAGCAGTTAAATGTATATTTAAGGAACTAAATATCTGTTAAATTTACGATACTCATCGGTTAAGCAACTATTGAAAGAATTAAAGCGATTGACTCACAGAATTTAGTGTATAAAATGTTTTTCTTTAAAATTAAAAGAAGTTAATCTAGTATAGAAAAATCGTAATTTTATGCTTCTATACGTCATAAAAACGGATCAAAAATAGAATTTGGTTTCAACCAGATTCAAACCCCATACTCTTCCTTTTAGTAAAATAAAGAGCTGCGACCTAACCCACTGAGCCACAGAGACTTGTTACTTCAAAAATGTAAAATTAACAATATAAACTAAATATCTACCCATGACTAACAGTAAAATTTTTACTGATTAAATCATGTAAAACTTATTATTATGGTGTGTTTTTATAACAAAAAATGAGACAGTAACTTAGTTTAAATATGTTCTTCACAATTACTACTACATTTTCTATAATTATGTAGAAACATTTTTTTTTATGCATCGCCAATCCGTCTGAGTCAGTCGCTTTAAATTTAGTATGTTTATCCTTGTCTTCCTTTAGTGACATTGCTCTGGTTCATTTTGTAATTTTAAGAAGGTAGTAACTGTGTCATTAAAAAAAAACCCTAACAACGTGTAGACTAAGGCCTGTATTTTTGTAGATTTTCTGTACTTGTTAAAACAGGTTATTTCTCTGCTGAAGACCATTATTTATTAAGTCTAATTTGGCTAATACATGGCTTCCAGGCTGCTAGCGAATGTGTTGTCATACGTTCTAGCTTTGTAAATGATTGTGATTTTCAGATATTGAGCATGTCCAGGTAATACATACACTGTATATAGTAGTAGTTGAATGCACTCTCTTCCTTTATGAGCTTAGAATGACAATGAATCTTGTTTTACCCTTGCAGTTTAGCTCAAAGAATGTGCATTGTACCACAAAATCCAGCCAAAGACATCCTATCAGTGTCAAGTATTTGGATAGAACAACTTTAAGCCTTACCCTGCTAAATTTCTGAAATGGACTCATCTGTTGTTCATTGTGGACATACCCACTATTTATTTATAGGGATATCAACAAAGAACAATAAAGATTGGTCTGAACCGCTGGCTAACAGCAGTGTTAAGGTTTGATATTGTATTTAATTTTGTCCACATCCATCAGAATAGTTGGAATTTCAGGCATTGGTATGGTTGGATTTTGTGATTATTTTTAGCTTCTTGCTTTAAAATATTGGATGAAAAAATGCAGTAGATCCTTTCTCTTTTTTTGTATTTCATGTTGTTAGAAATAACTTTTTTTATTTCAGTTTTAAGATTTTTAAAATTTATGATTAGGAAATTGAGAAATTGGAACATACTTTAATGGAGTTTGATGTATATTTAAAACTTTTTTTGCACATAAGACTAACTTTTCAAGGCTGTATTATTTGTGTTGTTGCTTAATCTGTTCTTAGCTTAGTGTTATTTCAGAGGCAATTTGCACTTTTTATACAAGCTTAGAAGTCATTGCCTCAAATACTGCCTTCTTCACATCCTGGAAAAAAAAGCTTGCCTGCAGTAGATAAAAACAGCATGCTTTCCAGTTAAGATGTATGGCATAATGTCTTTTATTTAAGTCAGTTTTATAAAGTTATGGTCCTTGAACTAAAAGTAGAGTTATGGTTCTTGGACTGATACTTTTGTTTCTGCCCAACACATTCTGATAAAAGTTTCAGTATAGATTAGTGTTTATAAGAGTACTTTAATAAAATACAGTCGGTCAAGTACAGCACAGCAGTTTGACCAATTTAAAACTGTGAAAGCAGCTCATTCACAGTTGAATAATAGAATTGAAAGAAGTTTCTTTCTATTCTCCCTCTTTACTGTTGATGAAGTCTTTGTTTTTTTGACAAAAAGACTCAGCTCACGTAGGTCACATTGCACGCATTTTTCATAAACCCCCATTCAAGGAATTCCGGTTAAATATAGAGTACGGTATCCCTGAAGCAGGAGCTTGCTGTACCATGCAACACGTTCCACAACAACCAGTCTCAGCACAGGCATTCATTTCATAGGTAAATATCCCCAAACACTATATAACAAACACAAAGTACAAAAGTTAACAAGAATGATTCTGAGGGTGACTTTACTTCAAATTTAAGCTGACAGATGCTGTGTAACTCTTATTGTCTCTGATAGTTGAATCTTTTTCTCAAATGAATTTCATCGCTTGATTACAAAACTTTTTGTGACACAACTTTCAGTCTCTTACGCAATAAAATAGAAATAAGATATTAAATTGTTGAACAAGCTCAATCTAAACTTCTCAATCAAGTTTCAGATTTTTTGTATAGATAAACTCAAGTCTTTAGTGGACTTAATGTTTGAGACTGATCCTGTAGATTAATTCAAATTAGTGATATATTTTCATTTTCAATATTATAGCAACATTTTGATAGTGATGTTTGGAGGGACAAATTAAATCATGTTTGAATTACAGTAAAGTGACCCTCAGAGTCATTCTTTTGAACTTTCTTACCTTGTGTTGGTTATATAGTGGTTCGGCGGATTGTCCATGAAATGAATGCCTGTGGTTCATGGTCCAGTATTTAGTAACAGATACACACTAACCAGCTAAGTGGTTGAAATTATATTTTGTGTACTGATTAGAATTGATCATTTAACGGCGACACTTTTTTAGACATATTAAAAACTACTGCAAAGGGATAGGACAAAAATAAATTCAACCACTAATGTTCTCTTTTTGCATACTTGCCGGAAATTCTGTTTAAGATTTTAATTAAAATTTGTTAAAAACTGACAGAAATAATGTTGATTGGCTTATGTGGACACCAAACATGAAAACAATCATATATTGATAATGGGTTATAAATGACTATATAATACTATTTAACCTGTATCAAACAGCCACCCTAAGGAAAGTTCAGTTGTGACCAGACTCAAGGGTGGCTGCTTAATGCTATTATCCATGTAAACTCATTACATTAATTTTATTCTTTATTTTAATTTATTAATTTGTTTTATACTGTGTTATGACTTAATTTCAGTTGATACAGAAATAACTGGCCTTAACTAGTTATGTACTTGTTAGTAGTTGTGGTTAGCAGAGTGTTAAATATAAATAGTGTATCCAACTTTTTCTAACAAGAAGCTTATAAAAATTGATAGAAGGCTTACAAATGTTTGGCTGCCTAGTTAGTAGTTAGTATCTTCAGGCGTGTGAAGCGAGTCGTATTATCTTGCTGTATTCTGTCTTTCTTCTTGATGTCTGGTGTTACCATATATGCAGAGATTTACCTATTGATCAAACATGTGCAGTGCAAGTCTTTTTAAAACATCTTATCCATCATCTTGTATATCCGGGTTATACATTTATATTGTGTTATGCGAGTTTTTTACCCTGACTTTGTAATCCGAGTTCTATCTTGTGTGCTCGCTTTTTTTTTTCAAATGAACTTTTGATAATAAAAGATATATAAAGCCTGATGTTGTGAAAGTTTTGTATAATAATAGATTAATGATTTCACATAATATATTGAATACATGCATGTATGGCTGCAGTTATTGTTGTGACAACCATTGCCAGTACTGTCTGTGTTTTAAGTTTATTTTTGGCATCATGCACTCATTGTTTACTGAAGTATATTTTTTTATCATTAGTAAAATGTAATAGATTTGAGATTTAAGTTTTGTATTATATTGCATTACTTTCTGTTTTGATAGCAGTATCAGTTTAGTTTTGACATTGATGGAGAACTAATTATGTCTCCCCCCAAAAATGGGGGAGACATATTGTTTTTCCCCTGGTTGTCCGTCCGTCTGTCCGTCCGTCCGTCCATCCGTCTGTCTGTCTGTCCATCACAAAATCGTGTCCGCTCTGTATCTTCCAAAGCCCTTGAAGGATTTTTATGAAACTTGGGTCAGATGTTCACCTCATCAAGGCGACATGCAGAACCCACTTTGCAAGTGTGGTGTCTCAAGGGCAAGGTCACACTTGGAGGTTAAATGTCAAATGCCACAAAATCGTGTCCGCTCTGTATCTTCCAAAGCCCTTGAAGGATTTTTATGAAACTTGGGTCAGATGTTCACCTCATCAAGGCGACGTGCAGAACACACTTTGTGGGTGTGGTGTCTCAAGGTCAAGGTCACACTTGGAGGTTAAATGTCAAATGCCACAAAATTGTGTCCGCTCTGTATCTTCAAAAGCCCTTGAAGGATTTTTATGAAACTTGGGTCAGATGTTCACCTCATCAAGGCGACATGCAGAACCCACTTTGCGGGTGTGGTGTCTCAAGGTCAAGGTCACACTTGGAGGTTAAATGTCAAATGCCACAAAATCGTGTCCACTCTATATCTTCAATAGCCCTTGAAGGATTTTTATAAAACTTGGGTCAGATGTTCACCTCATCAAGGTGACGTGCAGAACCCACTTTGCGGGTGCGGTGTCTCAAGGTCAAGGTCACACTTGGAGGTTAAATGTCAAATTTTACAATCGTCTGACTCAATACTACCTGCAGCAACTGGCTGGGGGAGACATATGTTTTTGTTCAATCAAAAACCCATTTCTAGTTTAAGAAAAGAAAAAAAAGATTTCAGAACCCGAAGTAAATGTTACTGGCCTTGAATTTTTCATGCTACATCATGTTTGAATATGCTGCCTAAACAATTAGTTTAAACCCAGTAACTTTAATCATATGAACAAAATGGAATGGATTGGCATGTGATACTTACCTGTTTAAAATAGTATTTGAGGTGAACATAAGTGTAATACATAAGCTGCCATTAGCAGTCAACTTAAAAAAACAATCTTTTCTTCTATCTTTAGTACCAGAATGCAGTTTGTCTATTTGAATTGCCACAATAGTTTGATTTACATATGTATATGTTCCTTCTAAGTATGAATTATGTACTAGTATTATTAAATTACTGCATAATGTGTTTAGAGCATTATGGGTCAATAAGAATTGCTGTGAAGTTTTATCCCCTTTTTATTATACACCATTGCTAGTGAAAACCATGACAATTGAAAACAAGTGACAAAAATAGAAGCTAAATACTTATTTCATTTCAGGGCTCCACCTCAAGGTACAATGAACATTAGACGCAGTGATGGCTGGCCAAAATTCAACACAAAAAAGGACCAAAGTAAAATAATGCTGTGATGTACCTTGAAAAATCAGAAATGTGTAAGATTTAACAAGACTGGATGTCTTACATGTTCCTATGTTAAACTTTCAGACAGGCTTTCTAGAAAAAAATTACATTCTATCAGAGAACTCTTTTCCTGTTCAGTATGAATGAAAGTCAGAAGGAAGAATGAATATTGTTGTTAAGATAATTTTACAAAAGTTGAAACAAATACAGCTGGCTTCCTTAAGGAAGTGTTACAGTGGCTTATTTGTCTGACAGTTAGGTGAATTGAATTACTCATTAGATGGATTTGCATTGTTCATTTTCCAGTATATGTTTATATGTACATTGTTCCATATCAGAATCATGTAAACAATTTTAGGGAATTTCAGTTTTGTAAATGAAACTACAGAAAATGCAAAACCAAATGTAACATGTGCACTAGACATTGCCCCAACACAGAATATTAGGGAAAGTGACACAAAATAGTTGAAAATACATTTGGGGCAAGTACTACAGAATGATTACATAGAATCTTTTTTTCTGTTGTAAATTGAGAATTGCTTTTGAAAACTTACCAAGTACCAATGTGTACCTGGATGCAAGTTCAATACTGGTTGTAAACTAAAACTTCTTGGTTTTAACCATTATACATGTACTTGCCAGTCTTATTTCTTGGAGAAACCAGTTATCATCCAGAAGTACATGTTCTTTTTATTGCTGTCTCAATAATTAACTGTAAACTGAGTTACGTGCTAATATGTGCAACTAATTTGTCATGACTTAATCTTGCGAAAAAGAAGTTACATGTTAATTTTAATAAATATTTTGATAAATGACCAGTGTTTTTTGTTTTGAGTAAACTGGCCCTGCAGGACATTGCATTACAGACCATTTCCACTTCTGATTGCTTTAGCTGTCACTCTTGGGTCAAGTTATATAGTAGTTGTAAATAAAGCACTCCATTTGTTTACCAGAACATTAAATGTTATTACTTTAAACTGTTGATCTTGAAAATCTGGTTTCCTGACACTGTCGCATTTCTTATTAAAATTTTGAACCCATTCTGTGGCAGAGTCCTGGTTCTTTTGTAAGGTGTGCCCTGGTTCCATTTGGTTTAAAGAAACTGTAAGAGTCATCTAGCAAGAAACTTCCATAACAACTGACAGTTTATATATAGTTTTTTTTGCATCAACCTTTTGAAGAAACGGCTATACATAGAGATTGCCTTGTCCGTCCATCTAGAGAACTTAATGTTGGCTATAACTCTGCCATTTCTTATCGTTTCCTTATCAAACTTCCAAATTATATTGCTTACGACAACAGGGTCGTGATGAAGCCAAAATCTTCAGTTCAAGGTCACATGTGACAGAGTTTTGCCCCTTTTTGTACTTTGATTTTGTCATGAAAACTTAACCTTGGCAATAACTTTGCCATTTCTTAACATTTCGTCATCAAACTTTCAAATTATGTTGCTTACAACAACAGAGTCGTGATGATGCCAAAATCTGTAAGTCAAGGTCACAATTGACAGAGTTGTGCCCCTTCTTGTACTTGGATTTTGTCATGAAAACTTAACATTGGCTATAACTATGTCATTGCTTAATATTTCTTCATCAAACTTTCAAATTGTAATGTTTACAATTGTATCGCTTACGAGATAGGATTCACTTTGTCCGTCTGTCCGTCCTTCAAAAAAATTAACTTTTGCTATAACTTTGCCATTTCTTAACATTTCTTCATCAAACTTTCAAATTATATTACTTATGACAACAGGGTCTGATGATGCAAAAATCTTTAGGTCAACATCACATTAAGTGGAGTTTTGCCTTTTTTGTGTCGCCCTTTCGAAAAAACGGCAATATACAGGGATCGCTTTGTCCGTCAGTCACTAAAACTTAACGTTGGCTATAACTTTGCCATTTCTTAACATTTCCTTATCAAACTTTCAAATTGTATTGCTTAAGACAACAGGGTCAGGATGATGCAAAAATCTGTAGGTCAAGGTCACATTTGACAGAGTTATGCCCCTTTTTATACATGGATTTGTCATGAAAACTTAACGTTGGCTATAACTTTGCCATTTCTTAACATTTCCTTATCAAACTTTCAAATTATATTGCTTACGACAACAGGGTCGTGATGATGCCAAAATCTGTAGGTCAAGGTCACAACTGACAGAGTTATGCCCCTTTTGTACTTGGATTTTGTCATGAAAACTTAACATTGGCTATAACTATGTCATTTCTTAATATTTCTTCAAACTTTCCAATGGAAATGCTTACAATTGTATCACTTAAGACAACACGATTTCTCAAGGGCAGATAACCCTCAAATTTATTTTTGCAATGTAATGCCCCTTTTTCAACTTAAAATTTCTTGGTTAACCTTTTTGTTAATGTCAATTTCTCAAAAATTGTCAAAGATTCACTCTTTCAACCATTCAAACTTGGAATACTTGATCACCAGCAAGACCCCTGCAAAGATTGTTGGTACCCATGTTCCTGGGGTCACAGTTAGCCCCACCCCCATGGGTCACTTGATTCTGCTTATACTTATATATAGGAAGAAAACTTCTTAAGCCTAGAAATAAAATATTAACTGACATGAGATGGGTAAGTAGTCTCCCCCTGTTCTTTACTCTTTCGAATGTTAATGTAGAATTTGTGTTCTTACTGCATGGTCTATATTGTCAAATATTAAAATTTTCTGATAGGAAAATATGTCAAAACTTCACCCTGCACTGATGGAAAACCTTTCTGTCTTTCTAAGTCTGAGCTTTTCTTGTCTGTACTACACTTGTATTTCTGTTGTCACTGTGTTTTACAAATATTTCAGTTGAATGACCGCATAAAAAGTAAGTCGTTACAAATTGTCATAAAGTCAAAAATAGTTCTGGGAGAACCAGATTGTTTAACATTTTGTGACAATTAGTAAGTAATAAAAGTTTGTTTAAGCTTTTATTTTGTTGCTATATATTTTCTCACTTATTGCTTTCAGGCTGAGCATTGTTATATTTTTGTAACATGTAAATGTCCAGATGAAACAAAAAACTTTTTTCTCAACCATGTAATTTGTTAAAATGCTACTTGGTGTGAAATGCAAAGAAGCATTTAAATGTATATTTAAGGAACTAAATGTCTGTTAAATTTACGGTACTCATTGGTTAAGCAACTATTTTTGGAAAGAATTAAAGCGACTGACTCACAGAAATTAGTGTAAAGATCTTTTTCTTTAAAATTAAAAGAAGTTAATATAGTATAGAAAATTCATAATTTTATGCTTCTTTACATCATAAAAACTGAAGAAAAAAAGAATTTGGTTTCAACCAGATACAAACTCATACTCTTTTGTTTAGTAAAATAAAGAGTTGCGATCTAACCCACTGAGCCACAGAGACTTGTTACTTCAAAAATGTAAAATTAACAATATAAACTAAATATCTACCCATGACTAACAGTAAAATTTTTACTGATTAAATCATGTAAAACTTATTATTATGGTGTGTTTTTGTAACAAAAAATGAGACAGTAACTTAGTTTAAATATGTTCTTCACAATTACTACTACATTTTTAGCTCACCTGAGCGAATGCTCAGGGTGAGCTATTGTGATCGCTGGATGTCCGTCGTCTGTCGTCTGTTTACATTTGCCTTGTGTATGCAATAGAGGCTGTATTTTTCATTGGATCTTTATGAAACTTGGTCAGAATGTTTGTCTTGATGAAATCTAGGTTGGGATTGTATATGGGTCAATTGGGGTCAAAACCTAGGTCACAGGGTCAAATCTTAGAAAAACCTTGTGTATGCGATAGAAGCTGTATTTTTCATCCGATTTTCCTAATATTTGGTCAGAATGTTTGCCTTTATGGTATCTAGGTTGGGATTATATATGGGTCGTCTGGGGTCAAAAACTAGGTCACGGGATCAAATCTTAGAAAAACCTTGTGTATGCGATAGAGGCCGTCTTTTCCATTGGATTTTCCTAATATTTAGTCAGAATGCTTGTTTTGATGAGATCTAGGTTGGGGTTGTTTATGGGTCATCTGGGGTCAAAAACTAGATCACAGGGTCAAATCTTAGAAAAAGCTTGTGTATGTGATAGAAGCTGTATTTTTCATCCGATTTTCCTAATATTTGGTCAAAATGTTTGTTTCTATGGTGTCTAGGTTGGGATTGTATATGGGTCATCTTGGGTCAAAAACTAGGTCATGGGGTCAAATCTTAGTAAAACCTTGTGTATAAAATAGAAGCTGTATTTTCCATTCGATTTTCCTAATATTTTGTCAGAATGTTTGTTTTGATGAGTTCTAGGTTGGGGTTGTTTATGGGTCATCTGGGGTCAAAAACTAGATCACAGGGTCAAATCTTAGAAAAAGCTTGTGTATGTGATAGAAGCTGTATTTTTCATCCGATTTTCCTAATATTTGGTCAAAATGTTTGTTTCTATGGTGTCTAGGTTGGGATTGTATATGGGTCATCTTGGGTCAAAAACTAGGTCATGGGGTCAAATCTTAGTAAAACCTTGTGTATAAAATAGAAGCTGTATTTTCCATTCGATTTTCCTAATATTTTCTCAGAATGTTTGTTTTGATGAGTTCTAGGTTGGGATTGAGTATGGAGAATCCGGGTTCAAAAACTAGGTCATGGGGTCAAATCTTAGATAAACCTTTTGTATGCGATAGAGGCTGTATTTTTCATTGGATCTTTATGAAACTTGGTCAGAATGTTTGTCTTGATGAAATCTAGGTTGAGGCTGATATGAATCATCTGGGGTGAAAAACTAGGTCACGGGGTCAAATCTTAGAAAAAGCTTGTGAATGCGATAGAAGCTGTATTTTTCTTCTGATTTTCCTAATATTTGGTCAGAATGTTTGTCTTGATAAAATCTAGGATGGGATTGTATATGGGTCATCCAGGGTCAATAAATAGGTCACAGGGCCTATTCTTAGAAGATGTTCTGTTCAGTTACAACAATGAAACATTAGATAATTTTGCATGCAGATTAAATCTTTGACCGTGGATGATCTTGGCCTTGACCTACTAACTTACATCCTGATTTTTATGTTTCTGTGCAATGATTCTCAGGTGAGCGATATAGGGCCATCTTGGCCCTCTTGTCTATGATTATGTAGAAACATTTTTTTATGCATCGCCAATCCGTCTGAGTCAGTCGCTTTAAATTTAGTATGTTTATCCTTGTTTTCCTTTAGTGACATTGCTCTGGTTCATTTTGTAATTTTAAGAAGGTAGTAACTGTGTCATTAAAAAAAACCCTAACAATGTGTAGACTAAGGCCTGTATTTTTGTAGATTTTCTATACTTGTTAAAACAGGTTATTTCTCTGCTGAAGACCATTATTTATTAAGTCTAATTCGGCTAATACATGGCTTCCAGGCTGCTAGCGAATGTGTTGTCATACGTTCTAGCTTTGTAAATGATTGTGATTTTCAGATATTGAGCATGTCCAGGTAATACATACACTGTATATAGTAGTAGATAAATGCACTCTCTACCTTTATGAGCTTAGAATGACAATGAATCTTGTTTTACCCTTGCAGTTTAGCTCAAAGAATGTGCATTGTACCACAAAATCCAGCCAAAGACATCCTATCAGTGTCAAGTATTTGGACAACAACTTTAAGCCTTACCCTCCTAAATTTCTGAAATGAACTCATTTGTTAATCATTGTGGACATACGGTACTCAATATTTATAGGGATATCAAAAAGAACAACAAAGAATGCAGATAAGAATGGTCTGAACCGCTGGCCAATAGCAGTGTTAAGGTTTGATATTATATTTTAATTTTGTCCACATCCATCCGAGAAGTTGGAATTTCAGGCATTGGTATGGTTGGATTTTGTGATTATTTTTAGCTTCTTGCTTTAAAATAGAGGATGAACAAATGCAGTAGATCTTTTCTCTTTTTTTGTATTTCATGTCGTTAGAAATAACTTTCTTTATTTCAGTTTTGAAATTTTTAAAATTAAAGATTAGAAAATTGAGAAATTGGAACATGCTTTATTGCAGTTTGATGCATGTTTAAAACTTTTTTGCACATAGGACTAACTTTTCAAGGCTGTATGATTTGTGTTGTTGCTTAATCTGTTCTTAGCTTAGTGATATTTCAGAGGCAATGTGCACTTTTTATACAAGCCTAGAAGTCATTGACTCAAATACTGCCTTCTTCACATCCTGGAAAAAAAAGCTTGCCTGCAGTAGATAAAAACAGCATGCTTTCCAGTTAAGATGTATGGCATAATGTCTTTTATTTAAGTCAGTTTTATAAAGTTATGGTCCTTGAACTAAAAGTAGAGTTATGGTTCTTGGACTGATACTTTTGTTTCTGCCCAACACATTCTGATAAAAGTTTCAGTATAGATTAGTGTTTATAAGAGTACTTTAATAAAATACAGTCGGTCAAGTACAGCACAGCAGTTTGACCAATTTAAAACTGTGAAAGCGGCTCATTCACAGTTGAATAATAGAATTGAAAGAAGTTTTTTTCTATTCTCCCTCTTTACTGTTGATGAAGTCTTTGTTTTTTTGACAAAAAGACTCAGCTCACGTAGGTCACATTGCACGCATTTTTCATAAACCCCCATTCAAGGAATTCCGGTTAAATATAGAGTACGGTATCCCTGAAGCAGGAGCTTGCTGTACCATGCAACACGTTCCACAACAACCAGTCTCAGCACAGGCATTCATTTCATTGGTAAATATCCCCAAACACTATATAACAAACACAAAGTACAAAAGTTAACAAGAATGATTCTGAGGGTGACTTTACTTCAAATTTAAGCTGACAGATGCTGTGTAACTCTTATTGTCTCTGATAGTTGAATCTTTTTCTAAATATAGCAATCAGTAACTCCATTCAAAATAAAAACATTTTTTCCACAATACCTCTGATTTTTCTCAAATGAATTTCATCGCTTGATTACAAAACTTTTTGTGACACAACTTTCAGTCTCTTACGCAATACAATAGAAATAAGATATTAAATTGTTTAACAAGCTCAATCTAAACTTCTCAATCAAGTTTCAGATTTTTTGTATAGATAAACTCAAGTCTTTAGTGGACTTAATGTTTGAGACTGATCCTGTAGATTAATTCAAATTAGTGATATATTTTCATTTTCAATATTATAGCAACATTTTGATAGTGATGTTTGGAGGGACAAATTAAATCATGTTTGAATTACAGTAAAGTGACCCTCAGAGTCATTCTTTTGAACTTTCTTACCTTGTGTTGGTTATATAGTGGTTCGGCGGATTGTCCATGAAATGAATGCCTGTGGTTCATGGTCCAGTATTTAGTAACAGATACACACTAACTAGCTAAGTGGTTGAAATTATATTTTGTGTACTGATTAGAATTGATCATTTAACGGCGACACTTTTTTAGACATTTTAAAAACTACTGCAAAGGGATAGGACAAAAATAAATTCAACCACTAATGTTCTCTTTTTGCATACTTGCCGGAAATTCTGTTTAAGATTTTAATTAAAATTTGTTAAAAACTGACAGAAATAATGTTGATTGGCTTATGTGGACACCAAACATGAAAACAATCATATATTGATAATGGGTTATAAATGACTATATAACACTATTTAACCTGTATCAAACAGCCACTCTAAGGATAGTTCAGTTGTGACCAGACTCAAGGGTGGCTGCTTAATGCTATTATCCATGTAAACTCATTACATTTATTCTTTATTTTAATTTAATAATTTGTTTTATACTGTGTTATGACTTAATTCCAACTTGGTACGGTAATTACAGGCATTATCTTATTATGAACTTGTTAGTAGTTGTGGTTAGCAGGGTGTTAAATAAAAATAGTGTATCCAACTTTTTCTAACAAGAAGCTTATGAAAATTGATAGAAGGCTTACAGATGTTTGGCTGCCTAGTTAGTAGTTAGTATCTTCAGGCGTGTGAAGCAAGTCGTATTATCTTGCTGTATTCTGTCTTTCTTCTTGATGTCTGGTGTTACCATATATGCAGAGATTTACCTTTTGATCAAACATGTGCAGTGCAAGTCTTTTTAAAACATCTTATCCATCTTCTTGAATATCCGGGTTATACATTGTGAGTTTTTTACCCTGACTTTGTAATCTGAGTGCTTTCTTGTGTGCTCGTTTTTTTTTTTCAAATGATGGATTAAAGTCACTGAACTTTTTAATAATTACAGATATATAAAGCCTGATGTTGTGAAAGTTTTGTATAATAGATTCATGATTTCACATAATATATTGAATACATGCATGTATGGCTGCAGTTATTGTTGTGACAACCATTGCCAGTACTGTCTGTGTTTTAAGTTTATTTTTGGCATCATGCACTCATTGTTTACTGAAGTATATTTTTTTATCATTAGTAAAATGTAAAAGATTTGAGATTTAAGTTTTGTATTATATTGCATTGCTTTCTGTTTTGATAGTAGTATCAGTTTAGTTTTGACATTGATGGAGAACTAATTTAAGAAAAGAAAAAATAGATTTCAGAACCTGAAGTAAATGTTACTGGCCTTGAATTTTTCATGCTACACCATATTTGAATATGCTGCCTAAACAATTAGTTTAAACCCAGTAACTTTAATCATATGAACAAAATGGAATGGATTGGCATGTGATACTTACCTGTTTAAAATAGTATTTGAGGTGAACATAAGTGTAATACATAAGCTGCCATTAGCAGTCAACTTAAAAAAACAATCTTTTCTTCTATCTTTAGTACCAGAATGCAGTTTGTCTATTTGAATTGCCACAATAGTTTGATTTACATATGTATATGTTCCTTCTAAGTATGAATTATGTACTAGTATTAGTAAATTACTGCATAATGTGTTTAGAGCATTATGGGTCAATAAGAATTGCTGTGAAGTTTTAATCGCCTTTTATTATACACCATTGCTAGTGAAAACAATGACAATTGAAAACAGGTGACAAAAGTAGAAACTGATACTTATTTTATTTCAGGGCTCCACCTCAAGGTACAATGAACATTAGACGCAGTGATGGCTGGCCAAAATTCAACACAAAAAAGGACCAAAGTAAAATAATGCTGTGACGTACCTTGAAAAATCAGAAATGTGTAAGATTTAACAAGACTAGATATCTTAAATGTTCCTATGTTAAATGTTCAGACAGGCTTTCTAGAAAAAAAAATTACAGGCTTTCTAGAAAAAAAAATTACATTCTATGAGAGAGGGTAGCTCTTTTCCTGTTCAGTATGATATGAAAGTCAGAAGAAAGAATGAATATTGTTGTTAAGATAATTTTACACAAGTTGAAACAAATACAGCTGGCTTCCCTAAGGAAGTGTTACAATCGCTTATTTGTCTGACAGTTAGGTGAATTGAATTACTCATTAGATGGATTTGAATTGTTCATTTTCCAGTATATGTTTATATGTACATTGTTCCATATCAGAATCATGTAAACAATTTTAGGGATTTTCAGTTTTGTAAATGAAACTACAGAAAATGCAAAACCAAATGTAACATGTGCACTAGACATTGCCCCAACACAGAATATTAGGGAAAGTGACACAAAATAGTTGAAAATACATTTGGGGCAAGTACTACAGAATGATTACATGGAATCTTTTTTTCTGTTGTTAATTGAGAATTGCTTTTGAAAACTTACAAGTATTAATGTGTACCTGGATGTAAGTTCAATACTGGTTGTAAACTAAAACTTCTTGGTTTTAACCAGTATACATGTACTTGCCAGTCTTATTTGTTGGAGAAACCAATTATTATCCAGAAGTACATGTTCTTTTTATTGCTGTCTCAATAATTAACTGAGTTACATGCTAATATGTGCAACTAATTTGTCGTGACTAAATCTTGCGAAAAAGAAGTTACATGTTAATTTTAATAAATATTTTGATAAATGACCGGTGTTTTTTGTTTTGAGTACCGGTAAACTGGCCCTGCAGGACATAGCATTACAGACCATTTCCACTTCTGATTGCTTTAGCCGTCACTCTTGGGTCAAGTTATATAGTAGTTGTAAATAAAGCACTCCATTTGTTTACCAGAACATTAAATGTTATTACTCAAACTGTTGATCTTGAAAATCTGGTTTCCTGACACTGTCGCATTTCTTATTAAAATTTTGAACCCATTACATGGCAAAGTCCTGGTTCTTTTGTAAGGTGTGCCCTGGTTCCATTTGGTTTAAAGAAACTGTAAGAGTCATCTAGCAAGAAACTTCCATAACAACTGACAGTTTATATATAGTTTCTTTTGAAGAAACGGCTATACATAGAGATTGCCCTGTCCGTCCGTCCATCTAGAGAACTTAACGTTGGCTATAACTCTGCCATTTCTTATTGTTTCCTCATCAAACTTTCAAATTATATTGCTTACAACAACAGGGTCGTGATGAAGCCAAAATCTTCAGTTCAAGTTCACATGTGACAGAGTTATGCCCCTTTTTGTACTTGGATTTTGTCATAAAAACTTAACCTTGGCAATAACTTTGCCATTTCTTAACATTTCGTCATCAAACTTTCAAATTAAATTGTTTACGACAACAGGGTCATGATGATGCCAAAATCTGTAAGTCAAGGTCACAATTGACAGAGTTATGCCCCTTCTTGTACTTGGATTTTGTCATGAAAACTTTACATTGCTTATAACTATGTCATTTCTTAATATTTCTTCATCAAACTTTCAAATTTTAATGTTTACAATTGTATCGCTTACGAGATAGGATTCGCTTTGTCCGTCTGTCCGTTCTTCACAAAAACTCAACTTTTGCAATAATTGCCATTTCTTAACATTTCTTTATCAAACTTTCAAATTATATTACTTATGACAACAGGGTCTGATGATGCAAAAATCTTAAGGTCAACATCACATTAAGTGGAGTGTTGCCCCTTTTGATTCGCCCTTTCGGCAATACGGCAATGCACAGGGATTGCTTTGTCTGTCGGTCCGTCCGTCACGAAAACTTAACGTTGGCTATAACTTTGCCATTTTCTAACATTTCCTTATCAAACTTTTAAATTGTATTGCTTATGACAACAGGGTCAGGATGATGCCAAAATCTTTAGGTCAAGGTCACAATTGACAGAGTTATACCCCTTTTTATACTTGGATTTTGTCATGAAAACTTAACATTGGCTATAACTATGTCATTTCTTAATATTTCTTCATCAAACTTTCCAATGGTAATGCTTACAATTGTATCACTTAAGACAACACGATTTCTTAAGGGCAGATAACCCTCAAATTTATTTTTGCAATGTAATGCCCCTTTTTCAACTTCAAATTTCTTGGTTAACCTTTTTGTTAATGTCAATTTCTCAAAAAGTATCAAAGACTCACTCTTTCAACCATTCAAACTTGGAATACTTGATCACCAGCAAGACTGCTGCAGATTGTTGGTACCCACGTCCCTGAGGTCACAGTTAGCCCCACCCCCAGGGGTCACTTGATTTTGCTTATACTTATATAAAGGAAGAAAACTTCTTAAGCCTAGAAATAAAATATTAACTGACATGAGATGGGTAAGTAGTTCCCCCCCCCCCCTGTGATTTTTTTTTTTTTAAATACATAGGTACTTTCCCTCCCCCACTCAAACTTTTTTCACTTGGCCCTCTTGTTTAACTTGGCTTATAATTAATTATCCAGCACTGAGAAAAGTGGAGCATGCTGTCTGTGGGCAGGTCTTGTTGTACTTTGACTAGAATGCTGTCTTTTCCAGCAGGCTCATGTTTACCTTTGTAGTTATTCTAACAAAGTACCCAAGGGCGACAAGTGTTCAATGAACACCCATCTAGTCTAAATATTTGAGTGATTTACATTTGTTCAGCATACACCTATAACAGTGAGAGGTTTAATCATGAATATCTACAGCACAGGGACTGTAAGAAGTGAACACTTGAACAAACAAGAATACAGTGACAAATTATATGCGACTGTAAGCAGACACCTATTCTTTAATCTGCAACACGGCTGAAAGATTAAAAAAAAAAAAAAAAAAAAAAAAAAATTTTTTTGAAGACATAATCATTTGAGTTTTTAATCTGAAACATACAAACAGAAATAACATGAATATGTTTATGCATCCTAGGTAGTTAAACTCTAATAGGAGTCTTGATCTGACAATGACGTTAGGGCTAATCCTCCTTCAGAAATAATCTAATTAGCACTAGAGAAGAATTCTTTTCCTTTTTCTCTCCAAATACATCAAAATGATTTCACTTTTAAAGTACTGCAAGTGTCCAAGTCCTGTCAATGACTGTTTAAAGTCCAATGGTGTAAGAGCGTCCCTTTGGGTTATGTATTGGGATAACATGCGGTTCTCGTACACACCACTCATACCAAACATTCTTCTGACTGACTCGCCGCCAGAAATCTACAACCACACGGCTACCTTTCTTTAAATATACTGGAGTCTGAAATTCAACAGAGTTGCAATTCTAATTTAAAACTGCAAGCTTGAGAAATAATCATATTTTATATATCAAGTCTTTTGACATCCAAATACTAACAGTCAATCCCACAATCCAATGTCAGCTGATACAATGTTTAAACAGGCAGTTAAGTCTGCTGTAACCTAAATATTCTCAATGTAAGAAGCTTAAAACTGTGTAAGTAAGGCAATATAGTCTTCTAAGTTTATGAAGACAAAGGCTGTGTCAATTAATAAAAGAAAGTTAAATGACACCAATATACATCGTTGAATACCCACGGCTGATCCATTAACATATACTAATCAACCAAGGGTATCCGACGATGACCAACATAGTATTTTTAATATGATATTTACCTCAACCTCATTATTGAGCATGATTTTTTTTTCTGAAACATACCACACATTCAACTGTTTATTACCATCTGTGCTTTGACATGAGCCTGTAGACCTTCACTAATAAAAAGATATATCTATTCAAATGCAAGTTACTTTGATCACAAAAGAGATCAATTTTGTGAAGGTGCCATAATTTAACTCGTATTATACTATGGTAAATACTTTTTAACATTACCTTTATTGGGAAGAGAATGGGGAACCAGCTGAACATTCCTGGTGAGTGTGTTTGTGGCACTATACCTGTAATATACATGTGCATCAATATCTTAAAAGGAGGAACCTGCTATGTAAGCAACAACTTAATTTTTAAGTATTTAAATGAATGTGACAACACTCATAGTATCTTAGATTTATAATGTAATGGTATAAAGAAATAAACAATTTATATACTCGAGCAAATTCTACCCTTCTTACCTTCTAGACAGATAGTTGTACATATAAGCTCTAGCAAAAAAATAAATAAAATGATGACTTACTGAGGTAAACATTTCCAAACAGTTTTGTATCAAAATATCCTGCAAAACCATGCAGTACACTCGTATTTTCTATGTCAAACTGCAAAGTTTTAAACCGTGTATTGTCTATCACCTCATCTGAAACATAGTGTAGAAGTGTGATTGAAACACATAGTTCACATGAATACGTAAACATAACTGTGTTGACTCCTAAACTCGGCTTACAGTTAAATATGTCGCACTCTAATGAAAGGAATGCTCAAAACAGATGTATTACAAGCTTTAATGTACTAGAATTTTTTAATTTGTTTTATTTTTTTGCAATAATCTGGCAATCAATACCATTAATAAATACATTTTAGAGCAATACAAGTTTTTTCTTCATTACATTTTGTTCTGTTAAAGAGTACCAGAGTTATGCAGACAGGTACATTACAATACCGTCATCCTTGTGAAGTACCAGTAGTGGACTTCTATCCGCTGTAAGAAGCTGCCAACTTATACTTACCCTCCAAGACACGAGTTACCTCCTTATCAAAGACTTGTCCACAAAGCAGTTGACAAATATTTCAGCCAGACCTATGTTGGCATCAATAATATAGCTTTGTGACCAGTGCAGACAGACATACAGTCTGACCACAATCTTCACAGTGTTAGTTCTTCAGTAAGTTTGCCTTATACTGCTATAGATCACAAATGTATCTGTGACAACAGAATGATCAACATGTCCATTTCAGAAATCTAGCAGGGTACGAGTTACCTCAACTTGTCTAAAATATCAAACAAGTGTACAAATGGCAAAGAGAGAGAGTTGATGAAAAGATCCACAACATACCTCTGTTAGGATGTTTGAAGTTGAACACTGGTATGGGTTCTGCCAAAATCTGACAATTATGCAGTCTTACTACATAGGGCATCTCAAAATTTGTCTGAAAAGGAATCACATAAATTACGACTACCTACACTATCAAAATTTGGCATTTTGAGTTAACATTCAAGCAATAACCTAAATATTTATATAATATTATTTCAGTTTCTATCACGGCATATGATACGCTTACATAAAAAGAATACATGACAAGTTTAAACAATAAATTTTTAGTCTATTATAATATTTATCTTAAAGATTTCTACTCTGCTGTGCTGGCATGATATTTTTTTTCATATCTTTTATAAAAGGCAATATTCAGTATGACTTTGATTTATACCACTGCAATAAATCAAAGCAGAAACACAAACCTCGGCCGGTTTATCTTTCTCTTTTGATGCCCTGACTTCATTATACAGTTTGGAGGACTGTAGAGGTGCCAGGTACGATGTGTATTCACATGGGATACTTATACCATCATCTGAAAAAAAACACACACCATTTTAGTGTTCCCTAAAGAACTGTTACCAAACTGGTATTTTCATTGCTACCCAATTTTTCCAGTAATATAAAGTATTTTATGTAACACAGTATCCGAATTTCAGTTACTGTCCACTGTTATAAAATTATGTAACAAACATAAATATTCAAGAAACAGTTTTTTGTTCAATAACTGCTAAAACTTAATTATAACTAAGGGCCATGCAAGTCAAACATATATCCCACCCTAGAAAGGCAAAATACAGAAATTCTGTCATTGTCAAATAAACTTCTAAAGGAGTTGGTCCATTTTTAAAAAAGTCTTATGGGTTGAAATATATATTTACTAAAATGGTCCTGATCAAATAGGTTATTATCTTTAAAGCTTGACTGAAGCTTAACTTTAGTAACTTTTTAGAAAGAACTAGTGATTTATAAGTGACCTTTTAAAAATCTCTGTGCTCCATCCAAACACTCTGGGGAGAGTTCATTATCACCGAAGGAGCCCAGCAGTTCACTGACAAGTATGTCTGCCTTCTCTGGGGCATTCCATTTCCTCATGTCACAGGATATTACATCGACTTTATCTCCCCACATCTCATCACGTAAGTTCTCTAGCCTGTATGACAAAGGATTTTTTTTTCAGGGTAGTATAATATATAATATAAACATTTCATTTTTTTTTTTTTTTTTGGGGGGGGGGGGGGATTTCCTGTCTGCACAGCCTTGTGTACCCTTTTTTCTGTGGGTTAATAGACTTTTATGCACTAACAATGGCACAAAAATGGTAATGACAAATTTCTCTGACTATACAAACAACCAAACATCTCTGATCTTTAATTTATCACAAGTTAGACAGAAGATATATAAATGGTCTATGAGAGAGGAAATGACAAATCATAAGAAAGCACAACACTTATTTCAGACACTACACAGTCTAAGTTGTATGTGTTTGACTGTTCTTAATACATCAGAGTAAAAAGTATTGGTACTCACGTCACAACTGCATTTGGGTTTTTCTCTACAGCATAGATTTTTCTGATTGTGCGATCTGCTTGGTTGGCAGCTGCAAGTGAGGCTCGAACCAGCGGACCCCTACCTGCCCCAACCACCATTAGCACCCTGTAAATTTGGAACACAATGATGTATCACAAGGTGACTGATGCCATATAATTGTCTATCTAAAATAAAAATCTGTATGGTCAAGTTTAAAGTGTTTTGAAATTTTGTAAGATCTCCTTCAACAGTATTACATTATGAAGGCAGAGACTAATTTACACATTCTGTTATAGCAATACGAAAAACACACATTCAGGCTGTCATTTTTTTTTTTCAAATGAAGGCTCCAGCTCAAAGAAGATTCATGCATATATAAAATGTAAGAAAATTTCAAGTTATACAGCAAAATTACTTGGAAAAGTTAAATGACATTCTATTTTCTTTCCTTTTTTGTTTTTGACAACACAAGAGCCTGATTCATTCTTTACTGGATGGTTAAAGTGTAATAATTTAAACATGAAACTACCACTGACTGACTGAAAATCTACTTACACTGATTCTGTGTCTTTGTTCTCTGGCTTAATTCTGTCTAACAGTGCATAGTAAACAGCCTGTAATATAATATTCATCTATATTCATTTGTTTTACAAAAGCTTACCTTGCCACTTTGTGACAAGTGAGCTAAAAAGTCTATGTTATTAAATTTCTACTGTTTTCAAATTAAATTTCTCAGAAGTGCTTAATTAAACTTAGATTTGCCAATTAAGCAAAGAGGAAAACATCTATCTCTCATAAAAGCACACACATATTATAATTCAAGAATGATATTAATGCTCAAACCTTTTGATATTGTGAATATTTAATTGGATCCTTTTCAAAGATCTCATAAGTCTGTGACTCAAGGTTGTCCATTAGGGGCTGAAGGGGGCACTGCAGGTAATCCTCATAACCCCTGGCAAACTGTGTCACAGTATCAGGAGCTGGTAACGTCTGCAAAAAAACATATCCTTTCCTTAATATATTCCCTCAGACTTTAGTTGTGTGAAAACATTCCATGTTAACAGTGTCTCTATTTCAAAGTAACCAGCTCAGCTATTACAATCAGTCAAAAGGTGGTCTTAATATAGAATCAGTCTTAACAGAGGATCTCTAAACAAGATATCCACCATGTCAATTTATGAAAAACTGAAGTAACAAAACCTCAGCAACTTAACCTTACAGCCTGTCCAGATAGTTATTCCTTAAACTTTGAAAAATAAACATTGGTCAGTATACCTGCCAAAGATGGTCCAAGTATTGTTGGTAAGAGTGAATGCCCTTGTCAGCATGCTTGTTAGCCCCCGTCAGTATCAGCTGTACATCTAACTGTAAAATAACAGGTTCAGTTTTAGATTATCAACCAAACAACAATCAATCTAATCTGTTCCAATGTATAACCCTGGTACAAAATCTTACTGGTATAGCATTCACTGTTTTTTTTATACCTTTCCAAAAAATACTGTTAACCATAAAAATTCAAATCATATCAAATGAACAAACTGAAGATTTCCAAACTGATGATGCTAGTAACAAGGTCACATTACATTCCAAAGTTACCTTAAATAAACTGCGTAAGAAGCCCTGATGTGCCTTTGAAAGGACTGGATACCCCTTTTTGTTTGTGAGGAAGAGTCCTGTTGACAATACAACAGCTTTGATGGGTTCAGCCAACCAACGCTGCAGAACCTCTTCATCAGGAAGGTCTTCCGTCAACTCCAGAGCAACACTGATACGTTTGTTTGTATCACACATTGTCCTAAATACATTCCACCTAAACATAAAGAGAGCTTTATTATTATTTTTCTGAAATTTCCTTAAGATGAATTACAATCTGACAACTGCATACATACTGAAGTCTTACATCACTCTAATTTAAGTCTCCGTTAGAGTTTAAAGAAAATCTGCCACTGAAAGGGAAACAAACATCACCAAGCTTAAACTGTGGACTTATGAACTGAAACAAAACCCATAGGTTTACATTTTATCTGTGGAAAAGGTTATACAGCAGAATCTCTAGTATGGTTTCCATACATCTTGTGAACTAGAATTCTAGGAAGTAGCTGACAAAGTGTGTACTCAACAGTTAAAGTACTGTTTCTGTGCTGGGCCTGATATGGTTTGAAAGTTCAGACATGAAATTTTTTTAAAGTCAACTGATCATGAAGAAATTCTTGTCACTTTGGCAATACTTTCAGTAGGCTGCATTTCTCAACCATTGCAAAGACTTGAATTTCCATGATACATTATTTACCATTCCCATGGATCTTCTGGTTCCCTTTCCTCGTCAACTGGTTCCCCATCTATCACATCATCTATACAATCTTCAGGGGCCTTCAGGGGCACATGAACCCAAAATTGCTATAAAATATGACAAGAATATTAATTCATTTCAGGTTTGTCTGAGTACAAAAAAACAAAAAAGAGGTGAAAACTTCTTAACTTTAATAATGATTTGAATCCTCTTCTCCTATTCATTTATGTTGAAGATCTGTTTTTTTACCTATTTTACTATCTAATGTTATGCATATTAAAAGCTTAATGTCTTGAAGACAATGATTAAAATTTCTAATAAAATTCTATCAAAACTCGTCATCAAACATTTCATCATATTTTTAGGCAAGTATTGTCAAACATATTGTTATCATTAACAAATGTCCATGTATATGGCCTCTTGCACATACACAATCCTGACACTAACACTACAGAACCTTTGTATTTAAAGAGGCTGTACTCCAGATTTGACATAAAAAAATTTTTTTTATAAATTATATATTTAGATGCCGTGAGATTATAACAACATAATATTTTACTTCAAAACTGATTATAAAAGTCAAAATAGAATAAAAAAAAATATTTTTGCTCCAGCCTGATTTGAACTCTGGACTCTCATGTTAACAAAATATTTCCAACGCTTTTACTGTCACCACCATCGCCGCATGTGATATTACAGATATTTACTTTAAATCTTATACGATATAGTTATACCGTCGCGTTACGGTATAGCACTTTGAAAGGGAAAAAAATCAATTCATAATGTAATTATTTGACTTATTTTTTGTCAGTAAGTTATGTTTGAAGCATTAGTCATAAATATTACAAGAAATTTATAATACAAGAAAACTTTCTTTTTTTGTCATCTGGAGCACAGCCCCTTTAATACATGCTCCTGAGACCCAAATTACCCCCTAGTAATTGACTGGGAGATACCTGCTGGAAGTAGCCACTTAGGAGGTGTTCATTCAGACACCTGGCCAGGTTCATTATCTTCTTGCTTTTCAAATACATCAGTACAGCGGGCAGTCCCAGATGGGTGGCATAATTTAACTCTTCTTTCAGTGCCTAGAATTATACACAGTTCTGTAACTTGATCTCCTTTCAATGAAATCAGCAGTAATAGGCATGTGATGCCTTACAATTATGCTTTAAAAAAACTAACTGTAATTGAAATGTTTACAAACTTTTACTTTTCATGACTGCTTCCTTGGTTCTGAAATGTTCTAGTACCTTAAGCAGTTCATGTGCTCCAACTATATTCAGTAATCAGAATCATTCAGTATCAATTCTTTTTCCCTAGCATTTTACAGTAATTCTGGGGGGAAAAAAATGTTTTTTAAGAGATGCAGAAATGATGCAGTGGTTAAGCCAATAAAGTATTCTGCAAGAATTTTATTTCTCCATTCAACCATACAATTTTATCAACTGTGCTGCTGGTTTCCAATATGTCCTGAACATGTTCAACCTTTTCCTTATTTCTTAATTAGATCGAATGAAAAAACGTTCGTAATAACGGCAGTCAAAAGAGAAGTATGCAGCAAAGACTGTGATCCTAGATTACAGCAGCAAAGACCGTGGCCCCTAGATCACAGCAGCAAAGACCGTGGCCCCTAGGTTACCACAAGACCACAGATCTGCACAGAAATATATTACCTGCTCTGAGTTCTTCCTTATGTCATCTACCTCCGAGTCAAGCTGTAACCATGGTGATGTCTTCCCTACTATCAGACTACTCCAGTCTAAAACAAAATAATGTTTCAGACAAATACTTGAAAACAAAAGCATCTTTAATTTATCCTCAGCCATATGGGAAAAGACGTAAACATTTCCAAATAAAAAATCAATACTAACCTCTTCATTTATTACAATAAACCAATTATGAAAAAATACACCATCAAATATGTGAAACTTCGTTTAAAAATCTCATCCATGACCTAAGACAGTAATCACAAACTGTTAACATTTTTTCCTCCATCATAAAGGTGCATAAAGATAATCTCATTTTGTCTTTTTTATTTAGGATCTGCATGCTTTAAAAACAGCTACATAAACTACTATGGTCTTGCTACCAGCAAAATAACATTTTCTACCACTGAATAGATGTTCAATTTGGAACTTTTTCTCTCTGCTTCATTGCCAGTTTTATCATGGAAAGAACACATAACTCAAGTCTCTTTATCAGCTGCGCATGGTAAAGTTACTTCTACTTAGTGATCAAAACATAAATCTAGCGCCTTGAAATCAGCCTAAAACTACTAATATTGTACTACAAGTAAGATTGTAAATCTTACACATTATTACAACACTTTAACTCACCTCCACTGGTAAGACAGAGATCTGAGCGTGTCAGTGCCCCAGGTCTTGATCTTGCAGGACCTTGAATACATTCTCGTTTATAACGTGGGTTCACAATAGGTAAGCTTACAAAATCAAATCTGAAATGAAAATACCAGTACAAATTTCTATGATGTATCTATTTCTCTCTTTTACTTCAAAACGATAAAACTTAAGACAAAGGATTTGAAATGAACAAGACCTGAAAACAGATTATAATCCAAATATAGGATACACATTATTTGGAACATGACGTTTAGTCCAGGTATCCTTGCTGCCTAAGGATATTTATACTTCAGATGGACAAAATCATTCGCTTGAGGCACCTTAAATAAATGAGTGCTGGAACATCTCAAATGAAACAAGACTAATGTTGTCCTACAGGAAACCCAGCTCTGATACTATCAGTTTCTCAAGGTTTGGAAGTGTAGTTGCGAAGTAAATGGTTAAACTTAGTGTATCTAAGCTGCTAGAAAATGCTGATTTATAATGTTTTCAAATGATATAAGATTCTTAAAATTCGGCTCACAAAGAAAAATGTTATCTAAATTTAAAAATTCTCCTGTTATCAAATGTATATAAATATTGATTCCTTTTGCCAACCAGTAGATCAACTATATTCTGGAAACAGGTGCTTGTTATGTCATCAGTGAATTAGAGGTTTCGTCACACTTATTATCCCCCCGCCAAAGGCGGAGGGGATATTAGAAATGCCCTTCGTCCGTCCGTGCTTCTGTGCATCTGTCCGAAACAATTTTGTCCGGAGCATTACTCCAAAACTACTTAGTAGTTATTCCGCTTTATCAAATTTACTTGATAAATTTTTTCCGGAGCATAACTCCAAAACTGCTAGAGGGATTTTATTCAAACTTCATACACTGACAGAGCAGATTGGTAGGTAGTGCAGTGTGCAAGTCCAATAACTCTACCTTGCCTATTTTTAGAGTTATTCCCCTTTATCAGAATTACTTGATAAATTTTGTCCGGAGCATAACTCCAAAACTACTTGAGGGATTTTATTCAAACTTCATACACTGACAGAGCAGATTGGTAGGTAGTGCAGTGTGCAAGTCCAATAACTCTACCTTGCCTATTTTTAGAGTAATTCCCCTTTATCAGAATTACTTGATAAATTTTGTCTGGAGCATAACTTTAAAACCACTTGAGGGATTTTATTCAAACTTCATACACTGACAGAACACATTGGTAGGTAGTGCAGTGTGCAAGTCCAATAACTCTACCTTGCCTATTTTTAGTGTTATTCCCCTTTATCAGAATTACTTGATAAATTTTGTCTGGAGCATAACTCCAAAACTACTTGAGGGATTTTATTCAAATTTCATACACTGACAGAGCACATTGGTAGGTAGTGCAGTGTGCAAGTCCAATAACTCTACCTTGCCTATTTTTAAGAGTTATTCCCCTTTATCAGATTTACTTGTTTACATTTTAAAAATCCCAGCATATATGTATATCTAATTCTTGAATTCTTGAACTTATTATCCCCCCGCCAAAGGCGGAGGGGATATTAGAAATGGTCTCTGTCCGTCCGTGCGTGCGTCCATTCCAGTTTTGTCCGGGGCATAACTCCAAAAGTACTTGAGTGATTTTCTTCAAACTTCATATACTGAAAGAGCATATTTGGAGGAGGTGCAGTGTGTAAGAATAATAACTCTACCTTGCCTACTTTTAGAATTATTCCCCTTTATCAGATTTAATTGAAAAACTTTGCCCGAAGCATAACTCCAAAAGGGCTTGAGCGATTTTCTTCAAACTTAATACACTGACATAGCACATTGGTAGGAAGTGCAGTTTGCAAGAACAATAATTATACCTTGCCTATTTTTTGTGGGATTTTCTTCAAGCATTATTACATTGAGTGTTTGAAAGTACAACCTTCAGGTAGCTTCTTCCCGGCGGGGGGATTAACCATGTGTAACATGGCTCTTGTTTTATATAGTAATAAAAAGAGGTTTGGGGACAATGATATAATAGACTAATCACACCTATTGATTATTGAATGCAGTCATTAAATATTGATTATTAAAGCAGCCAGCAAACATTAAATGCACTGGAGTGATTGAATAATGATGAAACAAAAACTTAATCAGCGGCATATTTAACGTAATTTGTGTTAATTAATGTGACCAGTCTGCATGTTAAAGGTTTGGTTTTAATGACATAGCAGTTTGTTGTATAATCAAGGAGTTGATAAGTTGTTGACAGGACTAAACCCCCACAAAGTCCAAGGTCCAGATGAGATTTCACCTAGGTTACTCAAAGAGCTACACACAGAGATAGCACCAATCCTTAAAATCATATTCCAAAGATCACTAGACACAGGTATTGTTCCTAAGGATTGGAAACATGCCATCATCACACCAGCATACAAAAAAAGGTCAAAATCAAAACCTAGCAATTACAGACCAATATCACTCACATGTATAGCATCAAAACTAATGGAACACATCATTGTTTCAAACATGATGGATTACTTTGACAAACACAACATACTTTGCCCACAGCAACATGGATTCAGGTCAAAACATAGCTGTGAGACACAGCTCATTGGCTTCACACAAGAAATAGCTGACAACCTTGATCAAGGTCAACAAACTGATGTCATAGTCATGGATTTCAGTAAAGCTTTTGACAAAGTAGACCACCACAAACTCATACACAAGCTGAAACACATGGGAGTTCATCCACACATCAGTTCATGGATACAAAACTTTCTCAAAAACAGATCACAACAAGTATTAGTGGAAAACAAGGTCTCGGACAGGCTCCCTGTGCTTTCTGGTGTCCCGCAGGGATCGGTCTTAGGTCCATGTCTCTTTCTCGCATACATCAATGACCTACCAGGAAGTGTCAGGAGCCAGGTGCGTCTATTTGCCGACGACACCATAGTTTATTTAACAATTAAATCACAAGCATCTGCACAAACTTTACAAAATGATTTGCACAACCTTGAAATATGGGAAAAAGAATGGGCAATGGAATTCAACCCTGACAAGTGTGAAGTACTCAGAATACACAGGAAAAAGAAACCGGTCATCTTTCCTTACACCCTACATAACACTAAACTGAAAACCACAGAAAATGCAAAATACTTAGGAGTTACAATAAGTAGCAACCTAAACTGGTCATCCCACATAAACAATATCACAAACAAAGCAAAAAACAGCTTAAGGTTCATCAGACGAAACGTCAAAACACAAAACAAACAACTCAAAGAAGCAGCATACAAAACATATGTAAGACCACAGGTTGAATACTGCTCAACCATATGGCATCCATGGCAAAAATATCTCACACACAGAATAGAAATGGTCCAGAGGTCAGCTGCAAGGTACGTTCATAATGATTACCACTATACAAGCAGTGTAACAAACATGATCAAAGAACTAAAATGGTCAACTTTAGAACAAAGGCGAAACCATGCCAGCCTGGTCATGCTACACAAAGTAAAAAACAATCAGGTCAACGTTGATCACAATCACCTTACAAACACAAGAAACAGCAAATTCCTCATTCCACAATCAAAAACACAACATCACATGAACTCATTCTTCCCAAGGACTATACGACTCTGGAACGAATTACCGACCGAGATTAAGGCTACCCCAACTGTGCCAGCTTTTATCAGTGGACTAAACAAGTTTTATAGATTTTAAAGTACTTAAAATAAATGTTTAAGTAAGATCTTCAGTTAAATCTTGTTTTCTTTGTTATTAACTTTTATAATTTTAAATGTTCCTGACACGCGCCTGCCTAGTATAGTCAGTATTGACTTTTGGCAATACTAAGTTGAAGTTGAAGTATAACTGCTTGTTATTAACACCTTGTCACCATCAGCAGTTTTCTATTATCTATAGTATAAATTAACAGGGACGAAACCTCAACCTGCTTTGTACAGCAAAATAAGTGTGACAAACCGGTATTGTGATGAAACCTCCTGCACTCTCATCAGTCAATGTGCCTGTAATTAAGTCATAAGTGACATCTTTAGCATATTCTGACATGTATACTTTTGTTTTGGGTCAGAATCTTGCGGGGAAGTTGTTCACTCATACAAAAAGTTCCATAATTAGACTCACATAAGTCTCAATGATGCGACTTCAGGCTGGATGCTGCTTTTGAGCGAAGGCTGATATGGACCATTTAAAATGTAGCCAATATTCAACTTTTTGAGTTCAATTATTTGGACTAGACTCACATTCAATTAGTTGGCAAAGTCAAGCAACGTTTGGTTGAACCACAGCAATCGCCTGGCATGCTCCGTTTGTTGAGCCCGGGTCATAGATTCGAAACTGAGTGACGCCGGGTATACTTTTCCCCGTGTTTTACATAAAAAATTGAAACACTTATGGACAATTAGAAGTGTAGCCGACAACTGTACATGTTCACTGAAACAACTGATATTTCATGAGCCTTTATACCTGTAAAGATATTAAATGATTAAATAAACATAAGTTACCCAGCTTTACAAGCAGTGTCTAACGCAGTGTTTATGTCAGGCACGCAATGAAAATCTCTTCCACAAGATACACGTGTGGCCATTCTTCCAGGCATTTTTTTACTGTTTCACCGGTTAGCGACTGAGAAAAAACCTGTTTCGAACGTACTGGAACCGTTTTAAGTCTCTCCCGTGTTACCCCCCTTCAGTCAAATAGATAGCGACAATATTTTCGTCCCTGAATCAAGTAAACTTATTCCTTTTTTTAGTATTTCAGTAATCCGCCTTTCTTACTTCAAGCCCACTTATATAAAATTAAAAAATTTTATAACAGTAAAATCATACCAGTTTTAGCTCTTACACAAGTAGGAACAAAGTAGGATGACTAGTTTTATTTCAGTATTGCAACTTCTTGTCGAATACATCCACCTACTGAATTGCTATGTATCTGTGTTAAGACTCCTTAAGAAGAGAAGCATACTTCTTGACCCTTTGTTTAACTGCTGGTAATTATGTCTCCCCCACATAGTGGGATGAGAAACATATTGTTTTTGTACTGTCTGTCTGTCTGAATGGATGGATGGATGTCACAAAGTTTTCTGTGCTTTTCTTCTTAACCACTGACTTGATTTCAATTGAACTTGCTATGATTTATTTGTACCAAGCCTAGCTGAGCAAGGTTTGTTCATAATGATTACCACCATACAAGCAGTGTAACAATTAAACACGATTATGGAATTAAAATGGTCGGTCAGCACTCCGACAAAGGTGAAACCAAGTTAGCTTGGTCATGCTATACAAAATAAATATGTTAATGTTGATAAAGATCACCTCACAGAAACAACAAATTCCAAATTCCACAGTCAAAAAACACAACATCACATAAACTCATTCTTCCCACAGACTATACAACTCTGGAACGAATTACTGACTGAGATTAAAGCTACCCCAATTGTACCAGCTTTTTTTTCAGTGGATTGAACATGTTTTATGGATTTTAAATAATCACAATAAATGTTTAAGTAAGATCTATATTAAAAAAATTTACTTTGTTTTTAGCATTGACAATTTTTATGTTCCTGACATGTGCCTGCCTAGTATAGTCAGTATTGATTTTTGACAGTAACAAGTTGAAGTTGATGTTGATATCCTTGGCATTTTCCGGTTCAGTGATTTTCATATAAGTTATGGTCCAAATTTGAACACATATGGGCATATCTCCATAACTGCTTGTCTGATTTAAAAAAAAAAAAAAAATCACATGAATGATTGTTAGCAAGTATTATTGATGTGTCCCGGTCAGCTTATTTTTAGTAGGTTATGGGCCTTGATTTGTCCAAATTTGAACAGATATGGGTATATCTCATAAACTGCTTGTCTGATTTTAACAAAACTTCACAGAATGATTGTTAGTGAATAGTTACAAGTATTATTGATGTGTTCCAGGTGGCTGATTTTTAGTGGAGTTATGACCCCTGATTTGTCCAAATTTTAATACATTTGAGCATATCTCCATAATTGAGGAAACTACAAAGGAATGATAACAAGCCAGAGTAGTAATGCATTTTTTCATCTTGGTCCGGTCGAATATTTTTAGCAAATTTTTGACCCTTCATTTGTCCAAATTTGAATACAGTTGGGCATATCTCCACAACTGTTGGTTAGAGTTTGTCGGAACTTCACCGTAATGATCATTAGCAAGTGTAGTTATGCATATTATTGGCTTATTCTGGTTGAATGATTTTTAAGAGTTGCGGCTCTTGATTTGTCCAAATCTGAATACAGTTAACTAGTATTCTTCATGGTAAATGACTTGGGGGTAGACATGTTTTTTTCTAAGAAACAATCTCTTGTTACTATTGGTTTTAATGTCTATTGATTTAAGTTAAAAAATTTCAAAACAGATGAACTACTCTTGACAACTAGTTCCTGGAGTTCTGACCAATATGTGTTCCAGCAGGAAGAAGCAGCTTTAATATTTTTCCATATTTCAACACATTTCTGTATGTTAATTAAACTTTCTGTTTATTATAATGTCACTTCTACTGAAAGCACTTGTCTCTCTAGTATACGAGACATCACTAAAAGTGTACACATCAACTTCCCTACTCCTTATCCTGTATTTCTGAAAGACACAATCTGTAACCATTCTTTAAGTAGCTGGTTTGTAACATTGGTTACCCAGCCTTATCAGGAAAAGCCTCTGATTGAACTCAAACTGCTGACCTACTGCTCTGTAAGTAGACACTTTTACCATTATTCCAGCAGACAGTAATTGTATCACCTTGTATTTTGAAGGTTAAGTCTGAGGATCAGGAGCAAGATGCATCCCTTGGCTAGGCTAAGGGAAAGAAGATGTAGAACTTGGCTTAGCTAAGGGAGAGAAGATGTAGCTCTTGGTTCATCTAAGGGAGATAAGATGTAGCACTTGACTAGGCTTAGAAGAATATGTAGCTCTTGGCTAGGCTAAGGGAGAGAAGATGTAGCACTTGACTAGGCTTAGAAGAATATGTAGCTCTTGGCTAGTCTAAGGGAGAGAAAATGTAGCATTTGACTTGGGTAAGGGAAAGATGTATCTCTTGGCTAGGCTAAGGGAGAAAAGTTGTATCTCTTGGCTAGGCTAAGGGAGAGAAGATGCAGCTCTTATGTAGCTCTTGGCTAGGCTCAGGGAAAGAAGCTGTAGCTCTTGGCTAGGCTAAGGGAAAGAAGATGCAGCTCTTGGTTAGGATAAGGGAGAGATGTAGCTCTTTGCTTGGCTAAGGGAGAGAAGATACCACTCTTGGCTAGGCTAAGGGAGAGAAGATACAGCTCTTCGCTAGGCTAAGGGAGAGAAGAGAAATAAAAAACAGTTGTCAAATCAAAAATATTTATTAAACAAGGAATATAACAAACAACTGTGGTAGATAAAATTTATGAATAATTTATACTGCACAGAATGAAATTGTAGGCATAAACAATTACAGTAAAGACTGTCTTAGTGACCCCCTGTATATAGCGACGTTCTGTCTTTAGTGACCATAGTTAGGTGCGCCGAACAGTATTTACTATATAAATGGTCTGTATGTAGCGACTCCCTGTCTAGTCCGTACAACGACCATGATTTAGCGTCTCCCGCTACGGTATATTGGCCATGCAAAGCGACTATTGCAAGAGGAGTAACTCGAATGAACCTTACGTATTGTTGGAGTTATCCGTCCTGCGGAAATTGCATTGTGGGTTAAAATGGCGACGAAAAGAAAATTTCTTTCGTTAGAAGAGAAATGTAATGCATGTAATTGTAGATAGTGTATCTTATTAGTAAAATGAAATTTAAACAAAGGCTTTTTTACTTATTTTTTTTTTAAAGATTTATCAATATAAATTTCATTTTTAATCAATATGTAACTTTTAAATACTAATGTAATGGTGTAGTTCATAATCTTTACAAATTTTGCAATTTTAATACTGTCTTGTTTTTATAAATGATATGTGGTATGTTTAATATATGTTTAATATAAATAAATAATATAAATAAACCATATGTATGGTACTATCCTGCTTTACAACAAAATATTGGCAAAATATGTTCATATTTCCGAATTCTGTAGAGACTGTTCACAGTGACTCCCTGTCTATAATGACCTTTTCTCTTTTCTCCCATTGAAGGTCACTGTAAACAGTTTTTACTGTACCACACAATTCAAAAACACCTGAACAGTATATAAGAGTATTCAAACTGACTGATTTAAACATGTACAAGGTGTTAAAAAAGTTTGAGCATGTTTTAATATCAAAACTGGTCCATTTGTTATGCAGAAAATGATTTCTGAATATTTCACTTTTTTATACTTTTGTATATAAGTTATTATTTTCATTCTAGATTGCAATTTAAAACCTAGCCAATTTCTTAGAAGTTAAAAATTTACAGCATACATTAATGTTAACATTTGCAATTTAATATGGGGATTGGGAAAATCAAGCAATCTTGAATAGGTTACAAATTCATATAATTATTATATATTTAGTTGAGTTTGAAGAAGACACTGACAAATGGAATATAAACTGATTGCAGTGAACCACTAAATAAACAGAAGACAATTACACATGTAGATGCAAAAGTCATGGAAAACTGAATACAAAATATAAAGTAAAATTTTGACACTGATTTTTTAACTAATTTTATGCATATTACTTTTTAATTATTGTACAATAAATAATGCATTCTGTAATACTTTAGGTAAATAAAATTTACATAACATAAAGTAACAAGAAATGGCTAATAAAGTTTTGTCTTTCTTACCGTCCTACAGATTACATTTTGTAGCCTAATTATCAAGATAAATATATCTCAGTTCAAACAGTATGGGTACTTCTATCTTAAATTACTACTACTTCTTAAAAATAATTACACACAGCATAATTTCTGTGAATGAATATATCTTGTAGAACAATATTTCTGAGGTGTTATGTTTTTATCACATATCAGTTAGAGAGAGTTCACAAACTGGTCACTGTGGTTAAGCACTAAGTATCAACAAGGTTATCTGTATCCACCCTGGTCACCAAACATCTGTCTGATCTGATCATTGTAAGGGTTAACTTTGCCTATTGCTTCTGGCCATTTCTGTAAAAGCTCCTCCCATACCACCCTAGCTATCTCGGCATTACCTCTCTGGAAATAAGGTCAGCAAAACATACATACACAAGGATTATTGACAGATTATTAGATTTAAATGGTTTAGGTAATGTAACCATTACAACAGGCACATAAGGTCCTGATAGGAGAAAACTTATTACAGATGAGCCGAATGAAATGTGGTACATGTACCAGAGATTATTTCATGCAATACTTCAATGGATTCCAGTCAGACTTCAGTTACCTAAATCAAGTAAATACAATTTTAGATCAACTTTACCTGAAAGTTATCAAGCTGTGGACCTTGTTAAGTAAGGTGAAATGTAATTTATCTTTGGCTCAATAGTTTCCAGTTTAAAATCCCAGCAGAAGCACATATTGTGTCCTAGGGCACCTCAGACACATGCCTCAGAATCATCGATTCATTAAGTTTAAATAGATTTCATAGCAAACACTCTAAAACAGACAAGTTTAACCCTTACTCTGCTAAAACCAGTTGACACTGCCTCTGCGAGAAGTGCAGACCAAGATCAGCCTGCACATCCGTGCAGTCTGATCACGGTCTGCACTATTTGCCATTCAGTCAGTAAATTTTCAGTCAGTATCCCCATGAACAGTTAATGGACCTGTCCAAATTTGAAAGATGGACAAGTTTCATTTTAGATATTTAGCATGGTCAGGGTTAAACAGATAATCAAGAATAAATAAGTAATCAAACAGTGAAGACACCAAGTCAGCTATCTAAATTTTACAGAAGTCTCACCTGGTTGGAGTGGAAACCATCCACTGGTTCCAGCAGTTCCCAAGCTTGTTTCCCTTGAGCTGTCCAATCATTTATAGCTGAAACAGGAAAATCAACAGAACTATTAGTTATTTCTTGCAGTTCATATAACAAATCCAAATGTCAAGATTTGAAATCACAGTCAAATTAAAGAAGCATTAAAATTCGAACTGCCATTTCAGTGAAGCTGATAGCCTGTGACTATATCTCTAAGGCTTCCATTGAATGAAATCTAGAGTTACTGGGAATGTCTAGACAGAATACCTGTTACATGTGTACATGTTATTGTATTCATAGACAATGTGACATGATTACATGTTATTGTATTCATAGACAATGTAACATGAGTACATGTTATTGTATTCATAGACAATGTGACATGAATACATGTTATTGTATTCATAGATAATGTGACATGAGTACATGTTATTGCATTCATAGACAATGTGACATGAATACATGTTATTGTATTCATAGGCAATGTGACAAAGAAGTTTCGATCTTTCAACTGAATCAAAGAATGTACTCTGAAAATTCTATGAGTGAATCTAACTTAAAAGGGAAATAATTCTGGGGTGAGAAGAGCAATCTTTCTGCAAACATTATACATTTTAATGGTACTTTAAATTAACGGCTTTACCTTTGTTAATCGGGTTATCATTGTAGTAGACTTTGAAGTTCTTGTATGCCCCTGCAGTTGTGTGAGCAACTTCCTGTAGAGCTGCACTGAGCTCCATAGCTCTCTGAAACGTACATGTAAGAAAATACAATGCTGTGAAATTATCCACTAAACTACCTTGGTATATCTTTTACAATAAAGTTTGATATCTGGTGCTTGAGACTATCTTAAATTCTAACACTATCCCCAATTCGCCGACAATAAACAAGAAGGAACTGAGCGTAATATATCATATATATTAGATAACGCTGCAAAAAAAGCGTGCACCCGCTGACGTCACTGCAAACTACTTTCGGCTGTTCTTATTTTTTCATTGTGAACCGAAAATTGTCTTTAAATATTTTTATAGTGAAATATTGTTTTGGACTAAATTATCTTCTTTGATGTTCATCTATGAAAAAATTATAAATATTTGTTTAAACGTAAATTATTGACTGATAAGCTAAGATAACCTTGTTGTTTTCATTTTCACGTGGGGAATGAATAGCGGGGTAAACAGAATAGCCTGTCAGGGTCAATAGCCGTTCAATATGGCATGATAAGTAGTGCACATAATTGTGTCCCTTATAACTATACATGTGTTAGAATGGAAATAGATTTTAAAGTTTTTGTGTTCTACCATCGGATACAGCACAGTATCTCGTTCAGATGCGTAATTATTTCAGCACTCAGGCCTATGGCCTGCTTATTAAATTAATACGCATCTGAACTCGACACCGTGCTATATTTGACGGTAGAACACTCAAACTTAAAATCTATTTCCTAATTATACTCTTCTTTTAAGAAAGTCAAGAAACAAGAATCAGTTGAACTACCAGTAAACAAAGAACAATAGGTAAACCAAGAACTACAGATAAACAAGACTCTGTCACAGACAGTACATCCCCTGCTGATCGATGCTTGTTTGAAGAAAGGGTTAAGTCAGAATTTGCTGATAAAGAATATGGGAAAAAAATCAGTAATAGGTTTTTGCAATAACAGATTGGTCTTACAAATGAACTGTTTTTGTTCTAAATTTTAAACCTTGTTTCTTTTCAAATGCCTATTTTTGTCTGTTAAATAAAAAGTTTCAACAGTGGAACTTTATTGTACCAGATAAAGAATTAAATCTATTTCTACCTTTGTTGTTAGATCTCTTAATGTTTCATTTGTATTCATCCAGCCAGTGCATGGTGATATCTGGAATACAAAATTGTGCATCTGCTTGTTCTGTGGTAACTTAGAAATTCAACACACTATTATTCTGCCATAACATAATTTCGTAATCAATCTCAACTTTACTGATATCCTCCTTACCAGACAAGAATTAGTTCTAAACTTCAGTAACTCTTGTACATGTGTACAAATTATGGTGTTACAAAAAAGCCTAAGTCCACTAACTATGACTATTTAACAAACTGGGAAGCACACAAAATATGGATGGCCCTTTCTGTTAATAACAGCTTATTTAAAATATATCGATAAATATTCGACAGTAACCATCAATTCAACAGGAACATTCTAGGCATTTATCACAAGGCAAATTTAAAAAAGATGACAAAAATACTTGATGCAGTTTTTTCCTCCATTTTAGTGTAACTAACCTCCAGGCAGTTGAAATAGTCATAGAAATGTGCATAGGTGACATCATTTCTCAATGAACCAATGGGATGGATTCTGTTCTTCAGATTGTCATAAAGCACACGTCCATCTGCAAGTCCCGTCAGAAAGACATAACTTCCTGCAGGAATATTCATGTCCTACAAAGAGAAACTTGTTTCAGTTAAACAGTGTATATTTTTCATACTTAGATTTACCATATCATGTGTGAGGAAAATTTTGGATCTGAGAATTTTTTGTACCGACTTTTTATACTGACTTTAAGTATATTTGATACTGTTATTTAAGGATTGTATATATAAAGGGATGAAAATCACACATGTAAGGTAGATTTTCCATGGCTGAGACATCTTTTTCTTTAATCATAAGGGAAGCATAAACTAACAAGATACTGTAGTGTTTTTATGGCATATTTCTTCATGTCTTCTGGCGTGGTCATGTGAGCAATAGTATCAGGATGGCTGTAAACAGAATTGATAATGCAGAAATGTTAAAATGATATATAGCTACATCAGACATAAAGTGAATGAGTTTTGGTTTTACAATTAAATATAAATTAAATTCCAATCAAAGATTGCAAGTAAAACTTTTATTATTGTGATTTTTAGATAAACAGCACATGTACCACAATGACTGTTGTACAATAAAACACCTTCTAGTAAAAGAAAAGAAAAATATGTTGTATAACAGGTAATATTTAAGGCATTTTTACCCATTGCACACATCATTTCCAACCAAAGCATAGATAACTATCAGTGGATAATCTCCTGTCAAATTCCTGTACAGACTGTAAGTACACAACCACATGGTAAACATGAAACATCAACACATACTAATGCTTTATCAAGGAAAAAACAGACACAAACTTAATGAAAAAAGTCAAAGACTCCTGAAACTCTGTGTCCCTTAACCAACACATTCTAAACTTCATTAATATATAACACAGCCTGTGTGTTATAAAAGCTTCAACAGACCTACATAATGCATTGTATTGAACAGCTGAGAATGATAATTATTTGTTGTCATTTAGTTAATCCTGTCATGGAAAATGGATTACTTATGGTTGTAACAATACAGGACCTTTTTCAACAGGAGAATACATATGAAATACAGGTAAACTAACTCCATTATAACAAAGAATGACTGATTACATTAAATGACTGGACCTTCAAGTCCTGACCAGTACTAAAACCCTGAAATGGTGATTTTGTTTAACTGAATACAACAGATTTACCTATCAAGTGCAGATAAAAAAGGAGTAATTTCTATTACAATGTACTTATGGATGGGAAAGTGTATTTGGGAGGGCAACGGCTAATGAATATTGCTTTTAAATAATGGCTATAAGTTTCTATATAAAGGAAAGAAGAGATTGTGCTGATTTTGTGAGCTTATCCCATAAATGTTCTATATATTTCACTGGTCTCCTGTTCACTATATTTTTGTACATTTCCTCTACAGCCGCTCCTAAATAAAAGATTTATTAACAAGACAGTGAAATTTACATAACTGAAGAATTAAATGGCAGAACTTGTATACATCTACAAAATCAGTAAAAAAATATGGTCTTGTATAACAAAAAAGTTAAAACGTGGAATTCCATTTCCATGAAAAAAAATCAAATCAAAACTTACCTGTAATACTAATAAAAATTTAGAGATAATTGATATATGCACTGTCAATCATAAATAAGTTATTCATCTGGCCATACAAAACATACATATACAACATGAACCTTGCACCTGTATCTCCAAGGGTCTTTTACATCAAGTTTTACAAGCAACAACAAAAAACCATTCCAAACAAAACACTAACATGCAAAAACTGGTGTGACCCTGTTAAGCTACTATGAAACTTGGTCTGCGTTCATACAGAAGTTTGAAAATAAAAACTTGCTCAAATAAGATTAAAAAATATTGAATGAATAAAAATCATGATTTGTCTTTTGGTAGAAGCTGGCTAAACTTTTGTACACTGTCCCTATAAAATACACAGTAACCTTTCCAGTGTCACTACAATGCCCTATCAGCAAGAATTAGCTTCAAATCAAGTCAAGTCATTTCAAAAACCATTCATTTCTCTCATTTCATACAAAACATGACATAACTAGAACTATCGCTGAATGCGATTCATACCCCACCAATGTCATTGATAGAAAGTGACTTGGATATTTGAATATATGGAAAAGGGAATAACTTTTGTGGCAAAAAGTAGTTGTGTTTGATGGAAAAAAAAACCCACTTCAGATGTAATATTAATGAATAAATTTTGAATCATCAAATCAGGAAACATGTAACAACTTGAACTATCACTGAATGCGATTCATACCCCCACCAATGTCCTTGACAGAAGACGACATGGAAAGGTGGTTAAGGGAATAACTTTGGTGGCACAAATACATTTACATAAAAAGAAATTATCTCTGGTGAAAAAAACAAAAAAATTGTACAGGTAATAGTATAAATATATATTGTAAAATCATGTTCGAAACAGTTACAAATAACCTTTCATTTTCCCAATGTACTAAAACAAACAAAAGCAGTGAAGTTAAGAAAAAAGCATAATTATGTCAAAATGTAATTAAGAGTGGAAAAACTTTGCATACTGAGCTTACTTGTTCTAGTTTTAGAAATATTCAAGTACATGTTAAAATTTCAGAACATTTTCTAAGTCAATTTTTGACCTTCAAGTGTGGCCTTGACCTTCAGCTGGCACAAGGGTAAGATGGGTTCTGCACATTGCCCAGTTGGGGTGAACATTTGAGTCAAGTTTGAAGAAAATCCTTCCATTAGTATAGGATTTATAGAGCAGACACGACATATTGTCGAGTATTGATTGTAAGTAAATTAAAAGACTTAAAAAGGGGCATAACTTTGTCAAAATGCAATACAGAGTTATGAAACTTGACCTGCATATCTTACTTGTGATACCTCATATATCTTTTAAGTTTTAAGCAAATACCTGTGCTAGTTTCAGAAATATTTAAGTACATGTTAAAATTTAAAAACATTTTCTAAGTCAATTTTGACCTTCAAGTGTGACCTTGACCTTAAGCCGGCACAAAGGTAACATGGGTTCTGCACATAACTTTGTTGAGTTGAACATTTGAGTAAAGTTTGAAGAAATTTCTTTCATTAGTATAGGATTTATAGAGCGGACATGACATATTGTCTAATATTTGATTGTATGTAAATTTGAAAACTTAAAAAGGGGCATAACTTTGTCAAAATGCAATACAGAGTTATGAAACTTGACCTGCATATCCTAATTGTGACACTTCTTATATATTTTAAGTTTCAAGCAAATACGTTTTCTAGTTTCAGAAATATTCAAGTACATGTTAAAATTTAAAAACATTTTCTAAGTCAATTTTTTACCTTCAAGTGTGACCTTGACCTTAAGCAGGCAAAAGGGTAACATGGGTTCTGCACATCCCCTTGTTGAGGTGAACATTTGAGCCAAGATTAAAAAAAATCTTTCAATTACTGTAGGACTTACAGAGCGGACACGACATAATGTCTAATATTTGATTGTTTGATATTTGACCTTCAATTGTGACCTTGACCTTGAGCTGACACATGGGCAACATGGGTTCTGCACATCCCCTTGTTGAGGTGAACATTTCAGCCAAGTTTGAAGAAAATCCTTCAATTGGTATAGGATTTATAGAGCGGATACGATAATGGAGACGGACGGACGGATGGACGGATGCGACAAAGCGAATCCATTATAGCCCCCCCCCCCCACCCCCCAACCCACATTTTGTGGTGGGGGTATAATAAGGTGCAAAGAACACATGCATTTATATCTACTAGGTAGCCATTTTCAATGAAATATGACGTCTGCTGCATTTTTTAATTGGTTGAAAAAAGCCTTCTAGACGTACTTACTAAGATAAGCACACTGTTTAATATAACGTGTTGCATGTATGTGGCTACTTGCAAAGTGCAAAAGCTATTCCTTGTCTATAAAAAAATAATTCTTAGTTGTTAGAGGCAAAACAGCATGGCAACATTAATTTGTGATTATATAGATATATAGATCGGTATTCATTTAAGCTCCAACATCGAACATCTGTTCTGACCACTTTAAAAACAGCATAGGCATTAAGTTTTTTTTTCTTGAAAATATGTTTTGGGAAAATCAGTCAAAATGTAAAATTTCCTGTAACAGACAGCTGTTCCCATGACATCTATCCAGAAGGCCACTGTCAGCAAATAACCCACAGCAAACAAATCAACCCACATTGAATAAATTAGTTGTTCTTTACATGCAGAATTCAAGGAGCATATGCAAAAAAGTTCTAAACTAGATGTTTTTTGTGAAAAACGCATGCCTCCCCCCTGCACCCAATGGGAGGAAGGCCAAGGAAGAGATATCACCTTTCTGAAACAGAAGCCTTTGTCATTTATTATGGTGTAAAGAACATTATATATATATATATATATATATATATATATATATATATATATATATATATATATATACAACAGTTTAAAAAAGTGCCGGGCAAGTAATTAAATATGAAAAAATAAAAACATCACATGGGTTTTTGAATATGTAATTGCCAACCGGTTTCTTTTATCATCAGGGCAATAAAACACATTGTTTTATTGCCCTGATGATAAAAGAAACCGGTTGGCAATTACATATTCAAAAACCCATGTGATGTTTTTATTTTTTCATATATATATATATATATATATATATATATATATATATATATATATATATATATATATATATATATATATATATATATATATATTTTATATATATATATATATATATATATATATATATATATATATATATAGATAGATAGATAGATAGATAGATAGTTTCACACCTTACTCTAGGCACGGTTGACTTCACCTGAAAGACAGCATATGTTACATCGTGGTAGCTGTAATGTATTGGAGTAACACCAGCTTCAATGCAGTCCATGTTTTTAACATATATATGGTCAAGAAGTGTCCTTCCAGCAGTGACCTTGACCTTTGACCTACTGACCCCAGAATCAATAGGGTTCTTCTACTCAATAAGGGCAATCATCCTATGAAATTTAAAGGCTCTGGGTGAAACAGAACTTCAGTTATTGAGCGAAAACGGTTTACACTCTTTGGGCCATTGTGACCTTGACCTTTGACCAACTGACCCCAGAATCAATAGGGTTCTTCTACTCAGTAAGAGCAACAATCACCCTATTAAGTTTGAAGGCTCTGGGTGAAATAGAACTCCAGTTATTGTGCGGAAAAAGACTCTTCAGGCCCCTATGACCTTGACCATTGACCTACTACCCCAGAATCAATAGGGTTCTTTTACTCAATAAGAACAATCACCCTATGAAGTTTGAAGGCTCTGGGTCAAACGGTAGTCCAGTTATTGAGTGGGGGGGGGGGGAGTGACATAATAAAGAAGGAGACAGCATATTTTTGCATTCACCCCTTAAGATGTAAAACAATCACAGCAGTTTAAGTTTTTCAAATGAGAAGTGATTACATCAAAAGTTGTTAAAGTCAAAGGTTTAGGAGGCTGTGCACAATATAAGGAGTACTTTATCTTCTGCTATACATTATATCATATACCTCTTTTCTATATTATCAACCATTGCACTGGCTCTTGCACCTAGGTTAAAGTATTCTTTTTTTACAATATATTACTGAAACATATGACCTAAAAATGACTAAACTAATGTCGGACAGTATCATAAAACCTGTATCAGTTGAAAATTCATGTACATGTAAAAGTTTGAAAAGAAACAAAAGTGTACAACTTCAGCTGTTTATCTGGAAGACACCATGATTAATATCAGACAGGCCATACATTAACATTCTACAAGAAGCAATATCAAGGGTGGTTTTATTCATACTAAATCATCTTCCCAGTTTTCAAGCTGAGGATTGTAAAAGTGAAGTCATAAGCAATTGTTTCCAGTCAATATTATACTTTTTGCTCTTTTCCTAGCTTTTCTTGACTTGACAATAATATCAAACATACAAAAAAAAGTTTAAACAGTTTCCATTACTGAGATTTTACAGGTCAATAGTCTGTTATTGAAAAGTTGTGCTTAAAAAAAAAACAAGAATGGATAGGTTACAAACATCTAAAAATCTCATGTGAACAGTGTGTATGTGAGGATCCAAGTGCATACACATTGTCAAAGATAAACATGCCTTCATGTACATGTAAACAAATGAGAGAAATTCCTTTGCAGAAATAACATCAATAAAAAACGTACCATTAACAGCAATATTCTGATAATCTCTGAAGTTACACCTGTTCCGCTCCCAGAGTCGTAGATACAGGGAGTCAGTATGGCCGTGAATCACTCTACTAAGCTCTTCTGTGGCATTCATAAACCCTGTAATCAGGTAAGGTATACAAGTGCTGATCTGTTACAGTTCAAGATCTCTGAGATTTAATATAAATATAAAAAAACACTTTCAGCTGAGCAAAATTTACTGCTCACTAATTATAATTAGCTTTAACTTTTGCTAAAAACGCCATTTCCCTTTCTAATATTTGTTTTTCCACTTATTTTTACTCATTGCAATTTTTGCCTTTTTATTTAATTCATTATCAATATTTTAGTTAGTCCAAAGAAAACCGGTATTATGCCAACTTTTCTGTGAAGTAAAACTACATTGCAATAGGTAACCACAATCTTACATGATTCAGATTTATTTGTCACACTTTGGTATAATAGCAGTCACAGTAAATGAAAACAATTATTTATTTCAAAATAGTAAGATACAGCATATTGTAAATGGCTGAAGATTTTCTAACTATATCAATAAAGAGGCTCTTCCTACCTGTGGCATAGGACAATTCTGGCCAATCCAGTTCATTTTCCCCAATAAATGGTAGAGGTTCAAAATTTGCCTGAAATGATCATTCATTTCATATAATTCACTAGAAATGATACACTTTTCATTAGAAGAATATTGCTAAAAGTATGATTCCTCACCATGACTCATACAATATAATAGTATTCTACTTCTCCTTTCAATCATTGTTAGTGTATCATAAGTACATTAATTTACAATTTGGTTTTAAAGTGTTAAAAAACCAACCCCAGAACTTCAACTTGGGCTTTTTTGTGTGCTTTTTTTTTTTTTAGGATGGGGAGGGGGGGGGGGGGGGTTAATTTATTAATTTATATTTCAGACACACAAACAATACTTCTGAGCACCAAAACAAAACAGAAAAGTAAGTAACCCTATGAATAGAAAGTTACAGAATATAATATATCTTTTTGTAACAAAACTTAATACCACAGAGAGTTCACTAGAGTTAAACCATTCTCGGGGAAGATGAAAGTGTGCGCTAATGGAGTCCCCAAGTACAGCGATACCTCGAGGCTCAGACTGAGCACAGTACATGTCCTCATAGGCTACATTTGTTGCTGGAGTGTGACCCTAATACATGGAAAGTCATAAAATCATAAAATGCTCCTCCAGTGTTTCTAAATGTACCTTTTACAAGAACTTATGTCTATATATTTCAAAGAAAGTCGAATGTCAAAAAGCATTAAGTAACTCTTTCTCTTACATTAAACAATAGATTAAATTAAGCTCTCCGAGTAAAGTTGTACCAAAATATTTACACAATAAAACTAGAACTATCGCTGAATGCGATTCATACCTCCACCAATGTCCTTGACAGAAGACGACATGGAAAGGTGGTTAAGGGAATAACTTTAGTGGCACAAATACATATACATAAAAAGAAATTATCTCTGGTGAAAAAAACAAACAAATTGTACAGGAAATAGTATAAATATATATTGTCAAATCATGTTCGAAACAGTTACAAATAACCTTTCATTTTCCCAATGTACTAAAACAAGCAAAAGCAGTGAAGTTAAGAAAATAGCATAATTATGTCAAAATGTAATTAAGAGTGGAAAAACTTTACATACTGAGCTTACTTGTTCTAGTTTTAGAAATATTCAAGTACATGTTAAAATTTCAGAACATTTCTAAGTCAATTTTTGACCTTCAAGTGTGGCCTTGACCTTAAGCTGGCACAAGGGTAAGATGGGTTCTGCACATTGCCCAGTTGGGGTGAACATTTGAGTCGTTTGAAGAAAATCCTTCCATTAGTATAGAATTTATAGAGCAGACACGACATATTGTCTAGTATTGATTGTAAGTAAATTAAAAGACTTAAAAAGGGGCATAACTTTGTCAAAATGCAATACAGAGTTATGAAACTTGACCTGCATATCTTACTTGTGATACCTCATATATCTTTTAAGTTTTAAGCAAATATCTGTGCTAGTTTCAAAAATATTCAAGTACATGTTAAAATTTAAGAACATTTTCTAAGTCAATTTTTAACCTTTAAGTGTGACCTTGACCTTAAGCCGGCACAAAGGTAACATGGGTTCTGCACATAACTTTGTTGAGTTGAACATTTGAGTAAAGTTTGAAGAAATTTCTTCCATTAGTATAGGATTTATAGAGCGGACACGACATATTGTCTAATATTTGATTGTATGTAAATTTGAAGACTTAAAAAGGGGCATATTTTTGTCAAAATGCAATACAGAGTTATGAAACTTGACCTGCATATCCTAATTATGACACTTCATATATATTTTAAGTTTCAAGCAAATATGTTTTCTAGTTTCAGAAATATTCAAATACATGTTAAAATTTAAGAATATTTTCTTAGTCAATTTTTGACCTTTAAGTGTGACCTTGACCTTAAGCCGGCAAAAGGGTAACATGGGTTCTGCACATCCCCTTGTTGAGGTGAACATTTGAGCCAAGAATAAAGAAAATCTTTCAATTAGTGTAGGACTTACAGAGCGGACACGACATAATGTCTAATACTTGATTGTTTGATATTTGACCTTCAATTGTGACCTTGACCTTGAGCTGACACATGGGCAACATGGGTTCTGCACATCCCCTTGTTGAGGTGAACATTTCAGCCTAGTTTGAAGAAAATCCTTCAATTGGTATAGGATTTATAGAGCGGACACGATAATGGAGACGGACGGACAGAGGGACTGACCGACCGACCGACGGAAGTGACAAAGCGAATCCATTATAGCCCCCCCACATTTTGTGGTGGGGGTATAATTAAATGTACATTTTTCTCACTTAAGTAACATACAAGTTCATAGTAATCTGTGTACATGAAATACTTAGTTAGCAAGTAATCTAGATTGGCCTACCAACAAATAATCATGGCATACCTTTATACCGTTGCAGTTTGAATCAAAATCTCTATCACCATCTATTGGTCTAAAATTTATAAACAGAAATAAAATATTATAAAATATAGTAAGTTTGGACTATAAGCAACATTCTGGGTTTGTTGTTTTTTTTCATGGAGAGTAAAATAATACAAGAAAGAAACAAAAAGAACAATGGCTGACTCAACCATTAACAACTTGTCAGCTGCTATGAACTTTCAGTCTGCAGAAATATCTACATATCTAAAATCATCGTACTTAGCTCCAGGATGGATTTCTCTTATCTCATCATTGCAGTCCTTTCCTCTCCAAGAATAACCCCTTAAGGTCTGAAAATATTAGTCAAACAATATAAAACAGGTACAGGGGAACAAAGCAGAACGTTACATATGTAAATGTATTCAAAAAGGCAAACAGGCATGGCAGTCAAGACATATTCTGAAAACACAGTGAATGTTCAGAAATTATCTTAGTTAGAAATAACAGAGACTTCTCTTAATTCTGAGATAAATATTAATGAAAATATACCTTCATATATAGTTGTAAATTTAATTTATGACTGGGTCAGTCATAAAACATTTTTACTATATTAGAATTTACACAGTGGGATTAGAACTTTTTTCTAACTGCATATATTAACATTCAAGGATCAATAATGTATGTTTATGTTATGATAGTAGCTCATGATGTTATGTTTATGATCCACAACACTACAATTCAATATTTATTTTTTTAAATATTCAAAATCAGTTTGATCGCTAAAACGTTAAGTACCGGTATACAGGGCAGATAATCTGCTCTGTATACTTAAAGTTTTAGTGATCAAATGAGATATGACTCACAACTAAATACATGTACACGTATTAAATTTTGGATCTACGAGGGTTGATCCAAAAGTAATGTCACTGACGTGATGAAATCTTTTCTGATGGACGTATCAAACGGAAAATTTGTACTGCAGCACTTCATTATCTTTGAAGTTTACTCTGCAAAAATTATTTAAATCGGACTTGCCACTTTCGAAATATAGGACAATTAAGGAGGCAGGGTATTGACTAGCGCCGCGCACCAACGACGTCACGGACGTTATTTGAATCGTACGTCGTTTAGGTTATTTGATTGTCACTCCTTTTCAAAGTACCGTCCTTGATGCAATCAAATAGTTCGTGTCTGGACACCCATTTTCTGAAAACATCCCCAAACCAATCTCTGGAAAGAGCTGAGAAAGTCTTGTTGCAGGCTTGCTGTAGTTCACCCAATGTCTGGAAATTAGTTCCACGGAGCTGTTTTTTCAGGTAAGGAAACAAGGCAAAGTCACAGGGCGCGAGATCCGGACTGTATGGTGGGTGCGGAAGTGTCTCCATTCCCATGACATCAAGAGTGAGTCTTGTCTCACGTGCCGTATGAGGCGTGGCATTGTCGTGATGTAGGATACACCGCTCAATGTCTTCATAGAAATGTCTTCTCTTTTTACGCAATGCAGTCATGAGTTGGGTGGTTAGCACCTGCAGTAGAGCAAATTTATAATCACTCAAATATTGGGTAGACTCCACATTGCAGCTAGGCATATTAATCAGCGATCATTTGTCATAAAATCTTAAAAGGAATTAGTCATATTCAAAAACAGGAAGTGGTGTTTTTTTAATATGAAAGCGCTTACCTTCGAATAATACTTTGCATTGACAGTTTGGCCCTTGGGAACAGCATGGCATAACACAACACCCTCCATGTCGAAAAACACAATAAACATGTGCTTTCCAACGGTCCTGCAGGTGCGTGCCTTCTTTGGAGGCGGCGAGTCGATGTTTTTCCATTGGCTCGACTGCATCTTGGACTCCGGATCGAAGAAATAAACCCATGTTTCGTCTGCTGTTATGATTCGTCTCAGAAAGTCGTACCCCTCCTTCTTCCACCGCCGTAAAAATCGCTGTGATTCCTTTACACGAGTTGCCATTTCTTCATCTTTTAATAACCGGGGAACCCAGCGAGCACTCACCCGCCTCATTTTCAAGTCTTCATGTAGTATTCTTTGAACTGTACCGAAGCTCATATCAAGATCTTCGCATAACGCTCTAATCGTTGAACGTCGATCTTCATTGACGGCGTCTGAAACAAGTTTGACGTTGTGATCCGATCGTGCATCAACTGGCCTTCCAGGTCTCTCTTTGTCCTCAAGTGACTCATCTCCGTCATTGAATCGCTGGAACCATCTATACACTAACCTTCTGTTCACTTTAGTTTCGCCGTATGTTTCACTGATCATGCAGACCGTATCTAATGGCGACTTCCCGAGTTTATAGCAGAAGTGAATAATTGCCCGTTGTGGCGTTTTGTCAGATATTGACATCTTTGGCTTACGCACCACCCGACTTCAAACATAGGTTACGCACGCTAAATTTAAACCACATCAATAGAATTCCAGCACATGATAACTGACATTCATGACGTCACGTCATCATAACATCCTATGATTTCGCGCATTGTTACTCAGCAAATTTTTACTTTAATTTGAGATCGTAAGTCCACAACACGGCATATTTTTCACGCGCGGCGACCATGCATCACTACGGTTTTATGATAGTGTGTAGTGAAAATATGTGAAGGTCAAATTTAACGCTACTTGGTCAGTGAATAAAAAAGTCTTAGAGAACTAACATATAGAAATTTCGATACCATACCTTAAGAAATAAAAAAAATATGAAGGTAGTGACATTATTTCTGGATCAACCCTCGTATATCTATCATTCATTTGGAGCAACGAGGTTTCTAGAAATCATAAGGGATAAATAATTATTCTATTAACACACAAAAATATATGTAACACTAAAATTTACAACACTTAACTAAATGATGAGTGTCAAATAAAAAACAAGTTTGGATCAATAAAGTTATGGTGATTGTTCTGCAAGAACATAAAACTTTATATCCTGTCAATTATTTCATATCTGACCCAATAAAGGGGTGCCGTATAAATTTTGCTTTATACGGCACATGATACGTCACAGACTACTTTTGTGTTTATAATCAGAAAGAATTAAAGTGATGAAATTGTTGTTATTACAAACAGAGACTAATTGAATAAAAATTAAATATTTCAATATGTAGATCTTACAATATAGTGATCATTTAAGGAAATAAAATGATGGAAACTTTGGAACTATTTTTTGTGTATATATACACCTGGCAGATAACCTTGACATTAGCCTAATTTGAAACACTTTAAAGACAGGTTTTCAATATCTATAGTAAATTATTTCCAAATGACAGATATGACAGGATAAATAGAATAATAGGTTAGTGTCTTATTTGAGAAAGTTTATCAGGCTCTGCTGTGGAACTTATCATGTGAGCCAAAGGCTCACCCGATTAATTCCTACGCCTTGCCAGATAAACTTTCTCATATTAAGACACTAACCTATTATTCTCTATATGACTATGAAAAGATGGGTAAGATTTGTGACCAGGGAGTCAATGAGGCAGTATTTTTGTCAGTCCATTCTTCTGACAAGTTCTGGTCAAAACTACACAAAGTAGTCAAACAGAGTAGCTCATACAAGAGGGTACTCAGTCTACAATAGAAGTAAGGAAGTCTATGTCCAAGGGTGGAAGCAAAAAGTTTTTATCTGCTTTTTACCAGTAATTCAATTGTTCTTATCACCTTTTTGCATTCACCCCTTGGTTAACTCTCTCTTTCTGATATGCTACATTAAGGTTAACAAGAAATGTTTGTAAAACATAAATGCCCCCCGGCAGCACCTAATTGCTTGTGGTTGGGCCAAAGCGTTCTCTAGTTATTGATCAGAAACCATTTTTAGGATCAAGGTCCCTGTGGCCTTGACCTTTGACCTAATGACCTCAAAATCATAAGGGGTCATTTACTAGTCATGACCAACCAGCATACCAAGTTTGGTGAACCTAGGTCAAAGCATTCTCTAGTTATTGATCGGAAACCGTTTTTAGGATGAAGGTCCCTGTGAGCTTGACCTTTGACCTAATGACCTCAAACGCAACAGGGGTCATCTACTGGTGATGACCAACCAGCGTACCAAGTTTGGTAAACCTAGGTCAAAGCGTTCTCTAGTTATTGATCGGAAACCGTTTTTAGGATGAAGGTCCCTGTGATCTTGACCTTTGACCTAATGACCTCAAAATCAATAGGGGTCATCTACTGGTGATGACCAACCAGCAAACCAAGTTTGGTGAACCTAGGTCAAAGCGTTCTCTAGTTATTGGTTGGAAACCGTTTCTACCTACAAGGTCAATGTGATCTTGACCTTTGACCCCTTGACCCCAAAATCAATAGGTGTCATCTACTGGTGATGGACAATCATCCTACCAAGTTTGAAGATCCTAGGCCTAAGCATTCTTTAGTTATTGGTCGGAAACCGTTTCTACCTACAAGGTCAATGTGACCTTGACCTTTGACCCCTTGACCCCAAAATCAATAGGGATCGTCTACTGGTGATGGACAATCATCCTACCAAGTTTGAAGTTCCTAGGCCTAAGCATTCTTTAGTTATTGGTTGGAAACCATTTGGTCTACGGACCGACCGACAGACAGACAAATGCAAAGCAATATACCCCCACTTCTTTGAAGAGGGGGCATAATAACTATTCAAGCCTACAGTGTGTGACAGCACATATGCCATAATGCCATTAATAGCATATTAGATACTTTACTTGTACCAAGATGTTCTGAAAAAATTACCTCAAATGGACTGTGTCTGTCACCATCTAAATCTACAGCTGGTACATGGTCACCAAATACACTGAAAAACAGCATGCATTTCTAGTTACTTTTAATGTAGAAGTAAATATTACCTGAAAATAATGTAACATTTATGAGGAGATTTTCCTTGGATTTAAGCCAGTGACCTAGTTTTTGAACTCAGATGACCTATATATTTGAACTTGACCTCAACACATACATTAAGACTGAAAATCATGATGACTGACTTCAAACTGTGGCCTCTAGAGAGATAACAAGATTTCTGTTGTATTTAAGCCTGTGACATAGTTTTTGATATAAGATGACCAATATTCTAACTCAACTTAGAAATCACCAAGACAAATATTTTGATAAATAATAATGTTATCTGAATTCAAAAGATGGCCTGTTAAGTGTTAACAAGGTTTTCCTTTGAATTAGCCTCGTGAACTTGTTTCTGATCCTACATGATTCAGTTATGAACTCATCCATGCAAATGCAGGGTTCAAAATGCTTATAATTTGTATAGAATACTCACTGGTCAAACCAATCACAGATTTCTTTAATGCCAGGGAGGTCACAGATTTTTACTCCAAGTTGAGGCTGAAATGATTAAGTTGTATTAGTAGTAACAAGAAAACTTAATGTTCCTGTACATAGGTGTTTATTTTCTGCATAACACTCAGAACATTCAGGACAAACATTCAGGCTATAACAAATTTAGTTTTGAATTTGAAAAGTACTAGAAATTAGCCATTTTTATTGATTGTCAAATCTGTTTAATTTAGTAGTATAACAAATGCCCGAGTGCCCTTGATGGCGTGATGGCAGTCAAATAAGAAAATTTATTGGTGAATTTATACACCAGTCATTAAGACAGAACTTATACTGAACTATATACACCAGTCATTAAGACAGAACTTATACTGAACTATATACACCAGTCATTAAGACAGAACTTATACTGAACTATATACACCAGTCATTAAGACAGAACTTATACTGAACTATATACACCAGTCATTAAGACAGAACTTATACTGAACTAAAACTGTTGCAAACTTGAACAGACACCTGTTTGAAACTAAGTCCTTATCATCAAACATGTGACTGACAAAAAGATTTTCTCTTGTAAGTCCTTAAATCTTAAATTTTCAATTCCTTAGATTAAAACTGATATTTAAGAAAGAAAAATTAATTAAGTTTACACAATTTGGTATGATAGTAAATAATTTTATTTAAGTAGTAGTACACCAACTTTACTGTAATTCAGTAGAAAGCTTTTCCATGCTTTGACAGTTTGCAGACACGGGCATGACTCAACCCCTCACCCTTGAGTTTTTACTGCAGATCTGAGAGTTTTTTGTTTTCAATTCTTGTAATGAAGTGTAGGTCTAGGCCCACCAGGCCCTATAGGGGTTAAGTAGATAAGATGCCTAATTTCACTTGTTCATCCATGTCAACAATACTTCAAGCAAAAGTTGCCCATGTTTTATGACCTACCATGTTTAGATGTTTGGTTTTCTTTACAAGATCTGGATCCTCAGAATAATGGTAAAGTCTTTGCTGAAATGTGGAAACAAAATCACTCATTTACAGAATAAAGCAGATTATAACAAGCACACTAAAAATGAAAAACAGTAAACAACTAGAAGAAAGTATGCCTCCCCGTCCCCACAAACTCATGCCACAGAACTCCTGCAAACGCAGTCAAGTGCAGAATCATGATATGCACAACTACATTATGTATGAACATTTCTATAAGGTTTCATTAAAATCTGATAATGAATATAGGAGGAGTTGCACAGACAACAGATAATAATATTATAAAATCTATAAAGTCCAATAGCTCCTGCAAAAATTAGTCAAGCGGAAAATCATTAAAATATGCACAACTTCACGAAGTACTGAACATTTCTTGAACATTTCTTTAAAATTCGATGATGAATATAGGAGGAGTTCATAGAGACAGCTTCAAGAACAGTAAGAGGGTCAGTATGGCCAGGGGCATAATCAAATAATCTTGGTACAGGACCTCTGCAAAACATCTAAGCCTTAGGCATTTTGAGAGATGAAGATTCTTTAAAGTTTTCCCTATATAAGTCTATATCAAATCAAGTGATTCCCAGGGCATAATTGGAACAATATTTGAAGAGGTAAGCTAAACAATTCTACATATCAAATATCTAAGGTCAAAGGCATATGGTTTCTGCCAAGTAGATTTTCAAGTATCAAGGTCAATTTGAACCCCAAGGGCATAATTTGAGCAATCTTTTAAGATGACCTCTATATGATGCTCCATGCAAAATATCTAAGCCCTAGGCTTGTAGTTTCAGAGATGATGATTTTTAAAGTTTTCATTTTATAACCCTATGTTAAAGTAAGTGCCTCCAATTAATGACCCTAGGGGCATAAATTTGGACAGCCCTTGCAGAGCTAAGCTAAGCTACCTACTAAAAATCTAAGGTCTAGAGACTATGGATTCTGACAAGTAGTTTTTCAAAGGCTTCATATTTTATATAAATACAACCCCCTGGGCAGGGTAATTTTTACATAGTTTAAACAATCTTGGTAGAGGATCTCTTAATGATGTTCCATGCAAAATATCTCAGTTCTAAGCCATGTGGTTTCAGAGAAAAAGATTTTCAAAGTTTTCCCTATACATGTTTAAGCCTATATTAAATTAAGTGACCCCAGCGACGGGGTCATTATTTGAACAATCTTAGCAGATGTGGTCTAGGTGAATCTGTATGCTAACTATTTAAGTCCAAGGTGAAGTGGTTTCACACAAGAAGATTTTTTTAAGTCTTCCCTTTATAAGCCTATGTAAATATCACATGACCCTTGGGTGGGGCCAATTTTGACCATGGGGCCATGATTTGAACAAACTTGGAAGAAGTCCATTAGGTGGTTACATACCAAATATCTAAGCTCTTGGCCTTGCGAAGAAGATTTTTTAAGTTTTCACTTTTAAACTCTATTTTTAATTCCTGTGACCCAGATCTGCAATAGATTGGAATCATATGTACAACCTTGATAAAACTGAATGCAAGGATCTGGCCAAGTGGTTTGAAAGGAGATCATTGATCCTAAAAGCTCACATTACTTTACATATATATACATAATTAATAATTGTTCCAGACAGGCACAACTAATACATTAAAAATTAAAATAAATGAATACTCACATTCTTCTTCAGTGGAAAAAGATTGCATTGTCTCCCTTTCTCAGTGAAGCAGAAGCCTAGTTTGTGACATATCAGATCAGGGGTATCCCCGTCCTCAATACTGTAATGTACATCCACAAGGTGTTATGGCTGGTTGTATGAATATTTATTGCATAATTTTAAGATTTTATATATTGTTTCACATGGGCCATAGACCCAAGAGTGCAGTATAAATTGTAAATACAAAAAAAAAGTTATAAATGTTTTGTACCATGGCTGTTTCTGGGTAACCAATAATCCCCAAGCATAAAGCTAACATACGTGACACTGACCATACCTGCATTTATTGCATCATGGCTGGATATACATGGCAGTTATCACATGATATATCCAACATACAACTGTTTTGAAACAATACAAATTCCTGTCAGCCAAGGTACATACATAATCAAGGTGTTAGGAGACGTAAAACACTTAAGTTTCAAACTTTATTTTAAGATAAAAAGTATAAAAACAATGACAATGTCTATCAATTGTACTTACATGCTTTATAACAGAAAATAGAGGAAAAATGTCCTTTGGCTATAATGTCTTCCTTAAGGAAGGGATCATTATCTTGATTCTATTGTTAAGTACATTCTTGAGCTACTTAACTGATCATGTATACAGGACCAATGATAATTTATTTTCTGAACAAGGAAGACTTCTGAAATTACATAAATTCATTGAAGCACTCCACCCCAACAAAATAGAAACCAAAAGAGACTAAATCAAGGCAGTCTGAAGGACAGCTAAATCCCCTTCCGCAGTGGACATGAATGTGTACTTCTTCATCATTAACCAACCATGACCTTGATGTTGTGCCATGCATATTATAAGCACATAGTCTCATGAAAGATATTAGTAATTATCTGTGCCAAGTTATGTAAAATCTTCCATAAAGTCAAAAAGTTATGGAGAACATTTAACCTTGACCTTGGGTGTAGCAACCTGGTTGTTGGGTTCTGCACATCGTGTCATAGTGGTGATCATTTGGGCAAAGTGATTAAAAATCTTTTCATGTGCCAAGTTAGTAAGTTATAGAGCAGACGTGAAATGTGGATATTTGACCTTTAACTGTGACCTTGACCTTGTGGGTAGCAACCCAATTATTGCACTCTGCACATCGTCTCATAATGGTGATCACTTTTGCCAAGCTATCTAAAAAAAATTTCAGCGGTTTAAAAGTTATGGAGCGGACAAGAAATGTAGACTTTTTAACACTTGACCTTTAAGTGTGACCTTGACCTTGGGGGTAGCAACCCAATAATTGTGCTCTGCACATTGCCTCATAATGGTGATCATTTGTGCCAAGTTATTTCAAAAAATTTTCAGCAGTTTAAAAGTTATGGAGCGGACACAAAAGTGTTACGGACGGATGGAATAGCCTGACAGACGGAGGCCATTCCTATAATCCCCCTCACCGCTTTGTGGAAGGGGATTAAACAGACAAAAAGGAAAGCTCAGCTAACAAGAGGACCACGACTGCCCTATATTGCTCACATGTGCACTGACGTTCTTTTTGAAAACGTAACAGTCAAATATAATCTGTTATACTACAAAGATGAGACTTGTAAGTCAAACAACCTAGGTTTTATTCTGTGTAACTTACTTGCAATCTTGATCATGCATGACTCAATTTCAGTCTCTACCAAAAAATCATCTAGAAACAGATTCAGACCAAGTCTAGTGAAATCTTTATCATACCTAAGCAGACATGACCCAGTTCGAAATAGAATAGTATAAAAATGTGACCTAAACAGTATTCAGAAGGTTTTCCACTGATCTGAGCTGGTGACCTAGTTTTTACCCCATGCAATCCAATTTCAAACCTGACTTAAGTGTTTTCCTTTGATTTGATAAGTGATCTAGCTTTTTACCTAATGTGACCCAGTTTTAATCTTCTCCCAGGATTATCAGGGCAAAGATTATTGGTAAGTTTCATGAAGACTGGGTCAAAACTGTGGCCTCTTGAGTTTTCACATTAACTCCTTTTTATCTAGGCACTTGCTTTTTAATCAACATGCTTTTTTATCAATTATACAACATGACCCAGTTTCAAACTTGTCTGATAGATCATCATTCCAAACTTTCTCAGCAAGTTTCATTAAGATAGATTTCATCTCTAGAGTGACCCTAAGCTTTTCCATTGATCTGAAATGGGACCTAGTTTTTGATCTAATATGGTCTAGTTTCAACTTATCCAAAAATTATTACAGCAAACATTCTTACCAAATTTCATGAAGATTTAGGCAAAAAAGTGACCCTTAACAGGAGTGGATCCAGGATTTCATTTTAGGGTTGGTGTAATATTTGGGTCCCTTTTCTACAGTGTCACAGTGCATAATAACTTTATGCACACTATATAATATGCAAGCTGGATAAGACAAAGGGATAGATCAGAGGTATATATTAAACCAGACTCTGGACACCCTGGATCCTCTAGTGCCGAGAGTGTTTACAATCTCAGCTTGTAACCTATTGATCCCATTGACCCAGTTTTGTCTGGAGAGATCAAAAGGACAAACATTCTGAGCAAGTTTTATAAAGATTGGAACAAAAACTGAAGATCAAGAGTGTTGGCAAAGTTTTCTTTTGATCTGGGCTGGTGACTTATTTCTAAACCCACATTACAGTTACTACTTTGTCTGAAAAATATCAAGACATATATATGGAGCAAGTTTCCTGTAGTTGGAAAATATGGCTCCCAGAATTTTCACAACATAAAAAGTTGACCAAGGACAATTGGTGGCAGATAACAAGCCAGTCAAAAAAGCCCATACTGAACACCCTGGGCTCAGGTGAGTTAAAAATACATTTTTGTTTGGTGATCAAAAAAGACACCACCGCTGCTTTTGACTAGTTGTTACATTTTGAGATGTGATAAAATGCTTACATTTCAATTATTATGGGTCCAACATACTCCAAGAATCTGATACATGGATTCTTGTATTGATCAGGGAGGTAGTTACACAGCCTCTCCAAGGAGATGAGAAGTGTCTCATTATGTATGACAGATGTCTGCTCCACCAGGCCCATCAAAACATCACATGCTGGAACATGCACATAAAAGATGAAAGAAATATATAACAAATGGAATCTAAAGCTTCTTAAACCTGCAACTGTAAGTAGTCATTTAATCTCATATAAAACTTTTATTTATCCAACAAAGCATAAATTATTGCTTTTCACCTTGAAGTTACAGTTAAAGTAACTATGTTCCATAACTGACCAAACATCATAAAATGGTTTATGACCCTATAGTCATTCAGTGTTTAAAGATTCTGAAAATGCAATATAAAACACTAAAAGAGTGTTTTGCTATAAATGAATAAAATTGACAAGTTTTAAGTCTTTAAAAGATCACTTATTTAACATGTACTTGTGTCCCTCACAAGACAAACAAGATCTGGTCGAACCCGGTGATGCCCCCCGAATAGGTTTTGGATGCAGAATAGTGTGTCCATAAAGTCATTGCCAAATTCAGCATAAAGATATTATGTTATTGGTAGTTGCTGAAAAAGGTTAAAACTGTTTCAATATGCAATGAAGAATGTAAGACAGTTACCATTTTATTCTTTATTTTTCTATCAACTCAGACAGTGGCAGTCCTATCCAGACAGTGTCATGGTCACTGAAGTAGGCTGGTGACAGGTAAACCAGTGGTTTTTGATACCTCTTGTAGTTTCAGAGTCATGTCCAGGACAAAGTTCAAAATGTAAAAATGAACAAAGGGCAATAACTCAAAAATTAGGGAAAGCAGAGTTATGGTTCTTATGCACTGCACTTCTACTCAATAAGATCTATCTACCTACAAAGTTTCTTGTTGATACTTCTTGTAGTTTCAGAGTTATGTCAGGGACAAAAAAATGCGGACATATGGACGGACAAAGCAGCGACTATATGCTCTCCCTTCGAGGAGCATAAAAAGGGAGAAAGTACTGAAAGAAAACTCATCACTAAGCTAGTATCAAACCTATATAATAAAGATGCAATACTGATAACACTTATCATCTTTGACCCAGAAAAGAGGATTGATTATAGGTATCAACTTAAAACAAATGCTGCATCCAGACTTTCATCTAGGTCAAAGATAGTAACATTTATCAGGATTGTTACTGAATTATACAAATAACTACGGTATTCTACAAGTTCTCGACTTTCTTGTAAATACCCCTGTAAAAACTATTACCAAGGTCCTGATGTATATTTTCGTTTCATCTTTTCATACATGAAGGAAATTTCATAAACATCAGATTTCTGTCATTTTATGGTAAAGTCAAAAATTTTACCAAATAATAAAACATAATTACCTACTCAAACAACTGTTTCCTTCAACAGCTGAATGCTATTGTTTTTCCCCTTTTAGGAGTCTAAATCCCCACCCTAAAGCAATGGCAATTAGTCAAAATTCCCATACTGGCCAAAGTGGGAGATGCTAATTTATATATCAAATGACCTTGAATCTAAAACTGGCCAAAGTCTATTCCTAGGACTTGGAACATTTCTGCCTGTCAAATTCCCTCCTGTTGTGAGTGAATGGTCTTCTGTCAAAATATCAGTGTTTGCATGAGCTTCCTTGGGGAAAAACATTGATAGGTTCACAAGGACTCACATAATTTTTCAGTTCTCTGCTTATGGCTTGTGAATACTGGCCAGTCAAAAAATGAGAATGATAATCAACTTTCCTCTAATCAAACCTTCATGTGATTTATGCTACGACTATTTCACTGTTGACAGATGTTTCACCCCCAAGACTTTTCCTCCCAAGACATTTCACCCCCAAAATGGGGGTGAAATGTCTATACTTATCAAGTCTTTTCACCCCCTATACATATTCATTATTTATTTTATGAAATAAATATAAATCATTCAACATAATTATGATAAATATTAAATTATGTAAATTTAGAACTGATTTAAAAAAGTTTAGGTTTAAAAAGCATTATTTTAATATTAGAGAAATAATGATATAATACAAGGATAAATTCGTAAATGACTATCTGAGCTTATTTATCGTCAGTAACACTTACCCATGTGACCGACACCCCCTGAAGAGATTAGTTATTTTATGCTGTGGGGGATAGTGCAAGATACAGAAAGCATCCCATTCCAGAGACACCCCTGTTTCTTTTGCATGCTCACTGTACAGCACTGATACATGGGACCTCGGTTTAACGTCTCATCCGAAAGACAATTAGTAATGTTAGTGGATGAGCGGGGGATTGATCTCGGGACCCCTGGGATATCAGTCCAGCGCTTTACCACTGGACCACAGATCCTCCCCAATTCGTAAATGAATTATAAATTAATATCATATGGTGTCTTTTGAAAATTCTGTTGATTAAAACATCATAGAAGGTGGTGCTTCCATATTAAAAGGTGAGAACATAACCAATGAAACAATTTGTCATTAATACAATCCTGTTTGTTTTCAGTTATTAAGTTATTATGAATTATTTTAATCCCTTTGATGATGGTCGCTTTGATTTTTTTTTTTTTGATCAACACCTCACAGAGGGTGCTGCCTCCATATTAAAAGGTGAGAACATAAACAATGAAAAAAAATGTCATTAATTTAATCATGTTTATTAATGGATAGATTATGAATTATATTGATCTTGCTGATGTTTCATTTTCAAGAATTGAGACTGAAGAAATTTTGAAACAACTGCCTGATTGAGTTTTCATCATACCCCTGTTTAGTCAGCACCTCATCCTGAAATGTGTGAAGAATTTGGATATAGCCAATCATGGGCAATATACAATAACAATCCTAACAATGCATGTGTCTTAAAGGTGTGAACTGTAAAAAGGTGTTAATAATGTGATTAATCCAGTCATTCAAAAGCCATTATTTCTTAAAATTATGAAAATAATCTTCTGATCTCAAACAATTTTAAAAAAAAGCAAGAAAACAAGAAAATATAAATAAAATTCAACATCTGAGTACTTTTTATATTTTGGGGGTGAAATGTACAATAAAAAAACTAGGAGGGAAAGGTCTTGGGAGGAAAAGTCTTGGGGTGAAATGTCTCGGTGAGGAAAAGTCTTGGGGTGAAACGTCTGGAAACCCTATTTCACAGCTACTGAATGAAACTTCATAAAACATGTATTTAAATGGATTGAAAGAGAAATCAATCATTTATCAAAATGTAATTTAAATCTCAATGAAGTATATCTATCTATGTATACTGCTGAACCCTCCTGCGAGTATTACTAGCTCTTAACATTAATTGAAAAATATTGCAAGAGTTTATTATTTTTCGAGATATTTTTATGTTTCGCATTTCACAGTTTCAGTTTCGTTTATCATTTGCTGGACAATTAAGAAAGAAATCAGAAATTTTCGTGAAATATGATATAATATAACTAAAATTATAATTACTTGCACATGTTGCTCCTCCATTTGAATCAGAATAACAACCCTGAATAAAGAAAAGAAGACCAACAAATATGACGGCCAGATACTTCCTTTTCAAACTCTCCATCATGTTGACATGAATCTGTCATGTGATTTGTTTTGATAATTTTAGATATCATGTGACTGTGAAGTTGTGGTTGTCCAGACGTTTACATGTACTGGAATGTAATGAGCGTCTGCAATAATTTTCAAATCCCGCTCCTCTGTTCGTGAGTTCGCGTTATCTACAACCGCCAATTTCAAACATTTTTGAGTCAGCACAATTTTGAAAAAGCACGAAAATTCCCTGCATTGTATTGATGTTGTGTTCACTATAACAATGGACCCTTACACAGAGGTGAGTAGATTTATCATTTTCTGTTGTTATGTATTATCGATAACACCTAATCAAACGGTAAAATTGTCGGGATTAACGGAACAAGTGCAAATTAAGCCAGCTTGATTTTAAGGGTGGCGAAAAAACACATGGAGTTACGGACGGGAATTTTGAAATCAGAAATTAAAAGATGACTTAAAACTTAACAAACAGTGGAAAATATGATGGAAACAGATAACTTAACAGAGGTAAATTAAAATTTGTCGTGAGTAACTTCATAAATTTGAAAAAGGTCATGTTTCACACGAAGTCCATAACTTTAGAGGTAAAGCGCTTTGTGGGAAGATAACTCAAATGGAATTACAATAAAGGCTAAGGTTTCTGAAAATTTCAAATGCAAGATGCATGTTATTAAACTTAACATTGCTTTCATGTATCAGTGTAATGGATACAATGTTCAGACAGTGTTTAACATTATTGGCTCTGAACCATGCAGATCATAACCTGTTTGCACTCCCGTACAAAGACAGAACGTTTTGATACAAGTCAGTCTTTCAAATTCCAAACATGTTTTTGTTGACAATAGTAGTACATTGTAATTGCATCAGGTTTTGAAAATGTGAATGACCCTACAGATATATTCCACACTTTCCGCCAATTGAATATTTAGGGTGACGAAACGACTTTTCATTTAATTATACATAATCAGTTCGACGAAACAACTGTAAAGCATCCCGTCTACCACTGCTGTATTATATAATCAGAAGTAGTTCAGAGGTAAACCTGAAATAATTCACCTTAAACAGACTTCACTGTAAATTTTTATTTTGGTTTAGACAATTCTGTTATTCTTTTACTTGAAATTGCTTTTATTATTGAATGATATATATTGACCATATTGAGTCCCTCGTTTGCACCTAACCTTATGGTTGGTACAGGTGTTCTATCTATCTATCTTCCATGAAGTCAAACCCCTGCTGGGGACCTAGACTTGATGTGCGTCAACTGACGAGTATTAGTATAAAAGATCCGAGATAAAAACATATAAAAGTAATGGAAAATAAGTATGTTTTTAAGAGCAGGTTAAAAACAGGTTTGGCGTCTAGGGAGACATATGTTCAATCCGGCTAACAGCCTGACTGAACTCAGGGCCAGACAAATTGATGATATCTGGTGGTAGGGCATTCCAGTGGACAATAGTTCTTGGAAAAAATGAATATTTGTGATAGTCAGTTTTGGTTTGTATTTGCTGGAATGCATAAGGATGGGATGTTCTGGATGATCTAGTGAGAGGGATAATGTAGTTTGGAAAAGGAATAGCCACCTGGTCATGCAAGATGTTGTGAAACATGACCAGGCGTTGGTCAATACGCCGAAGGTCAAGGCGCCTCCACTGAAGCGAAGCCATCATGTCAGTGACACTTGATGTTCGGCCAAAGTCATGTTTGGCCCACCTAGCAGCCCTTCTCTGGACGGATTCTAGCTGGTCAATGAGAGTTCCTGTGTAGGGGGACCAGACCGTAGAGCTGTACTCAAGCTGGGGCCTGACAAGTGCCTTGTATGTGGTTGACTTTAACCCTTCAGAGTGAACTTTGATGTTTCAGCGTAGGAAACCAAGTGTTTGATTCGCCTTTGTTGTAATGTTGTTAATGTGTTTATTCCATGTGAGGTCATTTGATATTGTAATGCTGAGGTATTTTGCAGATGGTACTGTTTCTAAGATGGTGTCATGTAAGAGGTATTTTGTTGGAATGACTGTTTTGCGTTTTGAGATTTGGATAACCTGGCATTTTGTTGGGTTGAATTGCATGTCCCATTTTGTCTCCCATTGTTCAAGTTGGTGTAAGTCGTGTTGTAGTAGGCTCGAGTGAGAAGCCACTGTAAGAGAGAGATAGATGGATGGCTGTGTCATCAGCAAATAGGCGGACTTTAGAGCATTGAACATATTCAGGTAGATCATTGATGTATATTAGAAATAGGAGAGGTCCTAGGACCGAACCCTGGGGAACACCGGAAGAGACTGGTATGGAACTGGACGTGGAGCCATTTACCACCACGGACTGTGACCTATTATCAAGAAACCCTTTGATCCATTTGAGAGTTTGACCCCTTATGCCACAGAAGTGCAGCTTATATAGAAGTTTTTCATGGTTGACCATATCAAAGGCTTTGGAGAAGTCAAGAAGAATTAAGTCTACCTGACTTCTCTGGTTTATTGACTGTAGGATATCATCTATTAACATTAGTAATTGGGTTTGACATAACCTTTTTTCTCTGAAACCATGCTGCAAGTTTAATCTGGTAAAGTGCTTTGTGATACTGGAGGAGACAATATGTTCCAGGGTTTTACACAGGATACAGGTAAGAGAGATAGGGCGATAGTTGGCTGGGTCAGATTTATTACCTTTTTTAAAGACTGGGGCAACATTTGCCATTTTCCAAATGTCTGGTAGGGCACCGGACTGCAGAGATTTTTGGAAGAGTTTGGATAATATAGGGGCTAATTCTTTACAGGTATTTTTTAGTACAATAGGTCAAATTTGATCAGGTCCTGCAGCCTTGTGAGGGTTAAGGTTTTTGAGAAGTTTCTCAACACCTTTTTCAGAGATGTCAATATCAGGCATGGGGTTGTAGGGGCTAAATGATGGGTGGCGATTCTCTCTACCTGTGTCTGTTTGATCCTGTACCTTCATTTCAGCCAGGGATTGAGACTAACAGGAGATTTGGAAGTGAAGACTGATTGGAATTGTTCATTTAGTACCTTTGCTTTGTCTTCATCAGATGTTTATAGTTTATTTTGTTTTTTCAGTGAATCAATGCCAAAAGAGTCTTGTTTTGAGTGTTTAATTAGAGAATATAGTTTTTTTTGTGTTTGGTCTATTTTGTGTTTGTTCATGTTCTATAGAGGTGTTATTGTTAATGTTTAATATATCTTCTAGGTAATTTTGATAGGCTAATTTAGTTTCTTTCCTGCAGAGATGTTTAATGCTGAGATATTTTTCCTCTAGATTTATTTGTGTTATGACCCTTGTACTGCTTGTAGGCTTTGTCCCTTCTCCTATACAGTCTTTTGAGGTTGACCTTGATCCTTGCTTCTGATGGGTACGTTACTCACTCCTAGAGGTGGGGAATAAACACGGCAACAATCCTCAATTATATAAAAAAAGTGAAGCCAGTATTTCCACAAGTAAGGTCAAATAAGTTTGGCTCAATCATATATAATTATATCAGTATCATAATTGATTTACAGCAATTGCTTGAGCGTACTCGGCAACGTCGAGCCATGCTGAACCAGAAGCTTGGAAAGACGCCAGATCCAGCTCCAAGGAAAAGAGTTCTTGAAGACACTACAAACATGCCTGTTAAAACAGCAGCTGTTGACGATGGTATAATTATATATCTTTTATTTATGTTTATAAGAAGCAATTGCTAACCTTGATCTAATTTATTTCAATTCTCTGTTTTTGTCAAGTTTAAGATTTCATCTCTTCTAAAATATTTAAGTTCTACCAAAAACGTATCTCTCATTTTAAGAAAAAAGTGAATCATATGTGGTAGTGGCTGGTAGGGTATAAACATTTTTAAAGAAGTGTTTAACTTCAACAGTACTAAGGACTAAGGTCCAGTGGTTTGCTTCTTTTAATAAGAAAAATTATTACACTGTCATTAATAAAAGTGTGATAAGCTTACATGTATTTAAGCAAACAACATACATTAGTTCTTTTAACTTTGATATAGACTCACCTAAGAGACAGTGTAACTGGGATGAAGGCAAGACTAAAGCAGATACTCCAGCTATACCAAGTGTGAAATCAAGGTTACATGCACTGTCCAGTGACAGAATGAATTGGTCAGGTATGTACAATAATATGTCAGATTCCTGATCATTTAATAAGTAACTGGAATAAAATTTGGGCAGTTAAAGCCAGCAGAGATCACCCGGAGACATAACACCAATCTATTTTCAAACATATATCCAATAGTAGGATACTATGTCATCATGCACCTGTTTTATGCAGACCTTTTTTCTGTCAACAATCCGTGGCTTGAAAGGTAAAATGGTCTTTTTCAATAAGAAATCAGTAGAGTTGCAAAAAATCATGCTGTGCACCAAAGAAAACAGGTGAAAGTTTTTTTTTTCTGAATGCATGCTGAAAAAACTTTCACCCGTTTTACATAAGTAAATTCTTTACGTAAATACAAAGCACACCAGCCAATCTTCGGTGCACAACATGATTTTTTGCAACTCTATTGATTTCTTATTGAAAAAGGTATTTTACCTTTCAAGCCACGGATTGTTGACAGAAAAAAGGTCTGCGAGAGAGCATAAAACAGGTGCGCGATGACGTAGTATCCTACTATTGGTATCACCAACAAAAATTTATTTTTAAAATTCACCTTTAAACGATCAGACAACAACAGTCGGAGCACATTTACATTGATATACTAAATACTATTATTTTATTTTTTCAGCATTTTCTAATTTCTGTCGATGTTTACATAATTAATTTAGCAAGAAATCTAATGACTGAATAACTTGAGAAGAAATTACTCTTGCTTTCATTTTTTGTGTGGCCTGACTATAGTGTTACTTGCCGTGTCAACGTCGGCGGCGAAGTCCAATTTTGCTTGTCTGGGGCTTTAACTCTAAAAGTAGTGGAGGTATCAGTTTGAAACTTCATAGGTGATCTCATTGTGGAGAGATGCAGTGCCCAAGAACCATAACTCTCTTTCCCATAATTTTTGACTTATTGCCCTTTGTAATTTTTCATACTTAATTCTTGTCCGGGGGATAACTAGAAAGGTATTGAAGGTATCAACTTGAAACTTCATAGGTGAACAGATCTCATTGTGGGGAGGTGCAGTGCCAAAAAACCATTAAATTTTTGCATAATTTTGAGTTGTCCTTTTTAATTTTTCATACTTAATTCTTGTCTGGGGCCTATAAATTCCCGATTCCATAGAAAAAAAGTTAAATAACTGGTATATTATCATCAGGCGATACATCCAACTCGCGGAGTTCTGGTTTAGATTAACTTATTATTTATAGGTTTATTCATCTTGTAACTTTAACAATGATTTAAAGAACATATTATATGTATAAATGTAATATGAAGCACAAGTCAACCTGCATAAGTATATAGAAAAACTAACAGGTAATGATTGACATACCTGTCTGAAACAGTAAGTTCCTCTAACAAAATTTCAGGTTCCTGTGTTTGCAGGCAAGTTTTTCAGGCTTTCACAAGGTGTGAAAATCATTCACAAAACATTGCCTTATTAATTTTGTGTCGCCTGACTATAGTCAGGGGACACATAGCTGTTAGTATGGTGTTTGCTTTGGCGGTGGCATCCCATTTTGCTTTTCGGGGGCATAACTCTAAAAGTACTGGAGTTATCAACTTGAAACTTCATAGGTGAATAGATCCTATTATTGAGAAGTGCAATGCCAAAAAAGCATAACTCTTTTTCGCATAATTTTTTACTTATTGTCAGTAATTTATCTTACTAATTCTTGTCCGGGGCATAACTTGAAAGGTATGGAAGGTAATAACTTGAAACTTCATAGGTGAATAGATCTCACTGTGGAGAGGTGCAGTGCCCAAGAACCATAACTCTTTCTGATAATTTTTGAGTTATTTCCCTTTGTAATTTTTTAAAACTTGATTCTTGTCCTGGGCCTATAAATTCCCCATTCCATAGAAAAAAGTTAAATAACTTGTATGCTATCATCAGGACATGTCCCACCCGTGGAGTTCTAGTTACATTAAAGATAAGCTTTTAAAAGTTTAAACCAATTAGCAAACATGCCACTTTCAAATCAACACCTTCTCATATCTAGTTAATGAATAAACAATTTAGAAGCAGTTTGCAATATTCATAAACAGATCATGCATAACCTTCATTCTGGACATTCCATTTGTTAACTTCCAGTAGCTTACATTTATTTCAAACTGCATATGTTGTTTTTCTCTGATGCAGTTTAAGAGGTTATTCTTTCAAAATTGTCACCAGTAACATTTACAACAACAAAGATTATTAGCCTGATTCAAGTTGTCATCATATTTGGTGCCACTGGCAAGTGACACCAAGAACCCTATTTTAGAAAATTAACCGATTTTCAGATTTGAAATGGACAGATTCAAAATGTGTATGTCTTTAAATGTCTGACATTATTGTTTTTCTTTCTTTAGATATAAACTCAGGAGAAAATGAGATGCCAAAGCAGCCAGTATTTGAGGGTCAGACAAGCCCCGCCTCATCCCCGGTGAACAGGAAGTCGAGGTTTGCTAAACTTGCCCAGCATCTAGATGACTTTGAATGTGACATGTCTCATCCTACAATAAAGTAAGAGTGAAAAAAATGAAACTAAAAATTACTCCTTGTTTGTCAGATTTATATATATATTTGTTGTTAACCAGGTTTTCAATTTTGAAAATCCTGGTTATTAGATTGGGGTATGGCGGGCGGATGGGCGGATGGGCGGGCGTCAAACGAAATTGTGTCCGCTCTGTAACTCTTCAACCCTTTGAAGAATTTTGATGAAACTTCAGACAAATGTTTACCACATCAAGATGACGTGCAGAACGCATGTTCCGCATGGCTGGCTCCAAGGTCAAGGTCACAGTGACATTAACATTGAAAATCCTGTCCGCTCTGTAACTCTTCAACCCTTTGAAGAATTTTGATGAAACTTCAGACAAATGTTTACCACATCAAGATGACGTGCAGAACGCATGTTCCGCATGGCTGGCTCCAAGGTCAAGGTCACAGTGACATTAACATTGAAAATCCTGTCCGCTCTGTAACTCTTCAACCCTTTGAAGAATTTTGATGAAACTTCAGACAAATGTTTACCACATCAAGATGACGTGCAGAACGCATGTTCCGCATGGCTGGCTCCAAGGTCAAGGTCACAGTGACATTAACATTGAAAATCCTGTCCGCTCTGTAACTCTTCAACCCTTTGAAGAATTTTGATGAAACTTCAGACAAATGTTTACCACATCAAGATGACGTGCAGAACGCATGTTCCGCATGGCTGGCTCCAAGGTCAAGGTCACAGTGACATTAACATTGAAAATCCTGTCCGCTCTGTAACTCTTCAACCCTTTGAAGAATTTTGATGAAACTTCAGACAAATGTTTACCACATCAAGATGACGTGCAGAACGCATGTTCCGCATGGCTGGCTCCAAGGTCAAGGTCACAGTGACATTAACATTGAAAATCCTGTCCGCTCTGTAACTCTTCAACCCTTTGAAGAATTTTGATGGCTCCAAGGTCAAGGTCACAGTGACATTAACATTGAAAATCCTGTCCGCTCTGTAACTCTTCAACCCTTTGAAGAATTTTGATGAAACTTCAGACAAATGTTTACCACATCAAGATGACGTGCAGAAATTGTTGTCTCATTATTAAGTATACTCCTTGCAGACAGTATTGTTAGCCGAAATTTACATCCTACTCATTATCATGTATTCTCATGAATATTATCTTTTCCTTCATGTCATGTTATAATCTTTTGAATATTCATAGCAATCTTCATTCCAAAATTCATACTATAGTATAGAATCAGAACAACATTTTTGAAAACCTGGTTTCGTGGCATTGCCATGTTTCTTGTTTTTTTGTTTGTTGTTTTTTAAGCCTTGCAAAACTAAGCATTTTGTATAAAAATTCAAATATTTTTTTGAAATATGTTGAATGCGTTATCACATGACAAACATTGTATTTATTGTAATATAAACATTACATATTTCTATATTTATTGTCTTAAAAGATGCTGTATATTTTCCATGCCCTATTGTGACCAAGATTTTAAATGCTGCAGTGAGGTTAGAAGAAAGAAATAAAGATGGATACAGCAAACCTAAAGTTCATTTATTTCCTTCAGAAGAATTAGAAAATGACAAAGCCATAAGTTAAAGAACTTTAACAATTCATTGTCATTAAAATACCCCTAAAGGCTTGTTTGGAGTATATAAGTACACATACATTTTATGCTCTGAATTGTTTATTAAGGATTTCTTATACAAGCAATGTATCAGTTTTGAATTCAATTCAAATTGAGGAGGAAACAAAAGAATAAGATTATACTTAAAATACAATTGCATACATTTAAGTACATACACCTTTTCATAGAAGGAAAAAAGCAATAAAAAAAACTTCATGATAAAAAACTGTTTATATTGTTTGAAGTGACAATAGGACTTTTTGTAGCTTTCTAGTACACCACAACATAAATTAAAGATGAATCAATACTATCTTACAGTGTGGTGGACAGAAATTAGGACTGTTTTGAGGTGGATAATTCCCTATAAGTGGAATTTTGGAAACAACAAAAATACAGCTCAAACAGCAACAAATGCCTCTTGAAAAAAATCAAATGTTATTCTATTTTTTCATTCTGTATTTCTTTAACTATTGTTTTTAATTTTCAGAAAACCAGAGGAGAAGAAACCAAGATGGCAGCCTCCTCAAGCAAACAGTGGTAATAACCAGCCACATAATGACGCCAGGGACAGGCATGTCTCCTCACCTAAGAAGGAGTATGAGCTCTACCAGGGGCCAAAAAGAACCAACAACTCTGGGTCCAGTCCAGCCTCTTCACCCAAGAAGAAAGAAGCCCCAGCTCCCCCTGTAGCCCCACCTGTACCACAGAACCTTACTGGACCCCCTAAACCCCCTCGGGCACCATCGCCAGCTAGGGCTGCATCCCCGAAAAGAACGCCAGCCCCAAGTGCTCCTTCGGGCTCACCTAAAGTTAGCACCCACACCGTACAACTCCAGCAACCCCACACTGTTGGGTCACCAAAATACACACACCAGGTAATCATACACAGAAGCTGAGATTTGAACACTGTCTATTAGTTCTACATATTTTCTTAAACAATTTTTGCTTAATACTGACAGCTATGTATTATAGAATTCTTTGGGTGCATAACAATTTCTGAGCCATGTAAAGAACATAAGTGATACAATGTTTGTCCATATAATACTTGTGCTATTTTCTTTTTTAATTTATTATTTGCTGTGGACTTCTATTAAACAGATATATATATATACTTATCTTGTTATATTTAACTTAAAGACTATACATGCTAATTTTTTAGTTTTAGAAATAATATGTAAATTAAGTATCTAAAATCATGGTAGCCTTCATACATATCTCCTATATATAGGTACGTACAGTGACCAACCAGGTTCCGGTGAACAGAAAACCGGAAGAAAGTACGTCGGAGGATGAACCGACAAATAAACCGGTCACAGATCGGTTTGCCTCCTGGAAGAAGACGGTGGATACGCCGAGTAGGGGAACATCTGTCAGTGACCCAACAGAGCTGCCTCTGTCAGAGAGATTTGCTGGTTAGTGAACTTTGAAACATATAAGTTGTCTGCTTGCTTATGTGAGAAAACACTTAATTTAATATGCTTCAGTTAGGAGTGTATTAAATTATGCTTTTATATTTGCTTTAATATTTGATCGAAAATAAAAAAATGTTTGTCATACAATTCATGTGCATCAAAGGTTTTATCAATAAGGTTTAACAAGGTTATAATCTGTGAAAATGCCTGTATTGGGTACTGACTCAGTGACTGTCAAGAAAATAATGGATTTGACTCAAAAGAATCTCTCACATTAAGTTGAGAAGGCAAGAAAAAAAGAACAGCTTATAACACAAGTCTATTGACAGTTCCTCATCCTTTAAACACTTAAAATAACTAAGGTTAATAAATAGTCCTTTTGTATCCATTTGTCCAGAGATTCTAAAGTAACACAACATTAAAGTAACATTGCACTCAGCTGTCAGTTGGTTAGTGGTATGTCTGCTTCTTTATTTCCAGAATTTGTCTCCCTTTGCCCTTGTTTGAAATATTTGCTCTTTAATTCTTCCTCTGAAATATATAAGTCAAAATACTGTTAAGAAAATTGTTACAAGAGCTTCTAAGCTCAGGAAGAACAGCTTTCAAGCAAGTGCAGTTTGATTTCTAAATCTTGAATACTTAACCAGGTGACATCCTCAGAGTAAAACATAATACTTAATTTGTCTTGATACCTCAAAGAATGTAAAAACTTTTTGTTATATTCATGAATTTAGAAATATGTTTCTATAATTATTGTCTTCATTCTATTTTTGTATTTATATAAAGGATGGGAACCTGTACCAAAATGAGCATTCAATTAACTGTATCGAGTACAGGGTTTCCACTGCAATTCGCCAATTTCGCAAATGGCGAAAAAATATTTGGAAGTGGCGAAAAAAAAAAAGCATAAAAAAATTATTTTTTCCGATGTATATTTTAAAAAAAAAATGTCCTAATTGATTGCTGATTGATAAATCCAGATGAAAGTTGTGAAAAGTGTTACTGCCAGCAGTGATTACATGTCAATTTGACCTAATTGTCGACGGTCACATGTTGGGAGAATTACTCGCCGAAATTGCAAATTTTGAAATTTGTTTTAGGCTGCTTGATTACATCGCCAGTGGAAAGCAATGTTAAAATAATTAAAAAGTATTTACTCCCACACAATTTAATATAGAACAACCAAAATTATGTATATTTCTGCATAAAACAGAAAAGTTTTCAATTGTCACATATTTTCGCGACACCGATTTTTTTAATAATTATTTAAAACGAAAAGAAGCAATGTTCTGTTTAAAAATCTTTATTACAAAGACAAAAAAATATAAGTACATTGGTGATGATGCCATTTTTCAGAATGTGATTCAGAAAAAGAGCTGCATTCTGTGAATGTCTGCAAGTTTAATTTATATACGCTAATTAAAGCCATGGTTTTATGTAGATCTAAGAAAACAGTGGAGGTATCAATATATCTGAACTTTTGGCTATCATTTTTTTAAATTAAGAATATTGGCTATTATTTTTTTAAGCCAGTGTGAGCCCTGATAATGATAAATCAGTTGTAATTTGTTGATATGATGTATGTAGATTTTAGAAAATAAAGTCAGAAAAATATTAGATTTATCATTTTTAAAATGCTTTAATGCCATAAAATATTCATAACAGTTGAAGCTCTAGATATGTTGTAAATAAAGTCTTTAAAAATGAGAAATAGAAAAAATTTTGACGGCCGGGAGCTGCCTCCCGGAACCCTCCCCATTGGCGGAAAAATAAAATTGGCCAGTGGAAATCCTGGAGTATTTCCAAATAAAACATAATAATTAGACACAATTTGTTTACCAAACAGGCTGAATGATATAAAAGGTCATAGAAGTATAGGATTACATCAGAAAGTGTGCTTTACTAGTTGTCTTATATCTCAGACATCTTTAATTAGAAATGTTTTGTGAAAGATTTACTGGTACAAGCAAAATGCAATGGTGTTACATCAGATTTTATCTCAGGCAAATAAACTATTATATTTCAGGAATTTCATTTTGCTTGCTGACATTAGAACTACATTATTTCAATTACTGGTGGCATTTTGTAGGTTACGTTTTTGAAACATTTAGAGAATTTTATAAAGTTCCAAAGACATTTCATTTTCACTTTTATTCTTCCATTTTAATAGAGCATTGAACAGTTCTGAATTAAGAATCTAAAGTTGATACACCCCACAAAAAACATCAATCACAGTGTATTGCTTATTACAACATTAGCATGCTTAGTGGTCGTTTGTTGTCAAGTCCTTTTGCACCCTCTGCAAGCCAGTAAACATTTCATTTTTATGACACAATAAATGGTTCATTGATGCATGCTTTTGTAGAAAAAAAAATAGCTAAATGTTTTAATCATTACAAAAAAAAAAAAGTAGACAGATTTCATTTCACAAATTATTCCCCCTTCTTTAGAAGGTTCTGATAAAGGGATCCCTTCCCAGTGGCTAGAAATAAAATTTCCCGCAAAAATGGTGTCAGATATACCCAATGACAAAATTGTTCATCTTCTAGCTTTTTAAAGCCCAGAAACAGATGGCTGACATTAGGCCATCCTTAAAAAATTGTTTGTTTGCGGTAACGCGACCCAGAATTTTTAGTGTGGGTAGGTAGGTCGATTTTTTTTTTTTTTTTTTTTTTTTTTTTTTTACTCTAACGTACAAACAGGGCACCCTGCAGAATGATAATGCTCAACGTATACCTGGGCATCAGCCTACCTTATACTCAACTGATAACTTAATACTTTTCAGCAATAAACTTTATTTCTGGACATATTCATTAACTACATGTAAGTAACTGTGAGAATCAGAAAATGATCTGTTTGGTAGTCCCCCTGGACACATTTCCAAACAATTTCATTAAAAACAACTTTGGAACAGTGTTCAGTTTTTTTTCTGGTAATCTTCTTGTTCTTTCCTCAGTTTTTACACCTGTCACATAATGATAACACCACTCTGTATGACTTAAGTGATTCCTCATCTCTCAGACCGTCTTCAGCACAGTAACAACAGATGTCCTGTCACCCAACAACCCAAGATGTAGCAGAATAGTATTGCAGCTGTATTGGAATGCTCCATAAAAGTACAACCTTTCCTAAAGCTGCCCCAGGATCATAAGAGAGGACGTCAACAGGATGGGTGATGGTCAGACCTTCAGTGTATCTTATTCTACTCATACTCATAAATGTTTCACACAAGTATGGAGATATTCATCAAAGAGCACTGGTACATAGTCTTCAGATTCTGACATAACTTGATTTAATATACTATAACATGGTTTTACAAGACCAATACACTTTGGATATTTTTGAACAACAGCATTACCTCCAACTGTTCTTGCTGGATGAAGTAAAGACTGTCTGAATTTTTGTTTGTGTTACTTTGATCTAGATAAGTTTCATACTGAGTTAAGCACACAGACAATGTATTCAGGTTTTCTTTAAAAGCTGCCCAGGATAGAGCATATATTGATGAGGACAACTGATATACAAGATCAGCATGTTGTTTAAGCTCATGAGATGACAACTGTGGAGCCGCCTTGCGTTTATTCTTGAAATGGTTGTACCCAGTGTATTTAGCAAACCTAGAAAAAGATACAGTACATATATGTTTCATCTATTAAGTACATCTGAGGACAGACAAAGCAGAAAACCTGACAGTTTATACTAAAACATGATTTCATTAAAATAAGAATTACATCCAATTTGAAAGTATCCAAACTTTGGTTCTCATCTGACAGGCTGATATTGAAAAGTCTTCTGTTTTCATAAAAATGACTTGGCATGTGTTGGAGCTCTGTCATGCACTCTCCTCTCATTTACCTTGTATGCCATTAGAATTTTTACTACTTTGTCAGAATAAGAATATGAAAAAAATGAGGTCATTAAATATGAATGAGTAACAAATTATATACTTTATAGCTTGCTTGCTAAAACATGGAAAATGAAGGACTTCATTTTTAACACGGCATACACTCCTTGGAGAAATTCTGGATGTTGCTTATTACAAATTGAAAAACTAAAGATGCAAAGTTGGAAAAACATATGTTAACTCAGGTTAAGTGTTAGTGATCAGACACCTTGCAGGAGGCCCCATTTGCTTGACTGAGAATGACAATTTCTCATTTCTGATATTGATATATTATTTCATGCAATACCTGAAAACCTTGGTTTATCTAATGGAATTTTGTGTGGCTTTATCCTCCCAGCAGAGACCTGTGTAGACGTAAGAACACTGAAGGCATCTTTCGTTTGTCATGGGCTTTCATCTTCACAGGCATTACCCAGAGCGTTCAAACTAATAGTGACATATTTCAAGCTTGAATCCAAATCTGTCAGAGTTTTAACAGCATCACACAGATCAGCATCAAACAGTTCCGTTGACGAAATCGTACTCGAAACTTTACTTTCGCTTTCACTTCAAAATTTTCATCCAGTTCAATTTTCATGCATTTTGGCAATTCAATCCCTTCGCAAGTCTAATTTAGTACAAATCCAACCACGTATGATCAGGACTAAATTAAAGTTTGGCATATTTTTGCTAAAGTCTTGCAAGAATCGTCGCATTTATGACGTTGACGGTTACAGAATATTTACGACGGGCTCCGCCATCTTTCTTCAACAGCTGATTAATGAACGCAAAGGAACAAAAGTAACGGAAATAACGGAAAGGATAAAAAAACCCGGAATTTCGTTAGGACAAAAAAAAAAAGTTTTGCCGGAGCCTATAAAAAAGTTTGAGTCGGGCCAATCTTCGTGAGTCGGTCGCGTTACTGCAAACAAACAATTTTTTAAGGATGGCCTTATTAAAGACAACAAAACATATTTCCTCAACAGTACTCTGGCCTTTAAAAGAGAATGATTTTCAGTGTCACCATTTATGTATGATTTGAAGTCTAGATATATTGAAGTTAAAGTGACATTCCCATGAACTTTGATTCATGGAAGTAATACTGAAGTTTAAACAAACAAGTTCAGCTAAAGTTTTAAACTCATATGCAACAATTTGATTCTTGACCTAGAGATCAGTAAGACCAGAGTTTCAAGGTTGGGTCAAGAGTGGAGCATCTACTGGGTTTCCTGAGATCTAAGATTATGCTTAAATTTCAACTGTACTTTGACCAAGTTTCAGACTTAGAATAGAGATCAGCAAGATAAGCTTTTTAAAAGCTTGGTCTCCAGCCCAAAACGAAGGAAAAAATGGTATAAGGTCACAAGTCTATAGGGTCAAAGTTTTGGCCGATTCTTCCTTCATGAAACTTGCTCATTATATTTGTCCTGATAATGTCTTAGATGAGTTTGAAACTCTTTCATTTGGGTTCTTAATTTAGGTAAAGTTTAGATCATAGGACAACCTTGTAAATATTCTAGAGGCCAAATTTTTTTAACCCAATCCTCATAATTTTGGCTCAAGATGTTTGTCTTGAAGATATCTCTGCCAAGTTCAAACCAGGTCACATTTGATAAAAAAAACTTGTCAACAGCTAAGATCAATGTAAAGCCTTATTTACATTCCAGTGGTGACATTTTTTTGGCCCAGTTTTCATGACACCTGGTTAGAATGTTTGTCCTAATGATTTTTTGGAAATTTTTAGCTCACCTTAGCACAGCTCATATACGCTTTTAGAATTGGTGGCTGTCCGTCAGCAGTCATTCACAATTACTTGTAAGGACATGTCCTCTGAAACGAGCAGGCCAAATTTGCCTGGAATGTTCGTTGCATGAAGCTGTATCAAAATTGTGCAAATGGTTCCAGTTCATTTGAGATCTTGGCCACAGGAGCTAAAAATAGAATTAAAAGTGAAAACTTCAAAATTCTTCTACGAATATATAGGATATTTGGTATGATTATGTTGCATCGTCTAATGATCCTTTACCAAGTTTTTTAAAATTATGGCACAGGGATCAAAATTGGCCCAGTCCCAGCTGCAACATGATTTTATAAAGGCTTATACAAGGAAAACTTCAAAACTCTTTTTTGTCTGAAACTACTACAACTCAAATGCCTTGAGGTTTGATATTTGATATGCAGGTTCACCTAGAGGTCCTCTACAAAGTCTGTTCAAAATATGCCCTTGGGTTCATTTATGGCCCTGCCAAGGGTGTCACTAAATAAAAGTATTTATAGGGTAAAATTTTCTTTAATGAAACCACATGGCCTAGGGCTTAGATATTTTGCATGGAGCATCATCTAGAAGTCCCTCTACCAAGATTGTTGAAATTATGCTGGTATGTTGGGTCAAAAACTAGGTTACCATGTCAAATCCAAAACCCTTGTGAACACTCTAGAGGCCACATTTCCTACCCATTCATCATGAGTTTCACTTGATTATCAGGTGAGTGATATAGGGCCATTTTTTGGTCCTCTTGTTTTTATTTGGTTGAAACAGTTAAGAATTAGGTCATTAGCCCAAAGGAAAAGCTTTTGGACACAAAGAATGACTTGTCTTGATGAAGCCTCAAACTAAGTTGCATGTAATATAATCAAGTTTGCCTAAAAAAAAGAAAAGAAAAAAAATCTCTGTGTTACAGATTTGACCAATATGTTTCCAAAGAGATTGGTTTATTAATTTACTTATTTTCACATTTTTACTTCCCCCGATGAGATAAATTTTGCCCTTATTATTTTGTCTCACTAAATTTGTGTTGCATTTATGACAGCCACAATCACCAGATTGTAAAAAAAAAATCTGGTTTATGTAAAGTTGAGCACTTTGGGTTTCATTTGTTGGTGCATCTGGTCTATTGTTAAAAGAGGTTACCAAAAACCTATTCTTCAATAATACTTTAAAAGTTTGTTTTGCATGTTTCCTCAAAAGTGTAACTTTTTACTTCATTTTTCCCCAACTGAAATTGGGTGTTGTCTTTGACATTTTTCAGCCTTTAGTATATTGCTCAAGATTCCATTGCTGTGAGTAGGGTAGAAAATGTTAAGCTGGTATTGCCAAACTATTTCTGTTGTTCAACAGGAAAAAATCTCACAAGAAATTGTCTGTATTTCTGTTTATACTGTCAACCCTGTAAAATGCTGAATGACCTTGCTTGCATGTCATGCGAAGGTTAAATATTAAATCATGATACTGTAAACATGACAATGAGTCACACTTATTGAATATGAACTGAAATATCTACAGCAGAATATATATGGAAGGAATTACCTGGAATTGAAGTGTAAGTAACGTGATCCAAGGAATATGTACAACAAAACATTTTGATTTATGAAAAGCATCCAGTAGTAAATTCCTTACTTAGTCATTCAACATCTTCATGTATGGATTTCACTGAACTGAACTGTCCCCAATCAGCATGGGATGTTTGTTTCTTCTCAGGATCGAATTTTACAGAATGAAACATATTGCTCAGAAGGATTGTCATGTTGTGGTTTTTCTAAAAATAGATCCTGCGTCATTTATATAAATTTCCTGCTCTTAATTTCAGAAGAAAAATCTTAACATAGATATCTGTACATATTTACTGTAGAGAGAGGAGTGCTTCAGCTTGTGTTTTTAAAAAGAAAAAAAAAACGGAAATATTTTTTAAGATTTTACTGACATTTCCTGTGAGGTCAGAGACAAAATCACTCTTGGTACGCATTTCCTGTTTGTTATTTACAAAAAGTTTAATATTATTATCAGAACTTTTTTTTCTAAACCGCAGAATGTCTCCAGTAATTCAGTAGTTCCTCTAAACAATTGCTGTTGTTTGACAATTTATTAGATTATGAGTCCATTGCATCTGTTGTTCATACGAAAACAATTTATAAACCACTGAGTTTAAATTTCTTTTGTTCTGAAAAATCAATTATTGTTTAGTTTTGTTTCCTTGTTTTTGCAATGTAACTGAAAATCCTTTGTTTGACGTATAACAAAACAGTAACAGCATTAAATGTAGAAAAGCACTCTGATTTAAAACCACTCTGCTGACGAAATGAAATACCGAGACGTGTAAGTAGCTGCATTTCCTTCCGGTTTCAGTTACTTTTTAGCTCACCTGAGCATATGCTTAGATCGCTGAATTTCCGTTGTTGTCCACATTTATCAAGACTCTACAGGTCACATTTAACATCTAATCATTCTGAAAATTAGTAAGGATCTTTTTCTTGATTATCTCTAGATCAAGTCTGAAACTGGGTCAAAATCTAGGTCACCAGGCCAAATCAAAGGAAAAATTTGTTAATGCTCTAAAGACCACATTTTTTATCAAGTCTTAGTGAAACTTGTTAAGAACATTTGCCATGATGATACCATGATGAGTTCTAAACTGGGTCATGTAGGATCAAAAACTGTGTCAACAGGCCAAATCAAAGGGAAACTTCGTTAACACCAAACAGGCCACATTCTAATTTCATTTATTTTTTATGCTTCCCAAAGGGTGAGCATATAGTTGCCGCTTTGTCCGTCCCGTCCGTCCGTCATAATTTTTTCCGGAGCATAACACAAAAACTATGAGAGATATCAAGACTAATCTTCACAGGTAGTTAGATCTTATTAAGGAGCTGTGCAGTGTACAAGAACCATAACTCTTGCTTTATTAATATTTGAGTTATTGCCCTTTGAGATTTCTCATACTTATTTTTTGTCAGGGGCATATCTCACAAAGTTTAAGAGTTATCAGCTTGAAACTTTATAAGTAGATAGATCTCATTGATGAGCAGTGCAGTGTACAAGATCCATAACTCTTGCTTTATTAATTTTTGAGTTATTGCCTTTTGAAATTTCTCATACTTATTTTTTGTTCGGGGCATATCTCACAAAGTATTAGAGATATTAATATGAAACTTTATTGGTAGATAGATCTCTATGAGGAAAAGTGCAGCGTACAAGAACCGTAACTCTATTTTGCATAATTTAGGAGTTATTGCCCTTTGTTTTTTTTTCATACTTCAAAGAAAATACATATTAAACAATAGCCTTTTTGGAATTGGCATTTATTTGGGGAGCATCCATCGGTTCTACCGATTTCTTGTCATTATTTCTTGTCAAAATGTTTGTCTAGGTAATTTCTAGGTCATGTTTGAATATGGGTCATCTGGGGTCAAAAACTAGGTCACTGGCTTAAATCCAAGAAAAATATTGTAGCACTTTAGAGGCCACATTTTGAAGTCAGTTGTCGTTATTTTCGGAGAAAATGTTTGTCTTGATGATTTGTAGATCAAGTTAGAATGTAGGTCATCTGGGGTCAAAAACAAAGGTCATTGGTTTAGATCAAACTAAAACCTTGTTAACACTGCAGAAGTCAAATTTTAAAGTCATTCATTGTTTATGTTGATGATGTTTAGGTCAGATTTGAATTTTGGTCATCTGAAACTAAATTTTGAATTTAGACATCATGGTTGTTAGTCGAAGTGTTTGTCTTGGTGATTCTAGGTCAAGTTTAAATATGGGTCACCTCACATTTAGAAAAAAACTACCTCACTGCTTTAAATAAAAGGAAAATATGGATAATATTATTGTCTTAAACTGTATGCCTTAGAGCTGAGATATTTTGTTTGTTGCATTATCTTGTGGACTTCTACCAAGTTTGTTCGAATTATGTCCCAGGGGGTCAAAATTGGCCCTACCCCAGGGTTCCTGTTTGTGTAAAATATTTAATTGTTGAAAATCTTCTTGTCACAAACTGTTATGCTCCCTTATCACATATGTGAATACAGTTGTAAATTAATGATACTGACTTTTTCCATGAACTTTAAATGACCAGTGAATATAACCCCCCCCCCCCAGACCAAAAAATCTTAACACCAATTTTCATTGGTTGAAACCATCATGTGACTGCATAAATTATAAATAGACAGGTGTGTAAATATTGAACTGCGCATTTACATTATCCAGACTCCGCAACATTTGAAGACAGCAGTAAAATGTCTGCAAACAATCACACCATTGTGATTTTAACCTTTTCTTAAAAAAGATACATGAAAAAAGTACATTGATCAGTAACATGCGAACATGCATTGTTTGTTTACATTTTGGGTTGTCAGATGTATGTATGTGACAGTTCATTTTACGCTAGTCACTGATTGGCTGAAAAGTAACTGTGAATTTCCTGTCTAAAAATAAAAATATCGTTCTGAAAATTAAATTTTAGCAGAGGTGAGAAAAGTGAACGGTAGTGAAACATTCGACCGATGCGCAGGAGAGTAAGATACTGTAAGCTCTAATTCTTAGATATTTGGTATGTAGCATTGTATAGACGACCTTTACTAAGATTTTTCAAATTATTTTCCTAGGGGTCAAAGTTGACCCCGCAAGGGGGTTACGTTTTACATTGAGCTGTATCGGCTAATCTTGGAAAAACTTCTTGTCTGACACTGTATACCTAGACCTAGTGAATATGTATGAAATTTGTTAAAATTATGTCCCGTGGGTCAAAATTTGCATTGTCCCGTGGGTCCTATTTGTACAAATCTTTGAAAATTCAGTACAAAAACTGTATTTTTAGCTTTTCTGATCAGTCTTTGTCCGTTGTCCGTCCGTCCGTCATCAACTTTTCATTCAAATGACATCTCCTCTGAAACCAAAGGGCCAAATTAAATGAAACTTGCATGTTCCCTGCATGAAGCTCTATAAAGATTGTTCAGATGGTTCTGGTCCATTGCATTTCTGGTTCACTGGAGCTAAAACTAGATTTTAAAAAGATGGATCTTTAAAAATCTTTTTCTCCGAAACCTCAAGTCCTGGAGCTTAGATATTTGGTATGAAGCATCATCGAGTGGACCTCTACCAAGTTTGTTCAAATTATGACCGCGGGGTCAAAACTGACCCAACCCCAGGGGTCAGTTGATTTTACGTAGATTTATATAGGGAAAAATTAAAAATCTTCTTGTCAGAAACCACAAGGCCTAGAGTTTAGATATCTGGTGTGCAGCATTGTCCAGTGGACCTTTACCAAGTTTTTTCAAATCATGGCTCCTGGGTCAAAAATGGCCCAGCCCCGGGAAACCAAAAGGCATAGAGCTTAGATATTTTGTTTGTAGCATTGTCAAGAGGACCTCTACCAAGTTTGTTCAGATCATGGCCCCTGGGTCAAAAATGGCCCTGCCCCAGGTGTCACATGTTTTACATAGAGTTATATAGGAAAAAATTTAAAAAACTTCTTTTCAGATACCAGAAGGCCTAGAGTTAAGATATTTGGTGTACAGCATTAGCACCTGGGTCTAAAGAGGCCCCGCCCCAGGGGTCACATGTTTTACATAGAGTTATATAGGAAAAGTTTTAAAAATCTTCTTGTCAGAAACCACATTGCCTAGAGTTTAGATATTTGGTGTGCAGCATTGTCTAGTGGACCTCTACCAAGTTTGTTCAAATCATGACCCTGGGGTCAAAACGAGCCCCACCCGGTTGGGGGGGGGGGGGGGGTCATTTGATTTTACACAAGAATTTATATAGGGAAAACTTAAAAAATCTGCTGCTCTGAAACACCAAGGGCTATACCTTCAATTGTTCGTTGTTATGTCTTCCCATAACCCCGCCCTTCTGATGGAGACATATTGTACTTGCCTTGTCCATAGTTGTTTGTTTGTCTGTCTGTCTTTCACACTTCGTTTCCTTTCAATAACTTGAGTACCAGTTGACCCAAAGCCTTCAAACTTCACAGAGTTATTGCCCTTATTGAGTACAAAAAAATCCCTTTTGTGTTTTGGGTCAGTAGATCAAAGGTCAAGGTCAGAGGGACCTCTAGAGTGAAAACCATTTCCACTTAATAACAGGATTACCATTTCGCCCAGAGCCTCCAAACTTCATAGGATGATTGCTTTTACTACATAAAAAAACCATGTTGTTTTGGGGCTAGTATGTCAAAGGTCAGGGTCACAGAGACCTGTAGAGTGAAAACTATTTCTGGAGAGTAACTGTAGTACCATTACACCCAGAGCCTTCAAACTATAGGATAATTGTATTAGAAGAACCCTATTGTTTTTGGGGTCTGTAGGTCAAAGGTCAAAGTCACTGGGAACTGTAGAGTAAAACTATTTCTGCTAAAAAAATTGAGTGCCATTACACCCAGAGTCTTCAAACTTATTGCAAAGCTTTTCAAACTTGCACCTATAAAAACTAGGGATGGCAAAATTTGTTCATTTTAGCATTCGAATGTTCGGATCATTTTGCATTCGAACGTTCGAATAACTTACACTCAATTTTCACTGAATTTCTCGACCAAACTTCACGCAGCAGTTACTTCCCTTTAAGTACAATAATCACTGCCCACAGGCATGTCGTTGATAATGGTCGAAAGTAAATAAACACATTTTTTTCAAGTTACTTTTTTTTAACATCGTTACATCCAGGCATGTTAAATCGATGCAATTCCAATTATAACTAAACAAAATAGAGACAAAAAACTGAAATCCAGCTAAGACAAGAATGAAGGGGAGGTCACTGCCAGGAGATTGCTTCTTGAAGTGGTTGACTAGATAAGATCCGAGTGTTTCCAATTCATTGACACAGTGTATTTCTCGGTATCCGGTATGCTTATTTGGTAAATCCCCATTTGATTTTAATTTATATTTAGAAGGTCGAAACGAAAATGAGACCAAGCGCGAGGTATGGACAGTATCATTTACATTTTGGCTGAATTGTAGCGATACGGCGTGAACTGTTTGCAAGAGAATAGAACAACCAAAAATCGGGCCAGTATAATAAAGTAAAATCAGGGTTAGCGGCAATAACTGACACGTTCGTGTATTTCGCTTTTTCCTGTGAAACAATCAGTCTGTCTTCAAAAATGACCCTTAACTCGACACTGACACGGATGTACCAATATCTTTTGTCTTACCCACTGCAGGTGACACTTGCTTAAAGCACAGGCCATTAAGATTAGACGACGCATAATTACGGACGTCTGACCAAAGGTGTTAACAGGGGTGTTAAATCAACAATAGGTGTGAATTCACCTACTTACAACGCCTTTCTTACTTCTTACTTCTTCAGCACTTTATGATTTAATTTTGTAATGAAAACAAAATATATTAGATTTTTTTCCGAGCATTCGAATGTCAAAAATACATTCGAACGTTTGGCATTGGGTCCGAACGTTCGAACGTTCACTTACATCCCTAGTAAAAACCAATAATGATATTAGTAACATGAGCAATGAGACTCAGGTGAGCGATTTAGGGCCATCATGGCCCTCTTGTTTCTTTAGATATTTGCTCAACAGCTGACCTCAGGTGAGCAATCCAGGGCCATCAGGTCTTATTTTGTGATGGCATTATTGTAAGATTCTTAATACAATGGTAATTATGAAACAGTTTTCAGAATCTTGTCCAGGAAAGGTGTTAAATATAGTGTTGATGGAGAGAATTTCAAAGACAGTTCTCAGTTCTGGCATTATCAGTCTCAGTACTCAGCAGATCTAGATTGTTTCAGAGTGTAGATTTATATTTTCAAGGCAAACGTATCAAGTGCTGATTCTTGTAGTGTGTTATGAAAAGCAGGTATGGCCCTGTAAAGACTTGAAATTTGCTGTAATTGCTAATGTTCAACTACTGCAAGATTTTATATTTTCGAAAATCAGTATGGAACCTTTTGCCAGCTGGATTGGTTGGTTCCTTTAATTAATTTCTTCACACAAAAAAGGAACAGAAAACTTATCTTTACAAAATTGGGGTCTTTAAGTTCATTAAATGTGGTTAAAGAAGACACATGATCATCATATTTTTATTCACTTAGTAAATTGATCAGAGTTGTCTGCCCATATAAAGGTAGCTTGTAATGTATATAGAGAGTAACAGTGATAAAAATTTCTGACACAGAAGAATGCAAGCTTTACTAAGAATCAGGTATGGATAAATATTTCATCCCTTTCCTTCAGGTTGGGAACAGAGAGTATCACAAACTCCGAAGGCAGATAAAGTAGCTTCTGGTCGTGTTGGGGTCACTCCAAAACAGACTTTTACTCCAGCAAGAGGTACCAGCAGTGTACAGGATTCAGATGACCCAGCTGCTAAACCTGTCTCTGATATACGAGCAACATGGAAACAACAAGATGCTAAAAATAACCCACCACGAGAATCTGAGCCCACCGCATTCTCTGTTACAGAAAGAATGTCTGCTTGGGAAACTATGACCTCAGCTAACCAGGTACATCTTCATGGAAGTTGATGCTTTAATATTAACAAGTTTAAGTCTTTCAGTTTTCTGCTTCATATTGAAAAATGGTATTGATCATTTGATAAGTTTGTGTATATTTTTTTCAAAGTTTGGATTCATATATAAACTTAAGAACTCATTAAATCTGTTAAAATTCTGCAATTTTTATAGGCTAGGAAGTTAATGAAGTTGTATACGAAGAGGCATTGGGACAATATCTTAACTTTCATGTTCAACATGCATCTTAAAACATGTTACACATGGGCAGATACTACATCAGTTAGACTACATTCTGGACTGTACTACATTGTTTCCTCAATAATTGGTTCAATTGATTTTATCCTCGGCATGTTCACAAACAGGGTAAATATTTGGCAAATACTGGCACTGGCATTTTTATGTGAGTGACCTTCTCTAGACTCATAAAATAAAAACATACTTGCAAAAAAAATTTTTTTTTTTTATTAGCTTGTCTGTTCCGAAGAAAAAGTCAAGCTATTATGATCGCTGTGTCGTCATGCAAAAACTATAATGTAGCCCATTAAACAAATTAAAACTTACCAGTATGAAACTTTGAATGCTTGCTTATCATGACAAGAGGCATTTGTAACAAAAAGGGCATTATTCTGAAAGCTCTATTTTTGGAGTTATGTCCCTTTGTAACTTAAAATATTTGTCAAAATTGCTTATTGAGTTGAACGATTTCAAAACTGTTGAAGATATCAATATGAAACTTGGACTGCTTCTTTTCATGGCAAGAGACAGTTGTAACACAAGGGGCATTATTCTGAAAGCTTTATTTTTGGAGTTATGTCCCTTCTACCCTACATTTTTTTTGTAAAAATTGCTTATTAAGTTGAATGATCAAAGGTATCAATATAAACAATATCAACATCTTGACATGAAACGTCAGAGGTATATAGACCTCCTTCAGGAGTAGTGCACAAGAACCATAACTATGGCCCCCATTGTCAACATGTTAAACAGATGAGCATTGGCGCCGCTCTGCAGAACTCTTGTTGTTTTTTTTTTTTTTTTTTTTTTTTTCATTTCAAAGAACTCCCTCCCTATTACAAAATCTCTCTAAATATTGGGAACGATAAAAGGTTACTACTAAATGTTAAGCAAGTTTTCAGCAGTCTTTCTCTAAGACAACAGTATAGAATTGGCAGCTAAACAAGCACTTTTAACAGTACACAATGGTAATACACAACATGCCGATGTGCGCACATAAAACAGGTGCGCAGTACTTCCTGTTCTTCCAGAGCTTGCAAAATTTTGCTTTGATTCAGGGAAAGTCACTTGCATTTTTCAGATTTAACTCACATTTTGCGAGTTTGTGAGCTTAATTACAAACCCTGTTCACAAACATTTTTATGATATTTAGCAATGAAAATTGTCAAAGTGAAAGGACTCAAGTTTAGTTTCTGTAGCCAATAAACATCTTTCAGGAATTATTAATAACAGGTCTGAGACTTTTTTAGCTGATTTGCAGATTTTTGGTGGATTTTCTTCAAAAGATGATTTCTAAACCTTGACATTTCAGGTCTAGCTAATAACAGATTGACAAATTGGTATCCCATTTTCAAGCTGGTTTCATGAACAATTTTCACATCCTCGTCTAAAGTAACCTTGAAATGCTTTTTATTAAACTCTAGGTGAGCTACATTAAAAAAGTAGATCCTGGCTCACCTAGCCATTCCCCAACCAGACAAAATTTCAAACCCAGTGGAACACCAAATAAAGGGGCTACTTGGAAACCCTCTGGTACACCAAATAAGGGGCTAACTCCTCAGAAGAGTTTCAAGGACAGTATACAGGAGAAGGCAGCACAGCTGGGTAGGAAGCCATCTGGAAGTGAAGGACTGCCTCCAAGACCACCAACAAGTATTAATAAGTGAGTAAACATATTTCAAAAAGGAGTTTATTTTATCATACACAGTTAAATTTGCAGTTAGCTGTCATCAGAACAATACTTTCAAACAGGTGTCATATAACTAGGTCAGGGTCCATAATGATAGCTTCAAGACTTAAATCTTGTCCCCTGGTGTTACATGTGTGAGATGTTACATTTTTTGCAGAAATTTGCTATATTTCTTGGATTCATTTGGTCTGGCTGTGTATGTTTTTTGGAAGTTGATTACAGCTTAATCAGAGTTCCTTAAATATCTTACTAGATGGGGTTTTCCCTTGTTACATCAAATAAAAAAAAAAGCACGAAACTACCTTTGTGGTTTCCAGTAAAGTATAAGTTTAATGCTGAAAACTTGGCCACAGATCCAGCATCAGTGAAATTTCTGCAAGTTCTGAATTTTGCAGAGGAAAATTATTTTGCTAATAAACTGTTTTACAACTTATGTTTTCAGGTCCCCAGTGAAGCCAGCAAGCTCACCTAGCAAGACAAACCAGTCTCCTGTGAGAGCAAACCAGTCTAGTCCTAACAAGAATGGTTCACCTACAACAAAAGTGGGAAGTGCTACAAAAACCTTACAACAGAAAATCTTAGAACAGGTGCAAACTTTGTTTAACTGAGCATAAAGTATAAATAAGGTACCGTAAAAATTCTATTAATCGCGCATGCTCTCATAAACGCTCACCCCCCACTTTTGGCAAAATTGAACTTACCGTTAAACCGAAAGCTTCCTAATTTCCGTTTTAATGCACGCCCGAACTTCTTTTTTTCTGAAAAGTTTGTAGCTACACGGAATTTCAATTCCACCGCCTTTCACAAAAGTGCCTTTTGATGATGGTCGCGGTTCCCCAACTGTTTCAGCCGTTATTTCAACGACACTACCATTGTCAAACAACTTGGTTAGAGGCTGACATAATCCCTCGGGTACATGTCCAAAAATAGAATTATTGTCACACCTTTTTACAATAATCGTGCTGTCACTGTATTCATTTTCCGGTTCTAAAGTACACTGCAATAAAGTTCCAACTTCACATGTATTTTTATGAACGTGATGTCCCTTAATAACCGATTTTATTGATACCAGCATACATGTTGCCATTATTAGAGCTGTAGTTAATCTGAAGTATAAATGTCGGTGTAGAAGCGAGATTTATGCACCAATATTACGTCATTAAGGTCAGCGTGCGTGTTTAATATTTATTGATCGGGGCGCAACAGGGGTATTATTCTGTGTGTATACGTTGGTACATAATTATCTGGTAGATCTATTTATGTCATAAACAGGTAATCGCATAATAAAATACGTGGAATATGAAAAAATGATGGTCTCATTTTGCATGTGTCTCTAATAAACGCCCAACCCCAACTTTGAGATCAGCCATGATTCTAATAAACGCCCGGGCTATAAATAGAATTTTTACGGTATAAATATTCTATATCAGCTTGGCTGCACAGATTTATTCTGTTGAAAACATGAAGTAAACACAAATATAATATTGGCTTTCATTTTTGGCATGATTTCCAAGGATGTTCATGTCTACATGATATTGTTCAAAGAATCAGGTTTTCACCATTTTAAAGGGGTTGACTTTTGAACATTTATTTAGACTGCAATACAGGGTGAAACTGTAAGTTTCATAATTACATGGGAGAGCCTTTAGTAAATAATAAAGAAATCATTTGGCTGATTTTAAGGTTCAGTACAGCAAGACAGACCAGGCTGCCGACAAACTTCGCCAGGAGAGAATGGCAGAGGTGAATGCACTGAACAACAGGTACCAGAATGGTATACTGAAGGATGATAGGGAACTCCCTCCTCCTACAGTAGAACAGACCTGCCCACCCCCTGCAGACACTGTCAGACATACAGAATATAAAACTGACAAGAAGACTTCCATCCGAGAAAAGGCTAGAGAAGGTGTGTTTAACTTCTACAGTTGCTTGTGTCATTTAATCTATCAGTTGAAAGGTCTTAAAATTTCTTGATTATTCAGATACCTCTCTTTTAAGATCTGAAAGTAAAATGATAGTTTGATACATTCCAGTTGGAAATTAAACTGTTGCCTAATTTTGATAGTGTTTTTATTCCAAATGCATAATTTCAAAACATCCTAGTATCACTTTCAGTTGGTCAGTTTCATAAGTGCCTGATGAGTATTCATATAACTTTAAAATAAAGTTAATTTAATATTTCTAAGCTGTTACAAGAAGTTCATGGTAGTTACATATATTTATAAAGTTAATTTAATATTTCTTAGCTGTTATAAGAAGTTCACATATTTGCTGATGATGATTTTTTTGTTTATCATTTCTTCTAATGTCACAGTTTGGGTGGAGGTTTGTTAATGCTAATCAAGTTGGACCTCACTGTATCTGTATTATATGATATTTACCCTAGAGCTATATTTTACACACTATAGTCACACTTCAAAAATCTGTGATAAACTCTTATACTTTAACAGTACTCCTAGTTACTGAAGGAAAAAAGAATTATAGTTCATGCAGAAAAAATGATACTTAGAAAATATGCACCTAGATATATTGTTATGTATCATGCACATTTTGCCCCCAGTTGATTAAAAGATTTTGGCAGTGCCTCAGTTTATTAAAAATACTTGCCCACTTTTAAATCTGCAGCTTGAGGATGGGCCATATTGAGTAGGGGTAGAGGGTTTGACTCATTTTATATAGTGTGAAGGTTCAAATCAAATCAGCAGAATTCATTGTTTATTTTCTAGCTGACTTGGTGCAGAAATAGAGCCTCATTCTAAATGCCCAAAAAGATATATTTTTTCCACAAGTATGAAAACAGTTCTCAAAATGATAAGTTATGGAAACAGTGGCCAAGAGGGGGGACATCTTTACTCATTAAGTTAAGAAATCATCTGGTATATTGTGTTTACTGACGTTAACAATTGATTAACTTGAAATTAAATCAACTGTTGAATCCTTCTCAACCATGTCGCCTTATTTTTTTACAGCAAAATATATAAACCCAGTTTTATTCATAACAAATATTGAAAGAAAACACTGGAATCTGCCTTGACACACACTATTTAACTATTTAACTATTTTACATCCAATTAAGCCTGTAATTATCTTTATAATGCCATATCAAATATATGTTTGTATTGTACTAAGCAATTTTAATTATCTTCATTACATATTCAAGAATCTTTTTATGAGAATCTTCTCACTTCAGTATGTTAGGTTACGGTATACACAAGTTACTTGTAATACCTGTTGGTGAAGGGATTTCATTTCACTCCAGAAGTGAAAAATAGATAAGGACTTTTTGTTAAAATTAACACATGGTCAAAAACAGTAAATAGTTTGCTCCTGTTTTTAAAGTTTCAGTGTTATAACTGAATTCAGTATTTGAACAGAGAATGGCTTAAAAAAATTATGTCTGTTTATTTTGCAGTTTTATATCAACATATTGAAAACTAGTATTTTTAAACTTTTCTGTGGATGTGTACAAAACTTAATTTCGAAATAAACATAATTAGGAAATTAACTAGTCATAGCTAGTTATAATCAGAGTTAATGAAAGACCAGTGTATGGTTTTGGTATATCATCTAACACATTTTGCATTTGCTTGCATGCTGGTTCACATATCATTGCTTGTATTAGCACTGCATGTTTTAACCTATCCTTCATTCTTTGGTCTTTTGCCAGATTTTAACAAAAAGCTTCAAGCCATGGGATTTGAACTTTCAGATGAGGGCAGTGCTTCCTACAACTTTAAAAGAGATAACAATCAGGTGCCAGTCCGAGAGAATTCAACACAGAGACAGGCTTCATCAGCCGCAAAGAAACCAGCCAGCATCTATAGACTGGTTTCTAAGAAATGTACAGAGGAAGAGCGACCCATTGTTAAACAGCAGTCCTCTTCCTCACTAAAGAAGGTGAAATTTCAAGAACACAACACAAGTACTGAAAGTGACAGTAGTACAGACAGACACGAGGACCAGTGTACAGAAACTGAGGGAGATACCATGGATGAAACAGATGACTTTGACCCACCTTCTGAAGATATTACATCGGAAACACAGGAGTCTTTTGATGACTCATACAATAGTGGATCTGAGTCAAGTATCCCTGAATCATACAAAAGCCCATCAAAACAGATGCCACCACCTCGACAACCACGCGCCCAGACATCACGTGGACACGTGACTGAAGATGATGACATCAGCATGAGTGCTTTCGTACCAGACTCTGTACGACGAGAAAGTGTGCTCCCACAAAGACATGATGATACTTGTAGCATAACAAGTGAAGACAGTATGGACTATGTCAGCACAAATCAGACTAGTGAAAATAGGCCAGGCTACTCATCACAGGAGAGCAGTGAGTTAGAGGAGACAAACAGAAAGCAGAGGTTAGACAGTAGTGATGAGAGCGAAGAGGATGAGTGTGACCGCGCTGAGATGGACGATCTGCTTGATGAAGCAATGGATGATATAGCTGAGGTCGAAATGAGAAGGAAGGAACCACATCCTGCACCAGTAAGTCTTCTTTCTGAAACTTGGATAAAAAAGTCATTTATTATAAAATGTGGTTACAACATAAAACAGAACATCTCTTATGAAATGGTAAGTTTTTGTCACTAACAGTATTGTATTTACCATTAATTATGACCCCCCAACAAAAATGAGGTTGCATAAAGCTTTGCATATGTCATTCCATCTGTAAACACTTGTTTCCGATCAATATCTCAAGAGCTCTTTAGCCAAAGTTTATCAGATTCAGAAGTCAGGTTTGTTATAACTGTCAGATAACCTCAAATCATTTTTAGATCACTGCAAAACAGTTTACAATCAATATCTTAAGAATGCATGGGCTTAAGCTCCTCATACTTGATAGGCTGGTTGATCATGACTAGAAGTTGACCTGTAATGATTTTGGGGTCACTAGATCAAAGTTCAGTACCAGAATGACCTTGAATATTAAATACCGTATATCGGGTTTTTTTCGCGCGTATCTAATTTTCGCTTTGTTCGCGTCCAAACAAAATCGCTAAAATTTAAAACAGCGAAAATTTTATTAAAATATTTGCGTTTTTTAGCAGACAAAATTCCTACTTTCGTTTTCTCAACCGAGTTTCAGCAATTTTATGCTGATGAAATTGCAAAACAAATTTACCCTACCTTAGACAAAATATTGGAGGTTCATGTTGATTTGTCTCTCTCAAGGCTTAAACCCCTTGGAGCAAAATGGCTGGTACAGTTGTATGACTATTTGAAATCAAACAGACAAATAATAAAAAATGGGTTTGAAAAGGCAGGAATTACACTGAAAACTAACATGTAAAGAGCTAAATACGACGATGACTATATAATGTGTATACATGTACTTTATGCACCAGTATTTTGAAAATATATTGTAAATGCAAATAAATTTCGGAAATGTTTCTATTTGAAATACATATTTTATAGATAACACCATTAAAGTAAATGTATTTTCTCAAGTATAGCCTATTTACTTGCATTCCGGTACGTACCGGTAAAATATGGCCGATAGCAATGTCCGCATTATTTCTCTTAGAGTAATCTCCCCTGCCAAAATATAGAAAACGGGAAAATGAAAATCAGCTGTAGAAAATCGCTAAAATTAGATTCGCTAAAATTAAATTTTGCCTAAAATCACGAAATTTGCAGTACGCGAAAAAAACTTATATACAGTAATTTAAGATCAGTATCTAGAAAATAATTGGGTCTAGACTTTCCAAATTTGATAGGCATTTGTTGTGACCATTAGATGTCCCCTGTTCTGTTTTGGGTCACCAGGTCAAAGGTCAGTGCATAGCAAGTCAATTTCCCATCAGTATCTGGAGAATGCTTGGGCCTAGACTTTTCAGACTTGATTAGCTGGTTAATCATGATCAGTTAATGACCCCAGTTTTTCAGGTCACTAGATCAAAGGTCAAGGACTTCCTGACATTGAACAGGAAAACCATTTCCAATAAATATCTGGAGAATGCTTGGGCTTGATATGCTGGTTGGTCATGACTAGGATTTGACCCCCTCATGTTTTTTTGGTCACAAGATCAAAGGTCAAGGCCACAGTGACCTTTAATACCAAAGTGATTTAGGATCAGTAGCTAGAAAATATTTGGACCTAGCTTTCTTTAATTAGATAGGCAGGTTGGTCATGACTAGTACATTACCTCTAATTTTTTTACAAACATTCCTTGTTTCACCAGCAGTAATATAAGTAGGACTACACCGATCTAGTAGCTTTTTTTTATTTAAGGAAAGAAATATGAAAATTATTATAATTTACTATTGGAGCATAAAGGAATCTTCTGTTTATTATTCACATAGCGTAAAAGAAGAAGTTACATGAATGCCACTACAGAAGGAGAATTGCAACCTGTAGAGAAAGTACAGATGCGCCCCAAAACTATGCCACCACAAGGCAGTGACAATGAAGTACAGTACAGAGCTAAAAGTGATGGACTGGCCTACAGTGTGTCTATGTACAGAAGTAACAGGTAAGAAATTTTTTATCTAACTGTTATTTGCACTAATGCTGTGTGACATGGCCTTTTCATGGTTAGCTCATAACTGTTCATGCTAGAATGACTATCTAGGCACATCTAGCCATTCATTCACATAATTTCATGTTCATCTTACATAATCCTTATTCATTATGCTTAAACAGTAAAGTGCTTCTGTGTGTTTATTAAAGATTTTACTAAACTTTTAGCAATTCAGATTTTGATGAAGAATGAGTTTATATCTAAAGAATAAATTATTAATGAATGTGTGTAGAATGATGCTTACGTAATGTTCCTCAGCTTTGCTGTTGATTTGACATTCTCAGCAGTCTGGAATGCAACTGGAAACTGAAGTTGACATATATATCAGTCTTACAGATATTGCATGGAATTGTTACTTTCAGATAAAATGTCTTGTTAGCATATCACTGTAACACTTTTTTCCTCATTAGTGTATACTGATATCTGTCTTATCAGAGGAACTTGCCAGCCTGATCCCTTCTTATCTAGAGTTCAGCCCTTTATTTTCAATGATATTCCATATGCAACATGATCCTAACGGAAACCCCCCTGCACACATTCTTATAGTAAAGGTTTAGATGTATATATCAAATCATTTCACAGTTCATTATATAATCCAGGTTTTAACATAACATCTAACACTTTCTAGGAATTTAGCTGACACCAGTAACATGCATGTGGTTTTAAAAAAAAACAAACTTGTAGTAAGTGGTGATAAGCTGTTTTAAGTAGCTTTTGAAACAGACTATGACTGCTTGTTACAAATTGATATTTTTATTTTACTTCCGTGTCGATGGTGTCAGGTACATGTATATTCCTACCACCTAAATGAGATCAATTTCTTTGTGAAATGTTGACATGTAAAAAAAAAAATGAGAATTTCTACTGTTTACTAAGTATGGATTCTGTAGAACCTTGAACATGTATAGAGTTAAGATATTATAACAGAATATATAGAACACATTACAGTTGATGATATCTGTACCATATATACATTGTGAAAATTGAATGAAATCAATACAGATAGACTGAAATTAAAATGAGGGACTGATAAAGTTTTGAATTTTGACTGGGAAGTTCATTAGAAGCAAATTAAATGTATTCCAGTTGTAATTATGTAAGCTGTATATATAATCACATGTCGCTACAATATTGCAGACTGACAAAGATAACAACAACTGTAGATTTCAGAGAGTAAGCCTACTTTATTATGCTTGGGTTGTGGCTAGTTTGATCTGTAGTATGCTTACTTCCCTAACATGTTCACATCGTAAACAAACAAAAAAATCCAGTGATATGGTAGATTGTGTTTAACATTTATTGGTCACTTCTGTGTCTATGAAGAGGACAGGGTTTTGGTTTGTTGAACCATTAGAACCTTTAGTTTTCCACCATTTCTGCATCCTTTTTTCTCCCTTCCCCACCCCCACTGCCTTACACAGAATGTATCAGTGGTCAGCAAAACAAACTGAATTTTATGTGTATTAGGAAAAAGTGAATTATTCAAAAAGATATGCTTTAGTTATGGTAAGTTCTTCTTGTTTGTAACGGTAAGTGTAATGTCCCTTCCATCTGTTTTCATTTTTAGCTTTAAGACTTGAGCCAAATTGAAAATACATGTTTCTGTCAGAGAAATACTTGTATCCTATTTTTTTTTTTTTTTTTTTTTTTTTTTTTTTTTTTTTTTTTTAAACAATGTAAAGTTGTTACATGTATTCAGAAGACTGATATTTCACATGTGTATCATATTGCTCACACTTTGCTTGCTAGACATACCTTTAAACAACTGCTTTTCTATATATCATCTCATGTTTGTGTGAGTGTATGTATACATATATATGTGTTTGTGCTACCATCTTCATGTATATTCATAGTGAGATTTGATTGTATTTTCATTAACATTATCTTCATAAGCAACTGACTGCTTATTTTTATCACTTTTGCTGTAGGAATGATCATGTCAAATGGATTAGACTTTTTGCTTAGAATGTATCATGCTAAAACAGTGTAATGTGAATCAAGTTCTTGTTTTCCTTTAGTATTAAACTATTTACTTGCTTGGTAGATACTGTTAAAAAAAAAAAAAAAAATTATTTGATACTTTTAGCTTGTTCTGCCTTCTTGATAATACACCTTCTGTTTTATTACCAGTTTACTTAACTTGAAATGAAAAACAGAAAACTTGTTTGACTAAACGTTTGCATTTTTGTATATTTCAGAGCGAGTCAGGAGATCCCGACATCAAGTCAGCGTATCACTCGTAACAGTCATTATGTACATGATGATGTGAAGGAGGAAGATATCAAGATGCCGACACACCTTCCTCCCGAGGTACAGAGGAAAACACTCGAGGAGAGAGTAAAAGTATGTGGAACTAGAAAGTCTGTTACATATCCCAACAAGTTCAAACCATGTAAATAACGTGGGGAATTGTTATTATTATTTTCTTTTTGGGAGTTAGTATTTTCATCAACCAATTAAGTCTTTTCTGTCTATTCTACCTTAATACAGTTTTGCACTTACTATAGCATTGACTAGTCCAGATTTAACCTTGCACAAAATATGACCATAAATGATCTTAAGCATTCTATAGTTATCACCAAGACGTAATAGTGATATATTGTTGAGTTATGAATCCTTGACTTTTCAGGAGTTACAGGAGCTTGTGAGTCAAGAGCAGAGTGTGATTATGCAGACTAGTAATGCTCTAAACAAATGTTGTTCTGGTGACTCACAGTTTGCTGGCTCTGCAGAACAGGTCGAGTGTAACAGACTATTGCTGGTCTCATGTAAGTAAATCCTTTAATGTCACATAGATTAAAAATTTACTCAATTCACCAGCCAGTTTAAAAAAATGCATATACAGTTTCAACATCCGAAACAACATACCATGTTATGCTTCTGGTCTTCACCCCTCTGTTGGCAGTTTCATGTTCACTGTATATCTCTTGAACTGATTGAAGGAATTTGAAACAGCACAGGTTTCAACTGGCTTGCATCCGGGTCACAGAGGCCACATGTTGTACTGATATAACATGTGAATAGATCTTTTCCACTCTATATATTTTTAACTGCTTGAATAAAACAATGCTGGCAGATATGTTAACCATAATGAGATGAGGTGAAGAGTGCAGCTTTCAGCTGTCTCAGGTCACACTTACAGACCACATGTTGTACATGCATTGTATCTTTTGAACTGCTCAAAGAAAATCGAGACTATTTGGTATTTTTTGTGCGCTTTGTATCTTTTCAAGAGCTATAAGGAAATTGAAACTAATGTTGCTGTTGATGAAGTGTTTATCTATTGTGTAGAAGGTCATTCAATGTCATTTGCTTCCTTTGGGTTTTTATTGCCCCACTTCAGCACAGCTCTTGTTGACTACTTGTGTTTGAGTCTAGTTGCTCTTTACATTAACCCTTAACCTGCTGGAACCAAAAGTGATTAGCCTTTGCCACCAGTATAGAGCCAGGCTAGCCTGCACATCTGTGCAGTCTGACCAGGCTCTGTACTGTTGGTAGCTCCATTTTTGTATTTTGATATTGAAATCCCTTAAACTTTGAATGGACTGTTCCAAATTCAAAGCTGGGCACATCCATTACAAAATTTCAGCATGTTCAGGGTTAATTAGTAAACAATAACTGGCTTTGCATGTGATAAAAATGACTATATAAATGAACTGATCTAATTGAATGCAGGCAGAAACTGTAATGACAAGGTCTTGTACAATGATTTGTGAGACAACCAGTTGTGTCTGAATGTTTTCAATCAATCAGGCAATTAGCTCAGATGTCCAGAACTGTACATGTTTCATGACAATATCTGTTTCTTGCAGGTCAGAGAAGACAGGCATACCTGACAGAGATACAGAGACTGAAAGAAACGAGACAGCTAGAACCGCCTCATCAAGAGGGGCCTAAGGGGTCACTTACGATCAGTGATATTAGACTGCCACTGAAGAAAGATTTTGTCACAAAGATAGGAACATCTGCTGGTAAGTGATACTATATGTGATGATGCATAGCATTCAGAGTACAGTATTCAAGATTCTGAAAATTCTAATCAGCAGGGTTGCCAGCGGACTTGAAAAGTCAGGGAAATTGGGTATTTTTTCAAGGTCAGGGAATTGTCAGGGAATTTTGAAAGTTGGTCAGTGAAAAATGAAAATCCTGAAAAGTCAGTGAAAAGTCAGGGAAAAATTATTTCAAAGGTCGAAAAATATACGCATTGAAGGTCTTACTTGGCTATGGCAGTCTTTAGGCATTTAATATTTGACTTTATCACTCTCACAGTTAAGCATTAAATTCAATTAACAGTAAACTGTGATATTAAGAAGCATTATATGTTAACTTAGTGATTATAATACCCATTATTTACCTTAGAACATCATTCAGCCACACTAACTTACTTCACTCATTCAAAGTCTTTAATTTTATAGTGATTATTTCATGATATGCCAAAATGAGCCCTATGTTCTTGTTTTCACAATCAGTGGAGTTTATCATGATGCCTTATACAAGTAACTGTGTTAAATGTTTATTGTTCTTACAGTTTAGAGATGTTTGAATTTTAAGTTTTGTCATACAAGTATTACTCTTATAGTCTTGGTGTTTTATGTGTTTCTACTAGGAAGGAAAGAGTGACTTATGTGATTTCTAATACAGATGCTTATATTATGATTCTTCTGATTTTCATGTCATATGTTTCACATGTTTCACTGACCAACAGTCACACTGTGTTTGAATAGAAATAGTTAAGAATAGTAGAACACAATGTTTGAATCATTACTTTGATGTAAATGTTTTATATTTTGGAAAATAAATACAAGTTTACATGCAAAAAATATAATGGGAGGATTGGACGGCTATAGGGGAGGTCAGGAGGCCGTTTATGTGTTTGACGATTTTGGTCAGTGAAAAACATGAATTGGTCAGTGAAAAGTCAGGGAATTTTATTTCACCAAAGTGCTGGCAACCCTTTTGATTCAGTGACCTTGAAAAAAAAAAACTAATGGAAATTTTAATTTAGTCGATTTTCAAGCTTTAACTCTGTGAAGGCAGAGCTAGAATTGGAAATGAAGTATTTGACATGAAAATTTTGTGATTTCATTGAAAAAGAATGATCATGTGACAATGTTGATTATATTCTTCAGACAACACAGTTCACTACTTCATTCTTTTGATTCGTAACGGCCCACAGGTGATCACAACGCAGATGTTGTCCTCACATGACCCCATGATGAGAGGGAGCCTCGACTTCCCCAACTTGATCAAGATACATGGAATCTCCTCACACTTCAACATAAACTTGGAAATATATAGCATGGTAGGAAATACAGCTCACTATTATTTCAGTTCTCTACTGAAGAAGAAATTGTAGGTAATAATAGAGGAATAATTACCTTTGATCATTGCAGATGCTTTCTTGAAAAGCTCTGTCTAGAAATATTAGCTCTGAATTATTGAGAAGTGTCTTTTACTTTGGTGGAAACACAGTCAAGTAGAAGAAATCTGATTAAAGTGGGCATTATAGTTCTTACCTTATACTAACAAGAGATCCTTTTATTCATTCATCATTGTAACATGTCAGCCATGTTTTGTGAAAAGGTACAGTCTTTAGAAAGGTTAATAAAATCCTTTTTATGCCTCCCAAGTGGTTGCATATAGTAGTCGCACTGTCCCTCCATTATTCCATCCATCCCATCTTCTGTGCTCAACTCCTCCTATAATTCGCATTTGATTTTCACCAAAATTTCGCACAGTGATCATTATCAGTGCATATGTTTCAGCTTTTGCAGTTTGAGTATTTTTGGCGGAATTATTTCTCTGCATTCAATTTTACATAATATTTTCTTGTGAGCGCAACTCCTACATTTCTAATGCCAGTTTCACCCAAACTCATTATCAAGTTCGGCAGTGCATATACTTTGGTTTTTGCCATTTGATACATTTTGGCATGGTTGTTGCCCTTTCTTAAATTTTACTTAATATTGCTTCTGTGCACAACTCCTTCAAATCTCATGATGTTCACCAAACTTTTATAGAATGATCAATATCAAGTGCCACAGTGCATATTTTTAGGCTTTTACAATCAATTATTTTTGGCAAAGTTATTGCTATTTGTTAAATTTTACTTAATATTGCTTCTGTGCACAACTCCTCCTACAATTCTCATGTGATGTTCACCAAACTTTTCTTAGAATGACCATTATCAAGTGCCACAGTGCATATTATCAGGCTTTTGCAATTCAAATATTTTTTGCATAGTTATTGCCCTTTGTTTAATTTTACTTAATATTGCTTTTGTGCACAACTACATTTCTCATGCAGTTTTCACCAGTCTTTCATAGAATGATCATTATCAAAGGCTGCAGCATATATACTCAGGCTTTGTGAATGGATTATTATTGCCAGAGTTATTACCCTTTGTTTAATTTTACTTAATATTGATTGTATGTGTGCAACTCCTACAATATTATTGATAATTATATTTTCGCCTATGGTGTTCAGTTGGAGCTACTGTTTGAAACTCTTTCTGTAGAAGACATTTTGTGATCTATTGGTACAAAACCCTAGAATAATGTCTTTCGAAACACTTCAGTTTTGGAAATTTATTTATTTTACCAGCCATGCAAATAGGTAAAGGACTTAATACCTCTAGATGTATGGGTACTTTGTTAAGTTCACAGACATTTTCAAAAGGAAAAAAATGACTCTTAAAATGAATAGATTATGAATATAGAAATATATATATGAAGTAGAAATAAGCAGTAAAGTGAAAATAATGTGAAATATAAATGTATGGCCATAGTGGGTGGACAACTTTCTGCAATATCATTCTTTAATACCTTTTCACAAAATTATGGCTCCATCATTCTGTACTTCATTGTATCTGCATGTAACCCTCATCCAATCATAATTTTACCATGCTATGTTTATATGACAAGTATTGCTTGTCATGTTTTCAGTCAGTGTCCAGGGAAAACAAGGACAAGAAAAAGAAGACACCAAAAAAAACTAAACACATGTCACATATTGCCAGTATGTACACTTCTCTTACTGAAACATTTTTGACAGCACAAACATCTTGTTTTTTTGTTGTTTTTTTTACAAAGCATGAATGATGGTTTCAACATAGATATTGGAAACTTCTGTGTCATGACAGTTACATGTTTTCAGTTACAAAATTTTTTGTAAGTTAAAATGATGTTAGCTTTGTTAGCACAATTCCTAGTAAATTCAGGAAAGACCATTTTACCATGCATTTTAATAGTTTGGAAGATAATGAATCTAGGATATAAAACTTCCTTTTCAAACTACCCAAAATGGAAAAAAGAAATCATGTCATTTACAAATTTTTAAGAATACCAAAAAAATATTTTGTCCGGTATTAATAATACTATTCTGTAATAATTTTGGTGACAGTTCCAGTTTATCTTGGGTAAAATATTGTATGTGTAAGTTCTGTATTGCTGTTCCAGTGGAGAGCCCAGGAGGTCCGACAGCTGTTAGAACTACAAGCTTCACCTTAATCACATCTCTGCCTATCACCATGAAATCCCTAGATAAAAGCAGCTTTGCTCTAGAAAGGGTAAATATTAAGAAAGCTTTAAGTCTTGCAAAAAATTGTATCCAGTTCCAGATTATTAATTTTTTTTTATGAATTTAACTGTATAGCAAGAAAAAAGTTCTTACCAAATTTGCTGTTGGGGAAAAAAGAGAATCTTTAATGTTTAGGATAAGTAATTTAATTTTAAAAAAGGAAAATCAAGTTTGTGAAAAATGGTTATTCACAAAAGTGTAATAAACAGATAACTTTATGAATGAACAGATAATGTGTTAGGGTAGGATATGGCCTGTAGTCTGCAGACCTATTTGTCATGTTTAGAGCATTAGCTTTTGATACTGCTAGAATCTGAAATATAAAATATGTTAAAGTTTTCTTAAGTAAATAATTTAAATGGACATTGCTGTTTGTTACAGATCCCTTTCTTATCACCATTACATGGTATGATCTACATGCGATTGAAATGTATGATGGAACAGAATGTCGAGGAACGGGGCTTCCTCACCATGTTTGAGGATGTGAGCGGGCTGGGGGCATGGCACAGACGCTGGGTTGTACTCACTGGAAACAAACTGTGCTACTGGAAATATCCAGATGATGAAACTAAAAAGGTGAAGGAATGTTTATAAAACATTTATTAAATGCCTAGAAAACTTATTTTTTAAGTTTGCTTTAGATGCACTTTTGATATTGTCCTTGGTTTTAGCTTATGATGGTGTGAATAACTTTGGGTTTATTTTGCAGTGTTGTTGAATTTTTTTGTTGTTGTTGTTGGGGGTGGGGGGGAATTACCTTTTAGCTGTAGTGTCTTAAAAGGTGTATGTTAATTTGAACAGTAAGGTTGGCCACAGAGACTAATAGAAATTTTTTATTTATTACTGGCCTATATTCTGTTGCAGGATCCAATAGGCATTATTGATCTGAAGCGGGTGATCACAGAGAAGGTGGGTTTGATACCCCGTGACATCTGTGCCAGACCACACACATTTGAACTTGTGTCTGTACGTCCACCTCGGAGGGGAGAACAGGATACACTTGTCACCAAAACATACAACACTATGACAACCACAAGGTACAGTAGAAGTAACACTGTTAAAATCATGTAATGTTCATCTTTGAATGACTTCAGATTTCTGTATCAGGAATGAGTTTCTAATCTTGAATTTTGAAAGAGTAAGAAAATGTATATGATGAGAAATGAGTTAGGGGCATTTAAAAGAAATGCCATCAAATGTTGCAACAATGTATTGCTCATATTTGGTCTTTGTTGAATGTTTGTTTGTTGTTGTTGTTTTTTTTGTTGTTTTTTTTTTTTGTTATTGTTTTTTTTTTTTTTTTGTCATAGCAGAAGAAAGAAAAGATTATATTTTCTATGTACATGTATTGATCAGTTCCAGAAAATTTGGGAGCTGAGGTACTTGTAATAACAAGAGCACTTAGTATAGGGCTATAACATAGGTCATTTTAACAAGATTCTAGTGTCTAGCATTCTATAATGAGCAGCCCCATCTCTGTGAGCAGATGTTCAGGGCCATACTGTAAAACAAACATCTAACCTGACTTAGAATATTGGTACATTGTAGCTTTTAATTTAAGTACAGTTGTAAGTAGTGATTGCTGCTTGTGTAATCTGGTGACATTGTTGAAGAGCGTAAAAAAGAACAAAATCGTGTTACACAGATATTGAAACAAGACACCTGATAACTGTCAGAGAATTTAGTACCCGACTTGATCTTAATATTTTATCATTTGCAGGTTTATGCTGTCTGCAGACACTAAAGAGGAAAGAATAGTTTGGTGTAATAAAGTAAACCGCGCCCTGGCAAACCTCCGAACCTGGCATGCAGATGCCATGAGGCCCATCAAAGTGCCAAAATAAACTCATCTAGTTGTGCTTTCATATAAACTGATACAGCCAGTCAGACATATATTTGATGTGGGCACTGGTAGAATGAACAACTCTTTCGTCAAAGATTGTGTTTGTTTGTTGGTTATTGAATGGTATGATACCTACATTTGATGAATTTTTTTCCAGAATTGTTTCAGTTTTGTTACCAACATAGCCTTCAACCTGTTTAAGTGCTGAACCTTAAAAGAATGTCATTATGAGGACCAAAAAATAACTTGTAAATAACTCTTTGAGGAATTATGTTTTGAAACATTTGGACATCAAATTTCTGGATTTTTATGTCATTTCAAACTGAGTAATCGTGATCTGGTTTTTTTTTCTTCTGAAACTAGCCTCACATCAGATTGTGTCAGTCAGGTGTGAAATACTATTGGCCATGTATGTGATATTATTTTAATCTTTATATAAGGACATTTTGTAAGTTATTATTGGTGTAAAATGTCATTTTGTGTATCTTATTGTGCAATCATGCTAAATATGGTATCCAATGTAATATAGGGGGCAGGGTTGAGTATTCTTGTATAAAGTATAGATGAAATTTAAGACTGACACACTTGATACCAAGTTTTTCTGTATTCAAGAAGTTGTGTAGAATTATTATTTTTGTACTTAATAGCACTTTTTAAATGCTTTTGCACCTTGTATGTAAAATACCACAGAGCACTTTCATTTCCACCTCATTGTGAGACAGCTTAAGATAGTTTTCCTCACACTACTGTAAAAATAAAACTACTCACAGCTAGTTCACTTTGTTTCACTGTAGTGTTTATACCTTTAGTTCTCTAACACCAATAAACACTTGATCCAGCAGTCACTGTATTGCATGTCTATTTGTCTACTTGTAAACTTTATGTGTTCTCTTTATTTCACTTTTCTCACCTTTGTCTTTTATTTCTGCTGAATTTGTGCTACATTAAAACTGATTTAAAAGTTATTTCTGAAGATAATTCATTCGGTTGATTGAGATCACTTGGTTGATCTGAAGATTACATGAGTTTACTGATTTGTAAGGTAGAATTTTTTATCTTCACAACTGAATATGCATTTAAAGGAGAAATAACTACACAATATGTTTTGTTGCACTTATTTTTCCTTTAGGATAGTTTTCATTAACTGTGGTTCATTCTCTATTCTACTGTCTGTGTCTCTCTGCTGGTCTAAGATTCAAACTGTTGTCTTCCATTCTTTTATTGTTTTTACTGTAATGATTAAGTAATTATATCTGATTTGTGCTTGTTTGTACTATTGTAGTTGAAAATGAAACTATCTATGTATAATGCTGATTTATAATAAAGCATGTATGCAATTAAAGCTCTAGCTTGTATTAATGAATTCGAGGGTAGATATGTTGAGCTAGAAACCAAGCTGGGCTTATATTAGTGATTTTAATTCCCCAAATGTTATTACTTTGCACCTCTGAAAGTGCGTCTTTTAGCCATTTCTGTCCACAGTAATATCATTGACTTGCAGGGGCAGTCTATATAAACCAGAGATGTATTTAAATGTTCGATAAATTTTTTGCTTAAGTCTTACCTAAAAGTTGCATGGAAAAAGCAACTTGTAATCTAGACATGGTTATTTCCCTTTACCAGTACTGTACACACTTGCACAAACTCTATCGTTAGACCAGACTTCATTATATATTTCTTGCCGAAACAGCTATCAAAAACTAGCCGGAGTTGACCAAAGTCTTACAAGTTAACAATTTTTTGTGATCTTTAATTATCATTGGAATTTTCAAATGTCAAAGATTGCAAAACTATTCATTGTTTTTTCCGGAGAATAACCTGTAAAGGAATTTGACTGAAACTTTATACATTGATAGAGACCAGTGAGAGGAAGTGCAGTGTCCAAGAACCCTTGCATAATTTTTGTGTCGCCCTTTAGAAGAAACGGCGACACAGGGATCGCTCGGTCCGTCACGAAAACTTAACGTTGGCTATAACTTTGCCATTTCTAAACATTATCTTATCAAACTCTCAAATTCTATTGCTTATGACAACAGGGTCGGGATGATGCCAAAATCTGTAGGTCAAGGTCACATTTGACAGAGTTATGCCATTTTTTGTACTTGGATTTTGTCATGAAAACTTAACGTTGGCAATAACTTTGCCATTTCTTAACATTTCGTCATCAAACTTTCAAATTATATTGCTTATGACAACAGGGTCTTGATGATGCCAAAATCTATAGGTCAAGGTCACAATTGACAGAGTTATACCCCTTTTTGTACTTGGATTTTGTCATGAAAACTTAACATTGGCTATAACTATGCCATTTCTTAATATTTTTTCATCAAACTTTCCAATTGTAATACTTAAATTGTATCACTGAAGACAACACCATTTCTCAAAGGCAGATAACCCTCAAATTTGCAATTTTATGCCCCTTTTTCAACTTTAAATTTCTTGGTTAACCTTTTTCTTTATGTCCATGTCTCAAAAAGTGTCAAAGATATTCCACTCAAACTTGGAATACTTGATCACCAGCAAAACCCCTGTAAAGATTGTTGGTACCCATGTCCCTGGGGTCACAGTTAACCCCATCCAAAGGGGTCACTTGATTTTGCTTATACTTATATATAGGAAAAAAACTTCTTAAGCCTAGAAATAAAATATTAACTGACATGAGATGGGTAAGTACTCACACCCCCCACCATCCTCTCTGCATGGGGACCCTCCCCTCCCCCCGCCCCATTTTTTTTACACCCCCGCCCTTTTTTTTTTTTAATACATAGGTACTTGACTCCCCATCCACCCCCCAAACCTGTCAAACCCCCTCCCTCCCTAAGGGTCCTATTTTTTTTTAATACATAGGTACTTGACTCCCCATCCATCTACCAGTCACAAGGAATTTTATTAAAACTTCACACAGTGAATGAGAACAGTGAGAGAAAAGGCAGTGTTTATGAATCTTAATTCTAACTTGCTTAGTTTTTGAATTATTTCCCTTAATGATAATTACATAATAATAATTGCAAAAGTTAAAAAAAGATAATTACAAAAGTTAAATAGTGCTTGTCTGGAGTATGACTTCTAAATTATCGTGATATCTCATATCTTCACACAGTTATAGAGACTAGTGAGAGGAAGTACAACGTTAAAAAACAATCACTACATTATTAAGTTTTTTTAATTGTCTCCCTTTATAATAACTGATAATGCTAAGATAAAAGCTTGAAAAGTATTGAAGGAAATTGAATCAATCTTCACACAGTTATAAAGACCAATGAGAGACAGTGCAGTGTTAAAGACCCATAACTTTACATCAGTTAGTTTCTTAATTATCTCCCTTTATAAAACTTAATATAGCAACCCAATCAATAGATAAATCAATGGTTTATCAGCTGCAACACTTATCAGAACAACACTGACTATATATGAAGTACAGATCAACTTATTACACCTACCAGCCAAGCACTTGACACCTCTTGTTGTGATTATAAAAATTCTGGCAAACATTCACAGATTAAACAAGTAGCAGGTAAATTTTGCAATAACTCAACTGTCCTTACAAATGTGGTTTTTTTATACTACAAATCCTCAAATATGTTTCATCATGATTATCCTTACTATACCATAAAAAGTATTTTATTTCGTTTGTCATTGAAATACCACTGATAGTACATTTCTTACTGTTCTACCATTCTGAACAAAAAATTCTTCGGGGAACATTATTTGGTTTTATCAATTTCTTTTTTTTTAATTGGAGTAGTGTCATAAAAGGATTTTACAAATTGAAGACTGGTTCTTAGGACTTTTTCTTTTAACTGGAGACTAGTTTCTTAAAACGATTTCATAAAATTGAGACTGGTTTCATAGAAGGGTTTTAGAAGTTGTAGATTGGTTTCGTAGAAGGATTTTATAAATTTAATCAGATGTATGATACTAAAAATCCCTGCAATATCGATAGACTATAAATAAAAAAATAAATTCTGTGATGGTCTACCAAGACTTTGTAGTTTAATTAAAGTATTCTATCACACAACACCCACTCCAAGACCTTGTACCGATGGCGGAAACTGATGAATTCCATATGCATTTAATTGTCACTACCTAAATTTCAACAGATAACGTTAGATAAGTGATAATTTCCGAAACGTTTAAATGTGTATGATTGAACTTTCTCAAAATAGAATGGCGGACGTTGCCTATATAAATATAATGATTATATATAAAATTATGTTACTCTTACACGGCCAGTATTATCCGTTACACCACATCTGTTGTACCTGTTTTTACTGAACAAAGGTCGACTTTTTGATAATTATCTACCACTTTTCTCAGTGTCATTGGCTTTGAAATAAGTTGCAATTGTTAACAAAGCGTCTGTTTCTGACTTTAATTTTTCAAACACCAAACCCGTTAATGGTGGCAGATTTACGGTTTATTTAGAAGTTAACGGCACGGGACGTTTTACTGTTACAAAGTCATGGGTTACTGGCAAAGTAGCTAGTACGATTGCTTGCGGAGAATACGGTACTGGTCCTTGCCAAAGAATGGTGGCCTATAGTTTATCTACTTGCCTGAAATAAATGAAAAACTTCGTAATACGCCAAAACCAGCCAGTGGTGACGTCACGCACAATACTAGTTGTAATCTAGAGATCACGAATTCGATGTCCTATTCTCCACTCACATAAGTGGTGATCATTTTCGAATAAAAATTAAGAATTTGTCCCGTGTATCGGTGTTTGTATCTGAGTATTTATGTCAGGCTTGTTTCTGTAACCTACAATACTCCACAACCTAAAACAACTAAAAATTCATTTTTTTCTTTATTTATTTTTTCATCATTTAAAACCGGCACACATGATTAATTAAATAACATAAATAGACAAATTGCAGCAAAACAAACTGCTTTATAGAACCGTTTCTATTCATTATTTAAAAAAAAATACAAAACGATGTCGAACTCTGAGTTGAAACATTTAATAATAATAATAACAATAATAATAATAAAGCAAATGATGCACTTTATATATTGTTAAATATTCTTCGGGAATTATAACCCTTCATTTTTGTTTATCATTTAAAATGAATTGAAATGTCTTCCTCGAACTGACTTTCATTAAAGTTAGTAGTCAAAGAACACAATGCATGGTTACTGAATATTTTCGTTAAAACATGTGCATTTATGTGTATCTTTAGAAAAACAAATACTACAAGTCTTTTAACTTGAATAAATTCATTGGTAGGAAAAACGATTTGCTCCCATTGAGTAAAGTTGAATATGGTGTAAAAATCTTTCACGACTGGCCTAGTCATGAATTAAATTTACAAATACACTGGAGGGTATATTTTGATTAATGTATCTCTCTTAAGTAAAGAGGTCTTTGTTACTTCTATAAATTACATGATTTCTGGACATCCACTGTGTTTTATTTATTCATCTTGACTCTCGTGCATCTTGGGTATTTTTGAACTCTGATTTAACTTTTTAAACGTTTGAACGAATTTTGCACGATTTTTTATCCTGTACCAATGTCGAACTTCTTATCATACCGACTTATTTAACTTATCTATCATAGTAATAATAATAATTATTATTATTATTATTATTGTTATTATTATTATTGTTGTTTGAAAACAAAACATTTAAACACGTACTATTAATTGTAGATTCATTATAATAAAAAAAGGAAAAAAAAACTTCACAAAGAACATTTTAGAAAACGTTACAATATTCTTTTTCCCCTGCTAAAGCATACATGATCCCTGCCCAGATGGCACATATTAATCAACATGGACTTTTGTCAATTAAATAAATTATTTGCACAAAATGTATTATTGCCCTAATCAGAGAATCTATGTCTCTGCCCTAATTGTCTTAATTCAGTTAAGAATACTTTCACCCCCAGTCAAGAACAATAATAATATCAGTTGCTGTTTCAACCAATTTCCACAGTTTTACTTTTTTGTTCTTAAGTTTTGAGATAAAAGTTTCGTTCTTCGGACTCTATAGAAGAACTTCATTCAGTCTTAAACCATTGTGATTTTTTTCTATATCCTTATTTCTATTCATAAGTTTTGAATTTACATGATATCCGATTTCCATTTCTTTCATATGTTGTAAGGTGGTTCACAAAATATGAAATGTCTTCAGATTCTAAAAGTTGATTAATTCATCTTCTTGTACTGATAATTTACCACCGCCCCCTTGCTTCCATTTTCTATGTCTTAATAAATTATTATATGAATTGATATGAATCAGTTTAGATACACCATCAATATTATTTTATATTTCTTGTAAGATGACAAAAACAAGAGTCGTAGGCAAATTTACAGTATCATATCACATTTCCGTATGCCTGAAGACGGGATTTATCGCTAGATGATCTGAAATGATAAGTATGTTATAACAGTCTATCTTGTAACAATAATGAAATCTAAAGTCACTCTCTGATTATTTTAAGATAAATCACACGTCACAATTAAATGATAATGTCATAATGAACACCACAAAATGATATTTAACAAGTAAATCACCATTGAATAAAATAATACTCGTTAGGAGAAATATCCTGAAGGTATGAACATGTCTTTTTTTGTCCCTCTGTCGCATCATCTTCTGTTATATTTGTTCGGTAGTTTCCGAGTGTCCGGTCGGTTAAGATCGGTGGCTACCCAAGGCGGTGCAACTACCCGTAGGCGGGATCAGAGATTTAACTGATATTTTGATTAGGCGAACTGTAACAAATGGGTACCTGTCCACCAATCGAAAACGAGAGACTATTTGTCAAATTATCCGTTTAATACCCAACTATTTAAAGATGCTTTCAATTAAAGTCAAATCATCACTTAACCGATTTTTCAAATGGTAAATTTATCTTAATCTGGCAACCACAGAGATAGAATGGCGATAAAAGTGGGGTTTTGAAAAGCAAATGTATTGTGTGAACATTTCATGACCATTAACATATACGGATTTCTGCTTTTTAGGACTATAATCTGTATGACAGTCGACAGGTTTTAATTCCTGGGAATAAATTCTACATTTCTTGACTACTTGGATATTTACTTGCCGTGCCAGATCACTCAAAGAACCATCAGTTCCTTTCCGCGGACCACAAGTAGTTATGCACCGTCCAGTTACAACACAGGTATACACCTAGTTTATTTACTAGAATCTTCATAAGGTACAGACTTATTCATATCATGACTGCTGCAATTTTTCTGGTGCTTTCTCTCTTCTTAAAATAAATTACATCAAGCATAACACCTTGGCACAGCGACTTGACGACATTACATCTTCCTATAGAACTGCATACTTCAAAGAATTTTTTTGCTGAGCAAGTACTTTTTTACGATTTTCAAGAGATATTTTTTCTTGTTTTCGGTTCCAAGAATATTTATTAATCTTTATTTGCTTGAAGTCGGTCATTTCTAGGTAAGGAATTATGAGAAATTGTGCAATATCGTTACAATAGTTCTTAGCTATGAATGGAAACATGTATTTACAATAGATATGTCAAATACAAATTACAAAAGTACACATATAATACAGATAGCATGCCTAGATATAATGGATTCAGAAAACAAGTTCCGAAGAAACATATTATTTCATCTTCATGAAACTGGACAATGTTGAAAGTGTAAAAAAAAATATGTTTTTCCCCCCAATAAACTGAATTACACCGGCTTGTGGATAATTATTATTTTACAAGGGATTCTTACGAAATATAAGAAATCAGGTGCAACTGGCCCGTAAAATGATACAAGAGAATATACCTTGCTTTTTGGTTGTGGACAATTTTTAACTATAGTTAGGATAGTTCTTGATTACCATGTATCAATAGAAAATTCGTTCGCGATTGAACATACAGAATCAGTCAGACGTTTTGAAGTGTCTATTGCCAACGTTGAAAGGTCACTCTAATTGTCCTACGGGAAAAAGGTGCACGGTCACAATGCAGAGTAATATAAGCTAACCTGATCACCGTTCCTAAAACAGGATGGTCAAATGTATCAAGGTTGCTGTGATATACTTTTTATCGTTGTGGTTTAAACATCAACAAATATTTGCGGTCAGCAATATCATGTATATACTCAAAACTTCTGAACAGCAAACCTCACCTTGAATTTTCATTATGGAATGTGGAGCACACTTTCCGTTAATTAGATATTCGGTGCTTATTTGGAGTAATTTTAAAACTTGTGACAGTATAGATCTGTGATTTTTGTCGTACTTTAGTTATGAAGCAGGAAGCATTTGTCAGAACGGTAACAGTAGCTTGAAGGAAAGATTTAACGAAACGGTTTAGGAATTAAAAGAAAAGAAAATATAAATACGAACACAATTTTATGGTTTTAATATATTTTTCTAATTTGTTTAATGTTTGGTAATAATGTATTGTTTTCTTAAACAAAAATCAGTACTAACGAAACATAAATAATTTCAACCAGGTGAACCAGTGACATGACAATAACAAACATGAAAATAACAAAAATTATTGACAACATAATTATTATGTTATTATATTTGTCTAAGATGTTATCAATAAATTATTCTCTGTCCAAGAATAATGGAAAGGATAATGTACTAAAGATTCAGTAAAATATCAATCAATTATTTGACAAACACGTGGCGTTTACAGTTTTGTTACTTAATCACCAGTTTTACGATTATGTATGTTCTGTTCTGCTCTGTTCTGATCACCAAGTAGCAGAATTTACGTCACGACAAATCTCGCAGAAGTCAGACGAATTTATTCAATTTTGTTTAAACAAAACCAACTGAACTTATATTTTATAAAAAATTAGTATTGATATTCTGTACGGTGTAGAATTGGAATAACGATGTTTTAAACATTTTTATAATAGTAACATGGCGGAAACGTGTTTCTTTTGTATGAGTACAATAAAGTGGTTTTGGGAAAAATTGGCATCACGAGAAATAATAATTATATGGAATTGAAACAGAAAAAAGCACGGACCTCAGTAAGACTGGAATTAATACAAGTGATGTTTTTCCTTGGGAGGTATTTTCGGTCTAATTTTTGACAATTTTAAGCCAGTTTAAATATTTTTTCTTTTCTGAAATACAGACGGACATCAATTTATTTTTGAGATCAGCTTCCACACATAAGTAATAAATACATGGGTTGCTATAAGGGTGATATATTAGAATAATTAAAAACTTATCAAGAAAATGATGTCAACTTTAATATACAACTCCGTTTCCAATAAATATTTATGTAGCTAATAATTTTTTGTTATTTATATTTAGTTTATACTAACGTCAGGTAACTCTAAGAGCTTAGCTACGGGTTATATACTTATTTGTTAAATAAATTTAACGCACCTGAACAAATTCCATAAATGACAATAGAAGGAATTTGTTTCTCTGACAAGAAGTGTTGCTTCAGAACCAGTTTCTATTATATAATCTGTCAGTCTGTTTTGTCATCTGTAACTGCATATTGTAAACAAATTACAAGAAATGAAAATCTTTGATTGGTTTGGAAGAAATAAAAGAACAAGATGAAATAGAAAAAATACAAAATATTTCCAGTTCGCACTGCAGATTTGAAGTGTTTGTAAAAACCGTGAATATAATATACTACATATATTTATTTTGTTATATCTGAAATAAATAAAGTTGTAAAAGTTGTGTTTTTCAGTGTGTTGAAATTAACATGAAATAGATTTTTAATTTAGGTATACATCAGCTAGATAAAAGAAATCTCTTTTCGATGTAGACCGGAAATTTGATGAACTGATTAAACAGAAAATAATGTGTCTTAAGACACCGCTTAAGATCTTTACATAAATATGTAGAGAGAAAGTAAAGAAAATATGTTGTTTTTTTTTACAATTAACGCATTTTCATTTTTGTAGTGTAATTCGCCACAGGTGAAATTTCAAAAAAAAATTTTGTTCATCACGTCAAAGTCAATATATTTTCTTCTTCAGTTATTCTAACTGAATAAACAGTGGAAAAAGAAATGCTATACTTTCGGGACTGTTAGAGACAACTGCAACTTAGCCTCACACATTCAGCACAAAAGTCAGCGAAACGTTTTCATAATAAAAGCAGTCAATGATATCTGTCTTTAGTTTCAGATGAGATGCTAACTACACATGTGGCTTTTTGCGCATTTGTGCATTCAAAACACATAATTTCTTGGAAATCACACATATTTTATCTCGTGCATTTGACAGACATTTAGATAATTTGACACACCTTCAGTATATTTCAGTTAGCAAAAGGCTGAGTTCTCTCTTAACCCTTGTTTTTATTCCTGCTTTTTACAGACAACGTCTTCATTAAATATCCGGACATCAACCCCGAAAGTTGTCTATCCTCCCGTCGCGCGCCAAATGACGCAGCAAAGATGTTGTGAGACCGGACGTCCGGTTATGATGGATCCCGTCACTGGCGCTATGATTTGTTCATGTCAGCTGAAGACAGGGGTACCAAATTACCTTTCAAGAGTCCCGACGTTACCGGAAACAGTCTATGGGGCAGCTGGTGGCCACCAGATTCCTCCAAATGTTGTCATGGGAACCGAGGCGACGTCTGCTTTTTACCAAATGGTGAGTATTTCTGTCAATGTGTCTGGAGACTTTGCATCAGCTGGTACAAGATATAATCTGACCCAGACAAACTTGCAAAACACATAGTTCTTGGTGAATTGAAATAAACTTCAAAATTGTTTTGACGTATCAAGTAAACATTTTAAATCAATAAAGAATTACGTTTCAATCATAACATAGTTTTTAATTTGACACAATGTCGGTATATGAATGGTGAACTGCGCTTCTCAACTGTCATTTCGAAACTAGTCAAATCAATCGGAAACTCTAAAGAAAAAAACAATTATTTGCGAGCGCTTTTTTTTTGGTTATTCAGCATATTGCCTTTAAGCCTTTGTCGTCAAACAATAAGAACACAAAAAGGCCTTCGTTTTAATTCTATTCAAACAGAAAATAGCATATCAAAGTGTAAAGATTCCCTGCACAAAACTCATAGTATAATAAAACGAACGATAATTTGAATTTAAATTGAAACAAAGATAGATGATTGGTTCAATACTTAATAAGCGACTTTTTAACATAATTAACAAAATAGTTTTAATGTTGAACTGAATAATAAGAAAGTACACTTACAGTATATTCAAGATTTTCAGACATATAATTTAGTCATTTTCTTTATTTCCTAGAATAACATATCAAACTCTCAAACATAATTTTGATATTTCAAAATTGCTGTAGCCATGCGAGTCAATAATTCAGGTTGAATCGAGATATAATAAAAAGAAAATGGAGATGCCAAAAGTTTCTCCTGAATTTTTATTCAACGAATCCAGGAAAAATGTTATTATAGGAGCCTCTAGACAGCCGGCTAACTGAAATTTAACACGTCCGTACAAGTAGAGAATTATAGTAAATTTATACAATTGATTCGTAATAAGAAATGAATATGCCGAGCTGTCTGTAGCGTTACATTACACGTATGCATTTCAGAGAAAATGGTAAAAGCTCAAAATACAAATAGGAACAAAATATGTCATGTGCATTTAATACAAACAATTAGAGCACGACTGATTGAATAATTTTATATTTTAATCACTGATTGAAATGGTATGAATATTTATTTCTTTTTTTTGTGGAAAAATAATATTAACTTTTTGATATTGAATCTGATATTACTATTAATTGCATTTTTTCTGAATCAAAGAGACAACAACTGGACCAAAACTCTAGACAATCTGGGGTCGGGGGTCAATACAGAAGCAGGGTGACAATAAGAGAGTTTACTCTCCAACACTACCACGTGATCTAATGTTTAATACTTGCTTATGGGGATGATTTAACTGTACTTCTTTGTTTAAGGACAAAATGTGATGACTCCATCAACTGTGTCGCGTAACAGGACCAAAACAAGATACTTTTAGCATCTGATTAATGGGGTGGGGGAGAATTATACTGTTTTATTTCATAAACAGATATTTTGTAATGGTCATGATTAATATCTTAACGAGGCCAGGATATAATTGAGTTTAATTAATAAATCTTTATCTTATAATGCAAATCGGCGGAAATCTACCCCATTGTTAGTTCACAACATGACAGACATAGAAATATATTTGAAAGGAAAATACATCCTAACATCGTTTAAAAGTACAATAAATTAATACGATTTACAATTAAATTTTTACTATCATATCTCGTTAAAAAAAAAAAAAAAAAAAAAAAAAAAAAAAAAAAAAAAAAAAAAAAAAAAAAAAAAAAACGGGCCAGTATAACATCACCCGATAAATAACGATAATTATTTTATGGACATGTCTCTCTTATAAAATTTATGTGAATTATTGCAGCTCAGCATGATTGGCAAAAACATCGCAACCACTTTATCAAAAAATATTGAAATCCTATATGCTTTGCTTCGCTCATTTAACTACGTCGCAAATTTCAAAAGATTTTATTGGATTTGCACAGTGCAAAGTGGATAGATGTTTATAGGTCATAGACAGGTTACAGAAGCACATTTTTTTTGCTGTACTATGAAAGTTTAATACATTTGTATCCGAGGTATGTTTTTCTTCGCCATGAATCAACAAATAAGACATAAATGCATAAATGAGTATAGAAGACCACGCCAGAAAAAGGAGAAAAACTAAGAATTTTTTAAAGTCCAAATTTTGGCTTTTTTAAAACTGTTGCATAAAACGTTATATTCCCACTTGTATATTTTTTTTCAGGCACAGGTCATGAAAACAGAGCGTTCAGCAGAAGGCTTGAAATCTGCGCCCCCTGGCGTCAGTTCCCCATACTACATAGAGCACCTCATGGCCGCACATCCTTACAATGCATTGTGAGTAACTTTTGCGAAAATAACGTAATTCTTTTCTTAAAGTTGAATACCCTTTATAATTTCTAGTTAAAGCAGTTTGACTGTTTTGTACATTGCCCAGAAACAAATTAAAAAATTAATATATAAATAAATTAATAAATAAATATCGGAAATAAAACAAACAACGAATATATAATCTTCTAGCTTGCTTTGATGTATCTAGCAACGCCTTTTACTTTTTTATGTTTAAGAAGATTTTTGGCTAGCTTCCATCCTGTAAGCTCTTAATTCACAAGATCAACATTTCCTTATAAGTAAATAAGAATAATTGGCATTTAGAATTCCACCGGTTAAAAAGCAAGTTAATACATTCTTCAGCTATTCTGGATTTGACTTCAACAGCGCCAGAAGAAAGAATGCTACAAGAGAAACCACAAGTGCCTTAAAAGCTTGGCTGTACGAGCACAGGAAAAACCCATACCCAACCAAAGGCGAGAAAATAATGCTAGCCATTATAACGAGAATGACCTTGACCCAGGTGTCCACGTGGTTTGCAAACGCCAGGAGGAGACTGAAGAAGGAATCCAAAATGGACGATAAAGACATTGACCTCAGTGACCTTGACGTTGATGGTAAGTTGTTTGCACTTTCTGACAAAAGTACAGTCATCTTGTGAAACTGATCCCCTTTTAAATTTTTTTATCAGTTTCACAAGTAACAAATGGTGAAAATAGAGTATTGATGTCGTATGAAAACAAATTCTGAGCGCTTTTTACCGACAAAATTGCATTTAATAGAAAATAGGTGTGTGGCCTTTCCACCTCTTTTCGGAGTTATTGTAGCGGTATAAATCGATATTGAACATAGGTTAACGATACTCTAGGCCTCACCGATAGATTTTTATTCTAAACTCTGTGCAAGAAACTCTGTTACAGAATATGTTTGTAAATGCATATTGCACCAGTGCAAAATTGCCAGACGCCGTCATTTCACCTGTAATCTGTATGACGCGTCTATACCACTGACATGTGTTACAAATATATCTCTGGAAATCTGGAACATCTCGGTGCAATTAAGTTGAATTATATTCGACTAAAATTCTGTTGTTATTTTTTGTTCTTCTATTGACAGTTTCTATTGGACCTGTATTAAATTATTATAATAATTTGCAGTAGAAAAATCAGAGAAGAGAGGTGATGTAACCCAGCTGTCTGCTAGTGATGACGACGATGCTTTGAACCTGACCGCCGATTTATCAGATATCTCGGACGCGGAAGATTCTGCTGAAAAAGTAGTTCCGCCCGAAAATTGCAATCAGAGACTGCTAAAGCCTGATCAACGAACCGAAACTGACTTTGAAAAATATGCAAGCGAAACGAAAACATTAGGTACCAGTTTGGATAATGGTTCAGGACAATATCTGCGTGATGCAAAAAATAGTTCCACAAGTTCCGGTTTAAAGAAAGATACATCACATGGTAAATCACATGACGTAAAATCTTCCTGCCAAGATTTACAACAGCCACGACCAAAAATATGGTCTATTTCTGAAATAATTAGTCCAAAGAATGAAGTATGCAAAACGCCAGTGTGAGAAATCTTCTGTTTGTTATAGCCTTAGAGGTAGTTTTTCTTATGTAGAGTTGCACTGTCACCTTACTTAGTTCACAAGAGAAGAGTGCTGTTGACTTAGCATGGCACCATAAAAAACAGTGACACTTTTGAAATAGCGTAGACAATAAGAAGACAATAAATTCCTCATATTGCAGTATTTTCTCTGCAAATGAAAATGTTACGCATTTTAATTAAATGTATTTTTGAAATCCTAAATAGACCATTTCAAACATTTTATTTGTTATCAAAATCATTTAATGTCTTCCATAAAATCATGTCAAAATTTAGAATTGTGTTATGTTTTGTACCCATTGTTAGATTTTGTATGTTATTTGTGATTGTTACTAATTTTGTACTAAAAAGTATCAATAAACACAAATATCCCGTGATGGTCACTGGTTTTCATACACCTGGAGAGTTCCCAAAATACTTAGAAGAAAAGAAACAAAAAAAGTTTTAATCAAAGTATTAATATTTATAAATTATACATGCGAGATAAAAAAAATCCATTTAAGGTACACTGTGACCTTTCTGTCTGTTTTTTAAATCATTGATTTTAGTTGAAATAACAAGGTAGATTGTGCAACGTGTGCAACTAAGGATCCTTAGTTCACTATGCGAATACTCTGGATCATCGCCTAACTCTAGATCATCGCCTAACAGGCAAGCATAATCGGGTAGTAGAGTCATTGACGCCAGCGATTTTCTTTTGTTGTTCTGTGTGCCATGGCAGCATTTCGTCAATTTTGTTTTCAAGAAAATAGAAACAAAGGTTTGCACGTGAAATCGTCTGAGTAAGCCATTTTGAAATATATATTTGTTAATGAACCCTGGACCTTACCGAATCTTAAATATATACAAGGATTACTTTGAAACAACACTTTTATTTTAAATTATGTGAAATTCAATAATGGCAGACAGAGCGTCTATTAGACACTGACTTCCGCATTATCTTGGATTACAGGACATAAATTTAAGAATTTAGAGTTATTGAAAGAAGTCCTGTAAAGGAAATACTGAAATCCAAAGATATATACACCTTATGCCATGTTTATTTGCCCGCTAATCTTGTTTCTCAACCACTGTTTACCTATTTTCACCAAACTTAGCCATAAATGGTAATTATGCGATAAGTAAACTGTCACCGTTACACGAAGTCATCGTCTAAACAAAATGAACAGTTAGAATAATTTACGCCTCAAGTTTGTTCGATTGTGTCAAAAATGATATAAATGTACGATGTCCGTCATAATGACATGGAAGTTTACACATTTTTAAAATCGTGTGTAAACAGATAGGGGGCGAAACTGATAAGGGATGAATGACTAATGGTGCGAATTGCCTTTGAAAAAAGTAATTGGCTTTTAACTGTCTATTTGACAAGTTTAACATTGTTCAAACAATAAACCTGTCATTTATTTGTTTATTTATCTATTTGTTAAAATAATGATAAATTTGGCTGAAAAGATCTACTGTATTCCATCTATGTGGCTTATTTAGTCAATTCAGGAAAAAATGCCATAGTTATAGTACAACGTACAATAATATGATATTATAAATCATTGAACAGGGCAACTAACTCATTTGCATTATCCGTTTTCGGTAAAATTCGGTGAAGTTGTCTCCCTTCCGATTTTGAAAAAAAAATAAATAAAAAAGATGGACACAAGTAACATCCATTTTGTAGTGCCAGAGCCCTCACAGTCTATGTTTAAAAATTTAAACTGTATTCGACCTTATCACAGCTGTATTTATGTTTAAGTGTGTTTTTGCGTATTTTCCGGTAGAAAGCGAATTACGCCTTTTAGAAATTAAACTTGGTGAAAAACAGTCTCGACGTGACGTTTTGTAACAACCCGGGGTATACTTTTTTTAAAGCTTATCACAAAGTGCAGATATTCGTTTTTTCCCTCTGCAAACACACTACTGCGAATAAATTAGTCTGGATTGGAAACATTTAAGTTTCTCTGTTTTTCCCCCCAAATCAATTTTACTCTAAAATAGTGAAGTCACTCATTTAAAAGCGTGCATTTCTACTTCATTTCGCGTCCAATTTGAAAAAGCGAATTGTAAAAAAAAGACATTAAAATCATCACTTTCTAACAGGATCAGTTTGCCATAAACGCTCTTCCCTGTACACGAATAATCTATTCATTGACTTCTTAGGTGGCTAATAGAAAACGCACCGCTTTGTCAGCATATAAACCAACAACATTTGCGCTTAATAATTCGGGTACATAAATCTTGTCAAAGCGATGTTAACAAATTGCTTAATCGGGCTGCAAAAATGAAGTCCCCACTCGCCCTTTGATAAGGCTGAGCTTTCATTTTGCCCAGCCACCGTAGTTTGTATGGAAAAATTATTATAATCATTTGAAAGACATTATGTTTCACGATATGTAGCCGGCGCCGCCTGATTTCATGGTTCTTCAAAATGGCGGCCTGTGGTTAAAAACACTTTGAGATATTTAGAAATAAAGACGTGGTACGCAGTTTTTGCGGGTGCGGACATACAGTAAATTCTTTCTTCCAGCTACCATCTCATCCATTTAGTTTTTCAGCTCATTTTTTAGAAACATTCTCTTGTCTACAGGGCTGCAGAATATTTGGTGGAGAATGAGGGAATCAATTAACAAAAGATACAACTGTTTATCTTATGACATCTTTCAGTTTGTCATACATATTTTACATCTATATTCGAATTTTTTTTTATACCATTCATGACATCTATTGTCTTTACGTTCATATTTTGTATTAATTTATTTTTATTGTTGTTGTTATTGTTGTTGTTGTTGTTGTGTCCTTTTTCATACAATATTAGATGAGGACAGCATTTAGCGGTTGGTGACATGACTGCCAATAGAAGTGAAAGAAATCAATTCAAAGTCAGAAAACAAACACAGACTTCTTGTGGCGACAACATCCTTGTCACATTAATAGTTGCACTCTGCTCCAGACGAGAAAATAGTTTACTAGAAAGCGTATTGTTTTGTTTCACTGAAACACTGGCAAATAGTCTGCCAATATGTACCCATTCGTCTGCGTGAGAGATTAACTGATCATTTACAAACTTATATGATACCAGTAGAGACATATGAAGTAGCTGATAACATGCAATAATTTTGATGATAGTATTTATGTTCCTGTGTTAAAATGACACCTCAGAATGTCAGTGTCTAGCTTGCCGAGTACAGTCGTGCATGAATGTCATGTGACACCAATGTCATTAACAACCGTTGCCAAGGATCAAAGGTCACGTGAAAGCTACCAGGGGCAACCAGCCTCTTGACCCCTTTCCGGGTGGTATAGAAGCTGACCCTTTTTAGGGAAATAGTCTTAAAGTCAAGTGACCAAATAAACTACTGACAAACATCTGTTGAAGCATTAGGGGACATTAACTCGCAAGTTGAAAAGGGATTAAAAGGGTCTAATTTAGATCTGTATGATTGATCATATTGCCCCGAAGAGTTGGCATATTTCACATTTATCTTGCCCAATTAAAGGTTCAGTAAGGGGTTCAATGCTTTCTGAAACTGAACACAGATAATTATTTTTTTTGTTTGTTATTGCAACAACGTATAAAGCAGCAAAAACTGTTAAACAAAGAGCGATATAAATATATTTAAATGAATATATTAATTTCTATTTACTAAATAAATTGTAATAAAAAATTTCTTGGAGCAGGATAATAATAAATGTAATATATCCGTTACTGCCTTTCACGTTTAGAAAAAAAGACAAGCTTTTATAATAAAAAATGAGGAAATTTTTGCGTAACAAACCCTTAATTTTCTGAACTTAGTCATGGTCTGTTTCCATCTACTACCAACGTGTGATAAAAATTGAGGAAGTCACTCACTATTTGCTTTTTAATACCAATTATGTTGTAATGGAGGACATTTTGGGATAATTCTTGTATATGTCTTTTTTGCTGTTGTTCTTTTTTTCAAAATTATTTATTTCATCAAGATGTATATGTTTTCTACATATATTTTTTTTCTGATCTGAGTGTTTTTGTCACAAAATGTTACATCACCGAAAAGATTGCATCCCACCATTAATAAATAACTTTGGACACGACTTTTCGCGGCCTCTTAACAGGTGGCTTTCAACCATATATGTCATTTTGAGCTCCTTTGCAATACGGGTTTCATGCCACCCTGTGGGTGATGACAGTCCCCTTTGTTGTCATTCATTGTGCACGATTGTTGTTGGTTTAACGATCCATGTGGCCAGGGAACGTATTGTTTGACAATACATAAACAATTACGAAACTAAACATTAGCCAGCTCTGAAGTGTAAAATTCGAAACTAAATTGAAATAAAATTAAATACATAAAAACACGTGTGGCCAATTTAACTTCTCCAAAATTGATATGTTCTGTCTATTTGACAATTCTTTGTTACTCCTTCTGTTGACTTTTGACAATGCGATCATAATTCCAACCAAGATGATAGAGTATAGTGTTTGAAAGCTTAAAATCATGAAATTGCAATGAAAATAGCAATGAAAGTGTCAATAAGATTCTTCTTCAATTAAATACGGATCAAGCACAATATAAACACGCGTGCCTATCTTAAAAGGTTGCTTGGCTGTCTTAATTGGATATTTATTGTTAATTTAGAGGAACTATGCATATTTGTTTACGCCATGTGAATGCGACTGATTTGACCAGAGATCTTCTTTTCAAACAGCAATTGTAAATTACATGACAAAAGTTCCACACACGATGTTTGTCAGGTATCGGTGAAATGTTTGAAACTTTTCAGTTAAATGCTTATAAAAGTGTGACCACAGACAATTTTAGGTAGCAAGGAACACGGTTGTTTGTAATTTGTGTAGATTTGCATTGTATTTTGAGTTTAGGTAGTAAAGACATTTTTTTTCTTTTTAGACACATAGCTTAATTAACATTGGAAAAAATTACGTATAGACATTAAGTGGGTCACTTTTATCCTTTCAAATGTTTGTAAATAAGACAGTAAAAGATAAAATTACAAACATTTTTTTTGGGATAAAAACGACCATTGTTGAATGTTTCGTTATGTTTGTATTTTTATTTATTCTTCACTCATTCTCATCAATATGTCTTTGTTCATCGCTTCTTACATTTTTTATTGATAAACTAGAGATTATCTTTAGTGAAACTCATATAAAAAACTGAGTGTTTGGTGAATTATCATGTAAGGAGATATTTAAGCTTGAGTTATCCTTGTATTAATACGCCTTAGATGAACTAAGTATGTCCTCGTATTCTTTTCAAACTAAGGATCAGCACTATACCTACAACTGAAGACTATTTTTGTGCCAATTTTTTCATGCTTTTTTTATTTCAGATATTGGCAAAGCTAACTGGTTCCGGAAAGTTAATGGCATAAATATCTAGGTTAGACTCGCGTTTTAAAGAGTTCTCTTTTTTAACTTGAGAAAAGTGAAACCTGTGAAGCCGATTTTGGACACAATCAATATGCTTGAAGGAAGCTGTAGTCTGCTGATTAATTTGATTTTTTAAGAGAAATACTGACTGTTTTTTTATAGTTACTGGCTTAACTCAGGGGGTCACCGTATACATCTTGTTGAAGATGTTCGATGTTTAAACAGTTAAGCCAGTTAAACGAAAACTAACCACAGGAATGAGCGTGTCGCATCTTGTGTTACAAGCTATATAAATTAGTTGTTAATTTATTCATAATTATGTTTTCAAATCTTTGTGTGTAATTTAACAATACTAACACCTCCGGATTAGCATTTTCATTTCTGTTCTCCAAATCCCCGTGATAATGAAAATATAGAATTGCCTGTAATATGTAGCTTATTTCTTACATTTTTTAGATTAAACACCGTGTAATTTTAGCCTATAATGATTGTTCGCAAAGGGATGGTATATTAATTCAAAGATAAAATCTTTTATAGTAGCTTAGACATAATAGGATGGGGTTTAACTTTACCAGTGTATGACATGTGAGTACAAAAGAATCGTATGTATTTGAGAACAGAAGAAACTGTTTATGAGCTAGGCGATAATATATGATACCGTCTTTTTTAGAACTGTAAAAATCTTGTTATATTTCAAACTGACACGTACTAAATAAATTCTTGTTTCAAATTTCGTGAAAAAAATGGTGGTTGTTAAAACAGAATTAATGTGTAGGTTTAATGACATAAACAAAATTTGCTAAATGAGTTATATATATATTGGTCATCTAAGTAAGGTATTACCTAAAAAATTGTCGACATGTTCCGGGTCAGAGCGTATGAAAACGTTACAGTAATCAAACATGAAATCGCAAAGAAAAAGCATTACTATAATGTATATCAAACTACAAGAGACTGGTTTACTGTATGGATTAATTCATGTTGTTGACTTCAGCGCCCTCTAACAAATTCAAATCGGGCGGACAGTTTACCGAACTATCGTTTAAATAAAAATTGATGTACAGTGGTTTCGCTAATCAGTCAGGAGCGGATCAGTGATCCAGTGGTAACGCGCTAAACTGCTAACCCAGGGGTACCCAGATCGATCCACCGCTCCTGCACTAACATTACTAATTGTAATGAGACATTAAACCGAAGTCCCATGTATCAGAGCATGCCAAAAAGAACCAGGGGTGTCTCTGGAACGGGATGCTTTCTGTATCTTGCACTATCCTCCACAATATAAAATAACTACTCTCTGCAGGGGGCGTCGGTCATATGGGCAACCGGTACCCACGATGAAAAAACTAATATAGATAAAGAGTTAATCAGCCCATCCATATGGTCAATACAACAATAATAAGTGTATTAACACAAAGGTCTTTTCATCAGTAGAAATAAATTGTACAATAATAAATTAATATATGAATAATAAAGAAATTATAAAAATAAAGAAAACAATGAAATAAATCAGTCAAGCATTGAAGTACTAAATTGATTTTCATATGTTTTTAAAATACAGTTAAAATTCTTATAATTTTCCAGTGACTTTTGTAGCAGATGAATATTGCTGTTAACTTTCATTAAGCAATGGTTTGTGAACGCCTTCTACAATTTTAGGATCAAGTTTTTCGGGTTAAACGAAAATTACAAAGAGATGGAAAACTTATCGAAAGTATCTATTAGAAATCTGGCGTGATTAGCAGACGAAAAAATAATTACAAAGATAGACTTTATCTGACACCGTGGCAGCTTGTCCTACAAATGACCATATTTGAACGCTGGGTATTTATTGAAATATATACACGGTGCTCTGTAATTTTCGCCAGTCATGGAAACTGGTATAGGATGTACGTATTTTAATTAGACAGAAGCTGAATGGTGAAGTGTCGTATTCGAAGTCGTCTTTAATTTACAAGTGTCCAAAACGTTGTTGTTGTAACAGATAACAAATATACGGTGTCACCTAGAAAGTTTCAGATTATAATTATACGATGGAACGACATTGCCACCGTAAAAAGTACACGAACAGTTTCTTTTCTTCTTCAATTTTTGGGGTTAAGATTTTGAAATGATTTAAGGAAGAACAGGGCTAGTGACTGACCTCCACCTGGAGAGTCCATTATGTATGGTGGATACCCTTTTTCACTTTGAAAGGTTGTTTGTTCGAATCCCACTTGAGCCAAATTTCTTCCCTTTTTTGGTTCGAAAACAAAATTTATAAAATTTGTAAAGCCTTCAACATTTTTAAGTAAATGTAAAGTAGGCAGCAACTATTTTAATAATGAATTCTACTAAAACTGCAAAACCCCTGTGATGAGAATTACATGGTGAGGTCTGCAATTATTTGCCAGGTCTTCTAAAGATTATGGTCAAGTGTCTTATATTGTCTTTATTTTATATTATGACGGTTTGTTCCGTTCAGTTATATGATATTAAAAAAATCCATTGAGGACCCATAGTTTTCATTCTTTCTCAGGAAATAAGTTCTTGCTGATGCTGCTTTGTTTGCGCTGCTACAGTCGCTTTTGTTGTTGCTTCGGCTACTGCCGCTGTTGTTGTTTGTTGTTGTTGCTACTGCCGCTGTTGTTTTGTTGTTGCTGCCACTGTTGTTGTTGTTGCTGCCGCTGTTGTTGTTGCTACTGCCGCTGTTGTTGTTGCTGCTGCCGCTGTTGTTGTTGCTACTGCGCTGTTGTTGTTGCTACTGCGCTGTTGTTGTTGCTACTGCCACTGTTGTTGTTGTTGTTGTTGCTAATGCCGCTGTTGTTGTTGATAATGCCGCTGTTGTTGTTGCTTCTGCCACTGTTCTTGTTGTTGCTGCCGCTGTTGTTGTTGCTACAGCCGCTGTTGTTGTTGCTACTGCCGCTGTTGTTACTGCCGCTGTTGTTGTTGCGGCTGTTGCCGCTGTTATTGTTGTTGCTGCTACTGCCGCTGTTGTTGTTGTTGCTGCTGCCTCTGTTGTTGTTGCTACTGCGCTGTTGTTGTTGCTACTGCCGCTGTTGTTGTTGCTACTGCCACTGTTGTTGTTGCTAATGCCGCTGTTGTTGTTGCTTCTGCCACTGTTCTTGTTGTTGCTACTGCCACTGTTGTTGTTGCTAATGCCGCTGTTGTTGTTGCTAATGCCGCTGTTGTTGTTGCTAATGCCGCTGTTGTTGTTGCTTCTGCTACTGTTGTTGTTGTTGCTGCCGCCGCTGTTGTTGTTGTTGTTACTGCCGCTTTTGTTGTTGCTACTGCCGCTGTTGTTGTTGCTGTTGCCGCTGTTGTTGTTGTTGCTGCTGTTGCCGCTGTTATTGTTGTTGCTGCTGTTGCCGCTGTTGTTGTTGCTACTGCCGCTGTTGTTACTGCCGCTGTTGTTGTTGCTGCTGTTGCCGCTGTTGTTGTTGCTGCTGCTGCTGGCGCTGTTGTTGTTGTTGTTGCTACTGCCACTGTTGTTGTTGCTGCTGCTGATGCTACTTGTTTTATTGCTGCTGACATTTATTATGATAAAATGAATATTAAGAATAGAAACAGTATCAATCTATTTATGAACTGTCAAAGAAGATTTACAATGAACTAATATGAATGCCTCGGAAGGAAGTTCTACCATTATGCCGTAAACTAATATTTAACGACATGTTAAAATCATAATACCATTTAAATTATCAGTTAACAAGCTTAATAAAAGCGACTTAAAGCGTTTTGTTTATGATCATTAGTCAAATTAAAGTCACATGAAACATTACACGAGGACATCTGGGAAAAGAGTCACCGGTGTGCCTGTTAACCCCAGTGCTATAAAATTAACTAGACACCTGAAAATCTTTTAATAGTATCTATATAAAGCTTGCGTTTTGAATCGCCAAATTGCTATAAAGTGTGTGTCATAAAGATTGTATCTAGTTGATGACAGTAATAGCTCAATGGTTATTGTCCCAGACTATGAGAGCACATTAAGGTAGAATACCGCCATGTTGTTATCACGTGACTCGTCTGATCTTTTCACCCAGCAGTTAGGTTACAATGGAGATGCGAGATATTTTTTATTGTACTGATGTCTTAAACCTCTGCTCTGATATTAAGTTTTATTCTCCTGCCGTTGTGAATAAGCAGGACACTCAAAGCTGTCTTAGAAAATAGTGTTCCCTCAACCCATCTAAATAGTGTTCCGTCGTGTTCCCTCAACCCATCTATTTTAACAGTTAATGAACTTATCTTTTTAAATATTGGAGTGAATGTTTTTGTGAAATACAAAATGTACCAAAATGTTATGTTATAAGAATGAAATACATCCCCTTAGGAAATTTATCTATTTTAGTTTCCATATCTGCGGTACCGATTATCTGAATAGTTAAGCTTCTGAAGTATATGCAAAGTGCAAGATACAGGAAGCATTCCGTCCTATGCAACCTCTGTTTAACGTCTCCACAAAAAACAACAATTACAAATGTTAGTTTAGTGGTGGGGTCGAACTCGCAGGTCTGATGCGAAGTCCTTGGGTCGCGAGTTCGGCAGACGAGAGAGATTATCCAGATTACAAAAATGTATATATTTGACCCGATAAGAGTTTCGCCCCTTAAAAAATCAAGGTAAGGAGTTGCAGTTCTTGTAGATGAGAAAAGGCAAATATTTTGAAAAAGAGTTTTTCTTATCTTTAAGCATCTACAGATTTTCCGTAAAATAAAGGAAATAGAGTAGATTATTATTTTTGTCATAACCATGACTATTATAACGACACCACAGATAATTATGATATTTCATAGGCGGATAAGAGATCATGTGGTAACGCGCTGGGCTGGTAATCCACGGGTCGCAAGCTTGGTCCCCCGCTTCTCAACTGACACAACTAATTTTCTTTGTGACATTTAACCGAGGACCCAAGTGTCGGTGCTTAACACTGAGCATATAAAAGAACCAGGGGCGTCTCTTGAATGGGATGCTTTCTGCGTGCACTTAAAAAAAAAATCAGGGAAGCGTGTTTCGTATGGGAAACCGGTGCCGACGTAAACAAACTCAGATAGATAATAGACATACATGTCATAATATTGGATTTTTACACAAAAATGGAAGATTAGACATGTAAATTTTTCTTCAGATTCCATATAACACTCTCAACTTGGACTTTATTTTAACAAAACAAAAAATGTTGGAAGATTAATGAAATATATTAAAGTTCTCTACAAATATTGACATGCTTGAACAATACAATAGTTACATATACAATTGACAGTATAATTTCTTTTATTTGCAGTATTGAGATAACAGTGTAAACATGCCTTCCTTTCACTGTAAATAAATCTTTTTGTTTAGTTTTTTAGTCCCGAAATGAAATGTTAAGCTTTTGAAATAATCATCGCTACCTTTTGCATTGATGAAAAAACCTGCCTTTTTGTGCCACAATAAAAGTTTTGTAAGCAACACTTATTACATATCTTCAAATTCGTTCGCTAGTCATTATTACTTTACTATAAGGGGCTTTAACAACTTTTCTTCTATTATTCAGTACACAGAAAACAGCGCATAACATCCATTGAATTGTACGTTGCTAAGTTTTGAGATGAATAGACTTTTTTGCGGACGGTTAAGTTTAAGCCGAACATTCACTGATCAATGCCGAATGCTTAATTTTTGGATATACACAGCATTTTTTCAATCCTATTAATATGAAGGTAAATTTATTTAATCTTTCTCCTTCTAATAGTAATTAGATAGATCGATATGTATGTACTGACCTTTGCCCTCTAGGTGATTTGAAAGTTGAACTATTTTTGAATGCTTAAGATAAAACTCAAGATATATATACAGACTGTAATGTTTGGATATACCTAGTGTGTCATTTATTAAAATGGTATGCTTAAATAGAAATAAAAGTAAATACAGAAAAATACGGAACGTGAAAGACAAATGTTTGGTTAGCATTTGAACATAACACCTGTCCGAACTGCAAGCAGACGACATGAAGATTTGTTTTGAAAATTTTATAACGTGTATGGATACCAAAAACTGTCTTAAAAGGTAAGAAAAAATCTTTTATAAAACACTATACTCATGTTAACATTACTCGACAAAATTATTAATGTAAGTGTTTTCTTACCTTTTTGCGCACAGAGTAAAGAGAACGCGTGAAAATGCATAGTGTAATGAGTATGTAACTAAGACAAACGTATCAACAGGGGGATCAGGAGTTCTTTCAAGACCTGTCTCATTCTGACGACGGGGAGTTATTTACGCCGGAAAGGTGCCACTTAGGTAGCGTTTGTAATGCACCATGTCTACGTCGCATAGACCTTTGTGACATCAAAGGTCAGACGTCACAAACGCAGTCAATACGTCTCCTATAGTAAGCCTATCGACTGTAAATGTTTTAATTTGAATGTCAACGGGCTTCTGTACGCTGAAGGCGAGGACAGGATTACATGATGGAACTATTAAACACTGTAAAATCCAGGCTGATAACTAAATAGTAGTTGGCATCTTATTTTTATTGTTGGTGGTTAGTGACCATGTTATGTACCGGTAGTTCGATATTTGCAGACTTCTAGAGGTATTTTGTGTTAATAAAGTCGTGTAAATACTGTAGAATCCTTGTCTGCGAATGGCTGTTAATTTGTGTTGTTATATATCCGAAAAACAAATCACATCTGTCGGTCCATTTAAGCTTGCTTATTTCTTAAATATAGATGTAAAATGTAAATGTGTGTGAAAAATCATGAGCTGAGAAAAAATTACGAATACATAGGAGTTCACAACTTGCAAATATCCCTCTCCGAACGGAAAAAAAGGCCATACTACAATAATACGCTCTGTTTGCCTATGTTGGGTTGGCATATACCAACAAACCACTTCAAATTAATTATTTTCACGCGAACGTTTTAAGCCGAATACTTCTTTCTTTAGTTTAGATTTCATGTTTGAAAGTGAACAGATCATAAATAAAGAAGTGCAAATCATTATTGACATATGTACGGTTAGAATTTATCTACCTAAATGTTTAAGTAGCTTTCACAATTCGATATTATCGAGTGCAGTAATCTCTAAACAAACATGCCCGTTATTCTAAATATCAAATGAAATCAAAATTGAAACCATACGGATGACTGTTTTACGAGATAAATTCATCTTCAATTTAGTTGGCAATTACTGAACTGATACTTATTTTTATTATTTTCATTCACCTATAGCTAAAGGCAAGTTCTTCTCTTGTCAAAGTTGTAAATAAATCGTAAGGAAACACGTAACATTAGGAACGTTCACACTTGAAAAGAAAATAAGACCTTCGCTTTGAACTGAAAACTGTACGAAAAAACAACAAACTATCACAAAATTATTGGTTATAGGAATTGATCTCTTAAAATTCACTCAAGCTGTTTTCTTCCATGTAAATGATTACCGATTATTCAAACTTTACTCAGAATGGTTCTTTGGTAATCCACTTCCGGTGATGTCAGAAAGCTCGAGGAGGTAGGTATAGGTTAAAAGGTAGCAGTGGTAAGGGGTTTTGAATGCCGGACTTCCGATGCTGGTTCGAATGCCAGCTGTGGTGAGAGTCTCCAGTGACTTTCCAAATTCGTCACTTTCGGCTGAACTACTGGTTTGAACCCAGGAAGCAGTCGTCAAGAGGGATTAATATAAGTTGCTAGAACTTGCTTCCCAATCGATGTAAAATTAAAAGGTAACCAGTAAGAAATTAATTGACTATCTGTTACAAAATCTGTGGTCTTATTTTCACAGAGTAAAATACATAATGACTTATTGTGATTCTGCTAGCTGATTTGATTTGGGGATTTCAGAAACCAAGGCGAGTATTCAAGAACTAAGATTCTACTCAATAATAATGAAAGTAATAGGGGACCAAATACACAATAACTGCTTTTTTTAAGTTTGATTACGCATACATACTTTCTGTCACACAATGTATTCCTTTTGTTGTAACTTGTACACCTTAGGTGCACTCGCTTTTGAAACGGCTGGCATATCTAGTTGTACGTCACGTTAAAAATCGAAATCTTTTGTATTGTTGCGCATTGTTTTGTTGATGGGAAACATGATACGAATAGAAAGTGTGAAAAGAAGCACTAATTAAAGCTATTAGATGTAAGCTTATACTGTATTGTCTGTACACAAATATACTTCTGTAATTAGGAACTTTCTATTGTAGTTTAAAGTTCGTTATCGTATTTCCTTCAAGACAAGATTAATTGTTGAAATGTGTTAGTGTACATAAGTTATGTTAAAAAAAATTGAGAAAGGATCTATTTAAATGACCAGCAGTGACTTACCAAATCACATTTTTTTCTTCATTTCTGTTCTGGTTTGTCGACAATTTGCATTTCTTTTCACCTGTGTGAACAGCTGTTTGCTAATATTGCCTGTCTGTAACCTGGGAGACATCTAAGAGGCTTTTTGCGTCCTGAGTCCGTCTGCCTGTCCGGCCGTTTTGAACAGGCATCTTATGAACCATTACAATCTTTATGAAAAAGTTATTTCACTGACAAAAGAAACTCACTCAGACACGATTTACCGTTTGTTCCCAACATAAATGACGAGTGTATTTCCCTAATCCATACTGACGTGTCACTTAAAAGTAAGACAAATGTCTACATATTCCTCCCCCGTTTGAGAAAAATGTGATTCGAGAAAAATAGTGTCCTGGACAGCTAAACGTGCCAATTGAGTTATTGAATGTAGTATAAAAAACATTCGAAAGTTTCTGATTTTTTTTTTGTAGATTTCAGCTGTCATTCTTCGTCCTAATTTGGAATGCATTTTCATGGCTACATTCAATGATGGTAATTTCCTGTTTAGTGTTCGAAACGTATACATTTCCCCTACTTAAAGAACTATTATGGTTATCAAAGATTCCCCAGCCTAGTATGATATCACCGTTATCTTCTCTGATTGTTTTTTCCCAAACACAGATGATAATTTGGACTGCGCTTGCACAGAATGACATGCATATATTTCTTTAACGAAAGAGTGTCTCAATTTCTGTTTTATATTTTTTCCATTATTACCCTAATCTTTGAAATGCATCATTTAGAATTAACTTCTTGGCATAAGAAGGTAACCCACTCTGTTGTTAAATTATTTTTGTGATTCTTTATCACTTGGCCAGGTTGTAGCAGAGTTAACTGACAAATAACCTGTCGCTGTCTGAAATGTCGTCTGCTGAAGACGCTGATGACGAGCGCGAGAGCGCTGCACCTACCCCTGTAGCAGACTGGGTGGATCCGAAATGCCTTAAGTTCACTCTGTTTGTTGTTTTACCATCTGACGAAGTATGCACTCTCAGAGACTTACCGTCGGGTATCAGCGTGTTTCACTTGAAGGTAACTGACCTATATTTCACTTTCCTTTGAAAATATGCCCTGATTTACGTCAAACCTGTGCTTGTAATATGAATTCAGATACTGGAAAACAACACCGGAACCAGTGTTAAATTTGTCCGTCAAGTATTCTGACAGTATGTAAACTAATACAAGAACTGAAACACAAATTTTCCTTACTTTTTAATGATTTTATTTGCATTGACATTTTTATTTTTAAGGCTCGTCTGGAGTTGTACGCCGGGGTTCCTTCACAAATATACAGCCTGATTTATCCAGACGGTAAAGAGATTTCGGATGACGAGAAACTGGTCGTCGGGGAGACCATTCTCGACGGATATCTTCTTAAGTAAGTGGCCAGACTTCTTTTTTATTTAATATTAGGAAAACTACCTGGTCTAGTATTCAGACAGAGTGTATACACTTGTACAATATTGTTTGTTATATGTATCTACTGAAAGCTTACTTTAAATCGTCATTACCCAACTATGAAAAAAGTATTTCCAATTATCCATTTAAAATGCAACTTGGCTAAAAGAATAACATGACGAAAGCACAAGAGAGCATGTGATTTTCTGCCTGTATGCAAATGCCACTGCAGTAAGTCGAAAAGCAGACGACATAATGCTGCCTTCTTGCAGATGTCACTTCGATAGTGACTTAATTTCAGACATTGTTGTGACAAAATTTCTTCAAGTAGCCTTTAAAAAACTTCAGTAAAATGTTTGTAATTCTGCCAAAATGCCGCAGGTAAATAACAGTCTGCTGTAAAGGCCTGCGATTGAATGCAGTCTTCTATTCTTATTTTCAGGATGCGTCTGTATGACAACTGGGATGTGTTATATATGACTGTAACACGTAACTGTATCGAACAAGTGTACCATAGTGGTGGTGTCCATCTGAAAGGAAACATTATCATAAGCGCAACGGAGTCTGACCGCTATGAGAGCATTGTGAGAGAAAGAGGAGGCGCGGCTCTGTACGTCGCCTCATTCCTGGGCCTACAGAGGATGGCAAACATGTTACTTTCTGTTGGTTAGTTCTAATTAAGAAATAAATTGTCTTATGGATATAAGATACACTATTGTTTAGGTCTTCTAAATGAACAGAAAAGTTCGACTTGAGTCTACATGTCTGTCATCTGTAGTCGTATTCAGTTAATCAGTAAACCGTAAGCGGTATATATGTTTTGGTTATCTGCCTTCTTGTATTTAATCAAGGTCCTGAAAAAACAACATCTTTCGTAAACCTTTTGTTATTTTTTTCCACTTTTTAAAACACGTTGTCACTTGAATACAGCTGACTTTACGAAACTGAATTATTGACATATTCCTTTATATTCTATTAATCTATCACCAGGTGTCAGTGTGAATTCCACAACCTTATATGGAAGAACGGCTCTGCATGCGGCAGTAGCAAAAGATCGCGTTTCTATGGCTGAATTTCTCGTAAACAAAGGGGCCGATTTACAGAAAGCTGACTGTTATGGTGTTGTTCCAACTGAGCTTGCACAACAAATGTCTTCCACTTTATGTTTCCGAAAATTACGTTTAATGCAACTCAACTTCCGCGGAAACTATGGTGCATCTCCGGGCAAAAAGACAAGAATTTCCATTAAATTAGACAGTGCAGCAAGCTCTGGTAGACCTAGTACGAGTTTCCAAGAAAGAACAGAATCTAATTTGTCAAATTACTCCGACGGAAGTTCACTGACAAAGTTTGGTCAGGAAACAACCAGGCATGCGTCGCGAAAATATATATCATCCAGCGCACCAATCAACGACTTCCATAAAAATAGCTTCATGTCACGTGAAAGAACGCAGTCGTCGTTAAGCAACGCAATTACCAGTAAAATCAGACAAGCAAAACATAATGTTAAATGGAAAGAGACTCAAACTGAAATTACATACTGGAAGCATCTGGCCTTGCAACAGAAAGGCCACCATACTGTTGAAGAAACAGTTAAAGTGAAACCAATGTGTTTAACACACCCAAAGGCGATTGTTAAATATTCAAATATTGCCAGCCAAGAGGCTTTGAAAGGTAAACCTTTAAACAAAGACAATGGTGAAGACCAGCTAACTGACGAGAACAAAGACCTGACAAATGTCATGAAATATTCGAAAGAGAGGTATCACCACTTTTTACATTTTTGCTTGTAAATAACTAGTTAATCTTTTTTTCTTGTAATCTCTGTTTACTAAATGCCTTGATAAAGAGTAGTTATAGTTTTCAGGCATCTTTTTAAATACAATTTAAGATGGCAGGCATAACTTCATTTAACTGTGTTCCTGTATAGAAATTTGTTTGATTATGTAAGAATAAAAGCATTTGCATCGTGCCATAAAAAGCGTAGTCTGAAAAAGAGATACTGTAGAGGCTACAACTGTATTGCTTTACCTTTATTTCAAGGCTGAATTACTTCAAGAAGTTAGCTGCACCAGTTGACGACTACATACCGATTGCTCACCGTAAAAAAAGGAACCAAGAAAAACCGGAAGTAAGCGCTGCTTTCAAAACCTGGTTGGCGAGGAAAACTGCCGAGATAGAAGAAGCCGAAGAAACATCAACATCAATGGAGAACTTTAATGAGAGCGAATCAGAGGAAGATAAGATGGTTGAGTTTAATAAACGAGTTAGAAAGAAGAACAGAGATGACATCCGGCGCACTAGAAGTATAACTCCCGGAAACAGACCAATGATGGACGTGATTGAGTTCGGGAGTACGCAATACGGAGACGGACAAAATCCTCCCGCTGAACAAAACATTTCTGCTTACAGGGAATGGCGGAGAAAGAAGCGAGGGTACCTTATAGATGTACCGAAAACGAAGTCAGCCAATGATTTAATGCTTGAGAGGAGGAAGTTGGAAGAGAAGAGACAAAAGCTTTTAATGAATGCAATCTCGTACGAGGAATGGATGGACCATACGGAGGAGAGGAAATTGCTGATCAAGCAGATTCTACAAGCTGATCGCGAAGAAATGAAAAAGCTTGAAGAAGAAAAATTTAAATATAAGCAGAGAATGTTTTCTTTTGACACTTGGAAAGAAAAGCTTTACAAGAGAGGGAAAGAAGACAAAAAGCGAAAAGAGATACAAAAGAAATACGATGAAGATATGTTGAAGGAAAAAATACAGGCCGGGAAAAGCACTGCGGCTGTGCCATTTGACGAGTGGTTGAAGAAGAAGCGTTCGACAATGTCAAAAGAACAGGACACTGACAGACAGAGAAAAAGTAACTTTGAATATAGTGCTAAATCTACCACATCTCTACATAAAGGTACCCAGAAGGATGGCTCGACTGGGCCTGCATTTGCTTACAAAGACTTGATGTCAACGAAGAATAAGGACACCGGTGTTGATGTACGTTTCAAGACGAATGAGTCTTTAGAAAATACGAAAAGTACCCCGACAATTGCTACATAATTAGTTATACACCGGAGTAAAATATTAGCTCGCCATTGTCGTCTGTATACTGAAAAACCTGTTTTTAGTGCACACATTTAAACGTTTTGAAAGTGGAACCAAAACTCTTTGTGCATATAAAAAGCCTAAGAGATTTTATGTTTTGATCTGAGTTTAGAAGCATTAAGTTACTATGTTTTGTGCAAATAAATTAAAGAATTATGCTATTTAGGAAAGATAAAATTTTGTTATTGAGAAAAGATTACATTATGAATATATGCCTAAGCACAAGACTGCCATCCGTCTAATTTACATATCATTAACATGAACAAGCAATTCAAACAATATATACTATATTAAAAACATTCTTTTGCTAATTCAAAACGACAGCTTTTCAGACAGGATAATAAGACCTCCAGTGTCATGTTTGAAAAATTTAATTCACATTATCCAAACTTCTGTCAGGATCGTGATAACACCATTGCGTACGCTACCTGACACCTACCAAATTCGGTAAAAATCTGACGAGGTGTCTGAATTAGCAATAAAACACATTGAGACCAATAAAGTAGATTTACATCATTTAGTGAGAGATATTGTTACCATTTTAATGTGTTATTTTAGACAAACCATCGCTAGTTTAGGCTTAAATATGTAAATAGTACCTTATCTGACCATCTCCATGCCAAAATTCGTAAAAACTTCTGATACGATCTGAAAATTATAATTCGGTGACACCAAGACTCGTTTATTTCCCGGCTGCCCAAAGAACAGTGCAAGGTAATTAATCATGCACGAAATTAATTAAGAAGATAATTAAAAAACGGACAAAAATTTTTTGTCGGAATATTGAAACCTGGTTTTACTAGATAATGTAATACATAATGAAAAACATTAATACATACAATAGTTTCAAACAGAAAAAAATGATACTGATATAAATCATTTAGGAAATACTCTCTGGTTAATCTTATAAAGTCTTGATGCAGAATTTCTAAGAGCTCACGTGTAATCTCGGTTACTATTTGCCTTCTCTTAAAGAACTGGTAACTTTGTTTGTTTGTTTTTTTTTTTTTCCTGTAAAAAATCGTATTTCAAAAAGAAATGTATCTGATTTGGTCATAGATCTTCTTCAAGTTAGTAAAATATTTGCAAATGGTCATCCTCTAACCTTATGATTGTTATTCATAATAGTTTAATTACTGTTAAATGTCGTTGTTCTTTTAGCTTAATGACAGTGGAGGAGTCGTTAAAAATGAAAAGAATAAATTTAAAGTTTTATATGTTTCGAAGCCAGTAAATTAAATCTAAACAAGACGCAATCACCGCCACATATTCACATAGCAAACGTTCAAACTTCAGGTAGCCAGTGGGAAGGCTTTCCGTTTCTCTGAATCCATCTACAGAAGATATAAAATAAGTTCTAACAACTTGTAGCAATATTCATGGATTCCGAATCAGCTGCGGTAATCTTTTCGCCATTTCTCAAATAATACAGAGAAAGATAACGCCATGATCACGGCATTCTATTATAATTGTTTATTATATCATGTGTATAAGCAATATTGCTGTGACAGGCACAGTTTATATAAAATAAATTATTAATTATATGCAATGTGATGCGAACATCTAAAAACATCGTTTCGATATATATATAGTGTTTTTTTCTGTTTCTTTTGTATAAGGAAAAACATCTTTACAATTTTGTACCACTTTTTGCACAATAACAAAATTGTTGAGCCTACTGGGCGTTTCAAGTGATTGTATTAATTTGCATTCTGTAAGAAGACGCCTATCTCTTGCACCTCACGGCCGCTACGGGAGGGCGGCACCTCTGACCTGCTACGGATGCATGATATTTGTTGTTATCTGTTTCAAACTGTGAAACTTTAGACTCAGTTATACAACTTTTACAATACACGCACAATACCCGACATAACTCTTCCTTTAAGAAGACAAACTTTAGGTAGAAATAGTTTAAGACAATACGGTATGATGGACTTAATCATGGTCCCGAAAAACTTTAGTTAGCAGTAGTTTGACACAAAACAGAATGTTGGCCTTAAACTATACGACTTAAGTAATATGTAGTTTTTAAACAAAACAGAATGATGGCCTTAAACTATACGACTGAAGTAATATGTAGTTTTTAAACAAAACAGAATGATGGCCTTAAACTATACGACTGAAGTAAGCTGTAGTTTTTAAACAAAACAGAATGATGGCCTTAAACTATACGACTTAAGTAATATGTAGTTTTAGACAAAACAGAATGATGGCCTTAAACTATACGACTTAAGTAATATGTAGTTTTTAAACAAAACAGAATGATGGCCTTAAACTATACGACTGAAGTAAGCTGTAGTTTTTAAACAAAACAGAATGATGGCCTTAAACTATACGACTTAAGTAATATGTAGTTTTAGACAAAACAGAATGATGGCCTTAAACTATACGACTTAAGTAATATGTAGTTTTAGACAAAACAGAATGATGCCCTTAAACTATACGGTTTAAGTTAGCAGTAGTTTAAGACCATACAGAATGAAAGACATAAACGACACGACTTAAGTTAGCAGTAGTTTAAGACCATAGAGAATGATGGACAGAAACAATATGACTTAAGTTAGCAGTTGGTAGTTTTAGACCATAGAGAATGATGGACAGAAACAATATTACTTAGGTTAGCAGTTGGTAGTTTTAGACCATACAGAATGAAGGACAAAAACGATACGACTTAAGTTAGCAGTAGTTTTAGACAAAATAAATGATGGCCTTAAACGATATGATTTACGATAACTGTCGTTTTAGATAATGCAGTATGATAGACATAAACAAAAATATTTTAGTTAGCAGAATTTTTAGACAATACAGAATGTTAGACATAAACGAGAAGTCTTGAGGAAGCAATAGTTTTAGACAATACAGAATGTTAGACATAAACAAAAAAGACTTTAGTTAGCACTATTTTTAGACAAGTCTCAAGTTAGCAATAGTTTTAGACAATGCAGAATGTTAGACATAAACAAAAAAGACTTTAGTTAGCACTATTTTTAGACAAGTCTCAAGTTAGCAATAGTTTTAGACAATACAGAATGTTAGACATAAACAAAAAAGGCTTTAGTTAGCACTATTTTTAGACAAGTCTCAAGTTAGCAATAGTTTTTGACAATGCAGAATGTTGGACATAAACGAGAAGTCTTAAGTTAGCAATAGTTTTAGACAATACAGAATGTTCGACATAAATGAGAAGTCTAAAGTTACCAGTAGTTTTAAACAATGCAGAATGCTGAACTTAAATGAGAAGTATTAAGTTACCAATAGTTTAACCAAACAGTATGTTGGACATTAAACGACAATATTTCAGTAAGCAGTAGTTTTAGACAATACAGTGTGATGATCATAAACGAGAAGACGTTAGTTAGGAGTAGTTGTAGACAATACAGTGTGATGAATATAAACGAGAAGACAGTAGTTAGGGGTAGTTTTAGACAATACAGTGTAATGGCAAAAATGAGAAGAATACAGTGTGATGGCCATAAACAAGAAGACCTTAGTTAGCGGTAGTTTTAGACAATACAGTGTGACGGTAATTAACGAGAAAATACAGTGTGATGGCCACAGGCGAAAAGACTTTGGTTAGCCGTAAATTTAGACAATACAGTGTGATGGCCATAGACGAGGAAAATTCAGTTAGCAATAGTTTGAAACAATACAGTGTGATGAATAAAAACGAGAACAATTTAGTAAGCGGTAGTTCTAGACAATACAATGTGAAGGCCATTAAAGAGAAGAATTTAGTTAGCAGTAGTTTTAGACAATACAATGTGATGAATATGAACGAGAAGAATTTAGTTAGCGGTAGTTTTAGACAATACAGTGTGATGGCCATAAACGAGGAGACTTTAGTTAGCAGAGTTTTAGACAATGCAGTGTGACGGCCATAACCTAGGAGAATTTTGTTAGCGATAATTTTTAAACATTACAGTGTAATAGCCATAAACGAGAAGAATTTAGTTAGCGGTAGTTTTAGACAATACAGTGTGATGGCCATAAATGAAAGTCTTAAGATAGTGGTAGTTTTAGATAATTCAGTGTGATGGCCATAAACGAGAAGATTTAGTTAGCGGTAGTTTTAGACAATACAGTGTGATGGCCATAATCGAGAAGATTTAGTTAGCGGTAGTTTTAAACAATACAGTGTGATGGCCATAATCGAGAAGATTTAGTTAGCGGTAGTTTTAGACAATACAGTGTGGTGAATATAAACGAGAATAATTTAGTTAGAGGTAGTTTTAGACAATACAGTGTGATGGCCATAAATGAGAAGTCTTTAGTTAGCGGTAGTTTTAGATAATTCAGTGTGATGGCCATTTACGAGAAGAATTTAGTTTACGATAACTTTAGCCAATACAGTCTGATATCCAAAAACGAGGAGAATATAGTTAGTGGTAGTTTTAGACAATACAGTGTGATGAATATAAACGGAATTTAGTTACGATAGTTTATGATAATACAGTGTGATGAATATAAACGAGAATTTAGATACGATAGTTTGTGATAATACAGTGTGATGAATATAAACGAGAATTTAGATACGATAGTTTTAGACAATACAGTGTGATGAAAATAAACGAGAATTTAGATACGATAATTTTAGACAATACAGTGTGATGAATATAAACGAGAAGAATTTAGTTAGCAGTAGTTTTAGACAATACAGTGTGATGAATATAAACGAGAATTTAGTTACGATAGTTTTAGATAATACAGTGTGATGAATATAAACGAGAAGAATTTAGTTAGCAATGGTTTGAGACAATACAGTGCGATGAATAAAATCGAGAAGAATTTAGTTAGCGATAGTTTTAGCCAATACAGTGTGATGTCCATAAACGAGGAGAATTTAGTTAGTGGTAATTTTAGACAAAACAGTGTGATGAATATAAATGAGAAGAATTTAATTAGCAGTAGTTTTAGACAATACAGTGTGATGGCCATAATCGAGAAGATTTAGTTAGTGGTAGTTTTAGACAATTAAGTGTGACGGCAATAAACGAGAAGAATTTAGTTAGCGGTAGTTTTAGACAATACAGTGTGATGAATATAAACGAGAAGAATTTAGTGAGCGGTAGTTTTAGACAATACAGTGTGAAAAAAATAAACGAGAAGAATTAAGTTAGTGGTAGTTTTAGACAATACAGTGTGACGAATATAAACGAGAAGAATTTAGTTAGCGGTAGTTTAAGACAATACAGTGTGATGAATATAAACGAGAAGAATTAAGTTAGTGGTAGTTTTAGACAATACAGTGTGATGAATATAAACGAGAATTAAGTTACGATAGTTTTAGACAATACAGTATGATGAATATAAACGAGAAGAATTTAGTTAGCAGTAGTTTTAGACAATACAGTGTGATGAATATAATTGAGAAGAATTAAGTTAGCAGTAGTTTTAGACAATACAGTGTGACGGCAATTAACGAGAAAATACAGTGTGATGGCCACAGACGAGAAGACTTTGGTTAGCGGTAAATTTAGACAATACATTGTGATGGACATAAACGAGGAAACTTTAGTTAGCGGTAGTTTTAGACAATAAAGTGTGACGGCGATAAACGAGAAGATTTTAGTTAGCGGTAGTTTTAGACAATACAGTGTGATGAATATAAACGAGAAGAATTTAGTAAATGGTAGTTTTAGACAATGCAGTGTGATGAATATAAATGAGAAGAATTTAGTTTACGATAACTTTAGCCAATACAGTCTGATATCCAAAAACGAGGAGAATATAGTTAGTGGTAGTTTTAGACAATACAGTGTGATGAATATAAACGGAATTTAGTTACGATAGTTGATGATAATACAGTGTGATGAATATAAACGAGAATTTAGATACGATAGTTTATGATAATACAGTGTGATGAATATAAACGAGAATTTAGATACGATAGTTTTAGACAATACAGTGTGATGAATATAAACGAGAATTTAGATACGATAGTTTTAGACAATACAGTGTGATGAATATAAACGAGAAGAATTTAGTTAGCAGTAGTTTTAGACAATACAGTGTGATGAATATAAACGAGAATTTAGTTACGATAGTTTTAGATAATACAGTGTGATGAATATAAACGAGAAGAATTTAGTTAGCAATGGTTTGAGACAATACAGTGCGATGAATAAAATCGAGAAGAATTTAGTAAGCGATAGTTTTAGCCAATACAGTGTGATGTCCATAAACGAGGAGAATTTAGTTAGTGGTAGTTTTAGACAAAACAGTGTGATGAATATAAATGAGAAGAATTTAATTAGTAGTAGTTTTAGACAATACAGTGTGATGGCCATAATCGAGAAGATTTAGTTAGTGGTAGTTTTAGACAATTAAGTGTGACGGCAATAAACGAGAAGAATTTAGTTAGCAGTAGTTTTAGACAATACAGTGTGATGAATATAAACGAGAAGAATTTAGTGAGCGGTAGTTTAAGACAATACAGTGTGAAAAAAATAAACGAGAAGAATTAAGTTAGTGGTAGTTTTAGACAATACAGTGTGACGAATATAAACGAGAAGAATTTAGTTAGCGGTAGTTTAAGACAATACAGTGTGATGAATATAAACGAGAAGAATTAAGTTAGTGGTAGTTTTAGACAATACAGTGTGATGAATATAAACGAGAATTAAGTTACGATAGTTTTAGACAATACAGTATGATGAATATAAACGAGAAGAATTTAGTTAGCAGTAGTTTTAGACAATACAGTGTGATGAATATAATTGAGAAGAATTAAGTTAGCAGTAGTTTTAGACAATACAGTGTGACGGCAATTAACGAGAAAATACAGTGTGATGGCCACAGACGAGAAGACTTTGGTTAGCGGTAAATTTAGACAATACATTGTGATGGACATAAACGAGGAAACTTTAGTTAGCGGTAGTTTTAGACAATAAAGTGTGACGGCGATAAACGAGAAGATTTTAGTTAGCGGTAGTTTTAGACAATACAGTGTGATGAATATAAACGAGAAGAATTTAGTAAGTGGTAGTTTTAGACAATGCAGTGTGATGAATATAAATGAGAAGAATTTAGTTAGTGGTAGTCTTAGACAATACAGTGTGATGAATATAAACGAGAATTTAGTTACGATAGTTTTAGACAATACAGTGCGATGAATAAAATCGAGAAGAATTTAGTTAGCGATAGTTTTAGCCAATACAGTGTGATGTCCATAAACGAGGAGAATTTAGTTAGTGGTAGTTTTAGACAAAACAGTGTGATGAATATAAACAAGAATTTAGTTAGTGGTAGTTTTAGACAATACAGTGTGATGAATATAAATGAGAAGAATTTAATTAGCAGTAGTTTTAGACAATACAGTGTGATGGCCATAATCGAGAAGATTTAGTTAGTGGTAGTTTTAGACAATTAAGTGTGACGGCAATAAGCGAGAAGAATTTAGTTAGCGGTAGTTTTAGACAATACAGTGTGATGAATATAAACGAGAAGAATTTAGTGAGCGGTAGTTTTAGACAATACAGTGTGATAAAAATAAACGAGAAGAATTAAGTTAGTGGTAGTTTTAGACAATACAGTGTGACGAATATAAACGAGAAGAATTTAGTTAGCGGATGTTTAAGACAATACAGTGTGATGAATATAAACGAGAAGAATTAAGTTAGTGGTAGTTTTAGACAATACAGTGTGATGAATATAAACGAGAATTTAGTTACGATAGTTTTAGACAATACAGTATGATGAATATAAACGAGAAGAATTTAGTTAGCAGTAGTTTTAGACAATACAGTGTGATGAATATAATTGAGAAGAATTAAGTTAGCAGTAGTTTTAGACAATACAGTGTGACGGCAATTAACGAGAAAATACAGTGTGATGGCCACAGACGAGAAGACTTTGGTTAGCGGTAAATTTAGACAATACATTGTGATGGACATAAACGAGGAAACTTTAGTTAGCGGTAGTTTTAGACAATAAAGTGTGACGGCGATAAACGAGAAGATTTTAGTTAGCGGTAGTTTTAGACAATACAGTGTGATGAATATAAACGAGAAGAATTTAGTAAATGGTAGTTTTAGACAATGCAGTGTGATGAATATAAATGAGAAGAATTTAGTTTACGATAACTTTAGCCAATACAGTCTGATATCCAAAAACGAGGAGAATATAGTTAGTGGTAGTTTTAGACAATACAGTGTGATGAATATAAACGGAATTTAGTTACGATAGTTGATGATAATACAGTGTGATGAATATAAACGAGAATTTAGATACGATAGTTTATGATAATACAGTGTGATGAATATAAACGAGAATTTAGATACGATAGTTTTAGACAATACAGTGTGATGAATATAAACGAGAATTTAGATACGATAGTTTTAGACAATACAGTGTGATGAATATAAACGAGAAGAATTTAGTTAGCAGTAGTTTTAGACAATACAGTGTGATGAATATAAACGAGAATTTAGTTACGATAGTTTTAGATAATACAGTGTGATGAATATAAACGAGAAGAATTTAGTTAGCAATGGTTTGAGACAATACAGTGCGATGAATAAAATCGAGAAGAATTTAGTAAGCGATAGTTTTAGCCAATACAGTGTGATGTCCATAAACGAGGAGAATTTAGTTAGTGGTAGTTTTAGACAAAACAGTGTGATGAATATAAATGAGAAGAATTTAATTAGTAGTAGTTTTAGACAATACAGTGTGATGGCCATAATCGAGAAGATTTAGTTAGTGGTAGTTTTAGACAATTAAGTGTGACGGCAATAAACGAGAAGAATTTAGTTAGCAGTAGTTTTAGACAATACAGTGTGATGAATATAAACGAGAAGAATTTAGTGAGCGGTAGTTTAAGACAATACAGTGTGAAAAAAATAAACGAGAAGAATTAAGTTAGTGGTAGTTTTAGACAATACAGTGTGACGAATATAAACGAGAAGAATTTAGTTAGCGGTAGTTTAAGACAATACAGTGTGATGAATATAAACGAGAAGAATTAAGTTAGTGGTAGTTTTAGACAATACAGTGTGATGAATATAAACGAGAATTAAGTTACGATAGTTTTAGACAATACAGTATGATGAATATAAACGAGAAGAATTTAGTTAGCAGTAGTTTTAGACAATACAGTGTGATGAATATAATTGAGAAGAATTAAGTTAGCAGTAGTTTTAGACAATACAGTGTGACGGCAATTAACGAGAAAATACAGTGTGATGGCCACAGACGAGAAGACTTTGGTTAGCGGTAAATTTAGACAATACATTGTGATGGACATAAACGAGGAAACTTTAGTTAGCGGTAGTTTTAGACAATAAAGTGTGACGGCGATAAACGAGAAGATTTTAGTTAGCGGTAGTTTTAGACAATACAGTGTGATGAATATAAACGAGAAGAATTTAGTAAGTGGTAGTTTTAGACAATGCAGTGTGATGAATATAAATGAGAAGAATTTAGTTAGTGGTAGTCTTAGACAATACAGTGTGATGAATATAAACGAGAATTTAGTTACGATAGTTTTAGACAATACAGTGCGATGAATAAAATCGAGAAGAATTTAGTTAGCGATAGTTTTAGCCAATACAGTGTGATGTCCATAAACGAGGAGAATTTAGTTAGTGGTAGTTTTAGACAAAACAGTGTGATGAATATAAACGAGAAGAATTTAGTGAGCGGTAGTTTAAGACAATACAGTGTGAAAAAAATAAACGAGAAGAATTAAGTTAGTGGTAGTTTTAGACAATACAGTGTGACGAATATAAACGAGAAGAATTTAGTTAGCGGTAGTTTAAGACAATACAGTGTGATGAATATAAACGAGAAGAATTAAGTTAGTGGTAGTTTTAGACAATACAGTGTGATGAATATAAACGAGAATTAAGTTACGATAGTTTTAGACAATACAGTATGATGAATATAAACAAGAAGAATTTAGTTAGCAGTAGTTTTAGACAATACAGTGTGACGGCAATTAACGAGAAAATACAGTGTGATGGCCACAGACGAGAAGACTTTGGTTAGCGGTAAATTTAGACAATACATTGTGATGGACATAAACGAGGAAACTTTAGTTAGCGGTAGTTTTAGACAATAAAGTGTGACGGCGATAAACGAGAAGATTTTAGTTAGCGGTAGTTTTAGACAATACAGTGTGATGAATATAAACGAGAAGAATTTAGTAAGTGGTAGTTTTAGACAATGCAGTGTGATGAATATAAATGAGAAGAATTTAGTTAGTGGTAGTCTTAGACAATACAGTGTGATGAATATAAACGAGAATTTAGTTACGATAGTTTTAGACAATACAGTGCGATGAATAAAATCGAGAAGAATTTAGTTAGCGATAGTTTTAGCCAATACAGTGTGATGTCCATAAACGAGGAGAATTTAGTTAGTGGTAGTTTTAGACAAAACAGTGTGATGAATATAAACAAGAATTTAGTTAGTGGTAGTTTTAGACAATACAGTGTGATGAATATAAATGAGAAGAATTTAATTAGCAGTAGTTTTAGACAATACAGTGTGATGGCCATAATCGAGAAGATTTAGTTAGTGGTAGTTTTAGACAATTAAGTGTGACGGCAATAAGCGAGAAGAATTTAGTTAGCGGTAGTTTTAGACAATACAGTGTGATGAATATAAACGAGAAGAATTTAGTGAGCGGTAGTTTTAGACAATACAGTATGATGAATATAAACGAGAAGAATTAAGTTAGTGGTAGTTTTAGACAATACAGTGTGACGAATATAAACGAGAAGAATTTAGTTAGCGGATGTTTAAGACAATACAGTGTGATGAATATAAACGAGAAGAATTAAGTTAGTGGTAGTTTTAGACAATACAGTGTGATGAATATAAACGAGAATTTAGTTACGATAGTTTTAGACAATACAGTATGATGAATATAAACGAGAAGAATTTAGTTAGCAGTAGTTTTAGACAATACAGTGTGATGAATATAATTGAGAAGAATTAAGTTAGCAGTAGTTTTAGACAATACAGTGTGACGGCAATTAACGAGAAAATACAGTGTGATGGCCACAGACGAGAAGACTTTGGTTAGCGGTAAATTTAGACAATACATTGTGATGGACATAAACGAGGAAACTTTAGTTAGCGGTAGTTTTAGACAATAAAGTGTGACGGCGATAAACGAGAAGATTTTAGTTAGCGGTAGTTTTAGACAATACAGTGTGATGAATATAAACGAGAAGAATTTAGTAAGTGGTAGTTTTAGACAATGCAGTGTGATGAATATAAATGAGAAGAATTTAGTTAGTGGTAGTCTTAGACAATACAGTGTGATGAATATAAACGAGAATTTAGTTACGATAGTTTTAGACAATACAGTGTGATGAATATAAACGAGAAAAATTTAGTTAGCAGTAGTTTTAGACAATGCAGTGTGATGAATATAAACGAGAAGATTTTAGTTAGCAGTAGTTTTAGACAATACAGTGTGACGGCAATTAACGAGAAAATACAGTGTGATGGCCACAGACGAGAAGACTTTGGTTAGCGGTAAATTTAGACAATACATTGTGATGGACATAAACGAGGAAACTTTAGTTAGCGGTAGTTCTAGACAATACAGTGTGATGGCAATAAACGAGAAGAATACAGTGTGATGGCCACAGACGAGAAGACTTTAATTAGCGGTCGTTTTAGACAATTCAGAATATCGGACATAAACATGATAAAGTTCACGAAACGACCGTGAAAGTGGTATAAATAGCAGAATAGTCTTGCAAAAGTTCCTGTAGGAAATATTTACATTCAGAATATTTTGGCATGTCTGTGCTGTATCTAAGGGTCGTGTTTGAAACACATAACGTAACAACTTGAAAACAAAGTCGGTTTTGAAAAATAAAAAAACATAATATCTTAACTGTATTCCTAATTTAATCTATATTATCGTTTCAGAAATAACAGTACCTGTTGGTTCATTTTTACGTTCTGGAATATACTTTCCATATTGTTCAGAAAACGAGAGTGTAAGAATTCGCTGTCAAAGTTTTGGTGTTGACTGTGAAAGAACGGGCATGCAAATACAGGAACGGGAAGATACATAATAATGTTAACAAACAATGCAACATTGGATTGAGGATACAGTTACTGATTCCACGTCGAAATACGATACCATACCTGTCATTTTTCTGTATGAAAGTATAATTTAAAATTATCTTTATGAGATATGTCATTTGGTAGCATTAAAATGATGATATCTAACAAGGATCTACAATGTTAGACACATCGTGTGAAATTTCACCCCACCCACATTTCGTTTTGCAGTGTGATGCGAAATTATCATTGCAAAGCCTCTAATCCCATGTGATTTATCACTTGTGTATGCAAATAAGGTTAGAATTGCAGTTTGGACAAAAGAAAAATAGGCTGCACAGATTTCCAGCTTTTTGTGCTTAAAAAATGATTGATGAATTTCGATTTTGTTGACAAGCATATGAGCGAACTGTATTAGAAAAGGCTATATCAGTTATGTTTTACAGGTAGAGTGTTTGGGACTGTCTGTACCCGAAGATCAGATGCACACATTTCAACGCCCTACAGTTAATATTCTCTGTCGATAGCCGTGATTTTTTAAAAGCAAGTAGTAACATACATGCACCGTTGCTGAAGATTTCGAAAAACCAGAACTGATTAAAGAGGAATACCCCAGAACTTTAGAGCATTGCATTTCTTTTAAAAATCGAAAGTAAAAAACGTAAAAAATTCCAGGTAAAACTGGTAAACTGAATGCATAAATTTTAATTATTATATAGAGAGTTGTGTTGTTGTTGTACAATTTTGGGTGGATAATCATTTATTATAAAAAAAGGAACACTTTCTTAGTGTCTATGTTTGAACATATTTTCTTCTTTACATTTTCAAAAAAAAAAAGAAAAAAGAAGAAGAAAAAACAACAACAACATACATATGCAGCAGATCGCGAATTTTTGCCAAGTGCGTAGAGAAAAACAACAACTGGCATTTGTCACTGGAGTCCAGGTCACATCTGATTTCTTCTTGGGTCACAAAGTCACTGTTTTACGCTGCATGTACTTCTATAACGTTCACCAATATCATCACAGTTCTCACTCGCTTTCTGTTCGTGAGGAATTGAAAGCAGTTTGTTACAAATAGCTTAAACCTTTTGTCTGCTGTGAAATAGTTATCGTTTAGACAATAACAACAACAACAACAAAATTTCGGGACCTGTTTCAAGCGTTGGACTGATAGATTTTACTGAAATTAGAATAAATTGTGTAGCGGCAATGATTTGTTGATGCTGACCATGCAAACAACCTGAAGACGAAAGGGATTTTCTGTACGTTTTTTGTACACTTGTGACAGAATTGGATATCAAATCGTAAGAATTTAAAACAGTGATAGTAAATTAAATACTTTGTATATGTTTATACCATACTATCTTGAAGTTACGATAAAAAACTCTGTATCAGTTTAGCAGACAAATTGAATGTCCCGTCCTGTTCTAGTTAAAAGACAGGGTATGCTGTACTAGACCTTACGCCGGTCAGTTACCAAATAAATGAAGTTTTTCATCTTTTAACTGATCTAAAAAAAATCATATACTCCATAGTGTATAAAATTTCCCTTGAAAAATAAGTCTTACTTATAATTTTTTACGTGCATATCTTTATTGAGAAAGGCCTGCTGGTGTTTATAATTATCGTCTAAATTAATATGGTTAGCATGTTACCACAAGGTGATTTATTTATATTTCACTGAATAGTTTTCTATAAGCAGGGTTACGCGTTTGTAGCCCAAGTCGCATTTTAAACAAATCAAAACAAGCCAGAGAATAAGTTATCTGGCGCCGAACCCCCGACGCGAACATCTCACTTCTACCTCATATACGACAAAAATTCAACAAATATGTGAATACCCAATACGGCCAGTGAACAAATTGAAAACATAACTCCATCAAAAACGGATAAAGAGTTAATTCTATTTAAGAAAGATTGTCAGTTTGTGTATAAAGATGATTGATAGGGAGTTTCAGAACGCAGATTTAGTTTAATGTGATTAAAGCATATGGACAAATGTGCCCTGAACAAATTAAATAGATACTTCTCCTTTACATATTCCAGTAACGGTGTTCTGAATGCATGCCCTAGCACGTCGGCTTGCCGGTCATTTGTCAGATCTCAGCGTCCAGTTTTGGCACGCCTTCAAATGGCTATTAAAATGATGAGAAACTGTCATCTCTCAGTTATTATAATAAGCTGGGTATTGGAACATATCATCAACCGCCATTAGCATTCATGACGAGGAAGAAATATAAACCTCAAATACAAAAAAATCGCATTTAGAACACATTTACCGGTTTGCATTACCACTGTAAAGTTGTATAATGCACTTTGCCAAAGACAACATACTTGATAATGAAGCTGCTACCATGTTTATTTATTTTTCTGAAAGGACATATGAATGAACAAAGACCACTGAACCGGTTCTAAATATTCAAAAAATGAAAGAAAGAAAGTATAAAAAGAAAACACACAATCAAATAAAGAACAGTAAGCATATTTCTGCATTAAAGAAATGTAAATTCAAATATATACGACAATATAAATTATTATACTGCCTAATCACGTAAACAAAAAGCAAATTTTCGCAGCAAAAACGACATCACGTGTAGACAGATGTCATAAAAATATCAGACAAACAAGAAAATAATAGATTAACATTTTTATCATTGTTATCGCGAAAGTTATCAACACAGTTATCATTATTATAATGACTGTAATAATTATCATTGAAAATTATCAAAATTATTTCCAAATTATTTTCTTAGATTATTTTGCATCTTATTCTTATCTTGTGTTGGATTGGTCACTTGTTGCTGATTTAATCGTATAGCTACACTGTTGTCGATGTAAATAGTTTGACGACAGGAAATAGCAAAACTATCTTATTAGAATTTTACTCGGAAATGTAGTGATTGCTTACTGTGACATAGGCTCTGTTCTTTGCGCATGCGCATAAAAAACAAACTTGTTCAGTGAGACTGCACTTTTTTAGAGCAGTGCGAAGAATCGAACTTGTAAATCACTTCAAATTTGTTTGACTTAATATATTCGAGCTTCCCATCGATAAGTTTTTTTAAGTAATCACTAAAATTTGATCACAGATGGCACTCGTTCCATGTCTCTTCAAATACGATGAAAATAGATGTATTTGTTTAGCCGATGTAACACTAAATATCAAAGGCTTTTACAAGTGGTCACGTAGCTAGGTTTGTCCAGACGAACAAAATCCAAAATGGCGCCATCTTACGGAATCAATGACTCTTATTTATCTTGTTAACAATTTATTATCTTTTTACCATGGTGTGAAATAGCTGTAATTGATTTCAAGTGATTTTCAAAATATACAACCATATCGATAACAAAATAGTTTCCCAGCACGAAGCACCGTGTTCTACATTTTTCACACAATGTTCGTATCTTTCATTTTTTTCAAGTGGCAAATTTACAAAATTTGACCAGGGAATGTACAACTTGATTCTTAAATGATACAAACCCATATGTCAACGCGCGACTGTTTGTGACACGGGATACACATTTATTTGCCAAAAGACACAACAATGTTTTTGTACCAGCACGCACTAACTTTTCTGAAGAAGGATTGCTTTGGGGAGATTAGGCGAGTTAATGGAAAAGCTCTGAGTTGAGTGGATCTTTTTTACAAACTTTAGAAAAGTTTAAAATAACAATCAAATTTCAGCAAGCAAACAGGATTAGCAGACAAATAAACAAATCTAGTGTCGTGTGTATTCAGGATTTCGTCTCATATCAAGAACTGATATCTGTAATCCATGTATAATTCGCGAGTTTTACCATTTTCATTTTTTGATTGATAGTTATGATAGAAATGCCAGGGAAATTTTGACTTGATACTATGAGAAACGACGTTCAAGTAGAATCATTTTTACCTTTTACAGATGGCACATTGTTGTCTTAGCGCTCCAACTATTTTACTTGAACTTTCACTTGTATATTTGTTTCAGCATTTTGCTCGAAAAATGCTAAATCATCGTTAATTACAGTTTTTTGAGCGTTCGCATTTTTGACGAAAAAGAATGGATGCCAACGGATAGGGTTACAAGTTATCTGGTATCCCTCCTTTTAATTTCTGAATTTTGCACCAAGAGAATATTTTATAATTATATCACTGTTTTATTTTTTATTTTTTTATTTTTTTTATGTATCGTGATTTAGCTCTTGAACAAGGATATATCTTAGGATATGGTAATATGTCATCTGATATACTGGGTCCATTAGAATTCCTGAAAAGTTATTGAAGACACCAAGGTCGCTTGATGCCTGACGGTAACACTAGCGTTCGAGTTGTTGTTGTTGTTTTGTGTGTGTGTGTTGGGGGAGGGGGGGCCTTGGGGTGGGGGGATGAGAGGTTCGAATACAGCTTCAACAATACTATCGCATCATTTACGGCATTAGGAATAAACCTTGTAGCGTTGGGGAGAAAGTATCGATGCTATATACTGAGCATAAAAAAACATGATCACCACGCACTGAATCCAGCGCTGTCGATGTAGCAGTGGTCACCACTCACTGAATCAAGCGCTGTCGATGTAGCAGTAGTCACCGCTCACTGAATCGAGCGCTGTCGATGTAGCAGTGGTCACCACGCACTGAATCTAGCGCTGTCGATGTAGCAGTGGTCACCACGCACTGAATCTAGCGCTGTCGATGTAGCAGCGGTCACCGCTCACTGAATCCAGCGCTGTCGATGTAGCAGTGGTCACAGCTCACTGAATCCAGCGCTGTCGATGTAGCAGTGGTCACCACGCACTGAATCCAGCGCTGTCGATGTAGCAGTGGTCACCACTCACTGAATCCAGCGCTGTCGATGTACCAGTGGTCACCACTCAGTGAATCCAGCGCTGTCGATGTACCAGTGGTCACCACTCACTGAATCCAGCGCTGTCGATGTAGCAGTGGTCACCACTCACTGAATCCAGCGCTGTCGATGTAGCAGTGGTCACCACTCACTGAATCCAGCGCTGTCTATGTAGCAGTGGGCATCCTGTGAGCATTCTATGCATATTGCTGATATTATGTGAAGTGAAGAAAATGCATCACTGCATTTTGAATGTAAAAATGTTACCAAAAATATGGACAGTGAAGTTATTTTTCTTGTACTACAGGTATAAGCGAAAGTATATTTTACTATAAAAATCTTTGCTGGAAAAAAAATCGCTACGTTCTACTGGAATAATTTTACACAACATGGATAGGTTTCTTATACCTTAGAAATGCTTGTTTTCTTTCATATAAAACAGTGGCAAATGCGCAATATCAAGTTTGAGATTACACTCTAGTTCGAGATCTCATAATAGTTTGAGATTTCACAATAGTTTGAGATCACACAATGTTTTGAGATTACACTCCAGTTTAAAACAGACAATAGTTTGAGATCACACAGAATTATTCTTTCTTATATGAATATTTCAGTTCATATTTCAGTTCATGGAGAATATCTTAGATACCTTTTTGGACCACATTCATCTCTGTGAAAAGAAATAAAAAAGTATGAATGATACTATTGTTTCGTTATCTTTCTGATGGAATGACTTTATATTTACTCATATTTTTAACGTTCGTTGTATGTTACCCGACCATCAGACGAGTTTAGTTTTCTAGGGGTTATAAGCTTTTATCTTTTGCTGTAAGGCAAAAACACTTGACAATATTTGATTACTTGTAGCGAACCACCATTCCTTCTGCTTACTTGAGACTAAAGTCAAACGGAGAAAATGACTGTGTATTAGTTATGGTCGAGATCTAATTTGGGCATTTTTGCCTATATATAAACTGACATAACGGTTTTTGATCCTTGGGAGCGGGTGTGGTCCAGTGGTAACGCGCTGGACTGGTATACCAGGGGTCCCGAGTTCGATCCCTGCTCCTCCACTAACATTATTAATAGTCTTTTGGATGAGACTTTAAACCGAGGTCCCATGTATCAGTGCTATACACTGAGCATGTAAAAGAACCACGAGTGTCTCTGGAATGGGATGCTTTCTGTATCTTGTTCTACCCCCACCACATAAAATAACTAATCTCTCCAGGTGGCGTCGGTCATATGGCCAACCGGTATCGACGATAAATAAGCTTAAATTGATTTTGATCCTTGCGTCGGACTCGTCTTGCGGGAGAAAGACTTAAGGTAAGAAGAAGCTGTGATGTAGGGGGAAACCTCGGACCTCGATTCCTAAGGTGACAGGTTCAAATCCGACGAGGTCTCCTTATTCAGCGTAGGAACATGTCACGCCTCTAGGAAGCAGCCGATAGTAAATACACATTTGAAATCGAGGTTAAATACATTAATCAAGGTAACAGGTTTAAAAAGTATTTAGAAAACAACAAGTAACATTCATTTTCTTTATTTTCAAATCGTGTTTTCAAAAAACCACCACACAGTTTTCAAGTGAAACAATTATCATATCACAATTGTTGGCTTTTGTGTTATCATTGCAACAAAAATCAAATATATCAGAAGACTAACTATAGACTTTATCCAAGCATTTGAGCAATAGACCATATTTTTGACTTGTTTTGTGGTCTTTCAGAGGACTTGGCATCTTGTTTAGAGTTAGATATATCAATGTTCGAGTTGTTTATTTCATCACTGTTCACTTTATCACTTGAACTTAAGATGTCGTCTTTGTTTTTATTGGCACTATTTACACATGTTGTTTCTGTCACTTTCAAAGGAGAAGGGCTTATATTTCTAGGGGAAATATGCCTTTCTAGATACACTTCAGTCCTTCCGTCAGGTGAGAACAGCCGTTGTGTGCATGTTTTCTCACCACTCCTGTCACACGCTACTTGTTCTTCGTTGTCCGAAATATCGGATATGTCCGAAACTGAGATTTTAACCGCACTTTCGGAATCCGAATCGGAGAAACGACTGCAAAGACTGTCATTCTGAGGGCTTGTTTCTAGAAGAAAACATAAGAAAATCGAATCAATTTTAATAGGTAAAGAAAATCAATTCATCAAATAACAGTTTCGTTACTCTGGTAACGAAAAAGTGTTTACAAATTAAAGGAGAAATGCTTATCGAGCCGTTTTAACTTGTATGTTTATTTTAAATGTTCAACTTCAGGCATCATATTATGAAAACAATTTCCATAGAAATATTAACTGCCATTAACAAGCAATAAACAGAATGGATAATAAAAGAACTCAGTTTGTACTTACCATTGGCATCGATATCTGATAAGTCGAGACCCTTGCCATCTACCTTTGCTTCTTTCTTCAGCCTTCTTCGAGCATTGGCAAACCACGTGGACACTTGTGTCAAGGTCATCTGCGATATGATTGCTAACATCACCTTTTCGCCTTTTGTAGGATAGGGATTCTTCCTGTGTTGATACAGCCACGCCTTCAATGGTCCAGTAGCCTCTCTGTTGGTTGCCTTTCGTCGGGCTCCGTTTATGTCGAAAGGGTAACTAAAAATAGAACACGAATTTAAACTAACGCTCTATAATGACATCAAAATTTATCAACTTGTCCCTAACTACTTTTTAAGCTAAAATGATGATGACAACGATAAAATGATGATGACAACGATGACGACGATGATAATAAGAACAAAAAAACAGAAGAGAAAGGAATGTAGAAGAAGACAGATAGATAAGAAAAAATAGATAAAGAAGAAAAAAAGAGAAAAAGACACAGAATAGAACAAAAATACAATGATAACTGTAATGAATAAGAAGCTATCAGCTTCAGAAAACTTAAACATTAGATTTATAACAAGACACTATATACTCACAATGCTCCATATGGGTGTGTCGATGCGTGTTCCAGATAGTGTGGGTGCATGACCGGGGTGTGCATGCTCAAACTGGACCGGTGTTTCTCCAGAGAATGCTAAAAAATAGAACAAAAGGTTCATCAGTATTAGCGTTTCCGTGACAACGAATGTAATGCTTGTAATTTCTAAATTCAAATGTCAGAGTGAGTACATTTAATAGGTTAGAGTGAATAAGTACTGTCTGCTTTATGATAATATAGCTCTATAAAGCACACAGAAGACCTTGTGGGACTGAAAATTTTAGTATTTTTAAGTCCTTTCTGGGGATTTTCTTTTTAAATTTATGCCATCATTCAAAAATATTTACACGAGAAACAATTAATTTTATGATTCTTTTAATATTTCAAGATTATATCAGAAATATATTTTGATAATAAGTTACTTACTGTAGAGTAAAAAGCCGACGTCTTCTGTTCGTTAACAATGTTTCCTGCTGAAAATTTTTGGGTCTGGTGCTCTGGCAAGCTTGGGACCCGGGACAGGTAGGCGGGTACACCCGACTGTAGCTGGCACGAGCACACTGTTCTTCCAGTTAGGGGGTCAGCTAGAACAGGGTGTCCCGTGCTACAGCAGCGGGGTGTCGGGGCTAACGGGAAGTAAGTAGGAGATGATGACGTCATTGTCTGAAATTAAGAAAGGTTGCTGATGAAAACAAAAGACATAAGAACAGTGAAGAGACGTTTCGAAAATCGTCATATTTAAAAACTTAAAAAATTAGATTAGTTTTCAATTTCTTAAATGAATTAACATTGAACAGCCATTAGCCGTTGATGTACCATGAATGTTTATGACCGAATATTGCGCTCAAATAATTAAATGAGCAAAATAGCTTGAAATGTACCTGAATTTTACTATCCAAATGTGGTTCACTCAGTTTAATAAATTGTCCGTTTTAATAGAAACTCACTTAATCCGTCTTGTTGATACCAAAACAAATCACAACCTGTCCTTTATACCTATTCACTGTCATTTTATATTTCCACCATTTACAGCGAGACTAAAGTCAATCTCCTTATCCCTGACATCTGATTGGCTGTTCCGTTATCAATATTCATCCACCCGGTATCTCACTTTATCATTCATAAATCACACACAAAGTAACCTCAGCTCCTTGCCACGCCTCCGGCGCAACGGGTAAAGAACATGTTCTCTAACATCTGATAAGGAAAGTTACGGTCTAAACAAAAACAACAGCGTTAGCCTATCCGCGTAATAATGAAATAATGACTTATCCCCGTGGCGTTCGTCAAACAACAACGGACACGGGGAGCAGTAATTTATTTTGAAAAGTTAAATTGCATTTATCGATGTAAAGTTAATGGCTTAAGGGGTTGATTGTGTTTTGATTTAAATCTAAGAAACAGATACGGCGGATAGTGAAACAACATATGATATTATCCTTCAGTTTTGACAGATAATTATTAACCGCTAATAAGTTTAATATTTCATTGTCTTCAGAAATAATATTGTAAATCATGACACATGGCCATAAACGTGCTATAACTAATTGTAATCAATTTTAAATCTGAAAGTTCTGATCAGTACATCTGCTGAAATTGACATTACATTTTAAAAATACATTGAAAGAAATATAAGTACTGTTTTTCCTTGTTTTGGATATGTAATCTAATACACATATTTCCTATCATGTGAAATTTTACTAGAGGTACTGATTTCAGGACAAACAAATTCTATATTCCTTAATACTCAATTAAAAAAAGCATCCCCTTTTATAAAGTCACATCGGAATGACTGACTTAATATTTTCTAAATGAAGATGGTCAAATCGCTTTTTAATGGTTCCATTGAACAGTAAAAATTAATTTTACGTCAATGTCAAACACCACAGAGAGATATTTCGTTGAAAAGTTTATTTTATTTTATTTTGTCATAATTCAAGATTGGTAACTTTAAGCTAAAACAAAAAACAGCGTACCAAAGTCTATTTACAGTGGGTGAACATATAAATTTTAATGAAAATCGTTTAATTTATCAGTTTGAAATATCCGTATTAGACAGGTGTTGTGTCTGAATTTTATGGACGTTGAAAGGAATTTTTACGACTGCTAAATTCCACAGTTTGTTTTAACACTCCTTCGTGATATTTCTTTTTTCATTTTTTTTTTCTAACGGGCCAAGAAAACTCTACTTTCTAAATTAATATTAATAATTTCTGAGAGGAAAAAAGCATGCCGAAACTAAACAATAACTAATATTACAAAAAATGGTTTAAATAAACATCATGTTATATTGAACAAAAAACAGACGTCCTGAAAAAAAATCCAAATAAATCAGAGGAGAATTTTTAAATGTATGTACTGAATAATTTTTCGTCCAATTTTCTACAAAGTATTCTTCATCAAATTAGTCATCTTTTAAAGCTTTTTTTCCAGTCAATTTGGTGTTAAGGTGAGAAAAATTCAAAATTTTATCTTTTTTTTTCTTCGGTTATTTAGGGTAAATAAAACCTCGTTTCTAGGTGAAACCAATAAGTTCACAAAAACTTCTGGTGTTGGACAGCCTGTTTGAGAAATTTATTAATGCATAAATATACACATGTTTATTTCTTAGGTGTACTGAAAAAGGTCCAATATTTAGAATGTTTAGAAAGCCTGCATTTCATCATGCTTTGTTATTATTGTAAATTTGTGAAGAAATATATGGTGTTATATTTCGCCGATGAAAATTGTCCTGCGGTTTCGAACATTCAGATAAAGTTTCATTTTTATCTGTTTAAACGTTGTTTTCCCTTTATCGAAAGATCTTAAAAATTGTCATCTTTTATCAGAGGTCGCGCCCACAATTTATCTTTGCTCGCTTCTGTGCTAGATTTATGAAGTGGACAGAAGGGATGACACCCAAAATACGAGCTTGTGGGGTGATATATGGACCGCTAAACACTTGGAGAAATTCGAAACTTTAATTTCAATTTTTCGTTCAAAACAAATCGTTAAATGAATTATAACCTAAGCTAGTTAACAGGTGTTAATCGTGCCGTGCAAAGCGCTGGAATGAAAATTTTTGCTTAAATTACGGTATCAGTTCACTGTCATATTTGCAATGTAACGTTTACAAAAATCCTAATATTTGAAATAACAGTAGTAAATTCGCCTGTAAAATGTCTTTCTTGAATTTTCTTGTCGGTTAATTCCTTTTCTTGTTTTGTTTTACCTTCTTGTGAACGTTAGAATAGTTTAACATTAAAAACGACATCAGTGTAAAAACCTTCAGTAAAATTCACTTTGGCCTCTGATAAAACACTTCTGATTTTTTGCAAAACTTTACTTGGAGTCTTTAAAACAAAGTTTTACAGTAGCAATGCAAAATCTATTTATTTTGTTAACTCAGGCCTGTAACAAGTGAACTGTGTTCTTCTAAATATCTTAATGTTTCGTTTTAAAGAAAATTTACCTCGCTAGAATTATACGCAGAAATTTTTTCAACTTCGATTAAGTCTGAAAAAAAAATAAAGAACTAAAAAATGGTAACAATATAACAACAGTGGTTAAGTTCTGTCTCAATGCTTATGACACAAGATTCGCTGGTTTATACTGAGGTTTTCTCCGGCATTGCCCACAGGTAAGTTCGTTAAAATCCATGAAAGCTCCTCGGAGTCAATGAAAATGATGGCATCAGAGCGCCATGTTTCGGTGACATTTTCCCAGGAAAATTGTGTTGTGCACATTAAAGAACAGTTAACCTGCAATTTTACTGTTTGATGTATAGCCATTACGTATAGAGGATAAATCTTTCCGACTTTCACACGGGTATAACAGGACAAGACAAGTCATTGCATCTCGACACCTCGAAATTCTTCATTTTCCGGCACAATTAATCATTCAAAATAGTGAACATATGTTTTGGTTAAAATTACTACTCATACTACAGATATCGTGTATAATTTCGCAGCTTGAATCGCTATAATGACACGTTTTATTTCTAATTTGGAGCAAAATTGTATGGTTTAGGAATTACCACCGTAACAAGCGGGCGGGTAATAATACAGTACCTTATTTGCAAAAACGTCTTGAAAAGTATTCAAAAAGCCCGCATATTGTGTGAAAATATCACTGTTTGTGTTTGAAATTGCGTAAATTCTTGAAAAAGGAAGAAAGTAGTGCTTTTACGATAAATTTGATACTTTAAAATAGAGTTTTAAATAATAATACACGGAAAAAACAAACAAAATCGCTGTATTTTTTAACCAAAGATAAAACAATACTTTGATTAGTAAAATCAGTCTAATATATAATTATTCTAGAAATATGAAATAAAATTATTGCGACGTGATAGCGTGTTTGCTTTGTGATCAAGGGGTACCTGAGTTCAAATCCAGCTCGTTACAATTATTCCCGATAATTTACAGCGCTTTAACGTATAAACCTTCGTTCTTTTACATTTTCATTAGAATTCCCGGATAAATACGACACATTTAAAAGTATAAAACCTTAGAACTTTTATCCCAACCCTGCAAGATGGAGTTCATGACTTTTAGAAAATTTTTAATGCCGGAAATACAGAGCAGATAATATCAAGAAATGATGCTGCTTATTGCGGAAGCAATAATTATATATAAGAAAACCATTGCTTTTCAATTAAAGTAATGCAGTGGGATAATACAGGGGAAAATGCTATATATATATATATTTCTTAATCTGTTTTTCGTTTATTTAAGAGACTATGGAAAATTTGTCTGTTCTGTGATATATTAGACACTGACTCAGTCAGGATAATATGTAAAAATAACAAATCTGGGTTTCACATAATTATGCTGACACCACACATCGCCCATTCACGTTCTATGTTAAAATAAGAGAAATCCGAAGCTTACAAGTCCGTTTTCATCCGCTACATGTTAATCGTAGATTTCTATAAACAGCAAACGACATCTTAGGAACTGGAGAAACTTGCATTTAAAAACACAAAAAGAAAAAGGTAAAACGCGGACTGGACGTAAACACAAATATGTCATCAGCATGTACATACATGCCAGGTTAAATTACTTTGAAAGAACTAACGGGTGGAAAGAAGAAATGGCGCATGGCTCAACCACATCTAATTCTCCTTTACTAAATGGAGATGGATTTTCACATTTACTATTAGCATAATTAATCTTAAGGTCTTCGTAACTGTGTACTGTACAGTTGGCTGTGTGAGTTTCATTGATAAAAAAGCTTAATTATATCCATATATTAATTTCTAAACTTTGGCTTGAATTTGTAAAAAAAAGTAATAATCTGTACTATACGTCGTATTTGAAAGATTATTAAAGAAGTTACTAAACATTTCTTTCAGAATTACGCCCGATTAATTTCACACCTACTCGATTAAGTTTCCGAACAAGAATCGTAACAGAAGAACGGCGCCAGTGGCATGCCGGGTATACAATCAAGCATGCTCAGCGCCTTTTCGGCAACATCCATATTGAACAAGATGAATACACGGATTTCAATGATTTTCAATGGGATTTATGGAGTTCAAGAACCCATGAGTTTATCAATCAATTTGTTAGCTTGTAGTTGACATGTTTTATGTAGTCTTTATTCATACTAACACAAAATGAAAGATGTGGAATGAAAATTTGTTCATTTTGATGGATACTATCATTAGGCTTTCATTCAAAGTATGCAGGTTCTGCAAGTAAAGAAAAGCAACTAATATAATTATGTTTGGTTTAAGGATGTATCTGTTTGGTTTACATGACTTTTTTGCAAAGAAAATAACGGAATGCTTTATATAAAGAAAATATTCTACCATTTTGAAAGTTCATCGGAGGAAGTATTTTTTTTATCATAACTGCCCAAGGCAACAACCGGCTACAAGTATGGGCAAATATATTTAAAGACCGTTTAAAGAGTATTTCTTCTTTTGCATAGTTATGCCACATGGTTCTGCTTCACGAAAAAAAAAACAGGTTCAAGTTTTTATCTCATAGCATTTTTTTATGTTTCCACAATTTATTCAAACCGGGGTACTATATAACCTTGTGTGTTCCGAACTCGAGGTACGCCAAGTTTTCAAGATTTCCATCACACTATTTTACAAGCTTATCAGATATTAATCATAAGTTTTTGTTTGTTGAGTTTGTCAGACTTTTAACATTTTTCTTCTGATGGAAAGTTTTGTAAACTTTGATTTCCTACCACCTTCATGATGTAAATCGATGTACAGACTTCTACTGGCCTACTTTATCCAATTTACCACCTACATCCGTTGCCCGTACCCTATCAGTATTTCAAAGAACTGATGCTCAGTCGCCATGCTGTGAGATGGCTCATTTCAGCGATCAATCAAACAAGCAGGCCCGGCTCCTCAATACAGAATATCATATTAATAATAGTTAGACATGGTGACAAGCTAGTGTAGCAGACAGAAGAAATCTATAAATCAAACGCAGTCTTTTAGAATGGACTGGATTTACACTGTAGAACTTATAATATGAAATGTTTAAGTCAACTTTATACATTTATTTTAATAGATTATCCGTTTGATTGCTTTGTCAGAAACGAGTATAAAATATTATTTTTATGTGTGAATTAAAATTTCGGTTGACTGTTTGAAATCTATGGGTGGCCGACAGAGCTAGATGGATATTTGACTGCAAGTGTCTGCAATTTGATAAATGTTAGAAATATTTGCATAATTTTAATTAAAAATTTCAATTGCAAACCGATAATTAATCTTCCATCTATTTTCACAATTTTGACCTTACACATGTTAAGTGGCGATAATTTCTCTAAGCGTCTGTTAAGATATTAGAATTACTACTTTTTCTTAAAATCACAATGTATTTGATAAATGACAGTACATATGAAATTCTAAAGGAACAATTCCGTGTCACGTCTTTTTGCATTAATTACTATTGGAGTCAACCACAGTTTTGTATTTATGAGGGAAATATGTTAGATATGCATCTTATTTTATCTATGAATATTCGGAATATTACCGAAAAAAAATGATTTGTCATTAAGTTTTTTAAAAATAAGTGTGATTAAAAATTTTGGCAGCTGACAGGTCATTTAAAACAAAAATGGTAAGATAAATTTGCCACTAAAGAGTTCGAAGCCAGAACTAGATTGCACCAAGGAAGACTTGAGCTTGAAAGTTGTAGCTTTTAAGACCTAAGGTACTGAAGGAAAAGCGGTGAGTTATTGACATGCTTTTCACCCTTTATCTTAAAAAATGCAGACACCAGGTTTCAGTATAATCACCATCATCAATTCGAAAAGAAAATTGCTGTCATTTGACATCATATCTTCATAAACAAAATAGAGTTTTTGAAGCGTCCTTTATTAAGAATTTCAAAATTATAGAGTGTAGTGATTCCAATTCGAGGGTGTCAGACTTCTTTCTTGCCTATTGCGAGTTACAATTTTCAGTTTCACAATAGTGTCACAATCGACGCCTTCACTGTGAAACCTTTCATCCTCAAAATTAAACATTTTTAAACCCTTTTGTATCGTGTTAATCATCTACGAAATAGATATTTAACACAGTTACCTCCCAGCATATGGTTTGTATCATTTTTCAAATAATATTCATCGTCGATGTTTTAAATCCATAATTCGAATCTGCGGCCGGGTAATATAATTATAGCTTTACACACCATATAAAGCTACTAACACCTTTACCACCGCAGTTTTATTAGACTTTACTTGTCGAATTTGATACAAAAGTTGGCAGATTTGGTAAAAATTGTGTCAGCTAGCATGTGATTATGTTTGATGGTGAAATGTATATCCCTGGGTAGATGATTGAACGAGAAAAAGACACATGTTTCAGTCTTCAATACCATGTTGTTTTTGCCAATCCAAATGAAGCAGGTTTGTAATATTTTTTCAGTCCTACAGACAATCGATAACCGGAAGAAAACACTTTCAGCGTTTGATCTTCGTGTCTCACTTTTTCCAGAAGAATAATTCATGTTTTCGTCTCAGATTACCGAAACGAGTGGAAAAGTGGTTAGATAGAAACCCACATCTCTAAGCCAGCGAAGAATTCAGTTTTATAAGACACCAAACGTTGTTACTGTTTGTACGCAATGTCATTTTATCGACACTAAATAACAACTGTTTAGGTTCTGTTTTGATTTAAGAGTCTGAGACTATAACGTTCACTGAAGCCGAAGCTGAATGTGAAGCCTGCTTTGATGTATTTACCACAACATTGTATAGTGGGGTAATTTGGCATTATATATATATAATCACATAGTTTAACTATATTTGGGTACATTGAATATAAGCAGTGTGTAATTAATGTTTTTGTAGTCCGGCTAAGTGTGAATAATCGTTTTTGATATGGTGTCCCCTTTTCTTTACAAATCCATTTTATCTGATTAGAGTTGAAGTAAATGTATATTTCTTCTTCTCCCAGTTAAAATATCATACATGTATTATTTGTATTTATTCAGAAGATATCAGGTTTTTTCAAGAGATAAATTAACCAAGGACTGAAAAGTCCATTCACAAGCACTGTAAGATATAGAACATGCAGAGCAGTTTTTTGTCGTATCATACCTGTTCTGGTCTCGAAGTCCTTTTATGCAACTAATAACTAGGTAAAAATTATGGTACACAGACTTATAAAATGAGCACCCACCAGGAATATTTTTTTTATTTTTGATGATGTCACTGAGATACCTCTAACGCAAAAACACTATTTTAATAATTTAGAAATCACGTCATTTAAAATTGTAACAGTATAATTGAAAGCGCATTTTCGACTTACAGTGCTCCCGGGAACAAGACGTAACAGGGAGCTGAGTCAGTCAGCAGATAAGGTAGGTCCTTGAGAATCTCCACTAAACAACAGTACACCGCTTTCATGTACAAGAAATTTAAAGTTTAGTACTATTTAGATAGATATCAGACCAGTCTGCATGACAATGATTTTATAATATCATGTGACTGAAGGCAGGTAAGATTGTTTTGTTCAACCATACCGTCCCTTTTGTAAATGAAGTATTACAAATTATCAGATTTCTACCAAACTATATGGCTGACAGAAAGACACTGTGTAAGAAACAAAAGCTATGGGCAGAACAGATTAGAACAGAACTAGAATAAAATTCATACAGTTGGGTAAGCTATCAAGGGGAAAATGGTTTAAGAAATGGGAAGATTAATTTCTTCGATTAAAAATATTAAGAGTAAACCATAAAAAAACAATTTATTGTGAATCCTCTTTTCAATCCCAGTTCTAACTTACAAAATCTCTGACGTTCAAACATTTAAAAGGTAGAATATTTCTGTGAGCACATTAGACATGCGTATTTTGATCATTCATTTATTTTAAAAAAAAATCCAAAAAAAAAATCAGTTATTCAATCTCCGATAAAGGTAGATATGCGAGGAGCCAAGTGTTGGCTTTTAATTGTTTACTTTTTAATTAAGTATATAAATTGCTTTAATTCATTTTCTTTTTCAAACATTATTGCAAAAAGATTTCGTAGCTTCAAACAACAGTAATAAGAACGCGAGCACAGAGTAGCAGTTGTCTCCCCTGAAACACAAACGTTTCTTAATTTTACCGTTTTTTTCTTTTTGTGTGTTTTTGTCTGCCATTTTGTCCCAGAAGTAGCGACAGACAGAACACTATCTATAGTATGAATACATATCTTTTTATGCACGTCCTGAAAATAAAGTCCAACTGAAATAAAGCAGTTAGTTTCAACAAAAGAAAACAATTATTCTTTGACGATGTTAAAGCATTATATAGAAAATTTCTGTATGTTAAAAAGAGGAAAAATCATGTTCCTCGAAGTGCACTGTGTTTGGTTCAAGAGAACATTAAAAAAAACACAATGAAGAGCATTGACTCCTGCGCGTTGCGTTCTCCCTTTATGAGATCTTTGCTTATACGAAGTATCCGGTTTGTATCTGCAAGGGTCTTGGAGTAATGACCACGACAAAAATCAAGTACGACAATTAAAAAAAGGGAATAATTAAAAAAAAGTGTATGGTAAGTTATTGTTCTTCTGCAGTGCAATCATTATGAATTCCCCAAGTTTGTATCCCCGAGGGTCACGGAGGAATGGTCCGTTAAAGGAAACTGACATACAAAGTACTACATTTCAGTTTCCAAACACATAAGCTAGTGAAATATTTCGAAAAAGTAAAACTTGGCCTGATATAAAGTTTTATCTGTTCATGACATAGGGTAAAAACTGTAGTCGTGTTGATCAAATATCTTATCATAGTTTGTGTTGATTTTTTTTCATATTTTTCGATGAAATAATTTTGCAGAATAAGTAATTTTATATTGTGTTCCATTAATTTTATTCATTAAATTGACAAGTTTCAACAGCATTTGTCTGAATATTATGTATACAGGTACTGCTCACTTCTTTTTTACCCTTTCTTTCTTTTTGTAAACACAAGGAAACCATGGCTTTTGTACGTTTACTGGATATTTCAGACTGGGCGGAACAATGGAGGTGAGTGGTCGAGAGGGAGGGGCAGTGGTTGAGGGATTAGAGCGCCAAACTCCGGATCCGGAGACCGCTTGTTTGAATCCTGCCAGGGGTGAGATTCTACAGTGACTTTCCACATTCTCACTGGCGCGAATACTGGTTTGGAACCAGGAAGCAGTTATCTTGAGGGATTAATATAAGTTCCCAATCGATGTAAAATAAATGTTTAAACTAAGGGAGGTAACAATAATAAAGTTGTTTCGAATATAATTTCACAGTTTTGTCCCATATATTATTCGTATGAAGTAACTCGCTAATGAAATTATGGGAATTTCGTAATCATTTTGCGTAACAAACATACTTGTTCCGTGTTTTGACACTTAAGTCGGCAAGTAGCCTAAAACCTATGTTTATTTTGCAGGCAGATCCCAAACCAAGTGAAAACAAAGGTCTCTTACATGACTAAGCAATATTCTGCCTGACAACTTGACATATGGACAAAACAAAGAAACAGAGGGCCATGATGGCCCTGGATCGCTCACTTGAGTACTTTGGCTGAGGGTTTGTTGACAAGCAAACATCAGATGCAATATTACATTTTCTAAAAAAAAAATCCATAGGGCAGAGGCAATTTCAGTTTTTGAGGAAATGTCATTTGAAGCAAAATATTGACGAAAATTTATTTTTAGCCCATTCTGTTCAATGGAGCGGAACCTTTTTAGCAATTTTAATAGAGGGCTATGTAAGGAACATTTCTGTGAAATTTGGTGGAAAATTACCTTGCCTTTCAGGAGGAGATGCTGTTTCATTTTTGTGTATTTTTAGCTTTTGCAGCCCTTATGTGCAATGGAGCAGAACGGCTTGAGCAATTTTAGAAACGGGCAATATAAATAACATTTCTGTCAAATTTGGTTTAAAATATCCAAGTGGTTTAGGAGGAGATGTCATTTGAAGCAAAATATTGACGAATCCCTATTCTTAGCTCTGGTGTCCATTTTGTTCAATGGAGCGGAATCATTTTAGCAATTTGAATAGAGGGCTATGTGAACGAGATACTAAGTAGTTCCCTCGAGTTAGTATCTCGTGGGAACGAGATAAAAAAAAGAGAAGTACAATTTAAAACAAGAAGTTGTGCATGTCACCTCTGTGCCACCGTACATATCAGAAACATGTATGGATGAAAATTCAGCGCAGCGCCATAACGAGATGTTTGTTTATAACAATATTTTCAGCTAAATGTCACACGTGATCAGTATTGAACCTGCCAATTCAAATGATTTGACTGATATCTATTAAAACCAAATATGACATAATCAAAGATAGTTAACCATATATTTCTAAACTGAATCTTCTCAAAATATGCTATAATTCTAATAGTCGAGTAAAAAGACATTTTACAGAACAGATCATTTATATGGCGTTAAATACAACATTTTTGTAAGTTTTATAGCTATGAATTACAATGTCCTTACAGCTTTTCTTTGATAAAAGCAACATAACTATTACATTCCGAAGTTGTTTTCGAACAGTTTTGTATATGTAATGTCTCATCGACTTGTACCAAAGAATCTAATTCGGACAGGAAACCGGCCCAATCACTAATTACAAACATATCTTTTGCACAAGAGAAGACTGGTACAATGTAAACATACATTGTGTTTTTATTGTAAACATTTCCCAGCAAGAACATCAGAAGCAATCTGATCAGTGTTGCAGGTTGATGGAAACAATTCAGATCCATTACTGTAAGCAGTGCATTGTAAACAAAATATCTTGCTGTACCACACAGTCATTGTAAATGTGATTAGCTTTTATTAAAGGTGCTGCTATAGAGTGTTCCTGTACTAATTATACAAGTGTGATGAAGGCGTTCTAGGCGGAAAATGAATGAATGGACACATTTTATACTGTACAAGGATCCGTGATTCAAGTCAAATTGGAAGCTCAAATATTCATCAGTATTCAGATTCATTCCGAGCAGCGATAATTCAGATCTAACGTTACAATTATTATCTGCAGAAAATACTGTGCAACATTCCACTTCTCTTTTTAAACGAAAGGTTTGTTGGTACCTTTAGTGATTCTATAAATCAATTTTTAAAACTTCAAGAACGCTTTGTTCTCTCTTGGTATATATGTGTGTAGGTAAAGCGAGTAACTCTAATATCATACAGTATATTTACTTTTACTCACGTAACAGGACTAAGTTCGGTGGCTAGCAAGTCATTAGGCTATTTAGGGAACAATTCCCAACCCCATCCAAATGCGGCGAATTTAGAAGCAAGGTAAAACAAAATGATTTCTTGGAAGTTGGAACACTCATTTAACGATGAAATGTTAGCATACCTAGTACACACGAGCTGAAATCAAATGATTTAGGTTTCGTTTTTATAAACCTCTTTAAAAAATAAGACATTTCTATTGATTAGCCAAAAAAGTTTTGAGATTCTACGAAGAAGAACATTTTTTGTCGTTCGAAGTTATTTCAGTTTCGATGAGGAAAACTGCCGTGTATCAGAAACAACTTTTGATAAAAAGTGACCGAGTGACCGTGATATATTTTATTTTTTATACAGCTTTCTAGACTTATTTTACATGTAAACCAACGCACATAGGTAACAACATGTGGTCTTTTTGGGGACAAAAAATACACTTTTATCTCCTTTAAAAAAATAAAATTAAGGCGTCCTACAACTGTCTGAAACATGCGCACACAGTTCCTTCTTGATATGTTCAACATTTTAACGGCATTTTATTTTCATTTCCTTTCCTCTGAACAATTCACATGTGCTCAGTATATGAATCTTTTTCATTAATCATAACAAAATGACGTCCCCAGATTTTATTCAAAGATTTTGTTAAGTTATATAATAGCACTTTACTACTATTATCTACTTTTGTCAAAAATATGAAACTCCTTTTTTGGGGTATAATCATGTATCTTTAGCGTAGCTGTTTAACCCAACCTTTGATCTACTTTATGGACCAATCAAATACGTAACCGTAAACAAGTTTATAATCACGTCTGAATATTTACAATGATTCCATTGGTCAAAAATCGTAAACTGTGCAAGAATAGGCCACGCGACAATTTTCAGTGAAAATCGCTTTTACAGATTATAACGGTCAGTGTTATTATAAATTATGTGGTAATCTGTCGTGAATAATGCACTAATGAAAGAACCTGTGATTATAAGTCAAGGATAAACATCGAATACAGTGTCCCTTAACTAACTTAATGCAGAGCATTATGACTTATTTCATATCTGGAATTTTGTTCTAAGTTTACATTACACGGTTCCAATCAACTTGGTCCAGAGTACCTAGTACAGTATCCCAGCCAACGCCATACATCTTTTTAAAAGGATGATTTTTATAAGTTAATGCCATCGCTGTCTTTTTTTATCTAAAAATACCGAAACAATAATAAGGAACCTTGCAGATTTGGTGGTACACCTTTAATTATCTTTGACAGACTGGTTACTACAGGTATGTGTGTTCAGGTATACATATGACAATCATCTGTTGGTTGTTGTACCTGTGTGTAATTATAGTGCTAGGTAAACGCTCAGTAACAAGTGAAGGTAACAGGTTTGCTCTTCCACCAGCTGGCGCCGCACCAACTCACTGTCAACATGATATAAACCTTCTATCGTCTCTTGTTTAGTAAATAATTCAAAATTTGTCTTCTGAGAAGCATTGATTTAGCTCAGAATTTAAATTCCACAAAGAGTGTTACCATTGAGGCATTGCATTGTTTGCAAAACAATATGGTCATGTTAGCCTTGGTCGCAATTTATTTTTGCATACTGTAAGCTTAACACTGTATGTATCTTATGAGCTTCGCATGTGACATTTACGGAGTAGTGTTTTAACCCGCGTTTTGCAGATTTAGGAAGATTTCGTGGTCTTTAAACTCCAACGCGTGTTTTCATTACTAAACCTTATCATAATTTACTTCTGTTCATATGGCTGCAGGAAACATCCGTAATTTTTGCCTGTTCTCGTTTCTAAAGTCTTCAACCCTATATTATAAACCTTATCAAGCCATTTGGAACATCTCTAATACTTTTACTAACTAGTTAAGTTCCAATCCTTCATCCATTATAAACACCCGTATCTGTCAAAGAATATGTGTGAAATATTGTATACGAAAGCTTCATTAAGATCAGACGTAAATTTCGCAGAGGACAAAAGTGTAAATGCAATAGGTCTAAAGCTTACGTACACTATGATTGTATGCAGGGTACACACAGCATAAAGCTTACGTACACTATGATTGTATGCAGGGTACACACTGCATGAAGCTTACGTACACTATGATTGTATGCAGGGTACACACTGCATGAAGCTTACGTTCACTATGATTGTATGCAGGGTACACACTGCATGAAGCTTACGTACACTATGATTGTATGCAGGGTCCACACCGCATGAAGCTTACGTACACTATGATTGTATGCAGGGTCCACACCGCATGAAGCTAACGTACACTATGATTGTATGCAGGGTCCACACCGCATGAAGCTTACGTACACTATGATTGTATGCAGGGTTCACACCGCATGAAGCTTACGTACACTATGATTGTATGCAGGGTACACACCGCATAAAGCTTACGTACACTATGATTGTATGCAGGGTACACACCGCATAAAGTTAACGTACACTATGATTGTATGCAGGGTACACACCGCATGAAGCTTACGTACACTATGATTGTATGCAGGGTACACACCGCATGAAGTTAACGTACACTATGATTGTATGCAGGGTCCACACCGCATGAAGCTTACGTACACTATGCTTGTATGCAGGGTCCACACCGCATGAAGCTTACGTACACTATGATTGTATGCAGGGTCCACACCGCATGAAGCTTACGTACACAATGATTGTATGCATAGTAAACACTGCATGAAGCTTACATACACAATGATTGTATGCAGGGTCCACACCGCATAAAGCTTACGTACACTATGATTGTATGCAGGGTCCACACCGCATGAAGCTTACGTACACAATGATTGTATGCATAGTAAACACTGCATGAAGCTTACGTACACTATGATTGTATGCAAGGTACACACCGCATGAGGCTTACGTACACTATGATTGTATGCAGGGTCCACACTGCATGAAGCTTACGTACACTATGCTTGTATGCAGGGTCCACACTGCATGAAGCTTACGTACACTATGATTGTATGCAGGGTCCACACTGCATGAAGCTTACGTACACTATGCTTGTATGCAGGGTCCACACTGCATGAAGCTTACGTACACTATGATTGTATGCAGGGTCCACACTGCATGAAGCTTACGTACACTATGCTTGTATGCAGGGTCCACACCGCATGAAGCTTACGTACACTATGATTGTATGCAGGGTACACACCGCATGAAGCTTACGTACACTATGATTGTATGCAGGGTCCACACTGCATGAAGCTTACGTACACTATGCTTGTATGCAGGGTCCACACTGCATGAAGCTTACGTACACTATGATTGTATGCAGGGTCCACACCGCATAAAGCTTACGTACACTATGATTGTATGCAGGGTACACACCGCATGAGGCTGACGTACATTATGATTGTATGCTGGGTACACACCGCATGAAGCTTACCACTATGATTGTAAGCTTACATAGGTGCTGGACTTACACCTACAGAATGCTAATTAATGGTTCGCCGAGTGCGTTCTTAGAAGTCGTTGATCGCTATTCAGATCATCACTTAACAATGTTGAAGTTGTGCGTAAAACATCTCAAAGACAAAAGTTCTATAACACTGGTCTTTATGACTGTCAAAAGACTAGGCTTGTTTCTTCCTTTCTGATCCGTCTTTCACCACTCGAGTAACACATGTCACATAAACACGCTTTGATTTACTTTCCAGTACACAAAATAAAATCGAGTGGTTCGGCTTTGTTGTTAGATCCATAAATTAAAAATAAAAATCGAGTGTATCCTGTAATAATAAGTAAATACTTCTGATTGAGGAGAGAATAAATATAGACTTATAACAACCTATTGAGGTGCGGCGGCTTTGATTGTTGTGATCAAAACATCCAACAAGATCATAATGTAAAGTGGAAAGGAACATATTCTTTTCGAGAACAAGTTACAAATAAACAAACACCTTTATTGAAATAATCTGAAAATAAAACAGTACTAAATTTTTTCGTTTAATTGAATATCAGTCTCCATTTATATGATAGTTCTTTTGTCTGAGAAATGCTTAAAACATTATCAAAAGACTACCATTTCACCAAAAAGTCTAAATGAGTTTTTGTTGTATTATTTCTGAGCGATTATTGTATTTGGAGTGAAGGCAGTGCACCTACACGTGTACAGATACATTAAACAGTTGTTTCTCCACGCTCAATAGGAAAAGAGACATCATATAACAGTTGTGGCCAATTTGTAATAAAGTGAAACATTTGATGAATGAAATACAACCGCGGAAACAATGTAAACATATCTCTCACTTTTCCTATACATTTTTTGCCAAAGCACACTTCTTGAAAAAAAAAGTTAATTTAAAGTTCATGCCAAGTTATATATATTTTTTTCAGTTTTCGGTCTGTCGGACGTGTGCATGCTTGCGTGAAATAAACTTTATAAATGACGTGCAACTCGTGCTCACCTAGAGCCTGTAGGCATAATACATTAGTGGATTTTTTGTGTATATTTCGCGATAGATTCAAATTAGCCATGGAACATACTCATACAATGTCTTAACTCTGTGAAAACTCGGCGTTGATTAAGTTTTCATTATTTTTGAATCTCCGACTCAGCTAAATTTACATCTCCTTTATGTCATGTAATAGCCCGGTTTATTTTAAAAAAGTAGGACTTTCTAACTCTAGATTATTTTAGGACCTAGCATATGCAAGTCACACGTTAGTCTAAACAATCATATTTCCATATTTAGACCTAGAACTTCTTACTAACTTTTTGTTTGTTACCTAGTAAATAACTACCTGTAGAAGTCTTTAAGAAAAGTCAGAACGCATACGACCATTTTCAAAGATTGTGATGTATATCCTATTCGTCATATCATTTAATAGAAAGATGCAATTTAATTTGTATAATCTGTCCCATTTATCATGAAATATACTATGATATTCCATATATTTTTCCTTATTTTGAAACATCTGCTGTAATGCCACATGGTTTAAGACTTTATACACTATTGAAAATCAGCCAGTGGACCAGAAACGCTTGATTTTTGTTTATCAAAAGGGTTCATCTAAATTTTAAATGTACTTTCCGTAAAAATGTTCCATTAATAATAATTAAAAAAGGACAAGTTGATTCCACAGACGATAATGATATTTAGTGGTGAACCATGTATAAAATCTACATCGATTTTGACACCACTTGAAAGCAATATTAGCCAAAAAGATAAATATCACAAAATTTCAAATGAAACTAACCTTTATAATTGTTTATCATTTCTTACAAAATAGGACGACACTTAAGTATAATACAAAACAAATAAAAAACATAAAAATAAAAAATATAATAACAATAAAAATGTTTATGTTATGAAGTTGCACTTACTTTAAAATTTTATAAATATTGTAAACTGTAGGATTTATTTACTATAAACGCGATAATGTACACTAATATAGCATTAGGTATCTAAGAATTGTAAATATATAGTTTAAATGAAACATTCAGATAGTTATATTTCATTATTTCTTATTTCAAAAATCTCTTACAACATGATACGTAAAATATGATGATGGGGAAAAAATTGTCGAAGTAGAAACATTTGCTGACTTTTGAAACAAATGCATGGCTTCTTGCTTTTTATTCTTCTTGAAAAATTAAGACATGCTAATATATAAAACAAAACATGTATTTATTATTCTATTTGTTATTTACATATTTTTGAGGGTATGAAGATGACCTATTCTGAAAGAATGAATAACAATACTGATTTCAAAATATTGAACCTGATTCTATTCTCTTTACTGTACATTCACCATTTACTAAAGAAATTAATTATTTAACATTAAAATATACAAGATTCATGAAAAAGGGTAACAAATGATATATATTCCTCTGCTAAGCTTATTCTTTTTATTTCACATATGTTATAACATTTTAAGTGTACAAGAATTGTTAAATATTGGTTAAAACTTTACTAAAGTAAAAGCAGTGAACTGTACTCTATGACCTCTTATAAGGTTACAAATACAGCACTTAAACAGTCAACATCATTACAAAAAAAATGGTTATTTAATGTACTTAACGTGTTTAAACATTCGTGTTACCTTGAACATAGAACACAACAACCCGAACAAAAGAAACATATATGTACAATTATGATTATACATAAAATGTACAAATAAAATCTTTCTGTTGAAGAAATAAAGAAATCGCAGGAAATGTGATCTAACGACACTAAGTTTGTTATAATTAACCAATTGTACAATAACGCGAGACAGACGTACATGTAAAGGTACTTTTACACACGTTCAAGTTTGTTAAAATATTTCACTTTGATAAATTCAAATTAGAATCAGTGATAGGTTGTTTAAAAGGTTTTAAAGTCAGTAATAAAAAAAAAGCTTTTGATATAAGTATGTAGACAAAAAAAATCAAAATAATACTATTCATTTCGAGATGAACAGTTTCATGAACTGTGCCTGTGTTGTTTAGGTTTATATTATTGTGTAGTTTATAAATGTTTGAGGTTTTTATTTATGACGATGAGCTGTAAATGCTTTTGTCTATAAATTTCATCGTCTGATATAATGTGCGTTAGCTCTCTTTTTCTTTTCCTCATTTCCTTTTTGATTTTCCATTCGACACTTCCATATTCGACTTTCGGCTATTTGTTTATTCCACTTCTATCCTCTCCTAATTCAATAATCGCCATATCCTTATTTTTTGACATTCGCCCATCTCCATATTCGATAATCGCCATATCCTTATTATTTTTTGACATTCGCCCATCTCCATATTCGATAATCGCCATATCCTTATTATTTTTTGACATTCGCCCATCTCCTATTCGACAATCGCCATATCCTCATTATTTTTTGACATTCGCCCATCTCCATATTCGATAATCGCCATATCCTCATTATTTTTTGACATTCGCCCATCTCCATATTCGATAATCGCCATATCCTTATTATTTTTTGACATTCGCCCATCTCCATATTCGATAATCGCCATATCCTTATTATTTTTTGACATTTATTCATCTCCTTATTCAATAATCGTCATATCCTCAATTTTTTTGACATTTGCCCACCTCCTAATTCGATAATCGCCATATCCCTATTTTTTTTTGACATTCGACCATCTCCATATTCGATAATCGCCATATCCTTATTATTTTTTGACATTCGCCCTTCTCCTTATTCGACAATCGCCATTCCTTATTATTTTTGACATTCGCCCATCTCCTTATTCGACAATCGCCATATCCTTATTTCTTTTTTTACTTTCGCCCATCTCCATATTCGATAATCGTCATATCCTTATTATTTATTGACATTCGCCCATCTCCTTATTCGATAATCGTTATATCCTTATTATTTTTTGACATTCGCCCATCTCCTTATTCGATAATCGTCATATTCTTATTATTCTTTGACATTCACCCATCTCCATATTCGATAATCGTCATATCCTTATTTTTTTTTGACATTTGCCCATCTCCATATTCGATAGTCGTCGTATCCTTATTATTTTTTGACATTCGCCCATCTCCATATTCGATAATCGTCGTATCCTTATTATTTTTTGACATTCGCCCATCTCCATATTCAATTGTCGTCATATCCTTATTACTTATTGACATTCGCCCATCTCCTTATTCGAAAATCGTCATATCCTTATTATTTTTAGACATTAGCCCATCTCCATATTCGACAATCGCCATATCCTCATTATTTTTTGACATTCGCCCATCTCCATATTCGATAATCGCCATATCCTTATTATTTTTTGACATTCGCCCATCTCCATATTCGATAATCGCCATATCCTTATTATTTTTTGACATTTGCCCATCTCCATATTCGATAGTCGTCGTATCCTTATTTTTTTTTTGACATTCGCCCATCTCCATATTCGATAATCGTCGTATCCTTATTATTTTTTGACATTCGCTCATCTCCTTATTCGAAAATCGTCATATCCTTATTATTTTTAGACATTAGCCCATCTCCATATTCGACAATCGCCATTCCTTATTATTTTTTGGCATTCGCCCATCTCCTTATTCGATAATCGCCAGATCCTTGTTATTTTTTGACATTCGCCCATCTCCTTATTCGATAATCGTCATATCTTTATTATTTTTTGACATTCGCCCAACTCCGTGTTCTACCTTTTCACATCTACTTATTCGACATTCGCTATATCCTTATTCGATTTTTGCTATTTCCGTTTTTCGCCCATCTTTTTCGATATTCGACAAGCTCCTTTTTCGACTTTTGCTCATCCCCTTGTCTATATTAAGAATCTCCTTTTTCAAATTAGGCCAAATAAAGAAATTGGCGAAAAACGAATGAGAAATGACGATAAATCTTCGGATAAGAGGATAGTCGATTAAGGAAAAAGGAAATGGAATTTCAAAAAGGAAAAAAGGGAAAAACGATATGAGCGCTTATTTCACGTGCCTCCTGATATATTAACTAGGGTCGGTTCAGGTGGAGTTTAACACAGATTTTGAATCCAAGACAAGGATAATTAAAGCAAGCATTAACATAATTAAGTTTATGAAACAGCAGAAACAGTGGTATTAGCAGCAGAAGCAACTACAAAAGCAACAAAGGTTATTAGAAAAATAAGAATTTGATCATATTTGGTCAGTTAATCGAAAATAAAATCGATTAATATAATGTCATACTCTTTAAAGCATATTCAGCGACTGAAATATCTCAAGAACATCCACCGTATTAATATATATTCTTGCAACAGGACTGAATTTGATAATATAATGGCTGTCACGTGACTGTTGTTATTACACAAGATAATCAATGAACAGGTTATTATTTAACATACTTTATCTTAATGCCTTAGTAAATTGTTTAAATATTTGGCTCTTGCTGAAAATATGAAAACGGAATGTTTTCTTCAAATTCACTTTCCCCTACTGAAGACAGGTGCCTGGATGATTCGGAACACTCGGATTTCATTAGCACACTCAAGTAGTCATGCACATGGCGCTCTTTAACATTGGAGAGCCTCTTATATAGCTGAGCACTTTTAAGATTATTAATACAAATGAGTATCATTTGAATCATTGGGCATGTTTCACGGTTCTTTTGATGTTGAAGATGGTATACACCTTAAATTTCTCATTGCCATGGTAAGAGGATGGATTTGAACTCTTAACGCATATTGCGCAATAGAAAGTAGTCCTCAGTGTAATGAACAAATCAAGTGTTAGAATAATTGCAATGAGAAGCAAGCAGGTTCGATTTTAATATTACTTATATACTTGGAAAAAAGTGTGTAAAATATAGGTACAATTCACAATAACGTACTTACTACAAAGTTAATTAATTGAGCTCTAGGGATAACTAGGTTTAGTACCAATGGCTGAGGTATTTTACGAATGCAGTTGAAATGAACAACATTTTTGTCAGCTGTTCAATAATTTGATAGCACTAAACACGGTGTATAGGTACAAGTGTTCACTGTAATGTCGTCCTACTTGCTGTTAAAGGTAACCTGGGAGAAGATTTTATGGAAACGAACTCGTTTGTACTTTTAATTATTTTTTTATTTATATTGAGAGGTTAATGGGATAAGACAAAAATATTTTCTCAAAAACAAAATCTATCAAAATAAGCATCGGTACAATTGAAATACTCAACGTAGAAGAGAAAACAACATGGATTTGCTGAAACCGTCCTTATAACCGATATTCAGGGGTAAACACTCAAGTTAATGACATTTTTACATCTTAAATAAAAACTTTCTTTGTGAGATATAAAGAGAGAAAAATGTCAGTGGCATAATGTAGAGTGTTAAACTTTGCTAAATTGTTTAGTATTAACTGGCCTGTTTGAATAATGCAGAATATTTTTATAAAAATCATCAAGGTTTTTTATACCCGAGTAATAAAAGCAAATATATGTATTAACATATGAAAAAGGTTGTTCATTTTTGTTAAGTTCTCATTTCAGTAAGATAGTTAGTAAACTCAAAACTAGGATTTGTCTTGGTTAGGACGAATTAAAAATATCTAGATAATAGTTGGATTAATTAAAGTTTTGCTACGGTATGTTTGCTAAATATCTGTTAAAAATAAAGATAGAATCTTCCTCATAAATTATAGAAGGGTAAACGTTTATTGCAAAGATGTTACACGATCAGCAAGAAATGACTCTTTCTGATGTCGCCACGTTTTGCCAGAAACCAGCTCAGTTGACGCCAGTCAAAAGTTTTGTCCATTGAATGGTTCCTTCTTTTTTCTTATATCTGTTGCGCATTTGTTACAAGAAAGATGTAAACCTGCTTCACATACAGCCTGATTTTTCTGGCAGCTGGTGTTCCCCTAAGCTTGAACAAAAAGTATTTTCATCTTTCGTTTCCTTACAAAGGTTTCCATGTTAGGTATGGCAATTACACGTATAATATTTAACACTCATGACATCACCTACAGTGAATAGATAAAACAAGGAAATTGTGGTAGGTCTGGATCGCTCACCTGAGTACAATTGCTCGAAGTGCTTTGTCATTGAAAAATAAAAACAGAAACAAGTTATATTTGTGCCAAATATCAACCTCTGTGCTACTGCGTTAATGAAAAAAACTTGTTTTTGGTTTTAATACTTGTATATTAGACACGTGACTCCTGGAATGCAGCTAATGCTGAAAAGAGTGATCCACAGGAAAAGTTTGAACACTATCTTGGTAGAGTTCCATTAGTCAATGTTTCCAACAAAAGCTCTGGGCTTTATGGTGTTTGACAAGAAGAGTTTAAATGTCTTTCCTGTTTAAATATTTGTAAAATGTGACAATGTGCGGCTAAAATATTCCCAGAGGCATTATTTGAATAATCTTCACCGAACAGTACAAAACAAATTTCAGAGCAAGTTATTATTCTTGGAGTACACAATCACTACTCCGTGGTCACATATTTATAAAGCAATACAGACGCCCATAACCGGCAAAAACCTTACAGCAGGAACAATGCTCAGTGACAGCGGCATGGTCTCATATCCCAGTTTAGTTTTATAAGTATTTATATGTATCAAATTTAATCAACCTAGCATTTATATCGACATATATGTTGCAAGAGCCACAATGCACATGTACTTACCTTTATTCCCACAGAAATCAGCCATTATTCCATGGCAAAATCTTAACAAACATGCAAAGCCTCAATACTGCATATAGTCTATTCATATATTGGGTCTCATGACATTAACTTCTGTAGCTATTCATCTTTTATAGAGTCCATATTTTCTGGGAGGACAAGGAGGCTGATCTTTTTAAACTTATGACCATGATAATTATCATCTTAATAATGTCTGTCATGTAACATAGATCGTTCCCGTAAAACATTGTACATTTTATAGGTATTGTACCAGAAAAAACTAGCAGACGCATGATGTGCACATTTGTATCTATCCAAATGCCACGTTTTATGAAACAAAGGTCTATATTATTTAAGTTATTGCAGAATCCATATTTTGCGGTCAGATGGACAGGCTGACGATCAGACAGACGGAGGTCTAATTCACCCGGATGGAAGTTTCAAGAAAAAATATACACATAAAAAGTATGAAGTTTACAACACGTCTAATGTGTAAGGGCTCTTCTTAGATTTCGGACATGTCTCATGACGGGGGCAACATAACAATCCTCTAGACAGAAGAGAATTTTTTCTTTTATTCATTTTATTATTATTATTACCAATATTATTTTAAAAGTTGTTATTTTTTTTTAATTTTATCTGCTATTTTTTCGGAATATGTGTTAAAAAATTTTTCTTTGGAACAGAATGTTTTCAACATTTGACAAAGATTCTCAGTGATTCGATAACAAGTTTTACTATTTTGATAAGGAATGACGAGTGTATTATTTCTATTTAATTTCAAAAATACATTAAATATTATTATATAAATACACAGCAGACGAAGCCCTAGGTAAAGGTTCAAGACAAGAACAGTAAAGAATAAATCAAAGTAATATATTTATTTATATATCACCTGTACAATAACTTACAATTCGGCACTACTGGTGCTTAACACTTTAATTTTTGTGACATAAAAACTATAGTGACAATGACAATGTAAAGCGGAAGATGAGAAATAGATTGGACCCTTGAAGTTTCTCTTTGTTATCTTTATTGCTACAGAACTCAGAACTTCAGCATGATATAATTCTTCTTATTCCTGACGTATAACTGCTTCAGCTCTATTTTAAAACTAAGTCCTTTTTACCAATTGCATCTTAGTACATTTAAGATATCGCCAGAAGAAAATTAGACATTTTGAATACTTTACAAAGGTATATGTACAAGAATGCACACAGTTTACGTTCTTACATAGCTCAATTCAAACAAAGTAAGATTGATAAATAGAATAGCACATAAATCAATAGAAACATTTGTATTATCAAATAAATATAATTTGTATTAGATATCAAATAAATATTGTCTGTAACGTAAACAATATCTGTGCACTAGGAGCAGTGACTTTCGTTACCTAAATAACAGTAATCAATAAAAGTGTTAATTTGCTAAAGTTCTTTTTATCGTCTGCAAATACTTTAACAGCGGACTCTATCGTCTAAGGCCTAGACAGCTCCCCTCCTCGTGTTTTAGAAGAAGAGACATTCTAGAGAAGGTCTTTGTACAATGTTTGCAGCCATATTTCTTGATGTCTGAATGTGTCTGAAGATGCGCGCGCAGATTTGATCTGTCCGCAAATGCGCGTCCACAGTGCACGCATTTAAAAGGCTTTTCGCCCGTATGTGTTCGAACATGTCCTTGAAGTAACCATGGTCGCGAGAATGCCTTTCCACACAGTTTACACTTGCACGGAAGTGTGTGGGTCCGAATATGCATTTTCAGGGCGCCTAATGATCCGTATGATTTATCACAATATTTGCAGTTGAATTCCTTCTTTACGTGACTTACACAGTGAAACTGTTTATGTTTTGAAAGTCCGCCAAACGTTGAATAACTTTTCTTGCAGGCATCACACTGATATCTTGGTGGTGGAGGAATGCGCGATTCTTTAAGCGGAAGTGATGTAACTGGTTCTCCAGACGACTTCACAAATGCCATCCAAAATGGCGCGACAGAATTTTGAGTAAGAACACCTTGGGGTTCACATGCGCCTTTGCCAAGGATATTAGCACTTGCTATGTCATATGGCATCATTTTTGCCTGTTGTTCCCTGAGCATTTGTAAATGGTACTGAGTTTGCTGCTGCAAAACGTATGGATTGGCGGCCATTTGCATGGCAGCTAAGCGTTGTTGTTGTTGTTGCACATGATGTTGTTGTGCGAGTCTTTGAGCCTGAAGGTAATGGAGCTGCTCTAAAGACATCTGAACCTGTGACAATTGTGCTTGAGACTGTGAGACACACGCTATACCACTAGGTGATGTCTGGTAACAACGTCTGTCACAGTGAGCCAACATAGCCAAGGGCGACAACTGTGAACAGGCGCTGCTTATGATCGGCGAGAAAGCACTGGGGGTTGGTGTGGCTCGTGTGTCCGAGTTGCTGCATAGGCTGTCTAAGATTTGTCCAATTGGATCCCTCTTTCGTTTTGTTGTGTCAGTTTTGGTCCTTTTTGGTGTTTCCGTTATGTGATCATTGCCTTTCGTCTCTTTGACGGGTTCCGGTGACAGAGGTGGCGTTGGTAGAGCAGGAATGCACTGGCTCTCATCTTTGTGAACTGAAAATATAAACAAAACAGTTTGCACATAATATTCTATATTACAACTGGGAAGGATGTTTATGTGAAGATATTATCATAAATACTTACGTTATAAAGATAAAAAATTTTGAAAAAAAAATAGCAGAAACAGAAGACAATAATATGAGAGCAGAGCTGGTGTATATGCGAGTAATTTATGCTAATTAAAACAAAGATTATAGATTATTACACCTTTATTATGTATCGGAGATTTTTATCTTCTTGTTTTCATGATAGATTATGCACACGTGGTCGCAACAGAAACAATGCTAATGATACACACTAATTACACACAGCAGGCTTCTAACAGAAGTGCATCTTGTACTAGCAGGTCACCATAACCACCAGAAGCATGCGCAGCACGCGCTCTTAATTAGTCTTTAAAGTACCTTGATGGACATTTGTATGGTGCCCAGTCAGGCTCGTATCGAAACAAAAAGCGGAAAATAAATACCATAACGGTATCTTGCAGTGTTTAGGTATTGGAACTTCTTTTGAAGTATTGTCCTACATATCATAACCAAGTCGTTGCATGACTTAGATGGACTGGTGCAGAATTTCTCTTTCTTCGAGATCCATTATATGAATAAGCTTCTATCATTATTTCAAAATCGGTGATAAGCAAAATTACGACATTGATCTGAATTCAAATTGCAAATGGGCTTATTCTGTACGTCCTTGTTAAAAAGATATGGACAAGTAGAGTTGGTTTACCACACTTGTAAATAAAGAATCCTGTGCTTCGGTTTCAATTACATTGATGCCCCGAAAACATAACGGAAACTGAGAATATATGCATTAATTTATGAAGTGCATCACTAAAACATTTTCAGATGCATCGAGTGAAAGTGGCAAAATAAAAAACGTTCTATAAAACATTATGTTTATTTTTGTGAGTTATATGTACTTAAGGAACCAATGAGTGTTCTTTTTTTACAAGTGTTTCCAACTGACAGCGTTTAAACGAATTTGAAAACTTTTTTTCTCCAGTCATAGCATACAACTGGTGTTCATCCTGGCATTAAGTGTATTCAATCCATAAAACAGTTGTACAGCGCTGTAGTAATACCGGTATCACAAGTTAGATCTAAATACTCAAGTATTAAAACCTGTTAGACTTTAACGACAAGAAAAATCATGGTTGCCTTCACAAGTCTTGTGTACTTAGCAAGACGTTATAATGTCTAAGTTTTAATTACTTCACTGCGTTATCTGATCAAAATAATGAGCAATTTCAATCTTTATTAAGGAAATTGAATTTTATGTATATTTATTTGACAAAAAAACAAAAAACAAAAAAAAAAACTTGGAAAGAAAAAATTTACGTTGCAATTTCAAACGGCTTCTTTTGACTTGTTACATAGACAGACATTGCAAGAATAAAAAATAAATATAGCTTTGATGCAGAATGACTTGGAGCTGTATGTCTCAGTATATCAAATCTTCAACTCTACTATAAGATACTAACTTCAATGTCAATTCTATTGTTCAAAAGTTATCTATGATATAATGCATAGGTATTTTATCGGCTCATTCCTTTTTAAACTGAGAAATAATTGATAATTTAAAGAACATATGTTCCACAATGTTTCCTTAAGGCATATAGAATGCAGCTGTAACAATGGTTATCCACAACAACAATTCTCTTTGTTAAAACTAATATACTAATACCATTGCCTTCGGTTTACTTTTTGTACTTAAAATGTTGGACTGACACCTTCACATTATGCAATAATTCATTCAATAACATTTATGTTTACATGATTATGAAGAAGGCAGAATACTTGAAATTTCAGGTTATGCTTCTTTAAAATGTATAATAAAAAATCATTTATTCAAAAAAATGTTGATCTTATTTATTCAATACAGATAGACAAGATGTCGTTTTGATGTCTGTTCAGAATGAATGACAGAAGATTTTAATTGATGTAGACGAAAACTATCTAAAAACTGCTAATCCTAATTTTGTCTTTTTCTTTGTTTTCTTATAATATATTTTATTTGTTTTCTCGTAATTAACACCGAAACAAAATTTTGCGTATGACATTTCATCATTCTAGTGGTTTGATAGTAGAAAAAAACTGAACACTTTTATATTACTTTATTATCATAAATGTCAATCTGATATTTGGATGTGAAGTAGCGTTACATGTACTTGGGGATATTAATGATAGTAACTCTAAGGGGTAAGACAATACTAAAACGTTTAAGTATATTAATATGTCAAAGATTTCAGATAGCAAATCAAGCGACGCGGCACATTTTATTTATGAAAAAAGTAATAAACAAATATTTCGAATTAGGGGACCATAAAAAAAAATAACTGTATATATTGAAACAGTACAGTTACGCAGTAAAATGAACATTATTTAGAAATGAGCGCACAAAAAGACGTCGTTGCTAGAGAAGCTTATGGTATTATCCTGTGAACAAATCGGCAGGTATTTTATGAAATGAACTTAAACCGTGAAAGTGCTGAAGTCTTTGTTGGATACCTGACTTATCCAAATATGGATGACTATATTTACCGGGGTGAAAAAAAAAACGTCATAATTACGATCAGAAAAAAATTACCACTGTGAAAAACGTAATTATAACACAACCTGCACACCTTAAAAATGTTTTATGTATTTACTTTTGAACCGTTCTTGTTAAATTATAACAAAGTTTATAATATCAACCGGTTAGCTGTAAAGGAAGCTGAAGTAAAACTGTTACTTTTTTCAGGTTGAAAAATTACAGATATGGAATACCTTAGATGAAACTCACATACAGGATCACTGTTAGTTGTATTTATAGTAAAAATTATATAGTATAAGATTTACAGCACACATATAATATGCGACACATACATTTAGCAGTTAATCTATATATCAGTTCAACTATTTTTATGTTAGCCGCGGCTAATTTATCCCAAGATGAAATATTTCGAATATTGAAATTATTTAATCGACATTAAAACTTGTGCAAAGAAATGTAAGAAAATTCTTCAAAATCTGCCTTTTGTTTCTAAAACCAATGCCATAAAAATATTTCTAGACCCCTTATAATTAAATAAAACGCTAAAAGGACATTCTCCTTAATTCTTTAGAACAGAAATGGTATTTTTAAAAGTTAAAAAATCACCAGTCTCAGGGAAAAAATGAAACTTAAGCAATTATGACCAAATCGTAGTAATAAATAACATAGATAATTCAGACTAAACACCTATCCACGATTAACTTATATATACTTACCAGGTAAAGTGTAGTCCTTTTTGTAAACAATTTTCTCTGGAGGCTCTCTCGTCAAAATGTCGTTGATTGAGAACTTCTGAGGTTTCATTGTTTTTCTTCTTGTCGTTGAAAATTTCTAAATCCAGAATCAGAGTTCCATTTAGTTTTCAAATATTTCAAATCGTAGCACAGTTTCTTTCAAAATGCACCATTTACTCGTAACTACTTATATATATGTTCTATAGCAGAACGTCGAATAAAAATGAACAGTTATTTGTCAATATATGTTAATTTATAGACAAAACTTCCACAACTTGTCAGCACGGAAGATAATCTGATAAGATATAGCTAGTTCATTACTTTATAGATGTCTTAGAATTTTATCTTGGAACTTGCAGAGGTGTTAATTGACTGCCTAATTTTCAATGACGTTTTCGCTGTTTGTAGCGAATTGGAAGTGCGGATTCACTGGAGACTCCGCCCACTTGTTGTGCAGAGTGGCACTGCGCAGATTGTCTGTGACGGATTGGATATTTAGACATTAAGTCGCTAGGGAGGGAATGTCAGAGACGAGAAACATTCTAAATCATTAAAATCATGCAATATCAGGAGAACTGTTTATCTGCAGCGAATAATACAAATGATTAAATCACCTTGAGGTATTGGCGCTAATATATAGTCTATTATCGCAGCGATTGCATCGCCGAAAATGTTTTCATGGGTAATTTTGATAATCCGACACTGACGAAAATAAATGTGATTTGTTCAAAAATATTTGTAGACGGCAGCTACAATTACTGAAGGAATGGGGCGCTATTTCTTAACTAGCATGAAGATGCGATTTTTTGCAGTTTCGTGAAATTTTAGCAGCTTTACCTGACACACGATTTTTCTGACGAACCACTGCATAAAGTCAGTGAAAAGGTCTTTAATAGACTTTCACTTTTGTCTATTGTCATCTCTACCTTTAATGAAAGGAAAAACTTTTTTTAAAGAATGCACGGCCCAAATTATTAAAGGAATTGTCGACATATGCATAAAGTAAATAGCATGAAAACGACTGGTAAAATGTCTTTTCATTTGACTTTAAAGATTTAATACCTCTCTTGCAGTAAATAAGAGGCATATGATGGCAATCACGTTAAAATAAATCTTAAATTGATTCTGACAAAAAGTTCTGAAGCGGATGTGGTCCAGAGATAACGCGCTGGACTGGTAAACCAGGGGTCACCGAGTTCGATCCCCCGCTCCTCCACTAACATTACTGATAGTCTTTCGGATGAGACGTTAAACCGAGGTCCAATGTATCAGTGCTATACACTAAGCATGCAAAGGAACCAGGGGTGTCTCTAAAATAGGATGTTTTCTGTATCTTGCACTACCCCCACAACATAAAATAACTAATCTCTTCATGGGGCGTCGGTCATATTGGCAACCGGTACCGACGATAAATAAGCTCAAAAAGATAGATAGATAGATAAAAAGTTCCGTAAAGCAAATTCTTGTTAAGAAGATTAGCCTCGGCAAAAATATAACCAGTTCGCTTTGTCCTTAAGAAAAACTATATTAGGAACATATTCCATTCTTTATCCTCCCGAACAACTATGTTTCATTCGAAATTTATCACTTGGGACTCTTCTAACGGTACTATGTCAGACGGTCTATTTGCACTGCAGTTCATGCAGATATCAAAAAGTTTGAACCCTTTTTATCCGGTCATAAATCAGTCAGGAAACCAGCAGAGTAGCGAAATATATCAATATTCTCGATTTGTATTTATTATCATTTCTTTCAAAATTTCATATGCCCAATTAGTGTGTACATTTCATTCTCTCTTTGAACATGACATATATAACGGGCTCCCTGTCTGTATGGAATCTCGCTCGCCATCAATGCTTGCTTTATTTTATTGGTTCCAATGTATAATCAATCAATTATTTGTAAGGACTGACTTTTTAACGACAGAGGTATCAAAGTAAAATGCTGAAGACAGGATTTTTCTCTCGGAGCATGTAGGATTTCATGAAGCGTGCGCTTACACGTTCTGTTTACCTTCCAGGACAAACGCGCGTTATGATGCACGCCACAGCACAAATTAATCATGCGCCTTTGAGTGACAGACACAGAATGCGTTAAATGTTCTTACAAGAAGTCTCCAACAAGATGAAACTTCACGTTTTTTGCCGACACTTTGCTACAAAGTAATGGAAGTTTTGCGGCTAGGAACAAATGATTAACTTGTTAGTTATCACCTGATGCGTGGAGAACCGCATTACTCTTGTCTCGTGTCTTGTAATTGATTCACAAAACTCATACTTACAGGCGAAAGTTTTTGTTTTCATTAAAAAAGCAATGCTGAATGTGTTTAAGTGCGTCGAGCAGTTTTGGAACGCACTTGAGCTGAACGTACTTTGATAAAATATTACACTGTACACTATAAATGGCCACCATACACCAAAAAGTTGTCTTATGATAGCAAAGAAAAATTTGCTGGTATGTTTTAGTAATAACTCTGGCCGTTCTTTATTTCGTCTGTCTGTCCGTAGTTCTCACAGCATTTTATGGACTGATTTTTTAATCAAAATTCGTTTCTCTATGTACAGTTCTATGTAAATTTTCTGTCCCATTACGCCATCAAAAAAAATGGGGGGGGGGGGGAAGATTAAGATTTATTTGCGAAGCATGCGTCCCGTTCATATGATAATGTAAGAATATTAAGAAAAATATAAAATAGTTTAAAAAATAGTTTATAAAGTTCTACCGTCGACGAAAACGCCATTAAATAAAGATAATATTAAAAGTATTGATAACTTAAAACCGACGCCATTGTGCTGTAGAGTCGTAAATGCAAATTGACAACGTTCGAGAAAAAGTAAAAAAGATATTTCTTAATACAAGAAGCTATGAAGTTTCCTATCCCATAACTTATCTATTATTTTAGAAAGATTTACATATAACATTTTTGATACTGTAACGACTTTGTAATTTACCAGTTAAAATGCAACCGATTAAGGTTAATGAAGACGATGGTTGGCTCTGAAATTTCATTACTTCCGGTTTAAACATATTTTCACAAAAGTGTATGTAATCATTGAAAAACACTTTGTTGTTGAAATTGTAAACACCCAATATGCACTCGTTTTTTTTTTTTTTTGTTTTTTTTGTGTGGTGGTGGGGGGGGGGGGGGGGGCGCGTTGAGATTGTGTTTAACAACAAACGCGTATCTACTGTACCAACGAACTCTAATTATCTGATTTTTTTTATCGTCTGCTTTTGAGCATCATTAAAATATGGCTTTTATTCTTTCTCACTTCCCGAGTTACGTGCGTGGCCCACTGCTAGCATATTTGGTAAAATATGCGTAGATGCCCAGCATGGTTTGAAGCCATTTTAAGTTTAGTATGTCTCTGAAAATGTAAATGAAAATGTGTTATCCAAACAAAACAATTCTAGATGTTAATTATTTTGAACTAACAGAACTGTACAAATCTTTCTAAAACCCAAATCAACAGAAAATCTACGAAAGTTTTTCTTTAATTTCAAAAAAAGTTTTTAAACGCACCCTCCTTCGAATAAAAAGATATTAAACAAAGCTTTATTTGTGTTTGCACAACGCAGATGATCAAACCGTAGGATGGTGTCTGCTCTAATCAAAGAACCGATAAAGATAATATTTTGACTTGTCGCATTTTACATTTGGTCGACAAAATGTTTGATTTTGGTCTTGTCGGCTAGTGACTTTGAAAAGTTTAAAAAAGAAACAACAGAATAAATCGTTAGTTTGTACCTACCGCAAACTTTTTTATAATAATATTATTACAAATATTTTTATGAGTGTATCTGTGAAAATTTCCCCTTCAAGAAACGTTTGTTCTAAACAGGTGTTTCAGTAATATAGCTTTGAAGTTCCACCGTAAAACGTGTTTTGATTAATAGAAAATGTACGAAAAATAGAAATATTTCTAACACTGGTGCGTTAACTTTCACTCATAAATTAGCACATGTTTCAGTCATTACCCTTAAAGATACGATACACTTTTTCTTCTTTCTATCTGCTTAAGTTATTGCACAAATCGCCAATTATTTGATTTAAAAAGGGATTTCGTAATGTACTAGTGCAATTTACCTTTAAAATATTACCCAAGGATCGTTTCAATTAATACGTTATTGTTTTGTATTAAACATGTGAGATGTTAACGCCTTAATTACATCTAGTGTTGTCAGATTAACTTGTTTATTTTAACACTTGCGTTCTTCGTCAAATGTTTATTTATGACCCGCGTACGAGAAAATATCTTAAGAATTAGACATCATTTGAATGGGAAAGTAATACTTTGTTTCGAAAAGTGATAAATTAGGCGTGGTAAACGACCCAGAGAAAAATAAATACATTGAAATAGTTGTGCCGTAGCTTGAATGATAATACAATGTAATGGGTACCCGCGTTTGTTGCGCATAATCATTCTTAAGGGCCTCACTAGTTTCTGCTTAGCAATAACGCAGGGAATCTATTTCGAGGTGGGTAAGGAGCCATCTAAGAACTTCTTCAAAACATTCTGTGTGTCCTAAATTAGATTAGAAAAATCTCTTCAAACATACTGTCTACACTTTGCAGCTGAAAAATTCATTAGCTTCTTATCTGGTCATTTCCGCCTATTTTGTATATTTTCGCTGATCTATAGCAAACAAGTGGCCGAAAGTTCCACATAAAAGTGATAGATGTTTTAAAAATTATTTTCTATTTAGCAGTTTTAAACATCAAAGCGTCTACTAATTTATTTTTCTGAATCTTCCCGGAAATGCCTATATTATAAATTCAATATAGGTTTTTACCGCTACTTGCCTCAATTCGTACGAACATTCACTAATTAAAGGCACAAAGGGCCTATTGACACTGAATCGTCGAAAAACCTGTCTCTATATTCTTCAAAGAGGCTTTGCTAGAGAAACTTGAAACAGTTTTAAGTAGCGGTATACAGACACTTGAAGAAGCGAATAACTGAGGCCCCAGTGAGAACACTTTATATCTTCAAGTTGTAACACGGTAGGGCGCCATCATGTGCGAAAACGATAACGTTTGGTGATTCGTGCGCGTGTTTAAATTAGACGAAAATTATTTTAAAATACATTAAATATAAAATTCAAAAACTTATTTGTGCGGGAAACAGTTATATTAACAAAAAGAACAGGCTTTTTTCAAAACGTATAAAATTTCATAACAACGGGAGATAGTGTCAAAAGCTTTGAGATATCTATATGCTATGGACTTTGACAAATATTCTGCATATGCGAACATTAGTCCAGCAGTTACCCCAGACATATTTTCTGTAACTTATAGGCCATATTATATTCAAAGAAGGTCACTCAATTAATGTATGGGCACCTTTTTTGTATAAAAACTTTACTGACCCTTGCTATAACCTGAAAGAAATTATTCTTTAAATCACATTAAATCTGACCGATTGGTCTTTCACAAAAAAGGAATCGATTTTAATGATAGAATCTTTAATCGACACCGTTATCACCATCAAACAATATTTAAGCAGTTTACATATGTACCCGTCTTCTATTCCATTCACAAATTAACATTCCAGGTGTAACGACGGGCCTCTTTGAAAGGAGTTTGTAGATGAAAACATGTGCAGCGGAGAAGTGCAGATCATTCTGCAATCAAACTATACTGCTATATGAAGAGCCCTTCAGTGTCTTTATAAAAGTGTTATATAAATGTGTAACAATACATAAAACATTAACTGATACCAACCCATAAAAGACTTCGTGGAAGGTGTAGCATTGTGTAAAATTATGATTTTCTGATGGGTTTTGTATGAGGGACAGCTGCTGTTAAACTTGAACACTCATCAACTTGTATATATTTTTATAGTATTTGTTTTTGCCACTGTGTTTACGACTTTCTAACACATACTTCGCATACGTAATTTTTACTATTGAAATTTATTACAGTCAAAAACATCACACTCGCTAGCTTTATTTGAGGATACACTCTTAGAAATTGAACATGATTTCGGCGAGAAATTTTATTTAACAAGTTTATGAATGGCTTTAAACTATATAAGAACCAAAAAATGAAATGAGCCTTTCCAGAGTAGTTAAAACTTCAGGCATATTGTATACTGAAGATCGGGATTTATTGCACATTTGTACACCTGTATAGTATTTATTACCGCAATCATGAAAACCATTTTACCACAAGAGATTATAAACAGAGACAAATAAATGACTAACATAACATAATTACTCTTCTTTGCATATATTCAATGTATCCACACTTGCTCTGTATCCGTAAAAAGGACATGGTCACTGTCTATCGTGTGCCATTAACAGTTGAACCGACGTGATATTTTGGCTGTACTATAGCCATCAATTACCTGACCACGCGGCCGGCACAGCAGGGAACTGGACAATGATACATACAGCTGTTGTGGAGGTATAACGAAAAATCTGCCAGCGATTTAGTTCCATTAAATTAATGTCTCTTAATGTACCCTAGCAGTTCCTCGTTAGCGAAGTGGGTGGGTGAGGGATGAACATACAAGAGAAATCAAAGGCGTCGTGGAAACATTGGTAAAGAAAGTAAAGTGACAATAAATGCTGTAAAAATCCACTAAAAGCCTACTAAAGGCCAAAAATGATATCTGTAAGTTAGGTGTTGAAAGTCTATCGTATTTTTGTTTATATTTCACGGCAGTCAATGTGCCATGAAGGACTAAAGGGAATATACATAGAGTATTTTTAAAATCAAATTTAAGACAAAAATGCAATATAATCGGAGAAAAGGTAAGGGTAATGGACAAAAAGAGTATTAAAATTACCAAACTGGTCATTAAAACTAAAACAATTATTTTTTCACAAGTTACCTCGAAAACAAGAGTTATCAGTTCACGGAACGGGGGTGCAGGTAACAAGGTGACTAAATCAGGGAATCCTCTGTAAGATTGTACAAAAAGGTGAAAATTTAACAAATCACTGTTCTGTGAAAGTAAGGAGCTTGTTTCTCATAGTGTCACTTTTACTAAAAGGGCAGTTTCTCAGGGCTTATGAAACACCTCTAGTCTTGTAAATGTTACTAAAACAAGACTTTGCCAGGACTCGAACCTCCGATTTCTCGTTCCATAAGCGGTATGTTCTCGATCAAAGCATATATGCTTCACGTCAACTGGGAAATAAGTTATTGTTTATTCCGCTCGATGATTGCCTTATGCGTTTAAACAAGTACTTGCAACGGAAGTGCGGGGAACGGAAAGGAAATCCACTGACAACATTACTGTAAATTCCGTTAAACTCTATGTAACATCAAAAATAGTTCCTCTTGGTTTTTGACCAAATCCATGTTAACGTACAGTAAAACTGAATGACTTGAATTGACTGACGTGAGTGCTTGCAGACAACATTAGCCTGTGCATTTACATTTTTATTCGCAAAATTATGGGAACGCACTTGATGCAATAGGCAAAATGGCGTTATATCTTGACACGAGACCAAAACTGACTGTAAAAGTACATTTTCTATGCCTGCAGTCTATAAAAAATTTGATTTACGAAATCTGCTAAATTGCTTCAGAAGCATTGCGTGGAAGCACATTGGAAACAACAAAAAGACTTGAGTTTTTGTCGCCCTTCACAAAAAGTAAGAAATAAATTCGGCACATAAAAAGGACTACTAAAATAAATAACATCTTTCGTTCTTTTTTCTTTGTAAATTGTACCATGTTCTTCCACTTGAAAATACAGAGAAGTAACATCGTTGCATCAAAAGACAAAATTAATGACAGCACTTCAGAAATACAAATTAGAAACGTACTTGGTACTTGAAATTGTGTGTCACTGTCTTAATTCTGGTCATAATATAACGCCTGTTAATTGTTTTTCTTTAAAAAAACTAGGTAAACAGATGTTTGTCGCACGTGGCTTGCACGAGCTGCATTGTGCACGAGCTATAATAGCCTTACACCGCCCTGAGCACGTAATTTTCAGTAGACAGCATTATGTGATTCTTCAGAAAATTAAAGCTATATTTTGAAGAGCCCTTACATCCCGCCACTTGTCTGGTGTCTACATGAAACACACTGAAGGTTAGGACTCAACAGTAATGTAATTTAGCGGTAATCAACGGTTTTGTATCTTTTAACATAAAGCATAGTAATCAAGCAGAGAGGTTCCATGGACAAGTTCATTTCTCTTTCATGATTACAAGTAATTTTAATGGACGCATTTTGTCAAATTAACGTTGAAACTAACAACATTACAAAATCTAAGTAACGTCAGAAACGGTATATATTATATATTTATTTTTTTATTTTTATTTTTTTTTATTTTTTACTTTTCTTTTTGCTTTCATCTAAACTGCCGAAAAGTTTGGAAATAAAGTTTAATTAAATAAGTTGCATAAATTTAATTATTGTCTTTCTGTCGAAACTTTTCTCTTTAACGAAATGGTCAATACTCACCAACTAAGTGACCATAGTTGTTTCTTTATTTACTAAATATTGCAAGCTCACGTAAGGACATCTGTTACATAAAGCATATTGGAATAAATGCACGTGCAAAAAAGTATCACTTGTTATATTGGGCTTTATTTGTGTGTATCAGCTGGAAACTGTTCAGTTCTTGTATTATAATTGTTATTAATGAGAGAAAGTAAGCAGAAATGAACTCTGAATTGCATTAACAATTAGACTTGGTATCGTCAGTCATTGTTTGATGTAATCGCAGAGATCTTGAGCAAATTGTAGACCTGTCTGTTATAGTGCTTCACGCTGCGCGCGATAGCTCGTGCTACTCTCCTTAGAGGCATGTAAGAGAGATCTCCAAATATCTTGGCCATGAAAAATGTAAGAATTAAAACATTTCAGTGTAAAACGTTTGTGGTTTCATCTTGACCATGTTTTGCTTTATATTAATTCCATGCCACATTTCCTATACAAAAGATTAAGATCCAGTCTGAAACTATTAATAACTTAAAAAAGTTTTTTTTAAGTATCTGATAGAATAGGACCCTTTATGCAAGTTTACTTCATGTAAGGTAGGATGTATATGTAACATTAAAAACATGTCACAAGAGGTTGTTGTTTATAGTCATTATGTAGTTCTAGGTCAAATCTGAGTAGATTGATATCCAAATTACATCTAGTAAAACAACAGTGAATGTTTTGAACATGGTCATGGAGTAAAGAAATTAGTTTCTGTTAACTTCGGTGTTGCCAGTATGATTGCATTTGAGGCCGCAATACATATTTGCAGTATTATTTTTATACATTTGATATTTATCAACTGTTTTCCCAACTTATTTGCTCACATGATTTTGTTACTTTTTATGAACAGTTTACTTACATAAAATATATTTGATTTCTGTATTGCCCTTGTCTTGGAGAAGCACAATTGCCAAGAAGTTCAGTTAAATAGAGATCACCATGTTATTTCCACTATTTTTGGCTTATCTGTTTCGAAGAAAAGCTCGAGCTATTATGATCGCTAAGTCGTCTTCGTTGTCGTGCAAAAACTTTGATGTAGCCCGTTACTGAAACACTTAAAGGTATCACCGCAAAACTTGGAATACTTGTTTTATAATGAAAAGGTGCAGTTGTAAGAAAGTTGGCATTATTCTGAAATACTTTTTTTGGAGAAGCCCCTTAATTAGATTTTTTTTGGGTCAAAATTGGTTATTAAGTGGAATGATTTCAAATCTATCAAAGGTATCAATATGAAGCTTGGAATATTTGCTTAGTATGACAGGGCACGGTTGTAAGACAAGGGGCATTACTCTGAATTTTTTTAGTTCTGACCCATATCAACTTGAAAGTTTTGTTGAATTTGGTTATTGATATAGAAAATTTTAAAAACTATAAAAAATATTGTACTCATTCTTGGGATACTAGCTACTGGGGACAGCATACTTGCTACTGGGTCCAAGGCACATCTGTACCACAAGGGACATTACTAAGTGATCAGTGTTTCTAGAGTTATGCCCCTTTTTCATATGGATAATAATTTATCTTTTATATAAATACATATATCTTGAACATTCACAATCACAAAGTCATTCGTCTTAAGTGAGGTGCATAACAGCAATTATTGAATAGCACCATAACACTCTTGAAATTAATTTTATTAAGTCGTTGCTCTTAGCGATGCTCTTATTAGAGTCTCAAATGATCCTAGTGTCTCCCGTCACATCTGTACGTCACAACTCAGAAAATACTTCAGGAATTTAGTTTATACTTTATACAATGGTCACACTTGTGTGACAAGGAAGTCCGAACAAAGACTCTACCTTGGTACATTTCTGGATTATCTCCATTACTTTTATGTTGAAATTATGCTTTTCTAGAGCGTATCTAAAAAGCAATTGAAGGAATTGATATGATTCTTAGCACATGGGTGCAATGACAAAGAACAATCTTCACACATTTTAACTTTCGCTTCTAACAGTACTCTCTGTGCTTTGGTTCTTAATGCAATGAAATTTCTCTGTCATACATGGCAGAAGAATATGTTGTTATTTATATTATTTGCTATTAACATCTTTCAGACAAACTCCCAAAAAGCTGTATTCTAGCGATGGTTGCGGATAATATGAAAAAAAACGAACATTTTGTGAAAAAAAACTTTCTTAATGAAGTCAAGTGACTTTACCATTTTGAGTTTTTTGACAAGAAGCGGCGTTCCACTTGAAAATATAAGTGTATGACACTTTGGCAAGTTCTATCTATGATACAACAACCAGAAAATCAAGATCATCGAAATATATACATGGATATCATAGCTTTTGATCTCATTAATTTCGCATTTCTTGTGACATATCCATACTTCTGATACGTCAGAGTGTATATCCTTATCAGCACAACCGCTGTTCAAATAATAAAATCTTAATTGCAGACATTAGATTTTTTCCCGATAAAACCTGTACGCGGATTGTCTGGCACTAGAACAGTTTACTGTTACTAAGCTCATGAAGCTATTCTATGACCAATGCCACCTTGATAATGACAGGAAACAAGTTTTAATTGGTTTAAATTTTTAAATATTACTGATTGAAATTAAAAAAAAAACTGTTTTCAAATTGTTGAAAAATACGAAACAACTCTCGTTCAGGAAAGTAACCGAGTCAGGTAGCGATGAAAACTACTGTTGTACCGAGTGATTAATTATCTATCCTTTTTTCCTTTATTAATTGTAAATCGGAGGCACTGTACAACAAGTAAAACGTAGAAATGTAGTTAAAGCAAATGTTCATCGTAAATAAATTATTTATTCATTTATTTGAAATAATGTAATATAGAAGAAAAAAAAGAAATCCCAGAAAATCATGAATAAATACATACAGCTTAATATCAGAAAAAAGCAAAACTGGCATTGACACCAAGTAATTTACCTTAATATTTCACTTCTTCGAGCAAATGTATTCTTTATGAATTTACAAACACTGATCAAATGTTTCTTTTTGGAGGTTGACATGGTATGCCAAAATTTATTGATATTTGGAAAGGAATGAGTTCTAACTCTTATTCTTAAATATCGGTATGTAGGACAGCAAACTAAAAGATGCTACTCCTCATCAACAGCAGTCTGTGTACATAATTTACAAATTCTAACATTTCTTCTCATGTTATTATATCATTTAGCTTCATTTCCGAAGTGTGTGAACTGAGTCTAAAACATGTTAGTTGATTGCACACACTATTTCTGTCTATAATACGCGCATGATTTTCAAAATCAGTTCAACTTATAGATATTTTTGTACAGCTCAAGTTTTGAAATAAAGTCTAAAGTACTTTCAAAATTATTAAAAACATATTAAAACCTACATTATTTATAATTGTAAAAATTTCAAAGATAAGATAAGATCTTTCAATTTGGTCCATGTATATGTCATGTTTTTCAAAGGAAAAATCTTTTTTAACTTTAATCCAAAATTTTAGCGTTCTTTCAACGCCAAAAAAAAAAAAAGATAAAAAATAAATATATAAATAATAAAGTAATAAAATAAAGGAAATCTTTCTAATTCACAGTAAACTGCATAATTTGGAGTGCTCTTTCTGACATCTAGAATGTACCTAAAGAACTTAATGTGTAGTTTATCTACTTCAGTGCAGTACTTAAATAAAAATGGTGAAAGCAAAGAGACAAAAAGTTTCAGTGTCTTTGATTTAAATGGTATTCCATCAAATAACTTTATAAGACAGTAATATGTTGTTAATGCTTGACTTTGAAGGGCCTTGATAGCTGCTTTCATATCGCCTGTATATAAACTTCAAATTCAACATGTTCACGATTTATTTCAATTAATGTTTCTTTTCAGACGTTTGTCGTTACGGAACAGGATGTGCTGAAGTATGGAGGGGAGATTACTGCAAAGTGGATGAATGCGAGGAGTTTGTAAGCACCAATCAGTTACCTCCCTTCGCCAGCCGTTAGATACGTTAGAAAATTCTCACATGAAGTTTCTAAGTTTCTTTAAGCAGTACACATACACGCGCAAAAAGCTGTTTTGCTATTTCTATCGAGACTAGGTCCATCATAGGCCAACTAGTGATATGCAAGCCTTTTCAAAGTAGCGAGATTTAAAAGTTCCCAACGACAATCTATGAGAGAAACGGTTATCGAGATACAGAAAGTTTTTGAGGCAATTCTGGCCTTCTACTGCTGTCCGTTCGATCTTTGACCAACAAAACTAAAGTGTCTTTCTCATAAGACGTCATTAGAAACACTCAGCATCTTAAAAAATGAACACTTTTGCGATGTAAGAAGAAAAGTATAAAACATTCCATTTGACATTAATGCAAACTTTCATTATGAAAATGTAGCTTGACTATAGAAAACGCCAAGTATGACAACAAGCGCTTGATCAAAGATAGGCGATATAAATTTAGATGCGTAACACTTACATCCTAAGCTGACTTTTTGTGAAAACTGTCGTCATTATAGTGACTTTAGCTGACGCAAATACTCAGTTTGGTTCGTTGCTAGTCTGGTCACTCTTCAGCTAGAAGAGAAAAATATTTAAAGAAGTATTTAAGATGGCGACTATAGTCAGACCAACGTATTCAATATGGTCAAACCAAACCATAGCTGATATTCGGAACACCTCTGTATTCTTTTTACACCTTCAATATGAAGAGCAACTACACTTTAGTCGAGCCAGACATAGTTTTAGTGAAACCATCCCGCGGTCCAGAGTCACCATAGTTTTTGCCAAAAGTCAGACCTAATGATATGAGCATAAATGTATAAGAAGCTATGGAATTAATAGGTGTAAGACCATTAAATTTCAAACAATGCTGTCTTTGTTTTTGGGCATCAGAAGAAATAGAAAGAATTAATACGCTAAACCTTGGTAACTAGTTCAATAAGGCTCTATTACACGCTTTGAAAATGACTACAATACGCCAAGAGCAATATCTCAGAATTACACTGGAGCAGTTATTCCCCCACTCACTACGAAAGCATAATCGAAGCTGCATTTGTCCCCCCTGTTTTAGCCACCATGGCGGTGAGTCAGTGTATTTCTCTAACAGCTCTTCATTTCACTCCTTTCTCTCTTGTTTTTAGCAGTTACTAAGGTACAGGTGTCATAGATTTCTTTATATATATATTATACTTTATAGATTCGTTCCCCTCTACGTCTAAATACACATACTCTAGATACCGTCAGCAGCACTAAGATTATAACAGGACTCATCACTAAAGAGCACCATACCACAGGATCCGATTACAGCGGAGATGCCGGTGGGTCCAGAGCAATCGACGTTAACAATGTCCATATTTAAGGACCTGACTATCCGATAATGCCTCCTAGCCTTTATCGGATAACCATTGACCCGAACAGTTTGAGAAACGTTTGCGTACATATACCCTGATCGTGTGCGGTGCTTGTAGCGGTTTTGAACCGTTGGCGTAAATATGTACGTTATGTATCTACTTTGGCACGCCGTCGTCACACTCGGCCTCAGAGGGTGGACAATCTCTCACATTTCCATTCTGACGGTAACGTCGTCGCAGGTTGATGATGTTGTGCCCGTCTAGCGACGTCAGAAACGCTGACGCCATATGCAAGAGCGTGCATTCTTTCGGGTTTTTTTTGCTTGTTTTTTTTGTTTTGTTTTTTTTTTTGTTTTGTTTTTTGTTTTTCTTTCTAGAAGCGGTCGCATCTTGTTAATGACTGAAATTGAAAACGAAATGCGATTTTTTTTCATCATCAGTAAAGATTTCGGTCCGTGTCGTCATATACCTGTTAACATGGTGCACGTAAAGCACGTGCAAAAAGTTGGATAATGTCCTGCAATCAGTTTGACGGACACCTACTCGCTACAATAATAGGTGAATTAGTGCAATGTGTAGAACAGTATTTATACTTTCCTGTTGGGAAAATCCATCGCTAAAATGCTACACTAAATATAAAAGTACACAGTTTCTTTTGCGTGTCAGTATAGTATTTGCACAGTTACTCCCTCTTGCCCGGAGGTTGGATCTCACTGTTTTGCCCGGAGGTTGGATCTCACAATTTTGCCCGGAGATTGGATCTCACAATTTTGCCCGGAGGTTGGATCTCACTTTTTTTCAATCATGCCTAATGTTGTTTCTGGAAACAACTCATTATAAGAAACAGTGTACTGTTTAATAGTTACTAATCAGAGTAAAGTCATGCGGCATTTATCAGGACGATTGTCATTTACATAAACTAATCTCAATGACATGTATTTACAATATTTAACCCCAAGCGCTTCGATACCGCAATTGTTACATTGTACAATTAATCCAAACTGTTTCCAAACTGAAAAGCGATACGCCATTCTGTATTTCTGATTTTTTTGCTACAGTAAACTTAACTATTCGGGAAACTATTTACATATACTGTATTGCCTTTTTGAACCCGTTCAATTCAAATGATAGACTTTAATCGACGGCCCGAGTTTAAAATGAATAGATATATCTATTGATGATATTAAACTCATCGGAATACATCCCAGATATCGATCTTTAAGCTTTAATAAATCACAATCGGCTTAAAAATCAAAACGAAGCCATTTGCAATTGGACATGAACGATAGTTTAATGCACAAATATTTGTGTCAAGGATTTCAAGTGTATTTTTTTCTCTCCGATGACAAAGGACGCGTGTAAGTGACATTTTGTGAAAAATTGATATTAATCTATCCTTACTGTGCTCATTTCTGATTTAATGTAAAGCTATTATTGATAATTGTGACGAACAGTTTTTTTGTTAAGTAGCTCTACGTTTTGTTTTAAGAGTTATTATTTTCAAATGGTGAGGCGATGTTGCACAGGAAATTGATAAAAATCATTACGTTCTATTTTTACATAATTTAATAATGAGGTAAACTTTTACGGCGTTACAGGGCATTTATCGATAGACTGCATGCAAACTAAGTCATACAGCAATTCGATTTGGAAATAAATGCAGACAGAGAAATCAACATATTAAATATATTCGCGTCTTTTAAATTCTAGATCTGTTCGTTTGTTTACTCTCCAGGTCAACTCTTTCATTAATAATTACATAGGTATTTAAGAATCGAAGGTCAATGCCATATCTTAAGTCTATTTAATCGCAAACTATAAGTATCTACTTAGTCATATCTGGATACTGTTTTTAAAATATATTTAATGGAAAGTAAATTAGCATCAAATAGTGGACTTTTGTTAACAAACTGCATTTTAAAAATGTGACTCATTGTAGCATGAGAGATATAAGACATTTTGCTCAATAGCAAGGCAGGTACGTAATTGTGAAGAAATAACTGTTTACACTTTTAATCTGATGTCAAAGATTAAGTATACAAAATTGCTGTATAAGAATATCGAACAATAAAGTTTAAGATTTCAAGTATTCACACTTACTTACAACGTATCTTATATATACATACTTTTCGGATAACCTCGTTGAAACTGACAACTGTTCAAATCATACATTTTATTTAGTTCGTAAAAGAGTAACTGCGCCATATTGTTTGTTTTTCTCAAGATGCTTTATTGAAAGCAATTTATTAAACTTTCGCCTTGTTTTCGTTTATTTTAGACTGATAATTTTAATTTTACACTATGCTAGTCTCGTTCTCAATATGTTGTTGAGGATGGAAGTGGAGGCGAGGGAAAGCGAACGGGGTCGTGTCCGAATCAGTAGACGCTTGGTTAGAGTCTCAAAGCGACACAATTACACTCATGCCTCCGATCACCAGGAAGTAAAGATTCACCAGTGAATACATTTACTGGATTCAGTATTGTAATGTTGGCTATTGTCTCTTGCACAGTGTGTTGAGAGACATGTTTCTAAGTTATTAAAATATTCAATGCCATTCAGCTTAGGTAAATTGTTATGCCTTTAAAGCATTTGTTTTTAAAAGGACAAAGATATGAAGCGATATTGGATCTTCGACACGGATGACTTGTTTTGTCATTTTTTTTGTCTAATGTTTTTTATTCCTAGAAATTGTTCCTACTAAAAGCCTGAAGATGGATTTAGGAGAGAAGAGCAAGGTGATGGAGGTGCTGAACAGAGCTTTCGCTGGCTCTGTTGTGGACAAACGTGTCGCTGCAGCGGCCATCAGAGAATTTGAAGGTATAACACAATATCGACTCAGTGACATGCTACCTTTTCTCATTCCTTGTTACTTCTGCTTAAAACATTTATTTCACATTGATTTGGAAACTTATATTAACCCGATTTATGACTATCCAGAATTCAAACCAGTGGTCGCGCCGAGAGTGTGAAATGCGGAAAGTCATTGGAGAATATCACCCACGTCTGAATCGAAACAGCGACCTACGGCGCTCTAACTGCTCCTCCGCTTTCTTAAAAAAAAATATATGAGTAATGTTATGTTTTTATAATCATCATGTATGTTAAATAGCATTTTCGTATATAGAACGGTTTAGTTATACAGAGAAAATAAAGCTGATCACATAGAATATATAAACATTTACCCGATTGGGTACCCAAAGAAAGTTTCAAATACTGTTTTAATTTAGTACCCTTTTTTGACAATTTTCAGGAATAATTTGCTGCAGATTAAAATAAGAGATAACTCTGATAATCACATAAAAACACAAAAAAGTAATTCTTACTGATTATTTTTTAAACCAGCATTATTAGACGATCTGTATGACAGGCCGCCTAAGTGGGAAATGGTCACAATGAAAAGACAGGAAGTTGAAAACATGCAAGAAATCATCAAATATCAGGACCAGAAAATACGAGATTTAACTGAAAGGTAAAGAGTTGATGGAGAAGGCAGTGACATAAACATTTAGAGTAGACAGTAATTATCATAATAATTGAATATTTTATATTAATTAATTGACAAGTCTCCGAGTTGATATCAAAGCATACTGCTTAGCGTAATTCAATATCTTATTACAGCACACGATTTCCTTAAATCTCTTGTTTTCTCCTCAGATCACAAAAACTACATGACTGATATACCCTTGTATTGTTTTACATTTGAAACTTATACCAGCACAATGTTTGCTTAATTATCTCTTTTTCTCTTCTGATCATAATAACTGCATGACCGACATACATTTGTATATATTTTCAATTATTTGAATTTTTATTCTATGACCGGGTTTCGGTTAACGATTTTAGCGTTAAGGTAGTTCGTTACAAACATTTGGAATCGGCTTATCTTCATCACTGATACGGAAGACTTGGAATCTGTCTATTTTTATATTTGTCATGGACAGCGATTAAAGCTATCAAACTATAGAGACCGCGCCCCCCTATTCCTTATAAACCTTCGTATCATAACTGAGCAGTTATTTTTTGTTTTCAACAGTGAATAAAACGAATGATTAACAAAATAAACTGTTCTCATAGAAGTTTGTAACGTTTAAAAATGTTTCAAACAAAATATCGTATACATACTTCGCGCCATACTTTCGTGTCTCCAACACCGCTTTATTTGCTTTAATTTTTCCGCAGGGTCAATCAATTAAGTCGAGGAGAGACCCCAAAGTATCCTCTTCAGACTGAAAAAGAGAAGAGAGATTTGACGAGAAGATATGAGCTTGCAGATAGGTTCAACTCCCTCTATGACAACGAGTGGAAAGCAGCATACAACGAACTCTCGTCAACTCTCAGATGGCGAGATTTGGAATGTATCTACTCACTTATGAGGGTCATCCGGGTAGGAGGCTGTTTTACTTAGTTTTATTTCTTCAGTACAGTTGTAAATTTAACAATATTCATCAATATTCATTTGGCAATACGGCAATATATATATATATAGACTATATTGTATATTGTTATTTGTTACAAATGAAGGTGATTCGAGTATCTGGCTTTCTTCTCGCAAGTCAACTACATGAAACCGTATCAAGATAGAAAATTTACGAATATCAATAATAGATCTGAGTATGGTCAACTTATTTATTGTTTGTTACTTTGAACTGATATTTTGAGAAATGACGATGAACAGTTTTTAGTTTCACTTTCGCGGCTTCTGGCTCTTCAAAACCTTCTAAAAAGTTATAATAATCGTGATTGTGACCCTGAAATTGACCAAAAGATCAACTGTAGTGTGTGCGCTTTACCCATCTTCATCAAGGCCCTGATTGCATTCGTTGTGGAAAAAGTTTAACTATCATCGAGTTAAGTTGAAGATAGTTAAAAATTGTTACGACTGGCACTGGCAAAAATTAAATCTACAACTTCACTGGAAAGTTTATTTTCATTATCATCCATCTTAAAATTGTGCATCGTCGGATACCCACGGCTGGGTCCATCATGTGACACTTCATATGCTGTAGTGTAAATGGAATATACTTGTTTCCGACGATGAAAATTGTGTTACTTCTTATAAACATGATTTATGAGCATTCCTTTTGTATTCAGCATGTATCTTGTATTTTTTTAACACTAATGAAGCTTTGGAAAGATGTTGTTTTCTTTTTTTTCTTCTTTTTTTTTGGATATTTTCATTTGAAGACAAACTATTGCTTGAATATACTTAACAGAATGCGTGTGACATGTGCCTTAATCTCGCAGAGGATCAGATGGATCGTATACTTCTGAACATGGAAGAAAGTATCATTGACCCCCTCAACGGAAACGGGGGAAAGTTAAAAAAGGTAAGGCTTTAGAAATTATAACCTTTTATTCCATTTTTGTATTGAAAATACATTTATATTAAAGCGATATAAAAAGCAATGGTGCTACGGTCTGATTTAAGACGACTGTCAGTACAAACTGAATTTTAACTAAAGATTGTGTTCTTATTAAATTTTTTTGAACACAAAGAATGTCTCAGGAAAATAAGCACAAGAAATACAACAATTTCTAACCGCAACTGCACTAAGTTCGTAGTTTGTTTAAAGGATTGGAATTGTATGTTTATGCGTTTCTAAACACTGCTGCCGGAAAAACAGTGTTCTTCCTTCACAGGTTTTCCAGGAGCATAAAGGTGTATATTCTGATGGTATGAAAGTTGCTGCAAAGTACGCCACCGACTACAGGACAGAAAGAGCCAAGGCGTCCGTGCCTGCTGTTATTGAAGTATTAATTAGCTTTCGTTTTGACTGATTAATTCATTACTACAAATATTTGACTTTTAATTTGATTTAACCCATGTGAATCGGTAAAAAAATGATTAATGAATATCACTTCAGAGAATTTGGAAGTATCAGAAAATAATTTTTTTTTATTGTTAGAAATAACAAGTTTTGACGGTCATCCCCTCTATATTTCTTGGAGAATATACGACAGTACTTACCAAAGGAAATGTCAAGTCAAGCATTTCTTGCTATTTTTCATACGAAGTTTTGTACAACATTGTTTTCAATACTTACCAGTTCAAATGTTTTTTTTCTATTGTTTAATATGACGTTTTTGTAAAACAATGCGTTCGTTGGCAAGTTTATTTGTTTATATGTGTTGCTTGTAATAAAATGTGAATCTTATTTAAGTCTATCCTGTAGTTTACAATTATGAGCGTCACAGTTATATACGTTGTTTATTTTACATACATGTATTACAGTTGTTTATGGACTCGAAGCTGAGAGCAATAATTGACCCGAGTCAGTTGCGGCGAGAGTTTCGACAATACATAGAGAAGATAGTTGAGCTTGTCTGGCTGATGACGACACTTGATCCGCCCATGAGAATCTACTGGCAACAACAAACTGAAAGAATTAATCCGGATTTCTTCTATTTCTATGACAGGAAAGGAGATTTTGTAAATCAGACTGTATGGCCGGCAGTCTTTATGCACAATACTGGAAAGATTATATGCAGAGGACAAGTTTTGTCCATGTAACATTTTTCACGCATTTCCTAGTAATAGCAATACTGGACTCCTCGAATAACAACAGTCCTTCTTTATTTTTTCAAAAGCATTTTCTTGTGGATCAACGTTTTCAAACGTTGTCTGGCTGTTATGATAGACAGTGATACGGATGTGGAAGTATTTTGTGCGACTGGAACAACTATGGGGGCTAATTTGTGCCATGTCGTATGAGCGCATTTTTTGGGGCGAAAGGTCGGAAACAGGACAGCACGACACACGGTGACTTTGTCATTATGCCCCCCATCGAAGATGAAGGGGCATATAGTTTTGCAAATGTCGGTCGGTCGGTCGGTCGTTCGTCTGTCGGTCGGTCCGTCGGTAGACACTTCGTTTCCGATCAATAACTAGATAACGCTTTAACCTAGGTTCACCAAACTTGGTAGGCTGGTCGGTCATCACCAGTTGATGACCCCTATTGATTTTGAGGTCATTAGGTCAAAGGTCAAGGCCACAGGGACCTTGATCCTAAAAACGGTTTCTGGTCAATAACTAGAGAACGCTTTGGACCAAACACAAGCAATTAGGTGCTGCTGGGGGGCCTGTATGTTTTACAAACATTTCTTGTTTTTTTCCTGTTTTCGACCATGCGCTCCTGCAACGCTAAGACACGACAGGTTTATGGCGAAAAAACGTCATATTTTAGGTGTTATTTTTTTCCCTTTTATTTGTCATGTCTTGGCGGGGCGAAAGGTCGAAAGCAAAAAAAAATGTACAAATGGTGACTTTGTCGTGTTTTTTTTCCTCGCCTTTTGGCCCCGAAAACGCAATCAGACAGCATGGCACAAATCAGCCACCACAAACAACACAAGTTTCTGAAAGAAAACATTTTCGGTCTTCTGTGCAAGTATCTTGCACTGGGACCCTTGCTTTTTTCATAACTAAACATGGCTGACGGTTTATCGTTTTATACAGTCCTTCTCTTGCCTTCTGTTATTTCAGGGCATACCTATCGTAGTAGCTTTTTTCACAACAATGCTTTATGCCTACTCCCATTAAATACATTAGTATGATATACGTTTTGTCTAACATGCTGTATGTTTGTGTTACTGACGTTAAAGGTTAATAAGGGTGAGAATTACAGGGAGCTTCTTTGAAAAAATATTCACCTCAAATATGAAACAAAACAAAATCAAAACTTAATAAGAATTGAAGAAATATAAGCATTTATAAATGAATAGTGTTTTACTCTATACTCTATATGTACGTGAATTAGTTGTACGGATATGATTATCTTATTTTGAAACTGGAGTTGGGCAATATCTATGTTTTTATACACAATTCTATTTTATTGTTATGTTTTAGTCAATAAAATTTTAAAAGTACATCAAAAAAAAAAAAAAAAAGTTTATTTGGCTGGTAGAAAAGTTTGTTTTCACTACAGTACCTAGTGATGCCTTGACTTTCAGTTTTAAGGTATGATGAAAGACGGGACACTCCTGTAATCCTGTCACATTGGCCATATATTGATCGCTTGCCCTTGGCCACAGACAATGACATCTACAAAAATTCAATGCCACGGTCCTTCAGTACAGTATGTTATATCATCTTCTGCTTACACCAGCTACCTTCGTCAAAACTTATAAAATCCTAGCAGATCTTTCAAATTCTTTATAATACGGAATCATTTGAAACATTTGCAAGATCAATCAATCATTAACTTTGTTATGTATATATAGTTCAAAGGTACATTGTGTAAATTTGAAACTGGAAAAGGTAAATACAATGGAACCTGAAGCTACTCTGTATGAGGGAAATAAGATGATTTGCGTGTTGTTCTTGTGTGTTTCCCTTGTACAGCGGGTCACGAAAAAAATACATTTAGGCATATTCTAAGAAAATAACAAATATATAAAAATACATTGAACTCGTGATAATGTGATCACAACAGTTAAAAATTTAGTGATGTACACTTACAAATTATTTTAACTAAAATAGTGTGTGTCTTATATGACTAATGTATTATGTTGTGGACATTGTATCCATAAATTTTCATTTATTTATTACATTTCACTGGTTACATATTATTGTAAAATCTACCTGCATATTTGACGTTTATTCAGGGTCATATTACCTCCATGCATTTTGGATGTACTACAATATATGGTACGATCTCCACAGACTGTCATCTTGACCACTTATAAGCAAAATGGTCTCACACTGTCAGCTGCATTCAATAGCATGATCCTTCATTACAATGTAATCTACTGCTACTCAATGACCTTCCATCAAAAACTTAGTCCTTTAAAACAGACAACGATTTGAAACTAAATCCCATGCTATCCCTGAATTTACAACATTTTATCTGAATAAAAAAGTCATATAGTTGTGATTGATACTGAAATAATTAAGCGTTATAAAAAATTCGAAATAAAACTGGTACACTCAATGCATTAATATGGTTAGTTGTTGAGTTGTTGGGCTGGTCCTTTGCGTTTTCTGTTTTGTGTTCATGCCCCCGAAGGAGGCGTATAGTTTTTGAACTGATGTCTGTATGTCTGCCCGTCAGTCAGTCCGTCCGTCCAAAAACTTTAACATTGCCCGTTACTTCCTTATTAGTAAATGGATTTACTTATAACTGAACACAAAACCCCCTTCGGACAAGACCTTCCCACTGATATATATTTATATATTTTGACTTTGATCACTTAATAACCTTGAACGCGAATATTTAATTGTAAAAAAACAACAACTTAATATTGGCCAGAACTCCCTTACTGCTAAACAGATTTAGTTCATGTTTGCTAACGACAATCCTTCGGGAGAGATCTTCCAAATGAAATATATCTCTTTTGATCTTAACCGCTTAATGACGTTGAGGTTTTGTGTATTTAGTTCATGACTTTGACCCTTAAATGACATTGACCTTAATATCAAATCGTCAACAAAACACTTCTTTAACACGTTTAGGTATTTCAGAAATTAGAATTTATTGGTAGTGTTTAGGGATCTTATTCTGCATTTTTCTAGCAATGTAGTTTGAGTATACAATTTTCGGACTACATGACCTGACCCTGGAAACCTTCCTATCTAGATATCAAGTACATTGATAATCCATCGTTCGCGTGTTTCACAATATTCGAGGGTGTTACGAGTCCGTCACTCCATGTTTGAAGGGTAGTTTCGTACATGGAAACTGCATGAAACGACAAACCCCTAAAACAGACACCAGTGTGATCATTTTGGTGCGTCTGTCCACCCATTTCTGCCCAGGTCAATACCTGCAGGTTAAAATTGTTGCAAGACTTTATTATAGGCTTAAGGGACATTGGCCAAATCTGCGCATGCGCAGTTTTCTTTGAACACAATTAACCCACAGGTACTAGGAAATTAGTTGAATCATTATGCAGGCACGTGAATCGAGTATCTAGTTTATACCAAGTAGGGTAAGTTTCATCTGACTATATTCGAATCAATTCTTACATTTATTATGCCATATGCTTAAACCAAAACCAACAGGATATGACAAGAAAAATTAAAAGATTCCAAGAAGAACTTAAACCGAAAATACTAAGAAGAACTTAAACCGACAGTTGTAAATGATACGATACGGGAAGTAACTATTCGAAGTTCGGTCACACAGCTTTAGTACCGTAAAATATTTCGTCAAAATATTATTTCAAACCTTTGTCGATATGTAATGTCTGAGATATGTATAATCAAAACATTTTACATTTAAATAATAAAAAAGAAGAAAAAAATAATTAATGTTTTATCAGTTCCGAAAAGTCAGCTAAAATCCAAGTTTAGAACGGTGCCCTCTTCCTACGTCTGTCGGTTGAGCAGCACATTATATGATTTTGATGATTTTTTTAAAGATCATTTTCCTGACGCAACTCTTTGGGGAAAATAAAAACTGATGTATACTTCATATCTCCCCTTGAAGCTGTTTTGTTCAACGTACACGTGAAGGGCTTCAGTCGTGTTCCTAGTATCTGGGGTTAACTTTGATTTCAGGGCATATAAAAGTATACAGTATTAGAATGTTTCTCTCTAAGTTTTTCACAAATTGCAGGAGAAATAGTTGCTTTAAAATGAAGATTTTTGTATGAAAAGGTGAAGGAAAGGATATAGGATATTGATGTGAAATATAAATGACAGGAATTAATGACAAAAAGAAATATTAGTTAACAAAATTTTCCTTTAATCCCATCTGATTTTTTACACATGGCTTGTCACCTGTAATCTGGATTAACACTGATAGTCAAAATAGCAAACTGAATTTTGTGAACAGCTTGGTGGATTAACAAAGGTAACTGTTGTGTTAAAAAACATTGCTTGTGGCTGTATATTCTCCAAAATTATTAACCTGCCTATTTTGCATACCTTATCCAGTGGCTGGTTGTGGTATTTTCAGCTATATCACCAAATTCTGAAAATCGTCATGACCACAAGGGGAAATCCATTGCTCTTTGTACTGTATCAAAAGTATTTAGGTGTCTTTTTACTAAAGACCCATATCAAGTTGGCAAAGCTCATTCATATGCAGTTTTCCTTTAAAACCCAGTAAAATTTGTCCCCCTTGGAAATCCGATAGCGGTAATCTATGAAGGCAAATCGATAAATTTTTGTCAGTAGAAACATATAGGAAAAATTTTGTTTAATCACTGTAGCGAATTTTATTTCATTTTCACATTTTTTTACAAGTTATTGAAGTAATCTTTAATTTATTGGCAATCTAATGATACCAAATAAAGTGCAGCGTTCACACGCAAAAGGTATGTGGTTCAAGCCCACCTATTCCCCCCCCCCCTTTTTTTTTGGTTCCATACTGTGAGAATTTTGAGTGTCTATTTATTCAAAATGTCATGCCTTTCTTCTTTTTTCCATGTGAAAATCGTTGGAAATCTATACATGTGCGGCATTAGAAGAGTCACATTTTTTTCATTCACACAACGTGTATACGTTTGGGAAATGGCTGTAATATGTCAAAGTAAATATAATAATTTAAAGAAAATAAAATAAAAAATAAAAATATTTAAAAGAGAAAGAAAGAAATAATAAAAAAAGAAAACAATGTGCATCTATAATGTTTAAAATAATCAGCAAAAATAAAATAGGTCCAAGTGTGACTCGAAAAAATAATTGCTGCTTGGTTATTTTTGATATTCTTACATGTGTTTTTAAAAATCTATAAACACTTACGAGAGAAAAAAAGTAACAGGCAAATGGCAGGGATATCCCTGTCTTAAAATAGTACGTTCCATCACCGGATAATGTATGCAAAATGGGCAGGTTTATATTTCTGGAGAATAAACAGGCACAAAGAACAAACTCAGAAATGAGCAATGACAGTAACAAGTGAAACCAGTATAAATACAGACACGTCTTCCATTTACAAGCAGTTAAATGAAATGAATGGCAATCTTAAGGAGCTACAGGAGAGCGTAAAACTAGTTCTTTTAAAAAAGGATGTTGAAAAACTGCTTACTTAACAATCAACAAAATAAAGGAATCAATGAAAGAATGAAAGAAACAATAGATAGCCAAATAAAGAATTTAAGAAGATAATTCACTGATAAAATATAATCTCTGAACACGGAAAATAATATTCTGAGAGAGAGAGAGAGAGAGAGAGAGAGAGAGAGTAGAACACACATATACAGCTAAGTCTGAAACAAAACAAAAGAACAAGAGAATAAGAAAATGATAAGGGAAACAAACAGATCAACAGCAAATGAACTATACTGTAGAAAAAAAACAATGTTAAAAACATGGATTTCCTGAGAATGAAACAGAAAATATTGAAGAACTTACAAACAAGTGAAAATTATATTTCACAAACAAAATATGACATTAACAAAGGATGAGATCATGGCCATTCATCGACATGAAAAAAGAGGATTAATGATTAAACCACAGTCATGTACATGTAGCGCTATCATCTTTCTGTACATGTTTCTGGCTATTTTTTCATTGGCTATGCCATATACAGTAGAAGCAGAAGTAAACTTGATAGTGTTCAAAATGCTGTCAACTAGCTTCTGGTTAACTGGTGACTTGCGCAACATAATGCGGCCAAAATCTGAAGTAGTGAGTCACACCTTTCTTCCACTGTTCCAAAGCTCACTGCTACACTGCTCTCTTGTTTTCCTTTCTATTTCAACAGCCTCCTGTAAGGTCACAGAAACAACCCTCATTTTGTCCCAACAGTCAGTTACAATATCCAGGTTGGCAATATCTAAACTCTATATTACCACATGGTGTTGTTGTAGAATCTGGCTCTTCTACCAGTTGGATAAGGGGCATCTAATAAATATGTTAGTGTAATCTCCATTTAAGACAGACACATGATAAATAAAGTAGTATCAAATTGCAATTTTACTATTTCTTTTTCAGATGTCTCTCCTGACATGCTGGTCCTGTCTGCAGAAATGGTGCTTTGTGACAACAGTTAGAACAAGAAAAGGAGTTTTACCAGAACCAGCTTGCAGAGCACGTTTTACAAAATGAACAGCTGAAAAGAAAGAACTTAACATTACAGGACAAACTCAGGAGTGAAAGTAAAGGAGAACTGAATGGTGTTGGCTCCATCACATTTTCGAGGGCTCTTTCACATTGCCGATGGCTCCATCGCATTGTTGATGCCTCGATCACATTTGAAAAAATGTGAGTATTTTGTTTTTAACCGAGCTCTGTGAAATATTTTTAGTGTTGAGCCAAAGAGGAGGTTGGAACAATGTTACATGACAATTATGTAGGCCAACATCTACTTCACGGTAAAGAAATCACTCAAGATGTGTCTCCTCGTATAAAGAAAACACACGAGTTGATATTTTGTACAAGTTCTAGCAACGTCATTATGGGGTATTTCTTATCGAAATTGCATCTAAAATGATGAGAAAAATGTTCTACGTGGCATGACATTCTTCGATTTTTGAAAAACAAGCATGCTCTTTAAAAACGTATATTTTTATAAAATGTGCTTACCTTTTTCAGCCTTGTTTTGGTCGAGGGCTCTACAACGGAAGTGTCGAGGGCTCTCATTTAAACAGATCACCAAAATGTGAAAGAGCCACCGTTTAGTAGGGGTGCAATGACTTGGTACAGATGTACATGCTGGTTGTGATGGCACCTCAACTAGACCTTCCAATATCCAATCGGTAACCTTAATTACCACAGTGAGCACATGTGCACACTCTCCAGAAGTTCTGTTGAAAACAAAGCTGAGATAACATGTGGATATATCATTACCATGATTATAAGAAAGTTAAATGCAGTTGCTATAGTAAAAACTAAATTAGGCTACATCAGTGCACATCAATTTTATTTAAATGCACTTGGTTTTAGTAAATACGGACTTTTGGTACCCCAGTAAACTCTGTCTGTATACTTTAATCATTGCGTCTACACATTCCTTAAGTAGTAATTAACAAATGTATACCCCACCCATAACAGTAAATAAACAGCTGCCAAAATGAAAAAAAGGGGCACAGGAAAATGCTGCACAAGGACATAATGATAATCAAACTTTTTATGTCTGAGTACTATCTTACCCAGCTGAACAACTTGATCTTCTCGTCATTGAGCGTTATATTTACACGGTGGGTGGTCTTATTCTTCCGCGGGCTGTGGAATACGGCAGCTTTTAATGCAATTTCATAATACTGGCAGCGGAAAATCTTCAATGAATTAATGAAGTTTTCATTAGCGAACTTCCTGCCTTGAAATATTTGCCTTAAAAGCATTTGTTAGGCAGAAAATGCTCGCCGAAACTACCCAGTATTTCCCTTAGCGTTAGAACGTTGCCCGTGCTTTTTTGTCAATGCTTATCGGAGGCTTGAAATCCCGCTACCACGTGACTATGTGGACAGAGCGAATCTTATCGTGGCGTCGCGTTAATTCCAACCAAGAAGGGTGGTATAAAATCAGTTCTACTGAAGACAAAAAACAATGTCGTCAAAACTAGAATCAGGCGAGGAAGAAAAGCAATGAGACAGGCAGGTCACAGACTGGCTGATGATGTCACTTACCTAAATACTGGGCTTATATACAGAATACTTTTGCATAAGGAAATACAAAGCGCATGGTTTTTTTAATGGGTAAGTATTTGAACAGAAAAAAACAGGGAGCTGGAATAAGTTTTCAGCTCTATGACAATATTGACAATGTGATCAGTCAATATAGAAATTATAAAACCAATTGAAGTAGTCAGCTATGTAAGCTGGATTTAGATAGTGTAATTGAAAATATTGTTTTGCACCTGTCTTCTGTAAAGATTAGTATTTTGAGTTCTAAGGTACTACTTTTTTTCTGTTGGAAATGTAAACAATGATTTTGTGGTTTTTGTAAAGATTGGTAAGTCTCTCTTCTGTATTTCCACACTTCCTTTATATGTGTTTTCTAATTTGAAAATGAAGTTTGTAATATAAACAATGTACAAATATGCATGTACATGCAATAAAACTGCTATTATAACAGCTCTTCAAATAAATTTATATTAGCTTAACAATAAAAGTCTGTATAAGTATATTGTTAAACAAATTTTAGGGTAAAATAATCAATGATATCAATTATACTCCTGTTTATATTTGTAAGTCACTTCTGGTTTAATTTTTATGCTGTTTTTTTGAAAAAAGTATATCACACACACACACACACACACACACACACACACACACACACACACTAATGCATTAGAATGTTTTGTTTTTTTTCTATCAATACATGTAGTAGATTCATGACCTTGTTTAATTCGTGTAGTTGCTTATTATGTTTGAGTATGAGTAAACTTACTGAATGGCACTTTAAACCAAAATTATATAACAATGGCTGAAAAAAAAAAGAATTTAGGGAAAAAAATACTGGACAAAACTAAATTTACAGAATGTAATTAAACAAATGATAAGACAGAGGAATTACTACATGAGTTTTAAGATAATAATTTCTTATGAGATAAGATGAAATCTTTAAATCTAGATGGCATTTTCATCGCATGCCTTGAGCGTTTTGGTTTGTCTCTAGTTTGTTCGTCTTGTCTTATTGTGTTTTCACTTGTAGATATTGTGTCATTATTTTCAGGTTCTTCAAGTTGATTGTGGTTTTGAGTTTGTTGCTTACTTCTATCTGGTGCACGTAATAATTGTTCCCTTCATGTGTCATCATTTTCAAGAAATCTTTTAAATTTTGATGTTTCTCTACATTTCTTTCGTCCATCAGATTTTCGCTGCGCTTGAATGCTAGACCCATTTATGTCAGTTATAGAATAATATTCTCTTTCATAAAGTGTAGACCGTTTATTCTTTTTCTTATTATTTAATAGAATTTTTTCGCCTATCTTGAATTCGCTAGTAATTGTTTTTGGATGTCTGTGTTGGTTTACCCATTCTTTCTTATATTCTTTGTCTTTGTTAGTTATTTCTCTGTCCATTTTACTGATGTTAATGCTTGGCAGCCCTGGGTGGTCGAGTTTTGTACGCACGTTTCTTCTCATCAATGCTTCATATAAAGTATATCCAGTTGCTGGGTGTGGAGTCGATCGGTAGCCCATAAGCATATTCATCTCTGTGATGCTTTCTTTGCCTTCACTGTGTGAAATTTGCTCCGTCTTGTTCAAAACCTGCATAAATCTTTCAGCCTCGCCATTGGCTCTTGAATGTTCTGGCGTTACATTATGATGATGAAATCCATATTCCTCAGCGAAAGATCTGAACTCAAGGCCATTGAAAGGTGGTCCATTGTCAGTTTCCAGCCTCTCGGGAATTCCATATGTGGCAAATATCTTTTGCAATAATCTAGAGGTTGCCTTAAATGATGTTGACTTAATGTGCTCTGCAACTGAAAACCGGCTCCTCTTGTCAATGACAACAAAATTATAGTGTCCATCTGGATACGGTCCTCCAAAGTCTGCTGATAATGTATGCCACATTGTCTCTGGAATATCTGAAGGCTTCACTCGCTCTTGTTTATGTTCATCTAAAGCAATCTGGCACTGATAACATTTAAAAAAATGCTTTCAACCTTTCTGTTTAGTCTTGGAAACCAGTATTTGTCTCTCAGCATTTGTTTCGTTCTTGTCATCCCAAAGTGACCCATACTATGTGCCGCTTTGATTGTATGCTTTTGGAGAATATCTGGAATCACAACTTGTCTATTTCTCAGAAGCAATCCATTCGCACGGTAATTCATGGCGCTCTAAGTAAAACGGCTTAATTTCTGCTTGATCCTTGAATTCTTCCCATTTGTTGTTTCTCATTATCTCTTTAACTGTTCTCAATGTGGTGTCCTTTGATGTAGCCTCCTTCATCTTCTCAGTAACAACTCCATGCTCACTGCTGACAATCATTTTGATGGTATGTTCTGTGTCATCAATTTCTGTTTCTTCTAGCGGGTGTCTTGATAAGTAATCCATCGGATCTGCGGAGTCTTTTCCTGGTTCATAGATAAGCTCATAATCTACGTCTTGCATTTCCATAATCCACTTTTCGATTCTTGGTGGTAGTTTCATGCATGACCTGTTAAACATTGGTATGAGAGGTTAATGTGACGTTACTATTTTGAACTTCGGGGCTCCTAACAGATACATGCTAAACCTTGATTTTGCCCACTTGACAGCAAGTGCGTCTTTTTCCGTTTGGCTGTACCTCTTTTCAGCCGTGGTCATAGATCTGCTAATGTAATGCACAGGTTGTAATTCTTTTCCTGTTCTCTGGAAAAGGCCTGCTGATAAACCTTCATGAAAACTAGCTTCAGTGCGTACTACAATTGGTCTTTTTGGATCAAAAAACGCCATGTTATCTTCGCTAGTTATGAAATCTTTGAGTTTCTGAAATGCCCTTTGTTCTTCAGGTCCCCGAGACAAAGGAATGTCTTTACCTGTCAGCCTTCTCAGTGGAGCTGTCAGCACTGCATATCTTGAGATGAATTATGATAAATACCCAATCATACCCAAGAAACTTCTTACTTTTTCTCTAGATTGTGAAGGTTTGCAATTTTTCACAGCTTTGACCTTCTCAAAAGTTCAGCCCTTCGTCGGTGAACCTGTACCTATAAAATTCTAGTTCACGAACACCAAATTGACTTTTTTCCTTGTTAAATGTGATTCCAAAGTACTTTGCACGTTGCAAAACCATCTCCAAAGTCTTGTAATGTTCCTCAAATGTTCTTCCTCCAATAAGTATGTCATCTCGTTGGTTAAGACAGGATGGGATATCGCCAAATATTCTAAACATTGCTTCGTCAAACAGGTCTTGAGATAACTTGGCCCCAAAAATTAATATTTTTGGTCTCACATTGCCCCAAGGTGTACTGAAGGTTGCAATCTTAAATCTGGATGCAAAATCAATTGATGGTATCCCTGCTTCAAGTCCATCTTTGAGACAATCTTGCAGGTGTGAAATTTGCAGGTGAAGTCTTCAACAACAGGTGCCTGCAAAATTCTATTTCTCTCCATGTATTTAGTAGGCAACCTTAAATCAACACTGGCTCGTATCATATGTGGTGCCAAGTTTTCTTTCCCTAACGTCGCATATCTCGGCTTTGGTTGAACAACTAAGGCTGAGCATCAAGTTACAGCTTCGCCTGGTTGGACTTCCTCAAATATTTCTTCTTTAATGCACTCATCCAGCCATTTTCGTAATGGTTCCTGAAGATAGTAAGGAACTGGGCGTAGCTTCTGTGCAACTGGGACAGCATCAGGTTTCATGGAGAATTTTACAAGGAAATCCTCATTTTTCTTTTTGTCAGTTATTTTTTCCAATTCCGTAAAAAACATCATCATAATTTTTCAGGATTCTTTCTATTTCGGGTCGTAACTTGGCTGAGAAAGTTCTGCTGATAGAACGCTCGTTCTGCTCTTTCAATGAACCATCTGGCCTTATTTCGAGCATTCCTATTTCAAGTTATGTTTTTCTGCCAATCAATGGTGGCGAGTTTATTCTACCTTTCACTACAAATATAACAGTTTCCACACCTGTGGTAGTATTTCTTAGTGTAGCTGTAAATTCACTTTTTGAGATGAAGATTATATTCCGTCTTGCGTTTCAATGCTCATCCATAACATTAACATCTGCGCCGCTGTCTGGTTCCATATAAACGATGATATCATTGACTACGACTAGTATCGTTTGATGAAAATCATTTACCTTGTTTACTTTCACTCTACTAATTCTTAAATGCCGCACAGAATCAGCAACAAAGTCCTGATTATAACCCTCTGATTCATCAGATGATATGTCATCTCCTGTCCGTCTGACATCTCGCCGTCGACGATCTGTTTCCTGACCTCTAACCGGTCTCCGACGGTTTTGTTTGGATATACAAACAAAAGTAAAATGATTTAGCTTGCCACAGTTTTTACATGTTTTACCCAACGCTGGACAAAATTCTTTTTTTCTTGGATCAAGCCTGTCACAGTACCTACATCTTTCTGAATCACAATCAGTATCTGGTGATTCTTTTCGCCTGAATTTACCCCTCCTTTTTACCTTTGCAATGTCATTTCCATGACTCATTACCCTTACCTGCATAGACGTCTCTTCAGTGAGTTACATTGCTTGTAACGTTTCTTTCAAATTGTATTTGTTATGGATGACTTTCCGTATGAGTTCCTGATTTTCGGATGTTTGTTTAAGGTGCTCTAAAATTCGTTCATCAATATTTTGAAATTCACAGCCGTTAGTTTTCTCTCTTAGTCTAGCTGTATAAGCAGCAGTGCTCCCATCGGGTTTAGGTCTCATCTATAGAAAATTGTTCCTGAAATACCACATATTTTTCTTTGGAGCAAAATAATCTTGAAGTTTGCTCCTTATTTTCTCATATTTATTTCCGGATTCCGGATCTGGTAGACTCCTTTCTAGTCTGCGAATGTCTTTTCCACCATAAATTAACAAAGCTTCTTTTCTCTTTAACTCATCTGTGATCTCGAAAAAAACTCATTTCAAGCTCAAGTTCATCAAGCCATTCATTCCACTTTTCACCTGTGGATATGTGGTCTTCCCCCACAATGAATGGTGTAATCCTCAAATCACGACTGCGCTCAGTCATTACTGTTACTAATTAAGCCTCAAAATTGCCAAGAAAAGTCCTTGCCCTAAATCCAATATTTTCCTGTCGTCGCCAATGTTGTGTCTATGAATTACTAACAATAATTAATCTTTCTAAATTTAATCAACCATCTTGGATCAGTAGTTAAACAACAATTGAGGTTGACGACGTCCATAGAAACGACGTCACAATATCTTAAAATAGAATAGTATATCACAGCAATAACTGTAAGCTGACGATTTTATAATCCGAAATTACATATATTGGCCATAAGACTCACCAAGAAAACCGCTATATTAATTACGAAAACAATGAATATCAAGGGAAACATTTAGGCGGGAATACCCGTGAATTACATGAAACAGAGTGACAAAGTACATGTAACCCCAAAAAATACGCGAAGAACGTGAAATATGCAAACAATGGAAAGTATACCGGTAATATACGGAGCATAAACATAACATTCTAACACTATCTGCAATTCGCCGACAATAAACAAAGAAGGAATTGAGCGTGATATATATTAGGTAGTATAGCACGCTGAACACAAGCGCGCGCCCGCTGACGTTACTGTTAATTCTAACACGATCTAAAAATAGCCTATATATACAAAGAAGAAAATAAACTCGGGTTATCCTGCAGTGTACCACGCGCGTGCGCTTGTTGTTTTGGCTGTTCCGTGAACCGCCGTCACCCCACGTATAAAATGTTTATGAATGAAAGTCACGTGATGTTTGTAAATACTACCGTAGGAATCGTAGTATTACCGGCGTACAACAACAACAAAGTTCGGTTGCAAAATGGCATAAAAAGCCAATTTACTTAGAATGGGCACAATTTGTGAAATTCGCCGTGGTTTAGGGGACTGGAGGGTGATTGACAAGAAATTTGTGTGTTGTTAAGTTGTTCATTTATTGGATAGATCAACCAATTATGTGGAAGCCAATAATTACATATATCGAGGAAGGGCATTTTAACGGCCAAACCCAGGGGCGTACCGCGCAAGTGTTTTTACGATCGTAAGAAGTAGTTAACACTTATTTCACAATGTGGTTTATTGTTTGGTCGTGTTAGAATCGAAATAATTTGTATCCAGTTGTGGTTTATCGTAGAATAACCCGCGTTTTGGCCTCGTGATTAAATTACTACGCATCTGAACTCGACACCGCGATATATCAGACGGTATATCACTCAAACTTAAAATCAATTTTTAAATAATATATTCGTGTAAATCACGACACTACCCACAGCGAAAAAAATGCATATCAATTAGTACATAAAATTTTACTTTTAAAAGTTTTTCGTATTTCTTATACAAAGCAGCTGTATGTATAGATGCATCATCAACAAACATTTTAAGTAAAAACAAATATAGCATCTGTTGGAAGCACCATAATGATAACAACGTTCAGTTTTTGTCGTATTTCCAATAGTCATCTTCATATGTAACAGTTGTAAAAAGCCATCTAAGTACATTTGTATTATGGTTTCTTACAAGTTCTTTCTGATAATCGTGATGTAACTAGTGTATTCCCAGTATCATCATTTACTGCTTTAAGTATCGAAGGTATTTTTGGTCTCACTGATGCCTGAAAATCAACTTCTTTTTTTATTGTTTCTAGGCACCTCTGATTCAATTCCTTAGCAGTATTTTATATTACGATTCAATACTACTTACGTTTCCCTTTGCCTATTTTCTGTGTTCATCTTTTTATGTCCTGTGCTACTATCTTTACTATTATGGTCATCATAATTAGTATTTCTAGCTTTCAAAGCTATTCTAAAAGTATCCTCTGTTGTTTCAACTCCACGTTCAGTAACTTTTTCTGTCCTTTCTTATACAACAACAACAGCTATATAATTCAACAATAATAAATTTGTTCATTTCTTCTGTCCTTTCTTAAACTACAACAATAATAAAAATGATACTCAGTAGTTCTTGCGCCGTCTCATTGGCGGTGTTTCTATGGGAATGATGTTGTTTTGATCTTTCGGGTGTTTGCGTCTGGAATATGTCACTAGTTGTGTTTCTATGGGAATGATGTCGTTTTGATCTTTCGGGTGACTGTGTCTTGATTGTCACACTGGTCGATGTGTTTCAAAGGTAGTGAAGTAGTCGTATGTCCATGTGTTATTTGTGTCATGACTGCCTAACTGGGCGATGTGTTTCATTGCTACTGATATCGTTTCGAATATGTGGGTATATATACCATGATTTCCTTACTAGCTGATATATGCCTATGGTAGTGCTGTTGTTTTGGTCTTGTTGGATTCTGTGTCTTGACTGCCTGACTGGATGAGATATCTCTATGGTGGTAATGTCTTTATAATCTTGTTTTTTTTTTGTCATGATTGCTACAATTACTTTTTTGAATAAATGGAATAAATTTTTTATTTTTATTTTGTTTGTATTTGTGTCATGATAGTCTCGGCGGTCTAAACGGGGGGGGGGGGCAAAAAACCAGGGGCAAAGAACCAAGAACCAGGGGCAAAGAACTAGGGGCAAAAGAACCACACTGCGTAAAGAACCACCAGGCTCCTTTCAGTTCTGTCGTATGGTCCTTTGTTGATAGAGTACAAAAGTAGATCTACGTTAGATCTGAATTCAAAAGTGTTTTTATAAACTAACGAAGGTTAAGTTCCAAACTTAAGGGATTTGTAACCTACATGCAAACGAATCTAGTTTTTCTGATGATGCAATACAAAAGTGTTATGGTTATCACTCGAGTTAAAAGTCTACTTGTTCGCTCACTTGAATAGGTTTCAAAATATCATCTCGGTTTATGCATTTGGTATGTGATAGGAATGAGACAATCTTTCCTCTACTACTTTCATATAAAGCCTCAAACATAATTTCAGTTTTTTACTGTTTTCTAAGATGCTCGAAAACAGTAGACAGTGAAATGTCTAAGTCAAACCTTTCGTTAATTGCTTTTACCTCTCGAAGGTATATCCTTATTCCGTCCCGATAGCCATTGATAACATATAACCCCATACGTTATCATTTTTAACTGGTTTATGCCCGCTTGGACATTAAACCTTCGTTAGTTTATAAAAACACACTCGAACGCAGAATTAACCTGATATCAACTATGGACCATACGACAGAATTGAAAGGAGCAGTATCTATTTCATGTTTTCTATTTCAAGAAAACATACTGTCACTTTAGACTATCAATACAAAAAAATCAGTAAAGAAATTGTCCTTAACATGAGGGCACGTGTAACGTTCGTCATACGGTCCAAGTGATGCGAACTTAGTTAGGACAGAATACCAGACTCATCACCATTATAACAAAACACAATTAGTATTAACCGCTTGGACATTTATTAAGTTATAGTAGAATCACTCCCTGGTGTTGAACTCACGACGAGTGTCCTTTATATTGATAATGAAAATAAGCTTCTACATGTTGTGTGACTAAAATTTCTTCATGTGCGTTATAGTCAATATTTTCAATGATTAAATGACATATGAAAAACGTTAAGTAATCCTAGCGGGTTCCTCTGTGTTTGGGGTTCACAGTTACTTATTTCGATTAATAACGCCCCCCATTCATTTCTCATTTAATAATTCACTGTCAATTGGACGGTTAATTGTCTTTATCGTTCAATTCCATTCACCTGAAATAGTCATCCGTGCATTCAACGCACGTGCAAAGAGTAACGGTACGATCTAGTTCTCTGCCAGTAATGGTTCTTTGCCCAGTGCTGTTCTTTGCCCCTGGTTCTTTCCCCCGGGGTTCTTTTGCCCCTGGTTCTTGGTTCTTTGCCCCTGGTTCTTTGCCCCAGGTCCCCCCCACACACACACACACCGTTTATACCTACTGTGATGTACTTTTGATCATTTTGGATTGTGTAACATGTCCACCGTAAGTGTATGTGTCATAGGATTTGAACTATTAATAATGTTATCGATGTCATTTCGCAATATCTAAAGCTTGATCACATTGTAAAATCTCAATGCTATATTTATTGAGGTATTGTTATTATACCTACTTGCGTTATACCAAGGTGATTCAATGAGTATTTAGAAATGTTTTATGGGGGTAAGTGAGCATGTATATTATTTCTTTTGAAAAACTGGAGACTTGAATCTTAACAAATATTGTTTCTCAGATTGCGGTAAATCTTTTTGCAAGACTTTATAATGGTATTGGTTGTGTTTCTGCGATCTCTTGAAACATTCTTATTTATATCTTTAAATGTATTTATTAAGGATGCTGACTTATGAACTGTGTAACCTCTCACAAATTTAATTCTTTTTAGATTTTTATTGGGCAGTTTCTTTACTAAGGATACTGGTATATGAAGGTATTAAACTGTCATCATTTGAAATTGGTAGCCTACCCCTCTTCGTCTCATAAATTCTAATTGCTGACCTACATAATAATAAACAAGTATATATAATTTTTCATTAATGAATAAGGAACGCCACAACTATCTGATGTTGTAACATTTCTTATTCGCTTGTCAAGTCATTGTGCTCCTTTGTGTACAAGACGTATTATCTTTTGCAAGTACCGTGTTATCTTGTAGAATAAGGGTGTCATTACGTCAAAAAGACGTCCTACTTTGTGGGTATACCGGCCGTATTATCATTTCAAACTGTCGGGCTACCATGTCCAAGAATCGTGCTATCTTGTCAAACAGAGGTGTTACTTTGTCAATAGAATATCTTTTCTTGCCTGTATACCGAGTAAACATGTCAACCTGTCACGTTATCTTGTGCAAGTACTGTATATTCTTGTCAAACAGTGGTGTTACTTTGTCAAAAGAATATCTTTTCTTGTCTGTATACCGAGTAAACATGTCAACCTATCACGCTGTCTTGTGCACGTACCGTATTATCTTGTCAAACAGTGGTGTTACTTTGTCAATAGAATATCTTTTCTTGCCTGTATACCGAGTAAACATGTCAACCTATCACGCTGTCTTGTGCACGTACCGTATTATCTTGTCAAACAGTGGTGTTACTTTGTCAATAGAATATCTTTTCTTGCCTGTATACCGAGTAAACATGTCAACCTATTACGCTGTCTTGTGCAAATACCGTATTATCTTGTCAAACAGTGGTGTTACTTTGTCAAAAGGATATCTTTTCTTGCCTGTATACCGAGTAAACTTGTCAACTTATCACTTTGTCAATAGAATATCTTTTCTTGCCTGTATAACGAGTAAACATGTCAACCTATCGCGCTGTCTTGTGCAAGTACCGTATATTCTTGTCAAACAGTGGTGTTACTTTGTCAAAAGAATATTTTTTCTTGCCTGTATACCGAGTAAACATGTCAACCTGTCACGCGGTCCTGTGCAAGTACCGTATTATCTTATGGAACAGTGTGGTGTTGTTATTTTGTCAAAAAGACGTCCTATCTTGTCTTTCTACCTTATTACCATAACAAAGTGTTATGCTAGCTTGTACCAGTACCCTTATATATTCTCAAACAGTCGTGTTATTTTGTCAAAGGACATCTTTTTGTTTTGGTATGCTGTGTTATCATGGCAAACTGTCATGCAATCTTTTGCATATACCATGTTTGCTTGTCGAAAAGTGGTTCTATTTTGTCTAAAAGATGTCCTATCTTGCCTTTACATCGTAACCGTATTGCTATGCCAAAATGTTATGCTGTCTTGTAAAAGTACTGTAATATATTGTCAAATATTGGTGCTATTTTGTCAAAGGACATCTTCATCTTTTTTTATTGGTATACTGTGTTATCATGCAAAATTGTCATGCTATTTTTTACATGCACCGTGTTATCCCGTCGAACAGTGGTGTTAATATGTTAAAAATGACGTCCTTTACCGTATTATCCTATCGAACAGTGGTGTTAATATGTAAAAAAAGACGTCCTTTACCGTATTATCCTATCGAACAGTTGTGTTAATATGTAAAAAAGACGTCTTTTACCGTATTATCCTATCGAACAGTGGTGTTAATATGTAAAAAAAACGTCCTTTTTTGTTTGTATGCTGTGTTTTCTTTTCAAACTATCATACTATTTTGTGCAAGAACTATTCTATCTTGTCAAACTCCAATTATAACTTGTGTAAATATTGATTCTTTTGTCTGTTAAACTGGTACCGGTATTATGTTCTATCAACTCTATACCTTGTCAAACTGTCTTGATATCTTTTGCTTCATTACACTATCGTCAGACATATCTATAATTAGTTTGCCGTCAACTCTTTCCTATGAGATCTTTTGTTACAAAGCAATAAAGCCTGCCTGTACCATTTTTATCAAAGAATAGGTAAAACAGACCGCCATATGTTTGGTCAACGACACTAAAAGCATCAACACCAGGGAAGTAAACAACACCATCGAAATGAACCACATCACTAAATTCGACAACACCATGACAGTCGACAGGATAACCGTGTTTGTCATTGTTACACTATTGTTTGAGAGGATAACTAACTTCGTGCAAAAGATGTTATTGCAGTTTGACAAGATGCCATCTGAAATGGACACGATAACTTTTCTACAGACAAGATAGCATGACAAGTTTGTCAAGTTATAATGTAAATGGGACACGATAACACGTATAAGAACAAGATATGACGTCTTTTTAACAAAACAACACCACTGGTTGACAAATTAGCACGACACTTTTACAAAATAACATGACAATTTGACAAGGTAGCGTTTGGGTTTGACACGATGACAGGGTATACAGACAAAACAGAACGTCTTTTTGACATAGCAATACGAGATGTTGTTTTTATTCAGATGCTTAATCATAAGCGTGTCTTTGTTTATATTCAGACAGGTCAATACGCCAGGACGCCACAGAAAAACACAAGTACAGCTCTGGTGCACAGGTTCTTCTGTCTGTTATTTTGCTTGGTTGTAGCATCGCGGCAGTCGCTCATTACGATGACTATTACTTTAATTACCATATCGGTGGTTTCTCATGTGGAATACTGGTAATCTAAATATTCATATTTTCCGTCTGTCTGTTGTTTATATTTAACACTTATTAGATTAACAGGTATACATGTATCAAGAAGAAACAGTAATACTGGTGATTCCGACGTTATAAAGAGTCTTTTATTTTTCCATTTCGAAAAATTCCTACCCACCAAATAAGGAAGAAAAGAAAAGAAAAAATAACATACAAACGTAATTAAACACAGGCTTAAAATAATCTGTGTCGCTTACTTAAATAATCGTGCCATTCTATCCATGATAAAGTTAAGAGGTGTTTGTGCGTTTATAAATGTTAGACCTTTAGGTTTTCCTATGCAATAGGTAATGAATACCATTATTTGTATTTTTAGTCTTCAAGAAGATAGATAAAATATTTTTTTTGTGCATAATGTATTACTTAACTTAATTTTGTACATAATGTATTAATTACCCTTACTTTGTCTTAGATAATGACATGCTTTGTCTTTTCTTGCGAAAATGAAAGTCCGTAACAGGAAGATGTAATGTATCTTGAGAAAGACCACTCAGAGCGGGATCCGAACAAATGTCCCCCCGCATCCAAAACAAGCAGATCGACTCCTGGACGCAGTTGTCAGAGGTTGCAGTTATGCAATTTAAGGCCAGCATACAACAGACCGTAACAAACACCCTCTTGAGAAAGCTATACAACGAAGGGTGCGGTCTATTTCTATAGAAGAAATCTTGAAGGTTTTTATCATTATTATTACTTGTCCAAAAGGGCTTATCCCAGACGAGCCCCGTCTTATGAAAAAGAAAGTTCCTTACTGAATGATGGAGTGTATCTTGAAAAAGACCACCCAGAGTGGGATTCAAACTCAGGTTCTCCTGTGTCGAAAACCAACGCCTTTGACCACTGAGTAAAAGAAATGATACCTGGACGCAGTTGTCAGGGTTTACTTATACAAACGCACGCCGTTATGCACTGGACCAAAATACTACAGAACGTTTCAATCTGTTAGTGTTCTTGAAAAATGCCCTTGATTTTACCACTGTCCATAAGAAAGACTTACCTTTTGAAAACAAAAGAAGCATAAATTCAGTCGCGTTGCTACACATGAATGCACAAACAACTAAGCATGTATTAATTTATTCATTTCCTTTCAAGGGGTTCATCGCAGGCTGTCTTGGTTTATTTGTTTATCACAAAGCCTCCAGCTATAGAGGGGATGACCTCATTGAACTTCAGAGCCAATTAAAATGCAAGGTTTGTATGTATTCTCGAACATTGCAATTCGGCACGTCATGTTTTCCTACGATAACTAGTATCCTGTCGTGTTGCGAAATATGGCTGAGTGAATTTAAAAAGGACACGTCACAATTGATTTTTTTATTTGAATTGACTAATTCTATAAAATGTATTGATCATCCATAGCTTATCTTCAAGTATTTCATTTTATAGTGAATTATAAAACAATGCAATTTTACGCACAGATACTAGAGGTAAAGAAATAAGGCACTCTTATACCAAGTTTGCTGCCTGTCATTTCAGTAATTGCTAAAATTCACCACAATGCCTATACAAATCACACCAACTAATCTGCGGTGCACAGCATCATCTTTTGTAACTTTCCAGAATTCGTATCGAAAAGACAATCATATATTTGAAGCGACAGAATGTTGACAAAAGCATGGTCCGTGTCCTACTATTTATCAAACTGCCGTCCTTTATTTGCAGTTGTTCATTCAGATGACTCTTGGGTTCACAGTGTTTATAGCGTCGGTCACTGGTGTCGTTATGGTCATCAGGTTCTTTGCATCAGAATACGAGAGTAATGACAGCAAACTGAAAATACATCTGATTCTGGCAATTTGCATAGTGGTTGGAATCGTGTTGCTACTGTGTGCTTCTTTCTGCACATTCCGGACTGCTGGTACTCGCTGAACGAAATGTTATAATGATGCAATGATACTAACACATCCAAATGATGGAGCATTTACATTTTCGTACCAAAATACAACTGGGCAGTCAACAGGTATCCAGCCTGTGCACGGGAGGATTTAACGAACGGAAAAATACGTCATATCCGGTTTCACAGTTTCAACCAGAATATCCTCCTCGTCACTTTCAACCACCTGCTTATGGATTTCAATAGAATGTTTTCTCTTCTCAGCAACCGACTGGAGCACCACCTGCATATCAATATTAATCTCTGAAAAAGACTTCATACAAACTACTCAAAATTTTATAGAAATGACCTATGATAAGTAATATCATTCAACTCGTAATTAAAAATGTAAGAAGAGATGTCAGAATGAAATTTATATCCCCTGAAAGATTGAACTTTCTAGCCTGTGTGTCAAATTTTATTGAAGTTATTTAATTGAAACAGTTTTCAAATTCAAAGTGATCGTGACCTTCACCTTTGACCTACTGACCTTAAAAGTAATAAGGAATCTCAACTCAAAAAGAGCAATCATCTTATAAATTTTGAAGGCTGTAGGAAAAGTAAAACTCGAGTTATTGCTCGGAAATTATTTTCAAATGTAAGGTGACTATGATCTTGACCTTTGACCTACTTATCCCAACAATAAAGTGGCCTTCCAATCAATAAGGGCAACCACTCTAAGCTTAAAGTATGCGTGTCAAAAAGTGCTCGAGTTGTTAAGCGGAAACCATTTTCAAATTGAAGGTGACCATGACCTTTACTTTTAATTTAACCACCCTTTTTAACAATGAGTGTCTTTAAATCAAGAAGATCAGCCACATCATAAAGGTCAAATGGTACTCAAGTTATTGAGGAGAGATATTTTGCATACTCAAGGGAACTTTCACCATTACCTTTAACCTACTGATCCCAAAAACAATAGTTTTTCACTCAATAAGAGCAACTTCTCTATGAAGTTTGAAGGCTCCCGGTCAAACGATTCTTGAGTGAAAACTACTTTTAAATTGAAGGTAACCGACACCTGATCTTTGACCAACTGACCGAAAAACAATAGGCCTTTTTACAGAACAAGAGCATGCACTCTTTTAAGTATGAAGGATATGGGTCAAATGGTTCCCAATTGTTCGAATTGAAACAATAATTAATAAATTGAATTTTTCCCACAAAAACAAAACAGATCTTTTACTCAATAAGGGAAATCTTCCAATGAAGCATGCAGTCTGTTGGTCAAATGGTACTCGAGTTTTTAAACGGACATGGTTTTCAAATTTAAGTTGTCAGTGACCTTGATCTTTGACTAATTGATCCAAAAATACTCAATAAGAGCAACTACTCTATGAAGTTTGAAGGCTGTGAGTCAAATGTTACTTGAGTTATTAAGCGGACAAGGTTTTCAAATTCAAGGTGTCAGCGACCTTGATGTTTTACTTACTGACCCCAAAAACAATATGGGCATTTCATCAGTAACGGCACCACGTGAGTTATTGAGCGGAATTGATGTGGTCGATCGACTGATCTACCGACCGAACATCTGAGAAACATGCCATTGAGTCACCCTGTTTTCGTGTATTTGTCGTTATTTCTGCAAAGCATGTGTTAAATATCTCCACTTACAAATTTTACATAATATGTAATTGTTGATATTCAAATATTCACGCTTCTTCACATTATAAACTAACAAAATGGAAATTTGCCATTTGAAAAAAAAATACTTAAAAATATATCTTATAGTTGTGTAAGTTTTTTATATTCGCCGTGTGTTTGCTTTTGAAACTGGTTGGACAAAGCATCAATCAAATTAGATCAATTTGTTTGAGCAATGCACGAAGATAAGAGAAAATTTTGCTTGCAAACATGTTGAAGTAAAAATATGGAAGCTTCTCAAATGATGGTTCCTTGACAATTTTGTGAGCTTAATTCGATAAGAAATTCTAAATTCTGGTTTGGTTTAAGAGGTTTCTTGTCTCTCTGTTGTCAATCATTCAGTGTAAGATGATAAATAGTGTACGGTTCATTTGTTTTGCCCCAAAAGCAAGAGGGAACATCAAATACGTCATTTTTGTAACATAAATTCTGCCATATCACATAGAATAGTTAGAATCGCATCGTGTTTATTTTCCATACAGTGTAAGCAAATGCCAAATGTTTCTTCCTTAAAGTTGAGAAACAATATTCTGTTCGTTTCAAGTGGCTTCTCCCATCTGCATTTGTAATAAAAAAAAAAGAACCCTCTTCGAAATCACAAAAGTCTATCTTCCTCCCGTATTTTCTAACGAGAAAATCGACTACCATCTGGCAGATAAAAACATCATTTTTTTTACTATACAGATTTTCGGAATAAAAACGAGCATAATTTCTGTCAATATCCCATTTCAGGAAGATTTTACACCGTTCCTCTTCTTGTCACCCTAATAAGCCAAAGAAGTGATCATCGTCTGTTTATTAACCGTCACAATAGCGTTCGGCATACACAAGAAAACCTTGCGGACGTTTCGTCTATCATAGACTCAAACTTCACGATATCTATTGTATAGTCAGTATCGAGAACAAGGGTTTGATTGAATCTTTTTTTGTTTCGTATTTGCAAATTACTCTTTGATTCGACGTTTGTTGATAACAAGCCTTTCCTTCGCTTACTAAGCATTCGGAACACCTCGGGCGACTTCAATAAGTCACCTCGGAAATAATGTGGTAGGCGCCATATTGGACTATTTTATAGTACAGGTGGTGTCTGCTAAATTGAAAAAATAATCTTAAAGCCTCTACCTGTTTATACTTTAAATTAACATTTATTTTCATTTTTCTAATGCATCACACAAACAAACCTTGAGTTATGCCATGTTTGTTTATATTTTTATTAAAGCCGGAGCGAGTTACCATTTGGTGGAGTCATACACTTACATACGAGGTTTTTATACGAAGTTGTCGGAAAAGGCCGAGTTGTTACGATTGATGATGAACAAATACAACTTAAATGATATGCTGATCTTTTAAACAGTTGAACTAGTGGTGGGGAAAGGGGTTGTCTTGGACACCAGGATCGAAAGAAAAGATTTCGAGTTCGTACTCTGTTTCTTTATTCAAGGTTAAGGTGTTTATATCAAGTCTGATCATACCATGTCTTTTTCAACCGGTCCTAGTCATATCATATTGTGAGCATTGACAAACAACAAACTTCTACTGTTTGCCATAGCCATACCGACCAGCTTGCGACCTAACACCTTCTGACATAATACCACATTACATTAACAAAACGAACGAACTGCAACGTGTTGAACAAACAAACAAACAAACAAATCGACATTCTATGCGGGAGCATTCAGGGGAGGTCTTTCTTCTCCAGACATACCTACCACCTCTTTCTTTCTCTTTCCCCGTCTACACCCAACTCCCCCTTCCCCGCCCCCCCCCCCCCAAAAAAAAAAAAAATCATATTACACTCTAAATCTACTTTAAAGGCCCAAATCATACAGTTTAACTATGATTTGCTGCATATCTATTCCATTCACTTAATCACTATAAAAGGAAATATAATTAATAATCTAAAAAAGAACATATGTTTTTTTTTCTTTTGTTTCTATTAGAATTGAGACATTTAGAAAGTGTACATTTAGAATAAATGGCTTTCCGGCAAAAACAAATATTAATGCTTGTACCTAGTTTTTTTACTGACACCTTGATATAATTCATTCAATATCATTCACATTTACATGATTTAAAACAAAGAAATATCTTCAAAAGGTGATCAGCGCAGATACAGTACAAATTTAATACTCAATAAGTGTATAGTTTTCGGACGTTGGCAAATATTGAACGCGCAAAGCAATCGAATTTCCGTTACGGTTAAGGCTTTGAATAAAAGAACTATGTGACATTAATAATTCTTACTTTTTGTTGTGTTTTGTTTTGTTTTGTTTTTTCCCCAAGAGTACAAAATTAAATGGTTTGCTGACAATAAATTGTAAATAAAAACTTAATATAAGTTGAATAAAAAAATATGAATGGAGAAATTTCTTTTTTTCTAATTCATATCGATTGGTAATTGTATGTGTCATAAAGGTTGAAATATTCAAAGGCTGCCGCCTCGTATTCGGAATACATAAAACTTACAACGGTCCAAATGTATGTCAAAATTGATCGGGTTTATTGATATTCATTCAAAGTTAATATTTACGTTTTGAAGTTATTTGCGTACTAATATATTGCGAAATCGGTCTGTTTTGTTATGTCTCACAAAATAGCATTTATAATATTCTGATATTAATCATACTGATATAAGAAAATAACAGGATAGTATTGGGAATACTAAGACAATGTTTTCTGGAGGTAAGTGGGCATCACCACATAATTATGACAGTGCCTAGGAAATATAAAAACAATTTTTTTTCTAAGGTTATTTTTTAAATGGTTGTAGGTCATATAGCGGTAAAGGTCTTTGAGATGCCACAACAAAGCCTTATAGTATATATGTCGATAATAGTACTAGCCAAATGTGTTGTTAAAAGTGTCTGACTATTTTCTGTTGTCGAGTAATTAAGAATGTCTACTGCTACCTCACGGTTATTGAGACTCAGTCTGTCTTTTCTGAAGTGGAACATGTTTGTTTCCGTCTACGACAAGTGTGTCTAACGCTGGTACATCATGTTTCGTGTGAAAGACGGCCTACTTTTATCCTCCTCTCCCCACCGAACGCCTTAGGAGAGGGTTATGGTAATGGTCTCCGTCTGTCCGTCGGTCCGTGGCACTTTTGTCCGGAGCATAACGCTAACACTGTTGAAGGGAAATTGTTGAAACATTGCGTCATGATAAAGCACATTAAAAGGATGTGCAGTGTGCAAGGGTCATAACTAGCTTGCTCTCTTTTTAAATTACCTCCCTTTTGATTAACGTTGCTTGTCCGGGGCGTAACTCCAAGACTTAGTGTTAAAAGGAATTCATTCATAGTGTATACAATAATAGAAGAACTCAAGAAAGAGCGCAATGTATAAGAACCATTGCTCTTTCTTACCTTGTTCTTGAATCATTTCCCTTTATTATATTACAATACGTTTTAGCAAAACACAATTCAAAAATTTCTGAAGGGATTTAGTTGATATTTCACACAATGAGAGAGTGCATTAAGTGAATGTGCAATAAATAAGAACTATAATTCTGCCTTGTCGGTATTTTTGTTATCTCTCCTTTTATTATTTTTTTTTATTTCTTTTTTTTTTCTTTTTTTTTCTTTTTTTTTTAAATTTTGTCAATGAACTTGAAAACTATAAAAAGGAATTTTGTTTATATTTCAAAAACTGATTGAGAACACAAAGAGGAAGTTTATTTAATGGTACGGAGAGGAAGTGCATGTGCAATATGCACTTGCAATATACTTCTGGTATTGCTGAATACAGACGTACATGTACTTTTGTCTATTATATACATGGTAGAATCACTTTTTATCATATTGTCCTGATTATTAAGATATTAAACAAAATACCTCAGAGATACTTCTTGACCTAACATACACAAGTTTATTGCACTTTTGAGCTCTGTTAAAAAGAAAAATATTTTGAATGTAGCAAAATGTTTATATAAGCTGTTAAGAAACAAATCACAGCTCTTATAAATTTAGATATATTTATTTTATTTTTTTGTGAGAAGGGTGTTTGTTAATAATTATGTTTAGTATCTTGGCCGTATTCGTTTCATTTATATGTATTGGGCAAAAGGCAGGGAACTGCCCTGTTATTGGTGTATTTTAATCTGGATTTTTCAGATTGCACAAATTGATCATTTCCGTAATATCGATGAGTAGTTAAAATCAACGTTATTTCTTCATGTAAGCTTTTACTAGTTTTATGATTAATCAAAGCTTTGATGTATTTGTTTATTGACAGAGAAGTCTAAACGCGAGGAAGCGACGGAGTTACTTAGGAACAGCTCGGGTGCGCAGGTTCTGCTTTCGGCTATCATACTCGGTTGTGCGATCACTGCGGTTGTCAAATACAACGATGACTATTATTTCAACTACCATATTGGAGGCTTCTCGTGTGGGATAACGGTAATCTTTTCGCCCGTCCGTCTACCCGCCTGTTTGTACTATATCTAATTTTAACATTAAAATGCCTGTCCGCATAAATGGAAATCTATATCGAAAGCAATTACTAATTTTAACATTTTTGACAATGTACTGCCATTTTCCCTATTTTCTGTGAAGAAGTTAAGAAGTAATCAAGAAAGGGTGAACTAAAGGGTTAGATAGGCTGATATCATATTATTGAAAACTGACAACCACCTGTGTGGTTTTTAATGATTTTGTAGTTTTAATTATTGTTTCGTCTTTAATGATAAAAGGGAAATGGGTCCTTACTTTCTTTGTAAACGAAACCCGAAGATGAAAACAGTTTTCAAAATATAACTTTTTAAAGTAAAAAATATCATTATATTTGAATAATAAAAAGAAAAACAACAAAAGCATGGAATTATTATGCCCTTTTCTTTATTCAGTAACACTTAAAATTGTATGTATGCCATGATATTCCATATTTTAAACCTGTCTTTCAGAAACCTTTAATACGTGTGTTTAAAGAAATATTTATCGTTTCAAAAAACGGTATTCACAAAATGCTTCATCATGGATATTGCTATGCTGTATTATGATCATCATGATACTGTCATCTTTTATAAGCACTTTTGCAGAAGTAAATGTTATTCTACGTCTCAATAGACGTCGTACGCAGACACACAAGCAAGCTCAAAGAGTTATAATACAATTACATCGTCGCTTCAAATTATGAGTACATGATCATTCATGCTATAGTGTCTCTAGGTTTTAGGAGAACATATTGATGTTCTATGGAGTAGTTATTAACTAGGTAGAGTAAACCTATCCTTCGTCAAAATTTGTCTTTCCTTTCCCTTTTGTTTTCTTATAAAAAAACTGAGAATAATTTTGTTTCTTTAGTTAAAAAACAATCTTCGTTGTATTATTTTTACAATGTTCTCTTTAAGGGGCTAATCGCTGGATGTCTGGGTTTGTTAGCTTACCACGCAGCCTCTAACTATACAGGAGATGACCCCACGGTACTTCAGAACCAACTGAGATGCAAGGTGCGTATGCTTAGACAGTTTGATCTTTTCTGGAACAAAGCATCGTGTTAGTTCACGTTTTGAACGAGAACTAAAGGCGTTCGTTTCAATTGTTCGAAAAGTTTTCTGTTAGCGATATTGTGAAATGCACATTTATATATATGTATGTATATGTAAACACGAAATTTAAATAATTCATTATTATTCAATTTGAATGAAGCAATTTTATATTTTCTTTGATTTACCTTAGCACGGTTAAATAGGAATCATGACGTCATGTCTGCGTCTCATTTATTGGAGATCTAAATTACCGTTCAATTCATCCCAAATGTAAATCATTTTAGCATGTTTGTGCAAACTTGTCTTTCAGATGAAACCGTGAACATTATAAAATAACTTAATCGCCTTATAAAATCGATGACATCAATAAACAAAGTATTAAAAAAGATTTTCTCAACATTGCATATGTATTGGATCAAAAGGTTGTTTCAAATCGATTTCAACTTACTTGATATACCTTCTATTTCAAATAGTGTCCCGGTTGGATAATTAATGGGACTGACATCCCAGTCAAGAAACAAGTCCTGTCAGCAGACAGCACGCTCCATTTTTCTCACTTCTTTGGGGTCCCATGCATTGGGGAGTCAAGTACCTATGTATCTAAAAAAATGGTAAAAATTGGGTAATGGGGGAGGGGAGAACTGACCCATCTCATGTAAGTGAAAAGCTTATTTCAAAGCTTAAGAAGTTCTTCTTATGTAGGTGAAAATTTTTTTTAAATAATTGCAGGCGGGTGGGGGTGAAAGGAGTTAAGTTACTTCATACCTACATATTTAAAAAAAATGATTTTTTTTCTGGTGGGGGGGTCCCCAATCCCATACATGGTGGGGGGAAGTCAAGTACCTACATATTTAAAAAGAAAAAAGATAATTATAATGAATAAAAAAATTGAGGGGGGGGGGGGGTGGTAATGCCCAGGGACGTGGGGGTGGGGGTGTAACTTCATACCTACATATTTTAAAAAGAAATGGGAAAAAAAATCGGGGGGGGGGGGGGGCGAGAAACACGGGGGGGGGGGTGGAGGGCGGTCCCCATACATGGTGGGGTGTGGGAGTCAAGTACCTACATATTTGAAAAGAAAAAAAGATAATTATCATAAAAAATTGGGGATGGGGGGTAATACCTAGGGGTAGTGGGGAGTACCCAAGCAGGATGACGGGGGTGAGTACTTACCCATCCTATGTAAGTTAAAGTTTATTTCTAGGCTTAAGAAGTTTTTTCCCTATATATTAGTATAAGCAAAATCAAGTGACCACTCGAGTAGGGCTAACTTTGACCCCAGGGACATGGGTACCGATAATCTTTGCAGGGTTCTTGCTGGTGATCAAGTATTCCAAGATTGAATGGAATAACCGACACTTTTTGAGAAATGGACATTAACAAAAAGGTTAACCAAGAAATTTTAAGTTGAAAAAGAGGGCATAACTTTGCAAAAATAAATTTGGGGGTTACCTGCTCTTGTGAAATGATGTCGCATTTTGATAGTGAACACGTATTTCTAATTTGAAGTAAATAGCTTTGATAGTTTCTGAGAAATGGACCTTAACAAAAAGGTTAACCAACGCCGACGCCGACGAGGGGATGATGACAATAGCTCCACTTTTTTTCTTCGAAAAGTGGAGCTAAAAAAGATCTCAAATGATTCTCAAAATACAGTGTGGTAGCTGATTTGTGCCATGTCGTATAAGCTGACTGTTGTCGCATTTTCGCCAAGCAAGACGAAAACACCAAAGTTCGACAATACAGCAACAGTTTTTCGAGTGGCGGGCGAAAACACACCAAAGTCATCGTTTGGTGTTTTTTCTTGTTTTCGACTTTTTTACATTTATGCCCGGCCACACATTGATACAGAAAGTACAGTTTTCCATGTGGCGGGGCAAAAAGACAAAAGGTCAAAAACACGGCAAAGTCACCGTTTGTCGTGTTTTCGATCTTGCGCTCCGCCAAGGAGAAAACTTGAAGACACGACAAATAGAAGGCGAAAACACGACATCTAAACTCGATTGTTTTCGCTATAAATCGGTCTTGTTTTCGCATTTTCGCCTTGGCGGGGCGAAAGGTTGAAAACACAAGAAAGTCACCGTTTGGCGTGTTTTCGACCTTTCGCCTTTTCGCCCGGAAAATGTGCTTATACGACATGATACAAATCAGCCACCAAAGTCCCGGTAACTTGAAAACATTGGACAAAAAAATCCATAACCGCTTAAATGAGTGTTGCTTTAAAATAATCTGTAGTAGGCCTATTGTTAAAAAAAATATGACTTTCCAATGTCGAAGGTATTACCTTAAGGCTGTTGTGTTAAATTAAAGCAGGAAGGCATATTAACATTGACAATAAAAATAATGATCATGGTAATGAATATTTTATTTTGATATTACAGAATTCGATATAATTCGATTTAGATCTAGTTCCTTCGAAATAATTTGCTGTTTTGTGTTGGGTGGGGGGGGGGAGGCTTACCTAAAATAGGATAACCCATTTTGTAAGAAAGGGTGCTTCAGTAAACTTTGCATATACATACACATGTACCTTTATCTGATTGAGAACAAAATTTTTAGACAATAAAACATGGATCCGCTGTATTTATCATAAATAGAATTGCCTTCATAGTAGAACTGTTTCTCTAGTAACTGGCGAGTAATGTTAAGGATTAGTCATACTATGATTCAAGAGTGATTAGACAGCAAAGATTGAATAGAATATCTTTGTATTTGTAAGGTTTTTATATAGGCATGTGTATACCAAATATTAATACAGTTCTTACGTATGTTAAGGCATTAGAAAAACTACACCAAGAATTATACAAATTGTTCCTGCCATATGCACCACCATCATTCTTCTATATTCTTCTATTGCAGTTGTGCATTCAGATGATCCTTGGGTACGTATTGTTTATGTTGTCTATATCAGGACTTATGATGGCCATCATGTTCCTGGCAATAGACTATGACAGTAGAGACAGTGGATTAAAAATACATCTGGTTCTGGCCATTTGCATTTTGGTTGGAATCGTGCTGTTACTTTGTGCTACTTTCTCCGCACTCCGAACGTCTGGCACATGTTGTACACATGGGTATAATAACCACACGCTACGACCACAACCGACTGTTGGACCAACAACTTTTTCTTACAACAATACAATGGGACACTCAAGAGGTATTCAACCGATCTATAGCACTGGAGGATTTAACGCACAAACAAATACGTCATATCCGGTTTCACAGTTCCAACCCGGACATCCGCCTCCGCAGCCTCTTCAACCGCCACCTTACGGATTTCAACAGAATGATTTCTCCCCTCAGCAACCGACTGGTCCACCACCTGCTTATTCGTATTAAACTATTGATGAAAGACTTTAAATATAATTATTTATTTTTATACATTCATTCTTTGAAAGGCTGTGCTTTCTGAACATCAGTATTTTGTAGGAATCTGTTAAAGTTCGCTGAAATGAAAAGGGTATCAGTTTGTTATTGTCATTGAGGCGATATTTTTACACTGTACATTTTTATTGTTTTATTGTTTAATTTCATTCTTCCGCAATGGAAGCTCATTTGTTTCATGTTTGATATGCGAACAATGTGCCAGCAACACTCTGACACAAGTTAGGAATGAATCTGATTTATGATAGACAAATATCCCTATTACTGTGCTCTATGGCAAAATGCCAAGTCTGCCTTAACCAGCAATAATATTTTAGAGCTCCAGTCCAGTTCTTTAAAAGCTGTATGAATGAAATATTGATATTTTCTGTCAGAATTTCTTTTCAAAATGTATCTGTTTTCTACTGTATGATACAGAACAATGCAATTTAGGCTTTAATCTTGTCTACTCGTTACTGTGAGAATTCCAATCTAATTTCGGCAGGTAATGTTAACTTTTTTTAGCATTATCTGCGAAGGACATACAAACGACGTATTAAAAATCAAAATTAATAAAAAGCACAAGAACCTCCTCATTTCTTTCTTTTCTAAGAGCTTGCATTATTATCCAGTTAACGGAAAGCTGATTGCTGGACGTATTTTTTCCTTCTGGTCATTGTGCTTTGCCAAGATGTAGATGTATTTATCACAGGAGCTTGAATTTGTATTTTAGTCATTCAAGAGTCGAAACTGTTAATCTAGCATTTTTAACTGTTTATATACAGAATAGAAGCTAGAAAAACATTTTGGAATCTTGAAGGACTAAAAATAAAATTTCAAGCTCCTGTGGTATTTATTTTGTCAGCTGAAATGCTTTGCATAATTATCTTATTCCTGATTGATCTTCTTCCACCTGGTTAACGAGGAAAAGATATTTGAATATAGAAAAGCTTCAGCATAATTTATTAACAAAAACTCTGTTTTGAATGCCATGCAAATACCAACTTTGTTGAATTTACTAATTACGGCCTTTATTTAAGAAGACCATTGGCATATTGTAACTGCATTGACGAAAACCTACGCACTTGGTTTATTGATAAACTACATCAATATTGACAGGTAATATTACCAGTCTATGTACTTCATATGAAATAAACATTGACGATGATCGTCACAAAAGTCAAACACAGCATGATTACACTTCATCAAATCTTACAGTCGCACTTTCTTTCATCAATATGTCGAGACCACTCATACCCTTTATAACTTCAGCTTTCTTTCTTTAGAAAAGCATCACTACTTTCGTTTTTCCTGACTATTTAATAAGATCTACCTTCATGCACGTTAGATGAAAACGTTAAGATTGTACAAGATCTGTACAAATATTTAACATTACATAATCAGAACATGGTTTACAAGTGTAAAGTGGAAGAAGTAACTTAAGTATTCAATTCAATTAAGTATTTAATTTTATTCAATTCAATTAAGTATTCAATTCAATTAAGAATTCAAATCTGGTTTTAACTTTTGTTTTTGTTCTTGAAAAAAAGAAACAAACAAAACAGCAAGGCATTTTAAAAAACATTTTCGGCTTAATTCATGCTAAGATTTTCTGAGTAAATGTTCTTCGTTTTGCAAATTATAACAATATACATGATGAAAAACTGGACCCCTTACTTAAGTGAATTAATCTAAATTATCACAGTTGTTACTATTGTCATATTCTGAGCATTGACAAACAACAGAGTTCTACTGTTTGCCATAGCCGTACCGACCAGCTTACAACCTAACACCTTCTGACAGAATACCACATTACATTAACAAAACGAACGAACTGCAACGTGTTGAACAAACAAACAAACAAACAAATCGGCATTCCATGCGGGAGCGGGTCTTCCTTCTCCACACATAACCACCACCTCTTTCTTTCTCTTTCCCCGTGTACACACACTCACCACCACCCCCCCCAAAAAAAAAAAAAAAAAAAAAAGGAAAAGAAAAAAATCATATTACATGTACACTGTAAATCTACTTTAAAGGGGCAAATCCTACAGTTTAACTATGATTTGCTGCATATCTGTTCCATTCACTTAATCAGTATAAAAGGAAATATAATTAATCATCTAAAAACGAACATATGTTGGGGTTTTTTTTCTTCTTTTGTTTCTATTAGAATTGTGACACTTAGAAAGTGTACATTTAGAATAAATGGCTTTCCGGCAAAAATGGTGAATTGGTAAACAAAAAGACTAATATTAATGCTTGTACCTAGTTTTTTTAATGACTCCTTGATATAATTCATTCAATATCATTCACATTTACATGATTTAAAGCAAGACATATCTTCAAAATGGTGATCAGCGCAGATACAGTACAAAATTAATACTCAATAAGTGTATAGTTTTCGGACATTGGCAAATATTGAACGAGCATAGCAATCGAATGTCCTATTTCCGTTACAGTTAAGGCTTTGAATAAAAGAACTATGTGACATTATTTATTCTCACTTGTTTTTTTTTTTTTTTTTTTTTTTTTTTTTTTTTTTTTTTTGGAGGGGGGGGGGGGGAGGTTTGGGTTTTGTTTTTTTTTTGTTTTTTTTTGTTTGTTTTTTTTTTCCTGGAGTACAAAATTAAATGGTTTGCTGACAATAAATTGTAAATAAAAACTTAATAAAAGTTGAATAAAAAATAGAAATGGAAAAATTTCTTTTTTTCTAATTCATATCGATTGGTAATTGTATGTGTCATAAAGGTTGAAATATTCAAAGGCTGGAATATTCGGAATACATAAAACTGACAACGGTCCAAATGTATGTCAATATTGATCGGGTTAACTGATAATCATTCAAAGTTAATATTTACGATTTGAAGTTATTTGCGTACTATTACATTGCGAAATCGGTCTGTTTTGTTATGTCTCACAAAATATCGTTTATAATATTCTGATATTAATCATACTGATATAAGAAAATAACAGGACAGTATTGGGAATACTAAGACAATGTTTTCTGGAGGTAAGTGAGCATCACCACATAATTATGACAGTGCCTAGGAAATATAAATACATTTTTTGTCTAAGGTTATTTTTTAAATGGTTGTAGGTCATATAGTGGTAAAGGTCTTTGAGATGCCACAACAAAGCCTTATAGTATATATGTCGATAATAATATAATCCAACATATCTTGCACTAGCCAAATGTGTTGTTTAAACTGATCATTTTCTGTTGTCGAGTGATTAAGGATTTCTACTACTTGCTCTCGGTAATTTAGACTCAGTCTGCTTTTTCTGAAGGTAACATATTTGTTTCCGTCTACGACAAGTGTATCCAACGCTGGTAACTCGTGCTTTGTGTGAAAGACGGACCATTTTTATCCTCCCCCACCCCATGCCTTGAGGGAGGGTTATGGTAATGGTCTACGTCTGTCCGTCCGTCCGTCCGTGGCACTTTTGTCCGGAGCATAACGCTAACACTGTTGAAGGGAAATAATTGAAACATCGCGTCAAGATAAAGCGCATTAAAAGGATGTGCAGTGTGCAAGGGTCAAAACTACCTTCTCTCTTTTTAAATTACCTCCCTTTTTATTTACGTTGCGTGTCCGTGGCGGAACTCCAAGACTTAGTGTTAAAAGGAATTCATTCATAGTGTATACAATAATAGAAGACCTCAAGAAAGAGCGCAATGTATAAGAACCATAGCTCTCTCTTACCTTGTTCTTGAATCATTTCCCTTTATTATATTACAATAAGTTTATGCAAAACACAACTCGAAAACTACTGAAGGGATTTAGTATATATTTTTACACAATGATAGTGCGCATTAAGTGAATGTGCAATAAATAAGAACTATAATTCTGCCTTGTCGGTATTTTTGCTATCTCTCCTTTTATTATTTCTTTATTTCTTTTTTTTCTTTTTTTTTTTTTTCTTTTTTTAAATTTTGTCAATGAACTTGAAAACTATAAAAAGGAATTTTGTTTATATTTCAAAAACTGATTGAGAACACAAAGAGGAAGTTTATTTAATGGTACGGAGAGGAAGTGCATGTGCAATATGCACTTGCAATATACTTCTGGTATTGCTCAATACAGACGTTCATGTACTTTTTTCTATTATATACATGGTAGAATCACTTTTTATCATATTGTCCTGATTATTAAGATATTAAACAAAATACCTCAGAGATACTTCTTGACCTAACATACACAAGTTTATTGCACTTTTGAGCTCTGTTAAAAAGAAAGCTATTTTGAATGTAGCAAAATGTTTATCCAAGCTATTAAGAAACAAATCACAGCTCTTATAAATTTAGATATGTTTATTTTAATGTTTGTGAGAAGGGTGTTTGTTGATAATTATGTTTAATATCTTGGACATATTCGTTTCATTCATATGTATATGGCAAAAGGCACGGAATTGCCCTGTTATTGGTGTATTTTAATCTGAATTTTTCAGATTGCACAAATTGATCATTTCCGTAATATCGATGAGTAGTTCAAATCAACGTTATTTCTTCATGTAAGCTATTACTAGTTTTATGATTAATCAAAGCTTTGATGTATTTGTTTATTGACAGAGAAGTCTAAACGCGAGGAAGCGACGGAGTTACTGAGGAACAGCTCGGGTGCGCAGGTTCTGCTTTCGGCTATCATACTCGGTTGTGCGATCACTGCGGTTGTCAAATACAACGATGACTATTATTTCAACTACCATATTGGAGGATTCTCGTGTGGGATAGTGGTAATCTCTTCGTCCGTCCGTCCGTCCGATTGTCCTATATTTAATTTGATTTTAATATTGATATACCTGTTCGCATAGGTAGAAACTATATCGAAAGCAGTTACTAATTTTCGACAATGTACCGCCATGTTTCCTTATTTTTCGGTGAAGCAGTTAAGACGTAATCGGGAAAAAGGTGAACTAAAGGGTTAGATAGACTGTTATCAAATTATGACTTTGTAGTTTTAACTGTTGTTTCGTCTTTAATGAGAAAAAGGAAATGGGTCGTTCCTGTTTTTGTAAACGAAACACAAAGATGAGAAACAGTTTTCAAAAGATAACTTTTTAAATTAAAGAATATCATTTTGAATTATAAGAACAAAGGCATGGAATTAGTATGCCCTTTTCTTCTGTCAGTTTCACTTAAAATTATATGGATAACATATGCCCAGATAAACTGTGATATTCCATATCTTAAACCTGTCTTTCAGAAACCTTTGATAGGTCTGCGTATAGTTTTTTTTTTTTTTTTTTTTTTTTTTAAACGGTATCCTAATTAATGGTATTAAGGTAAGAATACACAATGCCTGCTTACTGTTACAATTATTCACTGACACCGCTATAGTGCTTACATGTGGCGCTATGTTCAAGTAGTCGTTTTTCCGTAATTTGAATAATTATTTGTCGGGAAGATATCGACGATATCCGAATTTGTATACAGATCTAACTGATGGGAAAATTTTTTTAGGCAACAGCTAAATAAATTCCGTCATAAGCCGGAGATTTCCGTTATCTTTCGTGAAAACTACGAACGTACGCCCTCTGGTATGAAAATGAATGAAACGTGCAGTTTCACAGTTGACTTTATGCTTACTTTCAACTTTAACATCTTTCATATTGTGTGAACACATCGTGCATTTTGATCTGAGAGCATTGTAACAGAGCAATGTTGCAACATTAATGCTAATACACAGTACCGGCATGTTTAAATACATCATTACGCTACTCTGAACTGTCATTCAGCCAAATGAAAATATGGTACAGACAATACAAGTTTTAACTTTCAGCATGCATGGTATCACTGTCAACAAGCACGGTGAAGGTGCCAGCATGCATAATGACTGTACCCGTAAGCACAATAGCAGTGTCAATGAGTAAATTGTAACAGTAAGCAGCCATTGTGTATTTTTTACCTAAATAATATTTCATAGTATCCACAAAATGCTTCATCATGGATATTGTTATGCTGTATTATGCATCATCATGTTATTGTCATCTTGTATAAGCACTTTTGCGAAGTTAATGTAATTTTACCTCTCTATATACGTCGTAAGCATACACACAAGCAAGCTCACAGTGCTATGATACAATTACATCGTCGCTTCAAACTAGGAATACATGATTATTCATGCTGTAGTGTCGGGTTTGGAGAACATCTTGATGATGTATGGAGTGGTTATCAACTAGGTTGAGTGAACCCATTTTGCTAAAGTAATTCTTCTTTAAAATGTGTCTTTCCTTTCCCTTTTGTTTTCTTATAAAAAAAAGAAAGAATGATTTTGTTTCATCAGTTAGAAAAAAAGACTAAATACTTCGCTCTATACTTTTACAATGTTCTCTTTAAGGGGATAATCGCTGGATGTCTGGGTTTACTTGCATACCAAAAAGCCTCTAACTATAGCGGAGATGACCCCATGGAACTTCAGAAACAACTCGGATGCAAGGTGCGTATGCTGAGACAGTTTGATCTTTTCAACAAAGCATCGCGCTAGTTCACGTTTTTGAACGAGAACTTAGGGGGTTCGTTTCAGCTGTTTGAAAAGTTTTCTGTTTGCGATGTTGTGAAATGCGCCTTTATTTATGTGTGTTTATATGTAAACTCGAAATTTAAATGATTCATTATTATTAAGTTTGAATGAAGCAGTTTCATTTTTCATTTATTTACCTAAGCACACTTAAACAGTAATTATGACGTCATGTCTACGTCCCATTTATCGTTCAATTCATGCTTAGTGTAAATCATTTTAGCATGTTTGTGTATAATTATCTTTTAGATGAAACTGTGAACATTCTAAAATAGCTTAATTACATTATAAAATCGATGACCTCAACAAAAAATGAAAAGTATTAAAATAGATTTTCTCAACATTTTATTTGTACTGGATCAAAAGGTTGTTTCAAATCTATTTTAACTTACTTAATGTACCCTCTATTTTAAATTGTGTTCCGGTTGGATAATTAATGGGACTGACATCTGAGTCAAGAAACAAAAAAGATCTGAAATGATTCTTAAAATAAAGTGTGGTAGCTTATTTGTGCAATGTCTACGGAATCCTGTTGGGACCACTTAAAATGTCGCTGTCGCACATAGAGGTAGAGGCTCGACCACGCGACGCGACATCGCGAAAATGAGACACGACGATGTCAAACGATATATCGCGATTTCTTTCCGTATTTTTGGGCTATAATAGCGCGAAATATCGCATTGTCGCTTTGCATTGTCGTGTGTCGTATTGCGCTGTCGCTGTGTCGCGTCGCGTTGTCGCAATGTCGAGTCGCACTGTCGCGATGTCGCGTCGCGTTGTCGCAATGTCGAGTCGCACTGTCGCGATGTCGCGTCGTATTGTCGTCCGTTGCGTTCTGCACTTGTGTAGACCTTGACGCTGGACAACGCGAAGCGACGCGCGACAACGCGAGGCGAAATTTTCACAATTTGTATCGTATTGTCTCCCGTCGTGTCTGTGCCTGTACCACGACCCACGAAAATGTCAAACGACATTTGACAATGCGACGCTCGAAACACGAAGCGACACTAGACAATTGCGACGCGACAGTTAATGGAATATCGTATCGCGTTGTCATGGTTTTACCGGAAATGGGCAAATTGTATATTCCGGCCAGCGAATTAATAAAGAACAAATTCGATAAGGAAAATGCGGCCATCATGGCCATGCTCTTAAAATTTTGTGTTATGGCTATGGGGAGGGCCGGATAATACACAGCAACGTAGAATTTTGTCATGACACTGTCAGACGGCATATAGATCTAGTAACAGTTTAACCTGTCAGCAGTAGACGCACGACAACGCGATACGATATTATAATTTCGCCTTGGCGGGGCGAAAGGTTGTCGTGTTTTCGACCTTTCGCCTCTTCACCCCGAAAATGCGCTCATGCGACATAGTACGCATCAGCTGCCAAAGTCCCGGTAACTTGAAAACATATGGCAAAGCAATGTCATAACCGCTTAAATGACTGTTGCTTTCAAAAGAAAACTTTTAGTATAAAAAGTATGACTGTCCAATTTCGAGGCTCTTGTTTGTTTGTTTATTTTTTTTTCAACCTAATGTAGGATATCCGTCTAGTAAGAAAGGATGCTTCAGTAATTTTGCACAAGTCAGTCATGTACTTTTAATTTATTTAAAACAAAAGTTTTAGACAATAAAACATGGACCCGCTGTAAAAGTATTTATCATTAAATGAACTGGCTTCACAGTAGAAATATCTGTCTAGTAAATGTCGAGTAATGTTAAGGATAAGTCATATAATGATTCAAGAATTATTAGAAAGCAAAGATTGAAAAAAAATATTTTTCCATTTGTAAGGTTTTTATATGGACATGTGTATACAAAATATCTTATACAGTTCTCACGTATGTTAAGGCATTAGAAAAAATACACAAAGAATTTACGGATTGTTCCTTCCATATGCATCATCATCATTCCTCTGTATTCTTGTATTGCAGCTGTGTCTTCAGATGATCCTTGGGTACGTATTGTTTATGTTGTCTATATCAGGACTTATGATGGCCATCACGTTCCTGGCAATAGACTATGACAGTGAAGACAGTGGATTAAAAATACATCTGATTCTGGCAATTTGCATTTTGGCTGGAATCGTGCTGCTACTTTTTACTACTTTCTTTACACTCAGAACGTCTGGCGTATGCTGTACACTTGGCTATAATAACCACACGCTACGACCACAACCAACTGTTGGAACGACAACTTTTTCTTACAACAATACAATGGGGCACTCAAGAGGTATTCAGCCGGTCTATAGCACTGGAGGATTTAACGCACAAACAAATACGTCATATCCGGTTTCACAGTTCCAACCCGGACATCCGCCTCCGCAGCCCCTTCAACCGCCACCTTACGAATTTCAACAGAATGTTTTCTCCTCTCAGCAATCGACTGATCCACCACCTGCTTATTCGTATTAAACTACTGATGACAGACGCTAAATATAATTATTTATTTTTATACATTCATTCTTTGAAAGACTGTGCTTTCTGAACATCAGTATTTTGTAGGAATCTGTTAAAGTTCGCTGAAATGAAAAGGGTATCAGTTTGTTATTGTCATTGAGGCGATATTTTTACTTCATCAAATCTTACAGTCGCACTTTCTTTCATCAATATGTCGAGACCACTCATACCCTTTATAACTTCAGCTTTCTTTCTTTAGAAAAGCATCACTACTTTCGTTTTTCCTGACTAATTAATAAGATCTACCTTCATGCACGTTAGATGAAAACGTTAAGATTGTACAAGATCTGTACAAATATTTAACATTACATAATCAGAACATGGTTTACAAGTGTAAAGTGGAAGAAGTAACTTAAGTATTCAATTCAATTAAGTATTTAATTTTATTCAATTCAATTAAGTATTCAATTCAATTAAGAATTCAAATCTGATTTTAACTTTTAATTTTGTTCTTGAAAAAAAGAAACAAACAAAACAGCAAGGCATTTTAAAAAACATTTTTGGCTTAATTCATGCTAAGATTTTCTGAGTAAATGTTCTTCGTTTGCAAATTATAACAATATACATGATGAAAAACTGGACCCCTTACTTAAGTGAATTAATCTAAATTATCACAGTTGTTACTATTGTCATATTCTGAGCATTGACAAACAACAGAGTTCTACTGTTTGCCATAGCCGTACCGACCAGCTTACAACCTAACACCTTCTGACAGAATACCACATTACATTAACAAAACGAACGAACTGCAACGTGTTGAACAAACAAACAAACAAACAAATCGGCATTCCATGCGGGAGCGGGGAGGGGAGGGGGGTCTTTCTTCTCCACACATAACCACCACCTCTTTCTTTCTCTTTCCCCGTGTACACACACTCACCACCACCACCCCCCCCCCCCCTACCAAAAAAAAAAAAAAAAAAAAGGAAAAGAAAAAAATCATATTACACTGTAAATCTACTTTAAAGGGGCAAATCCTACAGTTTAACTATGATTTGCTGCATATCTGTTCCATTCACTTAATCAGTATGAAAGGAAATATAATTAATCATCTAAAAACGAACATATGTTGGGGTTTTTTTTTCTTTTGTTTCTATTAGAATTGTGACACTAAGAAAGTGTACATTTAGAATAAATGGCTTTCCGGCAAAAATGGTGAATTGGTAAACAAAAAGACTAATATTAATGCTTGTACCTAGTTTTTTAATGACTCCTTGATATAATTCATTCAATATCATTCACATTTACATGATTTAAAGCAAGAAATATCTTCAAAATGGTGATCAGCGCAGATACAGTACAAAATTAATACTAAATAAGTGTATAGTTTTCGGACATTGGCAAATATTGAACGCGCATAGCAATCGAATGTCCTATTTCCGTTACAGTTAAGGCTTTGAATAAAAGAACTGTGACATTATTTATTCTCACTTGTTTTTTTTTTTGTTTGTTTTTTTTTTTTGGGGGGGGGGGGGGTTTGGGGTTTTTTTTTGTATTTTTTGTTTGTTTTTTTTCCTGGAGTACAAAATTAAATGGTTTGCTGACAATAAATTGTAAATAAAAACTTAATAAAAGTTGAATAAAAAATATAAATGGAAAAATTTCTTTTTTTCTAATTCATATCGATTGGTAATTGTATGTGTCATAAAGGTTGAAATAGTCAAAGGCTGGAATATTCGGAATACATAAAACTGACAACGGTCCAAATGTATGTCAATATTGATCGGGTTAACTGATAATCATTCAAAGTTAATATTTACGATTTGAAGTTATTTGCGTACTATTACATTGCGAAATCGGTCTGTTTTGTTATGTCTCACGAAATATCGTAATAATATTCTGATATTAATCATACTGATATAAGAAAATAACAGGACAGTATTGGGAATACTAAGACAATGTTTTCTGGAGGTAAGTGGGCATCACCACATAATTATGACAGTGCCTAGGAAATATAAATACATTTTTTGTCTAAGGTTATTTTTTAAATGGTTGTAGGTCATATAGTGGTAAAGGTCTTTGAGATGCCACAACAAAGCCTTATAGTATATATGTCGATAATAATATAATCCAACATATCTTGCACTAGCCAAATGTGTTGTTTAAACTGATCATTTTCTGTTGTCGAGTGATTAAGGATTTCTACTACTTGCTCTCGGTAATTTAGACTCAGTCTGCTTTTTCTGAAGGTAACATATTTGTTTCCGTCTACGACAAGTGTATCCAACGCTGGTAACTCGTGCTTTGTGTGAAAGACGGACCATTTTTATCCTCCCCCACCCCATGCCTTGAGGGAGGGTTATGGTAATGGTCTACGTCTGTCCGTCCGTCCGTCCGTGGCACTTTTGTCCGGAGCATAACGCTAACACTGTTGAAGGGAAATAATTGAAACATCGCGTCAAGATAAAGCGCATTAAAAGGATGTGCAGTGTGCAAGGGTCAAAACTACCTTCTCTCTTTTTAAATTACCTCCCTTTTTATTTACGTTGCGTGTCCGTGGCGGAACTCCAAGACTTAGTGTTAAAAGGAATTCATTCATAGTGTATACAATAATAGAAGACCTCAAGAAAGAGCGCAATGTATAAGAACCATAGCTCTCTCTTACCTTGTTCTTGAATCATTTCCCTTTATTATATTACTATAAGTTTTAGCAAAACACAATTCAAAAACTACTGAAGGGATTTAGTTGATATTTCACACAATGAGAGAGTGCATTAAGTGAATGTGCAATAAATAAGAACTATAATTCTGCCTTGTCGGTATTTTTGTTATCTCTCCTTTTATTATTTTTTTTATTTCTTTTTTTTTCTTTTTTTTTAAATTTTGTCAATGAACTTGAAAACTATAAAAAGGAATTTTGTTTATATTTCAAAAACTGATTGAGAACACAAAGAGGAAGTTTATTTAATGGTACGGAGAGGAAGTGCATGTGCAATATGCACTTGCAATATACTTCTGGTATTGCTCAATACAGACGTTCATGTACTTTTTTCTATTATATACATGGTAGAATCACTTTTTACCATATTGTCCTGATTATTATTAAGATATTAAACAAAATACCTCAGAGATACTTCTTGACCTAACATACACAAGTTTATTGCACTTTTGAGCTCTGTTAAAAAGAAAGCTATTTTGAATGTAGCAAAATGTTTATCCAAGCTGTTAAGAAACAAATCACAGCTCTTATAAATTTAGATATGTTTATTTTAATGTTTGTGAGAAGGGTGTTTGTTGATAATTATGTTTAATATCTTGGCCATATTCGTTTCATTCATATGTATATGGCAAAAGGCACGGAATTGCCCTGTTATTGGTGTATTTTAATCTGAATTTTTCAGATTGCACAAATTGATCATTTCCGTAATATCGATGAGTAGTTCAAATCAACGTTATTTCTTCATGTAAGCTATTACTATTTCTATGATTAATCAAAGCTTTGATGTATTTGTTTATTGACAGAGAAGTCTAAACGCGAGGAAGCGACGGAGTTACTGAGGAACAGCTCGGGTGCGCAGGTTCTGCTTTCGGCTATCATACTCGGTTGTGCGATCACTGCGGTTGTCAAATACAACGATGACTATTATTTCAACTACCATGTTGGAGGCTTCTCGTGTGGGATAACGGTAATCTTTTCGTCCGTCCGTCTACCCGCCTGTTTGTCCTATATCTAATTTTAACATTAAAATGCCTGTCCGCATAAATGGAAATCTATATCGAAAGCAATTACTAATTTTAACATTTTTGACAATGTACTGCCATTTTCCCTATTTTCTGTGAAGAAGTTAAGAAGTAATCAAGAAAGGGTGAACTAAAGGGTTAGATAGGCTGATATCATATTATTGAAAACTGACAACCACCTGTGTGGTTTTTAATGATTTTGTAGTTTTAATTATTGTTTCGTCTTTAATGATAAAAGGGAAATGGGTCCTTACTTTCTTTGTAAACGAAACCCGAAGATGAAAACAGTTTTCAAAATATAACTTTTTAAAGTAAAAAATATCATTATATTTGAATAATAAAAAGAAAAACAACAAAAGCATGGAATTATTATGCCCTTTTCTTTATTCAGTAACACTTAAAATTGTATGTATGCCATGATATTCCATATTTTAAACCTGTCTTTCAGAAACCTTTAATACGTGTGTTTAAAGAAATATTTATCGTTTCAAAAAACGGTATTCATAAAATGCTTCATCATGGATATTGCTATGCTGTATTATGATCATCATGATACTGTCATCTTTTATAAGCACTTTTGCAGAAGTAAATGTTATTCTACGTCTCAATAGACGTCGTACGCAGACACACAAGCAAGCTCAAAGAGTTATAATACAATTACATCGTCGCTTCAAATTATGAGTACATGATCATTCATGCTATAGTGTCTCTAGGTTTTAGGAGAACATATTGATGTTCTATGGAGTAGTTATTAACTAGGTAGAGTAAACCTATCCTTCGTCAAAATTTGTCTTTCCTTTCCCTTTTGTTTTCTTATAAAAAAAACTGAGAATAATTTTGTTTCTTTAGTTAAAAAACAAGCTTCGTTGTATTATTTTTACAATGTTCTCTTTAAGGGGCTAATCGCTGGATGTCTGGGTTTGTTAGCTTACCACGCAGCCTCTAACTATACAGGAGATGACCCCACGGTACTTCAGAACCAACTGAGATGCAAGGTGCGTATGCTTAGACAGTTTGATCTTTTCTGGAACAAAGCATCGTGTTAGTTCACGTTTTGAACGAGAACTAAAGGCGTTCGTTTCAATTGTTCGAAAAGTTTTCTGTTAGCGATATTGTGAAATGCACATTTATATATATGTATGTATATGTAAACACGAAATTTAAATAATTCATTATTATTCAATTTGAATGAAGCAATTTTATATTTTCTTTGATTTACCTTAGCACGGTTAAATAGGAATCATGACGTCATGTCTGCGTCTCATTTATTGGAGATCTAAATTACCGTTCAATTCATCCCAAATGTAAATCATTTTAGCATGTTTGTGCAAACTTGTCTTTCAGATGAAACCGTGAACATTATAAAATAACTTAATCGCCTTATAAAATCGATGACATCAATAAACAAAGTATTAAAAAAGATTTTCTCAACATTGCATATGTATTGGATCAAAAGGTTGTTTCAAATCGATTTCAACTTACTTGATATACCTTCTATTTCAAATTGTGTCCCGGTTGGATAATTAATGGGACTGACATCCCAGACAAGAAACAAGTCCTGTCAGCAGACAGCACGCTCCATTTTTCTCACTTCTTTGGGGTCCCATGCATTGGGGAGTCAAGTACCTATGTATCTAAAAAAATGGTAAAAATTGGGTAATGGGGGAGGGGAGAACTGACCCATCTCATGTAAGTGAAAAGCTTATTTCAAAGCTTAAGAAGTTCTTCTTATGTAGGTGAAATTTTTTTTTTAAATAATTGCAGGGGGGTGGGGGTGAAAGGAGTTAAGTTACTTCATACCTACATATTTAAAAAAAATGATTTTTTTCTGGTGGGGGGTCCCCAATCCCATACATGGTGGGGGGAAGTCAAGTACCTACATATTTAAAAAGAAAAAAGATAATTATAATGAATAAAAAAATTGAGGGGGGGGGGGGGGTAATGCCCAGGGACGTGGGGGTGGGGGTGTAACTTCATACCTACATATTTTAAAAAGAAATGGAAAAAAAATCGGGGGGGGGCGAGAAACACGGGGGGAGGGGTGGAGGGCGGTCCCCATACATGGTGGGGTGTGGGAGTCAAGTACCTACATATTTGAAAAGAAAAAAAGATAATTATCATAAAAAATTGGGGATGGGGGGTAATACCTAGGGGTAGTGGGGAGTACCCAAGCAGGATGACGGGGGTGAGTACTTACCCATCCTATGTAAGTTAAAGTTTATTTCTAGGCTTAAGAAGTTTTTTCCCTATATATTAGTATAAGCAAAATCAAGTGACCACTCGAGTAGGGCTAACTTTGACCCCAGGGACATGGGTACCGATAATCTTTGCAGGGTTCTTGCTGGTGATCAAGTATTCCAAGATTGAATGGAATAACCGACACTTTTTGAGAAATGGACATTAACAAAAAGGTTAACCAAGAAATTTTAAGTTGAAAAAGAGGGCATAACTTTGCAAAAATAAATTTGGGGGTTACCTGCTCTTGTGAAATGATGTCGCATTTTGATAGTGAACACGTATTTCTAATTTGAAGTAAATAGCTTTGATAGTTTCTGAGAAATGGACCTTAACAAAAAGGTTAACCAACGCCGACGCCGACGAGGGGATGATGACAATAGCTCCACTTTTTTCTTCGAAAAGTGGAGCTAAAAAAGATCTCAAATGATTCTCAAAATACAGTGTGGTAGCTGATTTGTGCCATGTCGTATAAGCTGACTGTTGTCGCATTTTCGCCAAGCAAGACGAAAACACCAAAGTTCGACAATACAGCAACAGTTTTTCGAGTGGCGGGCGAAAACACACCAAAGTCATCGTTTGGTGTTTTTTCTTGTTTTCGACTTTTTTACATTTATGCCCGGCCACACATTGATACAGAAAGTACAGTTTTCCATGTGGCGGGGCAAAAAGACAAAAGGTCAAAAACACGGCAAAGTCACCGTTTGTCGTGTTTTCGATCTTGCGCTCCGCCAAGGAGAAAACTTGAAGACACGACAAATAGAAGGCGAAAACACGACATCTAAACTCGATTGTTTTCGCTATAAATCGGTCTTGTTTTCGCATTTTCGCCTTGGCGGGGCGAAAGGTTGAAAACACAAGAAAGTCACCGTTTGGCGTGTTTTCGACCTTTCGCCTTTTCGCCCGGAAAATGTGCTTATACGACATGATACAAATCAGCCACCAAAGTCCCGGTAACTTGAAAACATTGGACAAAAAAATCCATAACCGCTTAAATGAGTGTTGCTTTAAAATAATCTGTAGTAGGCCTATTGTTAAAAAAAATATGACTTTCTAATGTCGAAGGTATTACCTTAAGGCTGTTGTGTTAAATTAAAGCAGGAAGGCATATTAACATTGACAATAAAAATAATGATCATGGTAAAGAATATTTTATTTTGATATTACAGAATTCGATATAATTCGATTTAGATCTAGTTCCTTCGAAATAATTTGCTGTTTTGTGTTGGGTGGGGGGGGGGGGGGGCTTACCTAAAATAGGATAACCCATTTTGTAAGAAAGGATGCTTCAGTAAACTTTGCATATACATACACATGTACCTTTATCTGATTGAGAACAAAATTTTTAGACAATAAAACATGGATCCGCTGTATTTATCATAAATAGAATTGCCTTCATAGTAGAACTGTTTCTCTAGTAACTGGCGAGTAATGTTAAGGATTAGTCATACTATGATTCAAGAGTGATTAGACAGCAAAGATTGAATAGAATATCTTTGTATTTGTAAGGTTTTTATATAGGCATGTGTATACCAAATATTAATACAGTTCTTACGTATGTTAAGGCATTAGAAAAACTACACCAAGAATTATACAAATTGTTCCTGCCATATGCACCACCATCATTCTTCTATATTCTTCTATTGCAGTTGTGCATTCAGATGATCCTTGGGTACGTATTGTTTATGTTGTCTATATCAGGACTTATGATGGCCATCATGTTCCTGGCAATAGACTATGACAGTAGAGACAGTGGATTAAAAATACATCTGGTTCTGGCCATTTGCATTTTGGTTGGAATCGTGCTGTTACTTTGTGCTACTTTCTCCGCACTCCGAACGTCTGGCACATGTTGTACACATGGGTATAATAACCACACGCTACGACCACAACCGACTGTTGGACCAACAACTTTTTCTTACAACAATACAATGGGACACTCAAGAGGTATTCAACCGATCTATAGCACTGGAGGATTTAACGCACAAACAAATACGTCATATCCGGTTTCACAGTTCCAACCCGGACATCCGCCTCCGCAGCCTCTTCAACCGCCACCTTACGGATTTCAACAGAATGATTTCTCCCCTCAGCAACCGACTGGTCCACCACCTGCTTATTCGTATTAAACTATTGATGAAAGTCTTTAAATATAATTATTTATTTTTATACATTCATTCTTTGAAAGGCTGTGCTTTCTGAACATCAGTATTTTGTAGGAATCTGTTAAAGTTCGCTGAAATGAAAAGGGTATCAGTTTGTTATTGTCATTGAGGCGATATTTTTACACTGTACATTTTTATTGTTTTATTGTTTAATTTCATTCTTCCGCAATGGAAGCTCATTTGTCTCATGTTTGATATGCGAACAATGTGCCAGCAACACTCTGACACAAGTTAGGAATGAATCTGATTTATGATAGACAAATATCCCTATTACTGTGCTCTATGGCAAAATGCCAAGTCTGCCTTAACCAGCAATAATATTTTAGAGCTCCAGTCCAGTTCTTTAAAAGCTGTATGAATGAAATATTGATTTTTTCTGTCAGAATTTCTTTTCAAAATGTATCTGTTTTCTACTGTATGATACAGAACAATGCAATTTAGGCTTTAATCTTGTCTACTCGTTACTGTGAGAATTCCAATCTAATTTCGGCAGGTAATGTTAACTTTTTTTAGCATTATCTGCGAAGGACATACAAACGACGTATTAAAAATCAAAATTAATAAAAAGCACAAGAACCTCCTCATTTCTTTCTTTTCTAAGAGCTTGCATTATTATCCAGTTAACGGAAAGCTGATTGCTGGACGTATTTTTTCCTTCTGGTCATTGTGCTTTGCCAAGATGTAGATGTATTTATCACAGGAGCTTGAATTTGTATTTTAGTCATTCAAGAGTCGAAACTGTTAATCTAGCATTTTTAACTGTTTATATACAGAATAGAAGCTAGAAAAACATTTTGGAATCTTGAAGGACTAAAAATAAAATTTCAAGCTCCTGTGGTATTTATTTTGTCAGCTGAAATGCTTTGCATAATTATCTTATTCCTGATTGATCTTCTTCCACCTGGTTAACGAGGAAAAGATATTTGAATATAGAAAAGCTTCAGCATAATTTATTAACAAAAACTCTGTTTTGAATGCCATGCAAGTACCAACTTTGTTGAATTTACTAATTACGGCCTTTATTTAAGAAGACCATTGGCATATTGTAACTGCATTGACGAAAACCTACGCACTTGGTTTATTGATAAACTACATCAATATTGACAGGTAATATTACCAGTCTATGTACTTCATATGAAATAAACATTGACGATGATCGTCACAAAAGTCAAACACAGCATGATTACACTTCATCAAATCTTACAGTCGCACTTTCTTTCATCAATATGTCGAGACCACTCATACCCTTTATAACTTCAGCTTTCTTTCTTTAGAAAAGCATCACTACTTTCGTTTTTCCTGACTATTTAATAAGATCTACCTTCATGCACGTTAGATGAAAACGTTAAGATTGTACAAGATCTGTACAAATATTTAACATTACATAATCAGAACATGGTTTACAAGTGTAAAGTGGAAGAAGTAACTTAAGTATTCAATTCAATTAAGTATTTAATTTTATTCAATTCAATTAAGTATTCAATTCAATTAAGAATTCAAATCTGATTTTAACTTTTGTTTTTGTTCTTGAAAAAAAGAAACAAACAAAACAGCAAGGCATTTTTAAAAACATTTTCGGCTTAATTCATGCTAAGATTTTCTGAGTAAATGTTCTTCGTTTTGCAAATTATAACAATATACATGATGAAAAACTGGACCCCTTACTTAAGTGAATTAATCTAAATTATCACAGTTGTTACTATTGTCATATTCTGAGCATTGACAAACAACAGAGTTCTACTGTTTGCCATAGCCGTACCGACCAGCTTACAACCTAACACCTTCTGACAGAATACCACATTACATTAACAAAACGAACGAACTGCAACGTGTTGAACAAACAAACAAACAAACAAATCGGCATTCCATGCGGGAGCGGGTCTTCCTTCTCCACACATAACCACCACCTCTTTCTTTCTCTTTCCCCGTGTACACACACTCACCACCACCCACCCACCCCCCCCCCCCCAAAAAAAAAAAAAAAAAAAAGGAAAAGAAAAAAATCATATTACATGTACACTGTAAATCTACTTTAAAGGGGCAAATCCTACAGTTTAACTATGATTTGCTGCATATCTGTTCCATTCACTTAATCAGTATAAAAGGAAATATAATTAATCATCTAAAAACGAACATATGTTGGGGTTTTTTTTCTTCTTTTGTTTCTATTAGAATTGTGACACTTAGAAAGTGTACATTTAGAATAAATGGCTTTCCGGCAAAAATGGTGAATTGGTAAACAAAAAGACTAATATTAATGCTTGTACCTAGTTTTTTAATGACTCCATGATATAATTCATTCAATATCATTCACATTTACATGATTTAAAGCAAGACATATCTTCAAAATGGTGATCAGCGCAGATACAGTACAAAATTAATACTCAATAAGTGTATAGTTTTCGGATATTGGCAAATATTGAACGAGCATAGCAATCGAATGTCCTATTTCCGTTACAGTTAAGGCTTTGAATAAAAGAACTATGTGACATTATTTATTCTCACTTGTTTTTTTTTTTTTTTTTTTTTTTTTTTTTTTTTTTTTTTTTTTTGGAGGGGGGGAGGTTTGGGGGGGGTTTTTTTTGTATTTTTTTGTTTGTTTTTTTTTTCCTGGAGTACAAAATTAAATGGTTTGCTGACAATAAATTGTAAATAAAAACTTAATAAAAGTTGAATAAAAAATAGAAATGGAAAAATTTCTTTTTTTCTAATTCATATCGATTGGTAATTGTATGTGTCATAAAGGTTGAAATATTCAAAGGCTGGAATATTCGGAATACATAAAACTGACAACGGTCCAAATGTATGTCAATATTGATCGGGTTAACTGATAATCATTCAAAGTTAATATTTACGTTTTGAAGTTATTTGCGTACTATTACATTGCGAAATCGGTCTGTTTTGTTATGTCTCACAAAATATCGTTTATAATATTCTGATATTAATCATACTGATATAAGAAAATAACAGGACAGTATTGGGAATACTAAGACAATGTTTTCTGGAGGTAAGTGAGCATCACCACATAATTATGACAGTGCCTAGGAAATATAAATACATTTTTTGTCTAAGGTTATTTTTTAAATGGTTGTAGGTCATATAGTGGTAAAGGTCTTTGAGATGCCACAACAAAGCCTTATAGTATATTTGTCGATAATAATATAATCCAACATATCTTGCACTAGCCAAATGTGTTGTTTAAACTGATCATTTTCTGTTGTCGAGTGATTAAGGATTTCTACTACTTGCTCTCGGTAATTTAGACTCAGTCTGCTTTTTCTGAAGGTAACATATTTGTTTCCGTCTACGACAAGTGTATCCAACGCTGGTAACTCGTGCTTTGTGTGAAAGACGGACCATTTTTATCCTCCCCCACCCCATGCCTTGAGGGAGGGTTATGGTAATGGTCTACGTCTGTCCGTCCGTCCGTCCGTGGCACTTTTGTCCGGAGCATAACGCTAACACTGTTGAAGGGAAATAATTGAAACATCGCGTCAAGATAAAGCGCATTAAAAGGATGTGCAGTGTGCAAGGGTCAAAACTACCTTCTCTCTTTTTAAATTACCTCCCTTTTTATTTACGTTGCGTGTCCGTGGCGGAACTCCAAGACTTAGTGTTAAAAGGAATTCATTCATAGTGTATACAATAATAGAAGACCTCAAGAAAGAGCGCAATGTATAAGAACCATAGCTCTCTCTTACCTTGTTCTTGAATCATTTCCCTTTATTATATTACTATAAGTTTTAGCAAAACACAATTCAAAAACTACTGAAGGGATTTAGTTGATATTTCACACAATGAGAGAGTGCATTAAGTGAATGTGCAATAAATAAGAACTATAATTCTGCCTTGTCGGTATTTTTGCTATCTCTCCTTTTATTATTTCTTTATTTCTTTTTTTTCTTTTTTTTTTTCTTTTTTTAAATTTTGTCAATGAACTTGAAAACTATAAAAAGGAATTTTGTTTATATTTCAAAAACTGATTGAGAACACAAAGAGGAAGTTTATTTAATGGTACGGAGAGGAAGTGCATGTGCAATATGCACTTGCAATATACTTCTGGTATTGCTCAATACAGACGTTCATGTACTTTTTTCTATTATATACATGGTAGAATCACTTTTTATCATATTGTCCTGATTATTAAGATATTAAACAAAATACCTCAGAGATACTTCTTGACCTAACATACACAAGTTTATTGCACTTTTGAGCTCTGTTAAAAAGAAAACTATTTTGAATGTAGCAAAATGTTTATCCAAGCTGTTAAGAAACAAATCACAGCTCTTATAAATTTAGATATGTTTATTTTAATGTTTGTGAGAAGGGTGTTTGTTGATAATTATGTTTAATATCTTGGCCATATTCGTTTCATTTATATGTATTGGGCAAAAGGCAGGGAACTGCCCTGTTATTGGTGTATTTTAATCTGGATTTTTCAGATTGCACAAATTGATCATTTCCGTAATATCGATGAGTAGTTAAAATCAACGTTATTTCTTCATGTAAGCTTTTACTAGTTTTATGATTAATCAAAGCTTTGATGTATTTGTTTATTGACAGAGAAGTCTAAACGCGAGGAAGCGACGGAGTTACTGAGGAACAGCTCGGGTGCGCAGGTTCTGCTTTCGGCTATCATACTCGGTTGTGCGATCACTGCGGTTGTCAAATACAACGATGACTATTATTTCAACTACCATGTTGGAGGCTTCTCGTGTGGGATAACGGTAATCTTTTCGCCCGTCCGTCTACCCGCCTGTTTGTCCTATATCTAATTTTAACATTAAAATGCCTGTCCGCATAAATGGAAATCTATATCGAAAGCAATTACTAATTTTAACATTTTTGACAATGTACTGCCATTTTCCCTATTTTCTGTGAAGAAGTTAAGAAGTAATCAAGAAAGGGTGAACTAAAGGGTTAGATAGGCTGATATCATATTATTGAAAACTGACAACCACCTGTGTGGTTTTTAATGATTTTGTAGTTTTAATTATTGTTTCGTCTTTAATGATAAAAGGGAAATGGGTCCTTACTTTCTTTGTAAACGAAACCCGAAGATGAAAACAGTTTTCAAAATATAACTTTTTAAAGTAAAAAATATCATTATATTTGAATAATAAAAAGAAAAACAACAAAAGCATGGAATTATTATGCCCTTTTCTTTATTCAGTAACACTTAAAATTGTATGTATGCCATGATATTCCATATTTTAAACCTGTCTTTCAGAAACCTTTAATACGTGTGTTTAAAGAAATATTTATCGTTTCAAAAAACGGTATTCATAAAATGCTTCATCATGGATATTGCTATGCTGTATTATGATCATCATGATACTGTCATCTTTTATAAGCACTTTTGCAGAAGTAAATGTTATTCTACGTCTCAATAGACGTCGTACGCAGACACACAAGCAAGCTCAAAGAGTTATAATACAATTACATCGTCGCTTCAAATTATGAGTACATGATCATTCATGCTATAGTGTCTCTAGGTTTTAGGAGAACATATTGATGTTCTATGGAGTAGTTATTAACTAGGTAGAGTAAACCTATCCTTCGTCAAAATTTGTCTTTCCTTTCCCTTTTGTTTTCTTATAAAAAAAACTGAGAATAATTTTGTTTCTTTAGTTAAAAAACAAGCTTCGTTGTATTATTTTTACAATGTTCTCTTTAAGGTAGCGCACCTGTAATGAGCACCTTTCCAGATGTTACCTAACATTTTATTTTCATAATCTGCATCATTTCACTGATCTACCTGCAAAATTTTAGGTTGGCTTTCCATACTTTTTAGAGAAATAAACGACTTTTTTCGAAACAACCCCACAGCTCGTCTTTTGTTCAATTCATTTGACACCCTTGGGTATAACAAAGTCCCATATTTCACCCAAATTTCCAAATACCAATACAATACTGGTTTCTACAAATGCAGTAAAGGTTTCAAAACTTGAAAACAGAGAAAGTAAATCTTTCTTTGTTGACAACAACCTTCCATAACCTGTTAATCTGTGGAAGAGTGCAAAAAATCCAAATGATCTGAGCAGTGTAAAAATTGGTTTGAGAGAAAACAAAGAGTCAGAAAATTAAAAATATGATTATTACCTTAATATTTAGGACATATTTTTAACAGATAAACTATATCCAGCTTAAATACAGAAGATAAAAATATTTTACCATGTAGTTTTTGGAAAATTTACATAAATGTAACATGTATGACTCATATTTTCAACAGTTTTTTCTCCTTATTTTAGCCATTATTTTGTTACAAGTTTAAAACTGAAGGATTCACTTACCAATTTTAAAATATTCAATGTTTAAATGACTGGTATGAATGTAAGAAGTATTATTTAGCTATAAAGAGTAATACAGTTTGAAACTACTATTAACTAATATTACTGAATGCAACTAGAGGCTAAAATTGACAGATGTTGTGTTGAAATTTAGTGCACACTTTCATTTTCAAAGTTCCAAGTCAAAGAAAAATCTATGATAAACATTGCAATAGGTTACAGACAGTATTGAGAGGTCTCCTTACATAATAAAGAAACAATATTATGGGGTTATTATACATTGTTGAGTACAATACAGAATTCTATTGGACGAAGCACAGCTGTAAAACCTATATTGGACGAGATGCTAGCCGAGTCCAATAGGTTTTGTAGCCATGTATGAGTCCAAGTGAATCAGTATTATGCTCAACAATGTATCATGAACTCTTTCACACCAGCATTTTTCAAGCAGAAAACACATTAAAGAAAACACTCTCACAGTCAAGGTAATAAGGCAACTTGGGGATACAGAACTTTAAAAAGCGTCTCGAATTTGCAAGAGAGGTAACTGATACAATAGCAACAGGCAGAGTTTCTTTGAGTACAATATGGATTTGATATGGATATTTTGGATTCGGAAAATGAAAAAGAGGCTTGAATTAGTACAATTCAGATTGATATGGATTTTTTGGACTCGGAAAATGAAAACGAGACTAACTGATAAGATTAGATCCAATAATGATTACACTAGATGATCACATGGTACAAGCTGGAAGACCATTTCATTTGTTACATTTTATAAGATGTGAAATAATACTATTTAATATCAATAACTTTCTTTCTGTAAATTTGGAAATGGGTAAAGGACTCGTACTTATAAATATCAAGGTTAATCAAGTATCTAAAGAATCAATGACTGTCTTTCATTTTCTATGTTCCTTGTCACTTTTAGCATTCTCAGTATAATTATGATCATGAGAAATGTGTTTCCTCTTATGGTCATTCCGTATCCGTCTGGAAAAACGACCTTTTTTGTCGCGATTCATTTTCCTGTTTAGTCGCGAAAACCAGTAATTCGTGCCTACTTTCGATTTTGAAGGCAAAACACCTTTACATCCGGTTGCATTTATTTTCATATTTTATTGATATTTTATGATAAAACTAAGAATTTACCGTGGAAATGTTATGATATGAAGGAATTTGGTAAGATATATAAAAAAATATTTTCAGAGTTAAAAACTGAAATTATCTAAAACATTCTTCCGAACACAGCCGACATTTATCGATCTTTACCGATCTTCGAAGAAATGGCGGGAGTTTTTTACAGTCGCTCTACCTTAAGGGGCTAATCGCTGGATGTCTGGGTTTGTTAGCTTACCACGCAGCCTCTAACTATACAGGAGATGACCCCACGGTACTTCAGAACCAACTGAGATGCAAGGTGCGTATGCTTAGACAGTTTGATCTTTTCTGGAACAAAGCATCGTGTTAGTTCACGTTTTGAACGAGAACTAAAGGCGTTCGTTTCAATTGTTCGAAAAGTTTTCTGTTAGCGATATTGTGAAATGCACATTTATATATATGTATGTATATGTAAACACGAAATTTAAATAATTCATTATTATTCAATTTGAATGAAGCAATTTTATATTTTCTTTGATTTACCTTAGCACGGTTAAATAGGAATCATGACGTCATGTCTGCGTCTCATTTATTGGAGATCTAAATTACCGTTCAATTCATCCCAAATGTAAATCATTTTAGCATGTTTGTGCAAACTTGTCTTTCAGATGAAACCGTGAACATTATAAAATAACTTAATCGCCTTATAAAATCGATGACATCAATAAACAAAGTATTAAAAAAGATTTTCTCAACATTGCATATGTATTGGATCAAAAGGTTGTTTCAAATCGATTTCAACTTACTTGATATACCTTCTATTTCAAATTGTGTCCCGGTTGGATAATTAATGGGACTGACATCCCAGTCAAGAAACAAGTCCTGTCAGCAGACAGCACGCTCCATTTTTCTCACTTCTTTGGGGTCCCATGCATTGGGGAGTCAAGTACCTATGTATCTAAAAAAATGGTAAAAATTGGGTAATGGGGGAGGGGAGAACTGACCCATCTCATGTAAGTGAAAAGCTTATTTCAAAGCTTAAGAAGTTCTTCTTATGTAGGTGAAAATTTTTTTTTAAATAATTGCAGGGGGGTGGGGGTGAAAGGAGTTAAGTTACTTCATACCTACATATTTAAAAAAAAATGATTTTTTTTCTGGTGGGGGGGGTCCCCAATCCCATACATGGTGGGGGGAAGTCAAGTACCTACATATTTAAAAAGAAAAAAGATAATTATAATGAATAAAAAAATTGAGGGGGGGGGGGGGTAATGCCCAAGAACGTGGGGGTGGGGGTGTAACTTCATACCTACATATTTTAAAAAGAAATGGAAAAAAAATTCGGGGGGGGGGCGAGAAACACGGGGGGGGGGGTGGAGGGCGGAGAACACGACATCTAAACTCGATTGTTTTCGCTATAAATCGGTCTTGTTTTCGCATTTTCGCCTTGGCGGGGCGAAAGGTTGAAAATACAAGAAAGTCACCGTTTGGCGTGTTTTCGACCTTTCGCCTTTTCGCCCGGAAAATGTGCTTATACGACATGATACAAATCAGTCACCAAAGTCCCGGTAACTTGAAAACATTGGACAAAAAAATCCATAACCGCTTAAATGAGTGTTGCTTTAAAATAATCTGTAGTAGGCCTATTGTTAAAAAAAATATGACTTTCTAATGTCGAAGGTATTACCTTAAGGCTGTTGTGTTAAATTAAAGCAGGAAGGCATATTAACATTGACAATAAAAATAATGATCATGGTAATGAATATTTTATTTTGATATTACAGAATTCGATATAATTCGATTTAGATCTAGTTCCTTCGAAATAATTTGCTGTTTTGTGTTGGATGGGGGGGGGGCTTACCTAAAATAGGATAACCCATTTTGTAAGAAAGGATGCTTCAGTAAACTTTGCATATACATACACATGTACCTTTATCTGATTGAGAACAAAATTTTTAGACAATAAAACATGGATCCGCTGTATTTATCATAAATAGAATTGCCTTCATAGTAGAACTGTTTCTCTAGTAACTGGCGAGTAATGTTAAGGATTAGTCATACTATGATTCAAGAGTGATTAGACAGCAAAGATTGAATAGAATATCTTTGTATTTGTAAGGTTTTTATATAGGCATGTGTATACCAAATATTAATACAGTTCTTACGTATGTTAAGGCATTAGAAAAACTACACCAAGAATTATACAAATTGTTCCTGCCATATGCACCACCATCATTCTTCTATATTCTTCTATTGCAGTTGTGCATTCAGATGATCCTTGGGTACGTATTGTTTATGTTGTCTATATCAGGACTTATGATGGCCATCATGTTCCTGGCAATAGACTATGACAGTAGAGACAGTGGATTAAAAATACATCTGGTTCTGGCCATTTGCATTTTGGTTGGAATCGTGCTGTTACTTTGTGCTACTTTCTCCGCACTCCGAACGTCTGGCACATGTTGTACACATGGGTATAATAACCACACGCTACGACCACAACCGACTGTTGGACCAACAACTTTTTCTTACAACAATACAATGGGACACTCAAGAGGTATTCAACCGATCTATAGCACTGGAGGATTTAACGCACAAACAAATACGTCATATCCGGTTTCACAGTTCCAACCCGGACATCCGCCTCCGCAGCCTCTTCAACCGCCACCTTACGGATTTCAACAGAATGATTTCTCCCCTCAGCAACCGACTGGTCCACCACCTGCTTATTCGTATTAAACTATTGATGAAAGTCTTTAAATATAATTATTTATTTTTATACATTCATTCTTTGAAAGGCTGTGCTTTCTGAACATCAGTATTTTGTAGGAATCTGTTAAAGTTCGCTGAAATGAAAAGGGTATCAGTTTGTTATTGTCATTGAGGCGATATTTTTACACTGTACATTTTTATTGTTTTATTGTTTAATTTCATTCTTCCGCAATGGAAGCTCATTTGTCTCATGTTTGATATGCGAACAATGTGCCAGCAACACTCTGACACAAGTTAGGAATGAATCTGATTTATGATAGACAAATATCCCTATTACTGTGCTCTATGGCAAAATGCCAAGTCTGCCTTAACCAGCAATAATATTTTAGAGCTCCAGTCCAGTTCTTTAAAAGCTGTATGAATGAAATATTGATTTTTTCTGTCAGAATTTCTTTTCAAAATGTATCTGTTTTCTACTGTATGATACAGAACAATGCAATTTAGGCTTTAATCTTGTCTACTCGTTACTGTGAGAATTCCAATCTAATTTCGGCAGGTAATGTTAACTTTTTTTAGCATTATCTGCGAAGGACATACAAACGACGTATTAAAAATCAAAATTAATAAAAAGCACAAGAACCTCCTCATTTCTTTCTTTTCTAAGAGCTTGCATTATTATCCAGTTAACGGAAAGCTGATTGCTGGACGTATTTTTTCCTTCTGGTCATTGTGCTTTGCCAAGATGTAGATGTATTTATCACAGGAGCTTGAATTTGTATTTTAGTCATTCAAGAGTCGAAACTGTTAATCTAGCATTTTTAACTGTTTATATACAGAATAGAAGCTAGAAAAACATTTTGGAATCTTGAAGGACTAAAAATAAAATTTCAAGCTCCTGTGGTATTTATTTTGTCAGCTGAAATGCTTTGCATAATTATCTTATTCCTGATTGATCTTCTTCCACCTGGTTAACGAGGAAAAGATATTTGAATATAGAAAAGCTTCAGCATAATTTATTAACAAAAACTCTGTTTTGAATGCCATGCAAATACCAACTTTGTTGAATTTACTAATTACGGCCTTTATTTAAGAAGACCATTGGCATATTGTAACTGCATTGACGAAAACCTACGCACTTGGTTTATTGATAAACTACATCAATATTGACAGGTAATATTACCAGTCTATGTACTTCATATGAAATAAACATTGACGATGATCGTCACAAAAGTCAAACACAGCATGATTACACTTCATCAAATCTTACAGTCGCACTTTCTTTCATCAATATGTCGAGACCACTCATACCCTTTATAACTTCAGCTTTCTTTCTTTAGAAAAGCATCACTACTTTCGTTTTTCCTGACTATTTAATAAGATCTACCTTCATGCACGTTAGATGAAAACGTTAAGATTGTACAAGATCTGTACAAATATTTAACATTACATAATCAGAACATGGTTTACAAGTGTAAAGTGGAAGAAGTAACTTAAGTATTCAATTCAATTAAGTATTTAATTTTATTCAATTCAATTAAGTATTCAATTCAATTAAGAATTCAAATCTGATTTTAACTTTTGTTTTTGTTCTTGAAAAAAAGAAACAAACAAAACAGCAAGGCATTTTAAAAAACATTTTCGGCTTAATTCATGCTAAGATTTTCTGAGTAAATGTTCTTCGTTTTGCAAATTATAACAATATACATGATGAAAAACTGGACCCCTTACTTAAGTGAATTAATCTAAATTATCACAGTTGTTACTATTGTCATATTCTGAGCATTGACAAACAACAGAGTTCTACTGTTTGCCATAGCCGTACCGACCAGCTTACAACCTAACACCTTCTGACAGAATACCACATTACATTAACAAAACGAACGAACTGCAACGTGTTGAACAAACAAACAAACAAACAAATCGGCATTCCATGCGGGAGCGGGTCTTCCTTCTCCACACATAACCACCACCTCTTTCTTTCTCTTTCCCCGTGTACACACACTCACCACCACCCACCCACCCCCCCCCCCAAAAAAAAAAAAAAAAAAAAAAAGGAAAAGAAAAAAATCATATTACATGTACACTGTAAATCTACTTTAAAGGGGCAAATCCTACAGTTTAACTATGATTTGCTGCATATCTGTTCCATTCACTTAATCAGTATAAAAGGAAATATAATTAATCATCTAAAAACGAACATATGTTGGGGTTTTTTTTCTTCTTTTGTTTCTATTAGAATTGTGACACTTAGAAAGTGTACATTTAGAATAAATGGCTTTCCGGCAAAAATGGTGAATTGGTAAACAAAAAGACTAATATTAATGCTTGTACCTAGTTTTTTAATGACTCCATGATATAATTCATTCAATATCATTCACATTTACATGATTTAAAGCAAGACATATCTTCAAAATGGTGATCAGCGCAGATACAGTACAAAATTAATACTCAATAAGTGTATAGTTTTCGGATATTGGCAAATATTGAACGAGCATAGCAATCGAATGTCCTATTTCCGTTACAGTTAAGGCTTTGAATAAAAGAACTATGTGACATTATTTATTCTCACTTGTTTTTTTTTTTTTTTTTTTTTTTTTTTTTTTTTTTTTTTTTTTTGGAGGGGGGGAGGTTTGGGGGGGGTTTTTTTTGTATTTTTTTGTTTGTTTTTTTTTTTCCTGGAGTACAAAATTAAATGGTTTGCTGACAATAAATTGTAAATAAAAACTTAATAAAAGTTGAATAAAAAATAGAAATGGAAAAATTTCTTTTTTTCTAATTCATATCGATTGGTAATTGTATGTGTCATAAAGGTTGAAATATTCAAAGGCTGGAATATTCGGAATACATAAAACTGACAACGGTCCAAATGTATGTCAATATTGATCGGGTTAACTGATAATCATTCAAAGTTAATATTTACGTTTTGAAGTTATTTGCGTACTATTACATTGCGAAATCGGTCTGTTTTGTTATGTCTCACAAAATATCGTTTATAATATTCTGATATTAATCATACTGATATAAGAAAATAACAGGACAGTATTGGGAATACTAAGACAATGTTTTCTGGAGGTAAGTGAGCATCACCACATAATTATGACAGTGCCTAGGAAATATAAATACATTTTTTGTCTAAGGTTATTTTTTAAATGGTTGTAGGTCATATAGTGGTAAAGGTCTTTGAGATGCCACAACAAAGCCTTATAGTATATTTGTCGATAATAATATAATCCAACATATCTTGCACTAGCCAAATGTGTTGTTTAAACTGATCATTTTCTGTTGTCGAGTGATTAAGGATTTCTACTACTTGCTCTCGGTAATTTAGACTCAGTCTGCTTTTTCTGAAGGTAACATATTTGTTTCCGTCTACGACAAGTGTATCCAACGCTGGTAACTCGTGCTTTGTGTGAAAGACGGACCATTTTTATCCTCCCCCACCCCATGCCTTGAGGGAGGGTTATGGTAATGGTCTACGTCTGTCCGTCCGTCCGTCCGTGGCACTTTTGTCCGGAGCATAACGCTAACACTGTTGAAGGGAAATAATTGAAACATCGCGTCAAGATAAAGCGCATTAAAAGGATGTGCAGTGTGCAAGGGTCAAAACTACCTTCTCTCTTTTTAAATTACCTCCCTTTTTATTTACGTTGCGTGTCCGTGGCGGAACTCCAAGACTTAGTGTTAAAAGGAATTCATTCATAGTGTATACAATAATAGAAGACCTCAAGAAAGAGCGCAATGTATAAGAACCATAGCTCTCTCTTACCTTGTTCTTGAATCATTTCCCTTTATTATATTACTATAAGTTTTAGCAAAACACAATTCAAAAACTACTGAAGGGATTTAGTTGATATTTCACACAATGAGAGAGTGCATTAAGTGAATGTGCAATAAATAAGAACTATAATTCTGCCTTGTCGGTATTTTTGCTATCTCTCCTTTTATTATTTCTTTATTTCTTTTTTTTCTTTTTTTTTTTCTTTTTTTAAATTTTGTCAATGAACTTGAAAACTATAAAAAGGAATTTTGTTTATATTTCAAAAACTGATTGAGAACACAAAGAGGAAGTTTATTTAATGGTACGGAGAGGAAGTGCATGTGCAATATGCACTTGCAATATACTTCTGGTATTGCTCAATACAGACGTTCATGTACTTTTTTCTATTATATACATGGTAGAATCACTTTTTATCATATTGTCCTGATTATTAAGATATTAAACAAAATACCTCAGAGATACTTCTTGACCTAACATACACAAGTTTATTGCACTTTTGAGCTCTGTTAAAAAGAAAACTATTTTGAATGTAGCAAAATGTTTATCCAAGCTGTTAAGAAACAAATCACAGCTCTTATAAATTTAGATATGTTTATTTTAATGTTTGTGAGAAGGGTGTTTGTTGATAATTATGTTTAATATCTTGGCCATATTCGTTTCATTTATATGTATTGGGCAAAAGGCAGGGAACTGCCCTGTTATTGGTGTATTTTAATCTGGATTTTTCAGATTGCACAAATTGATCATTTCCGTAATATCGATGAGTAGTTAAAATCAACGTTATTTCTTCATGTAAGCTTTTACTAGTTTTATGATTAATCAAAGCTTTGATGTATTTGTTTATTGACAGAGAAGTCTAAACGCGAGGAAGCGACGGAGTTACTGAGGAACAGCTCGGGTGCGCAGGTTCTGCTTTCGGCTATCATACTCGGTTGTGCGATCACTGCGGTTGTCAAATACAACGATGACTATTATTTCAACTACCATGTTGGAGGCTTCTCGTGTGGGATAACGGTAATCTTTTCGCCCGTCCGTCTACCCGCCTGTTTGTCCTATATCTAATTTTAACATTAAAATGCCTGTCCGCATAAATGGAAATCTATATCGAAAGCAATTACTAATTTTAACATTTTTGACAATGTACTGCCATTTTCCCTATTTTCTGTGAAGAAGTTAAGAAGTAATCAAGAAAGGGTGAACTAAAGGGTTAGATAGGCTGATATCATATTATTGAAAACTGACAACCACCTGTGTGGTTTTTAATGATTTTGTAGTTTTAATTATTGTTTCGTCTTTAATGATAAAAGGGAAATGGGTCCTTACTTTCTTTGTAAACGAAACCCGAAGATGAAAACAGTTTTCAAAATATAACTTTTTAAAGTAAAAAATATCATTATATTTGAATAATAAAAAGAAAAACAACAAAAGCATGGAATTATTATGCCCTTTTCTTTATTCAGTAACACTTAAAATTGTATGTATGCCATGATATTCCATATTTTAAACCTGTCTTTCAGAAACCTTTAATACGTGTGTTTAAAGAAATATTTATCGTTTCAAAAAACGGTATTCATAAAATGCTTCATCATGGATATTGCTATGCTGTATTATGATCATCATGATACTGTCATCTTTTATAAGCACTTTTGCAGAAGTAAATGTTATTCTACGTCTCAATAGACGTCGTACGCAGACACACAAGCAAGCTCAAAGAGTTATAATACAATTACATCGTCGCTTCAAATTATGAGTACATGATCATTCATGCTATAGTGTCTCTAGGTTTTAGGAGAACATATTGATGTTCTATGGAGTAGTTATTAACTAGGTAGAGTAAACCTATCCTTCGTCAAAATTTGTCTTTCCTTTCCCTTTTGTTTTCTTATAAAAAAAACTGAGAATAATTTTGTTTCTTTAGTTAAAAAACAAGCTTCGTTGTATTATTTTTACAATGTTCTCTTTAAGGTAGCGCACCTGTAATGAGCACCTTTCCAGATGTTACCTAACATTTTATTTTCATAATCTGCATCATTTCACTGATCTACCTGCAAAATTTTAGGTTGGCTTTCCATACTTTTTAGAGAAATAAACGACTTTTTTCGAAACAACCCCACAGCTCGTCTTTTGTTCAATTCATTTGACACCCTTGGGTATAACAAAGTCCCATATTTCACCCAAATTTCCAAATACCAATACAATACTGGTTTCTACAAATGCAGTAAAGGTTTCAAAACTTGAAAACAGAGAAAGTAAATCTTTCTTTGTTGACAACAACCTTCCATAACCTGTTAATCTGTGGAAGAGTGCAAAAAATCCAAATGATCTGAGCAGTGTAAAAATTGGTTTGAGAGAAAACAAAGAGTCAGAAAATTAAAAATATGATTATTACCTTAATATTTAGGACATATTTTTAACAGATAAACTATATCCAGCTTAAATACAGAAGATAAAAATATTTTACCATGTAGTTTTTGGAAAATTTACATAAATGTAACATGTATGACTCATATTTTCAACAGTTTTTTCTCCTTATTTTAGCCATTATTTTGTTACAAGTTTAAAACTGAAGGATTCACTTACCAATTTTAAAATATTCAATGTTTAAATGACTGGTATGAATGTAAGAAGTATTATTTAGCTATAAAGAGTAATACAGTTTGAAACTACTATTAACTAATATTACTGAATGCAACTAGAGGCTAAAATTGACAGATGTTGTGTTGAAATTTAGTGCACACTTTCATTTTCAAAGTTCCAAGTCAAAGAAAAATCTATGATAAACATTGCAATAGGTTACAGACAGTATTGAGAGGTCTCCTTACATAATAAAGAAACAATATTATGGGGTTATTATACATTGTTGAGTACAATACAGAATTCTATTGGACGAAGCACAGCTGTAAAACCTATATTGGACGAGATGCTAGCCGAGTCCAATAGGTTTTGTAGCCATGTATGAGTCCAAGTGAATCAGTATTATGCTCAACAATGTATCATGAACTCTTTCACACCAGCATTTTTCAAGCAGAAAACACATTAAAGAAAACACTCTCACAGTCAAGGTAATAAGGCAACTTGGGGATACAGAACTTTAAAAAGCGTCTCGAATTTGCAAGAGAGGTAACTGATACAATAGCAACAGGCAGAGTTTCTTTGAGTACAATATGGATTTGATATGGATATTTTGGATTCGGAAAATGAAAAAGAGGCTTGAATTAGTACAATTCAGATTGATATGGATTTTTTGGACTCGGAAAATGAAAACGAGACTAACTGATAAGATTAGATCCAATAATGATTACACTAGATGATCACATGGTACAAGCTGGAAGACCATTTCATTTGTTACATTTTATAAGATGTGAAATAATACTATTTAATATCAATAACTTTCTTTCTGTAAATTTGGAAATGGGTAAAGGACTCGTACTTATAAATATCAAGGTTAATCAAGTATCTAAAGAATCAATGACTGTCTTTCATTTTCTATGTTCCTTGTCACTTTTAGCATTCTCAGTATAATTATGATCATGAGAAATGTGTTTCCTCTTATGGTCATTCCGTATCCGTCTGGAAAAACGACCTTTTTTGTCGCGATTCATTTTCCTGTTTAGTCGCGAAAACCAGTAATTCGTGCCTACTTTCGATTTTGAAGGCAAAACACCTTTACATCCGGTTGCATTTATTTTCATATTTTATTGATATTTTATGATAAAACTAAGAATTTACCGTGGAAATGTTATGATATGAAGGAATTTGGTAAGATATATAAAAAAATATTTTCAGAGTTAAAAACTGAAATTATCTAAAACATTCTTCCGAACACAGCCGACATTTATCGATCTTTACCGATCTTCGAAGAAATGGCAGGAGTTTTTTACAGTCGCTCTACCTTAAGGGGCTAATCGCTGGATGTCTGGGTTTGTTAGCTTACCACGCAGCCTCTAACTATACAGGAGATGACCCCACGGTACTTCAGAACCAACTGAGATGCAAGGTGCGTATGCTTAGACAGTTTGATCTTTTCTGGAACAAAGCATCGTGTTAGTTCACGTTTTGAACGAGAACTAAAGGCGTTCGTTTCAATTGTTCGAAAAGTTTTCTGTTAGCGATATTGTGAAATGCACATTTATATATATGTATGTATATGTAAACACGAAATTTAAATAATTCATTATTATTCAATTTGAATGAAGCAATTTTATATTTTCTTTGATTTACCTTAGCACGGTTAAATAGGAATCATGACGTCATGTCTGCGTCTCATTTATTGGAGATCTAAATTACCGTTCAATTCATCCCAAATGTAAATCATTTTAGCATGTTTGTGCAAACTTGTCTTTCAGATGAAACCGTGAACATTATAAAATAACTTAATCGCCTTATAAAATCGATGACATCAATAAACAAAGTATTAAAAAAGATTTTCTCAACATTGCATATGTATTGGATCAAAAGGTTGTTTCAAATCGATTTCAACTTACTTGATATACCTTCTATTTCAAATTGTGTCCCGGTTGGATAATTAATGGGACTGACATCCCAGTCAAGAAACAAGTCCTGTCAGCAGACAGCACGCTCCATTTTTCTCACTTCTTTGGGGTCCCATGCATTGGGGAGTCAAGTACCTATGTATCTAAAAAAATGGTAAAAATTGGGTAATGGGGGAGGGGAGAACTGACCCATCTCATGTAAGTGAAAAGCTTATTTCAAAGCTTAAGAAGTTCTTCTTATGTAGGTGAAAATTTTTTTTTAAATAATTGCAGGGGGGTGGGGGTGAAAGGAGTTAAGTTACTTCATACCTACATATTTAAAAAAAAATGATTTTTTTTCTGGTGGGGGGGTCCCCAATCCCATACATGGTGGGGGGAAGTCAAGTACCTACATATTTAAAAAGAAAAAAGATAATTATAATGAATAAAAAAATTGAGGGGGGGGGGTAATGCCCAAGAACGTGGGGGTGGGGGTGTAACTTCATACCTACATATTTTAAAAAGAAATGGAAAAAAAATTCGGGGGGGGGGCGAGAAACACGGGGGGAGGGGTGGAGGGCGGAGAACACGACATCTAAACTCGATTGTTTTCGCTATAAATCGGTCTTGTTTTCGCATTTTCGCCTTGGCGGGGCGAAAGGTTGAAAATACAAGAAAGTCACCGTTTGGCGTGTTTTCGACCTTTCGCCTTTTCGCCCGGAAAATGTGCTTATACGACATGATACAAATCAGTCACCAAAGTCCCGGTAACTTGAAAACATTGGACAAAAAAATCCATAACCGCTTAAATGAGTGTTGCTTTAAAATAATCTGTAGTAGGCCTATTGTTAAAAAAAATATGACTTTCTAATGTCGAAGGTATTACCTTAAGGCTGTTGTGTTAAATTAAAGCAGGAAGGCATATTAACATTGACAATAAAAATAATGATCATGGTAATGAATATTTTATTTTGATATTACAGAATTCGATATAATTCGATTTAGATCTAGTTCCTTCGAAATAATTTGCTGTTTTGTGTTGGATGGGGGGGGGGGCTTACCTAAAATAGGATAACCCATTTTGTAAGAAAGGATGCTTCAGTAAACTTTGCATATACATACACATGTACCTTTATCTGATTGAGAACAAAATTTTTAGACAATAAAACATGGATCCGCTGTATTTATCATAAATAGAATTGCCTTCATAGTAGAACTGTTTCTCTAGTAACTGGCGAGTAATGTTAAGGATTAGTCATACTATGATTCAAGAGTGATTAGACAGCAAAGATTGAATAGAATATCTTTGTATTTGTAAGGTTTTTATATAGGCATGTGTATACCAAATATTAATACAGTTCTTACGTATGTTAAGGCATTAGAAAAACTACACCAAGAATTATACAAATTGTTCCTGCCATATGCACCACCATCATTCTTCTATATTCTTCTATTGCAGTTGTGCATTCAGATGATCCTTGGGTACGTATTGTTTATGTTGTCTATATCAGGACTTATGATGGCCATCATGTTCCTGGCAATAGACTATGACAGTAGAGACAGTGGATTAAAAATACATCTGGTTCTGGCCATTTGCATTTTAGTTGGAATCGTGCTGTTACTTTGTGCTACTTTCTCCGCACTCCGAACGTCTGGCACATGTTGTACACATGGGTATAATAACCACACGCTACGACCACAACCGACTGTTGGACCAACAACTTTTTCTTACAACAATACAATGGGACACTCAAGAGGTATTCAACCGATCTATAGCACTGGAGGATTTAACGCACAAACAAATACGTCATATCCGGTTTCACAGTTCCAACCCGGACATCCGCCTCCGCAGCCTCTTCAACCGCCACCTTACGGATTTCAACAGAATGATTTCTCCCCTCAGCAACCGACTGGTCCACCACCTGCTTATTCGTATTAAACTATTGATGAAGGACTTTAAATATAATTATTTATTTTTATACATTCATTCTTTGAAAGGCTGTGCTTTCTGAACATCAGTATTTTGTAGGAATCTGTTAAAGTTCGCTGAAATGAAAAGGGTATCAGTTTGTTATTGTCATTGAGGCGATATTTTTACACTGTACATTTTTATTGTTTTATTGTTTAATTTCATTCTTCCGCAATGGAAGCCCATTTGTCTCATGTTTGATATGCGAACAATGTGCCAGCAACACTCTGACACAAGTTAGGAATGAATCTGATTTATGATAGACAAATATCCCTATTACTGTGCTCTATGGCAAAATGCCAAGTCTGCCTTAACCAGCAATAATATTTTAGAGCTCCAGTCCAGTTCTTTAAAAGCTGTATGAATGAAATATTGATTTTTTCTGTCAGAATTTCTTTTCAAAATGTATCTGTTTTCTACTGTATGATACAGAACAATGCAATTTAGGCTTTAATCTTGTCTACTCGTTACTGTGAGAATTCCAATCTAATTTCGGCAGGTAATGTTAACTTTTTTTAGCATTATCTGCGAAGGACATACAAACGACGTATTAAAAATCAAAATTAATAAAAAGCACAAGAACCTCCTCATTTCTTTCTTTTCTAAGAGCTTGCATTATTATCCAGTTAACGGAAAGCTGATTGCTGGACGTACTTTTTCCTTCTGGTCATTGTGCTTTGCCAAGATGTAGATGTATTTATCACAGGAGCTTGAATTTGTATTTTAGTCATTCAAGAGTCGAAACTGTTAATCTAGCATTTTTAACTGTTTATATACAGAATAGAAGCTAGAAAAACATTTTGGAATCTTGAAGGACTAAAAACAAAATTTCAAGCTCCTGTGGTATTTATTTTGTCAGCTGAAATGCTTTGCATAATTATCTTATTCCTGATTGATCTTCTTCCACCTGGTTAACGAGGAAAAGATATTTGAATATAGAAAAGCTTCAGCATAATTTATTAACAAAAACTCTGTTTTGAATGCCATGCAAATACCAACTTTGTTGAATTTACTAATTACGGCCTTTATTTAAGAAGACCATTGGCATATTGTAACTGCATTGACGAAAACCTACGCACTTGGTTTATTGATAAACTACATCAATATTGACAGGTAATATTACTTCATATGAAATAAACATTGACGATGATCGTCACAAAAGTCAAACACAGCATGATTACTCTTCATCAAATCATACAGTCGCACTTTCCTTCATCAATATGTCGAGACCACTCATACCCTTTATAACTTCAGCTTTCTTTCTTTAGAAAAGCATCACTACTTTCGTTCTTCTGACAATTTATAAAAAAAAGATCTACCTTCATGCACGTTAGATGAAAACGTTAAGATTGTACAAGATCTGTACAAATATTTAACATTACATAATCAGAACATGGTTTACAAGTGTAAAGTGGAAGAAGTAACTTAAGTATTCAATTCAATTAAGTATTCAATTCAATTAAGAATTCAAATCTGATTTTAACTTTTATTTTTGTTCTTGGAAAAAAAAAACAAAAAAAACAGCAAGGCATTTTAAAAAAACATTTTTGGCTTAATTCATGCTAAGATTTTCTGAGTTAATGCACTTCGTTTGCAAATTATAACAATATACATGATGAAAGACTGGACCCCTTATTTCAGTGAATTAATCAAAATTATAACAGTTGTTACTATTGTCATATTCTGAGCATTGACAATCAACAGAGTTCTACTGTTTGCCATAGCCATACCGACCAGCTTACAACCTAACACCTTCTGACAGAATACCACATTACATTAACTAAACGAACGAACTGCAACGTGTTGAACAAACAAACAAACAAACAAACAAACAAATCGGCATTCCATGCGGGAGCGGGGGGGGGGTCTTTCTTCTCCACTCATTCCCACCACCTCTTTCTTCTCTTTCCCCGTGTACACACACTCACCACCACCCCTTCCCCCCCCCCCAAAAAAAAAAAAGGGAAAAGAAAAAAATCATATTACACTGTAAATCTACTTTAAAGTGGCACATCCTACAGTTTAACTATGATTTGCTGCATATCTGTTCCATTAACTTAATCACTATAAAAGGAAATATAATTAATAATCTAAAAACGAACATATGTTTTTTTCTTTTGTTTCTATTAGAATTGAGACATTTAGAAAGTGTACATTTAGATTAAATGACTTTCCGGCAAAAATGGTGAATTGGTAAATAAAAAAGCTAATATTAATGCTTTACTGACACCTTGATATAATTCATTCAATATCATTCACATTTACATTATTTAAAACAAGTAATGTCTTCAAAATGGTGATCAGCGCAGATACAGTACAAAATTTATACTCAATAAGTGTATAGTTTTCGGACATTGGCAAATATTGAACGCGCATAGCAATCGAATGTCCTATTTCCGTTACAGTTAAGGCTTTGAATAAAAGAACTATGTGACATTATTTATTCTCACTTGTTTTTTTGTTGTTGTTTTTTTGTTTTGTTTTGTTTTGTTTTTCCAACAGTACAAAAATAAATGGTTTGCTGACAATAAATTGTAAATAAAAACTTAATAAAAATTGAATAAAAAATATATATAGAAAAATTTCTTTTTTTCTAATTGATATCGATTGGTAATTGTATGTGTCATAAAGGTTGAAATATTCAAAGGCTGGAATATTCGGAATACATAAAACTTACAACTGTCCAAATGTATGACAAAATTGATCGGGTTTATTGATATTCATTCAAAGTTAATATTTACGATTTAAAGTATTTGCGTACTAACATATTGCGAAATCGGTCTGTTTTGTTATGTCTCACAAAATAGCATTTATAATATTCTGATATTAATCATACTGATACAAGGAAATAACAGGACAGTATTGGGATTACTAAGACAATGTTTTCTGGAGGTAAGTGGGCATCACCACATAATTATGACAGTGCCAAGGAAATATAAATACATTTTTTTCTAAGGTTATTTTTTAAATGGTTGTAGGTCATATAGCGGTAAAGGTCTTTGAGATGCCACAACAAAGCCTTATAGTATATATGTCGATAATAATATAACCCAACATATCTTGCACTAGCCAAATGTGTTGTTAAAACTGTCTGATTATTTTCTGTTGTCGAGTGATTAAGAATGTCTACTGCTACCTCACGGTTATTGAGACTCAGTCTGTCTTTTCTGAAGTGGAACATGTTTGTTTCCGTCTACGACAAGTGTGTCTAACGCTGGTACATCATGCTTCGTGTGAAAGACGGCCTACTTGTATCCTCCTCTCCCCACCCAACGCCTTGGGAGAGGGTTATATGGTAATGGTCTCCGTCTGTCCGTCCGTCCGTGGCACTTTTGTTCGGAGCATAACGCTAACACTGTTAAAGGGAAATTATTGAAACATCGCGTCATGATAAAGCGCATTAAAAGGATGTGCAGTGTGCAAGGGTCATAACTACCTTCTCTCTTTTTAAATTACCTCCCTTTTTATTTACGTTGCGTGTCCGTGGCGGAACTCCAAGACTTAGTGTTAAAAGGAATTCATTTATAGTGTATACAATAATAGAAGAACTCAAGAAAGAGCGCAATGTATAAGAACCATTGCTCTTTTTTACCTTGTTCTTGAATTATTTTCCTTTATTATATTACAATAAGTTTATGCAAAACACAACTCGAAAACTACTGAAGGGATTTAGTATATATTTTTACACAATGATAGTGCGCATTAAGTGAATGCGCAGTAAATAAGAACTTTTTTTTTTTAATTCTGTCAGCAAGTGAACTTGAAAACTATAAAAAGGGATTTTGTTCATATTTCAAAAACTGATTGAGAACACAAAGAGGAAGTTTATTTAATGGTACGGAGAGGAAGTGCATGTGCAATATGCAGGTCTCCTTAATCAGGCTTATCTCATTTTTAATCTCTCTTTGCCACATTTCTTTTGGCAACATTGCTCCCGCAAAGGATGACCATGTCCTACATGGCTCGTCAATTTTAGCACAATGTAAAGTAAAGACTAGATGTAAAGACAGTAAATTTATATGATGGTAGTCCAAATGTTACTGTACAGTGCAGATGTCGGAATGGGGGATTTAATGTTGATAAATGATAAGAATTTGCGAAACTACAAATAAAATTTTGCAGGAACAGACTAGGTATACGACAATAAATTTGACAGTTCTCGGCGATCTAGGTAGATACCTTTTATAAAGGGCTCCTTAAATATTGGATAAAGGTAATGAAAAATCCAAATTTACCTTTACACAGAACTTTTTAAAAATAGTTTTATTTTAATGTTTACAAATGCTCGGCACTACAGATAAAAGAACCTGTGAGTATCTTTTTAATAGCTCTGGATAACCTACGGGCTGATTTTAATCAATATCTAAATTATCTCCCTTTGATAAAACGACGGCTTCAAAACGATGACATCTCCCAAAAACAAAATTTCGAATACGAAAAATACCTTGATAAAATATCCAATTATGAATTAAGAAAAGAATATACGCTTTCGACTACTAGTATGTTCTTATGATTTGGAAATAGAAACGGGTAAATTTTCTGGTATTGCTTAATACAGACGTACATGTACTTTTGTCTATTATATACATGGTAGAATCACTTTTTTATCATATTGTCCTGATTATTAAGATATTTAACAAAATACCTCGGAAAAACTTCTTGACCTAACATACACAAGTTTATTGCACTTTTGAGCTCTGTTAAAAAGAAAACTATTTTGAATATAGCAAAATGTTTATCTAAGCTGTTAAGAAACGAATCGCAACTCTTATACATTTAGATATGTTTATTTTAATTTTTGTGATAAGGGTGTTAGTTGATAATTATGTTCAATATCTTAGTCGTATTCGTTTCATTTATATGTATTTGGCAAAAGGCAGAGAACTGCCCTGTTGCTGGTGTATTTTAATCTGAATTTTTCAGATTGCACAAATTGATCATTTCCGTAATATCGATGAGTAGTTCAAATCAACGTTATTTCTTCATGTAAGCTTTTACTAGTTTTATGATTAATCAAAGCTTTGATGTATTTGTTTATTGACAGAGAAGTCTAAACGCGAGGAAGCGACGGAGTTACTGAGGAACAGCTCGGGTGCGCAGGTTCTGCTTTCGGCTATCATACTCGGTTGTGCGATCACTGCGGTTGTCAAATACAACGATGACTATTATTTCAACTACCATATTGGAGGATTCTCGTGTGGGATAGTGGTAATCTCTTCGTCCGTCCGTCCGTTTGTCCTATATTTAATTTGATTTTAATATTGATATACCTGTTCGCATATCTAATCTATATCGAAAGCAGTTACTAATTTTCGACAATGTACCGCCATGTTTCCTTATTTTTCGGTGAAGCAGTTAAGAAGTAATCGGGGGAAAAGGTGAACTAAAGGGTTAGATAGAGTGGTATCAAATTATGGAAAATGGATAACCACCTGGGTGCTTTTTAATGACATTGAAGTTTTAACTGTTGTTTCGTCTTTAATGAGAAAACGGAAATTGGTCGTTCCTGCTTTTGTAAACGAAACACAAAGATGAGAATCAGCTTTTCAAAAGATAACTTTTTAAAGTAAAGAACATCATTTTGAATTATAAGAAAAAAGGCATGGAATTAGTATGCCCTTTTCTTCTGTCAGTTTCACTTAAAATTATATGAATAACATATGCCAAGATAAACTGTGATATTCCATATCTTAAACCCGTCTTTCAGAAACCTTTAATAGGTCTGGTATCGTTTTTTTTTTTAAAAAAACGGTATCCTTTGGAATGGTTTTTAGGTAAAAAAAAGTACACAATGACTGTTACAACTATTCACTGACACTGCTATAGTGCTTACGGGTACAGTCATTATGCATTCTGGCACTTTCATCACGCTTGTTGACAATGATACCATGCTTGCTGGAAGTTACAACTTGCATGCTGTTTAGGTCATAATGCTTATAATAATCATATTTTCATTTGACTGAATGACAGTTCAATATAGCGTAATGGTACATTTCATCAGGCCGTGGCTATCTTGGTTCATTTTGTAAAGCATCCAAGAACAAAATACACGAAGTGATCAACCAATATAGAAAATGCCATCAGGCACTAGGCAAAATATAAGTAAGCATAATGTCAATTCAAAATTGTAAGTCACATTTTGACAACAGGTAGCGCTATGTTCAAGTAGTCGTTTTTTTCTGTAATTTAATAATTATTTGTCGGAATGATATCGAGGATATCCGAATATGTATAGAGATCTAACTGATGGGAAAATCAGCTAAATAAATTCCGTCATAAGCCGGAGATTTCCGTTATCTTTCGTGAAAACTACGAACGTGCGCCCTCTGGTATGAAAATGAGACGTGCAGTTTCGCAATTGACTTTATGCTTACTTTAACTTGCTTAGTGGCTGATTACATCTTTCATATTGTGTGAACACATCGTGCATTTTGATCTGAGAGCATTGTAACAGAGCAATGTTGCAATATCAATGCTAATATACAGTACCGGCATGTTGAAATACATCAATACGCTACACTGAACTGTCGTTCAGCGAAATGAAAATATGGTAAAGACACCAGGGTCTAAACAGCATACAAGTTTTAACTTTCAGCATGCATGGTATCACTGTCAACAAGCACGGTGAAGGTGCCAGCATGCATAATGACTGTACCCTTAAGCACAATAGTTGTGTCAATGAGTAAATTGTAACAGTAAGCAGGCATTGTGTATTTTTTACCTAAATAATATTTCATAGTATCCACAAAATGCTTCATCATGGATATTGTTATGCTGTATTATGCATCATTATGTTATTGTCATCTTGTATAAGCACTTTTGCGAAGTTAATGTAATTTTACCTCTCTATATACGTCGTAAGCATACACACAAGCAAGCTCACAGTGTTATGATACAATTACATCGTCGCTTCAAATTAGGAATACATGATTATTCATGCTGTAGTGTCGGGTTTGGAGAACATCTTGATGATGTATGGAGTGGTTATCAACTAGGTTGAGTGAACCTATTTTACTAAAGTAATTCTTCTTTAAAATGTGTCTTTCCTTTCCCCTTTGTTTTCTTGTAAAAAAATAAAGAATGATTTAAAAAAAAAAACACTAAATACTTCGTTCTATACTTTTACAATGTTCTCTTTAAGGGGATAATCGCTGGATGTCTGGGTTTACTTGCATACCAAAAAGCCTCTAACTATAGCGGAGATGACCCCATGGAACTTCAGAAACAACTCGGATGCAAGGTGCGTATGCTGAGACAGTTTGATCTTTTCAACAAAGCATCGCGCTAGTTCACGTTTTTGAACGAGAACTTAGGGGGGTCGTTTCAGCTGTTTGAAAAGTTTTCTGTTTGCGATGTTGTGAAATGCGCCTTTATTTATGTGTGTTTATATGTAAACTCGAAATTTAAATGATTCATTATTATTCAGTTTGAATGAAGCAGTTTCATTTTTCATTTATTTACCTAAGCACACTTAAACAGTAATTATGACGTCATGTCTACGTCCCATTTATCGTTCAATTCATGCTTAGTGTAAATCATTTTAGCATGTTTGTGTATAAATATCTTTTAGATGAAACTGTGAACATTCTAAAATAGCTTAATCACATTATAAAATCGATGACCTCAACAAAAAATGAAAAGTATTAAAATAGATTTTCTCAACATTTTATTTGTACTGGATCAAAAGGTTGTTTCAAATCGATTTTAACTTACTTAATATACCCTCTATTTTAAATTGTGTTCCGGTTGGATAATTAATGGGACTGACATCTGAGTCAAGAAACAAAAAAGATCTGAAATGATTCTTAAAATAAAGTGTGGTAGCTTATTTGTGCAATGTCTACGGAATCCTGTTGGGACCACTTAAAATGTCGCTGTCGCACATAGAGGTAGAGGCTCGACCACGCGACGCGACATCGCGAAAATGCGACACGACGCACGACAATGTCAAACGATATATCGCGATTTCTTTCCGTATTTTTGGGCTATAATAGCGCGAAATATCGCATTGTCGCTTTGCATTGTCGTGTGTCGTATTGCGCTGTCGCTGTGTCGCGTCGCGTTGTCGCAATGTCGAGTCGCACTGTCGCGATGTCGCGTCGTATTGTCGTCCGTTGCGTTCTGCACTTGTGTAGACCTTGACGCTGGACAACGCGAAGCGACGCGCGACAACGCGAGGCGAAATTTTCACAATGTCGTATCGTATTGTCTCCCGTCGTGTCTGTGCCTGTACCACGACCCACGAAAATGTCAAACGACATTTGACAACGCGACGCTCGAAACACGAAGCGACACTAGACAATTGCGACGCGACAGTTAATGGAATATCGTATCGCGTTGTCATGCTTTTACCGGAAATGGGCAAATTGTATATTCCGGCCAGCGAATTAATAAAGAACAAATTCGATAAGGAAAATGCGGCCATCATGGCCATGCTCTTAAAATTTTGTGTTATGGCTATGGGGAGGGCCGGATAATACACAGCAACGTAGAATTTTGTCATGACACTGTCAGACGGCATATAGATCTAGTAACAGTTTAACCTGTCAGCAGTAGACGCACGACAACGCGATACGATATTATAATTTCGCCTTGGCGGGGCGAAAGGTTGTCGTGTTTTCGACCTTTCGCCTCTTCACCCCGAAAATGCGCTCATGCGACATAGTACGCATCAGCTGCCAAAGTCCCGGTAACTTGAAAACATATGGCAAAGCAATGTCATAACCGCTTAAATGACTGTTGCTTTCAAAAGAAAACTTTTAGTATAAAAAGTATGACTGTCCAATTTCGAGGCTCTTGTTTGTTTGTTTATTTTTTTTCAACCTAATGTAGGATATCCGTCTAGTAAGAAAGGATGCTTCAGTAATTTTGCACAAGTCAGTCATGTACTTTTAATTTATTTAAAACAAAAGTTTTAGACAATAAAACATGGACCCGCTGTAAATAGAGGATATTCAAGTTTTTTCTTTAAGTACAGGATTTATTTTCATCAATTGGTATGAAAATAAATGTTTCATGAGTGGCGATAGCTTGAAAAAACTTGAATTTTCTGTTTATTATATACTTTACTCTTTTTTGACCTTAAGATTGGAAAGAATTCCCATTTAATTTTGTGTATTTGCTGAATGTAGAAGAAAGTAGTCCGGCAAGACACCAGTGAAAATACGGAAAATATGTTTCACTGCAGTGAAAAATAAATTTTTACAATGAAAATACGGAAAATGAAAATACGCAATTTATTTCATCATTATTTCTCAATATTTCATTTATAAGTATATAATAAAAGTATTTATCATTAAATGAACTGGCTTCACAGTAGAAATATCTGTCTAGTAAATGTCGAGTAATGTTAAGGATTAGTCATATAATGATTCAAGAATTATTAGAAAGCAAAGATTGAAAAAAAATATTTTTCCATTTGTAAGGTTTTTATATGGACATGTGTATACAAAATATCTTATACAGTTCTCACGTAGGTTAAGGCATTAGAAAAAATACACAAAGAATTTACGGATTGTTCCTTTCATATGCATCATCATCATTCCTCTGTATTCTTGTATTGCAGCTGTGCCTTCAGATGATCCTTGGGTACGTATTGTTTATGTTGTCTATATCAGGACTTATGATGGCCATCACGTTCCTGGCAATAGGCTATGACAGTGAAGACAGTGGATTAAAAATACATCTGATTCTGGCAATTTGCATTTTGGCTGGAATCGTGCTGCTACTTTTTACTACTTTCTTTACACTCAGAACGTCTGGCGTATGCTGTACACATGGCTATAATAACCACACGCTACGACCACAACCAACTGTTGGACCAACAACTTTTTCTTACAACAATACAATGGGGCACTCAAGAGGTATTCAACCGGTCTATAGCACCGGAGGATTTAACGCACAAACAAATACGTCATATCCGGTTTCACAGTTCCAACCCGGACATCCGCCTCCGCAGCCCCTTCAACCGCCACCTTACGAATTTCAACAGAATGTTTTCTCCTCTCAGCAATCGACTGATCCACCACCTGCTTATTCGTATTAAACTACTGATGACAGACGCTAAATATAATTATTTATTTTTATACATTCATTCTTTGAAAGACTGTGCTTTCTGAACATCAGTATTTTGTAGGAATCTGTTAAAGTTCGCTGAAATGAAAAGGGTATCAGTTTGTTATTGTCATTGAGGCGATATTTTTACACTGTACATTTATATTGTTTTATTGTTTAATTTCATTCTTCCGCAATGGAAGCTCATTTGTCTCATGTTTGATATATGAACAATGTGCCATCAATCAACACTCTGACACAAGTTAAGAATGAATCTGATTTATGATAGATAAATATCCCTATTACTGTGCTCTATGGCAAAATGCCAAGTCTGCCTTAACCAGCAATAATATTTTAGAGCTCCATTCGAGTTCTTTAAAAGCTGTATGAATGAAATATTGATTTTTTCTGTCAGAATCTCTTTTCAAAATGTATCTGTTTTCTACTGTATGATACAGAACAATGCAATTTAGGCTTTAATCTTGTCTACTCGTTACTGTGAGAATTCCAACCTAATCTCAGCAGGTAATGTTAACTTTCTTTAGCATTATCTGCGAAGGACATATAAACGACGTATTAAAAATCAAAATCAATAAAAAGCACAAGAACCTCCTCATTTCCTTCTTCTAAGAGCTTGCATTATTATCCAGTTGACGGAAAGCTGATTGCTGGACGTATTTTTTCCTTCTGGTCATTGTGCTTTGCCAAGATGTAGATGTATTTATCACAGGAGCTTGAATTTGTATTTTAGTCATTCAAGAGTCGAAACTGTTAATCTAGCTTTTTTAACTGTTTATATACAGAAGAGAAGCTAGAAAAACATTTTGGAATCTTGAAGGACTAAAAACAAAATTTCAAGCTCCTGTGGTATTTATTTTGTCAGCTGAAATGCTTTGCATAATTATCTTATTCCTGATTGATCTTCTTCCACCTGGTTAACGAGGAAAAGATATTTGAATATAGAAAAGCTTCAGCATAATTTATTAACAAAAACTCTGTTTTGAATGCCATGCAAATACCAACTTTGTTGAATTTACTAATTACGGCCTTTATTTAAGAGGACCATTGACATATTGCAACGTACGCACTTGGTTTATTGATAAACTACATCAATATTGACAGGTAATATTACCAGTCTATGTACTTCATATGAAATAAACATTGACGATGATCGTCACAAAAGTCAAACACAGCATGATTACACTTCATCAAATCTTACAGTCGCACTTTCTTTCATCAATATGTCGAGACCACTCATACCCTTTATAACTTCAGCTTTCTTTCTTTAGAAAAGCATCACTACTTTCGTTTTTCCTGACTAATTAATAAGATCTACCTTCATGCACGTTAGATGAAAACGTTAAGATTGTACAAGATCTGTACAAATATTTAACATTACATAATCAGAACATGGTTTACAAGTGTAAAGTGGAAGAAGTAACTTAAGTATTCAATTCAATTAAGTATTTAATTTTATTCAATTCAATTAAGTATTCAATTCAATTAAGAATTCAAATCTGATTTTAACTTTTATTTTTGTTCTTGAAAAAAAGAAACAAACAAAACAGCAAGGCATTTTAAAAAACATTTTTGGCTTAATTCATGCTAAGATTTTCTGAGTAAATGTTCTTCGTTTGCAAATTATAACAATATACATGATGAAAAACTGGACCCCTTACTTAAGTGAATTAATCTAAATTATCACAGTTGTTACTATTGTCATATTCTGAGCATTGACAAACAACAGAGTTCTACTGTTTGCCATAGCCGTACCGACCAGCTTACAACCTAACACCTTCTGACAGAATACCACATTACATTAACAAAACGAACGAACTGCAACGTGTTGAACAAACAAACAAACAAACAAATCGGCATTCCATGCGGGAGCGGGGAGGGGAGGGGGGTCTTTCTTCTCCACACATAACCACCACCTCTTTCTTTCTCTTTCCCCGTGTACACACACTCACCACCCCCCCCCCCAAAAAAAAAAAAAAAAAAAAAAAAAAAAAAGGAAAAGAAAAAAATCATATTACACTGTAAATCTACTTTAAAGGGGCACATCCTACAGTTTAACTATGATTTGCTGCATATCTGTTCCATTCACTTAATCAGTATGAAAGGACATATAATTAATCATCTAAAAACGAACATATGTTGGGGGTTTTTTTTCTTTTGTTTCTATTAGAATTGTGACACTAAGAAAGTGTACATTTAGAATAAATGGCTTTCCGGCAAAAATGGTGAATTGGTAAACAAAAAGACTAATATTAATGCTTGTACCTAGTTTTTTAATGACTCCTTGATATAATTCATTCAATATCATTCACATTTACATGATTTAAAGCAAGAAATATCTTCAAAATGGTGATCAGCGCAGATACAGTACAAAATTAATACTAAATAAGTGTATAGTTTTCGGACATTGGCAAATATTGAACGCGCATAGCAATCGAATGTCCTATTTCCGTTACAGTTAAGGCTTTGAATAAAAGAACTATGTGACATTATTTATTCTCACTTGTTTTTTTTTGTTGTTGTTGTTGTTTTTTGTTGTTTTTTTTTTTGGGGGGGGGGTTGGGTTTTTTTTTTGGGGGGGGGGTATTTTTTTTTTTTCCTGGAGTACAAAATTAAATGGTTTGCTGACAATAAATTGTAAATAAAAACTTAATAAAAGTTGAATAAAAAATATAAATGGAAAAATTTCTTTTTTTCTAATTCATATCGATTGGTAATTGTATGTGTCATAAAGGTTGAAATAGTCAAAGGCTGGAATATTCGGAATACATAAAACTGACAACGGTCCAAATGTATGTCAATATTGATCGGGTTAACTGATAATCATTCAAAGTTAATATTTACGATTTGAAGTTATTTGCGTACTATTACATTGCGAAATCGGTCTGTTTTGTTATGTCTCACGAAATATCGTAATAATATTCTGATATTAATCATACTGATATAAGAAAATAAAAGGACAGTATTGGGAATACTAAGACAATGTTTTCTGGAGGTAAGTGAGCATCACCACATAATTATGACAGTGCCTAGGAAATATAAATACAATTTTTTGTCTAAGGTTATTTTTTAAATGGTTGTAGGTCATATAGTGGTAAAGGTCTTTGAGATGCCACAACAAAGCCTTATAGTATATATGTCGATAATAATATAATCCAACATATCTTGCACTAGCCAAATGTGTTGTTTAAACTGATCATTTTCTGTTGTCGAGTGATTAAGGATTTCTACTACTTGCTCTCGGTAATTTAGACTCAGTCTGCTTTTTCTGAAGGGTAACATGTTTGTTTCCGTCTACGACAAGTGTATCCAACGCTGGTAACTCGTGCTTTGTGTGAAAGACGGACTATTTTTATCCTCCCCCACCCCATGCCTTGAGGGAGGGTTATGGTAATGGTCTACGTCTGTCCGTCCGTCCGTTCGTGGCACTTTTGTCCGGAGCATAACGCTAACACTGTTGAAGGGAAATAATTGAAACATCGCGTCAAGATAAAGCGCATTAAAAGGATGTGTAGTGTGCAAGGGTCATAACTACCTTCTCTCTTTTTAAATTACCTCCCTTTTTATTTACGTTGCGTGTCCGTGGCGGAACTCCAAGACTTAGTGTTAAAAGGAATTCATTCATAGTGTATACAATAATAGAAGACCTCAAGAAAGAGCACAATGTATAAGAACCATAGCTCTCTCTTACCTTGTTCTTGAATCATTTCCCTTTATTATATTACTATAAGTTTTAGCAAAACACAATTCAAAAACTACTGAAGGGATTTAGTTGATATTTCACACAATGAGAGAGTGCATTAAGTGAATGTGCAATAAATAAGAACTATAATTCTGCCTTGTCGGTATTTTTGTTATCTCTCCTTTTATTATTTCTTTATTTCTTTTTTTTTCTTTTTTTTTCTTTTTTTAAATTTTGTCAATGAACTTGAAAACTATAAAAAGGAATTTTGTTTATATTTCAAAAACTGATTGAGAACACAAAGAGGAAGTTTATTTAATGGTACGGAGAGGAAGTGCATGTGCAATATGCACTTGCAATATACTTCTGGTATTGCTCAATACAGACGTACATGTACTTTTTTCTATTATATACATGGTAGAATCACTTTTTATCATATTGTCCTGATTATTAAGATATTAAACAAAATACCTCAGAGATACTTCTTGACCTAACATACACAAGTTTATTGCACTTTTGAGCTCTGTTAAAAGAAAGCTATTTTGAATGTAGCAAAATGTTTATCCAAGCTGTTAAGAAACAAATCACAGCTCTTATAAATTTAGATATGTTTATTTTAATGTTTGTGAGAAGGGTGTTTGTTGATAATTATGTTTAATATCTTGGCCATATTCGTTTCATTCATATGTATATGGCAAAAGGCACGGAATTGCCCTGTTATTGGTGTATTTTAATCTGAATTTTTCAGATTGCACAAATTGATCATTTCCGTAATATCGATGAGTAGTTCAAATCAACGTTATTTCTTCATGTAAGCTATTACTAGTTTTATGATTAATCAAAGCTTTGATGTATTTGTTTATTGACAGAGAAGTCTAAACGCGAGGAAGCGACGGAGTTACTGAGGAACAGCTCGGGTGCGCAGGTTCTGCTTTCGGCTATCATACTCGGTTGTGCGATCACTGCGGTTGTCAAATACAACGATGACTATTATTTCAACTACCATGTTGGAGGCTTCTCGTGTGGGATAACGGTAATCTTTTCGTCCGTCCGTCCGTCCGATTGTCCTATATTTAATTTGATTTTAATATTAATATACCTGTTCGCATAGGTAGAAACTATATCGAAAGCAGTTACTAATTTTCGACAATGTACCGCCATGTTTCCTTATTTTTCGGTGAAGCAGTTAAGAAGTAATCGGGGAAAAAGGTGAACTAAAGGGTTAGATAGACTGTTATCAAATTATGGAAAATGGATAACCATCTGTGTGCTTTTTAATGACTTTGTAGTTTTAACTGTTGTTTCGTCTTTAATGAGAAAAAGGAAATGGGTCGTTCCTGTTTTTGTAAACGAAACACAAAGATGAGAAACAGTTTTCAAAAGATAACTTTTTAAATTAAAGAACATCATTTTGAATTATAAGAACAAAGGCATGGAATTAGTATGCCCTTTTCTTCTGTCAGTTTCACTTAAAATTATATGGATAACATATGCCCAGATAAACTGTGATATTCCATATCTTAAACCTGTCTTTCAGAAACCTTTGATAGGTCTGCGTATAGTTTTTTTTTTTTTTTTTTTTTTTTTTTTTTTTTTAACGGTATCCTAAGGAATGGTATTAAGGTAAGAATACACAATGCCTGCTTACTGTTACAATTATTTACTGACACCGCTATAGTGCTTACGGGTACATTCATTATGCATGTTTACACTTTCATCACGCTTGTTGACAATGAGACCATGCTTGCTGGAAGTTACAACTTACTAGTTTGCTGTTTAGGTCATGATGCCTTTATCATATTTTCATTGACAGTTCAATGTAGCGTAATGGTACATTTCATCATGCCGTGGCTATCTTGGTTCATTTGTAGAGCATCCAAGAACAAAATACACGAAGTGATCAACCAATATAGAAAATGTCATCAGGCACTAGGCAAAATAGAAGTAAGCATAATGTCAATTCAAAATTGTAAGTCTTATTTTGACAACATGTGGCGCTATGTTCAAGTAGTCGTTTTTCCGTAATTTGAATAATTATTTGTCGGGAAGATATCGACGATATCCGAATATGTATACAGATCTAACTGATGGGAAAATTTTTTTAGGCAACAGCTAAATAAATTCCGTCATAAGCCGGAGATTTCCGTTATCTTTCGTGAAAACTACGAACGTACGCCCTCTGGTATGAAAATGAATGAAACGTGCAGTTTCACAGTTGACTTTATGCTTACTTTCAACTTTAACATCTTTCATATTGTGTGAACACATCGTGCATTTTGATCTGAGAGCATTGTAACAGAGCAATGTTGCAACATTAATGCTAATACACAGTACCGGCATGTTTAAATACATCATTACGCTACTCTGAACTGTCATTCAGCCAAATGAAAATATGGTACAGACAATACAAGTTTTAACTTTCAGCATGCATGGTATCACTGTCAACAAGCACGGTGAAGGTGCCAGCATGCATAATGACTGTACCCGTAAGCACAATAGCAGTGTCAATGAGTAAATTGTAACAGTAAGCAGCCATTGTGTATTTTTTACCTAAATAATATTTCATAGTATCCACAAAATGCTTCATCATGGATATTGTTATGCTGTATTATGCATCATCATGTTATTGTCATCTTTTATAAGCACTTTTGTGAAGTTAATGTAATTTTACCTCTCTATATACGTCGTAAGCATACACACAAGCAAGCTCACAGTGTTATGATACAATTGCATCGTCGCTTCAAATTAGGAATACATGATTATTCATGCTGTAGTGTCGGGTTTGGAGAACATCTTGATGATGTATGGAGTGGTTATCAACTAGGTTGAGTGAACCCATTTTGCTAAAGTAATTCTTCTTTAAAATGTGTCTTTCCTTTCCCTTTTGTTTTCTTATAAAAAAAAGAAAGAATGATTTTGTTTCATCAGTTAGAAAAAAAGACTAAATACTTCGCTCTATACTTTTACAATGTTCTCTTTAAGGGGATAATCGCTGGATGTCTGGGTTTACTTGCATACCAAAAAGCCTCTAACTATAGCGGAGATGACCCCACGGAACTTCAGAAACAACTCGGATGCAAGGTGCGTATGCTGAGACAGTTTGATCTTTTCAACAAAGCATCGCGCTAGTTCACGTTTATGAACGAGAACTTAGAGGGTTCGTTTCAGCTGTTTGAAAAGTTTTCTGTTTGCGATGTTGTGAAATGCGCCGTTATATTTGTGTGTTTATATGTAAACTCGAAATTTAAATAATTCATTATTATTCAGTTTGAATAAAGCAGTTTCATTTTTCATTTATTTACTTAAGCACACTTAAACAGTAATTATGACGTCATGTCTAAGTCCCATTTATAGTTCAATTCGTGCTAAGTGTAAATCATTTTAGCATGTTTGTGTATATTTATCTTTTAGATGAAACCGTGAACATTTTAAAATAGCTTAATCACATTATAAAATCGATGACCTCAACAAAAAATGAAAAGTATTAAAATAGATTTTCTCAACATTTTATTTGTACTGGATCAAAAGGTTGTTTCAAATCGATTTTAACTTACTTAATATACCCTCTATTTTAAATTGTGTTCCGGTTTGATAATTAATGGGACTGACATCTGAGTCAAGGAAAAAAGATCTGAAATGGTTCTTAAGATAAAGTGTGATAGCTGATTTGTGCTATGTGTACGGAATCCTGTTGGGACCTCTTAAAATGTCGCTCGAAAACATGAAGCGACATCGCGACAATGTCAAACGAAATATCGCGATGTCATTTCGTATTTTTGGGCTATAAAAGCGCGAAATATCGCATTGTCGCTTTGCATTGATGTGCGTCGTATTGCGTTGTCGCTGAGTCGCTGTCGCATTGTCGCGATGTCGCGTCGCGCTGTCGCAATGTCGAGTCGCACTGTTGCGATGTTGCTTTGTCTTCCGTCGCGTTCTGCACTTGTGTAGACCTTGATGCTGGACAACGCGAAGCGACGCGCGACAACGCGAGGCCACATTGTCACAATGTCGTATCGCATTGTCTCCCGTCGAGTCTGTGCCTGTACCACGACCCACGAAAATGTCAAACGACATTAGACAACGCTACGCGACACACGAAAACACGAAGCGACACTAGACAATACGACGCGACATTGGAATATCGTATCGCGTTGTCGTGCTTTTACCGGAAATGGGCAAATTGTATATACCAGCCAGCGAATTAATAAAGAACAAATTTGACAAGGAAAATGCGGCCATCATGGCCATACTCTTAAAATTTTGCGTTATGGCTATGGGGAGATCCGGATAATAAACAGGCACGTAAAATTTTGTCATGACACTGTCAGGCGGCATCTAGATCTAGTAGCATTTTAACCTGTCAGCAGCAGACGCACGACAACGCGATACGATATTATAATTTCGCCTTGGCGGGGCGAAAGGTTGTCGTTTTCGACCTTTCGCCTCCTCACCCCGAAAACATGCTCATACGACATGGCACAAATCACCTGCCAAAGTTCCGGTAACTTGAAAACATATGGCAAAGCAATGTCATAACCGCTTAAATGTCTGTTGCTTTCAAAAGAAAACTTTTAGTACAGCAGTAACTGTTATAAAAAGTATGACTATCCAATTTTGAGGCTCTTGTTTGTTTGTTTGTTTTTTGTTTTTGTTGTTTTGTTTTTTTTCAAACTTAAAGTAGGATATCCGTCTAGTAAGAAAATATGCTTCAGTAACTTTGCACAAGTCAGTCATGTACTTTTAATTTATTTAAAACAAAAGTTTTAGACAATAAAACATGGACCCGCTGTAAAAGTATTTATCATTAAATGAACTGGCTTCACAGTAGAACTATCTGTCTAGTAAATGTCGAGTAATGTTAAGGATTAGTCATACAATGATTCAAGAATTATTAGAAAGCAAAGATTGAATAAAATATTATTCCATTTGTAAGGTTTTTATATGGACATGTGTATACAAAATATCTTATACAGTTCTCACGTATGTTAAGGCATTAGAGAAACAACATCAAGAATTTACGGATTGTTCCTTCCATATGCATCATCATCATTCCTCTGTATTCTTGTATTGCAGCTGTGCCTTCAGATGATCCTTGGGTACGTATTGTTTATGTTGTCTATATCAGGACTTATGATGGCCATCATGTTCCTGGCAATAGACTATGACAGTGAAGACAGTGGATTAAAAATACATCTGATTCTGGCAATTTGCATTTTGACTGGAATCGTGCTTTTACTTTTTACGACTTTCTTTACACTCCGAACGTCTGGCGTATGCTGTACACATGGCTATAATAACCACACGCTACGACCACAACCAGCTGTTGGAACGACAACTTTTTCTTACAACAATACAATGGGGCACTCAGGAGGTATTCAACCGGTCTTTAGCACTGGAGGATTTAACGCACAACCAAATACGTCATATCCGGTTTCACAGTTCCAACCCGGACATCCGCCTCCGCAGCCTCTTCAACCCCCACCTTACGGATTTCAACAGAATGTTTTCCCCTCTCAGCAACCGACTGGTCCACCACCTGCTTATTCGTATTAAACTATTGATAAAAGACGCTAAATATATTTTTACACATTCATTCTTTGAAAGTCTGTGCTTTCTGAACATCAGTATTTTGTAGGAATCTGTTAAAGGTCGCTGAAATGGAAGGGTATCAGTTGTTGTCATTGAGGCGATATTTTTTACACTGTACATATATATTGTTTAATTGTTTAATTTCATTCTTCCGCAATAGAAGCTCATTTGTTTCATGTTTGATATGCGAACAATGTGCCATCAGCATTCTGACACAAGATAAGAAATGAGTCTGATTTATATTAAACAAATATCACTATTACTGTGCTGTATGACTAAATGCAAAGGATGTCTCTCTAACACCAATAATAGCACCAGAGTACTGGTCCAATTCTTCCAAAGCTGTACGAAGAAAACATTGACTTTTCTGTCAGAATCTCTTCTCAAAATATATCTGTTTTTTACTTTAATTAAGATACAGAACAATGCAGTTTAGGCTTTACTTTTGTCCACTTGTTACTGGACAGAGGGAATGATTGTAAGTCACGAGCTCAGTCATTGCTGCGGGGCAGGGTAAAGCTACCTATACTAAAATCCTTAAGCGGGCCTCAGTCATAGAAACAGGAGTCAAAATGTATTGTCACAATTATTCTCAAAACTGACTCAAAGACATGTTGTTATAAAAAAATTTTAAATTTATTTTTTGTGTTTGTACTGTATCTGCGATATGTTTTCGGTCACATGAGTTTGGCAATGCTAGACATAACGTCAACCTTTGTATCCACGCGTAACTGTTAAAATTCCATCACATCGATAATCACAAGTGGTAATATTAACTCTGAAACACACTTTCATGTATATTTATCTGTGAAGGACATGCAGACGACTTATTTATTAAACCAGTGGAAGCAAAAGAATGTCATAACTTCCATTGTAAGAGCTTACATTATTATTCAGTTGAACGAAAGCCGATTGCTCAACGTATGTTTTCATTCTGTCTCACTGTATTTACTTTGTGTGTTCAAATGTTTTGCATAATTATCTTCTTCTTCCTGATTGATAAGAAAGGTATAATTGAATGTAGCATAAGTTATAGTTTAATTTCTAAAAAAGACTCTTTCAGATTGCCAAATACGAAGTTTGTTGAATTTACTACGATTTAATATGAGCTGTGTTTGAACAAGACCAGTGCCATTGTAATTGTATCGATTTATATGTACGTGCCAGTGGACTTATTGATAAACTGTATTAACATTGATATTCACTATTTATGTAGTTACATTATCAGACTCTGTAGTTCGTACGAATTTAAACAATGACGATGATCCTCACAAAAGTCAAACAGCATGATTACACTACATCAAGTTTCAAGTTGCACCCTCTTATTTGAATTTTCATCAATCAATATGACGAGAAATTTCATAGCCTTTAGAACTTCAGCTTTCATAGTTTATGTTCATCTGATCAAAGAAACGTCTCTCGTGTAAACAATTAGATCTACCTTCGCGTTTGTTAAACAAATAAAAAACACTAAGATTATACAAGACCTATACAAAATATTCAACATCACGTAATCAGAACATTGTTTACAAATAATGAGCTTTAAACAACAAGTAGTCGTCTACTTGTAGGATCATCCCTACTATAACTGGTATAAAACTATCTTCAAGATTGTAAGAATATTTGCTGCACTCAACCTTCATTTAAGAAATGATCAAGCACCTTTAAATAAGTGTACTTTTTGTTTTTAGGGGATTCGTGTTATGTAAAAATTATACATGTACGTGAAAAATCCTTCATATGAAACTGAAAGATTTTTTTTTGTTTCAAAGTATTCGCATTTCCAGAAAATTTAAAATGATGTTGAATAACATGAAATATTCAGGGTGTTAGAGAGGTGACTCTTGTAATTTATAACCTTATGCTTAATGGACAATGTCTGACGTGAAAATAAATTTTAAAAAGTGTTGTTTAACGTGTTGTATGACGAGCAGGCCTATACAAAGAATATAGAAATTGTTTTAAATGTTGAGTGTATCCATGAAAGTAATTTCACGGATTAGATTAAAGCTGTCGTTTGGAGGAAGAAGTAACTAAAGTATTAAGAATTCAAATCTGATTAAGTTTTATTTCTTTTATAAAAAAAAAAAGCAGCAAGGCATTTTTAAAAACATTTTCGGCTTAATTCATGCCAAGATTTTCTAAGTAAATGTACTTCGCTTGCAAATCATAACAATATACATGATGAAAAACTGGACCCCTTACCTAACTGAATTGTTAATTCAAATTAACAAAGTTACCAAAACAATGGGCGCTCTAAGAAAGACAAATAGTTCTATTTGATCTAGATCTTCATAAGTATTTTCCCCACTCTCGTTGAGGCGCTGTGTTTATTGAGTCGCGGTAATCTCAACACATAAAATCATCCATTTTGCAATATGGACTATATATTTGCACTGTTAACTCTTGAAAGTCTAGTTGTCACGCGGTTTGTAGCAAGTCCGGTTTATACGATACAGGTAACGGGTTTTATCTGCTGCAAAAAGCTACTCGCACAGTTATATTGTTATCATGTATCACCGTAGCTTTCCCGCGAAATTTTGTAAACAAACGGAAAGAAAGAAGAATAAAAATGACCTATGGTTTTCACGTTTGTAGACACACAAGTGGTGTTTTTATTTGAGGAATTATAAAATGGATCCTGCCGAGGTTGAATTCTTGGCTGAGAAAGAGTCAATAACAGTTGTTCCAAACTTCGCGCTGGACAAAATTTATTTGATTGGGGTGTGTTCGCTTTGTTAATTTCCTCAAGAGGTAGAGGTTTAAAAGTAGAACAGTAAAGTGTTGTTACCATCACAGCTTAACCTTACTTGCACAAGTGAAACAACTTTCGTTTTGCCATTTCGTACATTTTTACCTTTCTTTCAAAACATTTTTTTTAAATGGGACATAAGCATGATAATAATGAAAGCTAATGGTTTACATCCAACAAAAGTTAAGTGCAGTCTTTCTTAGAACAAGAAAAGATATTTATTTTAAGCACCAACTACATTCACCAGACCTAAGTCATCTGGTCTTCTTATTTTCCTTTACTTTCGTAGTGCCTGCCATTTTTCACTCGATGGAATCACTGACCCAGTATGCAATGTAGTTAAAATAATTCAAGTAACGTCAAGCATATTCTGAGATATTTTTGTTTTTGGTCAGAATCCCGGAGGAGAGATATTGACCCATACAAAAAATTACACAACATCTCTACTCGCACACAATTAGTTGGCATACATGCAATGCACAGGTGTTTGGCACATACCTAGGATTATATAAGGAGTATCTTGTCATTCCTATACAAGTTTCCACCCTTAATATTGTAAATATACACTGAAAATAGAAAAGGTAAATAAGTCTTGAAACCGGGCATTTACGAAGCCCTCACTTCTATGTTCTGTTCCCTACTTCATACTCAATATTTTTAAAAAGACTTGGTGGCGATCGGTAGCAGGATCATTTACGTTCACAAATATGCCATACATTATACACTGGCATCAAGTATAAAGCCACAGCAGCCGAAAGTTTCAAAGTTTTTCAGCCAAAACGCTTACTCGGAACAGTAGACGTTAATTTAACCGGAGGTGTGTATCCATCGTCCAATGAAATGATCCGTTTCAAATTTCGCAGTTGTAAAATGTAATGGCCGATGCGAAAAAAGATGAGGTAGTTGAGTGAAGAATTAAACTGATTATGTACTTGTGAAAAGGTATTGTAAATGTAAATGGATACATATGACTTTGTTTTAAGTAAACTTATCGAATGACAATACATTTTTCGTGAAAACTAAGCTGTTTATCATAGACTTTTGCAATAAAAGGCGAAATATCAGACATTTGATTAACGTCTACTGTTCCGAGTAAGCGTTTCGGCAATGAATTCTTGAAACTTCCCGTTTCTGTGCCTCAATGCTTAATTGCAGTACATAGTGTATGGGATGTTCGTGAAGATAAATGACCCTGCTACTGATCCCCGTTTGATTTATCGCGAAATATTTAGATTACATTAAGGGAGAAAACTTAAAAGTGATGGCTTCGTAAATGCCCTGTTTAGGACTTATTTACCTTTTATATTTTTTAATCTATATTATTGCAAATGAGGAGAATGTATGTCCAGGAATGACTAGGTACTGCTAAATACTATCATAGGTATGTGCCAAACACCTGTGATGCAATGGGGAGACTACTTAGGCAGCAGTTGCATCATGACAGCAAAACTTAAAAGGGTTTTTTTTTTTAAAATTTTAAACTTATTTATTTTACATCAGTTGGGAAGCAAGTTCTTGCAACTTATATTAAACTGTCTCGATGACTGTGCACAGGGTATACTTTGATTGGGTAACATTAAAGTTTTTATTGGTAACTTTTTTGATAATTTAGGCATTTGAAGACCAGTGATATAGTTAATTGAAATTTGAATCACCCTCGTATTCTAATATTTACTGAAAGGCATGTAGCAGAGTTAGCAAAAAGCTTCTCCTTGATGTCCTTCCACTTCTTCCTGATCCAAGTTGACAAAGAAGTCACTTCTCCTTAGAATTTGACCAAAGCCAGATACTTCACTTTTAAAAAGTTAATTCATTAAAGGGGAAATATTGAATTTTATCTTTCTGTAGTTGTGAATTTGTTTTGATTAGTTTTTTTGCTAAATGATCCATTATTTGAGACAGATATTATGTAAGGTTGTAGGTGTTAACCTACTTGTTTTACTTGCTTCTTTGCATGTTCAAAAGGTGTGGACTGACAGAGTCTGAGATAAAGCCCATATTCAGCTCAATATTCTTTTTTCCAGGCATATATGCGTTGGCCATTCCCACTTTAAGTATAGTTGTTTTTCCCCCTGATTCTGATAATAAGATCACTGGCTTCAAATACATAATCACATAAGGTCTATATTCTATGTATTAAATAACTGAAAAAAGTGTTGTTTTTTTCACCAAATTCATATAACCACTGTGGCTGTTTGTGTAATTTAATTATATTTATATTATAATTATATTTGCAAGTTGAAAAATTTTATACGGCAAATTGACCAGGGACCCCTTTAGTAAGGAGTGGAAAAAGACCTGATATTTATCAAGAGCATATCAAATAAAACAATCTTCTCCTAATTTGGCATAGTCGGAAATATGTACATTTAAGGGAGCAGAATAAATTGATTCCTGTTCTTTACAGGGTGATATTGGGCCCTTTACTGCCGGTTTACCAATAGAGGTTCCTTTATGGATGGCAATAAACTTGAAACAAAGACAGAAAGCCAGGATACGTCCACCTGACTGGATGGATGTTGGTGAGTAATAGTGTGCAAAACATTTACATCCACAATGCATTCAGTAACTAGAATTAGTGATGTAATTATAGTTTAGATTGTAAGGTGATATTTTGCAGCCTTTTATACTACGTATTTTTGCAACTTGCTCATACCAAATTAAGGTGACGATGCTGGTGTGAGACATCATGCTACAATGCAACTTCTTTGAAATAAAACTGATTTCTTTTAAACACATCTGATTATTAAGTGAAATGAGGAGAATAATAGTTAATTACAGTAAAATCATTCTGTGTTTTCTTGTAAAATGTTAAAGTAATCACCACTATACATTGTTTATGCCCCCAAAGGGAGGCATACAGTTTTTGAACTGTCTGTCAGTCAGTTCACCTGTCATTGAATGATTCTGTTCACAAACTTTAACATTGGCCATAACTTCTCTATAAATAAGTGGATTTACTTCATACTTGGACACAACACCCCTTTAAACCTTTCCACTGACCTATATTTATTTGACTTTGACCACTGAATGACTGGTCCTCAGTTCAAAGATCAAAGCACCACTTTGAGAGCATGGTTATCTTACAGTGACAGTTCTTGTTTTCATTTTAAGAAAAGCTACAAGAGAAGAAACAAGAGGAAACAGATTCCAAGTTCTTTACAGAGATGCCGTGCAAACATTACATGGAGCTTACACAGCTGTTACTGAAATAGTGAGTAGAAATATGCATATGGTCTATCAATGGGAAATACGATTGTATCAAGTCTTACGTGTTATATTACGAAAAATATGTCCAGTTAACATTTATTAGGTAACCCCCTCAATGATAGTCATGAAAAAGCGATGCAAAGACACTTTACGGCCCCAAAAAAGAAACGCGTATTTTACTTCCGTTTTTACGACGTTTCCCTTCGGTAGTTTGTGTATAAATTAATCGAAAATGGCCCGACGATTCTGAATGTTGATTAGCCTCGTTTTCACAAACAGAAGTCGACACCAAAAGGTAAACAACAATATCAAAACAGAAGTCAGAACTGCCAAAATTGTCTGCGGTCGGATTGATTTTTATTGTTGATAGTTGAGAGATAATTTATTCATACCACATGACTGACTGAAGTCTCCGCCCTTTACTTTGTGTCTTCATAAAACTTTTGTTTAGTTTTGGTAGCCTATCTAAACTAGAAATATGATATATTTTGTTATGAATAATAGAACACTACTTTGAAACTAACTGCAAGCAACCTATTTTTTGATGATAAAATTAAATATATTTTATGTAAAGAACAGTCTCCAAACATAAATAAGGTGAAAAAATAGACCATTTGCATCTTTAAGTGAAATATTTCTAAATAGTTAAGTAGGATACCATTTTAGATCAGTTACATCAGGGACACAGTGGAAGACTCTCTTCTCTGAAACAGGTAAAATGAGTCCATTGTGCAGCAGGTGGTTTTTTATGCAGGTCCAGCTCTTATTGCTTATATGAAAATCTACATTTGAATAGATCATCCCATTCTCAAAGTTGAAATTCAGCCTCAGTGTTAGATAATGCCTGATAATATGAAAAATAAAACTAAGTTACCAAATCAGCCAGTTTTTTTTCCTTTACTACATGTTTGTGTATCTAATTGTTGAATTTTGAAATTCTTATCGCAGTCATTAATCAAAGGACTGAAGTCTTTTCATGGCACTATGCTAGGACAGTATGAAGGAATACATGTATGTGAAAAATGGAGAAAAGGAAGTGACCATATCACAAAATAGAAAATTACTAGATTTGTCACAGAGTTTTTTTCGCATTTCTTCAATACTTTTTCTAAGCTCACCTGTCATGTAGTGACAGAGTGAGCTTTTCTGATCATCTTTTGTCCGTCGTCCGTCCGTTAAAAATTAATTTGTTAACATTCTAGTGGTCACATTTTTGCCTCAATTGTCGTGAAACTTGGTCAGGATGTTTGTCTCATTAATATCTCGGACGAATTCGAACATGGGTTATCAGGGTTGGAAAACTAGGTCACAGAGCCCAAATATAGAAAAACTTCGTTAACACTCTAGAGGCTACTTTTTCAGTCCAGATATCATGGAAATTTGTCAGAAAGGTTCTATCGATCATTTCTAGCTCAAGTTCAAATATGGGTCATCTGGGTTCAAAAATAGGTCACAGAGCCCAAATATTGAAAAACCTTGTTAACACTCTAGAGGTAACATTTTTAGACCTGATAATCTGGAAATTTGCCAAGAAGGTTGCTTCTGTGATTTCTAGCTCAAGTTTGAATATGGGTCATCTGGGTTCAAAAACTAGGTCACAGCCCAATAATAGAAACATCTTGTTAACACTCTAGAGGTTACATTTTCAGCCCAAATCATCTGGAAATTTGTCAGAAATGTTGCCTTGAAGATTTCTAGATCAAGTTTGAATATGGGTCATCTGGGGTCACAAACTAGGTCACAGAGTCCAAATATGGAAAAACCTTGTTAACATTCTAAAGATAGCTTTTTCAGTCAAAATAACCTGGAAATTTGTCAGAAAGCTTAATTCTATGGTTTTTAGGTCAAGTTTGAATATGGGTCATCTGGAGTCGAAACATCTAGGTCACAGAGCCCAAATATCAAAAAACTTTGTAAACACTCTAGAGGCTACATTTTCAGTCGAAATGTCCTGGAAATTTGTCAGAAAGGTTGTTTTGATGATTTGTAACTCAAGTTTGGATATGGGTTATCTGGGGTCAAAAACTAGGTCACAGAGCCTAAATATCGAAAAACCTTGTTAACACTGTAGAGGCTTCTTTTTCAGTCTAAATATCCTGGAAATTTGTCAGAGAGATTGTTTTGATAATTTCTAGCTCAAGTTCGAATAAGGGACATCTAGGTTAAAAAACTAGGTCATAGAGCCCAAATATGGAAAAACCTTATTAACACTCTAGAGGTAACATTTTCAGTACAAATAACCTTGAAATTTGTCAAAGAGATTGTTGTAATAATTTCTAGGTCAAGTTCGAATATGGGTTACCATGGTAACCAGGTCCATAGCAACTTTGTTAAAAGCAGTCATACTCAGGTGAGCGATACAGGGCCATCATGGCCCTCTTGTTCCTTTGTCCAAAGATCCATCAGATACAATAGAGAGTGTAGATAAACATTATAACATTTCTGACCCATGCCGCCTTTGCACTTAAGTGCTCTAATTTTCATTTTGATTGACCTTAAAGATACAAAAGTTACAGGTAATGTTGTTTGCATTTGGAAAATACTAGCTTAAGACCAGGGTTTGCCTAGACCTGTGAAGTGCTTTTTTTTTTGCTGTGTCATAAAAACTGTTTGAATTTGAAAAAAAGCCCATGGAAGTCTTTGAATTTTGATTTTACAATGAAAATAGCTTGAAAAAATACCTGTTTCGTGAAGTGCACATTTTTTTTAAAGGTTCCAGATCTACTTTGTAGCCATGATTTTTAAGCAGAGCATGATATCATTGCCAACACAGCTAGTTCAGTTGGGAGAGCATTGAATTGTCATTCTAGCAGTTCTTGATTCAAACTTGTTGAGGGCCGGCTAAATTTCTTCTTGATAATTAATTTCAGACTTAAAGGTCATTTGCCCCTCACCTCTGAATCAAGTGAGGAAGCAGTCAGTCATTTGCATATAGATTGGTGAGTAAACTGGTTGGCTACCCTGGAACACTTGTTGAGTGGAGTATTTGCTGGGATTTGACCAGAAAGAGGTTGAAACTGGCATAAAACCCCAGTAAAAACAAACAAACATGATATGCTTGTAGCAGTCTGTGTAACTGTACCTTCCAATAGCTCAATTACACTTCAAACTAGTGACAGATTTCTTCCTCATATCTTTTTATCCAAACTACTTCAAGGTCTGGTATAAATCAGTGAAGTATATAGAAATGTCCTAATAAATCTTGTTTTTGTAGGCTTCAGAATAACTCTTTAAGCTTACACACTGCTGACATTGCAGCAGAGATAATCTGTCACATTTGTACAATGTATCATCTGCATAACTGTCACACTATTTGCTTGAGTTGATGACCAGCTCTAGGTACCAGAGAAATTTTAGCAGTTTGTTGTGTCTATAAATAGGGATTTGGCCATTTCTGGATACAGCTAAACTTCTTTGACAGATTGCAATGAAAAATTCCATCCCATTTGCTAGTTTACAAGTTGCTTTCGACCTTTTCAGGAGAAGTGTAATTGTCAGATGTATCTCAAAAATCCTAAAAGGTTTGCTGGTGATAGAATTTAAAGCAAATTGTGGTGCCATGGTTTTTATAGGTAAAGTTGTTAAACAGATGTTTATGAATAAATTCCGCACTGTATGAAGTATTAAATCAAAATGCATGTAGATATATTGATGATGATTTGTTACAGTGCAATGGACGATATACCTCATGCTGATGAAACAAGGACATTGATCAAGGATATCTGGGATCTTAGGATAGCTAAGCTTAGGAGCAGCATTGATACATTTGTTAAAAGTGATGCCACACATGCTAAGGTGAGTTAAATACATATTTCTTGTATTCAAACAAAACCATTGATATTCCTCACACAAGAACTGACTGACTGACAGGTGGTGAAAATATTATGGCTGAACCGGAACTTGAACCCAAGGACTTCTACTTACAAGGTAGATAGTCTACCAGCTGAGCTACCAAACCACATGGTGTTACCTAGTGATATATCACCAATATACCTGTACCCCGATATAGTTAAATCCAAACAAAATCAAAGCATCTTTACCTTCATTTATAGCCAGTCTATATTTACAAGGCTCTGTTTTTTTTAGCAGCAGTGAAAAGATGAAATAGATTTTAAAAAATCTATGTGAAAAGAATACTGAAAGTAGTGAGATCAACAAATTATGAATTATCTTGCATGTGTCTTTCTCTTACAGTTGAATCATTTGACACTAATGGAACTGAATACTGTAAGGCCTTTCCTGACCAGATCTCTGGACCAGCTACATGTGCTTAGAATGAACATCTCGGGTGGTGTTCAGCTTACTCAGGACTGAAGAAAAATTACCAGTATATATATATGTAACACTCATTGTTGTTGCCCTTATCAGTTAGCTTAATAAATGGTTACATATTCATTGGGTATCTATGTTGCTTCCAACTTGAATCTATTACAGTGATTGATTACTGTATGTGTAGAAATATTCGCGGGCTTCAAATTTGCGGTGACATTCAATCTGCGAATTCATGTTTAGCGCGAATATTTCTACACCAATAATTTCTTAATAGTCATATTTTCGTTCTTCTATAGAACAGTGTATATCAGTGTGTTATATGCTTTCAATACATACGATTTTATTAAAATGCTGTATAACGTTACTGATAGGTGAAAAGATTAAGGTCTCATTCAGTGTAGTGTAAAACTGTGAAAAATCATGCACAATAACGGGCATTTTTTTGTTTACCATAATCTGTCGGCTAGACTTTGTTCTGTCACAATTGTGTATTGTTTGACACCAGGTATTGAAAATAACTGTGAACTCCCACGATGATTACAGTAAAAATTATGTAAAATGAATGAAGGCTGTTTTCAAAAACCAGTGCCTACTCCTACCGCTATATATAGTATTTTGATTTGTAACATCGTCTGCATTCGTCTGTATTTTACACCATTCCAAAATCTTGTAAGAGTAATTTCCCTTATTTTTTTAACCTGAGCGGTCTACGCAAATTTATGATATTCGGCAGTCACCTCCTCGAATTCAAAATAGCGCAAATATTTGTATAGACCTCCAAAATGGACCTTTCCGCGAAAATTTGCCTCCGCGAATTCTAATACACGTATAGTATCTGTCAACATTTTGGTAAAATTTTAAGAGACAGTGAATTCTGTTTTATAGTCATGGCAAAGCAAAGGGGATTGTAGTTACACATTCTATTTTTCCTTTATTCTGAATATCTTCTTGACAAATTGTCTGAAATCCAAAATATTCATGTTTTCATGTCTGTATACTTAATTACACCAGAACTGGTGTATTCATTTTATATATTTTCTTATCTCTCATATTTGTAATGGTTTATTATCTATTGTCTAAGTTGCTTATTAAACTTTTGCAGTAACAGTCATTTTAACAGTTACAATAATTCATTGAAAAGTTAATTATCTGAATCTCCAACAAAACATTATGAATTTGTTATAACCAGATAATATGACAGTTAATGATACAGTTGACCCCCCCCCCCCCCCCCCCCCCCTTTTATCAAAACTTGAAACTATGTGTCACAAATTCATTCTGAACTAAGGTAAATGCTGCAGGTTAGCTAGTTCTTTGAGATTTTGATTCATACATTTACAGATCTTATAGGTTGTGCTAACTTGTATAAGAATGTAATTAATCTGTATTGTTTTGTGCTTCACATAAAAATGTCTTTTTCCTTTGTCTGCACGGCTGTTTGTACAAAAGAAATTATTATAGTCTTACTCTCTAAAATGTTTTACGGCACAAGGTTCTTCTGTCTTTCCTGGAAAAATGAAACCTGTTAGCTTGTTTGGATATAACACTTTTGATAAAGAAACTGACAAGATATGTTTGGTCTCTTGAATATTGTTTCTGCCTGTTTTAGAGGTATGAAAGACTTAGTTGTATGCATACTAAATTGCTTTTAATATTTCTAAATCTTTCGATATTTGGTTACATAATTTGACTTCAGTTTGATTGTGAATATGTAATTTTGTGTAAATAGGTAAACAGACATGAAAACTCAACTAATGTTGTTGGTGAATTTTACATTTTTTGACTGTCAAGATTCTGTGTTAAAAGTGGTTGAAAATTCTGTATGTATATGTGAGAAAGAAGTCCACCAAGCTTCTAGGGAACTACATTAAAAGAAATGATCATGTACATTAACTTTAAATGATCATGTACATTAACTTTAAATGATCATGTACATTAACTGATTGGCTCTTTTTTGTCATGTAGTGATGTTTTGTTGAGTGTGTTGTATGGGGCCAGTCTAGCATTTAAAATGAAGTCAAGGTTTTATATTTGATTAATATTACTGTGCTATTAATTATATGGTATCTCAAAGAGATATTAAATTAGCATTAATTGAACAGTATTTGTGTTATATCTTGTTCTTTATTTCTAAACATTCTTGTTGTTAAAACAAATATCTGCTTGAATTTATTTACTGTCTGTAAAAAGTTGACTTTATGACCGACGCACCTAGAAGGGTTAATTATTTTAGGTTGTGAGGATACTGCAAGATAAAGCATCCCCTTCATGTTCCTTTGTATGCTCAGTGTAGAGCATGATTATTTTGGACCTCAATTAAATGTCTCACTTGAAAGATGGTAGTGTTAATGGAGTAGCAGGGGATGTAAGATTACCAGTACAAGACTGTTCCATCAGATAATAGAGTCACAGATTGGAGCATTTCATGTTAACTTGACAAAGTGACTACTCTCAGTAATGTTAGTTATGGTTAACAAATAATTCTCCACAAATAAGGTAACCAGAAAATACACTAATGATAGGAAATTATCCCCATACATATTTACAAACATCAACTATTCAAGATAGGTTGTAACAGAAAATTATAAATACCTAGCCTGTGGGTACCAAAACTTGAACCATCCCAGTGTCAGCAACATCAAAAAACAAATGAAAGGAGGCATGTTTTATGTGCCATAGTTCCTTTACTTAATGCAGTTGGCCTTTTTTTTCTTTTTTTTTAACTTTAAAAATCACTTCAATAACTACGGCACCTTTAGAGAGGTGACAATTAGGCGAGGCAGAGAAGCTGTATATATCACATAGTGTTTTATAATGTTAAGGGTTTTGTCAAAATAAGAATTGCTATTTTCCTTTGCCCATTAGAAAGAAGCTCACAAGATACTTTTAAAAGTTTATTTGTTGATAAAATATAATGATTTTTACTTTTTTTACACAACAGAATTTTTTTTAGTAAGACACCATGTTGAATTAAAACTGACAAAATTCCTTACATGTTTTTCATTATCTATTGCATATAATCCTTTGTTGACTGTAGGAAATTATCTTTTGCTGATTATTCAAAGTATATCTTTTAAAATGAAAATATGACACCTATATGATATTAATTAGGAAAAGTAAATGCCATAAATACAAGAAATGGCAGTGTCTTAAAATATTTGTACTACTAAAAGCATAATTAAAGTAATCAAATATATTCAATATTTCCTTGAAATGAATAAAATCACAAGTTAAACATAAGAAGTAACAAAGTAAATATCACAGAAAAATGACAACAACTAAACACCTGGCCATTTTGTTTTAACATTAATATCAAGTGAAGACTATGAACTTTTCTGTGGAACTGTGTGTCTTTTCTAAAACAATTTATTCTTTTTATTTCCAACATTAAGATAAAGTACAGTACAGTCTTAACATATAAATTTATGGTTTTCAATCTTTTAAAGAGGCACATTAGTGGTGAGGCAGAACTTGAGACAACCTAGTCAAGTGACAGATTCTTACTTGGCCAGAAGGATTGCAACTATAGTAAACATGTGGCAGTCGCAACTCTCACAAGACAACATTTACAGTTACTTGAACTAGAAAGAGAACAGTGTATTCTTACATAGAATTTCAATTACTACTTCACACACAAAGAAACTTTAATTTTCATTACATTTTCTAACTTCATGGAATTATTCAGTTTCAGAAGGAAAAATTGGCCCATTAAAATTAACATCACCTTTTAGTGCTATTGCAAAACCTTAACTCCTTAATACACATCTACTATAACTGTAGTATTTAACACACCATCTGTTAAGTGATGCTTTTTTTGCAGTTTAAACGGTAACAGGACATTCTCATGTATTTAAAGTCAATAAATTTTATAACTGCAGCATACAATACAAATGTGAACTATCTTGAGTTTTTCATGAAGTCGCTGTTGCATAAACTCTGGAATAATTAGTTGATTGCGATGCACTTTTATTCTTCAATTTCTTTGCCCATTTTGGAGGTGAACTTCTTGTCTGAAATCCAGAAACGGTTGTTAATTAAAAGCAAAGTTTACTTCCAAAGGAGATTACACAGCAATCATTCCTTGGGAAACATCTGGATCTTATCAAATTATCCTGCCAACTTTTTCCATTCAGACATTTCAGCTCAAACCAATGCTTCTCAGTTAGTGAGTGGATTAGGATGAGATAACCAGACAATACAAATATGGTGTCAAAATATTCACATTACAAACCAATGTAAACCATTTGTAAAAAGGAACTGAACTGTTACTGTGTAAATAAATGAATAATTTTGTATGCAGTTAAAATGAATGTACAAGTAGCTGTTAATTTAAATGGTGAGCTGTTAAAAAAAAATCATAAAATTTACTCCTCTAGCACTCCTGCATACTGCTTTGTAAGTGTCTTCAACATTCTCATCTAAAAAGCTGTTTTTACAACCTTAAACCTATATTACCATAGATATAGATCCAGGCTTCGACACATTGGGATCATCATAGGTTTCAAATGATCTATTTGGTACATGGACTGAGGCACTCTTAGGCTTGGCAAGGTCCCGCTGGTTGGTTTTCTTATCACCATGGCGACGAGTTGACAAGCTTAGAACCACCTGCTTCATCACAGACATCTCCTGGAAGTAGTTTTACATCAAATGTAAAATCAATGAAGTTTGGAGGCAAGAAACTGATGAGGAGTAAGACTTGTAAATAGTAGCAGAAAATGGTCCTATTCACATCTGTAAAAAACACACCTACTTCCTGTCAGCCATTTTTTACAAAGACAAATCGATTATTTTTCTTGATTGGTAGGAAGATGTTTATCAACTTTTTAAAACTTTGTTGGGGATGAATGGTTAAAGTTTCTTTGATAAAACCCACTTAAACACCTAAACCACAATCAAGTTTCCTTATAAATCAAAACATACTATCTTAAATGGAAGTCTGAAAAAGTTGCTTATTATAGATAATTCATCAGTATTCTCAAGGTCATATGAAACCTACCTCTCGCTGATTAAGAAGTCGTTCTAAATCTAGGGCCATCTGATTCTTTGTTTTTAGAATTTCAATCTTTTCTTTATCTAATCGTCTGAAAGAAGAAGTATGCAGTCGTAACAGTTTAACCTTTAATGAACCTGACATAAACTCCTGTTAAAAAGGAACACCCTAGAATTTAAATCAATCCATTTCCTTCAAAATCTAACAAATGTTGAGATGTCTGTCAAAAATTCTACCTACAACAGAGAAACTGAATGTACTTGTAGAATAAATACTATAAATACTCATTTCTTATATAGAGTTGTTGTTGTTCTACAATATTTGGTTGGCAATTTATTACAAATGAACACTCTTTGAGTCAATGTTACCAAAGGAAAAGATATTGAACACATGTTCTTTACATCATAAATCATTTTTATTCTATAGACAATGAGCCAATAAAGTAAGTATGCAGTATGTCATCAGTTAATTTTAGGGTAAACCCCTTTAAACAATTAATTTCAAATGTCTTAATAGGATAATACCATAACAGATAGTTAATGCACAGTAATTAGCAAAGTTGGCACACATGTAGGCATTCCTGTGTTAACATTGTATATTATCATGTTTCACATAACATACACATGTAGGCATTCCTGTGTAAACATTGTATATTACCATGTTTCACATAAAGTACACATGTAGGCATACCTGATCAGACAGCAAAATACAAACAATATTGCATATACTACCTTCCTGTTTGTGTACTTACTGATTTTCCTCCTCCAGTGAGGTGATATAGTCCCTTTGTTTAGATATCTGGGTATCTCTAGTTCTCATGCTCTCTATCAGGTAGTTATATGGCTGCTGTGCCTGGTCTAACAGCGAGTTAGCACTCTTCACCTGTAATGAATACAGCACCAATAAACGAGATGTAACCCTCAAAAACATATAGGCTTAATGGCCAGATTATAAACTACAATTGCTTCCCACTCAACCTTTATAAAATTAACAAAGATTCAACACAACATAGACATCACCAATTTATAAGTTAATCCTTCATAATTTTCTTCAGGGCCAAAATGTATAGAGAATGGATAAATAGAGAAGCTTGTTACCTCTTCTGCCAGCTGTAGTATTTTCTTCTTCTCCCTATCAACATCTTGTCTCAGTGATGTGTTGATTTTCTCCAGCTGTAACACACGTCTTGCTAGGTGTACACTATAAATGTTTAGATAAAAAGCCATGCAGAGTAACACTTTTTCATACATTATATATCATATATATTCACAAAAAGTTTATCTATTGCTGTTTTCCTTCCTTTTTATTAATTCCTGAACTTTTTACAGCTGTGATAAAGGTATATGAAAATTTTCTTTTCTCGAAATTTTTTTTTAAGATTGGCTCTATGAAGAAACCTTATCTCTCAGTTTCAATTAATTATTTGATAGCAGTTAGCTAACAGTCCTGAAATTTCTAAGCAACCTGGCTAGATATTCTATTCCATTCTAGATTCTATTCTATGATAGGGAAGAAAAGACCATCCAGCTAATGTTATAACAAGTGTTTACCTCTGCTGAAGACGTCTTTTTGCAGTACTGGGAACATTAGCACCATAACCGTAAGAAAACAAAACCTTCTCAGCCTCTTCTTCATTATCCACTGAAACAGATTAAGTTGTCACATTTCACTAAAAAGTTCAAGTTAAAATAAAGTTTTTGTTTACAACAATGCCACTTTTTCTGAAAGGGCAAAACAAGCAGTTTACTGGTATATAAGCTATCTTTTCCATTTTAAATTTTTCAACTGAAAAGTCAAACAGCTTTGATACCGGGTGTGTTCAATACAGAAATGCAACATATTGTTGAATTCCCAAACATGTAAGGAGCAGGACGTTGTCTTCATATTTTAAAAAAAAAGAATCTGATTTGAAAATAAGTGTACATTTTTTAATGTACATGTTTATTTCATATCCTGAACATTTACACCCCACCATTTCCTCTCAATTAACAAAAAGATCATATTTCAATATACATTACATATATCTCTAGTAAACCAGTATAATACATACTGATCTGCCTTCATTTGTAAGTACATGTATGTATTAACTTAAATCTCTTTAGTTCAGTTCAATTTCACCAAAAATAATCTTTGACAAACTTAATCAAACATGAGAAGCACCCACCCTCTGCAGCCTGCATGACGACATCATCTAGTTCTTGTTCCAGTTTCTCGTATGTCTTCAGTCTCCCTTCCTTCTCTTGAAGAGCTGACTCTAGCTCAGCAATCCTCTTCTCCAACCCTGTCTGCTGGCTGTAGTACTCTTTTGTTAATACCTACAGTATAAAGTTGACTTGATAGGAACTGCCTTCTGTACCATAAATTATGCAGCAGACTACCTAACATTTGATCAGACATGTATCAAAACAGACTGTGTTTTAACAAATCTCATAAATGAACCTTTACTTGGACTGACGGGAAAAATGTGAAAAAGTCTGGAAAGTTCTGATAACTGCTTGACTGTTTTACACCAGAATTTTTTTAACACAACCCTCCTAAATTCTTCAGGATTATAAAGTTTATCATGATCTTGTATATTTTGATGAATACAGACAAATAAACTGAATCAAAAGGAAGAAAAAAAAATTCACATTTCACATTTGCAGATAAACTTACATACACAGTCTTAATACTTCAAATGGCTAATGCCCTTGATAATTTTTTTCACAGAACTGCATTATTCCTAGTATCCCACCATTTGTTCCTGGTAAAGTATCTAGAAATTATTCACATTAAACTGTAACCTTGTTATCTGTTTCAATGACTGTCATCTTATCATACTGATTCACTGAGACGAGAGGACTTATCATGCAGATATTCAGACATAACTTACCTCAGCCTTTTTAGATAATTTCTCCACCTCTAGCTGACATTCTTTAAGGTTCTTCACAGTTTCTTCCTGTAGTAACTGACACCTCTCAAGCTCAAATGTCTTCAGTTTGAGTTCATTAGCCAGATCTGACACACGGCCATCACCACTCATCTGTAGCTGACGAAGCCTGAAATTTACAGTAATCAAATGACAACACTGCATCCACTGCAAATCCTGTCTACAACTAGGACAGAAAATCTGAGTACCATCATTACGCTTTAAATTTTCTTCATGAAGGATCAATATAAACTTACACTGATTACTCTTCTATACATAGCAAGTCTGGATAAAATTAGCATGTGAAAAACTAGTTTCATTTACTTTATACATTAGGAAGTTCTTACTCTGAAAATATGTACATCAGCAAGCTTACTGTAGATTACAAAAATCTTACAGTGGTTGCCGGTACAGACGGGAATATCTGGCTCGAGGGTAACTGTTTAAGGTGGTATTGAGGCTCTGTCAAGATACGGTTAAACAGTTACCCGAGAGCCAGATATTCCCATCTTTACTGGCAACCAGCGTTTGATTCTTTTTCTTGCATATCACACATACATTAAAATTCGGAAGAAAAGAACAAAAACTAATATTTTTGTTCAGCACTATTTTTTTATAGTAGCGTATGAATTTACAACTTCATTCATAATGGAGAGACGTCATTTGAAGCCCGCGGCTTATCTTACATGGTGGGTTTAAGATGGGTTTTTCTTGTAGCCGTGTAAACAGTAGAAAATCCCTAACTGTAAGACAGAAAGAATGAAATAATATTAAAATCTGTTTCTATTTTTAGCTCACCTGAGCACAAAGTGCTCAGGGTGAGCTTTTCTGATCAGTCTTTGTCCATCGTCCGTCCGTCCGTCCGTCGTCAACTTTTCATTCAAATGACATCTCCTCTGAAACCAAAGAGCCAAATTAAATGAAACTTGCCTGGGATGTTCCTTGCATGAAGCTCTACCAAAGTTGTTCAAAGAATTCAATTCCATCAAGAACTCTGGTTGCTATGGCAACTTAATGGAAACACTTTGAAAATCTTCTTGTCTGAAACCACAAGGCCTAGAGCTTTGATATTTGGTATGAAGCATCATCTAGTGGACCTCTACCAAGTTTGTTCAAATTATGTCCCTGGGGTCAAAACTGACCCCGCCCCAGGGGTCAGTTGATTTTACATAGAGTTATATAGGGAAAACTTGAAAATCTTCTTCTCAGAAACCACAATGCCTACAGCTAAGATATTTGGTATGTAGCATTGTCTAGTGGATGTCTACCAAGTTTGTTCATATTATGCACTGGGTCAAAAATGGCCACGCCCCAGGGTTCTCTTGGTTTACATATAGTTATATAGGAAAAACATGAAAAATCATTTTTCTCCAAAACTAATAGGACTAGATCTTAGATATTTGGTGTGGAGTATTGTGTAGAGAACCTTTACCAGTATTGTTTATATGTTGGCCCTGGGGTCAAAATTGGCCCCGCCCCAGGGGCCCTTAATATGTAAAAAAGGAAATCTTTAAAAATCTTCTTCTCAGAAACCACAATGCCTACAGCTTTAATATTTGGTCTGTAGCATTGTGTAGTGGATGTCTACCAAGTTTGTTCAAATTATGTCCCCTGGGTCAAAATTGGCCACGCCCCAGGGTTCTCTTGGTTTACATATAGTTATATAGGAAAAACATGAAAAATCATTTTTCTCCAAAACTAATAGGACTAGACCTTAGATATTTGGTGTGGAGTATTGTGTTGAGAACCTTTACCAGTATTGTTTATATGTTGGCCCTGGGGTCAAAATTGGCCCTGCCCCAGGGGCCCTTAATATGTAAAAAAGGAAATCTTTAAAAATCTTCTTCTTAGAAACCACAATGCCTACAGCTTAGATATTTGGTATGTAGCATTGTGTAGCGGATGTCTACCAAGTTTGCTCAAATAATGTCCCCTGGGTCAAAATTGGCCACGCCCCAGGGTTCTCTTGGTTTACATATAGTTATATAGGAAAAACATTAAAAGTCATTTTTCTCTGAAACTAATAGGACTAGATCTAAGATATTTTGTGTGGAGTATTGTGTAGAGAACCTTTACCAGTATTGTTTATATGTTGGCCCTGGGGTCAAAATTGGCCCTGCCCCGGGGGCCCTTAATATGTGAAAAAGGCAATCTTTAAAAATCTTCTTACTGGAAACCTCAATGCCTACAGCTTAGATATTTGGTATGTAGCATTGTCTAGTGGATGTCTACCAAGTTTGTTCAAAATATTTTCCTTGGGTCAAAATTGGCCACGCCCAAGGGTTCTCTTGGTTTACATAGATTTATATAGGAAAAACATGAAAAATAATTTTTCTCCAAAACAAATAGGTGTAGACCTTAGATATTTGGTGTTGAGTTTTGTGTAAAGAACCTTTACCAATATTGTTTAAATGTTGGCCCTGGGGTCAAAATTTGCCCCATCCTGGGGGCCCTTAATATGTAAACAAGAAACATGGCAATGCCACGAAACCAGGTTTTCAAAAATGTTGTTCTGATTCTATACTATAGTATGAATTTTGGAATGAAGATTGCTATGAATATTCAAAAGATTATAACATGACATGAAGGAAAAGATAATATTCATGAGAATACATGATAATGAGTAGGATGTAAATTTCGGCTAACAATACTGTCTGCAAGGAGTATACTTAATAATGAGACAACAATTTCTGCACGTCATCTTGATGTGGTAAACATTTGTCTGAAGTTTCATCAAAATTCTTCAAAGGGTTGAAGAGTTACAGAGCGGACAGGATTTTCAATGTTAATGTCACTGTGACCTTGACCTTGGAGCCATCAAAATTCTTCAAAGGGTTGAAGAGTTACAGAGCGGACAGGATTTTCAATGTTAATGTCACTGTGACCTTGACCTTGGAGCCAGCCATGCGGAACATGCGTTCTGCACGTCGTCTTGATGTGGTAAACATTTGTCTGAAGTTTCATCAAAATTCTTCAAAGGGTTGAAGAGTTACAGAGCGGACAGGATTTTCAATGTTAATGTCACTGTGACCTTGACCTTGGAGCCAGCCATGCGGAACATGCGTTCTGCACGTCATCTTGATGTGGTAAACATTTGTCTGAAGTTTCATCAAAATTCTTCAAAGGGTTGAAGAGTTACAGAGCGGACAGGATTTTCAATGTCACTGTGACCTTGACCTTGGAGCCAGCCATGCGGAACATGCGTTCTGCACGTCATCTTGATGTGGTAAACATTTGTCTGAAGTTTCATCAAAATTCTTCAAAGGGTTGAAGAGTTACAGAGCGGACACAATTTCGTTTGACGCCCGCCCATCCGCCCATCCGCCCATCCGCCCGCCATACCCCAATCTAATAACCAGGATTTTCAAAATTGAAAACCTGGTTAAAAAGGAAATCTTTAAAAATCTTCTTGTCTGAAACCACAAGGCCTAGAATTTTAAAATTTGGCATGAAGCAAGCTTTATCAAGCTTTTCCAAATTATTAGATTAGGTTAAAGGTCACGGAGTCTAAAAATAGATTTATCTATTGTACCTCATAAAGCCTTCATTTATAGACCAATATCATTGATATTCAATATATAGGTTCCTTGCATGGACCTCTTCCCATGGGTAGGGTTTGAGGTCACTGGGTCAAGGTCATAGTCACCATAGCTTATAATAGATATTTCTACTTTCTGTCATAGAGCCTTTATTTATTGACTGATATTTTACATATTTGGTTTGTAGGCACTTATATATTTTCAGTTAAAAAATGAAATACTGCTTAACAGCAAACCTACAGCCGAAGTACTCAGGTGAGCGATCCAGGGCCATTATGGCCCTCTTGTCTTTTTTCTCATGGTACAGGCATGCTTTCACTTTCAGGAAACCATGCTGTTTCATACTAAACAATTTTAACTGACATGCTAATTTTAACTGACTTGTTAATTCTAAATAGAACACTAAAATTTTCTACATACTCCTGTAACATCTGTTCATATTTGGTATTAGTTTCTCTCTCTGCTGCTTGGGCTCTCTCTTTCTCTGATATTGCCATATCTCTTGCTTCTCGCAGATTCCTGAATATATCACACAAAAAAACTGAAAAAACCTGTCTCATTACATAACAGTGTAGCAATTACAATGTTATTTTTCATCTTAAAAGTATAAAATTACTTTCAATGTACAGAAAGAATAAGATGCATTTACAAACAGAAGTGTTTCATTTCTAGCAATTCATCTGAGAATAATTACATTCATAGTTGAAATTTTTCGGTGAAGCTTATTGATTAGATGTTATAACCAGACATTTTACCTGTTTTCCCTCTCATACATCTCCTTGCTGCTGGTACGTAAACGATCATTTACTATGTGTTATAACCAGACATTTTACCTGTTTTCCCTCTCATACATCTCCTTGCTGCTGGTACGTAAACGATCATTTACTATGTGTTATATCCAGACATTTTACCTGTTTTCCCTCTCATACATCTCCTTGCTGCTGGTACGTAAACGATCATTTACTATGTGTTATAACCAGACATTTTACCTGTTTTCCCTCTCATACATCTCCTTGCTGCTGGTACGTAAACGATCATTTATTAGGTGTTATATCCAGACATTTTACCTGTTTTCCCTCTCATACATCTCCTTGCTGCTGGTGCGTAAACGATCATTTACTCTGTGTTATAACCAGACATTTTACCTGTTTTCCCTCTCATACATCTCCTTGCTGCTGGTACGTAAACGATCAATTACTATGTGTTATATCCAGACATTTTACCTGTTTTCCCTCTCATACATCTCCTTGCTGCTGGTACGTAAACGATCAATTTCACTGTTTGTTCTTACACGTATCTGTTCCAGTTCTTCACGCAGTTTGTTTTCATATTCTGACTTGTACTGCTCTCTGTGCACATGAAATACAAATGGTTTATATATCACAATTTCATCTGATAGATATGCATAAATATATCTTCAAACATTGCAATACAGGAACATCTTAGTAAATGTATGCTACCACTTCTCTTGTATTATTTGGCTGTTTTGATTTGGTTCATTTTTATGTATACACAGCTATAGTGACATAAAATGTATATCCCCATATGTTGATAAACTACAGACTTTTATGCCTCTTCTAACTGTAACAATAAATATCACTTTCGATTATAAAAGTAACACAGAGTTTATTGAAATAAAAGTATTAGTCTTGCTGTTGAGCAGATTTTCATAAGACATACCTTGAAGACACATATTTCTCGTACATATCCTCCCTGGAACGTTTAGCATCATCCAACTGCATGTTAAGTTGTTGGATCTTTTCTTCGGCAAACTGCAATCTGTTAGCGACGTCAGCAGACTGACGGGTCAGATACTCCTTGTCTTGTTTCAACAGTGACAGTGACTGACGAGCCGCTGATAACTACAAATACACAGATAAGGTAAGGCAAAGCATAGTCTGTACTGCTCTATGTGTATGAACAATCAATAAATTCTTTATGCAGGAAAAGGATTCTATATGCCATTATATACAAAAGCAAAGAGATTCTTTACATTTTCATCTCATTAATTACTTTTTTTTCAACCAAACGACTTGCTTTTTCCTTTAAAACTTATGGTTCAAAATTCCACTACAGATACTCAAATTTTCAGTAATGATCATTGACAGTAAGTGTGATGTTTCCTAGTGAGAACGTTTTTGTTCTTGTCAATTGATCAAGAGAATAAACCTGTAAACTTCCCAGCATACAAGAATGGATTGACTTAATCAGAAAGTAACTTGTTTCATGCATTAATTGGAATGGTGTTTATGCCTATAACTTTTGAAAAACTAAATCTTATATTGTGGTACCAATGCCTCTGTCTCTTTTTTTATTTAGAAAGAGCTAAAACTTGTCAACTTGCTTTCAACTATTGCTTGAAAGTGCAAAAAGGTCATGCAGACTTTGTGATCAAATGAATAACATGCAAACTTTTCTGTTTAAGTGCATCCTAATTCAAGCTTAAAAAGCATTCAACATACATTAAAGTGCAAAAAAAAAAAAAAACAATTATTCTCAAGGACTTCTTAAAGTTAATCTGAATCTAGTATTTGGTCATATCCTGGCATCATTTTCCATTCCACAAAAAAAGTGGAAAATCTGCTTTGGATAATGAACAACAATAACAATACATGTATTAGGTCTTAATATTTAGATTAGATTTGTTTGCGGGGTTTTTTTGTTGTTGTTTTTTTATTGCAACATACTGAATTAGAGGTGAGGTACAAATGACCTTTAGATGCACTGTCTAAGATCAATCATCAAGGACAAATTTAGCCAGCCCTGGTAAGATTTGAACAAGGACTCCTGAACTGACAATCCAATGTCTACCAACTGAGCTAGCTGGGTCATTAAGATTTCATAAAAATGAAACAAATGCTTTCAAAATAGATTACAATTTATCAGCAACTTATAGCAAAATGCTAAGCACTTTTGAACAAACTGTAAGCAATGCTCAATCTTTTTTTATGAATTTGACCTGTGACATGCCTCAGTTGTTTCACTACATCATGAAACTAATGTTTACAACATCCTTTGTTTTCAAAGAAAATAAAAGTTGTGGACACAAATGACATATCAAAGTTACCTCTCTTTTGGAATTAGTACTAAACTTTGACACAAATCTCTACAATATGATTAATTATCAGCTATATTACCTATAACAATAGTTATAAAGAACACCCTTGTTTCCAAGGAAACTCAAGATACAGAGAATTCACCTGAACATTAACATTGTCTTGGTAGTTTGTATCTTACATTTTAAAATTTACTCTCTAAAAGTCTAATATCAAGTAAAAAACAAGACAGTGGGCTGTAAAAAAACAAATACTTTTAAAAGATGGATTTTTGACAACTTAATATTGTTACAAACTGTATAACCCTAACAATATTATATGCATTAGATTTTGAACTGATGAAAGACATGTATACCTCTCTGCTTAGTTCATCCCTCTCCTTAGCAGTGGTCTGATGTGCAGCTTCCAATGTCATTAGCTGTCTATTTACATCTAATCCATCTTTCTCAAATCTGTCTCTTTCGCTATGAAAAAATATTAAAATTTACCGCAAGCCATGAATAAAAATATTAGCTAACTTAAAAATTTTATGCATCTATTCATGAAAATCAAAATATAAATTTTCTACTGCTTTATTTTAAAAGATTTCATAACAGCTTTACAGCATAATTTTCAACCAAATGGTGCAATGTAATTTAATTTAGCGGTAAGTGAATTACAGATGGTGAATAGTATATGTTTACAAACTGTTCATAAACTTGGCCCAATCTTCAGAGAACAGTAGCAGTATGTCAGCATTTTCTCTTAGATTGTAGTGAAACAATGTAAGTAACATAAATTTACTTTTGCCAATCAGTTGGTCAGATCGGGTATAAATATACTGAACTACAAGTACCCTTTAACTCTTTCATAGTTTTCGACCTTGTAGTCGTCTACTTTAACCTGATTCTTGATATCTGCGTAGGACAAGGTCAGTTTCTGGAATTTAACTCTCAGTTCACCATGTGCCTGTCTCTCTTCTTCCAGTTTCTGAAAGATTAAGTCAGCAAGAATATAAACCATGTATTAACATTATATGGTACCTTTTCATTGGATTCTTTTATTTCTAATGTCAAAATGCTCATCAGTTCAAGCAGTTATCGTATTCCTCAAACTTAAAACTCTTTTTATATTAGATATGTAATGAAATTCCAGTTGAGAAAACTTTGTTTAGTTTGCTTTGCTGCCCTCAATATTTTCCTAATGTCAAATATTTTACCTTAATTTTACATTTGAGAGGGGCATGTAGTGGTCTACACTTCCCCAACAATTATATTTTTTATCCATGACCTTCACAATTAGTGAGAGATACTAAATTGTCTTACAAATCATTGACCTTTACAAGGTTCTCTCTGATAATCAGAAGGAAAGACTACATAGCATATATAAAGATTCCTGACTGTTTACCTCTTGTAGATCTAGAACTTGTTTGCCTTGACTCCTATCTGTCTCCTCAAGACTCTTCACTTTCAGTCGAAGCTGTTCAGTCTCTGTCTCCAATGGTCTTGTTCTCTCAAACAGCCGAACCTGAAGTAAAATTGAAAACCTATTTTTATAACTTACCTTTGACCAAACAATTTCACATGTCAAAACATTTGCTGTTAATTTTTCAAGATTTTCTTAAATTATATACTTTCTTCTTCTTTAAGAAAAGGTGAACATAATTAATATCAAATTAATGAAATTTAGTCAGAGGAATTAACTGAAGCGGATGTATCTACTGGAAAATTTAAGCAATCCTATGAAACTAAATTATTCAAAGTGAAAAAAGAAGTCTTCATCTCCAAAAGGGGATATTCATGACTGCAAGAGAATATACTAGTGTTTTCTGGTTATGTATTGTGACAGTCACTTACAGCAACATAATCTCGAAGTGACAGATCATCATCACTTGTAGCTCTCAGCTCATAGAACTTTTCTTCTGTCAAGTCTAAATCCCTCAGAGAACGTCTTACATTACCAGCTCTCTCCTGCAACCTATTTTGAAGAGCATGTAGTGTACAGTGTGTACATTATCATTTACTGATCAACATGATTCTCCTTTACAGCAAAAAAAAACTTTACATAGACCAGACTTGTACATTCTGTAATTTTAGAACATACAAGCAGACATGCACAAATTTATCAAATAAAAATACAGCACATTAATGTTACATTATTATTTTCTGTTTACATGATGTCATGCCAGAGACGCCTTAACTTAGAACTTGAATGAATTTGTAAACATGAAGTTCCTGACATGTTTCAGTCTAAATAAAGTATGCTTCAATTACAATGTAAAAGTTGTGTAACAGGCTAGGTTTTACTACATTTGTATTATACTTTACTGTTGATAGACACAAAAACCTTGTACCTAATCCAGGTTCTGGTGGATAATTCAGCCATAATAATTATACAAAAGACTAGAACCTGGGTTATGTCAGCAGTAAATTATAATAATAAATCCCACCCTGCTACAGATGTTAAAAGAAGCCTGCTATTGTACTTTCATTATGATGTAAACATTTTATTTTATTATCTAAGAAGACCTGTCATTTGTAGCCTCAAGTTGTCGCTGCTTTTGTCGAACTTCTTCCAATTCTGTCTTGATGAGTTCTTGCCTTCTCCTGGATTCTTCTTGCTGTATTGTAAGCTGAGATTCAAGACGAGCTTGCAGGATTTGTTTTTGATGTCTTTCATCATTCAACTTCTCTTCTAGCTCATCAACCCTCTGTAGTGACTCTGCCTTCATGTTTTCAATCTGCAGATGTTTCTGTGACAGTTCAATCCTAAGAAGTTGCAGATCATGTGACAGCTGCTTTCTTTCAATGAGCTGTTTTGTGATTTTTGACTTTCTGTCTTTTCTCTCATGATGTTCAGATCTATCTGGAGACAAAGTGAGATCAGTTGGTACTGATGTTTCAAACCCACTTAGGTCTTCAGATTCCATTTCCAATTCATCAAAAGTTTTTGACAAATCCCTTGCAGCCATTTTCTGTGAAATGAATAAGTTTTCTATAAAAACACAAAGACTGCGCACAAAACAAGCTCTTATAGAGCATAAAATGATTTTCGTCTCGTTACATCGTTCAACCTGTCAAATATATTTATTTTCTTTCGAATTTCGTGCTGAAACTTGCTGCCGGTGATCCGTGGGAATTACGAATGGGAATTGTGGTAAAACAACCGCGGAGAAATTCAGGGTCGCATTAATCTAGGAAAAATTAGTTAGGTTTCAATGAAAATACCTTTAAATTGGAAATGTGACTTATAGTTAGAATTTTTCAAAACTATAAAACTAAATATTTATGTAATGTTTCAAAACATCGGTTGGTATAAACAGCGAAATGAAGATTGCATGGCGAAATGGGCGAAATGGGCGAAATGAAGATCAAAAAATCAAAATACTAATATTATCCTTTATTAGAGATAAAACATCTAAAATTGATCAAAGATTAATTGTTTTAAATATTTCATATGTTTTCATAATAGACATAAATGAAAAAAATGTCCGTTACATTTCACTTTGACTATTTGCTTTCAAGTTCTTGTTATGGCGAAATGAAAAGAGCGACGAAATGGAGAAAATGTAGAACGCATTTCAATTTTTAATTATAATTAAATCATCTTATCGTTTTGTTAAACTGTCAAAACACATATGACCAGAAGTTGAATTAGTGAATTTATCTTTTGTTATATATTTGAAAGATGTACTAACCGAAGGCGAAATGGATCTAACTGGGCGAAATGAAGATATAATCCTGATTAAGCGAAATGAAGAAGATCGACGGCAAAATGGAGAAAACTACAATAAACTGTCTAATAAAATTTTGAAATTCCACCAGATCTTTTTTTCAATTGATTCAAAAGAATGATATCATAAATGATAATTGAAATACCACTGGGTTTTTTTTCTTTTTTACCGTATTTATTTATTTTTATTCAAAAGTATAAATCAAGATACAAACGCATATTGGTTTAAATGGAAATGTAATACTTAAATATTACTAACAGAGATGCGGCATGTATAAAAAAATAGTTACTTTTACACATGTTTTGTCTCAGCGAAATGGAGATTTTTCTTAGTAAAATCGAGGCTATCATTGTGTTACAATAAAATATTTCTTATTGTTATTTCATTAAAGTAAATGTCGGTTTTTGGTTTTAATGTGATAATTGTAATGAAAAATAATCATCTTTTTCTTCATTATTTATTTCATTTAAATACCAAATTGCTGCATTGGTTTATGACTGTACTTCAGACTTTCCAATTTAACTGATGAAAGAGCTATTATTTTCAATCAGTTTAGTCCGCTGATACTCGTCAAATAAACAAGTAATTATTAATGAACATAAAGCTACGTGTAATCCGTTCACAGGTATGTCGTAAATGTTAACTGACACGCGCTAGATAAAAAACAGAATATACCAATAAACAATCGGATGTGGAAATAATTGATTTATTGCGCGGCATTAAGTTATTTGCCTGTCTTATTTTTTAATATCATCAAATTTATTTCATAGATTTCTTTTCTTACTTTTCTTGGTTATACAGTATGAAAAATATAAGTTTATTTTTAACGTTCATTAACTGTTTGAAATTAAAATTATATGGCCATTTTCTAAATTTCTTAAGTGCTTTTTTAAATTTTGTATCTTGTGTTGTTTCTAAATATTATTCTTATTCAAATTAATATTCAAACATTTAGCAAAATTGTAGTGTGTTCGAACTGTAAACATTGTAAGCTCTGTTAAAAATATTAAAGTATCGAACAAATACATTTCCTTACAAACAGTTAAAAAGTTTTCACTTTCTTGTCGAATGTTTAAATACATTTCAGTTTAAACTAGGGTGTTTCAAATTGCTATTTGAAAGACCCTGTTTAAACCAATATATATCTGTTTATCTTGATTTCTACTTTTGAATAAAAGAAATAAATACGATAAAAAAAACAGACCAGTGGTATTTCAATAATCATTTTTGATACCACACTTTTGAAGAAATTGATAAAGTTCTGGTGGGATTTCAAAATCTTATTAGACAGTTTATTGTACTTTTCTCCATTTTGCCGTCGATAATCTTCATTTCGCTGAAATAAATACTAACTGAGTAATCAGGATTATATCTTCATTTCGCCGAGTTAGATCCATTTCGCCCATGTTTAGTACATCTTTCAAATACATAACAAAAGATAAATTCACTAATTCAACTTCTAATCATATGTGTTTTGACAGTTAAACAAAACGATAAACGATTTAATTATAATGTGTTCTACATTTTTCTCCATTTCGCCGTGGCTCTTTTTCATTTCGCCATAACAAGAACTTGAAAGCAAATGATCAAAGAGAAATTTACCGTACATTTTTTTCATTTATGTCTATTCTGAAAACATATGAAATATTTAAAACAATTAATCTTTGATCAATTTTAGATGTTTTATCTTTAATAAAGGATAATAACAGTATTTTGATTTTTTGATCTTCATTTCGCCCATTTCGCCATGCAATCTTCATTTCGCTGTTTATACCAATCCTCAAAACATAATTATATATTATTTCTTTTCATTTCTGTATTTCGGTTTAAAAATGTAATGTCTTTCATGCACTGCCTGATGGGAACTAACATCAAACACGTAAAAATAAATATTATTAGAAATAATGAATTTGGTTAAAAAAGGAAAATTCTTCTCGAAATTGTAAACCAAATATGCACTCAAAAGGCAGTCAGAACGCATCCCAATTCGTACCACATAATACGAAAGAAGAATATCCCTCCGTCTTGTGCAATTTCAATCCAATAATTCCTTTCCCTAAAACAAAACTCCGGGTGTAAAGAAATAGATAATTTTCTAAAGCAGAACTTTGGAGATACTGACCAGTGTGATTTTTGTAAGACTGGTTCAGAAACCATAGGGCATTTATTCTTTGACTGTGGTAAAACAAGCTCCTTTAAAAAAAATGAGTAGACAATTATTATTGAAATAAAACAAACTTCAGTGTCTCTCGACAAAATCCAGTTTTGATTAGGATCGAAAAATATCCAAGAATACCTTGCATCACTTTATATAAAGAAATATATTTTTCAAGTAAAATCCTTGAAAGATCTTTAAATTTGATTAATATGAAATGCTCTTTACAACATGAATTTAATATTAATAAAGAATTGTCAATAAAAAAAAAAAAAAAAAAACAATTGCAGTATTTGAAGCAAACTGGAGAATAATAAGTTCTCTTATTATCTAATTCTCAAATTAACAAATTGTGTTACTTTTTAGCTCACATGAGCACAAAGTGCTGAAAGGTGAGCTATTGGGATCACTGATTGTCCGGCGTGCGTCGTGTGTCGTCAACAATTTGACTTGAACGACTTCTCCTCCTAAACCTCTGAGCCAACTTTGACGAAACATGCCTGAGATATTCTTTGCATGAAGTTCTACCAAAGTTGTTCAAAGAATTGAATTCCATCGAGAACTCTGGTTGCAATGGCAACTGAAAGGAAAAACTTTGAAAATCTTTTTGTCTGAAACCACAAGGTCCTGAGCATTAAGTTTTGTAATGTAGCCTAAATTATGCCCCTAGAGTAAAATTTGGCCCTACCCCGGGGGTCAATTGATTTTACATAGGCTTATATAGGGAAATTTCGAAAATCTTATTGTCTGTAACCACAAGGCCTTGAGCTTTAAGATTTGGTATGTAGCATTGTCTAGTGGACCTCTACCAACTTTGTTCAAATTATGCACCTAGGGTCAAATTTGGCCCTGCCCCGGGGGTCAATTGATTTTACATAGGCTTATATAGGGAAAACTTAAAAATAAACTTCTTGTCTGAAACCACAGAGCCTAGAACTTAGATATTTTTAATAGAGCATCACTAGAGGTCCTCTACCAAGTTTGTTCAAATTATGCCACTTGAGTGAAAATTGGCTCTACCCTGGGGTCACTTGAATTCATATAGATTTATATAGGGAGAATCTTAAAAAGCTTTTGATGTTTGCCCAACAGCAGACCCCAAGGCAAAGTATTCAGGTGAGCGATCTAGGGCCATCATAGCCCTCTTGTTGGATTAACCCACGATTTTTTGTCCTCACTGAGCCACTCAATAAATGAGTCAATTACTTCATTTCACCAGATTTTTTATAACATAAGGTGCTCTTTCTCTTCAAAAATATGATACTTTTGTATGGTTAGAAAAAGTTAATATTTGTATGTACATGATTAAAAAATATCATCAAAAAGTTTGTCAGTTACTGACTATTAATAACTCATTACTTGTATAAAATTTGTAATTATGATGATTAGTTTTGATTTACTTATGCATATTAGATTATAATAATATGAGGCTATATGTATACACTTTATTGTAAGGTGTGGAGTATAGATGGTTCCCCAACCTACACACACCAATGACGGGGATAATAAAAGTATGATATAAACTAGACGGGTGTTCAGTTGAACACTTGTGTCGCCCTTGGGTACTCTGTTAGAATAATTAAAAAGGTAAACAAGAGCCTGCTGGAAAAGACAGCATGCTAGTCCAAGTATAAAAAGACCTGTCCACACACAGCATGCACCACTTTTCTCAGTGCTGGATAAAAAATTATAAGCCAAGTTAAACAAGAGGCCCAAGTGAAAAAAAATTGAGTAGGGGAAGGGAAGTACCCAGTCGAAGAAGATGAAAAAAATGTTTGTTTTTTTTAGGGGGGAGAGTCAAGTACTTATGTATTAAAAAAATTAGGACCCAGGGGGTGGGGGCGGGAGTGGGTAGGGGGTGGATGGGGAGTAAAGTACATATGTATTTAAAAAAAAACAGACCCCGGTGGGGAGGACTGGTTGGGGGGGCTGAGGGTGGATGAGGAGTCAGGTACCTATGTATTAAAAAAATCGGGCCCAGGGGGTGTAAAGAATGGGGGGGGGGTCGTGGGCAGGGTGGGGGTCCCCATGCAGAGGGAGGGGGGAGAAAGGGGGGAGTACTTACCCATCTCATTTCAGTTAATATGTTATTTCTAGGCTTAAGAAGTTTTTTCCTGTATATAAGTATAAGCAAAATCAAGTGACCCCTGGGGGTGGGGCTAACTGTGACCCCAGGGACATGTGTACCAACAATCTTTGCAGGGGTCTTGCTGGTGATCAAGTATAACAAGTTTGAATGGAATATCTTTGACACTTTTTGAGAAATGGACATTAACAAAAAGGTTAACCAAGAAATTTTAAGTTGAAAAGGGGGCATAACATTACAAAAATAAATTTGACGGTTATCTGCCCTTGAAAAATGGTGTTGTCTAAGTGATACAATTGAAAGCATTACAACTGGAAAGCTTGATGAAGAAATATTAAGAAATGGCATAGTTATAGCCAATGTTAAGTTTTCATGACAAAATCCAAGTACAAAAAGGGGCATAACTCTGTCAATTGTGATATTGACCTATAGATTTTGGCATCTTCACGACCCTGTTGTCGTAAGCAATATAATTTGAAAGAAGTTTGATGACGAAATGTTAAGAAATGGCAAAGTTATTGCCAACGTTTAGTTTTCATGACAAATCCAAGTACAAAAAGGGGCATAACTCTACCAAAGTGACCTTGACATAAAGATTTTGCATCATCCCGACCCTGCTGTCATAAGCAATACAATTTGAAAGTTTGATAAGGAATGGCAAAGTTATAGCCAAGGTTAAGTTTTCGTGACAGACCGACGGACAAAGCGAACCCTATGTATCGCCGTTTCTTCGAAAGGGCGACAAAAAAACACTCATTTACTTTTTCTATATGTTTTCAGCAGACATCGCAACATAATTGTTTCGTTTGTACGTTGCGGGGTATTTCATGTACTGATTAAAATCTTTGTTTTGTAGCAAACAAATTTTTTCCGCTGTAACAGGACTATCCTCGCATCATTTATAGATGGACAGATAGATTTATTCAAGAATAAGGCATGATGCCTAAAATTCTAGACGAATACAAATGATATGTACAAATAAATCATAAACAGATGATCAGATGGCATTTCATAAGTCCTTACGTGTTTCTTTTAATGTAAAGGGAGGTAAAGACCGAATAATTTAAAACACATTTCCCTTACATCGAGATGAAACGAAATAAACATACAAATGCTATGTATTTCGCTAGTTTACAATTGCACCCTAGTTCATAAAGAATAAAAGATTACAATATAGCTTCCAAAAAGTGAGAGAGGATTTTGCCCTTAATTAAAATAGTATGTTTGATTTCTTTTTACAAAGCTTCTATATATATATATAAATATTGCTTAGCTACTTACCGCGGGTTTACGTTCAGACTGCAGAAGTTCAGTAAATTTTAACATGTTTTTGGGTGTCTCCAAAATGTCTCTTATTATAATATTTTCTAAATTCGTTATTTAATGGACATTCTAATAATAATGAAAAAATTCATCTAAGGAATTAACGTTCATTATTAAGGCATCACCCGATGGTAAACACTGGTGAAAAAATACATTAAAATAATTTGAAACAGTATGAGAGTCATGGTAGTTTTCACCATTAATAGACAAAGTAATATTAGCAGAATCTTTCTGTCAATAAAATGTTTATGGGCTGATTCCCAAATTCTTAAGGTTCTACGCCATCTGTAATTGTTACTGGTGTACGTTTTTTAATAACGACGTTTTCATTTCAATTTTTGTGGTAATAAAATTATTCAATGTCACATTATCTCAGGGCTTGTTGTTGCAAGCGCCCGCCTACAAATGCAGTTCTTTTCCACTTTTTCTTTAACAAAACCAATTTAGCTCTGTACATGGAATGTGATAAACAAATTGACTTAAAAGTAAAACTGCTTTCTTTTTTAAAACTCTCGACGTTACTTCTAACTTAGAGATATTGCATCAAATTGCATAAGAAAAATGATAAGTAATGATAAATTGTAAATGTTGTCATTATCTCAAAATCGATTTTTTGTGTCTGATTAATCATTGTAATCTCGATAGCTTGTTTTATACCTAGAAAACGAAGATTTAAAATACCAAGTATTTCAGGTCTTGTAATAAAAACAGTAAATAGTGTAAGAGCAGCTGTTAAATAGCAGGAATACGTGTTTTCCTAGATTTATCAAAATGCAAACTGTAACACAAAAATATAAGTTTATACAGGAAAAGAACAGATAGTCTCGCTCAAGAACCGAGGTCACAGGTTTGCATCCTCACATCTCAATCTCGAGTCTAATTTTGTATCTATTACTTCCGTATAGAGTACTGGTCAGGATATTTTATTGTTACGAGTTGTTAAAATAAGTCATAACAAGTTAGTCTACTGTCAGTGTTAAACTAACCAATATTACTTTACCGGTTCCGTGACTTATCGATCCAAATGATAAATGTTGCTGCTTCTCCTTTAATATCAGCATACTTCTGTTAACTTGGTCTTTTCTGTGTCGTCATAATTTCGACACTACTGGCCACTTTATCGAATCCCTGTAACTGGATTATTGTAGTGTTGTTTAACCGCCTATAATTATTCATCCGTGATACATTTTATCATGTGCATTACCTCCCTTGTATACTCTTTAAATTTGACAGGTGCCACGAAAATTGTCAGAATCTTTTTGTCTTAAAATGGTATGTTATATCTTTCGCTATTATCACTTATTGCTTGAATGTGGATAAATTTTATATGTTATTTATGTTTAGTATATAAATTATTTTCTATAACATCATTTATGTATCAAGGTATAATTTTATGAGTCACAAAATTCTTTGACACTAGCGAAAAGAAGAATGGAATCTCCTACCCTACAATACATCTGTAGATTTCGCAGCAAACTGCAGAAGTAGTAATATTTTCCTTATTTTGATTATCATACCTTGATTGAATGAATCATCATAATAGTTTGAAATCTTCTGATTTAGTAAACGAGACAGAAAGTTTTATTCTGTGATCACACAGCACAGTGACAAAGTCATTGGTCAAGACCCCACATGATGTTGCTACAATATTCTTAAACAATATACATGTTGAAATATAAGACTTTTTCTCAAAGACACAACTTAAGTACATTCATAGGAACTGCATTTCAAACCAGATTAAAAGAAAGTGGTTATCTGTAAATGCATTAAATTGTTAAAAACTGGTAAGAGAAAGTGTTGAATTAATAAGTTACAGAATATATTTGTTCACTGATTAGTTATGCCTGCCTTTGAAAAAGACAGGGTATATAATTTTGCAGATGTTGGCAGGTCAGTAGGTAGACCACTTTGTTTTCTGATCAATAACCTGATGACTCATGAGCACAGAGACTTGAGATTTGGTAGGATGGTTAGACATGATGAGTAAATCATCCCTATATATTTTTACCTACAAGGTTAAAGGTCTAACTCACAGGGGCCTGCACTTTGAAATGGATTCCAATCAATAACTCAAGAACAATTGCACTCAATACCTTCAAACTTAACCAGACGTTTTGGCATGAACAGTAGATGAATCTTTTATTTTTTGGCCCACGGAGTCAGAGGTGACACTCAAATGGGCCCTTATTTTGAAAATGGTTTCCATTTAATAACTCAAGAACAACTGCATCAACTGCATCAAAGACGTTCAAACTTTACAGAATGGTTGGGCGTGATGAGTAGATGATCTGTATTGTTTTAGGGCCAACAAGTTTGACACTCAAGTTCACTGAGGCCTGCACTTTAAAAAACAGTTCCTAGCTCACAAGGGAACTTAGAAAATTGCTTTTGATCAATAACTCAAGAACAACTGCACATAAGACCTTCATACTTTTCTGGATAGTTTGGCGTGATGCGTAGATGACCACAGGGTCAAGCTCACAGAATGCTTACACTTAGAAAATAATTTCCGATCAGTAACTCAAGAACACTGCTTCTAGGACCTTCAAACTGTATAGAATGTTCAGCTGATTCCAAGATGGATATGATGAATAATAGATGAACCCTTTTGTGTTTTAGGCCCACAGGGTCAAATGTCAAGCTCACTGGGGCCCATGCTTAGAAAGTTTCTGTCTGACCAGTAGCTAAAATAATAGCAACCTCGACCTTCAAGATCTCTTTACAGGATGATTAGACATGTGTAGATAAATCCTTTTGATTTTGTGCTCACTGTATCAGAAGTCAAGTTCACAGTGTGCTGTACTTCATAAGTGGTTTTCAATCGATCAATTGAGAATGAGAGAATCCAGGAATTGCAAACATAGTTCAGCTTTATGCGTCCAGTTGTCAGATTTAAGCTCACCATGCTGGGTCGACATTCTTGAGTGATAGTTGAGATTTCTGATATGCATAAAGAGGGGATCAGTGTAATTCTTACAACTCTTGTTAACCTTATGAAATATAAACTGTAATGTTGAATATGTCAGAGAACAGGTTCTTCAAAAACAACTTGAACTTAAATTGTTTAGGATGTAACACATTTAATTTTAATACCTTGAATATTGATATGTCGTTGTTGGTATTGTTGGGTAGCTGTGCATCAAAAAGACTGTATCTGCTCAATAATTTGAGTTTGCTTTGAAATATTTAAATGAAACTTGCAGTTTTGGTACCTTTTGTATAGACAAAGGGTAGGACATTGCCTTAGGGATTACTAAGGTCAAGGTCAGGGTCACTGTTTCTAAAAATAAAGGTCAGATTTGGTAAATACTGTACCTTCAATTAATATCAACTCTTGAAATGAAACTTGCTGTGTTGATAAAATTTTTTAGGGATAAACTTTCCAATACTTTTCTGGTCACTACGGTCAAGGTCAGAGTCATTGTTAGTGAAAATTTGAAAAATGGTTACAGCTCAATAATCAGAGTTTGCAGTGGCCTTTTAATATAAAACTTGCTTTTTTTCTTTTCTTTTTTTTATTTTTGATACCTTTCAAAGAGACAGTGGTAGTTGTAGAGGTTGCTAAGGTCAAGGACAAAGTCATTGTTAAAAAATATTAAAATGGGATTGCCACTCAATAACTTGAGTTTGCTTTGACCAATAACAATGAATCTTGTTCAAACCTCTTATTGAGACAGTGCTGAAGATTGCTTTTTGGATCAATGGGTCAAGGTCATTGTTACTGAAAAAAACATTTCCACTTTTTGACCATTTGCAGTAAAACTTGCTGGGTTGGTACCATGTGTAGAGACAAAGTTTGGATTATTCATGGGATCTCTGGGAACAAGATCAAGGCTTCAGTTAAACATTAAAACATTTTTCATATCTATACTTCATTTCCAAAGTCATGCAAAGAATAGATGACAAAAATAGTGAACTTCTATTTGTTTTCCAACTCTCTAATTTAAATATCCCATCCTCTTTATTTCTGTGCTAAATGTTGAAATTTTGTTATGATGAAGTTCCTTATTACCTGTAATCACTGTAATGCTGCAACTCCTTTCTAGCCTTAGCCCAACAAATTGTGCGCCAGGGCTCTTTATTTATATAGACGATGGTCGCCCTTCGAGACCTTAGAGGACGTTGCCGGCGTGCGTACATGACAAACTGTAAGCAAGTTATTGGTCTTCGCTCGCAATAAATTCCATAAAATTTGATATATGACAAATAACTTATACGTATTGTGCGTAATTTTTGTATTGAAGGCATGCACGCAATTAGAAAACATCTTTAGAAAAATATTTATAGATAAGCGAAACAAACCATATATGGAATGTCTTTATAACTCAATATGGATGATATGACATAGGATATTGTAGTTTAAACTTGAAAAGTAAATATGATATAATTTGGATAGGTGAAATAAACGGCTCTAGGTTCAAAATATTATTATGTCAGGCCTGATTACACTAAATAAATACTAGACGCTACGAAAATCAAATTTTATTTAAATGTTCATTAAAGAAAAAAAAACACAATATACAGAAAAGGGAATAGCAAATTTTAATTTTACTTGACATTACAAAATTGTTGACAATATACATTAGGAATCGTGTCCTTGACTGGTGGCAATTTAAGTTTATTAAATCCTATCTTTACAATAAAAATCACAAAATCAAAACTGTGACATGTTAAGAATGTGTGATGTATGTATTAATGTAGAATAAATAAATGGAGTAAATACAAAAGTTTCAAATTTATATTTTCAGAAAAAAACCCAGAAAATTTGTATTACGTCTATACGATAAAGCGCTTTGTGTGCGATTTTAACGCGTACAGTCTCCCGGAGTGTACTAATATGTTTAAATTAAAAGAAACGTTTTCATTGGTTACAGCGTTTGCACATCTACATGTAAACAACCGGTACCTAATTGAGTTTAATAGGTAATTTAAGTTAATATTTGTCATTTTATAAATATTTTGAAGACTAATTATGGGTTATATCAACAAATGAACATGCCAGTGTGAAAATTTTCATGTTGCAATGAAAAAAATGAAATTGAAATCAGTTCGATTTCCGACACAGTTTTGAATCTAACTGGGTGAGACGTAAAGGCCGACATCTATGTAATATCAGTTTGTAAATCGGTCGGTCTTGCAGTCGAAATATTGAGACTATTCTAGCCTATGACAGGGCTAATAAACATTTTACTGATTATTCTGCAAAGAAAATGTTATTTTATTGAATATTTTGTTATATTAAAGAAATATTATTAATTATCTATTAACATGTTAGAGATGACCCAGTTATTGAAAAATAAATTAATAAGTTTATACATGTATTGTTGCTGTAGGGTAATTTATTGACTAAATGTAAAATGTATGTAAGTTTAATACTACAAAATATATTATTGTATGACAATATGCCTTTTTTTAGCTGACTAGTAATTTGGAAGGAGTTTTGATTTCTGAGATGAGTGTTTTATACATGAACATTGTGTGATTGTATATGTCAGTCTGATATTTTATTTTTAGAACCACTGGAATGTGGTTAAAACCAGATACATCCAACAGTACATGTATAATCCTGAATGTTACAATATTACTTAGCTTGAAATTGAATAGAGTTGACAGGAAAGGCACTAATTGATGTTATACATTAGAGGTAAGAATTGTTCCAATATTGTAAAAGCTCTGCTATTATATTTTTATAATGTATTTTATAGTGGCATTAATAATTCATATCTTGTTTATCATTACAGACCGATAGAACAATGCCAGAAGACATGCCATGTAATTGGTATAAATAGAAGATACATAGAGAGGGCAATAATTGATGGAGAATATATAGCAACATAGTTACACACACACACATGTTACATGATTGAGAAACATTTATCCAATAAACTGTCAGAGAATCTCAGTTATTTTTTGGAAGTATTTTTGAAATTATCTACATCTTTTCTGTTTCGATTCAGTGGAACTTTTACATTTAGATCTGGAATCTTACCTGCGACTAACTGCTGAAAAATACGGGCCTTTTTAAACCCCAGTTTAAATAAATTATATTTTGAAACATCCTTTGCGAGACACCTTTACATATAGAATCTTTGGTGGAGGATTAATTGAGAGTTCAGAGCTTCTAGTCAGTGAAAGTAAACCTGAAAGGACTTTCTTATTTCATATATCTAAAGTGAATGTCAAATTGACTTGCATCGTATTCGAGGTAATTAGAAGGGTGGAACTGCAGTAAAGTGAAACACTGATCAATTACAAGTGCTGAATTAGACATACTAAATATGTCAGCTGGTGACCGGTTTACTGTGGTAAGAGCCAGTGAGGAGGCCCCTATCGGAGAGGTTGGGAGAACAGATAGCTACGGAGCTACACCTATTCTGTATAACCAGCAGGAAAATAAAGGTTTGTTCTGAGTAATTCTTGTTTTGGAATAGTCCATTATGTCCAGATGAAATTCTGCACTCATACAAATGATTTACACTCTGCAGACATGTAGATAAATATACGTATGGAAAGAAACTACGGTGGGTTTTTATTTTCAAAGAATCCTTAGATGGAAAGTGACAATGTATCAGAAATATTTCAAGTTTTTCCATTTCTTATAATGGTGAACTATTGTCAGATGTGTTTTATTTTCCAGAAGTCAAAAAATTTTACAGCTATTTTATCTGTAATCATTTCATGCTACAATCAAGTTTTCAGCCTGCATTACCATGGCAACATTCAAACAAATCAGCTCTCTATATTGATTGCATGTGTAAGCTGTATTGGATATTTAGCTTCTTTGATGATTTTATTTCAAAGTGATAATGCACTGTCTGTATTACTTAGGATAACTCATGTAAGTAAAATGTTGATTTAGATACAATTTGTTAACAGACAGCAAAGAGGAGAATGATTCTGTTAAAGGTCTAGTTTAAAGTCCATGCTCTAAGTATATATGATAGAGGCTATAAAGTGAAATCTTCAGTATTAAGAAACTGAATGTAGAGTGGGTAAAAACCGACCGAGGTAATTGTTAATGCTGACTATTTCACCGCCTAGCTTCTATCCTACTTAGTATTTGCCCATCCCATTTTGATCTTTCACTTTCTCGTTGGCTTCCTTATTTGGAACTGGCCTATCCATAAGTGAACAACTTCCACATGTGCCCCGACACACCTGTGCAGACAGTGTTTTGAAAGGTATAAAATATAACAGCGCTCTGGAGGTCGCAATTCTCCACAGATAAATCTGTAGGAAATTTAAAGTTTACTTTCTGATTGGCTGGAAAAGTAGGGCAAACACTAATTTCTGAGCAAATGTTGATTTCAGGTAATTTTTTTTAAACAAACACCAAAGAGAATGTCTGTTTTGTTCAAGTTTAGTTTACTCTTCACTGTTTTAAGCAAAATTTTGTTTTTAGATAAAAACGTTTGTGAGCAGACAGTAAAGAGAATGGTGAATTTTGAAGGTTTTGTTTAAAACTCCATGCTCTCCTGATCTGAGCAGAATATTAACTTTAGATACATTAAAAGCAGCCAGCAAAGATAATGTTGATTTAGTTCAAACTTTCTTGTCTTTGTTATAATGAGAATAATTGTTTTGTTTCAATGTTAGATCAAGTTATTTTTCACTAAAATGTCACAAGAAAGTGATAATATTTTTTACAAGTCATGAGGCAAGAGAGAGAAAATAACTTCTTCAGATTTTAATGGAGGAAGAAGGCTCAAACCTTTCACTGACACCAACAGTTACTTAATTCATTTCATGCCAAGTGCAAACTCTTTGTTTTTTCTATTGATGTGTTGCTTAAAATTTTGCAGTTTGCTGTTTTGAATCGGGTACAGTGGACGTTCCATCAGTAAGAAATCTTGGTTCAAACTGTGAAGTTTGAACAGTCAGCGTTTGGAAACCATAAAAGAAATTAGAAATATATGAGTTTTCAGTGATTTTACTTTGACCTATGAAATACTGCTTCATAAATAACTTACAATTAAACAACATTAATTCATATTTTCAGAAGAGATACTGCCAAAATAAAGAAAAAATTAAGGTAACAAGGTTGCAGCCTTGCACACCCTGTTACAGGCTTACAGCTTGCAGTGCTGGTTATAACAGTGATTTAAATGGGCACCTTTTCCCTGCAGCGTGATAACAGAAATTAATCTCACAAAATCTCTAATTGGGCACCTTTTCCCTGCAGTATTTTTAAACATAAACACTTCTTTTCACTTAATGATGATAAATGAATAATGTAGAAATAAAAAGGAAATTGTTTAATGTGAGGAAAGTTTTATAAGGATTTCTGAATAGATTCAAGATTTTAGTGTTTTGTGATCATTGATTGTCTGGCGTCTGTCGGCGTTCATCGTCACCAATTTGACTTAAACAACCTCCTCCTATACCACTAAGTCAACTTTGATAAAACTTGCCTTGGTTATTCCTTGCCTGAAGCTAAACCAAAGATATTTAAAGAATTTTATTCTGAGCAGAACTCGGGTTGCTATGGCAACAAGAAGGAAAAACTTCAAAAATCTTCTTGTCAAAAAGTATTAGGCCCTCACAGAGTCTTAAGTTTGGTATGTAGTATTGTCTTGTGGACCTCTTCCAACTTTGTTCAGAAATATGCCCCTGGGGTCAATATTGGCCCCGTCCCTAGGGTCACTTGATTTTACATAGGTTTATGTAGGGAAAACATTAAAAAATTCTTCTTGTCTGAAACCGCAAAGCCTAGAACATAGATATTTTGCTTGGAGCATCAGTTAGAGGTCCTCTACCAAGTTTGTTCAAATTGTGCCCCAAGAGTTCAAATTGTGCCCCTTGGTTCAAAATTGGCCCACTTGATTTTACATTGACTTATAAAGGGAAAACCTTAAAAATCTTGTTGTCTGAAACCACAGAGCCAAGTGCTAAGAGTTTTTTGCTTGGAACATCAGCTTCGGGTTCTCTGCCAAGAGTGTTCAAATAATGCCCGTGGGTCATTAATGGCCATGCTCAAATTATGTCCGTGGGATCAAAATTGTCCCTGCCCTGGGGGTCTTGTTTGTACTTAATTCGTATGAAATATAAGATCTTTGAAAAACTTCAGTTCAGAAACTGTAATTTTGCTTCTTATGTTTGCTCAACAGCAAACCCAATGCCAAAGTATTCAGGTGAGCAATCAAGGGCCATCATGGCCCTCTTGTTTTTATAGATTTCTTTCTTTATACATGCATTATGCAAGAACAAAAATTTTGTTAGTCAGTTAAAATGATGGCACAAAATGACATTGAATCAAAAGTACATGTATGTTCTTTACTGTTTTTGAATAATGCATACTTGTGTTATTTATTTGTAATGGGTCAATGAGAAATTTGCACTGTGTATAAGTTATGTCATAGATAAATACATTCCTTAAAAGAATAATTGTTATAAATGATTTCACATAATTGTTTCTTTATTCTAAGAATTGAGAAGGCAAGTTCTCTTGAGTACTGGACATACATTTATTGGGGAGAAGGGTTCAAATAATGCATGAAATCGAGGAACAAGTTTGGCTATGACATAACTCAACATGCTAGGGTTTTTAGTAGATAAAGAAAGGTCAGGAGTAGTTGGTACCAGTTGTTTTGTCAGTTGCATATATCACATGGTAATTTATGCAGATAATTTTCAAATTTGGTTACTAGTATTTTATTGTGTTAAAAATCTAAGGCAGTGTTAAAAAAAAGAAAGAAATATCTTGTACATGTAGTTGTAATTAAATTTGCAGATTCTAGAAATTACAAATTATGATAAATGGGCAAAAGATGGGTGAATAGACGACTTACATTCCTGACTTTTCATATCACATGTAGAAGTGTCTTACCTAAAAAGATCCAAATTTGCACTAGATGCTTGAAGTTTGCTTAATTTTTTGTTCTGATTTTTGTTTTTAGTGGGACAGTATGCCATAATACATGGTAAATATAGTTTCACTTCCTTCATATATGTGTACAGTGTATATAGAAATATATATATTATACTAGCCAAAGCCATTTAACCACATCTAAAAACAGTCTTGTCTGGTTACTGTGCATGCCAACCATTGGGCTCTTTTCAGTAAATGCATCCAAACAAAATAACAGTGAGAAAAGCTGGAAGGTAAAACAGTCCAAAATGCAAATGATATTTATATGTAGGCAATACCACGTCCTTGCAGACAAGTTCAACCTGAAATAACCAAAACATTTAATCAGTCTGAATCTTGCAGCCTTCATCCATCATCCATTGCTTGCGTTTCTTGTCCCATTCACCATCTCACTGTGTGAGAACCAGCCCTACTCACTATGCTTTGGTACTACTGTGCTCCTTTAGAATGAAGTACACTCAAAATGAATGTACCACAATAGAATAAAAAGCTATGGTGAAGTAAGAGGTCAGTTGGTCTTTTCAGTACTTTTTGCTTGGAATGAAAGCTGTACTTTAGCTAGAAATACCATCCTATGAATAATTGATCACATCTGTAAATGCTTCAAAGAATTGTGTTTTGCCTTTGTGACATTAATAATTTGTCTGTATAAATACATTGGTCCTGATGCTTTGAATGAATGAAAAGATTTAGTTTGTTTTCTTGAATTTTGCAAGTAATAAAGAGATTAAGAATTGGTCAAGTTTGCAATGTTTGTTTGAAAAATGCAAAGCTGTCGACTATTCATATAAATATATGAAAGTATTTTATGCAAATTTTATTCATTGGTAGGATAAGATACATAGTGATGAATCTCCTGAGTGAGATAAATATCCCAGGACAGAAAGTGTTCATGGCAGAATGAGTTATCTTTCTTTGATTGCTCTTTCCCAGTCATAGAAGCTATAATTGACTATGAGGATTGCAATATCAAAATACACTACTTGTTAAAAACATAGAATGATATCCGGTTTTCTAGAAAAGGTTTCTGTCTGTCAGATGGATGGTTTTGCACACTGGTACTTGCTTGATCAACAATGTTTGAACTCAATATTTATAGTTTCGGCAACCACTGTATTTCAAACATTGCTGATCAAGTGCCAGTAGTGTAAATAAGGACATTTTTTAAAGCCCCAAGATATAAATTATAATTACAGAAAACTTCAAGCTCTGTGGCCTACATTTAGTTGTAAATGTATCTGGACTTGGCCGTTGGTCGATTTTGACTGCTGTTTAAGGGACATACCCTACAATTAAGTTATTAACTGATGATACACTATATATATCTTATTGGCTGTTTTGCTATCAAATAGAAAATATCTGATAACTTTAAGATGAACATAATCTTCAGTTTTCCTGATTTAGACACTTAGAAATTTTTTGTTATCAACCCAAAAATGTTGCAACAACAACTCTATATAAAGACTGATTTTACCTGTAATACATAAAATATGTGATTGACACTTTGACAACAGGTAATTATTCATTCACTTATTCATATTTACACAGTTTTAAAGTAAATGAATACTAAAGATTTTAGAGTATGCCTCATTAATGTCGCCCTGTATCTGGAATTCTTCAGTTTTACTCTCTCCTGGGTTTCTTGCTCTTCTGGTTTCACCTGTCTTCCTGGTTGCACTATTCAAGATACTTGACAATATTTCAGTACAGGTGATGGGTTTAGACAGTACTAATTACATGTAGAATTTAGAATCTACTAATTCATAGAAAGAAGCATGTCTGTGACTAGATTAGGATAAACATTAGTAATACAGTTTCATAGAACATGTAGCATTATATTTTTTTAGTAAAATATTTGTATCACAGGTTTTGTAATATGTATTTCTAATAACTTAGTACAATCAGAATTCTTTTTCGTGCCCCAGAAAGGAGGCATATAGTAATCAAATCGTCCATCCGTCAGTCCATCTGTCCCCAAGTATACAAGGCATTGACTTCAAACTTGGAATAAAGGTTGTTGGTGATGAGGCGGAGTGCAGTGCTTTAGAACCATAACTCCAGCTCACTTAGATTTTGAATAATCACCCCTTTTCAGTTTTCCTTGTCCGGCCATTTTCTCACAAAGTAGAATGGGATTTGCTTCAAACTTGGAATATAGGTTGTTGATGATGAGGCAGAGTGCAGTACTTAAGAACCATAACTCACTTACATTTTGAATAGTCTCCCTTTGTCATGTTTGCTTGTTCTTTATTATTGTCCGGGGTATAACTCAAAAAGTATTGGAGGTATCAACTTGAAACTTCATAGATAAATAGTTCTTATTGAGGAGAAGTGCCGTGCCTGAGAACCATAACTCTCTTGCACTAGTTTGGAGCTGTCGGGTTTTGTTTGTCCGAGGCATAACTCAAAAAGTATTGAAGGTATCAACTTGAACTTCATAGATAATTAGATCTCATTGAGGAGAAGTGCAATGCCCAGGAAGCATAACTCTTTCTTGCATAATTTTGGAATTATTGCCCTTTTTAATTTTTTATACTTTATTCTAGTCCGGACCATATAGTAACATGTTCCCATCTATCAATACCCCCTCTGAAAAAGTGGCATGCAGGCGAGTATTGGCCCCAGGACAGTGGCAGTTCTAGTTTTCACAGACTGCAGATTTTATTGCACAAATGATCAAGGTAACATGAAGTTATAAGCTACCATGACTGTGACTATTGCCTTGTTTCAGGGGCATTTTTGTTTGACATATTTCTTTTTTTTTTTTTCTTTTTTTTTTGGTGTTTTTTTTTTTGTCTTCTGGAACTATGGAACTATATATAGTTTCAGTTGTAATCTTTACTAATTTATGAGGTTGTTAACATAACACAAGCACCTTGGCATTAAAAATCACATAAACAGAGAATTAGGAAATGGTACTCATGAATCATTTGAAGAGGGCATATATTTTTCTTATGCTTTCTATAGTAAACTTTATAAACAGGATGAGGTGACATGAGCATATTTTACTTTGTCTTTGATGTGAAGTGTCTCTCAGCATGTGATTTACATGATACTCATTGTAGACAGATATGTAGGGTTCATTTGTCAGTATATTTCAATCAAACTTGCTTTAAATTATGAAAAAGCATGCTGTTTGAAATGGAGAAATTTGTTCCATTTAGACAGTATCTAATTTATTTATATAATAACAAATGAAAGAAATCATTGAAAAGTCTCTTTAGTGCATAGGTGTATAATGTTTGTTTTGAACAAAAGTAAAACTGAGACTTTTTCTGTGCCATTAATGTTCATCAGAAATTTGTTTTTAGGCAGCAGTTTGATAAAAACTGAAGTCATAGAAAAGTGAAAATTTTTATTTGAACAGTGTTAAGACATTTTTTTTAGTGGTCTAGACTAGATCTGATGAAAGTATATTTTAATAACATTACTATGTAGAATATCTTCAATCAGTCTGTGACATTACAAAGAAGTTTTAAGGATGGTGTAGCAATAAATTGCTTAATGCACTTTATATTATATGTAAAAGTACAATATATTATATGTAAAAGTACAATGTATTTATAACAGAGAGTTTCAGTTGTAACTTAACAGAATTGTAATGTAGAATGTGAGGTATGCATTTTTCAGCATATCAAGGAATTTATTCTGTAGAGGGAAAAAACATTTATCTTGTTGGCCATATGTTAACATGTACATAATTGAGAGTGATGGTCTTTCTGTTTGCTGAACACATTATTTAGATGATTTTGATTTCTTACTTTTTTGTTGCTTTAAGTTATGATTAAGCTAGGCACCAAATTTTGTCTTTAAGATTATTGATGTTTCCAGAATACATGACTGTGTAGATGTAAGTATATACTGTATGTGACAAAAAGTGATTATGGTGCTGTTGGACTAAGTTATGTCACACTGCTATGTAAAAAAAATTTATGGAAATGGCTGTCCCAGTGATTTCTTTATGTTGAGCAGCCATTAATAAAGTCATAGCTACAGATATACATGTAGAGAGAAATATACTGTAGAGGCATTCATCCTCAGTTATTTTGTCTCCCACACATAGTGGTAGAGGGAGACATTTTGATGTTGTGCTGGATGGATATCAGGTCATCTGTATGTCACAAATAGTGTCTGCTTCATAACTTTGTCATTCCTTGATGGCGTTTGAAATAACTTGGCAGAAATGTTAACCAGTATGAGACAATATGACATGCAAAAATGGGTCTGTTTTTTTAAAAAGTAAAAACACTAAGAGGAAGTTTTTTAGACAGTGCTTTAAACATATGTCTACGTTTATGTATGGGAAGGACCAAGCTTTAATATGTGTCGATCAGTTGTGGGGGAGACATGTGTTTTTGTTTTTGTTTCTAACAATTAAGTGTTCAGTAGAGCAACCTATGGTCATCTTGCCCCTTTTATTGACATGCTAGTGTTGAAATTTAAATCTTATTTAGAATATGAAGAAATTGCAAGAGAATGCAATTTATTTCACTGCCAGAGATATGAATTGAGGCAAAGACTTCCATGTGCACATTGTTTGGAATATACTTATACCTAGAATAGATCGAAGCCTTTGTTTATTTGTTTGCTTATCAGTTTTGAATATTTTTTTGGGGGTGTTGTGAATCTCTGTTTAATGAATAACAACAATTGTTTGGGTGACATATTGTCTGTATGTATAGACCTTTGAAAGATGTCTTTCCCAGTGTCATATATTGCCAGTTTATATAGCTTAGAAAAACCAATAGTGCATTACATTGATCTTATACTATGGCAGTGTTCCTTTTTGCCATCTGACCATATTTGGTAAAACAACACAGAAGCATTACATTGACTTTACTTGATTAGGATGTTTACCAGATTTTACTGAATCCAGTTAACAAGCAAGCATTTTAATACTGTTTTGGATAGTTTTTTTTTACAAAAAGTGCAGTGTAGTATTCCTTTGGGGACCATGTCAAAATCATCATAGTTTTAAATTGCTTTTAGGACTGACACATGACAAGCTAACGTCAATAGAGCAGACTCGTTTTCCAAGTAATAACTAAATGATAGGGTAGATTGATGAGTTAGATAGGACTGTAATTGTCTAAATTGTCCTAAATTGATAGAAAAGATATCAGTCAAAGGAAATGAAGAGTTAAATGATTTCTGTAACTCTTCTGGCAAGGTACCGTAATGTCTGACCTGAATGTTAATACATTGAACTTTCTCTGATTGAAAAAGATATGTCATTATCGGTATTTACTTCTGACAGATTGTGACCAGTGTACAAATAATAATATATATGATGTAAATAAATTTCTGCATTTGCTTACCAAATATTGCAGATTTGTTCTGTGGTATTGATAAATATGTCAGTCAGTGATTAATATGAAATGCATTAACCCCAGTCCTGATTTGTTGCAACCAAGAGCTGTGGTCATTTCAAAATAGGATTCATTTCATATAAATGTTCACAATATGTTGGAAGGAATACTTTTCTGGCAGATGATTAGTTAAGTAAAAAAAATCCCCAAAATTGAGAAATTGAAAATGACTTCAGAAGTCTTCTGTAAATCCTCTTGTGGATTTCTTTGTCAGTTGTGCAGATAAATGTCTCCACTGAAATGTATTCTCTCAAATAGTTCACAGAATTCGATGTAGAAGCATAGGCTAAAATGGCACAAGATTTTAAAATACCAGACTTTAGTGGGCTTAGTTTAGCAAAACCATGTCAAACAGGAAACTCAGCTGACATTCTGACATTTAAAACAGAAAAAAAAAGATATGGAAAAACAAAATTCTTATGCAGCTTATAGAACAACACAATGAATCTATTAAAAAGATAATTGGATATCTTATTACTCAACTGTTGACTGTTTTTTTTCTGATCAGATTAAGTGTTCTCTGCAAACAGGTGTTCAGTAATTGCATTTAGAGCTTTCATTAGTGCAGTGCAGGGAAGTGTTTTCTTACCATGCCAAAAGCTTAAATGTTACTTAATTAAGCAGTCAAGTTCCCAGTTTGTCTACCTGCATGTCGGTATGCTACAGACTCACTCGAGATTTGTTTGGACCAAAAGTTGAGTAGGGAAAGAAATACTTTTATCTCCTAATGATATCTTTATGTGAGAGAGTTTCTTACAGGTAATTGGGGTATTCTTCATTGTAACAGTGGTTAAGTGAACTGGGAGCACCTTCATAACAACAAATTAACTGTAGAATTCTTAAGAATTTATGTCACTGCCAGAATTTTCTATGAAACAAACTTTGATATCTTTTTTAGATTACTAAGAACCATAAAATATCCAAGAATAATTTATGAAACTTCCATTTTGACACAGCTATCAGATTGCTACTACTGTTTTGGTAATTTTTCACTGAAACTGTCATGTTTATGACCTCAACTTAATTGTAAGCCACACTCTTGTAAATACCAGGCAATCAATATAGGAAATGTCTTATTGATGTATTATTTAAGAGGAACCAAACAAATTGTGCGTGCCTGCTCTTGCCTCTTGCAGATGATACTGGATGAATTTGCAGACACCATAAATGATATATTAGGTGTGAGTTTCAGTTGTGCATTGTGCATCACCTTGTGACTATTCATCTGACTTGAACCTTTAAATCTAGCAGTTGTTCATTAATTTATTAGTCAGTGCTTTGGAGAGTGGCGACTATATTTGATGTTGTTAAAGTTATACCAAATGTTGTGGACAAGTTGTTATTGATGGTTGTTTTATTATTATTGTTGTTGTTGTTGTTCTACTGAATAAAAGTTACTGAAATTCAACCAGGGTATTAATGTGAAACAATAACTAAGTATTTCATTGGTATGAAAATGAAAATATTATGTTTGAAAATAATCAACATTTTTTTTAAACATTTGATCCCGAAATATTAATAAATTGAGATTGACCTTGCCCAATGCAGTAATCTCCCTTTCATTCAGGTAACTGCCGTGTGTTATACAAATATTCACCATCATGAGACGTAGTGTCTTGCGCATGAGCCAGGTCTCTAGATCAAAGGTAAAGGACACAGAGGTCAGATGAAAACTCTTGTCTGGAGCAAAACTTCTATATGCATTGAGGGATTTTAATATAACTTGGCACAAATGTTCACCATTTTAAGATGGAGTGTTGTGCAAACAATTTAGAGGTCAAGGTCACACATAGAGGTCAGATAAAAGTATGAAAATGTGTGTACAGACCATTTAGCCATCATGAATTAAAGGATTCTGTCACAAATGTTTACCATCATGAGATTGAGTGTTACATGCATAATCCATTGTCCGGATCTGGTACACGGGAATCCCATTGACAATAACATATAAACCAAGAGCCAGATTCAGAACGGTACGGGTACAGTAAAATATTCATATCAAGACATCACTTCCTTTGCGGACAAAAATGGCAGCTGATCTACCTTTACTTTTTCAGTATACGGGGGTAGTCAGTAATATGGCATATCAAAGGCAATTGAGTTTAAACCAAGTGCCTATGCTTCAGATGTTTCACTATCCAGCACAAGAAATAGTCAAACTTGCTTCCCTACTAACACCTCTTTTTATCCATTATGCCCGTATCTACACCAAATGCTTTTTTAGTGGGCGTATTTTGTGACAATGGCACCTTTGTCCCAGTTTCTTTTGAAGTTAATTATTAGATTAATTGACTTGAATTTAAGAGCAAGTGTATTAAAATCAAGTGCACACCTGTTTTTAGCAACCGTTGACAGAGGCATTAGGGAATAGATTTTTTTGCTCAGTGATTAAAGTATTAGTTTACCGGTAGCTAACACACTAACTATATTACTTATGATCAAGGCAGCATGAGTAGCAATTGCACTCACAGATGGTCTGTTTAGATGCACTATCAGTCATCAATTATATAAATATTCTGTATGTATGAAGTTAGTAATAAGGAGGAGGAACGGTGGTCGAGGGGTTAGAGCGTCAACCTCCAGATCCGGAGGTTGCTGGTTCAAATCCCAGCAGAGGTGAGAGTCTCCAGTGACATTCCACAGTCCTCACTTTCGGTGTGAGTACTAGTATTAACCCAGGAAGCAGTTGCAAGAACTGGCCTGCCTAGTATTATTGTCAGTATTGACTGTTGGCAGTAATTAGTTTAACTTGAACTTGAACTTGATAAGTATCAGATACTTTCATGTCCTGAGAATCTTCTATGCCGACTTCATGCTGTGCATCAATGTTTTTCTTGTATGCTCATATATATATTTTGATGTAAATATTTTTTAAGACCTTCCTCTGATTGGTCAGTCAGATTCTCACTCAGTTGTGTTCTCTGGCTTCATCTGTATTTTATGGTGAGTTAGTTACATTACTTTACTTACAAGTTAATTAACCATATAAGAAGATGTACAGCCTGTGCTGTTTCTTCAAGTGAATTGTTTAGGGTAATGCTAAAGAAACGATTGTCTTTTATTAAGATTTCACATGATACTTTTGGGATTACTGTATGTGTAGAAATATTCGCGGGCTTCAAATTTTCACGATCTTCGCGGTGACATTTGAACCGTGAATTCATGTTTATAGCGCGAACATTTCTACACCAATAATTTCTTAATAGTCGTATTTTCGCGCTTCTGTAGAACAATGTATATCATTGTGTTATATGCTTTCAATACATAAGATTTTATTAAAATGCTGTATAATGTTACTGATAGGTGAAAAGATTAAGGTCTGATTCAGCGTAGTGTAAAACTTTGTAAAACTGTGAAAAATCATGCACATTAACGGGCATTCTTTTGTTTGCCATAATGTGTACACTAGACAATGTCTGTTCTGCACAATAGCGTATTGTTTGACACCAGTTATTGAAAATAACTGTGAACTCCCACGATGATTACAGTAAAAATTATGTAAAATGAATGAAGGCTGTTTGGGAAAATCAGTGCCTACTCCTACCGCTATACATTGTATTTTGATTTGTAACATCGTCTGCATTCGTCCGTATTTTACACCATTCCAAAATCTTGTAAGAGTAATTTCTCTTATCTTTTTAACCTGAGCGGTCAACGTGAATTTATGATTTTCGGCAGTCACCTCTGCGAATTCAAAATAGCGCGAATATTTGTATAGACCCCCAAAATGGACCTTTCTGCAAAAATTTGCCTCCGCGTACTTAATACATTATATTTCAGTCAGTTAACTTTTTATTGCTGTAAAATCATACCAGATTTTGAAGTACTGAATATATATCCCAACCCTCCATTGAAATTAATGAGAGGAATTGTGCTATTACTGCAGCTGTAATTCTCCTAGGAAGATGGACCCATATGTTCTACTCTTCATTTATTGACAGATGGAAGGTTAAATATAGCAGTAAGTACATAAAATGAGCCAGCTTTCTGACATCTATTTATGTCTCAAAGAAAGTATAATAATTTATGATAGTGAATTGGATGATTTTTTCAATGTTTTACAGATCCTTTAGAGGAAAGAGAAGTTATGGGTATGCTAGTCGTAAATTGTAAAATAATATGAATTTGGAAAGTACCTGACACTGTTATTGGACTTCATTGAAATGATGTTGTCTCTAAAACCACTTTGCAAGTCACTGATTATTTTACGATTGATTCATATATGTCGTCTTAATAAAATATACATACCGGTAAATTAGTATATTACGTAGGCCCTAAAGTGAAAATATACACACTTATTTTTTTGTCACATTTATTTTATTTCATTTAAGTAAAATAAGATTTCGTTTAAATGAATTAACATTTGAGGTTTCATTTTAAACGAAGTAATATTTCATTAAAATGGAATAAGGTTTTCTTTAAACAAAATAATAATTTGTTTAAATGAAATAAGATTTTGTTTAAACAAATTTAGATTTGATTTAAATGAATTAACATAACTTTTCATGATCGAATTATTATTTCATCTAAGCAAAATCTTATTTTGTTATATAACGAAATAGTATTTCATTTAAATGAAATAAGATTCTGTTAAAATGAAATATTAATTCATAATTGATAACATTTAATAATAACATTTTGTTTAAACAACAACTTATTTCATTTAAACAAAATATTAATTCATTTTAAACAAATAATTATTTTGTTTAATGTTTAAACAAACTGTTATTTCGTTTAAACAAAATGTTATTTCGTATATGCGAATTATTATTTCATATAAACCATATATTATTTTGTTTAAACAACTTACTATTTCTTTTAAACAGATGTTATTTCATTTAAACGAATTAAAATAAATGTGACAACAACAAAAATAAGTGTGTATTATGTCACTTCAGGGCTCTGTAGTATATAATTTTGGTGACAGACAAGATTGATTTGCCAGATTCTGTTAGAAGTATTAAAGTTTAGTTAAGAAAAAACCTTAAGGCCCCTTTTTATTGTGACAATTTACATACATTCATCTTTTACTGTTGTTTTTCCTGCTATGATATTAGATAATAGAGACATGCAGCTGTTGTGTAAAACTATTGTTTCCTGGTATCAACAGTATCTCTGGTCTCAGAACTGTACAGGTATTCATGAAGATCTGAAGTAATCATCATCTCAGGGTGTATATGATACACCTCAGGGAGTCTGATACATATTGCTTCTCTGCATTTATAATTAAATCTTACATCCACTGTCTTTGATTGAATGATTTCTATTTCCTTCAACATATATCATCACCAGCTTACCTTTCCAATGTTTGAAAGAAAACATCTCACTTAATGTATTCTCCAAATGTGTTCCTGAATGCAAGAATGCAATTATCAATAGTAAGATGCAGCAGGACCATGGTCATAAATTCATAGTTTTAGGTTTTCTCTGTGGTGTCATAGATTTATACTGCAGCATTTAAAATTCTTTCTTTCCATAACATTACTGTTCCATTCTTTCTGTTGAAGTGATCACCTTTTTTTGTCTTGCAACTTTCACTGATTGTTCACTAGTTTTCTCCGTGTCTTTGTTCTTGTATCTCCATAGCTCACTGCTGTCACTACTGCCTACAGTCATGTCTGTTTAGTCTAGTAAGTAGAGCATTTTTCCAGTAAATTTTGTCAAGCAAATTTTCTGCCAAATTATCTATCATGTTAGTTCTAATAATACATATCAACCAGAAGATCTTAGATGAATTATTGCACTTTTCTTATATTGATTGCTATGTTTACTGTTTCTGTCTGGTAAGGCAGGCTTATTGCTAGTATTTCATAACTTCAAGTGAATATATAGATATGTGCCTTTGTCTGGAAACAGAGCAGGGGAAATAGATTGGAAAACAGCCTTTTCATCTAACATCAGCCAGCTTGTTTGTGTTGAAAAAGATTGAAAAGTACAGTCATGGTCTTTAAAATTTGCTTAGTAATCTGAAGGTCAGTGGTTGTTTTCAACTCCAGAAAGGTCAGTATGATATTGTTTTCTGTCAAGGGTGCTTTAGGACAGTTGCAAACACGTGCAAGAGGACAGTGCAACTCACTGTTAAAGGGACAGTGCATTAGAACACTCACAAAGGTACTGAGCCAGAACTGACCACAATAAGGGCAGAGCCAGAAGACATTTGAAGAGACAGGGATGAAAGACTCTCAAAGAAACAGTACAAGACATTCCAAAACAGACAGTGCAAGAACAGGTACTCAGCAAAGGTACACAGCCACAGAAAAACACCCACAAGGACAGTGCTGGAACATTTGTATTAAAAGACTGGTTGAATACTCCTAAAGAAATAGTGACAGAACACCTCAAAAGAGATTGTAACAGAACATCTCAGAAAAAAAATGGCCAAAAAGCTTCAAAAGAATCAGTGCCAGAAAACCTCAAGAGATAGTGGTAGAAAATTTCAAAAGAGACAAGGCTAGAACAATTAAGACCAGAGAGAAAGTACTACAGCAGTTATAAAGCCTGACAGTGCAAAGCTATACCAGGATGTTCACTAAGGGACAGTGAAGAACACTTCCAGAGGACCTTTGCAAGAACATTTCAAAAGAAATTACTAAAACATTTTAAATAGAACCAGAACATACTCAGACGGACTCTGTGATATAACACCTCTGAAATGCTCCTTAAACACTTTCAAAGACATTGCCAAACTAATACTATCTGATGACAGTCAGAATAACGTATTGACATGTTGCCTGCAGGATAATAGAGACATTTTCAGGCAGTAAGATAATGTCTGTTTTCCAGCCATTGAAGGATGAAAGTTTTATCTACAGTACACTATCTTTTCTGTGCATTTTCATAGATTTTCTTTCACAAGTACTACCACAAAACAGTCTGGTCAATGTTACAGTTTGTTGTTCCCAGTCAGACATATCAGACATTTGATTATAAGGGTCATTAATTATTCAGCAAAGACATTCTGTGGCAAGAAGGTAAGTGCTGTAAAATGCTTCTGAAATATGGAATGACCACTTAAGAGCTTCTCTATTGATGATTTTTGTCCTAAGATGTGTCCTCAAAATGGTTGTTATTGGTGGTGACAGAAGTTTTCTGAGAAGATATGTTTGTGAAACTTTCACTCTCAGAAGATTAATGTCAGTGCATGGTACATAATTAAGCAAGCAGTTAAATATATCTAGTTTGCAAATGTGAGTTCTGTAGGTGATATTCTGTATTGGTTGAGTCAGGTAACCTATGATTAAAAAGTAATATATATTATTCTAGAAGTTTAAGGGAAGCAGTAATTTTTCATTTTATCTTTATAAAGACCATTCTTAGTAAAAAAAAAATGATGACAAATTTTAGATCCAAACCATGAATGAGCTTAGATAATAAAACAAGCTGTCTGTCAGTTTTGCAGCTTCTGTTGTATAGGTTTCCTGTAGCAGATCATAGTCTTGGGAAAATGGTTCAGGACATTGTCGATCTAATTAAGTCCACTTAATAAGTAATCATAAGATATATCTCTGCAAACAGATTTCTTTTTCAGAATCTTCTTAATAACTTTTATGTACACTTACATTAAGTCACTCAAGAGCTGTTGTTAAAGCTGTGTCTTTAAAGAAAAAGTCTCTTTTTTTTTTTTGGGAGGGGGGGGGGGCGTGTTTTAAAGAACCTGATGGTTCTAAATCAGCTGTAGATTAAGTCACGTAGAGGTTTCAGACACTCAGGAATAAATCATTTTTGATGGAAAAAGAAAAATATAATTGAACTTTTATTTCATATAGTATGTTTATAAACTCAGCAGATTACTTACATTTGTCTGCCACATGCAGTGAAATCTTATTTCTACCAATTTATAATGTCTGGAATTTACACATTTTTATTGAGACAAGTTAGAATTGTAAGCTCTCATATTGTTATATTAATATTTGGGGAGAATTTACAGTTTTTACTTTGCCAAACATTTGAGGTGAGTTCTGACATAAACTTACCCAGAGCTTTATAACTGTTTTATGCTCCTGAAAATTGTACCTGTTATCTTTTGCTGAGAATAACCTGAAAGGTTGCACATTAAAAGGTCAGTGCCAGATTCAGGTAATACATAGTTTTAGCTCACCTGAGCTCTGATAGCTCAGGGTGAGCTTTTGTGATAAGCCTTTATCAGATTCTGTCATTTGTGATTTAATTTTCATGAAACTTGCTGTGAATGTTTGTCCAGCTCCGATCAGTGGAAAACCTTGTGAACACTCTAGAGGTCACATTTGTTTGTTCAGTCATCATGATACTTTGTCAGAATGTCTGTCTTGATCATTTCTGTGGTCATGTAGACAAAGTCTGTAGTTCAGATCAGTAGGAAACCATGTGAACTCCTCGGAGGTCTGTTTTTTTCTATACTTCATTTGTCTAGATGATCACAGGGGGAGATTGTAACTGGGTCATATGGGCTCAGGAGTGAAAATAAGTTACATGGAATAAAAAACTAGGTTGTTTTACTAAAAAATCCAATAAGGACAGAGTTACTCAGGGAATCAGGGTCAGCTCGGCCCTAAAACGTACTTGGCCCCCGAGTCAGCTCCGCCCTATTCCAACTCGGCACGGGTCAACTCGGCCCACTTAATTTAAAGCTTTTGACAATTACAAATAATTTCAGTGAAATTGGAAAAGGACATTAAAGGACTGCTATTATCATCACTATTATTACCGATCGATTACCACGTGTATGTTAAGGGTACCGATTAATCAGGTGATACTTATGATTGACGCAATCATTCAAATTTGATTAATGACCACCTGCAACTAATTAGAAGCTTAAGATAATAAGTAAACACGTTTTTATTTCATATTTTATTGAAGATTACTTTACAAACAAAAAGCATCAAAGGAAACACATTTGTATTTTTTTAATTTTTAATGAATCTTCAAGAATAAACATAACGAATTTCTTCTAAATATACTTTAAGTCTGCAGAATTACAATGTACAATTATATAATAATATACCAGATATCTCTTATTTTTCATTTAAAACAGCTTGCCTTGATAACAGTATGCAAGTAATCAGAAAAAGTTAATATGTTTAATGTTTTTTTTTTAAAGTGGGCCAAGTTGACCCGTGCCGAGTTGGTACAGGGCCGAGTTGACTCTTTACCTTACTCAGGTGAGCAATGTAGGGCCACCATGGCCCTCTTGTTTGTATTTGATTGATTACTGTTCTTAATGGTATATATTTCTGACTAATGTTTTAGGTCTATGATTTATGGAATTTGTTCATAGTTTCAGGCCCATGTACTTTGTTTCATGTTTACCATTAATTATGTCACTGTCTTTTCCATTTAGCTTTATAATTCTGCTGTTGCCATAATTTTTAACCATTCTCTGAGTCTGCTGGTGGCAATTGCGTTTGCCTTTGTGACAAGTGCAGACAAAGATCAGCCTGCACATCCAAGCAGTCTGATCATAGTCTGCACTATTCGCCATTCAGATGGTAAATTTTCAATAAGCATTTCTGTAAACAACTAATGGATCTGTCCAAATTGAAAGATGGACAAGGCTATTAAATATATTTAGCAGGGGTAGGGTTAAACTTCATAGTATTCTGCTGAATTCTTGTCTTGATAGAACTTTACTCCTGTACAGTGCAGTAAAATCTGAGAAAAGTAACATTTCAATATGTTAATAAACTGAATCATGTAAAAAAGTTAAAAAGACAACAAAAAACTGTTAATTTTGTTTACAGTTGAAACAGATTGTTTGGACAATATTTACTAAAGTTTCATGCTAGGCCTTTTTTATCATTTACTTTGTAACAGAAATCAAAGCATGGCATGGCAGTAAAACATTGACTACCATTGCCATGAATTGTGATAATGATATACAAAACTGTCACTGGAATCCTTGTGAAAAAAAAAACTATAAAATTTTTGCATATGGAGCGTAAATAATAAATATATCATCAGAGACTTGAAATAATTCAGAAGTATCTTGAAGGCTCTGACAATAAAAGCAAGCAAATGAATTTTGATTCAAACTTTCACTGTCTTAAAAAGTGGTATGATTCTTGTAAAAAAGTTTAATGATCATTTCCAGACAAGAACAAACTTTACAGACATTTCCAGACAAGAACAAACTTTACAGACATTTTCAGACAAGAACAAACTTTACAGACATTTCCAGACAAGAACAAACTTTACAGACATTTCCAGACAAGAACAAACTGTACAGACATTTCGATAAATTTCATTCTTCTAATTGCACCAAAAATTTATTTTATTCAAAAAAGAAGAAGAAGAAGTCAGATGTTTTACAAAAGCTGTAGATGTTATCTGATGACAGCTGGTAATTGCCACATTCAGGTTCCAGACAGTTATGATGAAGCATGGATAAATATAGAATGGGAAGGTATGATTGACCTTCAAGGATACAACAGTATTCATTGACAGCTCTGAGTACTAGTCCAACTAATTGTAGCAAGTCGAGATATTGTGTAATTTTTTGTATGGGTCAATATCTTGCCTCCGCGAGATTCTGACCCATAACAGAAATATCTTAGAATTTGCTCAAGACGTCACTTGAATTATTTTGACTACTCTGAGTACCTGAGATTGTACTGTGTTTCCTCTAGCTGTACGAGTCTGTAGAGACAACATTCAGGACAGATTAAACATTGCCTTTTACAGGAACACTTAATTAATTAAATTTTGCAGGCAGACTTAATCAATGGAAACACTAAATGAACAGCTTGCATTCTGCTGAGGGAATATAATGCGGAGTGTTTTTAAAGTGTACATCCATGTGTAAATAGTTGTACAACTTTAATCAAATATAAAAGAAGTGAAAGAGAAAGAAAGTGAAAGTGAAAAGAAAAATTTGTTTAAACAAACCTATGTAATTAAAGTCTACTTTGTTAACAGGAAATATTTATTTCTAGAAAAAAAAAACTATACACATTTTACTACATAATTTAGCTGAGTTATTGTGAAAATTTGTAAGGGCAGTGTTGTCATAAAAACAATTATCATCACTGTCTTCAGTTAAACTAAATTATCTTTATATGACTCTGTAGAAATCTTTACTGATGTTATTATCAGCAGTATATTGAAGTACTTCCTCACCTGTAGATACAGTGGAATAATTATCTCTGTAAGACTTATCTTCATTAAGGTATTCCAGCTTTAATCATTTTCATCACCTGATCTAATAATCATTTCTGTTCAGTTACAGAAAATAAATTACAACAGTGTGGCCAGTAGACTGTCTTACAACTCATATAGAAGTATACTGCAAAATTCACAGTGTAATGTAGATATTATCACTTGTCTATATTTGTTTGATAATCAATCAGTGATTGATTCATCTCATCTGTTAGTGGATTCTCCCATCTTATCAAGTTAGATAACTCATTGTTTACTAGGGCTCCATACAATACTCTGTTACCTCACAGAAAACAGTTATTTTGGTAACATACATCCCCAATACATGAGTACTCAGGATGTTTTGTCTGCTAGATGCTAGGTGATGTTAAAATTTAGTATTACACTCAGGACGAGATTTTGATAATCTGTTTTATTGGATGAATCAGACTTTTCGCGTACATGAGAATTTATTCTAGTGCGTTGCATGAAAGAGTTTTTACTCTCTGTACAAAAAGAAAAATGAAATTTATGACTAGAAACTCAGCTAACCACTAGTGAAGGATAAATATAGGATTTAAAGATATTTTTAGGAAGATTTAGTTATTGATTAAAGATTGTGTAATATTATACACATTGTTTAAGTGTTCAAGTTACGAAATTTCTGTGTTAATATAATACAGGTGTCATAACTAAATTCAGTTGCGCTTACCTTTTTGCAGTTCATTAGATATTGTTGGTCAGATCTGAATATCTGCAGATTGCTTGTAAAGAAAGGGAAAAAAGTTGTAACTTAATCAACATGAATTCTTAATTAGGATTTATGTACATAGTGATTTGGAATTTTGGAGAAAGCTAAAACAGTAATCATGCCAAGAGAAGAATGTCGACTTTAAAGTTAACTGCATCTCAGGGTTGTTATGAGGAGTGTTAACAGTTTTTATTGCTCTTTTTCATCTTGAAATTTTAATTGAAACTTTGAGAAGGGAAAAAAAAAGTCAGTGTTGAAGCTTTATAAGGTGTTTGTTGGAATATTGAAGATGTTTTAAGGATGAAAAGTTCAGAAAGTGAAGCAAAATTGTGTGAAAGCTGTAAAAATTCTAGGAATAGTTTCAGTGTAATGAACTTCTGACAAGTCTTAGAACTAGTGCAAAATGTTCTGAAAAGCATAAAGCATTTTGTAAATTGTTAATTTCTTGGGTATACTGTGTTACATGAAGAGACATGGCAATACAGTGACAAACTTAAAAGATATAGATAGTTAGAGTACAGGGGGGGAAAACGTGATACCATATTTCCATTCCAAACAGATACTGTGATACTCAATAACTTTTCTGCAGTTAGATCCCACTGCTTGAAATTGGGATCTTTACACAATAATACTGTGATTTGTAATTTCCTTTCGAGTGGAAATCAGTATTATATTAGTTTATTATTTAGTGTGTCTGGAAATACATTTAAGCTGTTATTTATAATTTCCAATGGAAAAGTGATTTGTGAAAGTTTTGGCAGTAATGAGGGAATTTGCACACGAAATAGGCATTCACGCAATATATGTTAACAGTTCCAACAATAATTTATTGCTTTATAGAATTAATGTGTTAATACTGGATATGTAAAAATTCTTGGAAAACAATTGATATGTAACAAACTTATTTGTACTATGTAATACATTTCCAGTTCTTAGTTGGAAATCTTTTTCAGTGGAATATTACATGTGAAACAATTGAATTGGAAAATTTTCTAATGGCTAAATAGATATTGGAAAATAGCACTTAGATAATGAAATTTTTATGAAGTTCAGAAAGATAAAAGAATATATAAAGTTAATCAGAGAAAATGGTGAAGAAATTTAGTGTGGAGGAGGTGCCTGTTGAAAACAACATCCCGTTGGAACCCCTCCTGCCCTCTGGGGGTAGTAGTACTCCACTGGAGGGGTCTGATGGCACTGTGTCACCAGAGGAACCACAGAGCCCTAAAAAGAAGGATCCCTTACCTACTATCACCATAACAACAGCTAATGGTGATCATGTGACAACCAAGGTCAAATATAAGGAAGATGAAGGTGATTATTTCCTCTATCTTTCTGCATAGTTTCTTAATGACAAGACATGACTGTGTTTGCCTGTGGATCCACTGTATATTAAACGTTTTATCATTCAAAGCTCAGGTTGAACAGGGCTCGTGTAACTTAGTTCTCTTGCTTCTATTTAAACCTGTGACTTTCTGAACTAGAGGTAAACTTCCTAACCACTGAGCTTTTAAGAAGCCTAGGTCAAGGTTAACATCTTATTTCAAAATACATTTTTGCAAGTAATGCTATCATGACACATTCAGACACTGAAGCAATCTGTTTCCACCACACCTTATGTTGAAATATTTGGTTTCAGTAATGATTTCGTAAATTGAACTTTTTATGTAGCACTCAGACTTGGCAAAGGTAGATGTTAACTGCTTTGTTTCTTTTTCCAGTTGTTTACTGTAGGAATATAGTGCTTTATATTCTGAAAGCCCATTTATATTGTCATAATTTTATTGAAAATTGTTTCCCAGAATGTAGTGATATATAAACTTAATTAATAGTTATTTTTTTTGCATAAGTCACTTGGCTTCAGCTTGGCTCTTAAAAGCTGTTTGTTTGCAGATAATGGTGAAATTTGAGCATCCTCAGATTTAATCTTAATAGCTTAAAAATATTACTGAAAGTTACAAAGACAGACTGTTCCTTTAAAATAGAATACATGTTGCAGGGGGCTGGGGGTGGTGGGGGGGGGGGGGAGGTGGTTGTTTTGCCAGATGGTAGTAAAGTCTGTTTGTGCCGTAACAAAAACGAAAAAGGTAAAAAAAAAAAAAAAACATTTATTCATGAATTTCCTACTGCAAAGAATATGGACGCTTATTCATTTGAAGGTCAAAAAGCACGCAAGGGGAACTTATAGGCATGGGCACTAGATGGGGTGAATGCACTTACTATACCCCCAGTTTTTTATGCATTACACTTATATCTCTACACATGTCAACATGTTTTTGTTAAACATGGCTAAAACTCTACCTGACGGCAGTTTATCGGTCGGTTATATTTTTAAACCTCGATTTCCGACACAGTTTTGAATCTTATAACTGGTTGAGACGTAAAGGCCGACATCTATGTAATATCAGTTTGTAAATCGGTTGGTCTTGGAGTCGAAATATTGAGACTACTCCAAACGTAAAACTGCTAGATCCATGAAACTTTCTAAGAATAGTTGTCAGCATGTAAACTTACGCACCTGTGTATTTCGATGCAAGTTTATTAGATTGAAAGAGTTATGCCCCCTGATTAAGCAAAATAAACATTTTTAGACTCCTATAATTATATTAAGGACATTGTATATAAGCACCTTTAATTTTACAGGTTTTTTTGTGACAATACAGCAGAATGTGGGGGCATCCATGTCCTATGGACATGCACATTTTTTGACATTCAGTCCTTAGTATTAACTTGCCCTATGCAGTAATCTCCCCTTCATTCCAGGAAGTAACTGCTACTTTGTGCGGCACTGCATCACTAAAATATTGGCTAATATGATTCTGGACCATACCATTCTGCTTTTTTCCAATTTCTTTTGAAGTTACTTACTGAATTATGACCTGATGAGCAAGTGTATTACAATTTAGTACATACTTGTGTTTGTATAGATAATGTTACCTGTGAAAAATGTGTCAGGGAATGGATTCTTTGGCTCAGTGGTAACAATAGAACATAGGTTTAGAAAACTTGATTGACTCAGCATAAGTACGAGCTGTGCTTACAGACGGTCTGCTTAAATGCACTAAATGGTCAGTTCTACCATTGTATACGTATTCTGTATGTGTGAAATTACATGTATCTGACACTTTCACGTCCACAGACTTGATGCTGTGCATCAATGTTTTTCTTGAACTGTCTGTAAAAGACAGTTTTAATTCAGAAATGTCTGACAACCTGTGACAAGCAAGCCAGTAAAAATTGAGAGAAACTGTACAGGTTAAAAGTAATAGGCGGAAGGCATTATTTATGACTAATAGACTGTTCTCAAAGAATTGCTTATTTTACAGTTTTCACAAGTCACTAATGGCAGTGAAAGCATTTTAGATTTCAGATCTATACCAAGTGATGGATAAAACAAAGGCGCAGTTGGTCCCTTAATTTACATTAGGTGTATTTCAGATAGAATTTTTTTTATCAGGTGTGCCTTCTTCTGCCTGACCAGTAAGTCAGTCTCAGTTAAGGCTGTTGTTAGTGTACAAAGGATGCAGACCCCTGTAAAAAGAGACTTTTTACTGTTATTTATTGTTGTCTTCATAAGAAATAATTTCAAGGAATCGGTGAATTGATTTAAAAAAAAAAAATTGTTTTGTACATTTTGCATGAAGAATGCCATCTTCTCTGAATTAGCTTCATATTTTTATAGATATATTGGTAAATTACTTTTAGAAAGCTTTCTTGTAAGAATTGATTGCATTGTCTTGAAACAAGTATCATTCTTAGTGGAAAATTATTTTGACTTTATTACATTGAATTTATTAAAATCATGCATGAAGCAGGTGAAAAGTGAGTGAAGAATTAGTTGGCTGAAGAGGGTGCAAAAAAGCCAAATTAACCAAGTTTTCCATAACATTTCTGGAGATCAGTGTAGGGAACACTAAGGGCAGGTGTAAATAGGTTTTAGTTTAACTCTCATATATTGCAATTTTATAGTTATATCAGATAAATAAGAGCCTTAACAAATGATCTCTCATAGATTTTCACAGATTAATGGGTCTAGAGAATATGTTATGTGGAAGAAGTTATCGTAAAGAAGCTTTAATTTGTATTGCACTGGAGGAAGTTGCCAGGACATTCAGCTTGCAGATTTGCTTATTTAGGGGAGAAATTGACAGTTGAAGACAAATTATGTAAAACTGTTATACCTAATTGAGTTCATAGAAGTTTAATAATGGTGTTAATTGACAAGTAATTTAAATGAAAATTCTGAAGACATGTCTAGTCAACAGACAGGTAATTCTATAAAATTGAAACCCAGACAGCTGGCTGTCTTCATATCCTTTCTCTGTGTATATGTATGCTTTTACTACTTAAACAGATTATAAAAACCTATGCAGTCATTTTGGGTACATTAAATGGGTAGATGGAATTGTGTCCTTTATTGTCTTTAGAAGTCCCAGTCAGATAAATGTTTTACTCTTTGAAAATTTATTAGATTTCAAACATCAGTATTTAGTTTTTTAGAATCGATTAGGATCTATTAGTATCAATCAATGTCCGTTGGACGTCCACAATAAGTCTGTTAACACTCTAGTGGTCACACTTTTGCCACAATTGTCATGAAACTTAGTCAGGATGTTTGTCCCAGTAATTACTCGTACAACTTTGAACATGGGTTATCTGGGGTGAAAAACTAGGTCACATGGCCCAAAAATAGAAAAACCTTGTTAACACTCTAGAGGCTACTTTTTCAGACCAAATATCCTGGACATTTGTCAGAAAGGTTGTTTCCATGATTTCTAGCTCAAGTTCAAATATGGGTCATCTGAGTTCAAAAACTAGGTCACAGATTCCAAATATGAAAATAACATGTTAACACTCTAGAGGTAACATTTTCAGTCAAAATAATCTGGAGATTTGTCAGAAAGGTTGTTTCTTTGATTTTAAGCTCAGATTCAAATATGAGTCATCTGGGTTCAAAAACTAGGTCACAGAGCCCAAATATGAAAATAACATGTTAACACTCTAGAGTTAACATTTTCAGTCCAAATATGCTGTACATTTGTCTGAAAGGTTGCTTTGATGATTTCTAGCCCAAATTTGAATATGGGTCATCTGGGGTCAAAAACTGGGTCACAGAGCCTAAATATGGAAAAACCTTGTTAACACTCTTAAGGTAACATTTTCAGTTCAGTTAACCTGGAAATTTGTTGTTTCTATAATTTCTAGGTCAAGTTTGAATTTGGGTCATCAGGGGTCAATTAACCAGGTCCATAACAATTTTGTTAAAAGCAGTCATACTCAGGTGAGCGATATAGGACCATCATGGCCCTCTTTGTTTTGTTTACTTCCAAGTTTTCCGCATAGAAAAGTGTGTATACAATATCTGATGACTCATAATACAGTGTGGTAAACTGATTTGTCATTTTTAATTTACTTGGATGATTTCATTTGTTTATGCACAGCACCAAATCATTGTCATTGCAAACTCTTGCTGACTACAGATTAAGAAAGGATTGGTATTTTCACATCCATCCAAAATACCAAAGCTGCTTTTATATAATGGGTGTTTCTATAACATCAAGATATAATTATTGACCAGATATAGGACATTTGAGTATTATTTATGTGCTGTATTATCTCAAAACTGAAAATCTGTTTAAATTTGTAGAATATCAATATTTTCTGTGAATAATTAGGCTTTAATTGAATGATAAAGCCTAGGCGGATTTGACAATTTAGGCAATAGATTGCTCACAAAATAGACAGATAGATAGAATAGAATAGAAAGAGAACTTTTAACTTACTTTTCATATTTTATCATTTTGGGTTAAGTTAATGTGTACCAGTTATCTTTTAAATATAGCCTTTACTTCCTTTATTTTTTTCAAAGTCTTTGGTGTGTTTAACCTTTAACCTTTTGCTAGCGAACGGAAAAACAGCCCTTGAGAAAGTTTAGATTTTAGCTCATTTTTGTTTTAACCTGAAAATTGCATTTGTACCTGAAAATGAAAAATTCATTTGATAATCTATGCATTAAAGTTAGGTATACATGTACTAAATACAATGTATATTTAACCTACCCAGGTAATATAAATGTAATTACATGTAGTTAATTCCCCTGTTTGAGTTAGCAATGTTTTTTATGTTTCAGGAGATGACATATCCAAGCATAATGACCAGGAATGTCTTGCGATGGCAGATGAGTTGTCTGCGGCAGGATCCTCCTACTCCAATCAGATGGCCTTATATGAAGTATATTTAGAGTTGTATTACTTTGTTCAGTTCTTGAGTTAAATTTTCTGAAGAAAGTAACAAAAGTATATTGCTGTCTTAAAAGGATGATAGGGGGTCACTTTACACTAAGAATTTTTTCTTCCAGCACAGTTTGTTTCATTGGTCATCTAAGAAAATTGGTACCCTTTGTGATTGCTTCCTGGGTCAAAAAAGAGCACAAAGCAAATAAAAACATGTCGCTTTGATTGGCACTACTTTAGTTTTGTGATAACAAGAATGATAGATGAGTAAGCTGGATTCACTCATCAACAGAGACTTGTGGCTTGCTTGATTTTTCTTTAGAAGATCCAGCCAAATACCATGGCTTGTTCTTATATTCGAAAACAGTTAAGGTTTTGTGAATAGACATTCTGCAATCTTTCCTTATATGCAGTTAATTTAGATTTGTATTAGGCTAATGAATTATGGTAATTTGATTTTAAAACTTCAGAGATGTCAAAAAATGTCTGTTAGTTTTATTGTTGTTTTGGCCAGGAATTGTTTGAGCTATAAGTTACATCCTTGCATTTAGTGAGTCTAGAACATCTTTAGTAGACTAACTTTTATAAAGTATATGGTACAGTCCACTTCTTGGTGAATGATAGTCACTGACAGAAGTTTCCTACTTTAGCATTTTGATGTTTGATACTTAAAGAAGTCTTAGATCCTCTTTCTAGGGGTTTTGAATTTCCCTGTTATTTTATTGCTGTGATAATGACACTGTCAGAGATAACCCCACCTGTTCTTGGAAATCTGCTTCAGAATGTTACAAAAACTCCTAGTGTTTCTTACCAATACATAGTTCAAACAAGTGTGCTTTTCCAAAGAAAATGGCAAGGTATTGTTTTTTTGTTTTTTTTTCTTAATGGCTGTGGTTGTGTGTGGGCATTTATGTGCAGAAAATCTATTTAAATCACAACCATTGGCAGTGTTCTTGTTAAACACACATTAGTTTTAGTAGATTCAAATATTTTATTAAGTTTATTTCAATTTCTGGAGAAATCATTGCATGCAGTTTCTAATTGGTTAGACAGGTGATGTTCTTACATATTATTGCTTGTTCAATAGCTTCTCATTTTACTTTCCCAGGAAGACATCCACCACCAAGGAAGGATTTCGGCACTTCTTAATCGACTGGCAAACTACCACGCAGGCATTGAACCAAACACTAGTGAGAAGAAGAAATCACATGCAAAGGTAATAACATCAATAAGGTACAAATTATCAGTTGTTTTGGAAAGATTTATGGGGAAAAGAACTTTATAATACCCAGCACCTGTCCTAAATGAGTTATTTATCCACCAGAAAAATCTTCAAGAAAAATCTTCAAGAAAAATCATTTCAAGTAGACAGTAGGTGTATAGATAGTATTACAGAATTGTTTTTCTTATCCAGTCAGACTGAGAAGTCTTCAGCAAATACATACAAATTCTTCAATGTGATAATGTGTTTATCACCTTTAATGTCAAATTTGAACCTATATCTGCTGCTGTTTAACTGTAACAGTACAGTACATTTATAGAGGATATTCAAGTTTTTTCTATAAATACAGGATTTATTTTCATTGAGTGGTATGAAAATAAATATTTCACGAGTGGCGATAGCACGAGTGGCGATAGCCACGGGTGAAATATGATAATTTTCAAACCACAAGATGAAAATAAATCCTGTATTTATAGAAAAAACTTGAATTTTCTGTTTATTATATACTTTCTCTCTTTTTTGACCTTACGATTCCAAAAAAATTCCCCTTTAATTTAGTGTATTGACTGAATTTAGAAGAAAGTAGTCTGGCAAGACACCAGTGAAAATACGGAAAATATGTTTCACTGCCGTGAAAAATAAATTTTTACAGTGAAAATACGGAAAATGAAGATATGCATTTTATTTCATCAATATTTCTCAATATTTCATTTATAAGTATATAATAAAATGAATTATTTTTTTTCTGCCATGTTTAAGTCAATACTGAAGTCAGTTCTTCTAGTCACTTATTACACATGAAGGGTGATTGCCCTTTAGATAAAGTTAATGATGAGAATTAAGCTGATTAATGAAATCACAGCAGTTTTCAGTTAACTCCCCTGTCTGTCAGACTGTATTGGCTTCTTATTTAACCCTCACACTCTCCCACCAAAACATAACACACAAAAAAATGTCATTTTCATTATAGCAATAAAGAAAATTGTGTTTGGAGATTTCAAAATTTATAATAAAATGTTAGACCTTGCAGTTAAATCTTAACCGAGTCATTTAAAGTGCAAACTACATGTAATGTCAGCAGATGCACTGCCTGTGGGAAGTCCTTTTTATCATTCGACAGACTATTACAGACAGACAGATAGATGTTTGTCCCTCTAAACATTTGCCAGGGTATTTAGAACTTAGGGTTTTGTATGTATTACTGAAGTTTCTGCAAACAGATATATGACACCTGTAACATGTCAGTAAGGAATTTATAAAATGGATTTTGGATATAATGCACCACTGAGAAAATGGTTACCATGTACTTAAAAAATTGAAGACTGCCGAAAGAAGGACTGTTCCTGCTCATGATTTATGAAGTTACATTGTATCTCTTGTATGAGACTACTCTGGTATAATTATACTTGATGTTCTATTGATCACTGGTTAATTGAAAGGAAAAAAAAAGTGATAGCTCTTGTTGCCCTTGTATGTTCTAAATAAAGTGGTATAAAGTCCATTACAAAACTGTTTGAACATGGCAGATTTCTAGATAACATATGTTTACAAGAGCTTTGCAATCTGTCACATTGATTGTGTTATTTATAATCAGTGATAGCTTCCTGTCTTTTCCTGTATGTGATTTATAACCGTTTTTCATTCTGTAACAAAAAAGATGGCTAGAATTTAGCCATATCGCTTCATTAGTATTTGTATTTAATAAATTGGTGGATGTGTTTTCACAGCTTAGAATTCAATATTTATGGCTTTCATCAGTAGCACATTTACATGTAATCTGTCTGCACTATATGCATATACCCTTGATCATTTTACAAGTATTTAGATATGGTATACCCCAAAGATGTTTTACCAAAAAAAAACAACACAGGAATGTTTGATAAGCGTACAGTATAAAGTCTTGATCATTTATTATGTCTCCACTGCAGACATTTTGATGTTGTGCTTTCTGTCCAGAGGTTTGGATGTCACAAATCGTGTCCACTCCATAACTTTGTCATTCCATGATGGATTTTGAAATTATAGGTAACTTGGCAGAAATGTTAACTGCCATGAGACTGTGTGTCATGTGCAAGAACCAGGTCTGTACCTCCAAGGTCAAGGTCAAAGTTAGAGGTGAAAGATAAAAAATGAGGTCTTTTTTCGTGTCATTCCTTGATGGATTTTTAAATTATTTGGCAGAAATGTTAACCACCATGAGACAATGATTGTTTCATGCACAAGAACCAGATCCACATCTCTAAGGTCAAGGTCACAGGTAAAAAAATGTTCACGTCAGATATTATTATTTTCAAGCAATGAATGTCTTGAAAACAGGGCCAAACTGACTTGCTCATAACTGAAACAGGTTTTATCCAGATCTGTTTTGTGTGTTGGTTATATTGATATTGCAACAAATCACAAGAAAACTAATAAACTTGTGATGGATGTTTTCACCTTATAGCACCAAGAGCATATCATCTATCAGTGTGGACAATTTCAAAATTACTAAATCTACTATGGTTTCTAGAAAGCAAAATATACATGATTGGAATGTGAAGGGAAAGACATTCTAGTGCTGTTGATAAAAAGCATCAGAAAAAAAATATGTTTGAATATTAAGACAGTCAAATTACATAACTCTGTAAAAATGGTATACATTTGCGGGAAACTTTTTTTTTTTGCCTGAGCACCACTGTTTATTCATCAATATCCAGTTATTGGATTAATTTCTCACAAACCCTCTTGAGTTCTAGCCAAGCAAATTAAGTAATGCAAGATTGAATATTGAATGCAAATTTAGGTCTTTTAGTTCACATCTAAAATGCTGTGTAAGTATTTTGAGAAAGCAGATGACATCTGTAACCACATAGGATTCACAGTTTGAAAGAAACATGTAATGTAACTCTAGGGTGAATGAAATTCACAATTTTTGACAGTTATTTAATCAGAAATTATGTACAGATAATTACTACCGGTACCTACCTGTTGTCAAGTGTAAAAAATGTATATGTATATAAGTTATTGAATGATTTGTGAATTAAACAAGTTTCATGCCTCTGTGATATACATATATTTCCAGTGACCTTGACTTTGTAAAAAATTGTAATAATGATCCTATCATAGAATAGAATGTCTGATATTTTCTGAAAGTAATTACCAGTATTACAACATCTTGACCTGTGGGAGAGTGGATAAATAAGGCTATATGTCTGTTGTTATAGTATGTCTTTCCATAAACCTTAACCCTTAACCTGCTGGAACCGAAAGTGATTAGCCTTTGCCACCAGTATTGAGCCAGGCCAGCCTGCACATCCGTGCAGTCTGACCAGGCTCTATACTGTTGGTAGCTCCATTTTTGTATTTTGATATTGAAATCCCTTAAACTTTGAATGGACTGTTCCAAATTCAAAGCTGGGCAAATCCATTACAAAATTTCAGCATGTTCAGGGTTAATCCAGCAATGGCTTTAAGTAACAATAATTATGTACACATGTATCAGTGCACTCAATGATCTTATTGGCAGCTTGATTCAAGATTTTGAATGTGAAGAAAGCAGAAGAAACATGTACATTATATTTAGGGAAGAAAATATATCCTGTGATTGAATGGAAGCAAAAAAATGTGATTTATTTGTCTGGGCATGTGATGGGGTTTTGAATCATTTATTGACAGGTTTGTCACTGATTTTAGCAGAAATGTGTAACTGAACAAAGGTATTTGGAACATATATTGCCAGAATGGCACCATGCAGTAATTTGGCCAAGAAATGATTTGATTAACCAGAGACATGATTGGTCTGTATTATGACAGATTGGTGGAGTGGTTTTCAGCAATGTCTGGATGGTTAAACTAAACTGTATAAGGGTCAGATCGAGCCAAGAAAAAGAAAGCAAAAGTTGCATTTATGTATAGATAGAATCAGTTTTATTTAGTTGATAGGGCATTTCATTTTTGTTCATTTTTTAGCTCACCTGTGCACGTAGTGCACAAGGTGAGGTATTGTGATCAGTCAATGTCCGTCGTCTGTGCGTGCGTGCGTAAACTTTTGTTTTAAAGAACATCTCCTCCAAAACCACTGGGCCATTTTCAACAAAACTTCACAGAAATGTTCCTTGCATGAAGTTCTACCAAAATTGTTCAAAGAATTTGATTCCATGCAGAACTCTGGTTGCCATGGCAACCAAAGGAAAATCTTTAAAAATCTTCTTGTCTAAAACCATAAGGCCTAGAGCTTTGATATTTGGTATGTAGCATCACCTAGTGGTCCTCTACCAAGATTGTTCAAATTATGGCCCTTGGGTCAAAAACGGCCCCGCCCCAGGGGTTGCCCATTTTACATAGAGTTATATAGGGAAAATCTTAAAAAATCTTCTTGTCAGAATCTGTTGGGCCTAGAGATTTGATATTTTGCATGTATCATTGGGTAGAGGTCCTCTACAAAGATTGTTCAAATTATGCTCCTGGGTTCAAAATTCGCCCCGCCCCAGGGGTTTGTTGTTTTGTCTATATGTTTATAGTAAAATCTTAAAAAATCTTTTTCTCTAGAAAAATAAGGCTTAGAGCTTAACTTTTTGGCATGTAGCATTACCTTGTGGACCTCTACCAAGGTTGTTCAAATCATGACCCCTGGGGTCAAATTGGCCTCACCCTGGGGCTTACCAGTTTTACACAGAAATATATAGTAGAATCTTCAAAAATCTTCTTCTCTAGAACCATAAGGCATAGAGCTTAGATTTTTTGCATGTAACATTACTTTGTGGACCTCTACCAAAGTTGGTCAAATTATGGCCCTGGGGTCAAAATTAGCCCCACCCCAGAGGTCAGGGGTTTTCCTTATATGTACATAGCAAAAACTTCAAAAATCTTCTTGTCTGAAACCGCAAAAGTTAGGGCTAAGATATTTTGCATGATACATTGTCTAGTTCTCCAAAACAAATAGGTCTAGACCTTAGATATTTGGTGTTGAGTATTGTGTAAAGAACCTTTACCAATATTGTTTAAATGTTTGCCCTGGGGTAAAAATTTGTCCCGCCCCGGGGCCCTTTATATGTAAAAAAGGAAATCTTTAAAAATCTTTTTGTCTGAAACCACAAGGCCTAGAATTTTAAAATTTGGCATGAAGCAAGCTTTATCAAGCTTTTTCAAATTATTAGATTACATTTAAGGTCATGGAGGCTAAAAATAGATTTATCTACTGTACCTCATAGAGCCTTCATTTATAGACCAATATCTTTGATATTCAATATATAGGTTCCTTGCATGCACCTCTACCCATGGGTAGGGTTTGAGGTCACTGGGTCAAGGTCAAGGTCACCATAGCTTATAATAGATATTTCTACTTTCTGTCATAGAGCCTTTATTTATTGACTGATATTTTACATATTTGGTTTGTAGGCACTTATATATTTTCAATTAAAAAATGAAATACTGCTTAACAGCAAACCTACAGCCAAAGTAATCAGGTGAGCGATCCAGGGCCATCATGGCCCTCTTGTTTACTAAAATTTGATCAGTAAAGACTGCTTAGATAGTTCTAGAAGTGATACAACAATTGATAATAATTATAAAGAAGTTTCAACTTGAATTTTTTTTTATCAAGTTCAGATATTCAATTTCTTACCAGTATTTGATGATTCTTCTGGTTTATGGATTTACTTGAGTCCATCTTCTTCATTTGGTCACATGCCACTCAGCCTTGGACTGGCCAGTACATAAACTTGTATACAGACCTCAGGACCATGCTTTAAATTTACCAAACAAGTTCGATACTGTGATAAATGCTGGCTGTTTCTTTTTTTCAGGCTCGTCTTGGTACATTACTTGGAGTATACCTGCCATGCATACAGAACATATTTGGTGTTTTACTGTTTATTCGTATGACGTGGATTGTGGGGATGGCTGGGGCTGTAGAAGGTTTCCTGATTGTGCTGGTCTGTTGCAGCTGTGTAAGTTTGGTTAAAGTTTGAACCCCAAATTGTACATAATAGTATTTATTATGTTACATAAAATGTTCAGTGCAATTTCAAGGCTTTTTGCTTATTTTAGGGCCATAATAATGTGTCATTTAAATACCATCATCGTCTGAATATAGACTGCAATTTTGTATTACGCACACCCTAAAAGTATCTAGAATCTGAAAAATGAAATCCCTAATAATTTGTATAAATTGAGGACATTCTTGCCTATTTGCCTCAGTTGCAGTAAACATTCTTGATCAGCAAAATAAAGGACAATTGACAAACTTGGTAGTTCTAGGATTATAACAAAATAAATTTCTTACAGAAGATATTGTAATACCTTAAAGTGGCATTGTCCTTAAAATGTTGAGATGTATTGATTTAAGAAAGGGTTATGCTGGAAGATATTCATGCTATGGAATAGAAAAAAAAGATATTTTTTTTTTACAAACTTGACATCTTGAGGCCCATTTTCTAGGGGAAAAAAAAGATAAGTATTGATTAAAGACAATGTTTGCCAAGATACAGCTTAGAAAGTTAAAGTTTAAGGTTGAGAAAAAAATGTTCAAACCATAACTTCAAAATAAAGTTTAAATTTCAGGTAAATTTATGGCTTATATTCAGACAATGACAGTAGTAACATGTTCCTACAAAGGCATGTGGGCATTGTGAAAAAAGTACATTTACATGTTTAAGTTTCCCGACATATTATCTCTGAAACTCATTGTCTCAGCCCTAGCCCTACAGAAATACAGTGAATCAGACTATGGTAATAGACTATGGTAAAAGTTATCATTTATTTCTGTAGTAACCCCTACTTCTGTCAGTACTTACTGTGGTTTTCAAAGTTAAACAGAAACAAGGAACTTTATTGTAAGAGCAGTGTTACTGTGTGTGTGATATCTGGCATGACATGTCTAATGGGATGTTTTTTGACTAATTAGATGACTGATTCTAATAAAAAAAAAATGGCTTAGTAAATCAAAAACCCAGAAATCTAATGAAAGATCCTTTTAGACCCATGTGAGCCTAATATTGACTACTTATTTAACTGGTCTCTAAGTTTAAATTTTGGAAAAGTAATAAACTGTGCTCATGAATTTGAAAGCTGTAACAGTGTCATGAATTGCTTTTGAGAAAAACTGTATTATAGGTATTAAAAAAGTTCAAGTAAGCAGCTGATCTGTTGTGATATATGTTATTAACTAGCTGTTACATAATCTTGCAGACATTGTTGACAGCCATATCAATGAGTGCTATTGCCACAAATGGTGTGGTGCCAGCAGGAGGCTCATACTTTATGATCTCACGAGCCCTGGGACCTGAGTTTGGTGGCGCTGTTGGGATTCTGTTCTATCTAGGGACCACTGTAGCATCTTCCATGTATATAATAGGAGCAATCGAAATTCTTGTGGTAGGTCCATTTGCATTCACTGTGTTATGTATGTGAAATTTCAAGTTTCTTTTAAGTGAAAGTGGAAACTAACAAAGTTACTGGATATTTCAACAAAACCACCCATGGCTTTAAGGTAGATTTGATTGGACAAAACAGATCTTAGAGCTATGCTGTATATAGGTGTTTCTCTTATGCTGTAACACATGCAACGCATATGAACATACACGTGTAAAGCATATCATTAAGTCTGTTGGTACTAGACATTTTTATAGAAAATGGAATTGAGGTATCATTATGTCATTTTTGCAACTACAGTTTCAATAGCTACTGAGATATTTTCTTTCAACATAAAGGTCATTTATTTCATATGTCTTGCACAACTTCCTACAGGTCTTTCACACTTTGCCAAGATCTCAGAGAGATGCCTTCCATTTTATACACTGATGTGATTTGAATCTTTTGTAAAATCTTCAGGGATATACAGATGTCATGTAAGATAACTCCTGAACAAATTCAATACAATTACAGCTGTTATTCAGTTTAACATCTATGACTGATGAGTAAAAGCTTTTTTGTTGGAGAATAATAATGTCTTACTTCAAACACAGCCTATCAGGAATTTTAATCATTATACTAGTACTAAACTCTGTTTTGCTTCCCTTCTATTGTATTTATGTCTACTTTTCTAACTTAAAGAGAAGGTAAAACAGAAAACTAGTTTGCTTAAAGTGCTTTACAGAAGTTACTGAAATAGTAATTGGTAATAAAGCTAATGATAAACTTTGTCATACAATATTAGAGTACATTTTACTGTAGAGAATATTGCTTAATGAACTTGTTTTATTAGAGAGGTACTGTTGAGAAGATTTCTTAAAAATATGTTTTATTACAGATATACTGTGGGGAAGATTTCTTATGAACTTGTTTTATTACAGAGGTACTGTGGAGATGATTTCATATGAACTTGTTTTAATACAGAGGTACTGTGGAGATTATTTCACATGAACTTGTTTTATTACAGAGGTACTGTGGAGATGATTTCATAATTATTATGAACTTGTTTTATTACAGAGGTACTGTGGAGATGATTTCATAATTATTATGAACTTGTTTTATTAACTTATTTTATTACAGAGATACTGTGGAGAAGATGTCTTATGAACTTGTTTTATTACAGAGGTACTGTGGAGATGATTTCATAATTATTATGAACTTGTTTTATTAACTTATTAAGATATACTGTGGAGAAGATGTCTTATGAACTTGTTTTATTACAGAGGTACTGTGGAGATGATTTCATATGAACTTGTTTTATTACAGAGGTACTGTGGAGATGACTTCATATGAACTTGTTTTATTAACTTATTTTAATACAAAAATATTGTGGAGAAGATGTCTTATGAACTTGTTTTATTACAGAGGTACTGTGGAGATGATTTCATATGAACTTGTTTTATTACAGAGGTACTGTGGAGATGACTTCATATGAACTTGTTTTATTAACTTATTTTATTACAAAAATACTGTGGAGAAGATGTCTTATGAACTTGTTTTATTACAGAGGTACTGTGGAGATGATTTCATAATTATTATGAACTTGTTTTATTACAGAGGTACTGTGGAGATGATTTCATATGAACTTGTTTTATTACAGAGGTACTGTGGAGATGATTTCATATGAACTTGTTTTATTAACTTATTTGATTACAGAGATTCTGTGGAGAAGATGTCTTATGAACTTGTTTTATTACAGAGGTACTGTGGAGATGATTTCATAATTATTATGAACTTGTTTTATTACAGAGGTACTGTGGAGATGATTTCTTATGAACTTGTTTTATAAACTTGTTTGATTTCAGAGGTACTGTGGAGAAGATTTCTTCTGAACTTGTTTTAATAACTTGTTTTATTACAGAGGTACTGTAGAGATTATTTCTTATGAACTTGTTTTATTACAGAGGTACTTTTGAGAAGGTCTTTTATGAAGTTTTTATTGAACAGGCAATATATAAGGCATATACACTTTTACAGGTAAAACCTAATCATGTCATTCAATACAACTGTGTGTCATCAGTATAGGATGCTGTAGGCATGAATTTGGTTCTGAACAGATCAGTAACACCAGAGTTATGGCCTTTTGATTAATTTTCTACACAAAAGACTTGTGTATGTGAAAATCTAAGAATTGTTTTTGCTTTTCATAAAGCATTAGAACTTTCCAAGCATGTTCCTTGCATGAACTTCTGCCAGATTTATCCAGGCAATTTCATTCTGTCCATAATTGTGGTTGCAATGGTAACTTAACTGTAAAAATTATAAAATCTTTTAAAAAACCTTCTTAATATCAAAAACTGTAAAGCCTACTGCAATGATATTTAGGATGTGGCATCTCACTGTGGTCATGCACAGAGAATAATAAAAATTATGCTCTTGGGACAAGGTAAGATCACACCTTTAGGGTCTAAAGATATGTGTAGTTTATAGGAAAACAGGAAAAATACTTCCTCCCCAAATCAATGCCCAGTACTTAGATATTTTGCATGTGACTTGATCTATGGTCATTTCGAAAGATTATTATCCCCAGAAGGAGAATCTAGGAGTTGTCCTCTTCTGTCTGTCTGTCCACAATTGCGTCTGCTCAGATTAGTGAGAAGATTTGAAAATAACTTGACACAAATGTTAACCATCATGAGACAATGTGCAGAGTGCAACAGCAAGGTCCTCAGCCCCAAGGTCAAGGCCACATTAAGAGGGCCATAACTTCCGCATGTTTTTCTGTGTCCACCGGATATCTTTTAAACTTTCGGGAGATTTTAAAAAACATTGCACAGATGTGTACCATCATGAGATGATGTGCACAGCACAACAACCAGATTCCTACTTCAAGGTCAAGGTCACACTAATAGAGCCATAACTTTCTTGAGCATGAAATAATTTTTAAATAACCTGACACTAATGTTCACCATCATGAGATTATCTGCAGAGCACAACACCCACAACATCAAGGTCACACTTAGAGGTTAAAGGTCAAAAAAGGGTCCATTTCACTTGTCCAGTCCATCACTTCCTCCAGCATGACAGGATTTTGAAATAGCTTTGCCCAAATGTTCACCATCAAAGACGATCTGCAGAGTACAAATAACCTCTTCAAATTGGATATATCTGTTATTCAAATATTCATTCCTTGAATAAGTGACTTCAAATTGGTGATATCAGCTATTCAAATATTCATTCCTTGAATAAGTGATATAACCTATTTGAATGGATGTTATCTTATATCTAAACACGTGATGCCACCTATTCAGATGGGTGATATTACATAATTCAGTTAAATAGTGGCGCCCTATTTATTATATGCAACTTTTCAACTACCTGGATGGTTTCATAATAACTGAGTGCTAATTGTCCATCACCTCACAATGACACACTTAATAATAAAAGTCGGCAGTGCTGTCTTAGCTACCCTCTATGGCTTATATACATTTACAACAGCTTTACAACCAACCCTTATCATATGGATGAATTGGCAGCAGGGTTTGAGCTGTTCTTAAGACTGCTTTCTTGTCTAATTATGCCCCAGCATGCCAGGAGTTCTCAAGTCTATTTAAAGAGTTATATAAGAAAAACAGTAAAAATTATTTGTTCAACCCAGAAGGCCTAGATAATGCTTAGAGACTAAGTACGTGATATGGTGTAGTGGTAATCTGCTGTAGGTGGAGGGATTAAGATATCTGATATAAAATATTTCATTCTCATAAACAATACAGCTTGGACCATGCATTTATGCTTTTAAAAGAGTTTATTTTTAAACTCACATGTCCCAGTAGTAACAAACTTTTTATGGCAGGGTTATAAATTACACAAATTTGCTTGTTTTATTACTGAGGTACTGCAGAAATAATTTCTTAATTCAGTTGTTTATTAAAGTAATACTGTGTAGAAAATTAAAAATTTCCTAAATGAACTTGCTTTATTGCAATGGCTTATGTGGAAAATATTTCTTAATCTTGTTTTAAGTGCAGTAGCACTGGGAAGAAAATTGCTAAATGAACTTGTTCTGCTCAACTAACAAAAAAAAAAAAACGTCAAAAAGATTTTAGGTAATCTTTGGTGAAACAAAAGTGTAGGAGTTGTACAAAAAGCTTCCAAGTCCCAGATAAAGATTGTTTCTAGGTAACCATTACTGGTAGGTATAATAATCTCTGGATAACCAGATGTGAAATACATGTATACTTTTTCAGAAATTTCATATTAGCTTAACATTATTCTGTGCAAAACAGAGATTTATGGATATTTATATGGATGAGTACATAAATGAGTTATATTTGATGAGCCTATTGGATATTCATGTTGATGAAAAATCATATTTTTTAACTAATTTTTATACCTTATGACAGCAAGTGGTCAAGAAAGTGAACAGTGGTGTTTTCACACAAACCCCATTTCCAAGTTTGTGAAATAGATAAATGAATACAGTTATCCAAAATGTTACCCTGCTTATTTCACTTTGCAATAGATGACAGAAATCTCTCGCATTCTGTTTCTAAATAGTTTGAGCAGGGACTTTAAAGATGTTTTGATTTTCATTCATATGTATATTTAGGGTCCTAAGTTATGTTCCTGATACCGTACATGAACTACAGTCAAGAACTGAATAATTCATGATTGAAGTGTGCATGGACTGTTTTTCAAAGGTTTAAATAAGGCACCAGTGAATATACAAAAAAGATGATACAAGCCATGTCTGGTACTGCATCATTAACTGTAAGTTTTATAGTCAATAAATACAGCTAGATATCTTTCTCCTCTTTAAAATTTTAGCTTAAGTTAAATTGAGAAAGGAAATCTGAAATCCAGTCAAAACTTGCCCAAATCTCCAGGGATGGTTGTTGTTATTGGCATAGAAATCTTCAGTAGGGAGAAAATGCTAACCCAAATGTAATATCTTCTATATTCAGATGTAATAGTTGGGACTGGAATGTTATATGACATACAATATTAATGACAGTAGAAATGTCAGGGGTTTTATGTAAATCACAAGTAAGAACTTCAGTGATACGTCAAGGTTTTCTTGGGGTAGGTGCAGTGTTGACTTTTAATAGTTAATGCTTATGTGAACATCACAATTTTTTTCATCAACAGCCAAACCATGGAACATGCCATTTTGTTGCAGTCACATGACCCTTCAGTGTGTGGCTGTCTTCTAAAATAATAATGACTACATAAAGTATTACTGTCAGATAATGCCTGCATGATAACTGCATTCATTTATACTGAATGCACTTATATTCATTTTTTAAATGCAAAAAATTCTCTGGATGTTAGAATACATTTAGGTAGTATGATTATTTGCTTTTGTTTGTTGTTTTATTTTACTTAATTCCTGTAATCATTATACTTGGGAGAATCTGAAATTTGACATGACATTTCTTTTTTGTAACTCAAGTCAATTAATATTGCCTAAATACCTTAAAATTTAACAATTTCATACTGAAAAAATGGTAGATCTTTACTAAATATTATAAAATATTAGTTAATCATAGTAAATAGTTAGTAATAATTAGTTGAATGATAATTAATATTATTATAAATATAATAAAAGTTTTAAGTACTTACTGAAGGAAGAGATTCAGATTACAAAAGTATAGTTAACATCGAAGAAACTAACTTGAAAGCCTCAGGTGTATGACTGATGCCACCTCTCATGAAATCAAAAACTTTGAAGACACTTTCAAATAAGATATCAAATAAGCCACTGAAATAAATGTCTTCAGTGTTGTTGGGGGTTTTTTTTGTGTACTTTTTACTCGTTTTTTTTTTTTTTACAAAGCAGTACTGGCTTCCTTTATTGGACAGGTAACAGTATCTTTTCACGATTATTTTGATATTGTGACAAGTATGAAAATGAAATGTTCACGGAACAATTTTCAGTGCATTCCCTAACAAATCTCGTCTAAACTACATACTTCACTTCATCATTTGTCAATGAAAATGGGTTCAAAACATCTGTAGTAATCCCGCAGTAATAAAATGACATAAAATCAATTATCCAGACATTTGCTTGTTAGTTTTTTACTTTTAGGTTGGATTTTTTTTTTAAGTCATAAAATATAACAACTTGCCTTTGTTTAAGATGAAAATTTTCAGTTGTTTTCCAGTTTTCTATTTACCGTATGTTTGTAAATCAGCATTTGCAGTAACAAAGTCATGATTTAATGGAGAAAGCCTGCTTTCTACAGTTTCCTTATGTTTTCTATGATATGCCAGTTTCTTCAGACATGAAACTGACCTGTTACAAATCAAGGAGGTTAAAGATGATTGGTTCTAGATCATCAAAGGACAATTGCTGTGGCCTATCCAAATACCGTTATGTCACAGGCACTGTGATAATTGTTGTCATAATATATGCTGTTTTGGCAGCTTTTTAACCCTTAACCTGCTGGAACCGAAAGTGATTAGCCTTTGCCACCAGTATAGAGCCAGGCCAATCTGCACGTCCGTGGTTAACATTTCTGCCAAGTATTTTTAGTATTACTCAGTCGGTTCAAGAGATACAGAGTGAACACAAAATATCACATATTAAATCATTCTGACTAAGTGTGACCTTGACCTTGATCCCAGCAAGTTGGAACCTGTACATCATCTCATAAGTCATAATGGTTAGCATTTCTGCAAAGTACTTTAAGTAGTTTCAATTCCTTTCAATTGGTTCAAGAGATACAGAGCAGACAAGAAATATCAAACATTAGTTATGAATGTCAGTATGTGACCTTGACCCAAATAAGCTGAAACCTGCAATTTGCTCATTGCACATTAAGGTTAAAATTTCTGCCAAGTGGCTTCAAATTCTTTAAATCAGTTCAAGAGATTCAGACCAGGCATGAAATTTGACACATCAAATCATAGTGACTAAGCATGACCTTGATCCAAGGAAGTCGAAACCTGTGCTCTGCACATCATCTCGGCATGGTTAGTAGTTTCAATCTCCTTCAGTCGGTTCAACAGATACAGAGCGGACACAAAATTCGACACATTTAATCATAATGACAAAGTGTGACCTTGACCTTAATCTGAGAAAGCTGGAACTTGTGCTCTGCACATCATCTTCTTATGGTTAACATTTCTGCCAAGTAGTTTCAATTTGATTAAATCCATTCAAAAGATACAGAGCAGACACAAAATTGCTAATGGACAGATGGATGGACGACCAGGGAATAACAATACATCACTTCGGGCATATGAAAAGTTAAAAGTCAATATCTACACTTAATGTGAACTGTCAGTTCTCCTGGTACACTTGATCTCAGAATGATTTTAATAGCATAGTTTTTTCAACCAACATGAAAAGTATTAACATATTAATGAAAAAGAAATACAATACCTAAAGATAATACGTTTTTAGGTATAAAAGTGGCAGGACTTTTCTAAGTCACACACTCGTTTTATTATTTATTTTAACTTAACCACAAAATTATTCTGGATGAAGCCTGAAAATAAAGAAATGAAATATCACTAGTTACATGCTGTTTAGGGATGACACAAATATAGACAATTTTTAGTTCGAAGTTTCTGACCCTATATAAACCCTCAACACTTTGTCCTGTTTATCATTCTGCCAGTATCATGGAAAGGATATATTGAGGCCACTAAATGAGAGTCTTGTTTAATCTTGATGTGTATTTCTGTAATAATGATGCTGGCCATCTGCCAGGTTAAAGACCAAGTTTTGACTTTAAAAAAAAAATAAAAATAAAACATTTGCATGTTGACGATATTCATTTCATTTTAGGAGGATATCCTCTAATCTTAAAATATTCCATTTTATTGGAATATGATAGAGTTTCATGATAAATACATCATTTATGAACATTTCAACAAACAAAAATAAGGTAAAACCATGACTTACTGGTATTTTCAGTTTCACTTTGAATTGCTGCCATTTATCATGTGGTAAAATCATGAATTTTTTCTACATGCATCACTTGAAATATTTTTTGAGTGTTCTAATGCTAAATTTGGTATTAATTTTGTTGACATCTCTAATATTAATGTTAATTGTGTTTTCCAGTGCAATTTAAATGGATTAGAACGTGACTAATACTGGCATTCTACAACGGGATTTTATTGCATGTAAGATTTGATTCTGTCTTGTATATTGGATTCTTTTGACTATTTAATGTTTTCCATCTTCAGCAAAGTACCAGAATCAAAGGTTGCATTTCTTGTGTGCAGGAAGAACATTTGCAATTTATTCATTCACAGTAATCACATTCTGGGAATTATAGTTGCGGAAAACCAGATCAATGAAATTTGCAAGGAGGTTTTTATGTTGTAGTTTGTTTTACATGTTGGAAATGCCTTAATCAAATAAATGAGCCAATTTGTGGCAGTTTCTTTGAAGGCCAAGGATCAGTTTTGTTTCCCATGTTTCACAGCATGCCTAAAGTATGGATCAATTTTAACTTAACATACCTGTTCAGAAATACATTTTTTTTTCATGAAAAATACTTTCTTACAGTATTTTATACTTTGCTAGCAAAGAATTCTTTCTTTATTTTATGCCTACCAATGAAATATAGGGAAATATCAGTGAGATAAAAGTGATAATCCACTGTTTTGAATCAGTGAAATTACCATTTTGATAATCCACTGTTTGTGCCGGAACTAATTTCACCACCACGTAAATACAAGAGAATCTGCTGTATTTCAGACAGTGACAGCGAGTGAAATTTATTTACCTTGTTAAATCCAGTTATAATATTGAATTCCTGAGCCTAGCTAGTTGTGAACAATGATGAAATTCGCCATAAATTATTTAAAATGTCTGATTTGTTTACATAACTCACATGGACAATATCCAATATGGCCGACTTTCAATTCAATTGATTGAATATTACTCAGTATTAATCCGCTTTTATAATTAAAGTATGTATGGCTAAAATTCAATAAATATTGATAAACTGTGTAGAGAAAAATAAATGTTATTTGATGAAAGTGTATTCAGTTTATTTCAGCAGAAGTAAAGTTATCATATGTATTGGAGATTGTCTGCACTTTTTTTGTGTGCGGAGTAATGGTTTGACCAAAGTACGCATTAACTGATTTGGGGCTCACCATGGGGAATTTTTTGAAGGCCCTGAGTAAAAATGTCATAAAATACCCATTTTTGACGTGTTGGCATAAAATAAAAAGAAAATTTGTTTGTTTTTTAGTGGAAGATGGGAATTTATTTCATCTTGTGAACACCATATGTTTATATTTTCACTCGTGGCTACGCCACTCGTGAAAATATCACATATGGTGTTCACTCGATGAAATAAATTCTCATCTTCCACAAAAACAAACAAATATCCTCTATTTCATGGTTAGTAACTGCTGCAATTTCTTGCTGTATTTTGTCTGTTACTTGTCTGTCTGTGCAGAAATTGTTTGGACTTCTCTTAATAGATAGTTGGAATGTTACAGAAATTGATGCTGGTGTTCTATTCACTGTTGTCCTGAGTTTTTTGAAGCATTCGTTTTTATAAGGAATGCCAAAAGCTTTGACAATTTTCTATGAAATATATACTGTTTTAGTATATTGTTCAAGAACTGTGGATCAAGGTACAGCAACATGTCTAGCATATCTGGTTAATTCCATTTATATCTTTATAAGGATATATGGACATCCTCATTTAAACCTTTGGTTATATTTTACACAAGAGATATATAACTTCTACCTAAATATTAAGATGTTGATTCATCTATGGCATGGAAACCATCTGTAGCTGTTGATTCATCTATGTCATGGAAACCATCTGCAGATGTTGATTCATCTATGGCATGAAAAACCATCTGCAGCTGTTGATTTATATCTGCAGCTGTTAATTCATCTATGGCATTGAAACCATCTGCAGCTGTTGATTCGTCTATGGCATGGAAACCATCTGCAGATGTTGTTTTTTATCTGCAGATGTTGATTCATCTATCATAAGGAAAGTCCATTTTCAGAATATCAAATGACAATATTTTGTGATGAGAAGCAATCATAGATTTTAAGGTTTGAATTTTCAGTAACAGAATTAATCTTTGCCTCATTTTGAAAAGCTGCAACTGAATGAAATGCTCTGCTTGGGACAAATTTTTATCATTTTCTTTTGACTGTATTTGAATCATATCTGTTATTTGATTGTCACTAATTCAGCAATATAATTTTGTCTCTGCAAGAGCTTGATATGTTTTTTCTTGCATTGTTGATTTTGTAAAGAATAAATGACTGGCACAAGTGACAGCCCTTTCTTCCTATCTGATGAATGAAGACAAATTTCCTGTTCTGCAGAGCTGTAGCAAAAATATGAAGTGTTTCCAGCGGACATAACCAATTCCCATGAGGATGAAAAGCTCTTAGATTAAAACGCTCTCTCCAACAGACATTCGATTAAAGAAAAACAAATGCCAGAAACTGGTACTTTACATGGTTAGACGGAAATGAATATTGTCTTTTGGTACTGTTTTAAGCACACATTAGCTGTAGGCACAGTCCATCTGTCTTTCATTGTCTCATAGTTAGCGATATCTACTGCTTGCTCAAGGTGAGCTTTAGTTATAAGCAGGTGTACAGTGTCAAACGTCTGTCATCAACATTCAGTCCTTCACAGTAACCTAACAGTTAACAGTATGAACTAACTAGAATACTTTAAAACATTTATGATAAAACCAAAAATGGTATCATTAAACTTACTTTCATTGAAATGTTTCCTCTTCCAAACTGATTTAACACAGGTCTGCATTAATACCCACAGGTCTTAGAAAAGTGGGACCTTTACAAGAATTGAAAGAAAGAACTAATGTTTTTTTTTTTTAGCTCACCTGTCACGTAGTGACAGAGTGAGCTTTTCTGATCACCTTTTGTCCGTCGTCCGTCGTCCGTCCGTCCGTCCGCGCCAACATTTCTGCTTTTAGTGCTTAAAGATTTGTCCAGGAAATCATTAGGGGCTATTTTAGTTTAAGGGCTACTAGCACCTAAAATTTATGTAAGTACTCAAAATTTGAAGATTATGGGCTATTTTTCACATTAAATGAAAGTTATATATAGCCCCTAATGTTTCAGACAGATTCTGTCCACATTGTCCAACGGTAGCTTTTCAGTTACCTCCCTTATTCCAGACTTACTTTTGATTCGGATTTTTTCGGTTGATATCGTTTTCGCACATGCGCAGTTTTGAGACCAGGAAAGATGGCAAGAAAACGAAAAAGGTAGGAATATAATTGTTTTACTAAACTTAGTAGAAAATCCATGCATTTTTTGTTGACCTACATGATGAAAGAGGATGATTATCATCGAATCTGCAGGTAATACTCGGAAAGAGGGCATGGTAGAATAAGATTAAATGTGATCGATTCATTTTGATTATTTTGTCATATGTTTTCGCGCGGAACATTGCGATGGCGCAAATTGCATTGGCTGGATCGTGTATATGTACGAGGATGATATTGCAGCAGAAACTCCGCACTACGGATTAATTATGACATTACTGCCGAAATGGGTCATTTGTAGGAAAAAAAACGTATTTTTTCGACTCCTTTCTGTTACTAAATAGGAACATTGAATGTTATTGTTTTGAAATCTATTAATAGTAACAAGTAACTGATAAGAGATACAGGTAACTTTTTGATGGTTGGCAAAAACATGGTGGTTGATAAAAAATGCAAAACATAGTAATTTTGTAATTACAGTTACAAAGTCATTTTTCATCAAATAATTCAATATTTTATATCATTTAAAAGGTCTGTAAACTCATATTTTAAATATTAAAAAAATAATTGTCAAAACTGTTTACTTTTTTGTTTGTAAATGGTTAAACTTAGTGAATCTGAGCTGCTAGAAAAATGCTGAAATGAAAGGTATAAATTAGTTTATTTTTTTTTTATTTAAAAGAAAAAATTCAAAATCTGCTTATAATTTCAAAATATGAATTTAAAGAGCTTTCAAATGATATAAGAATCTTAAAAATCGGCTGACAAAGAAAAAAGTTATCTAAAATCAAAAATTCTGCTGCTATCAAATGTATATAAATATTGGTTTCTTTTGCCAACCAGTAGTTCAGCTATATTTTGGTAACAGGTGCTTGTGATGTCATCAGTCAGTGTGCATTCTCACTCGAGTGTAATAAACAGGATAAACACTGATTCTAAGCAATATAGTTTAACCGAGGATTTGTGTCTGAAGATTGAAGCAATTCTTATAAGTTAGTTTTGATGTCCAACAAATATTTGAAATCTGCAGCCGAAAATTGTCGATTTCTTTTCGTTAGTCACATATTTTCTTCACTCAGTATTTTCTTAAATACTTAATAATTAAATTCTTAAATTCTCCAAGAAATCGGTGTTTAGAATACACTTAAACTGTGCTTCACTCAAACAAGTGGTCAGTGTTTTGATCATGACTAGTGATACAACATTGATCTGATACTTTTAGACACTAAAAATTTCAGTAACTGAAGCATAAAATTTAATGATGTATTTCTTTTCAGAACATCAGGTAGCCATCCTGACACCATGAAGAAGAAGAGGAAGAATCTAGATGAGAATTTTGATATACCTGAGTAAGTAATCATATGACCAAGATACAAAGGTTAAGCACTTTCTTATCCTGAACATAAATTCCTGCAAAGAGAGTGATAGTCATTTTTGTGGCACTGACTACAAAACTGTTTGTTATGAAAAAGTCAAAATTTTTAACACTTATTCAAATTACAATATGTACAGCATGCAAAATTATGCTCTATGCATACCAAGTATTTCTACAACAATCATAATAGTCATACAATTCATGTATATGTAACTTGACATGACCTAAGGTCATGTGCAGGTTTTTGAATGCTTTTTTGTCCTGTGTCTGTTGTCCAAAATTGTATTAAACAACATTTTTGAATATGTTTGTGGGCAAAGGTTTAAAAAAATTGTTTGTTTCCAGTGACATGGCCAAAAAAAGTAGGGTAGGGTAGGTAGGGGCTTTTTTTACCAGTCCCTAGATGCTGCCTTAGCTTCCAAAAAGTACATGCAATTCAATACACATATCTTTTTTCAATACAACACTATTTAAATATCAAAAATTTACTCTCAAATTGGCACGTTTCAATAATTTCATACATGTACCTTCTATTTTGAAACTCAGTTTTTTCAATGCTAGTCTTGCATTACACAGCAAACGTGAGAGATTTCAGACTGTCACAAACAGTCACAAACTGTTTGTGCTTGACGTAAAAAATATCACTCAAATTTTGTATGAGGTATGTTTCTCATCGACTTTATTTCCTTCATGTGAGGGCATTCGCGAAAAGTGACTGCCAGTACAGCTAAAGTGACCTGGGCCTCCGTATTGTTATATTTGATGTTTAGTGTGCAGATCAAGTTGAACACATATGGCACGATTTTTATTGCATGGCGTCGTAAAAATATGCACCCTGATTTTACCACTGAGGGGAGTGGTGGTCTAGTGGTTAAGGTGTCAGCCGCTCAATTCCAACTTCCAAGGTCGTGCGTTCAAGCCCTACTCTGGTCACGACCATGACCTTTCATATGACTCTAGTACTGGTTTTTCAAGGAAACTGACACGAGAGTGGTTCAAATAATCTTAAAGCTTTCATCACAGTCGAGCGAAAAAAATTAGGATAAACTAAATTAAGTGTAAGGTCGGTGGCAAAATATTAGGGTAGATTAGGACACTGGAAACAAACAATTTCTTTTATGCCTTTATGACACTTTACAGAGCTTGTGTGGTCCTATGTCAATGCCGTTTGAATGAAATTGTACTAAGCAGAAATGGAAAAGAAAATTGCATGGACTTAAATGGAAGTCGTGACGTGTATAATTATGTGTATTTAAAAATAACATGACTCTCCTGCCTTTCACCTTTATGTTGTTTGTATAGATCAGATATATTGCTAAAATTTGAAAGAGTACATAGCTGAGGTTTTATACTTATTAACTTTCATGAGTAACTCTGTCAAGGTTTTTTTATTTCAGAATTATCCATGGTCTTTTTTTTTTCAACATAGAAAATACATTGAATATGGGCAACATCCACTTAATATTTATTTCTACCTATGAGTTTGAACTCGTGTTCACTATCAAACACTAAGAAAAAAGTCTTGTGCTGTATTATGGAGAGCACTTACATTAATTTTTAAAGCATGATTTTTTATTTCTTTTTACCTACTTTTCTAGATATGTTTGGGCTAAACTCAAAGGTGTCCCAGTCATGTGGCCAGTAAAGAAATATGAAGTTGACAGAGACATTCAGAAGATTCATGTGTTTGTAAAAGCTGACAATGCAATGTAAGTTATATTATCTGGAGATTCAAGTCTCATAAAAAATATACGGTCCTTCTGTCGATAAGATATTTCTTATAGTCATAGTTCGGCTATGTAGCATGGTGGGTTCCAGCTTCTACGTAATGATGCATCATGATGGACCAAAGTCACAAGCAAGTTACTTTCACGGTCCATTTACTTCATGCTTATTTATTTAAGCCCAAAAATGACGGAAGCTAAGGATTAATTAAATCATTCTCAAGTTTGCTTCATTGAGAAAAAATTAGCTTTGGATCAAACATTTCTTTCTTAAAAATGAACAAGAAAATGCCTTATAATTTTTGTGTCTTGAGTTCTGACTTCCTAGAAATGTTATCTTGAGGCCAGGTGTCAAAAATTTGGAAAGATGCTATTATCTCTGGTTATGGATCGAACCTGAATCTCCAAGGAGAGTGGCTGGCACCTTACCTGCTGCACTTCCACTTCTCTTGTCTACTTAAAACTGGTACCCAGGGCTTTTCTTCCTTATATACCATGGGTCTGTAAAAGGCTCCTTCAAATCCAGAATTGCACTTATTTTTCAAACAATGGTCCTCAATTGACCCATTTAAGGCACCTTTTTTCACAAATTGACCAGGTCCAGACCCCTTAACAACTTTGGCAAAAAAGCCCTGGTTCCTTCTGCTTCATGTATGTAAATATTCTGTAGATAAAAGTATATTTTGAGCACGAGAGTGTTCAGATTTATGGTTTCTTTTCTTATTTTAACTGTTTTGAAGCAAAATGTTACGTTCTGATCTTCAAACTTTTGTAAAGTAGATGTTTTATAGAAGAAATGAATTTCAGAAAAAAAATCACAACCCCATAAGTATGCAGAATCAATAATAGCTCCCAAAGATGAGACATAATTAGCCAATCCAAATACAGCAGCCATATTGGAAAAAAAATGGAGGACAGTGTCTTTCAAAATTTAATAGTTTCTTTGATAATGTTAATTTTAGCTGTTTTACTTGCAATACTTGTTTCAATTTTGGTGGTTACTGATAGATGGAATAGGTTTTTTACATCCTGGAATTCAAATTTACATGAAAGACATTAAAAATATCAAGATGTGCATATTATGGATGAAAGCTTGTTCAGCAGTAATAGAAGTTTTTGCACATGCTTTGCTATTAGACAGTGTCTGCAGATTTCATTGTTACATGGAAAACGGATTAAATATTATGCTGTGGTTTGGACTGGAAGGATCTCTGCTAGATATACTCTTCTTGGCAGCATTTGTAGAAGACAAAAATCTAGTATATACTATTGTTTTCAGTGACCTATAGGACTTAATATGTTGGACACAGTTATATACCAAGTACATTTTTATGATTGTAGCTTAACAGTAGGATTGAGTGAGATAATGCCTTTCCCAGGAGATGTATCTTCAATGGCGGAAAATGCCAAAGGTAATATTGTTGATTGAATTAGTTATGTTCAGAGTTTTGTTTACCTTACATTTTTTGTATGAATGATTTCTGCTTTTTACTAAAGATTGGACATATTTAGTGCTGTTCTGAGTCCAACAATTAAGAGCTTTTTGTGTCCAACAACTGAGAGCTTTTTAAGAGACTAAAATGACTTTAAGAATTATTTCTGCTTTTTTCTAAAGATTGGACATATTAAGTGCTGTTCTGAGTCCAACAATTAAGAGCTTTTTGTGTCCAACAACTGAGAGCTTTTTAAGAGACTAAAATGACTTTAAGAATTATTTCTGCTTTTTACTAAAGATTGGACATATTTAGTGCTAATTTGTGTCCAACTTCTTTATAATCCCCGCCAGCATGTGAGGTTACAATTCCAATAATTAAAATGGCTGTATACCAATAAAAGAAATTGTTCTTTGTTTCATATAGAATTCAGCTACTTCCAAACAATTTTCATACGGATTCTAGATGTTCAGTCTGTTGTTGACCTATTTTCCACAAGATATACCTTTGCTTCAACAAAAATAAAAAGAAATGCAAGTCACTTGAAGTCAAGTATCCTCATATTACTTCATTACAGATCTTGGTTACCATCCTTTTTATAGTAGAGGTCTTATTGAGGCAAAAATTCATTGTACTTTCAAATCGCTGAATAATAAAGCATCCTGTGTAACAAACAGGTTTAACATTTGTTGTGTCCAACTTAAAAAGACAGTCCTTTTTATAAAGGACTGAAATGACTATTAGTGGTTGATTTGCTTATCACTATGCATTGGACGCATTTAGTGCTGTTCTGAGTCCAACAATTAAGAGCTTTTTGTGTCCAACAATTAAGAGCTTTTTAAGAGACAGAAATGACTTTAAGAATTATTTCTGCTTTTTACTAAAGATTGGACATATTAAGTGCTGTTCTGAGTCCAACAATTAAGAGTTTTTTGTGTCCAACAACTAAGAGCTTTTTAAGAGACTGAAATGAATGATTTCTGCTTTTTACTAAAGATTGGACATATTTAGTGCTGTTCTGAGTCCAACAATTAAGAGCTTTTTGTGTCCAACAATTGAGAGCTTTTTGTGTCCAACAATTAAGAGCTTTTTGTGTCCAACAATTAAGAGCTTTTTAAGAGACTGAAATTACTAAGAATGATTTCTGCTTATCACTAAAGATTGGACATATTTAGTGCTGTTCTGAGTCCAACAATTAAGAGCTTTTTGTGTCCAACAATTAAGAGCTTTTTAAGAGACTGAAATGACTTTAAGAACAGTTTCTGCTTATCACTAAAGATATACAGTGCTACTTTGTGTTCAACAATTAAAAGAGTTTTTCTTTAGGTCAAATGTAACATTACTTATAAGAAGTATGTAATGTATCAGCTGTCTGTATTGTGTCATCCTCAAGGGACGCACTTTTACTGGCCTCACCTGAGAAGTCAAAAGTGTTTGAAAAGACTTCTTTTTGAAAACTTTAAACATTTCCTCTCTAAAACCATATGGTCTTGTATTCAGATATTTGGCTTGCAGTAGACTTTTGTCAAGTTTGAAAAAATATTTGCTTAAGGGTATTTATGGCCATGATGCAAGAAAGGATTTTTCCAGCAGTTACTTATACTCTTCTTATGTTGGTTACATTACAAACATAGATCCAGGACTAGGGTCTGGACCCCTTCCTCTGGGATTTTTAAAGTATCATAAAAACCCATAGAAAATGGATGCAGTGGACATTGTTTGCTTACAAGTTTTCCTAAATGTGGCTTTAAATTAAGGATTGCATTCGGCTAAATCTTATACTGGATCATTGTCAAAAGGTTTTTAATGAAAGAGAAAAATGTAGTCAAGGAATGAATGTGTTAGGAGTCACAGCTGAAACCATCAGAATCTTCAAGCTCCTTATTGTTGGACACAGATTAGTTTTTGGCAATTTTATCTGTTGCTGGATTAGTATGTTTACTGTAAAGCTCTATTTTCTTTTCCAGTGAAGTTAAAGAGTAAAAAAGAGACCTTAAAGGCCTTTTACGTCTGATATGGAATGGTGTCTAAATGAAATCAGTCAGTCAAATCCAAAGATCATAGGTGATGAAGTAAACCCACCAGACAAACCTTCACATTCATTTGATGCCACTTGTGAAAATACACACTTTGAATCTTTAGAAAATGAGGAAGAAAAAAGTCCAAAGATCATAGGTGATGAAGTAAAACCACCAGAGAAACCTTCATGTTCATTTGATAACACTTGTGAAGAAACACACTTTGAATCTTTAGAAAATGAGGAAGAAAAAAGTCCAAAGATCATAGGTGATGAAGTAAAACCACCAGACAAACCTTCACATTCATTTGATGCCACTTGTGAAAATACACACTTTGAATCTTCAGAAAATGAGGAAGAAAAAAGTCCAAAGATCATAGGTGATGAAGTAAAACTACCAGACAAACCTTCACATTCATTTGATGCCACTTGTGAAAATACACACTCTGAATCTTCAGAAAATGAGGAAGAAAAAAATCATATCCAGAAGATGGAGGTAGAAGAAACTGTAAGTTCAGATTCTGAAGATAATTCATATGAAAGCGAGAATGAAAATGATTCAGTGGTGGACTCTGACTATATTCCAGATTCAAATTCTGATTCTGATCTGTCTTGCTGTAGTGAGAGCTTTCCATTTGTAGCAGAGAAGTTTGTTCTACAGAATACTCAACTTGACAACAATAATAATTTGAAGCACAGTCCATTAGGGGAAGGAAGAAACAGGCAGTGTGTAAATCTGATGGCAGCGGACTTGAGAGTGGTTCAAATGGGCTTAAAGCTTTCTTCACAATCGAGCTAAAATAAATTAGTATTTATAAACCTAACTAATAAACAGGCAGACCAAAACTTCTGCACAAAAAAATGGGATCTATATGATGTGAAGGTTATATTATCATAGTTATGAAAAATATTCTATTTCTTTGCATTCAAATAATAGTACCTTCAAACTGGATGTCGCTTAAATTCTTATTAGCAAAACGTCCATGAGCATTCTTCTCCTGGAGTAACATAAGCTTTGAAATGTCAAGTCTTTCAATCAAACCTGATGTGGCGCGATAGTCTTTCAAATGTACCTTCTCAGTATGGCCTAAGTGGTTAGTTAGCCATCGCAACTGGTAATCCTCAAGTCCCATCACCTACAAGTAAATAACTTACCAGCTTACATACAAAACGTACATCATCTAACCATGCTTATCCTTTGTGTGAAATTATTCTGAAATCTGGCAATGCATTTTGAAGTTATGACCCGGTAGCCATTTTGGCCACAGTGACATCATCATTCTTTCCTTATATGGACTTTAAAATCAATAAAAAACAAGTTACTAAGTTTAATTTTTAGGGCCAAAATATATTATTAACCCTAGTATGTATATAAAAGTGTATACTTTAAATTCAAGCTCCATTGTTAATTGTATTTTTTTAGTTTTGTCATAAATACCGTATTTGGTAATGCCTTGATATAATGGAAAGAACGATGATGTCACTGTGTCCAAAAAGGCTGCCATTTCATAGTATTTACAATATTTAAATTGCCATATTGGTATCTTTTTTGGTTTAAGTCCTAACTTCATAATGTTTTCACCAATTTATATTTTTATAAACTCTTTCTAAATATATACATTGCCCAATGTTAAATATTCTCCTTTAATAAAAGGACCTCAGTTAAAAAATGTACCTGAGCTATTGTTGCTGTGTGTTTCCGTAGCTTTGTAGCAACAATCCTGTTGGGACACCTTAGATCAAGCTCATACTTGACAATGTTTAGGGCATCTCCGGGTCTTATTGCACCATCTCCTGCAAGAAAATTATTTTTCGAAGCTATGAGGGTGAAAATACCACAATGGTTTGTTTAATAAGCCTTTGTTCTACAATTACCATAGTTGATCTATGGCAAAATTTTTACTAACTGCTTCAAGTTTAGCATTATGAATTACTCCCTTGTGTTTCTAACAGCAAAACAAGCAAATTAACACTACTGCTAATTTTTGTACAAAGACTTTTCGATTTTGTCCTGGAATGTTCCAAGGTAAGACATCCAGTCTATAAGTTTTACCACAGTACTTAAACATTAAATTCAAACTAAAGTTAACTAATCTTTAGTTTTTATATACAAGCTAGAATCAGAAATGAAATGATATATCTATGGATCTTATCCTGTATTTATCAATCAAAATGACAGAGTGAAGTACAGTTAAACCTGAAAACAAATGCCACCTAAGGGGGCACAAAAGGTGGCCTGTTTCCATTGATAACTTTTATTCGGAGGTTCATTTCCTCTTAATTATATCAACAAGAGCTGTCCATTCCTCAGTGCTAGATTTTGAATAAGAGCTTTGCAAGTAAAAAGTTTATAAAATTTTAACTAAAAGTTTTAAGATAAAAGGGGCATAATTTTGTCAAAATTGAAACAGAGACAAGAGGATTGTTCCTTCTTCTGTAGACTTTGATCGTAAATAAGTGCCAAAACCTTTGATAGTCACCAAAAATAACCTAAAATTTCTAAGTTAGAAGAACAAACAATTCTGTGTAAATGATTTTTAAACTGGAGATTTTGTGATCAGAGTTGAACGCATTAGCTAAATTGTTGTCTTAAGAGGGCTATTTTCATTTGATACAGCAACAATGCCTCTTGTTTTAAATCAGTTAAATAAATAAAGTTGACAGTTTACAAATGTATTGTTGTTTTTTTGTTGTTGTTTTTTTCTCATGCATTTTCAGAAGTATGCAAGTTTAAGCTATTCTACTTGCCCTGGCATCAGCGTCACACCTGTTAAAAGTTTTGCATGCAAGTACATACAGCTATCATTGAAAGGAATATAGCTTTAACTTATTTTTTCTTTTTCTTGGTCAATTACCAACCTCACTGGGTCAAGTTCCATAACTCTGACATGTATTTTGAGCAAAGAATGCCCTCTTTTGGACTTAAAAAATCTGCATTAAAGTTTTTTTTGCAAGTTACTATCTCGAAAACTAATGCAGGTATTGAATTGAAACTTCAACATGTGTCTTCAGGGTTATAAAACTAGTTGAAAGCATAAAGTCCTATAATTGTGACCTGCATTTTTAGCCAAATTATGCCCACTTAGGACTTTGAAAATCTTTGTTAAAGTTTTGCATGCAAGTACATACAGCTATTACTAAAAGGCATATAGATTTGGAACTTATTTTCTCTTTTTCTAAATAAATAACCAACCTCGCATGTGTTGTGGGCAAATTATGCCCACTTTTGGACTTCAGGTTAAAGTTTTACATGCAAGTTACTATCCAAAAACTTATGCAAATATTGAAATGAAAATTGACATGTGCCTTCTTTGTTATAAAACTAGTTGATAGCATCCCAAAACTCTGATATTCATTTTGGTCAAATTATGTCCCCTTTTGAACTTAAAACTCTATTTCGCATAGTCGAGCTTGGCTGTCTTAAAGACGGCTCTTTTTTTTTCTTAAATAGTCCTGTGAAACTATGGATCAGACAGTGAAAGAAATAGATTTCATGTCATTGATATAAAAGCCTGTCTCACTGGACTGTTACAGGACATTGATCATTGCTAATTGTATTCAGAAGTATTTGACTGTATTGGAATCTGGTAGCCCTGTCCAACATCAGCTCTTTATTGTAAGACAGATAAGCACTTGATATGTCCATCAGATCATTTGAAGCTCATAATTCTGGATGGTTGTCAGCACCTAATTGTAGGACAGATAAGCACTTGGTGTGTCCATCTGATCATTTGTAGCTCATAATTCTGGACGGTTGTCAGCACCTAATTGTAGGACAGATAAGCACTTGGTGTGTCCATCTGATCATTTGTAGCTCATAATTCTGGACAGTTGTCAGCACCTAATTGTAGGACAGATAAGCACTTGGTGTGTCCATCTGATCATTCGTAGCTCATAATTCTGAACGGTTGTCAGCACCTAATTGTAGGACAGATAAGCACTTTATTTGTCTATCAGTTCCAAATATTAAAGTTCTGCGTAATATATTGGATGCCTGTGTCATATAATTTTAGACAATAACCAGAGCGCAATGTCACAAAAGATCTTTAATAATTGCTTTACTAACTCTGATATTTCAAATGCCTGTTTTTTTGGCCTTTATGCATTTTCAATGTTTACTGTTTATCTATATCAGAATGGTACATGTCTTATTCATAGACCAAAAATACTCGTTCTGAATTTTACAGAAAATAAAGTATAGAAATAAAACATATACTTAAGCAAATACTTAAGATTGTTATATCGAGCTTAAATACAAATACAATGTACCATATTTGCATGACAGAAAGAAGTACTGCATACAGACTACTAACCATTGTTTGTTTAGGCTGTAAGTAAATTGTTCTAGAAAAATATCAGCATTTGATAACAATTACTTAAGAAATAATGGACTTGACCTAGTAATTTTTTTAGCCAGATTTGTACTGTGGGACATGTATTTGCATATAATGAATCTCTGTTGCAAATATTTTGACCACATTCAGCTCAAAAGATTAACAGTCACAATCTCTTATTATAAGAACATCAATTTTTCATCAGATCATTTGTAGCTCATAATTCTGGACGGTTGTCAGCTCCTAATTGTAGGACAGATAAGCACTTGGTGTGTCCATCAGATCATTCGTAGCTCATAATTCTGGACGGTTGTCAGCACCTAATTGTAGGACAGATAAGCACTTGGTGTGTCCATCTGATCATTCGTAGCTCATAATTCTGGACGGTTGTCAGCACCTAATTGTAGGACAGATAAGCACTTTATTTGTCTATCAGTTCCAAATATTAAAGTTCTGCGTAATATATTGGATGCCTGTGTCATATAATTTTAGACAATAACCAGAGCGCAATGTCACAAAAGATCTTTAATAATTGCTTTACTAACTCTGATATTTCAAATACCTGTTTTTTTGGCCTTTATGCATTTTCAATGTTTACTGTTTATCTATATCAGAATGGTACATGTCTTATTCATAGACCAAAAATACTCGTTCTGAATTTTACAGAAAATAAAGTATAGAAATAAAACATATACTTAAGCAAATACTTAAGATTGTTATATCGAGCTTAAATACAAATACAATGTACCATATTTGCATGACAGAAAGAAGTACTGCATACAGACTACTAACCATTGTTTGTTTAGGCTGTAAGTAAATTGTTCTAGAAAAATATCAGCATTTGATAACAATTACTTAAGAAATAATGGACTTGACCTAGTAATTTTTTTAGCCAGATTTGTACTGTGGGACATGTATTTGCATATAATGAATCTCTGTTGCAAATATTTTGACCACATTCAGCTCAAAAGATTAACAGTCACAATCTCTTATTATAAGAACATCAATTTTTCATCAGATCATTTGTAGCTCATAATTCTGGACGGTTGTCAGCTCCTAATTGTAGGACAGATAAGCACTTGGTGTGTCCATCAGATCATTCGTAGCTCATAATTCTGGACGGTTGTCAGCACCTAATTGTAGGACAGATAAGCACTTGGTGTGTCCATCTGATCATTCGTAGCTCATAATTCTGGACGGTTGTCAGCACCTAATTGTAGGACAGATAAGCACTTTATTTGTCTATCAGCTCCAAATATTAAAGTTCTGCGTAATATATTGGATGCCTGTGTCATATAATTTTAGACAATAACCAGAGCGCAATGTCACAAAAGATCTTTAATAATTGCTTTACTAACTCTGATATTTCAAATACCTGTTTTTTTGGCCTTTATGCATTTTCAATGTTTACTGTTTATCTATATCAGAATGGTACATGTCTTATTCATAGACCAAAAATACTCGTTCTGAATTTTATAGAAAATAAAGTATAGAAATAAAACATATACTTAAGCAAATACTTAAGATTGTTATATCGAGCTTAAATACAAATACAATGTACCATATTTGCATGACAGAAAGAAGTACTGCATACAGACTACTAACCATTGTTTGTTTAGGCTGTAAGTAAATTGTTCTAGAAAAATATCAGCATTTGATAACAATTACTTAAGAAATAATGGACTTGACCTAGTAATTTTTTTAGCCAGATTTGTACTGTGGGACATGTATTTGCATATAATGAATCTCTGTTTCAAATATTTTGACCACATTCAGCTCAAAAGATTAACAGTCACAATCTCTTATTATAAGAAATCGATTTTTATATTTTGCTTTGTTTTTTGGTTAAACACCACTTTTCAAAAGTATTTGTTATGGTGCACAGTTTACCTAACCAGTGTTCCTGATTCTGTACCAGTTCAAACCTGTTCTCTGCAAGTTACTGCCAACTTCCCCACATGAATTATCAGAGGTGGAGAACAAATGATTGTAGACACGATGTCTTTCTTCAAATCTTTTTGGAGAATATAGCCCAGCCCTACTAAGCTAAGCATGTAAATAGCTAAATATGCATTATTCATTATAACTCTTAGTATACTTTAAGCAAATGCATTTCTTCAAACAGTCAAAATTTTGAAAAAGTTTCGACTCGCTTGCTAGTCAAATTCATCTGGTATAGGAAATTATATACTCCTGATACTTGGACAAGTTAGTTCCACTTTATATATGGACTCTTTAGCTCATAATCAAAATGTTGGTACATATTTTGAAAGAACCTTATCTTGGACAATATTCTAGCCCATAAAAATAAAAGCCCTGAAAGCAAATATGTTGGTACGTCCGTCCGTCCGTCCACAATTAGTTCGTTAACACTCTAGTGGTCACATTTTTGCCTCAATTGTCATGAAACTTGCACGGGATGTTTGTCTCATTGATATCTCGGACGAGTTCGAACATGGGTTATCAGGGTTGGAAAACTAGGTCACAGAGCCCAAATATAGAAAAACCTTGTTAACACTCTAGAGGCTACTTTTTCAGTCCAAATATCCTGGAAATTTGTCAGAAAGGTTCTATTGATGATTTCTAGCTCAAGTTCAAATATGGGTAATCTGGGTTCAAAAACTAGGTCACGGAGCCCAAAAATAGAAAAATCTTGTTAACACTCTAGAGGTTACATTTTCAGCCCAAATAATCTGGAATTTTGTCAAAAAGGTTGTTTTGACAATTTCTAGGTCAAGTTCAAATATGGGTCATCTGGGGTCAAAAACTAGGTCACAGAGCCCAAATATGGAAAAACCTTGTTAACACTCTAGAGGTTACATTTTCAGCCCAAATAATCTGGAAATTTGTCAGAAAGGTTGCTTTGACAATTTCTAGGTCAAGTTTAAATATGGGTCATCTGGGGTCAAAAACTAGGTCACGGAGCCCAAATATGGAAAAACCTTGTTAACACTCTAGAGGTTACATTTTCAGCCCAAATAATCTGGAAATTTGTCAGAAAAGTTGCCTTGAGGATTTCTAGATCAAGTTCGAATATGGGTCATCTGGAGTCACAAACTAGGTCACAGAGTCCAAATATGGAAAAACCTTGTTAACATTCTAAAGGTAGCAATTTCAGTCCAAATAACGTGGAAATTTGTCAGAAAGGTTCTATCGATGATTTCTAGCTTAGTTTTGAATATAGGTTTTCTGGGGTCAAAAACTAGGTCACAGAGCCTGAAAGTAGAAAAACCTTGTTAATCCTCTAGAGGTTACATTTTTAGTCTAAATGTCCTTGAAATTTGTCAGAAAGATTGTTTCAAAGATTTCTAGCTCAGATTTGGATATGGGTTATCTGGGATCAAAAACTAGGTCACATGGTTCAAATATGTAAAAAACTTTTTAACACTCCAGAGGTTACATTTTCAGTCCAAATATCTTGGAAATTTGTCAGACAGGTTTTCTTGATGATTTCTAGCTCAAGTTGGAGTATGGGTCATCTTGGGTCAAAAACTAGGTCACAGAGCCCAAATATGGAAAAAACTTGTTAACACTCTAGAGGTAACATTTTAATTCCAAATAACCTGGAAATTTGTCAGAAAGCATAATTCTATGGTTTCTAGGTCAAATTTGAATATGGGTCATCTGAAGTCAAAACATTTAGGTCACAGAGCCCAAATATTGAAAAACTTTGTACACACTCTAGAGGCTACATTTTCAGTCCAAATGTCCTGGAAATTTGTCAGAAAGGTTGTTTTGATGATTTGTAGCTCAGGTTTGGATATGGGTAATCTGGGGTCAAAAACTAGGTCATAGAGCCCAAATATGGAAAAAATCTTGTTAACACTCTAGAGATAACATTTTCAGTACAAATAACCTTGAAATTTGTCAAAGAGATTGTTTCAATAATTTCTATGTCAAGTTTGAATATGGGCCATCTGGGGTCAAATAACCAGGTCCATAGCAACTTTGTTTAAAGCAGTCATACTCAGGTGAGCGATACAGGGCCATCATGGCCCTCTTGTTAATTCAGTCAAGGATGATACCTTAAATAGCTTTACTGAAATATTGCTGATTTTGTTTTCCATTGTCATAAGCTGTACATCTAGCTTTAATGAGAAAGAAAAGTATATTCATCATGTCTAAAAGACTTCCATACCCATGGAGAACTGATTATGAAAGTTATTTTAATGGTTGATTCAAACTTCTGATGAAAATAGACATTTGTATATTGGGATGATTCAGTTACTGAATTGGTCAGACTCTAGGCAGACTGAATTCATTTTTGATACCACCTCTGCATTCTAACAGTTGCACTATAATTTGGCACATAAAACAATATCTGGTTGAAGTATGATTGGTTGCTCCAAAGTACTTTGTGTGGCCAAGATCTAGATACAAAGTACTTTGTGTGGCCAAGATCTAGATACAAAGTACTTTGTGTGGCCAAGATCTAGATACTAAGTACTTTTTGTGGCCAAGATCTAGATACAAAGTACTTTGTGTGGCCAAGATCTAGATACAAAGTACTTTGTGTGGCCAAGATCTAGATACAAAGTACTTTTTGTGGCCATGATCTAGATACAAAGTACTTTGTGTGGCCAAGATCTAGATACAAAGTACTTTTTGTGGCCAAGATCTAGATACAAAGTACTTTGTGTGGCTATGATCTAGATGGTTGAATATGCCTACAGGTAACAACTCCATTCCAGAGATATTTGTGGCCAGAAGCATCTGGGTCACCAGAGTTATTTTCTGTAATCAGTATGTATCTTAGAGAATCTTCCTGTTAACTTCAAATGTTTCAGGTTTTCAGAGATGTGCAATGGGAAAGAAATGGATTGAATACAGTAATTAGTTGTAAACAGCTTGATTATAGGGTAGTTACCATTTTATGTTGATTACTATTGTCGTGAAGACAAAGAGAAGAAATATTAGGAAGATAAGTAGAATAATGCTAGCATGCAGTCTGTGTACATTTCAGACATACATGGCTCAGGAGATCTCTCTTTTTGGGGACGTGTCTGTGCAGAGTAATGCCTTGAACAATTACCGTGTTTATGGGACAGCCGTTCTGCTCTTGCTCGGTATCATTGTCTTCATTGGTGTAGCCTTTGTAAGCAAGTTTGCAACACTGTCGTTGGCCTGTGTGATACTGTCCATCCTCTGTATATATATAGGAATATTTGCTGCAAATCCAGACAGCAGTGTACAGTAAGTATACATATTTCAGTACATCAGTGGGAGGAGTAGAAAACTATTGAAGGGAATAGTATTTTCAAGTGGTTAGGTAGTAATTTTTTAGTAAGTTGATAGTGCTTCACTAGAATAATGAACTATAAATTTTCCAAGCCAAGACACAGTGGGATAGTCAGTTGAGCTATTCTGTTAGGTATTGTAAAAATGTATAAACTCTAGAGATAGTCATAAAATCTGATATGCAAGCATTTTAATTTCTTACTGAGTAAGCGTCCATGTCCACTGGCAGTGTTTGTTTGAATTGTGACCGTGCTTCTGAAGTTTTTAAGATAAACCGTATACCTCTGTCTAAGCTGTTTTCTAAATAATTTAAGAGATACATCTAATGGATTTTATAGCAGGCATTATTTGGTATTATCGTGGTTGGACGGATATAAATAAAGTTTCTGAGAGGTTTTATGGAATGTTACAGAATAAGTGCATTTAAAAGACTTAGGTTTGTGATTGTATTGCTTAAGATAAAATGGTTTTAGAACAAATTTATTCACTACAGATGATACTGAAGTTAAGATGTTTGTCTTTAGTGTTGGAAGGTAAAGAGTTAAATTCATGTGTACATTACAGGATTTGTTACCTCGGGGAAAGATTGTTGACCTCTGATTCGGTCACAGTTGATGGGGTGATGATGTGTATTAAGAATGAGACGGGCCCTATCTACAGGAAATACTGCCATGTTGGCGAAAATAAAACTACATGTGACCCCTATTTTGAAGAACATGAGGCCTACACTAAACCAGGAATCCCTGGACTTGCCAGCAATGTCTTTCATGGTAATTTTTTTAGCTCACCTGAACACTTAGTGCTAGCTCACCAGAGCATGAAGTGCTTAAGGGTGACCTGTTAGGTTGGGTGACTGTCTGTCATTTTTCATCAGAACATTTCCTTCAAATGACATCTTCTCCTAAACCACTGGGCCAGGAGAAACCAAACTTCTCAGGAATGTCCCTCAACTAGTCCTTTTTCAAATTCTTGAAAATAAATGGTTCCATACAAAACTTTGTTTCCCATGGCAGCCATGAGGAAAAACTTTGAAAATCTTCTCCACAAACACCAGTTGTGTAATTTCAAAATAATTTCAAAAAAATATTCCTTAGATGGCCCTTTATCAAATTGCTTCAAGCCATTTGGTTCCTTTAAAAACATGGCCTACAGAGGGTGGGAAACTGTGAAACTTCACAGGTTGATAGATCTCATTGAGGTGGAGTGCAGGGCACAAGAACTGTCACTGTATACTTCATGATTTTGGAGTTATTCCCCTTTCTTCAATTTTCGTACTTGATGTTTGTCTGGACCATACTCCTACATTATCAAAGCTATTGACTTGAAATTTCATAGGTGGATAGATGTTATTGAAACAAATTACTGAATTGATGGGCGTATTTTGCTCCACCTTGCGGCATTCTTGTTTTAAAATAAAGTTGGTTCATAAAAAAAACATGGATGACAGGTGGAGTTGGGGCGGGGGACAAGTTTTCAGTGTCACTATAAGAAACTTAGAAACCCTTGCCCAATTTTAAAATATCTTCACATAAATGTTCCATTGGTGGCTTTTACTCAAATTACTTCAAGACAGTCATGTTGGTTTGTAAACAAACTTGGCAGACAGTGGTTGGCTTGGGCAAGTTTTTACTTTACAAATATATAGAAAACTTTGAAAATCTTTTCCTCAGAAACCCTGGCCAAATTTCAAAGCTACTTCACAGAAATGTTCCTTTTGTGGATCTTTATCATAGCTGTTTGATTTATATTGGTTAAAAGAAATTTTGAACACATGGACAGTTTGAAAAATAGATTTTATCTTTAACAAACTGAGCTATGTTCTGTTTTAGAAGTAACAGCAAATCAAACAATATCAACAATGGTTCCCGGGTGAGCCATATAAGGGCATTTTGGCCCTTTTGTTAGCTTACCTGAGCATGAAATGCTCAAGGGTATTGATTGTCCAGCGTCTGTCAGCATGCGTTGATGCATCATCAACAATTTGACTTAAACAACTTCTCCTATACTGCTAAGCCAACTTTGATGAAACTTGCCTGGTATAGTTCTTGCATGAAGCTCGACTAAAATTGTTCAGAAAAGTTAATTCCAATCAGAACTAATTTGGAATTTTTTTTTTTTTTTAATTCTTGTAAAAAAGTACTAGGACCTGAGCCTTAACATTTAGTATTTACTATTGTCTAGTGGACCTCTACCAAGTTTGTTCAAATAATGTCCGTGGGTTCACTATGAGCCCTGTGTAAAATATTTGATCTGTGAAAATCTTATTGGGAGAAACCATAAGCTTTTGACCTTAGATATGTTGCATGAAGGATCATTTAAAGGTACTTTACCAAGATTGTTCAAATTATGCCTTTGGGGTCTTTAATGACCTTGCCCCTATGTCACTTGGTTTTACATAGGCTTATAAAGGAAAGAACTTTAAAAAATCTCCTTGTCTGAAACAACCGGTATATGCCTTAGAGCTAAGGTATTTTGTATGTTGCTTTGTCTTGTGAACCTCTACCAAGTTTGTTCAAATTATGTCCCTGGGGTTAAAAGTTTTAGTACCCCAGGGGTCCTATTTGTGTAAAATATTTAATATTTAAAAATAATCTTGTCTGAAGCTGTATGCCTTAGAGGTAAGATATTTTGTATGTTGTAATAATTGTCTAGTGGACCTCTACAAAGATGGTTCAAATTATGCCCTTGGGTTAATTATTGGCCCAGCCCTACATGTATTTGTGTAAAATATTTGGTCTTTCAAAATCTTCTTAGGGGACCAGTAAATTTTAGACCTTAGATATTTTTCATAGAGCATCTTCTTGAGGTCCTCTACCAAAATTGTTCAAATTATTCTCCTGGGATCATTAATGGCACTACACTTTCGTAACTCAGTTTTACCTAGGCTTACATAAGGAAGACTTAAAAGATCTTCTTGCCTGAAACCGTATACCCTGGAGCTTAGATATTTTGTAAGTTGCATTGTCTAGCGGACCTCCACCAAGTTTGTTCAAATAATGTCCCTGGGGTCAAAATTGGCCCTGCTGCAAGGATCCTATTTGTGCAAAATATTTTATCTGAAAATTGTCTTGTGAGAGGCTGTTAGCTATAGAGCTTAGGTATTTTGCATGTAGCATCACCTAGAGATCCTCTACCAAGATAGTTCGGATTATGCTCTTGGGGTCATTAATGGACTTGCCTCAGAGTCACTTGATTTTACAAAGGCTTCCACAGAAAAGACGTACAAAAACTTCTTGTCAGAAACTGTATACCCTAGAGCTTAGATATTTTGTATCATGCATTGTGTAGTGGATACATACCAAGCTTGTTCAAATTTTGTCCCTGGGTTGAAAATTGACCCTGCCCAGGGGTTCTGTTTGTATAAAATATAAGATCCTCAAAAATCTTGAATTCAAAACCTGTTATTTTGCTTCTGATGTTTGCTCAACAGCAGACCCACAGCCAAAGTATTCAGGTGAGCAACCCAGGGCAATCATGGCCCTCTTGTTAGCTCACCTGAGCAGATGCTCAGGGTGAGCTATTGTCATCACCCTGTGTCTGGCGTCAGTCATCTGTCATCAACATTTTACTTTTAATGACATATCCTCCTAAACCACAAAGCTGTTTTTCACTAAACTTTACAGAAATGATCCTTATATTGCCCTTTTCTAAAATTGCTCAAACCATTCTGCTCCATTGCACATAAGGGCTGCAAAAGCAAAAAATAGAAAAAAATTCAAACAACATCTCCTCCTAAATGGCTAGGTGGTTTTTCAGCAAATTTCATAGAAATGTTCCTTACAAAGCCCTCGATTTAAGTTGCTAGAACAGTTCCACTCCACTGAACAAAACGGCCACCAGAGCTAAAAATACCGTAAACGCTCGAATATTGTACGCTAGCGTGTATAAAACGCACCCCTGGTCTTGCCTCAAGATCTAGGAAAAAAAGCTTGCATTGGAATATAATACGCACACATATTTTGTCTGGAAAAAGAGTTACCATTTGTCCATGTTTTTCATTCAGGAAGCGGCCATTGTCGGTGCGCGTAACAATTACATCGCATGAATATCACTACGGTTGCATTTAACTACTTATTTCATTAAGGATAATTAGCGCTAGAAACTATTTCTTTCGGAAATATCGAATATACATGGCATTATCTCAGAGTGTCAACACCTTCTCAATACCTTTTGGATGTGTTAACAAACATCTCGTTATTATGGCGACAACTAACGACACTAATTATTATCTTTGTTTAACAATATACGGACGACTCCTTTATCAAATTAATTGGTCGCTAAATGTGTGAGTGCGAATATTGACGGGCATAATACCGGTAAGCATTGGTTATATAATTGAATGTTTAGCAGTTATACATTTAGAGAAAAGAAAAAAGGGGGGAAAAAACAGCGTTATAACGGCTTTTACGATATCGTACTTTCAGTACTGATGACATTGGTTTTCTCCCCTTAATAAAACTCTCCAAAATGAATGTGCACCAAAAAGAAAACATGATCATTTGGACAGAAATTATTGACTTTTGGCCAGTATTTTACAGGTTTTCAAGCTGGAAAAAATTGTCAGACGGCCCAACCTTGTGTATAATATGCACCCCTTTGTGGATACTGAAAATTCTTAAAACCCCAAAGTAGTCTGGAGTTCCTTCCCCTTACCTCGAAGTAGGAAAACAACCAGTCAGTTTTGGGTATAGTCTAATGGGGTGATGGTCGTTTCGTCAGCCAACCCAATCTCCTGCGCGGAGCCGTACCGTTCCGTGCGTATTATATTCGAGTGTTTACGTTAGATTTTTATCAGTATTTGGCTTCAAATGACATCTCCTCCAAAACCACTTGGCCATTTTAAAGCAAATTTGACAGAAATGTTCCGTATATTGCCCTTTTCTAAACTTGCTCAAACTGTTCCAAGTTAAAAATAGAAAAAAAATTGAAACAACATCTCCTCCTCAACAGCAAGGTAATTTTCCACCAAATTTCTCAGAAATGTTCCGTACATAGCCCTCTATTAAATTTGCTAAAACTGTTCAGCTCCATGGATTAAATGGCCACCAGAGCTAAAAATAGATTTTTATCAATATTTTGCTTCAGATGACATCTCCTCACAAGCTGTTATCCAGAAATTGCCTCTGCCCCATAGATTTTTGTTGTATAAAATAAGAGATCTTTGAAAATCTTCAATTAGAAAATGTAATGTTGCATCTGATGATTGCTTAATGGTAGACCCTCAGCCAAAGTACTCAGGTGAGCAATCCAGGGCCATCATGGCCGTCTTGTTTTTAAATAATGCTTTTTTGTAACTTTTTATACCCCCACCACAAAATGTGGGGGGGGGCTATAATGGATTCGCTTTGTCGCGTCTGTCGGTCGGTCCGTTCATCCGTTGGTCGGTCGGTCCGTCCGTCCGTCTCCATTATCGTGTCCGCTCTATGAATCCTATACCAATTGAAAGATTTTCTTCAAACTTGGCTGAAATGTTCACCTCAACAAGGGGATGTGCAGAACCCATGTTGCCCATGTGTCAGCTCAAGGTCAAGGTCACAATTGAAGGTCAAATATCAAACAATCAAATATTAGACATTATGTCGTGTCGGCTCTGTAAGTTCTACACTAATTGAAAGATTTTCTTTAATCTTGGCTCAAATGTTCACCTCAACAAAGGGATGTGCAGAACCCATGTTACCCTTTTGCCGGCTTAAGGTCAAGGTCACACTTGAAGGTCAAAAATTGACTTAGAAAATATTCTTAAATTTTAACATGTATTTGAATATTTCTGAAACTAGAAAACATATTTGCTTGAAACTTAAAATATATATGAAGTGTCACAATAAGGATATGCAGGTCAAGTTTCATAACTCTGTATTGCATTTTGACAAAGTTATGCCCCTTTTTAAGTCTTCAAATTTACATACAATCAAATATTAGACAATATGTCATGTCCGCTCTATAAATCCTATACTATTGGAAAAACTTCTTCAAACTTTACTCAAATGTTCAACTCAACAAAGTTATGTGCAGAACCCATGTTACCTTTGTGCCGGCTTAAGGTCAAGGTCACACTTGAAGGTCAAATTGACTTAGAAAATCTTCCTAAATTTTAACATGTACTTGAAAATTTCTGAAACTAGCACAGGTATTTGCTTAAAACTTAAAAGATATATGAGGTGTCACAAGTACGATATGCAGGTCAAGTTTCATAACTCTGTATTGCATTTTGACAAAGTTATGCCCCTTTTAAGTCTTTTAATTTACTTACAATCAATACTAGACAATATGTCATGTCCGCTCTATAAATTCTATAATAATGGAAAGATTTTCTTCAAACTTGACTCAAATGTTCACCCCAACTGGGCAATGTGCAGAACCCATCTTACCCTTGTGCCAGCTTAAGGTCAAGGCCACACTTGAAGGTCAAAAATTGACTTAGAAAATGTTCTGAAATTTTAACATGAACTTTTATTTATATTTCTAAAACTAGAACAAGTAAGCTCAGTATGCAAAGTTTTTCCACTCTTAATTACATTTTGACATAATTATGCTATTTTCTTAACTTCGCTGCTTTTGTTTGTTTTAGTACATTGGGAAAATGAAAGGTTATTTGTTACTCTTTCGAACATGATTTGACAATATATATTTTATACTATTACCTGTACAATTTGTTTGTTTTTTTCACCAGAGATAATTTCTTTTTATGTATATGTATTTATGCCACTAAAGTTATTCCCTTAACCACCTTTCCATGTCGTCTTCTGTCAAGGACATTGGTGGGGGTATGATTCGCATGCATGCAGTGATAGTTCTAGTTATGTTTGTAATTTACTAAAAGCAATGTGGATATCTGTGCCATAAGGATGTATGTATTATGGTAGCTTTTGAAAATGTAATAGATAGTATTGAATTGTGTAAAATGTCCTGACAACAGAAAACATAGTATGTACAGCCCAAGAAAATTATAAATACTCAGACTTACTCAGTTACAAATCTTACTTTGAGTTGCATTTACATTCATGGTGTATTTAAATCCATTTAAAACTGTTTGGAACTAATAAGAACATGTTCCTTGTAAATTACCATGTATGGAAATTGTATATATCCATTATAAAATTTGAAAACAAGTAGGTAGTTGAAAAAGCAACTGTCCGAATCCTCAGACAGTTATAAGAACAAAATATTACGTTAAGTGTAAGGGGAAAGCTGTTTCGGGAATACAAGTAATGTACTTGATTCTGTTCTTAACTGGAGTCGTCCTGTATTTCTTTTTTTAGAAAATCTACACAGTAAGTACACCTATGCCCAAGATATAATTGGAATGAAGGTAGAAGGTAACAGAGATCGAGGGGAAATTGTGGCAGATATTACATCCTCCTTCATGGTTCTACTGGCCATCTACTTTCCCTCAGTGACAGGTTTGTAATAGTCTATGCAGTATGAAATGTAAAAGAGCTATGTACAGATGTATTAACTGTATGTAAGAAATGCTGAAAAAGTGAATGACAGAAAGAGACATGCAGCCAAGACTGTTTACAGCAGGTAAAGGTGTTTCTTAAAGAAATTCACACCGAGGTATCAGATATGAGTGTATATAAAGTGTATTTATATTTTCATTCGTTTGAATTATTTAAGGCTATTTTTTATGGGCCTATATGGTCATATTATGTTTTTAAAAAAAACTTGTAACATGGTGATACGATTCTAAATTTCAAGATAAACTAAAGTAGAAGACTAGTTACTGCCCTTGGAGAAACAGGCACAGGAAAATGAGTTAATGCCCTTAATCATTGCAGTAGTATTGTCTTGGTGTACAAGAACCTTTTCATTCACTTTCTGACCAGATTTGTCATTAACTACCAAACTGATCAATGTTTCTACCTTTATGTCTATTCAGGTATCATGGCTGGTTCAAACAGATCAGGTGACCTGGAAGATGCACAGAAGTCTATCCCTATTGGAACCTTGTCAGCAATAACTACCACTAGTTTTGTCTGTATCCTTGGAAGTAACTCAACACAAGTACTAAAAACATTTTAAATAATGTTGAAACAAGACTGCTTTATAATATTGTTGTTATAGTTTAACTGAAATGAATTTACTTGTGAGATAACTGTTTATTTTGAAGGCATTTGTACTCAGAATACCAACTGAGCCTCTGTCCAATAAATATTAAAGTCCCACAGAACTTAGTTTGGCTATACTGGGAGCATGGCAATCAAAACACTTTATTACATTTTTACACACTATTCAGTCTACTCCATGCTAGGGTAGTTTGTCTTGTCCAAAACAAGTGCAGGGTGTTTATGTGGTGTTTTCACCTACCTGTAAATTTTACTCAAGTTTTACTTGCACGGCAAGGAGGTGGAATACACCTGTCAGCATAGACTGTGATACCTTAACAATTGTTTACAGATATAACATGTACTTTTTTCTTTGCTGGAACGATAGAGGGAGACTTGCTTAGAGACAAGTAAGCAACTACATTCATTGATTACTTAAAATGATTTATCTATTTCATTTATTGGTATTTAAGTGCTACCGAAGTTGTTCAATAGGTAAGTGGCAAATCACATTTTATATTGTTGTTCAAAAAGCAGTCTTTAACTTTCTGTATTCAAGGAACAATTATTGAATGAGGTTTTGTTTTAAAACAAATTGAAAGCCATCTGTTTGGTTGCCAGTGAGCACATGATATCTCACCAATGGAAAGTAGTCTGACATGAAGGCATCATAAAGATCTCCTTTTTTAAGAGTCTCACACCTCTGACTCCAAATTGAAGATGAAAAGTTCAAAGAAAGTCAAGCACTGGTTGGTCAGGATTGAAAAACAGCTTGTGCTTTGCTGGATCGAAGTACATCTGAATTTAATTATTACAGACTCGGAGAAAGTATCAATGGTGGACTGGTGGTAGCCTACCTGGCCTGGCCTACAAAGTGGGTGATTCTGATTGGTTCTTTCCTCTCAACAGTTGGAGCTGGGCTTCAGTCACTTACAGGTAAATATTTAGTATGTGTTTGCTTTAAATGATATTCACATTGATGTTCTAAGATAGTGTATATAATGTGCCGAAATCATTTGTGATGAAAATATGAACGGTAACCTTTTTGTTTTGACTTCTTATCATATCAAATTGACTACATTATTTTGTATTATTTGTTTGGAAAACACTGATAGCAAAAAATGGCTGACTTTAATAACAATTTTGCATGTTTCGCCTCTTGTGTACAGAATTTGCATAAACAGAATGAGATTTTGCCTGCTGATTTTACAGAAAGAAATACCAACGGAAACAATATTCTTGAAATTTCATTATAAAACTAATTATATCTCCTCTGAAAATAAAGTGAGCTCAAGCCTTTTAAGTAACAGATTTTTGCAATTCTGCTCTAGAAAAATTCTTTTTTCTAAGTTACTTTGTCAGCCTGACAAGGGTAGGAGCAAAATGGTTCAAAATAAAATAAAATAAAGTAACAGTCTCAGTCTTATCCTTTGAAAATTTATTTGAAATTTATAGTTATGACTACTTTTTTCAGTGGGTCAGTTAATGCAGAAGTAAGTCTACCGCTTAAATTCACATGTTGAATTTCTTGTCACTTGTTCAGGTGCTCCTAGATTGTTACAAGCTATAGCTATGGATGGAGTTATACCAGTTCTCAACTTCTTCTCTGTGACAACAAAGCGAGGCGAGCCCTTCAGAGCTCTCTTGCTCACTCTTGCTATATCTGAGATCGGAATCCTTATAGCCAACCTGGATTTTGTAGCACCAGTTATAACCATGTAAGTTTTAGTTTACAACAGTTAACAATAGCAATAGGTGTTGAAACACTAAATTTAGTGGGCAGGTTGATGTACTAGGCAGTACAAGTGCCTAATTCTTTACCTGCTAATAATCATAGGTTTGTCAGTGCTCCTTGAAAATTAATGGGGGCATCATTTTCTCTAGCAGATTCTTGTAGTACACACCTTTCTTCCTTATATTGACTCTTCACAGTTTAAGATATTGTAGATCCAGCCAAGTTGACGTTTTAGTAGAAAGAAGTTTGTCTAGGCAAATTATCAGTTCTTGAAGAAATTCAGTTTTTCACTTAAGTTTCTTCTGAAATGTCAGTAATTAGTCTGATAGATCTTAGTGTGTGAGTTCACATGATGTGGTAATGATGTCAGAAGCTCATAAAGATAATCAATTAGGTGTTCTTGCACTTGTTCTAAGTACAGTTAATGAATTTTACATTTCCTATTTAAAATACACCTCTTCACAGGTCAGTGGCATTCAGTTTTTATGCACTATTTCATCAACTAAAAGTTGAAAACATGGAAACACATTGAAAGTTGCTCTGTAATTTCATTTCTATTTAATTATAAGATGACGTTGAACTAGACTAAGTGTTATATAATTGTACTGAAATGAGAATGGATTATTAAATCGAATCAAAGGGAGCATTTTATAAAAATGTTAGGCCTAAAACAAAATATTGTTTGTTTCCCCTCCCGCTACCTACCCACAAAAATCATAGCTACCCAAAAAATTTTACTGCATAACAAAAAAAAATATTTTTTTATTGCACATGGAAGCAAAGTATGTCAATGAGAATCATATCATTATATTTGACTTATATTTTTGCATTGGGGTGTATATATTGATTAAAACTTTGAAACTGGTTCTAAACTTTGAACAGAAGCGAAGCACTCACAATTTCTGTTTCTTTGAAATCCATATAATTCAGATATATGAATTATATAATCAGTAAAAAATATTTTAGATTAAAAAAAGTATTTTACTTACCTACCTACCCTACCCAAACTCGCATGGGTCGTGGGAGGGGAAACAAACAATATTTTATGTTAGGCCTTATGTAGAGAAAATGGAAACACTTTCAGAAGTCATGTACACTTACACCCTAATGGGTCAGTATTATCACAACAAATACTGTTTGGATGGGTGATAAAACAGAATAATTAGTACTGAATCACTTATTTATTCTAGTTATTTAATGTATTTATAATGTCAAATGAAATTCTGTTAAAATAGATTCCCTCAAAGATAACTTCCCTTGGCACCTGGAAGCATCGATTCTGGGAAATGAAAATCGATTGTCACTGACATTATATTTCTGCCACAATTCTTTGATTTAACTTCATTATTGTTACATCACCACATTCAGCACACAATTTTTATTATTTATTCTAATATGTTTTTACATATTTATATCAAAACTCTAAGACTGAATACAGAAGTGAGCTACAACTTGAATGGAATAATGAAGCTGGAAAAATGATACTAGGAGTATTTAAGTATGAAAGTTAATCATTTGGAAGAAATTTCAGTTAGAACTTATGTCTTTTGCAACATCATCCAACACTACTTCATAACAACAGAGGGTGAAACCATTTTCTTTGTTACACAAACAGTTACTTTCAGAGCAGTTCCCCAGCTCCAAAACTCATGACTGCATCACCCCTTTCTTACATATCTTGTGTAAATTATTCAGATAAACATTGTATCAAATACAGTAATATTTGGCTAACATGAAGACATTTTAAAATTTCAAATTTTCTTGTCATGGAACTGCTTTGCTTTGTACATGTATCTGTTAGGTCAGTATTCATGCTGATTTATTCTATTTATAAGAAAAATGTTTCTATCAAATCAACAACATTTAGCATATTTTTTTCCATAAAACTGAAAGGTTGTTTTATCAACATTGTTGATAAGCAGTCTTCCTTAATTTCTGATCACCAGGTTAAAAGTAACAATACAACATCTCTGGCATTGTAATGGTGTGTTTATAACATCATGTATGTATGTATGGATGGATAGATGGATGCATGTATGCAGTAACTTGTAGGCATCTGTTTGACAGTGGAAGACATGAAGAAAAAAATTATCTTTTGCTTTAATTATATCACATTAAAAAAGGCTACATCATGAGCACACACACAAGTATATTGAATAAAATAAATAATCATTGAATTAAAAGGCCTAAAACTCAGCATCATTATCTCATACTCTTTGAACATCATTTTGATCATTCGTTATTTTTCACTCGATTTGTAAATGAAAACAGCCTTAACTTAAATGTGCAAAGAACATTAAAACATTCTAGACTGTTTAATCACCATTTGTGGTTCAGTTAAGCCCATTGTGAAGTACTGAAATTCAATAATTCTTATTCATTCGAATAGTAACAAAGTGATAAATATTTTTACAGGCATTGACTTCAAGTTGCCAAAAATATATATATTATGAAGGAAAATTTTTGACAGGACCATGTGGTTTTCAAGTTATTGAGTAGCTGATGCTAAAATAAACAGTGGAAATGATTAATTAAACATATAAAGATATTGGCTGAGACTGAAGAGATGTTTTAAGTTATCTCAGGTTGTTGAGTTATAGATGCTTGAATTTTTATTGTACCTAATATTTATTTTGTTGGTTATTACACATGCATTGAAAAAATCCTACATTCTACAACAATTTCAGGTTTTTCCTGATGTGTTATGGTTTTGTGAACATGGCATGTGCCCTGCAGACCCTCTTAAGGACCCCTAGCTGGAGACCCAGGTTCAAGTTCTACCACTGGTAAGCTTGCTATATCAAGCCCGAATGTTTTTACTATATAATTACATTCCATTAAATGACTTTTTCATAATGCGACCAGCGACCACATAAAACCTGTCCCAACAGAAAAAAATACATTGCAGAAGCATCTATTAAATGACCACATCGGCAACATCCCGCATACCTACATTGTTAGCAATTTGTTTGCATCTGTACACAATCCGCTTTTGTAACCATTGAGCAAACAGTCACTTAGAACAGCCAGAAAAATGTTCATCACATTGAATAACATTTATCACAATATTTCTGTACAGCTTTTGCAAGCAAGGTGTCAACAACCAAGCATAAAGTTTTAAATCTAGATGGAGGATTTCAGTTATTGAACTTTCTAAAACAAAAAGTGCAAGAAAAATAACCGAGGTATTCGGGGTTGGAAAAACTCAGAATTAAGAAAATTCAGAACATTGAACAACAGTTCCCTATATTAATTGTCATCTCAAAACACTAAAAATCTATTGAGAGACCATTCTGTTAAGAATACACATTTTAGCAGTCCCTTGGGCGGTCATTTAATACAATGTCTACTGTATTATGCAAAAAAAGATCAAGGTTGGTTATGCCAGCATTGGACTCTGGCATTAGTGGCTAGAACTTGAAGGTATTAAACCACTGAATTGGACAAAGAAAATATAGATAAGGAAAAATTAGAACTTGATTAAAACTGTATTTCCATGATTTTCAGGATTTTGTCGTTGATTGGTTTGGCTTTGTGTATATGTTTGATGTTTATATCGAGCTGGTACTATGCCCTCACAGCCATGGCTGTAGCTGCCTTTGTCTACAAATACATTGAATATAAAGGGTATGTTCTTTTTATTGTTTTAATAAATATATCCCAACAATCTTGACTTAAAATCTTTGAAAACAGTCTTTACCAGAAATATGAATTGAAGAGATTAATTAATTTGTTTGATATTTGGTTAATCTATGAGATTGGAATTTTCAGTCCCTCATAAAGGGGAAAATATTATTTTCTATGTAAACATGGCTTTATTAGTTGAAAGAAATGTAAAGGTTCAGCAGCCATTTTCATTAAAACATCTGAAGAACATGCTGAAATGACTCCTTCAGGAAGTATAGTCACTGCAGTACCACTCAGGGTGAAAATAACAACATTTAAAGAATGTAGTTTTGTAAGAGGTGGCCATTAAAACTTGTTTATTTGCTTTCTAAGAATTATATTGATAAACTGTTGTTGAGATTAAATATATGACTTGGACCTTTTGTCGACATTTTTAGTGCAGAGAAGGAATGGGGAGATGGTATTCGGGGTCTAGCCATGTCAGCAGCAAGATATTCCCTCCTAAGGGTCCAACAGGGGCCACCTCATACCAAAAACTGGAGGTACCATTGGAACACTACCTTTCTGAATTACACTTAAATTCTTCATGTTTTGTAACGTAACTTCTGTTTGTAGTTAATAAGTCTTTTATTTAACCAGTCTCTTAATTACGCTCTAACACTTCCTACTGGGAAAATTAATCAAAGAAGTTATTAACTGCACTTTTCTTTTATTTCTTAAAAGGTCATTTGTGCTAGAAGATTGGTATTCTAATTAAAGGTTGTTCCTAGAATAGAAATGATTGCCTGTTTTAAGTTTGTGCTTTTTTTCACTGAAGATCTATTATTTAAAGGTGGTCTTTGATAGTCAGTTAATAGAACATGTGCCATAACTGATTTCAGCTAAGAGTTACCTTATTGTCAGAAATTGTTGTTAAAAAATGTGCTAGGAAGCAAAGAGACAATATAATGGTTAAACGTGGGTCAAATTTTCCAGTTCTAGCTCTTAAGTTTCAGGCTTTGAAGAGCAATTATTAAAACTGCCCAATTAAGAATTTTTAGATAGTTCCAGTGGTGATGGCTGTGGTAACATATAAAAGCTCAGAAAGAAATCTTCAGGCTGCTTTGATATAACATACTTGTAGTGACTCCCAGATAATAATCTTCCTGTGTTAGAACTTACTGTATAATGCTAAACCAGGACCTCATAATCTGCTCTCTATCCATTCTGTGTTAACATTTGTGTTTTTTTGTTAATCATGTCTTCTTCAGACCTCAGTTGTTGGTACTTTTTAAACTGGATGACCAACTCCAGCCTAAATATCCTAAAATGGTGGAATTTGCTGCACAACTTAAAGCTGGTTTGTAGTTTACTTGTTAATGAATCTTTCCTTGTATAACACATTATCCAGCCGCTAATGCTGACACAAGCATAGTGATGTATCATATAAACCTAGGTAGGAATAACCATACTAGTGATACAATAGCAAGGAATGACTTCTTTTTTTTTTAACCCTTAACCTGCTAGAACCGAAAGTGATTAGCCTTTGCCACCAGTATAGAGCCAGGCCAGCCTGCACATCCGTGCAGTCTGACCAGGCTCTATGCTGTTGGTAGCTCCATTTTTGTATTCTGATATTGAAATCCCTTAAACTTTGAATGGACTGTTCCAAATTCAAAGCTGGGCAAATCCATTACAAAATTTCAGCATGTTCAGGGTTAAAGAACTACTGTAAGGTGGCAAATAGTCACTTTATTTCAAGAGTGAAGACAGTTCTCTTTATAACATCTTACCAGTCTGTCCTTATTCTTTCATAAGAAAAAATATTTATGTAGCATAAACATACAAGGCAAAAAAAAACACACACACAAAAAAGTAGGTTATTGATACTTCTCTTCATTCTTTTCGAAATTGTTTGCCTTTTAGAAAAAAAAGACACAGTACTAGATACAGTGTAGTCTAGTTTGCATTAGATTATACTAGAGTGTTGCTTATATCTGTTAAAAATCAACTGAGACTCTGCATCCTGTCTGATTTAAAGGAAATACTTACCGGGTAATTGCTTCAAAGCAGCTGGTTAAAAGGACATGGCAACCAGTTCTCATGTCAAAGTATGTTAGCCTTATCAATTATCCTGTCCAAGATTTGTCAAAATTTTGATTGAATTTGTTTGGATATTTGGTTTAGAATTGAGATGGGAGTATATTTGTCGCTGAATTGTGACATCAGTGGTACTTTATTAATTGAATTTCATTTAACATCAACGGCTTGATAAACAAATCTGCTATCAGATTCAAAGATTTGTGCTTATTTTCATCTGTCTTCAATTACAGGAAGTTAGGTAATATGAAATGTTTTAAATATCCAATTGTTTGTTGGCATCTGCTGATTTTTCTCACAGAAATAAAGGCTGCTGATGTTTTTCTTGATTTTTATCAGGGGAATTTTGAGATAAATATCATGTTTTGTTTTTGGATTTTCGAGATGTTCATACTTAAATTGTCGTTAATCTAAATTTTAAATAAAATCTTGTTTCGAAGAATTGATTTCTCCAAATTTCACACCAGTATTTTCCTAGTCAGCACTGAATGTGTCTAGATTGGAAGCTATATTTTTTTGCTTTATGGAAGTTTAACTTTGTACTGACATTGTATTTCAGGGAAAGGTTTAACGCTTGTCACCAGTGTTCTAGAAGGAAAATGGAAGGAAAAATATGCTGATGCTCAGGCTGCCAAACAGGTTAGGGGTCGAAGAAAATGACAATCAACTTTTACCATGCTGGCAGCAGTTGACTGCCTTTGTGACCAGTGCAGACCAAGATCAGTCTGCACATCTGTGCAGTCTGATTTTGATCTGCACTGTTCACTATTCCCTCAGTATTGTTACAACTAATACCCTAACAAAATGGTTCATGCATACAGTACTGCCCAAAAAAAAGGAAAGTCCATTTTAGAAATTTAGCAGTCTAAGGGTTAGACAGATTTTGTAGTGTCTTGATAAGGATCTTACCCAAGACTGCTCTTGTTGTTCAGAACTACTTCCTTGTCCTTCAGCTTTTATCCTCTTACTTTGTTTTAGAACATTGTGAAATCAGATCTTTTGCTGCTAATCTAAATGCTAAGAAATCCCAGTTCGAGAAATACCGGTATATAGAGACAGTTTGATAACAAGAGAGCAATATTTTTTTTCCCTAAGTGTCAGTTTGCTCTGTTAGGTCATGGAAACAATATTGGATCAGATGTCTGTAATATTAGGCAAATATTACTTTATATTATGCTCAGATTGTAGATATACATAAATGCAGCCTGTTTTTTATAACCCCAAAGGGAGGCATATAGTAATTGAATTGTCTGTCTGTCCATCCCCATTTTGTCCGGAGCACTACTCCAAAAGTATACAAGGCATTGGCTTCAAATTTGGAATATAGCTTGATGGTGATGAGGAGAAGTGCGCTACATAAAAACCATTACTATAACCATGCTAGTTCTTGAGTTATCTCCCCTTTTTAGTTTTCCTTGTCTGGCCATTTTCTCACAAAGTATACATGGGATTGGCTTCAAACTTGGAATAAAGGTGGTTGGTGATGAGACGGAGTGCAGTACACAAGAACCAAACCAAAACTCCAGCTCACATTTTGAATAATCTCCCTTTGTCATTTTTGCTTGCATAACTCGGAAAGTAGTGATGGTATCAACTTGAAACTTCATAGATAGATAGATCTCATTGAGAAGAAGTGCACTGTTCAAAAACCGTAACTCTTTGTACCATACTTCTGGAATTATTGACCCTTGAAATGTTTCATACTTGAGTTTTGTTCAGGGCATAACTCAAAAAGCATTGGAGGTATCAACTTGAAACTTCATAGATAAATAGATCTCTTTGAGGAGAAGTGCAGTGCCTAGTAATGATAATTCTCTTTTGCATAATTATGGAGCTGTCAGTTTTTTTTGTCCAGGGCATAACTAAAAAAGTATTGAAAGTATCAACTTGAAACTTCATAGATAAATAGATCTCGTTGATGAGAAGTGCCAAGAACCATAAGTCTTTTACATAATTTTGGAATAATTGCCCTTTGTAATTTTTCATACTTTATTCTAGTCTGGGGCATTAAGTAACATGTTCCCATATATCAATACCCTACTGAAAAAGTGGCATGCAGGGGATATTGGTGCCAATACAGTGGCAGTACTAGTTTTCACAGATTGCAAATTTTTTTTTGCACAAATGATCAAGGTAACATCAAGTTACAAGCTACATGATGACTGTGACCATTGCCTTGTTTCAGAGGCATTCGTGTCTGTGACACATTTCTTGCTGTTAATCTGTATTCTACTCTTGCAAATGTTATTACTAGAACATTTGAAATATTCCATTTTCCCATTTGTTTTTTTCAGAATCTCCAGAAAGTAATAGACCAGACAGGAGTGAAAGGTTTTGCTGATGTTGTTGTTTCAGAAAGTGTTACCAGTGGCCTCTGTCACCTGTAAGCTTTTAATTCTTAGCAATGCATTCCTCATTTATTAACCAGGTTTTCAATTTTGAAAATCCTGGTTATTAGATTGGGGTATGGCGGGCGGATGGGCGGATGGGCGGGCGTCAAACGAAATTGTGTCCGCTCTGTAACTCTTCAACCCTTTGAAGAATTTTGATGAAACTTCAGACAAATGTTTACCACATCAAGATGACGTGCAGAACGCATGTTCCGCATGGCTGGCTCCAAGGTCAAGGTCACAGTGACATTAACATTGAAAATCCTGTCCGCTCTGTAACTCTTCAACCCTTTGAAGAATTTTGATGAAACTTCAGACAAATGTTTACCACATCAAGATGACGTGCAGAACGCATGTTCCGCATGGCTGGCTCCAAGGTCAAGGTCACAGTGACATTAACATTGAAAATCCTGTCCGCTCTGTAACTCTTCAACCCTTTGAAGAATTTTGATGAAACTTCAGACAAATGTTTACCACATCAAGATGACGTGCAGAACGCATGTTCCGCATGGCTGGCTCCAAGGTCAAGGTCACAGTGACATTAACATTGAAAATCCTGTCCGCTCTGTAACTCTTCAACCCTTTGAAGAATTTTGATGAAACTTCAGACAAATGTTTACCACATCAAGATGACGTGCAGAACGCATGTTCCGCATGGCTGGCTCCAAGGTCAAGGTCACAGTGACATTAACATTGAAAATCCTGTCCGCTCTGTAACTCTTCAACCCTTTGAAGAATTTTGATGGCTCCAAGGTCAAGGTCACAGTGACATTAACATTGAAAATCCTGTCCGCTCTGTAACTCTTCAACCCTTTGAAGAATTTTGATGAAACTTCAGACAAATGTTTACCACATCAAGATGACGTGCAGAAATTGTTGTCTCATTATTAAGTATACTCCTTGCAGACAGTATTGTTAGCCGAAATTTACATCCTACTCATTATCATGTATTCTCATGAATATTATCTTTTCCTTCATGTCATGTTATAATCTTTTGAATATTCATAGCAATCTTCATTCCAAAATTCATACTATAGTATAGAATCAGAACAACATTTTTGAAAACCTGGTTTCGTGGCATTGCCATGTTTCTTGTATTTTCTTTACAAGGTCTCTTTTTCTTTCTGTTTTTTTACGAAACTAACACAGTTTTTTTTATCTGTGTCTTTGTACTTTTAGCATAAAACTTTAAATCTTTTGTTATTTTTCAGATAAAGAAGACATGAAAAATATTTTGCAAGTTTAAAAATAAGTTACTAGCAAGAAAATCTAATTTAAGTTCTTTTTCCCAGTTTTAATGGCGACGGGATCTTTTCTTGCTAATTGAATAAATGTTGTTGATTGGTAGATGTCTTTGTTACAGGGTACAGAACTCTGGTTTGGGTGGTTTAAGACACAACACTGTGATGTTAGGCTGGCCGTATGGCTGGAGACATAACACAGATGAAAGGAGTTATAAAGTGTTCTTAGGTAAGGTTTCAACACTTGATTCACAAAATCAGGTAGAATTATGTTTTAGTTCATGTGTGATCACCCTTAAACAGTTTTATAGTAGACTGAGTAGGATTTCAACATGTCATTCACTTGAACAAGTAGAATTAGGCTAACTTTCTGAATTATCACCCTTAAATAGACTAAACAAAGTATTTCATTTATTTTCATTAAATAGTATATTACTCACAATAAGCACATTAATGTCATTATCTAAGTGTTCATGACAGAGATAAGAGAAGTGGTAGCAAGACTTTTATGAACATAAAATTTGTTATATGTAATAGATGTGAACACTGTCCCAAGTTATTATCAATGATTATGTTTTTCAGTGTGAAACCAGTTCTGATTTTTGACTGAAATTTTAAAATAAGTTACTTAACAAGTCCTTTAAATGATTATTTTTTTCATTAAAATTTTGTCAGCCTGATAATAAGTTGAGTTTTTGTCTGTTGAAGAACACTAGAATTATATAATTGTTGATGTATGTTTCAGAAACTATCAACAACATTGGTGCAGGACAAATGGCATTACTTGTAATAAAGGGAGCTAGCCATTTTCCATCAAGTACAGAGAAATGGAAAGGCACAATAGATATCTGGTGGATTGTGCATGATGGTGGCCTGCTTATGTTGTTGCCATTCTTGTTAAAACAACACAAAACATGGAAAAATTGTAAACTAAGAATTTTCACTGTGGCACGTATCCTTTTAACTAAAGAAACCAGGTTTGTGATAGTTACAGGAATGGTGAAAAAAATAAGTGTCAATGTAATTTAGGTGTTTATTTAAGAAAATAGCTGTGGTAAAGTTGCACTGAAATTTCCTCATTTTCCTTTGTGATTACATGTTCATTGAGTTATATTCAGAGGTTGTTTCTAAACTTTCCCTACAAAAACTGCATGGACGTCTATAAGTGTGTTTTACACAGGACTTTTGGTGTTATAAGAGAGACGTACTTTTCATAACACTTAAAAAAAATATTCCATAGATGCAAGTCACTAAACTAACATGGATATTTTCAGGATTTCAGTTGAAGACTCATGTAAGCTAAGGGTTGATATATTCAGTGCAATTTTATTGCATTATTTAGTGTACAGTTTAGAATCATGTTAAGAGAATTTCTGTCAGCAGTTTTTATTTATCTCCTTAACTGAATGCTAGAACTCGAAGATAATACTATACAGATGAAGAGTGACCTTCAGAAGTTTATGTACCAGCTTAGAATACAGGCAGATGTGGAGGTCGTAGAAATGGTAAGAAGTTAAAATAACTGATTACAAATAGTCTTTTTAAAAGAAAATTATAGTCTTCATTTTAGTTATTCTAAACTTATTCTATGACACCTGATTGTCTTTATTGTGGTTTTTATGCCCATGAAGGGCTGCATATAGTAGTCGCACTGTCCAACCTTTATTCCATCTGTCCATCCCTCCCATCTTCTGTATGCAACTCCTACGATTCTCTTGATTTTCATCAAACTTTCACACAATGATAATTACCAATGCATATTATCAAGCTTTTGCTATTCAATTATTATTTGCTTAGTTCTTGCCCTTTGTTAAGTTTTACTTAGAATTGCTTTTGTACACAACTCCTACAGTTCTCATAATTATGATGTTCCCAAAACTTCCATAGAATGATCATTATCAAGTGCCACAGTGAATATTATCAGGCTTTTGCAGTTCTGTTATTTTTGGCATAGTTATTGTCCTTAGTTAATCCCCTGCTGCATAGTGGGGAGGGAATTATAGGATGCCATCTCTGTCTGTCAGTCTGTCCATCCATAACATTTTCATGTCTGCTTCGTAACTTTTAATCTCATGGAAAAAAATTTAAGATAACTTGGCACAAATGATCACCATTATGTGATGTGCAGAGCGCAACAACCAGGTTGCTACCCCCAAGGTCAAGGTCATAAAAGGTCATATATAAAAAAGTCCACATTTTGTGTCTGCTCCAATACTACTAAACTGCTTGAAAGTTTTTAAAATAATTTGGCACAAATGATTGCCATTATGAGATGAATTGAAGAGTGCAAAATTAGGTCACTACACCCAAAGTCAAGGTCACACTTAAAGGTCATAGACAGACAGTGTACAGTGGATAGTGATGCCAAATTAGACATGATTGCCCTGGTACATAGTCCTTTAACTTTTGATAAATTATATTGCTTACTGGTATATAGATGTTTTATATCAAGAAATTATGTACCATTTGAGTCAGTAAAACCTTCTTCTTCTACTTCTCTATGGCTTATATTTAAAAACACGCTATAGTTTGATCACATTGTTATGTAAATAAAAATAAATTATCTTTATATAAAATGTAAACATGACAGAAAGTACACACCTCAGGAGAAATGTGCAAAACACAGATTGTGACACTATAACTTCAAGATTCATGAGCCTGTGAATAACATTTTTAGAGAAAACATGGAATCGATTCATCAAAAAATTTCACAAGTCCACCCATTCACAAATTCTAATTATTTCACAGTTTTCCATATCCTCAGTATCTCATCAATTGAATAACTGGCAATTTCATCTTCATGATTCCATCATTTACAAATGTGATGTCCAAATGTAGCTGCCCATTTTCCATAGAAATCATTATCCTGTGTCATATTGGAAGGTTTAACCTTCTCTGATCACACTTGTTATCGATTCCAATGTTCTACTGCGGCAGGGGATATAGATATCCTTCAGACTGCCTTGTTAAATTTTACTTTATATTGCTTCTGTGCACAACTCCTCACTGTGATCACTAAACCTTTCATAGAAGGATCATTATCAAGTGTCACAATGCATATTTTCTTACCAGTAGACATATGGGTACTTTGTTCAGTTCACAGACTGCAAATAATTTTGGCACAAATGATCAAGGTAACATCAAGTTATAAACTACCATGACTGTGACCATTGCCATGTTTCCGGGGCATTAGTGTTTGTGACACATTTCTTCATAGAATTTGAAATAAAGAAACATGCTGGTGATCCCAGACTTAAATTCAGCTTCATAAATGATAAAAAAAAAAGTTTTTTCAGCAGCAGTTGTGAAATTGCAACAATTTCTTAATTAGAAACATGTACAAGTCTAGACTGCCTAATTAAAGAAAAAGAGTTTCTTTATTATATTGACAATTTGTAATAAAGTCATAATGTGTGTTGAAGATTGATTACTTAGACTGTTCACCAAAAATTACTGCATACCTAAGCATTGAATCTACAGATGTAGATAACCTGTTAAAAAAATGCAAATTTTATTTAGAGTCAGTTGTTAATGTACAAGGAACATTAGCTATGTATAGCTGTTGATCGACATAAGATAGTTTGTTAAAACAGTCCGAAAACCCTGATTACTCACAGAATAAAAAGATCTGATATGTGGAAAACAAAATACTGTGCTTGTTTTGCACATTGTTAATTTTTTTAACTCATGGAGTGAGAATTTTTATGAATGACCTTGTCAGAAGTCTTTTCTTTCTGAACCTTAAACTGCCTTATATTCTTTTCATTTACAGTGTAAAAAAGTATTTCTTGTTGTATTAAATAACTGATTACCAATACTCAGGCAGTCCTGAATGTAATAAGATTATGTCTAAGTTTGTTACAGTTCAGTCAGTTATCATTAACCCATGGATCTGAAGTGGTACCTGATCTGAAGATATATATTAGGTGTACGCAGAATGGTATGGGGGGGTCCGGGGGCATGCTCCCCCAGAATTTTTTTTTTTCTGTAGATCGACTCAGGAGCGTTTTGGCGGGTTTTTGGCATAAAATAAGTCATATTTTTTTCACCAATTTTACTCGATTTTTGTTTTACTTTTTCTCATGGAACATCTGCTAACAACTATTCAAAAAGATTTTCTGGACCAATGTGTACGCAGCTGCGTATTCTGCGTACTGGTAGCTACGCGCCTGCAGATAAGCTAGTTTGGATTTTGAATTTAATATATTAATGTATGTTATTCCTTGTAGGCTGAAAGTGATATTACAGCTTACACATATGAGAGGACATTGATAATGGAACAGCGAACAGAGTTGTTGAAGAATATGAGAATTGGTAATGTTGTACAGCCTCAGACCATCGTTGACAACAGTCATGCAGCCTTACCGGATGTCAGAGGTAGGATAGGATGGCCAGAGTGATATCCCTTTGCATTAGAATTTCACCTTCACCAAGAATAAATAATTGAGGGCTACATTTTTTATTTTTTTTTAAAGTATTATTTGACCTTAGATTTTTTATGTTAATTATAAACTTTGTACCCTTCATTAGTTGCCAAGACTTCGGAAAACCGAAAATTTGTTGTTTTTTACCAAATTCCAGCTTCCTGGACTGATTTTTATGTCTAAAACTCCTTAAAAATCAGTCCATATATTTTCAGAAGAAATCAGATTTAATTTATCATAAAAACGTCAGAATTTCACACCTTAATCCCAGTTGGTCCCTAATGCGGTCCTCCACACCTGTCATAAACCCATAAAATTGCCACTGTGACTAGTGGCTCTAGGCAGTTATCACAAATTAACATCTCGGTCGGATGAGTTGAGATTTCAAAATATCTGGAGCCCTGTAAATTGCAGTTAATTTAAAGTCAGAACAGACCTTCAAAAGCCTTTTAGTGTAACAAATACCTGTATGAAAATAGATTGTAAGAAATGTATATTGTAAATAGTGTATGAATATTGAAATCACTTGTTACATTATATTTATCCATTTCTAGTGAAGCTTGATACAGTGACCGAAGAGAGCACAACAGATGAGGAGAAATTGTCAGAGAGGAATCAGTACACATTCTCACCAAGCTTCAGACAAGAGGGAATGTCTGTTGAACAAATGGCATCATGTATCAATAAAAATGTCTTGGAGATAAAGCCGTGAGTATAACACATATGGTGGAAAATAATCTGGCTTGCACTCAGAAGCATCTCTCCTCCTTAGAAATACTAAAACATTTCTTGATAGTGTTATTGGCTGAAAAAAATATACTCTGTGGTTGTGAGTGTTGTTTTGGTTTATTTATCTTTCTCTGTGTTGGTGCATGTAGAATATTAAAACTGTCGTTCTGAAATTAGGGATCAATCTTCTGTTTGTTGTGCTGAGTCATTCATTACAGCTGAGGTAAAGTAATGTCTAGTTTTCATTTCATTTTTTTTTCTGTTCTCATTATAGTTTGCTAAATCTCTAACATTTTAGATAATTTTAACAGAGTTAACAAAATTATGTCCCTTCAATAAAATAGCTTTGGTTTTACCAGTAAAGCAGTTCATAAGGTTTGGTCTGCTTTGTGGGAGACTGTTTTTGTTTTATTTGAAAGTATAATTCTCCTGTGAACATTTTCTAATGATATTAGTTTTACTTTAGAATCTCCTCATGCAGAGATGGAAATTGATTTGTAAAGCTGCAGCAATTAACGTTGGTGCTCCATCAGATTTGCTCTAAGATTACTTTTCCTTTGTCAAGAACATGCTTGCTGTGCATATTTTTATGAAAGAGTTTTATTTTAACTTACTCTATAATTTATTTTCATTTAATGATGAACAGCTAAATTTAGTGAACTTCTGAAGCACAGAGCAGTTTTAAATAGCATATCAGTGTGGAAAAATGAATTGAGTTTTTATCCAAGATTTCTTTGAAAACTGGTTATTAGAATGATGTCGTCTTCGTTTGAGCAGGCAGTGTCAAAATAGACAGAGTGCATTGCACAAGAACCATTACTCTGCACTCTATGATTTTGGAGTTATTCCACTTTGCTTAATTTTTTTGTCCGGAGCATAACTCCTAGGTTATCAAAGCTATTAAATTGACTTCACAGGTAGATAGATCTCATTGAGACAGAGTGCAGTGCACAAGAACCATCTCTCTGCACTTCATTATTTTGGAGTTATTCCCCTTAGTTCAATTTTTGTACTTGATGTTTGTCTGGACCATACTCCTACATTATCAAAGCTATTGACTTGAAACTTCATAGGAGGAAAGATGTTATTGAAACAAATTGCGTATATGTAATAATAGACGATTGCATTGTTATTATCATGTTTTAATTTTTTTCATGAACATTAGGTCAGTGCTTGACCAACTTGGTTTAGTTGCATTTTCTACCACATTCTGCTCTATGTTCATTGTATATGTTCAGGCTTAATACAGAACTTGGGAAATGTTTGTGCTAAAATTGTTGATAATGTTGAAAACCTGGTTCTTTGGCATTGGCACATTTCTTATTGACTGTTAGGCTAGATTTATGGAAACACCTCTTGACATGCCGCCATACAGTTATATGAAATCCATTTATATTAAATTTAGTGCAAATGGGAGTCAGTCTTTGGAAATAAAAGTCCATTAAGATTTGTCACATTTTATGTGTTAACAACAATCTGGAGAATGAAAGTAAACCATAAATCCTGATAAAAGCAGTCAGTTCTTATGGCTTCCACGTCTATTACTTTCCTAGAACTGTATGAATTGAAGACATTCTCCCTGGGGTATTTCTGTTAAATGTCAGCTATTTAAAATTTTTACAAATATAGCATGCACTCAGGTTTGTTTGTTTGTTTGTTTGTTTGAAGTATTTTTAGTTGAATACTTAGTCTGTATATTATTTACTCATTATTTCAGTTTCTCTGAATACAGTTTTTTATTGTTTTTTTACAGAGATCAGAAGAATGTACGCCGAATGCACACAGCTGTACGTCTGAATGAGGTGATTATACAGAAATCCCATGAAGCCAAACTTGTGATATTGAATCTACCAGCTCCACCTAAACATGAAGCTGGGGAATTAAACTGTATCCTTTATCTAAACATTCTAAACAGTACACCATTCTGTTGTTTTTTTCACTGGTGCATAAGCTATCATGGTAAGTTTAGAAATGCCTTAAACAAATTACTTGTGTGTCAACAGTGAATTGTAAAATAGAATACAGCTTGAAATGAAAGTGTCATTCTCCTGTATGGTCAAGTTTTATGTCTTGTTATAATGATGTAACCTGGCACTGATCATAAGGCTTAACAGGCTGATATTGTGAGGAAGATAGAACTTAGATTTATAGTATATATAGAACAGAGAGTTTTAGGACTAGTATAAACCAGTACTGGTGGTACAAACAAGGACCAGTAGTTTTGTGAAGTGTCCTGTCAAAAAACTACAACAACAACAACAGTAATAGAGGTGGTAATAAATTGGCAGCCAGCAACAAAATGAAGCCTTAGTTGATATTTGACCAAAAAAAATGTCTGAACATACATTTCCTTAACTGAGAACAGATATGGAGTTCTTGGAGGTCCTTACAGAAGGTTTGGATAATGTACTGATGGTGCGGGGGAGTGGAAGTGAGGTCATCACTATATATTCATGATGATAGCTGTACTTATATATATCACAAAGCTTGATGAAATGGAAGTAAAAAATGGTGTCACAGACATAAAGAAAGAGTTCCCTTCCCATTTTGACTACAATAATTCTGGCTCAGCCAAGTATCTCACAGTCACAAATTTCATGCAGATTGTTAGACAACCTGTTTGCTTGGTGATAATGGTTGTGTTAATTAGGAGATACATACTTTCTTAGTTCTAGCCTGTAGTTGTGGCATAAACTCTTCATAAGTTCAAATGGATCTGCATTACAATATTGATTTTGTCGTAAAGGTACAGGGGCAACGTTATATATAAAGCTAAATCCCACTTTCTCTGAAGAGAGGGTACTTTGCTAGGTGTAATAAAAAACTTAAAAATTTTGTCCCATTATCTTTCAGAAGTCGTTTTGAGTACATTAAATGGGAAGTCAGATTTTAGTCGTCTGTTGAGTCTAGCAAACCTGATAACTTGCACACTATCAGATTTATCCTTTTCTCTCAAAAAATCAGGCTTCAAATATATAGGAAAGCCTTTTTTACTTCTGAGATTTCTGAAGTGTAAAGGATTGCTGACATTTAGCCAAATTCTTGCATGCATAGAAAAACGTGTAGGTAATATTACACGATCTGTTATTACACGACATACTGTAGTGAACTGATTATTTATCTTGAAATTATTTCTGGTAATGTCATTTTCATTTATGTGTAGTATTAAAATACTACAGACCATTGCAGAATCACCCACCGATTAACAATTAATTAATTTAATGTATCAAGTCCATGCAGAATACCAAAGCTGCTTTTACATGAGACATTTTTAAGCAACAAGATGTAAATGGAGATCATATCTGGGGTATTGGAGTACTTTTATGTCTTTTTGCATTCTTGCAAAACTGCCTAAACTGTTTGGAATTTGAGAAGTATTGAAGTTAAAAAAAGATAATGGGGTTTTAACTAATAGCAGCCAGAAATGTAAGTAACATTGTTACTGTTGCTATGTCTTAAAATTCTTTATAGATCTGTGAATATTTTGCTGTACTGTCTCAAGATGTTACCTCATGCCTTTTTGACAATGCAAAACAAAATGTTTGAAATTTAAATGTCACAGTAATGCAGTTGTGCATTAAAAAAACTTTTTTCTCATAGATAATAAAATTTTCTGGAAAATACTGAATTAAAATCTGTTTCTTCATCTTGTGGAAGCATTGATGCGTTATTGTAAGTTGCAGTTTGTTGTGTTTTTCACTAGGTGTAGATTTTGTCTACAAGAACTCCCATTTTCATACATTGTAATTGTGTTCATTTCCGTAGACAAGATCTAAGATTTTATCTACAAGAACTTACATTTTCATACATCGTAATTGTGTTCATTTAGGCAGACAAGAGCTATATAGATATTATATATATATTTTTTGTTTCAAATTGTGATTGTAAATAGACATGTCAAAATGCAATTTTGTTGTACTAGTGTGATATTTCTGTGTTCTATATTTAGCTATATCATTGCATGCAGCTAGTCTGTTCCTGTTATTGTGTTATTTATTTATACATACGTATATTACACAATTTTTTATGTAAAAATAGAGGCATAAATGAATGTTTTTATTAGATTTATCATAAATAAGTTTTAAGTAAGTCAGCTGTCCTTATTACTGAAACCCTGTACCCTAGGCACTGAATCCCCTGTACCCTAGGCACTAAATGATACAGTGATCAGTAATATTATATGATTGAATAAGCATAGTTTACAGAATAACTCATATTTTTGGACTGACAATTTTGCCATTATACATCTTAAGGTTGTTTTAAATGCAGATAAAGTTTTTAATATAAGAGAATTCTGATGCTATCTAGTTTTTAAGAAAAGCAGTGTTTACATGCGAAGATTTTCACTTGCTTTGCAATCCTAAATTGGTATGTTATTTCCAAAGCAAGTAGTGTGAATAATGCATAGATTTACCTGTAGTTCTCATAGTCATTCTTTGTAGATTATTTTAGTATGGCAGACTTGTGCTATATCTTGGCATCTCAGCAAAGCTACATGTCTTTGGTGTAAGAGTACTCACCTTGAATATGTCTACTTCTCTTTAAAAACATTTCTTGGATGTAACAGTGCTCACATTGAATATGACTGCTTCCTTCTGATAGCATGTCTTGAACATGACAGTACTCACCTTGATACTCACCTTGAATATGTCTGTTTCCCTCTGATAATATGTCATGGGTATAACAGTTTTCATCTTGAATATGACTGCATCTCTCTGTTAACATGTCTTAGTTATAACAATGCTTACCTTGAACATGTCTGTTTCCCTGTGAGAACATGTCTTTGGTATAACAGTACTCACTTTGAACATGTCTTATTCCCTCTGAGAACATGTCTTGGGTATAACAGTACTCACCTTGAACATGTCTTATTCCCTCTGGGAACATGTCTTGGGTATAACAGTACTCACTTTGAACATGTCTTATTCCCTCTGGGAACATGTCTTGGATATAACAGTACTTACCTTGAAAATGTCTTATTCCCTCTTGGAACATGTCTTGGGTATAACAGTACTCACCTTGAACATGTCTTATTCCCTCTGGGAACATGTCTTAAGTATAACAGTACTTACCTTGAACATGTCTTATTCCATCTGGGAACATGTCTTGGTTACATGTCTGTTTCCCTCTGAAAACATGTCTTGGGTATAACAATGCTCGCCTTGAATATGTCTGCTTCCCTCCGAGAACATTTCTGGAACATGACAGTACTTGTCTTGGATATATATTTGCTTCCCTCTGATAACATGAAATAACTTGTTGTGATGACAGACTCTGATGATCCTTGTACTTGGATATATATCTGCTTCCCTCTGATAACATGAAATAACTTGTTGTGATGCCAGACTCTGATGTTGCTATGTGGAGGTTTTAGATTTGTGAAATATTGTGTTTACATAATGGTAACTTTCTCTTTTTGTCTTGGCCAAAATCCATTCAGTGCTGTGCAGTAGCGTTTAAATCAATGAAATGTAATTCAAAACTTGTCTAAATAATTGTCAGTTATTTATTGATATTTGTTTAGCGCAGATAAACAGAGAGATGTTTTAAATTGTAATTGGAGAAGGTGGTTCAGTGAATGTTTAGAGCAAGCAATAGGAGCATTCAAGACATTTCAGTGTTGTTTATTTTATAAGGCATTTTTATAATACATGGTTACTTTTATATGGTTGTAATGAATCTGTTGTTTCTGTTTAATTCTCTCAAGGAATGTTTTGATTACCATCACCGAGAATGGTTGTACTGATGGCTGGAATCAGTTCTTCATTTTTGTTTGTTGTTATGTTCTATGTAGGATTGAGATCTGTTGTAATTCTTTCTAGTCATAGCAATTTTGGCCACCCTGTTTGCTGTGTATGATTTTCTTTACAAACTGGTGCATTTTTCTTTTAATATTTTTACAGAAGGGATACACAGACAAATTCAGTGTAAACATTGTACATTGTAGGTTCTATTGTTAACAGTTATTAAACTTTTAGTATTATACAACCTGAAGTAGCACTTAACTTGGTCTAAATAGTATTGCTCAAAAATATGGTCTGTCAAACATTCATAAGCAAATAAGATTTCTGTAGAAAATTTTACTTTTTCAAGACAAATCTGTGTGGAAAGTTCATTAATTAAGAAGTAGTTTATTTAAGCAGGGTAATGATTTGAGAGTCAATGTTTGATAGAACCAATTACAAATATGTATATTTTTACAAAGAAAGGCTGTAAGTTTCCATCATTGGTACATATTTACTGCTCATGGTACTGAGTTTTGTGAGGCATAAGTGGTCTTCGTTCAAGGATTCTAGTATGGATCTAGCATAATGAAGGCAATACCCTCCCAAATACCAAGAGAAATTGGCTCACAAAAACTGAATTTGTACAGTCTTACACAATCAAGTGTTTATAATGATGGGTCTTGTAATTTATTTCTTATAAGGAAATAGATACCAAGCTAAACTCTAGAAAATCTTTAAGTAACATATCTCCATACCAGTGCAAAGCATTAACTGTCATTTTAGTAGGTATGAAGTCATACATGATAGTATAGTTCTAATCCATATCAGACATTTTAGGGGCACACATGTTATAAGCTTTATATTTTGTAGAATTTTGTAGTTGGTCTTGTTTTTGTATTGTAAATAGTTTTATACGGTCACCAGGTAGAAAGTGGTCCAAAAATCTTTACAGCCCCAAAATAAAGGGAGTTAATGGGGTTTGATTGGTCCAGTTGTGTTAGATATCAATTTTATATGCCGCCTCATTTTTAAACCGTTTTTTGACCAAAGATTTAAAAACAGTGATCATTAAAAGTCATTAATAATAATTTTTAATACAGTTTGAAATTATTGCCCTGAATTATGAATCTGAATAGTTTAGGTACAGTGTTGCATTATTTGGACATTCATTATTTAAATGTATTCCATTCAAAGCCCATATTAAATGCTTCTGTTAACAGTACAAAGAGAAGCATTTTTAGATGAAGGAAGCAAAAATTCAAAGAGGAATTTGAAGAATATGAAATATATAGTCAAAATGTGGTTTAAATGTATTGTTTTTGGTTTCATAGATCAGTTTTTGTAGTTATTATGTGATATTTGTGTTTTGTATTTATTGTATGGCTGAGCCATAAAACATTGTGTTTGTATTTAAGCATGTTAGTACATATTGATGTTTATTGTTATGTTCATGCTTTGGTCTTACAAAACCCAGTTTAAATGAATGATGTTATGTAAGGAAAGGGTACCATGACCTTAATAATGGATCTGCTACTGAGATAAAGGGATTTTATCATCAGCAAAAATGACATACTTCCATGCTCTGTTCAGATGCAAAGCCAGTGTAAAACAATATGACAGCTTGAAAATATTCCTATAATGTATATTTCTCAAATTATTAATCAGACTTTGTATGGACTATTACAATAACAATAAACTTTTTTAAAAACAATTTTCCTCACATTTTTTAGATGTTTCGTAATTTTTTAAGAGCGACATTGGTATGTGATGGTATGTGTTGCCAGTCAAATGTTTTTTGTATAGCTGTTTGATACAGGGATATTTTTAAATTTGGATGTTTTATTTTTTTGCTGTGTTTTGTTTATTATTTTTTTCTGTAACTGTCATGGACTTACTTGATTTTGTCTTTATTTTATGAATTCTGTTAGAACTGGTATTAGTGTGATCACTAAATCTAGATGTATGTAAAAGACTTAAAGTTGTAGTTTGTATCAAGAAAACTCTGTCATGAATGAATGCACAAGAAGTACTTCTATCTTGACAAAATGATGCATTACCTATACTGTATAAGGGGTGACCATAAAGTTTTAATATCTGACATTGTCTGTTTAACTTGTTTCTGTTGCATATTCATTGTGACATTGCTCTAAAGCAGAAACTTCCAGTAAAACTTCTTTAGAAGACTATAGTAGGATGAGTGACCAAAGTGGCACAATTGGTAATAAAACAGTTAAGAAAAAAATAGTACTGCCAATTCTTTATTTGGTTTCATGAAATTTGATGGCCTGAAATTTGATATCTCTACCAGCAGTATTGTGAACAATGCTTGTCTGAGATAATCATGTGCTGTTAGCTAATCACCGCATGTTTGTTACTTTAAATATCTGCTAATTTTCTGATCACCCCACACACAGTTAGATACATTAATATTTAGGGTTCTTTTGCCTGCAGTTTTTACAGAAGGTTCTAAAATACCCTTTTCCATTTACTGTGTTTGCTTGATTTCATATCACTGATTTATTTTTCTAGATATTTCTTATCAAAGAATTTTTTCAATCAGTTATATTTTGTTTTGTTTCATGATTTTATTTTGGAATAAAATTATGTTTTGAAATGTTAAAAGTCACAAAATCAAACACACCACTGTGGGTACACTTTTTAATGATACCAAATTACTCATATTTTATATTTCTTACAGTGCAATTAAATAATTCCATGACCAGATGATAAATGGAAGAATTTTGATATGTATTTTTGACTTGTCAATACATGTATATTGATCATGTCTGAGTAGGTTGTAAGCAGATTCAGACAACAGTTTGTGAGATTTTATATTTTATTAGCTCACCTGTCACGTAGTGACAGAGTGAGCTTTTCTGATCACCTTTTGTCCGTCATCCGTCTGTCTGTCCGTCCGTCCGTTAACAATTGGTTTGTTAACACTCTAGTGGTCACATTTTTGCCTCAATTGTCATGAAACTTGGTCAGGATGTTTGTCTCATTAATATCTCGGACAAGTTCGAACATGGGTTATCAGGGTTGGAAAACTAGGTCACAGAGCCCAAATATAGAAAAACCTTGTTAACACTCTAGAGGCTACTTTTTCAGTCCAAATATCCTGGAAATTTGTCAGAAATGTTCTAATGATGATTTCTAGCTCAAGTTCAAATATGGGTCATCTCGGTTCAAAAACTAGGTCACGGAGCCCAAAAATAGAAAAATCTTGTTAACACTCTAGAGGTTACATTTTCAGCCCAAATAATCTTGAAATTTGTCAGAAAGGTTGCTTTGATGATTTCTAGGTCAAGTTCAAATATAGGTCATCTGGGGTCAAAAACTAGGTCACAGAGCCCAAATATTGAATAACCTTGTTAACACTCTAGAGGTAACATTTTTAGACCAAATAATCTGGAAATCTGTCAGGAAGGTTGCTTCTATGATTACTAGCTCAAGTTCAAATATGGGTCATCTGGGTTCAAAAACAAGCTCACAGAGCCCAAAAATAGAAACATCTTGTTAACACTCTAGAGATTACATTTATCAGCCCAAATAATCTGGAAATTTTTCAGAAAGGTTGCTTCAAAGATTTCTAGCACAAGTTCAAATATGGGTCATCTGGGTTCAAAAACTAGGTCACAGAGCCCAAAAATAAAAAAATCTTGTTAACACTCTAGAGGTTACATTTTCAGCCCAAATAATCTGGAAATTTGTCAGAAAAATTGCCTTGAGGATTTCTAGATCAAGTTCGAGTATTGGTCATCTGGGGTCACAAACTAGGTCACAGAGTCCAAATATGGAAAAACCTTGTTAATATTCTTAAGGTAGCATTCTCAGTCCAAATAACCTGGAAATTTGTCAGAAAGATTCTATGGATGATTTCTAGCTCAGTTTTGAATATAGGTTCTCTGGGGTCAAAAACTAGGTCACAGAGCCCGAAAGTAGAAAAACCTTGTAAAAGCTCTAGAGGTTACATTTTTAGTCCAAATGTCCTTGAAATTTGTCAGAAAGGTTGTTTCAATGATTTCTAGCTCAAATTTGGATATGGGTCATCTTGGATCAAAAACAAGGTCACATGGTACAAATATGTAAAAAACTTTTTAACACTCCAGAGGTTACATTTTCAGTCCAAATATCCTAGAAATTTGTCAGACAGGTTTTTTTGATGATTTCTAGCTCAAGTTGGAGTATGGGTCATCTTGGGTCAAAAACTAGGTCACAGAGCCCAAATATGGAAAAACTTTGTAAACACTCTAGAGGCTACATTTTAAGTCCAAATGTCCTAGAAATTTGTCAGATAGGTTGTTTTGATGATTTGTAGCTCAAGTTTGGATATGGGTTATCTGGGGTCAAAAACTAGGTCACAGAGCCTAAATATCGAGAAACCTTGTTAACACTCTAGATGCTACTTTTTCAGTCCAAATATCTTGGAAATTTGTCAAAGAGATTGTTTCAATAATTTCTAGGTCAAGTTCGAATATGGGTCATCTGGGGTCAATTAACCAGATCCATAGCAACTTTGTTAAAAGCAGTCATACTCAGGTGAGCGATACAGGGCCATCATGGCCCTCTTGTATTTTAAAAGAGTAGCTACCATAAAACTGTATCATGGGTAGTCTTAATATTGTCATAGGTTTGTATGCTATCTTTTCATGAGTAATTCAATGGGTAGCAATTTATTAAAAAAAACAAGTAAAACAGAAATAATTTATTTGTAAACATTTTGTCATAGGTGATAATTTTATATGCCAAGTTCTTCCAAGTTAGTTTACATGCACAAGCAGTTATTTTATACCATTAGTCCTTCATTAGTCTGTCATCAATAGTGCTGACCTTGCCTGCCCTTGGGAAGCAGTGTTGAGTCAGGAAGTGTGATGTTAGAAACCTATGACTGTATATTTCTGTTCGGGCTTCAGTCAGAGGCAAGTGTATAATAGACTGTGAGTATTTCATCATGTGAGTTTGTCCTCAAAAGTAAACTAAACTGTACACTAAACTATTCTTGTATTGTTGGGACATTCTTTCTGTACGTCAGCAGTAGAAGTATGGTATTTTTTTCTTTTTTGTTACTATGGTTGTCATTTGATAGATTATACTTGTATTTTGTGTTCTGACAGGTAGAAATGCTATTTTTGCTTATTAGACACATTGCTTATAAACAGTGAAAGAATCTTCTTCTTCAGAATCATCACCAGAAAATTCTGCAAAGTAAATGTCTATACCTCTTGTTTTTTGTTTGTTTTTTGAGTGACAAAATGTTAAAAAGTTAACAAAGAAGATCTCAGTGTAATTTAATATGAAATCAAGATCTGTATATAATTTCATATCCTGAGATCTGTTATTTTTACCTCAGACAAAATAAGACCAAAAAATACTCTACTTGTGTAAAATAAACATACCTGTCTTGTTAGTTTGAAACGATTCAAGAATATTTTGATATGACAGTAGTATTCTATGAAAGGTGTGCTTTGCTACTTACGTTTTTACCATAGAGAAGGTTTCTATAGTTTTAAGCCATTTATCACAAAGATGCATAAAAATAAGCATACAAAATATAGAAGATTACATAAACATTGTTGTTTGGTAGTAAAAGCTAGTCAGTATTTCTGCTTGACCTTGTTTAGGTCGTATTAATTTATCACAAATATATAGTCATATCAGATATGAAATTGTAAAGGGTTCAGACATTTGATATTGTGTAATAAAATTCTGTGCTACCGCAGTAAATATGCATTAAAATAGGCATGTGTTTATTTTGTAGATCACTTTTTACAAATAAAAATGACCAAAAATATTTGTATTGTTTGTGTATTTCCCAAATGACGCCTATATTTTCTGGACACTTATCAGTTATCAGTACATGAAACTGTCCCTGATTAGGTAAGTGGCCAGATGTTTAAAAAGAGGTCCATGATCACACTCTAAATGTTGTCCAAATTTCAGTATTACGTCAGAAACTTACAGTTTCGAGCCAACAGAGTTTTCGCTTTGGACAAAAGATTAACTGCAAAATTTACAAAAGAGCGATAAGTCTCCAAAGAGCTAAGAAAGAGTTCTGCTTCTTTCGTTTTTCACTTTACCTCAATGCCGTCTACCTATCTTTTGAGTTTCAAATTAAGATTTTAACAGTTACAGAGTTATACAATGGAGTTAATTTTATTCAACAGAGGACAGTATCTCTGAAGATGAAAGCCATGAAAGAGTTATGATTCCTTTTCTTTCCACCTCTTCTCAATGTCATCAAACTCAACCCATCTGAAGTTTCAAGTCAATACATCGAAAGATTACTCCAATCAATATTTCAATTTGAACTTTTTACACTCCGATCAATATTTCAATTTGAACTTTTTACAAAGGCCAATAGCTCTGCAGATAGCCATGGGATATTTTGTACTGTTACTCTGCATATTTCTCCACAATGCAATTTAACTTTCCTTCAAGTTTAAAATTTTAATTAGAATTTAAACTAAGGCCAATAACTCTGCCGATAGCCATTGGAAAGTTATGGTTCTTTAACTCTGCACTCTTCCACATTACCGTCTAAGTACCCTCAAAATTTCAAGTAAATAACGTTGATTATTTACAGAGTTACGACCTGGAAGAAAGTTCCTCACTGATGCGGATTTCGGACAGAGAGAAAACATTACCACTGCCGCCAAACCGCAATCGAGGTAAATATATGAAAATCTTTTGAGCAGATCAAAAAACAATCGTGCACATTAATGATCATATTTCTCGCTGAGGTTGGGGCCAGTCATACCCAATGGTCATAATTTAGACAATTTGTAGTGTGGCTAAATTTGCCTCGTTTCATTTCAGAGCTGTTAACCTTGTGAATTCAGACAGTGTCGAAGCAGCACGACTTCTGTATGGAATGGTAAGCTTCGGAAAACTGTGATAAAGCCTCGGGCAAGGAAAATCTTTGTCAAGTTTCAACAAATTTCAGTTTTGGTACCATTAAGAAGAGGTGTCATTTTAAGCAAGATATTGACGGACGAGAATAACAAAGGCTTGTCACAAACGCTGGCGGCGACCTTAGTGTACTCAATATTACTATAAGTGTCTAATGAGAAAGGGAAGTTAGCTCTTTAAGTCAGTGTCTTTTAGTGAAATTTACTAACTCTTAAAACCAACTGTAAAATTCAGGAGCCTCTACCTTTTAAACTTATAATATCAAAGTCATTTGTTTCACTGGTACATATACCAGATGCTAGTGATGTATTTCATTACTAAAGAAACGTAGCTCTGATGTTATGATTGCATAAATCGGTCGTGATAAGTGTCATCTATACCTAAACCTTCACAATTATGTTTACGCTGCGTTGTTAATGAGGACAGCTTGCACAGACACTCTGCATAACCAATCTATTCAACATCTGAAGAATTTATTTTTATCTTAAACTAGAAAGAACTAAAGTAGTTTATGGTTAAGTGAGATGATTGTTAAGATTAACACAACATGCCGTCTTTGTTTGTACTAACCACTTGTGCTTCCTACACCACTAGTAAAATGTGGATGAATCACTAAGGACGAAGCTTTGTCAAGAGTACAAAAAAGATTAATTCATTCCATGAAGAAGTCGTGTTGTTATGTCACGTAGAAGAAAACTCTCAAACATTTTCTCGTCTGCAACCACAATCATAAATTTAGTGTTTAGCATTGCCGAAAAGACCACTCACTTACGTTATAAACATATGCCCCAGGAATCATATGATATAGCCAAATATGGTCAGTTCCGTCAGAGACATAGATATTTTTTTTCACTTTTTGAGAGGCATGTGCGCCATTTCAATGGAGTAAATAGGAGCTGCTTATCTCTGTTATCTATGTCTCTGGTTCCGTGTGTACAATTTACCAGATATATCACAGAAAATTTTCAGTCTTTGAACTCAGTTGCGTTGAATCTGTTTACATGATGTTTCTGACACATCTGAAACAGTTCTGAAATTTGAGAGAATGCCTTTTCTCTTATTTTGCAGTCTGAGTCCGAAACTTCAGACATTAATCTTATTGGTATATGACAGTCATCGCCACACTTCTATTTGATTAACACCCTTCCTGCACTAAAAGGCAACAAGTTGGCCTTTGTATTAGGAGGACATACTTTGAACAGTAAGTACGAGAGCAACTAGGTGTAACTCGGTATCTTTGACGATAGTTAGGTCAACACTGGATGTAGATTAATTCATTGGCCATTTTTATCTTTGTCAATTCACATTGCTCCGGATTTGGACATTGATCTGTGTCAGTGTAACGCTGTAACTGTGCATTTATTTGTGAATATTTCATATGATAATATATCTTTCATTATACGCACATTTTATTATTTGAATTTCGACTAATGAATTATGGATAGTTTACATGCCTTATTTTTTTCTGTCTAAAACTTAAGTTCTAGATTACTCCATATCCAAATATTTTCAAATGCTGCGAGTTTTGTACAGAGCAATGTGTAATCTAACGTGTAAGAAAGCATTGATTCTGACTTGTGGTGTTTTTATTGTAGTGATATTCACGTGTTATATGTTGTTTTTCAATCATGGTGCACCGGAGACCATCATGGCCCAGAACAAAGGAAACCGTCCGTCCATACGGGCGTTCGCCGACAAAGATGGTCATAAACACGAACTGGACAAAGAGTTAGAAGAGGAAGAACGGAAGGCTGTCGAATACTGGGAACAATTTATCACGAAAAATGATTTTACAGCCATAGGAGAAATCTACGATAATTGCGGTAGGTAGCCTCGAAGAAAGGGTGTCAGTATCTTGACAGAAATATTTACACATTAACCTATCTATAAGAGGAGTCAATAACAATACCAGTCTGGAACAGCCAACTTTAAGCTGGAGAATATTAAGCTGGGGAAATTAAGCTACAGAAGCGCCGAATATTATGAAATGCAAAATTCTGGAATAACAGAGAAACCAGTCTTCAAAAATTTCGATATAAATTCTTTTCTGGCTTTCAAGAAACCAAATTGTTTCAGAACGCGCGTGCTATAGCGTTAAAAGCAACATGTAGCCAGGCCTGTTTAGCTATATTGCAGAGAATATAGTATATGTTTTCTTACGCATGTATTCTGTATCTGTTTTTAATTTTGGTACATGTACATGTTTTTCAGACGAAAAAGACAGAATCATGGTGGGTAGAACAATAATGCTACCAGACAAAAGATGGGGTGGAATAAAAGGACTAACATCAAGAACGTTTATAAATACAACTCTAGGTACGTAATTAAAATTACATAATTATTTCTGCGTTGTACAAATTCTTCTTCCTAACCAACACTTTTAAGGGTAAGTTGCTTTAATATGCTGATAATGTAAGCATATACATGTATTCCTTTTTAAAAAAAAAATGGTGACTCAATTCATCTTAAGACTTGTCGCCAGAGCTAGAACAACATTTTTATCCGCCTCATGAATGTCTGTCTTCTACTTAGTCACACTATATGCAGTTTGTGCCATCTTGAATATCCTTCTCTGCATTGGCTGATTCTTTACACGATTTACTGAACTTCTACTTAGGCTCACTAAACGCAGTTAGTGTCAGGTTTTCATTCTGGACACGATATATTGAACTGTGTTATCTCCGTTTATCAGATTAAAGTGATGAATATGTTTATCAACCCAGAACACTTTCAGTGTTGACACATACACATGTAATATGAACAGTGACCACGGTTATCCCGATAGAAAATCAGATGATGTATGTGACTTATGTTTTATTTTGTAAAATAATAGTTTCTAAAGTTACAGCTTCTCATGAAACAAGTCAATGTTATATTTTAGTCACTATTACTTATCGTTTGACCTCGTGTGCTAGTACAAATGCCAAGTCATCTGTACTGTGCCACTACGGTGCATGACGTAATATGTCGCCAACCACTAGTTTGGTGACTTCGCTCCATTACAGTACAAGTTCTGTCTGCCGCAAATTATCATTTTGCACCATTTAGGGAAATATGTATATGCCGCAAACCGTTATTTTATTGTACATGTAGTATATTTCTCAAACCATCATTATGGCCCATTGCGGTATATGTTGTAAATGCCACAGAACATTAGATTGACTAATTGACGTACAAGTTGTTTATGCTGCAAACCGCCGTTGTGGTCAAATTCAATACAAAATATTTATGGCACAAACTACCACAGTTGCCCATTATTGTACAAGATGTATATGCCACAATCTTTCCATGTGCCCATTGCGGTACAAGTTGTATATGCCGCAAACCATCATTATGGCCCATTGTTGTACAGGTTGTATATGCCGTAAACCATAAATGTGGTCCATAACGGAACAAGTTATAATACCTTAAATCATCATTATGGCCTATTATGGCATAAGTAATAAATGCCGCAAATCATCATTATGGACCATTACGGTACAAGTAATAAATGCCGTAAATCATCATTATGGCCCGTTATGGTACAAGTAATAAATACCGCAAATCATCATTATGGCCCATTATGGTACAAGTATTAAATACCGCAAATCATCATTATGGTCCATTATGGTACAAGTAATAAATGCCGCAAATAAACATTCAGGCCCATTATGGTAAACCATCATTGTAGCAGAACAGCTTCATGTTTTTTTTTATATTTATCATTCTATTTCACAGATTCCGAACTGACGGGAGGAAGGTTCTATATTGAAGTAAAATATAATGGTAAGGATTTGTACAATAACAACTGGGAACTGTGTACCATGGACGAGGATTATGGGGACGACAGGTTAATTTACTGCCCTTATAATCCCGGGGAGTACTCATTTGTCAAAGACCGACAGATCCCTATATACCTACCTAAGGTTAGTAAAAAATAGTGTTGAAACAGTACAAACACAGACCGTTGGTACAACAGGGAAATGGTATGCTTCACTGAAAAAATAATTCGTAGATAATAAGTGTTTTTTTTTTCAAATACTGACGCTCAAAAACTCTTTTAAATATTACCGACCATCTGAAACTACTTAGCGTTAGCAGAGTTGTTTAGATACAATGATTCTATGAACTTCTAAGAAGTAGATCATACAATATTAAACTGAGATGATTTATTTGTTAGTAAGAAGTGAACCCTATTTTATAATAATAATAATATCCATGCATGAATTACCACATTTCTAGACATTATGATCACTCGTGTTTATGAATATAAGTTCATTGGCGTTCGTTGAAATCTTCATGTAAAGCAGAGATACAGTTTAATGGTCTCATATTGAACAAAGAGAGTGGATTTTTGAACGTGCACTCAAAGGGTACTTAGAGAGACTGTATATGAAGATGTGTTTGCACTTATTAAGTAATGTGCCTACTAATAGTCTAGTTAGTAACTGTGGTGTTATTCGTGAGTATTCTACAGAGACACGTAGTGTGATTTTTTTTATTTTCAACATATTTTTTCTTTCGCCTTCAGGGCCGTTATGAGACGAAGGGATGGATAATAGACCAGGGAGAGCAGATAATTCTTTGTGGGTTTTCTGACTTCTCACTCTAGATACGTTACAGCTTTACAAGTTTCCTTATTTTTGTATAGTTTTACTATACTGAGAAATAGGACCAAATCATTATTCTAATATTGCATTCTAGTACACAAAGTGGTAATAAACCAACTACTGTTTCGTGATTTATTAAGTGTTCAGCAGGTAGTGTTTGTGCTTATTTCTGGAAAATGAAAGAACCCTTATCATATATGTACACAGTATAATAGACATTGCTTTAAAAAGAGATCGTTGTAAATAAGGGGCTCAATATTTCATTTCGAGTCTTAACTTCTTACACAGTTTTCTCCTAACACACTTGTTTATAATCTTTATATTCCCACTATACTGAATTATTACTTAGCTGTTGTTCTTTTTCTTCTTCCTATTTCATTTTTTAAAATAATGTAATCACAAGCTAACTTCATGTTGCAATGCAACCAAATTAAAATTTCTCAAAAACAGCTGACCAAATTCCAAAATAATTTTACAGAAATCTTCGCCCTGTAAGCCGTAGCTCAGTTCCTTGAAGCCCTTTAGAAAAGATGGTTTCAATGGAATGTATAGCATAATTTTATGAATATTGTGTAATGTTTGAGGATCTTCTCAGGCGGAAAGACAGGCATTATTTCAAATTTTATTAATCTGTTTTAAACAAACATACTTTCGGGGAGGAGGTAACCGTTTTCATAAAAGACTATTATTTTGCATGTTTGTCAGACAACACAGCTGCCAGAAGGTTTGGCAGATTTAATTCTCAGAGCTGATTGTATTCTTTTAGTACTCAGGTGAACGCTTCAGGGTCATCTTAGCCTTTCGTAATAAAAAAAAACGTTGAGACATTGGGTCTTAACACTGAATTTCTAGTTATGACACACTTTGCTATCATATTCTGAATCAAAAGCCAGATCATGTTAGTCTGCACCACATAAGACCATATTTTACATATTTCCTCCTATTTAACAGATATAGTACATGTAAATCAAGAATGTTACAAAAAGGGAGATTATCACTTCGTGTACGTAATACGGGTTTTGTTTGATGTATAAATATTTTCTTTATTATTTATTACTTGCACAAATGTATTTTGCACCTTACACCGAATTAGCTCGAAAAAGGCTAATTCTCATCAAGCTGTTTCTGTGATATTTTGAACTAATTTACAGTCAGTTTGTTTACAAGTCACTCAATCTTAATACATGAGGTAGACTAAACTTTCGGAACTTAGTGTTTAGACAATGTGACAACTGTAATAGGGAGACTCTGATTGTTTAATACTCGTGCACATAAATATTATCATGTTTCATAAAAAAACATAATTGTACATATAATTAATTGTATTGATAATGCACTTCTTAAGCTGATCATGAATTTTTCTTGTAAATAATGTTTTATTTATTTGTAAATAAAATGAGCCTACAATCAATAAGTTGCTGGCAGATTGCAATCGTAACAACTCGGCCTTTTCCTACAACTTCGTAAAAGTACCTCGTATCTAAGTGTATGAATACACCAAATTGTAATTCGCCTCGGCTTTAATAAAGATATAAACAAACGTGGCAGAATCCAAGTAGTGTTTGTCTTATGGATTAGAAAAAAAATGAAAATAAATTTTAATTTAAAGCATGAACACGTAGAGGTTTTAAGAAATGTCTCCAATAAATCAGACACCATTTGTGTTCAATTATGGCGGCTACCATATTATTTCCGAGGTGACTTACCGAAGTCGCCCGAGGTGTTCCGAATGGGCAGACTGGTTATTTACATGTATCGATCTATCTTATTTATCGTCGGTACCGATTGCCCATATGACGGACGCCCTCTTGTATTTCAAATAAATCAAAACTGTTATTTATCGTCTTTTTCATACACAGCAAGTACACTTAAAATCCTGTTTTATTACAAGTACTGGATAGTTACTCTTGTGTCGGAGATAGTGCTGAGGCCGCTGTCGGATGTGTTCAGTTGAGAAGAAAAGTCGTATGAATATCCATTGTGGTACGAAACGGATGGGTAGTAATTTGAGTACGCGGAGTAAAGATGATTTTGAAAATATGAACTGTCGAAATATGTCGACTGGTCAGGTACCACAGTTGCGTTCTCTATATAAACGTTTTTGTTTTTTTTTGTTCTTTTTTTGTTTTTGTTTTTGATGCCAATCCAATAACTTCAGCTATCGACAAGATCTTGGACATTTTTCTTTTCGTTGTTTCCGAAGTGAATTATGTCTATTGTGGAAATGAATCAAGATGCGTGCGCATCATTTCTGCGACTGATGGAAGTCTGGAATCCTTAGGAGATTCTTCTTTGATTTCTAAGATTTCGTGAGTGCTTGATGGATCTATCACGTGATCAGTTCTTTCTTCCTGTGATAAAGTTTCTGTACCCATTTTTTGTTAGTTGCTTATTGTTTGATGTTTCTTCAATGTCAGATAAATGTGAGAAGTTCTTTGATGTGTTTGCTCTACTACTAGTCTGTGACATGTGGCTTGATAGACTAGTCCCTATGGTCTTTTCTTCCTGTAATAGTACCAGGCCGCGAATCACGTGACTTTTAGGGTATCAGCAACGGACAAAATGAAATCGTCGCTTCGGCCACAAAAATCAGGTAATCTTGTATTGATTATTTAAATAAGAGTAATAATCATTTCTTAAGCTCTTTAAATTTGTTTTAAAAACGGAGAATCACTGTCCAAATGACTGTCGTAAGAAGTTGCGTGGGAGAAATCTTCAGTTAGGAAATCTTACGTGGGTGTTTTCAAGAATAGCGTGTCCGTTGGAGCTACCGAACGTTTTTTTAATCCAAATTACACGGCTAGAAAGCGATAAAAGATCAGGAAACAAGTAGACATGATCTAAGTTGGTAAAATCGTCCAAGATAAAATTTCTGTACGAAGTACAAATGGAAGGTAAGAATCATTTAAAAATAAAAGATGTCTGTTGGATTTATCCAGAAAAAAATGCAAGTTTTGGAAATTTCGCTCACAATTTTTACGTTTGCGAAAGCAACTGAACCGAAGGCGGTAAGTAAAGTATTTAAAACCGCATAGGCAGGTATGAGTCCTGGGAATTAGAAATAAACAAAAATATAAGATTACCTGATTTTTGTGATCGAAGTGACGATCTCAGGCGATACCCTAAATGTCACGTGATTCCCAGTCGTGAGTACATGAAAATATTTAATATTTGTCTTAGAACTTTTACTGAAAAAGAGATGGTTTCTTTCAGTTCTCTTAAACCTATTTTCAATCATTAATTTTATTTCTAGTCTAAATACTAATGAAATATACAGCTACATTTCCAGAGTAGTGTATTATTGTAATTGATTATAAATCGGTTTGACGGAAAGTTGTAAATTATTCAACATAAAGAAAGTGCCATTTGTTTTCACCTTAAACTTGAAAGTTCTAAAGTAGTTTAAGACCGACTGACATGATTTTTAAGTGTTATACAACATGCCTTACAACAGTCAGTGTTTGTGCTGTCCATGAGATCACCCGTAAAAGAAACCCATTAATCTTAGTATTAAGCATTGCCAACTAGACCTTTACTTTCTTTACAAACATGTGCCCCCGAGAGCATATAAAAATATCCTTATATGGCTACGAATATCGCCCAGTGCGCCTGATTTACCAGGTTTAATCATGGAACTTTTTGAGTCTTTGAACTCACTTGATTTGTGATATTTCTGGCACGTCTGAAACTTCTTTGAAATTTGAGGAAATGTCATTTCTTTTACTTTTTTGCAACCTGAGTCTGAAACTATATTGCATGTTTTGGTAAATAACAAATCTCTTCAACATTTTTTATTCGTGTACTGAAAAAGCCACAAGTTGGCCTTTCAATGAAGAGGGCATTGTCGGAACAGTGCAGTTACGTGCTACTCTGTATCTGTGACGTAAGTGAAGTCAAGACTGGATATAGTTTTATAAATTAATTATTTTGCCATCTTTTTATCTTTGTCAATTCACACTGCACACTGCTTTTCACATTAATCTTTATCAGTAAAATGCAGTATCTGTTCATACATTTGTGAATATTTCGTATGATAATATAATTATCTTTCTTTATCTGCTCGACTAATTCGACTAAGGAATTACGGTTAGTTTACATGCCTGATTTTTTTTCTATCTAAAATTAAAGTAGTTTCATATGCAAATGTATTCCAGTACTGCGTATCTTAAAAAGAACAATGTGTAATTTAATGTGTCATAATGCATTGTTGTTTCTGGTAGTGATATGCACTTGTTACCTGTTGTTTTTCAATCATGGTGCCCTGGGGAGTATCATGGCCCAGAAAAATGGAAACCGTTCGCCCTTACGAACGTTCGCCGACGAAGATGGTCATAAACATGAATTGAACAAAGAAGAGGAAGATCGGAAGGCTGCTGAATACTGGGAACAATTTATCACGAAAAACAATTTTAAAGCCATAGGAGAAATCTACGATAATTGCGGTAGGTATATAAATAATGCGAACCTCAAGGTAAGAGAAACAAAAGTTTATTATCAGTGTTTTGACATAACTATTTACACATCACATCAACCTATCTAAAGGAGGAGTCGAGAACACCATTTAACTATAAACGCGAGAATATAGCTGGAGAAAATAATTTTAAGAGGAGCTGAAGATTATGAAATGCATAGTTCTTGAATAACACAGATATCAGTCTTTTAAAATTTCGATTAAACAAAAGCAGGCTAAACAACATGTAGACCAACTGTTTAGCAACTGTTTAGCTAGTGTTTAGCTAGTGTTTAGCTAGTGTTTAGCAACTGTTTAGCAACTGTTTAGCTAGTGTTTAGCTAGTGTTTAGCTAGTGTTTAGCAACTGTTTAGCAACTGTTTAGCTAGTGTTTAGCTAGTGTTTAGCTAGTGTTTAGCAACTGTTTAGCTAGTGTTTAGCAACTGTTTAGCAACTGTTTAGCTAGTGTTTAGCAACTGTTTAGCAACTGTTTAGCTAGTGTTTAGCTAGTGTTTAGCTAGTGTTTAGCAACTGTTTAGCTAGTGTTTAGCTAGTGTTTAGCAACTGTTTAGCTAGTGTTTAGCTAGTGTTTAGCAACTGTTTAGCTGTAGAATTCGTATTTCCTGTGCATGTATTCTGTGGCTGTTTTCGATTTTTGTACATATTTTCAGATAGAAATGACCGAATGATGGTGGGCAGAACAATAATGCTACCAGACAATAGATGGCGTGGGATTGTAAAGGGCTAACATCAAGGACTTTTATAAATAGATCACTAGGTAAGTGATAATAATACATGATTATTTCTGCACTGCATAAATTCTTCTTCCTTAACAATATATTTTAAACGTTTATTTTTCAAACAGGTTGTATATGCATGAATGTAAGCATATACATGCATTCCTTTTTTTAAAAAAAAGACTTGTCGCCAGAGTTAGAACCAACTTGAATCCGCCTCATGAATGTCTGTCTTCTACTTACTCACACTATGCGCAGTTTGTGCCAACTTAAAGTTTCCTTCCCTGAATTGAATGATTCTTTACACGAGTTATTGAACTGTGTTATCTTTATCTATCTTTGTGTTGAACATGTTTATCGAGACAGAAAACTTTCAGTGTTGATATATACATATGTAACATGATAAGTGTCCTTGGTCATCCCCATAGAAAATAACAGATACCGGTAATTTTATGTATGTAACTTACGTTTCATTTTGTAAAGCAATATTTTCTTAAGTTCCAGCTTCTCATGAAACATGTCATAATCATCATTTAGTGACTAATATTTATCGTTTGCTCTTAAATAGTTAGTACAAAGACCACTGCATCTGCACTGTGCCGCCTACCACCGTTTTGGTCTATTAAGGTACAAGACATATATGCTGCAAACCATTATTGTGGCCCATTATGGTACAGGTTGTTTATGCCGCAAACCGCCATTGTGGTCAATAACAGTATCAGATAATATCCCACAAAATATCATTGTGGTCTATTATGGTACAAGGTGAATATCCAGCAATCTTTCAACTTGGCCCATTGCGGTACAAGTTGTATATGCCGCAAACCACCATTGTGACAGAATAGCTTCACATGATGATGCTGTAAGTTCGTCATTATTCCACAGATTCAGAACTGACGGGAGGAAGGTTATATATTGAAGTAAAATATAATGGTAAGGATTTGTACAATAACAACTGGGAACTGTGTACCATGGACGAGGATTATGGGGACGACAGGTTAATTTACTGCCCTTATAATCCCGGGGAGTACTCATTTGTCAAAGACAGACAGATCCCTATATATTTACCTAAGTTTAGTAAAATATTGTAGAAACAGCACAAACACAGACCGTTGGTAAAACAAGGAAATAGAATGTTTCTTTTGAAAAATAGTTCTTAGATAGAAGGTTACTATTTTACAAATACTGACGATCACATAATCTTTTGAATACTATCAGAACTATTTACCAATAAAATGCTAGCGTTAGCAAAACCGTTCAAATATAATAATTCTATGAACGTCGAAGGAGAAAGATTATACTATACTAAACTAGTGTGTTTATTGTTTCTTCGGTGCCATATAATAATAATAATAATAATATAGTAACATCCCCGTATGAATTACCTCATTTCTAGACATAATGATATTTCTAGACATAATGATAACTCGTGTTTATAAATATAAGTTCATCGACGTTCGTTGAAATCTTCATGTGATGCAGAGATACAGTTTAATGGCCTCATATTTAACAAAGAATATATTGTTGAACGTTGTTACCGTGCACTCAAAGGGTACTTAGAGAGTTATTATATGAAGATGAATTTGCACTAATTAAGTAATGTGCCTACTAACAGTGTCATAAGTAACTGTGGTGTTTTTCATGAGTGAAACATATGGTGTGAATTTTTATTTTCAACATTTTTTTCTTTCGCTTTCAGGGCCGTTATGAGGCGAAGGGATGGATAATAGACCAAGAAGACAAGATTATTCTTTGTGGGTTTTCTGACTTCTCTCTCTAGATTCGGTACAGCTTTACAATAGTTCAGCAGATATCATTTGGGCTAATAACTGAAAAATGAAAGAACCCTTTCCCCTCATTAATGTACATAGTATTTTAAACAGAACAAAAGAGATCGTTGTAAGGGGTTCAATGCAATGGAATATATCTTAAGCTTCCGACATTATTTTCTCCTAACACAGGTGTTTAGACATAATGGGACTCTACTAAATTGTTACTTGGCTGTTTTCTTCTTTCTGTCTCACTTTTCTCTTAAAAATACAATGGTTACAAGCTAACCTCAAGTTGTCATGACCACCAAATAAAAATTCCTCAGAAACGGCTGACCTAAATGAGAAATAGATTTACAGAAATGTTTGCCTAGAAAGCCGTTGTTTATTTCTTTGAAGCCAAAGCTTCAGTAGAATGTGTTGTACTAGTATATGACTATTGTGTAATAATTTGAGAATCTTCCCAGTGGGAACTACAAACATTATTACAAACTTAACTTATCTGTTGTGAATAAACATATTTCCGGGTAAGAGGTATCCCTTTTCTTGATAAAATATCTCAGTTACTTTATTCCATTTGGTACCGCCATGGTGAACGCCCAAGGGTCATCTTAGCCTTTCGTATTTAAAAAAAAATGTAGAGAAAATTATTTCTAAGTACTCGCAATTTCTTCTTATAACAAAATTTGCTAGTAGACATATCATATTTTGTATCAAAAGCCACATCATCATCTCACAACATAAGACCATATTTTGCAGACTTCTCCTCTGTATTTAAAACATGAAGGAACGAACTACAAAAGGGGAGATTATCACTTCATGTACGCACTCCCAATACGGGTTTTGTTAGATGTATAAATATTTTCTTTATTATTTATTACTTGCACAAATGTATTTTGCACCTTACACCGAATTAGCTCGAAAAAGGCTAATTCTCATCAAGCTGTGTCTGTGATATTTTGAACTAATTTACTGTTAGTTTGTTAACAACTAACAAGTCAGTGAACCTTTATACATAAGTTAGGCTAATCCTTCCGAACTTCGTGTTTAGACAATATGACCACTGTGATACGAAAACTCTGATTGTTTAATACTCGTGCACATAAATGTTATCATGGTTTGAATAAAAAAGCTGATTTTATTGATTGTATACATAAAAACTTCTTAAGCTGATCATGAATTTTTCCTGTAGATATTTATTTATTTATTTATTTATTTATTTATAAATAAAGTGAGTCTACGATCAATTAGTTGTTGGCGATTGCGTTATTAATTTATCTATTTGAAATTATTTATCGTGGGTACCGGTTGCTCATATGACCGCCTCCTGCAGAGTTCAATTACTTCAGGGGCAGTGCAAGATACAGAAATCATCCCATTCTAGAGACAGCCGTTTCTTTTCTATGCTCGCGGAACAACACAAATATATAGAATATTAAACCTACGCAATCTCTGGTATCTTTATTTGATGAGGTGTATAAACCAAAGAAAAGTAAGATGTAATATCATTTTCCCGTTAGAATTACTTTCATTTGTTCATGTTCTGAATCTTTCAGAGATAAAACAGGAAGAATATACTAACGGTTTTCAATAAATTTCATCCGAATATGAAAAGTTCATTTGCTTAGGAAAGAACCCCGTTTTTATGAGCGATGTTTGGTTCCCTATAAATAGTCTTCAAAATGGACATTTAAATAAAAGATTTTGAAGAACAAACTGTCTTTATCAAGATTCTAATTCGGTAAATCCAGTCATAGCGCTTTTAAAGGAAGGCAAAGGAAAATTTATTTTTCAGTTGTTTTTATTATCACACAATACTATACACTTGTTATTTACAATGCCATACTGGTATTTCAAATAATTCAAAACTGGTATTGTCTTTAACGTACACAGCAAATAATGTCAAACATGTTTTTTTTGTGTGTTTCTTTTTTTCACCACAAAAATTCCTGTCCTATTACAAGTACTGGATGGTTTCTTTTGTGTCGGAGATAGTGCTGAGGCCGCTGTCGGATGTGTTCAGTTGAGAAGAAAAGTCGTATGAATATCCATTCTGGTACGAAGCTGGTGGGTAGTAATTTGAGTACGTGGAGTAAAGATGGTTTTGAAAATATGAACTGTCGAAATATGTCGACTGGTCAGGTACCACTGTTGCGTTCTCTGAATAAACGTTACCTGAGGTGTTGTCCGTATTAATGGTTTTTGATGCCGATCCAATAATTTCAGATATCGACCAGATCTTGGATTTCTGACATTTCGTTGTTTCTGATGTGCATTCTGTCTGTTGAGGAAATGAATCAAGATGCGTGCGCATCATTTCTGCGACTGATGGAAGTCTGGATTCTTTAGGAGATTCTTCTTTAATCTCTGTCATTTCAGGTAAGCTTTCAGGTGAGCTGGATGGATCTGTCACGTGATCCGTTCTAATTTCCGGTGAGAAAAGTCGTTGTACGCACTTTTTGGCTGGTCTCTTCGTTGACTTCTTGTTGTTTGATGTTTCTTCGATGTCAGATAAATCAGAGAACTCCTTTGATGTGTCTGCTTCACTACTAGTCTGTGACATGTGGCTTGATAAACTGCCGCTGCGGTCTCTTCTTTCTGTAAAAGTACATAACATAATTTTAATTTAGATCTTTGATTTTTTACTTTATAAGAGATGTTTTCATTCTTTCAGTTCTCTAAAACCAATATTCAGTTATATGTTGTATTCTAAACATCTAGAAAATGTGGTGCTACATTTCAAGTTCATTTCAGTTAAAGTACTATGCAATTGATTATCAAGCGGTCAGAAGAAAAATGAGTTATGAATCGACAGTTATATAATTTACCAGTCATATTCTCTTTTCCTTCATCGTTGTCGTCATAGTCATTAAGATTATCTTTCTTCATACGTCGTCTTGCGTTGGCAAACCATGTGGACACTTGGGTCAAGGTCATTCTTGTCGCTATTGCCAGCATAACCTTTTCACCTTTCGTTGGATACGGATTTTTCTTGTGTTGGCTTAACCAAGCTTTCAGAGGTCCGGTGGTTTCTCTGGTTGCGTTCTTTCGGCGAATAGCATTCATGTCAAAACCAGGATACCTGAAAGGGATAAAGAGATCATTGATTTTCTGAGTAACCGTATTTTTGTTGTTGTGTATTTAATAATCCACTTCCTGAGTCTAGCCGTGACATTTCTATATATTTTGAATATTGCTTTTCATTGCTTTAAGTAAAGCGGCAGTCCGTTTTGCTTGTATAATCATGGTCATTTTTATTATTGCCTAACTAAAACTACAAAAGTTCTTAAAATATATAAGAAACAAACATATTAATCTAAGCAGAAACTTACAGAGAGCTGTATGGATGTGGGTTCATCATTTGATCCACGTAATAGTGCTGAGCGAGAGAGCTAGGGGCTTTCAGTGTCTCAGAACCAGTCTGCTGAAAAAAAGATAAAAAATATGTTTTACATCAGACGTAAAATAAATCAAATAAATTATAAATGCTCTCTCTATGGTGTGTGTGCGTGCGTGCGTGCGTGCGTGCGTGTGTGTGTTCCTAAAATGTTAGTTTTACGAAAAAATATGACTGCTTTATGTAAATTTTCTTTTTATCTTTTGGTATAGTTTACTCAATTATTCTATTTTGTGACACTTGCTAGACTTTAGAAAGAAATAACAAAGATACTCACCATACGGTAATAACTTGAGTCTGTTCTTAAACCGGAAGTCTGTGGGTACAGCTGACTGGTGCCATAAACGTTTTCCGGTAGACTTGGGACTCTCGACAGGTAATTTTGAGACCCAGAAAAGGCAGAAGGACCATGTTGTCCCTATAGTAAATGAACAATGGAATATAGATATAATTGTTAATGTTTCTCTTAAGTCATTTCAATAAAAGAACGTCAAGAAAATGTATACGCCTTTTATAAAATAATAATTTTTTTTTGTATCAAATTCACTTATTAAGAGAAGTATATACTCTTCACAAATGTTAACGAAATCACTTAAAAAAATTATTGTAGCTGTATATAGATCTTCTTTATAAATTCAAAATGGTCCGTATCTGTCAAAAACAAAATACGATATAGAGAGAAGTAAATTTACTATTAGAAATATCTTAGATTTACCTGCGACGATGCTTGAAGTCCTGTCATATAAGACATTATTTTCAAATGTGTTTTCCGCTTGTTAGTGTATGTAAAATCCAAATAAGGCACTTTGACATTCACTGACAATGAAATGAATTATTTCAACTTTCTTATCACCGATAACCTATAAAAGTTTTTACTGATATGACTTTCACTGACAGTTGTCTCATATTTATATTCACATGTGAACAATGTCGGGCACACCTCTATTATTATCACAAATGTTCAATTTCATTGGTCGAGAAATTCTAATTTCAATTTAAAATATTAATTATTCTTTGATTACCTAATAAGTGTGTCATATCAACAAAATTCTGAATTCTGATTGGCTAATTACTTGTTTATGTTTTATCATCACGCCTTTTTCAGGATACCGAACATTATGGACACGAACAATCGCTACAACCTATCTTATCAATTCTAAAATCGAATAAGTGTGTACCCATAATGTCAAGTAAACTCCCCTAGGGGCAATGGCGGATGTAGCTACGTTAGAAAATCTCAAATGATAAATGTATTTAAGTCCCTAAAGCGGGTAAAAATGTATGACAACTTTATTAACAATCTGATTTTGTCAAATATTTTGATGAATTAACCATTATTTTAAAGTAAGGTTTATTCTAAATGCTCGATGGCTTATCTGTAGAAGAGACATTAACAAGCATGTTTATGGCTCGCAACGTGTTTGGCAATTTTACTGCATCTATTATTTTGTCAAATTTGATGTATGAACAAATCCTTTTACCGGCAGACAGAATTTAAAAGAATGAAATAAAGTCATATCATTTTAAGCATTATTCCCTCGCTTTACAGTTCTGCAGGATATTTTTACACAAGTTAGAAGCGCACATTTTTTCTGAAACATCAAAAAGCTAACTAGTGCATTTCTAAGAAACTCTACTTTTGGTAGCTTTGGAAGTTTCTAGATTTCATTTATGACAGACAGACAAACAGCCGGCCGGCCGGACAGACGAACATACGGACAGATATTTTATTTAAATCGGGTATTTTTATTTGTTCATGTTGATAAATAACATCGTAAGTTATACAATTATATGTATTACAAGTATGTCTGAAGCATAATCTAAATTTACATTTTGTGTCAACAAGTTTTGCCGTAAAGTTTCATTTAGAAGTAAAATGCACGGGGTGAATAAATGGTTCAGTGGTAATGCGCTTGACTGGTAATCCAGGGGTCTAGAGTTCGATTCCCCACTCGTTCACTAAATCAGCTTATTGTGTTTCGGATGAAGTCTCATGTATCAGCTGTACACTAGGCATGTGTCACTAGGGGTGTTTCTGGACTGGGATGCTTGCTATGACTTGCACTTACCTACACAACCGAAAACAAAAATAACTAAACTCTTCAAGGGAGCGTCAGTCAAATTTGAAACCGGTACCGACGATAAATAAACTCAATTTGATAGATAGTAAAAGGTCATATTATACAGCAGATACACGCTATTAATTTGTAAATCACGCGCAGTTGAAAATCAAATAAATTTTAAAAAGTCTATAATTTAAAACAAATTAAATCTGCTATTACGACCGACTCATTAGTAAGATATAAATAAAATATAATAATAATGATGGAAGATGGCTAATATAGGTGTATTACTCTTAAGTATTTCACCCATCCGAAAATTCTTACAATTTTAACAGTCTCAAGATAATAGATGTTGACAATAGTGCACGTTTCGTTGTTGTTGTTGTTGTTTTTCTTCATATGTATTCAGGTTATATATAACAATGGGGGACACGCGTCTATTTAAAATGATTTTAATGTGTGTGTATGTGTGTGTTTGTGTGTGTTTGTTCGGAAGAAGTATATAGAGATATTTGTTTTAGATTATTTTAGTACAACCAAATTCAATTTTACTAGTCTGGAGAAATTTAAGTATTAAACAGATGTAATTTCAGTTGATAATAATTGAAACAGAGGAGACTGAAAATGTTAATGTTAAGATGTTAGTCTCATAGTAATGTGATTAATGGTTCCTTCTGTCAATCTCTAACTACATCAGGCGCCATTTTTTGACTTAAAGGCCTCTTCCGTCTTGACTACAATGTACGTGTTTTTCATGTCGGTCACATAACTAATAATAAAACTTACTTTTTTTTGTGATGATGACAGGAAAGATTTTATGACGCTTGTGTATCTTATAAGCGGTCCTGCGTCAGTTTTCAGCTAAACAGTTACAGTCAGGGTGTAGAAATGCATTTGTCAAACACATGACATTACTTTAAAAAATAGCGAGTGACATTTTCTTGCAAATCCTTTCTTGACGCCTTTGCTTTTTTATTTATTTAAGACAATTGATCTCCATTTGACATTTGTACAGGTTCAGCAGAAGACTATCACTGGATCAGGGAAACTGCTAAAATTGTCTAAGAAAAACCGGCAGCAGTCAACGGGAAGCTACGCCGGCTCCTGATCTAGAAGTCGATGTTTCGATATCTATTTTGGGTGCAAGACTATGGTTACCTTGTGCATTCCCTATTGTTTGCACGTGTACTGGTTTGACATCGACCGGAGACCAGTTCTTTACTTGACACATATTTTATTTCAAATAATCATATAATAAACAACCACTTACGAGAATGTGTGGAAAAGGAGTTGGGCAACAAGTTCTTGCAACATTAAAGAATGTTTCCCAATCGATGTAAAATAAATAGATTTAAACTAGACTAGAGAGCCGCGTGGTATTTAATAACGTCAGATTTACTTGGGAGAATCGGCTTTCACTTTTTTCAGTCCTCTGTGATCATGTGCTGATGTTTATATGTGGATGTATATCTCATATTTATGTACCTTATACATATTGAGAATTCTGAAAATAAATTTGGAAACTTGTAATTCAACTTTTGCGTGAGTTTAAGGAGTAACTGTTCCATAGAATGCCATGAATGAAGCACAAACTTATTCTGAGTTTTCTGTGAGACTGATCTCAAGTAATCTCTTCATGACACTAAGTTTAATTGTTACAACTACTGCTTTTTTTGTCTGTATCGGAATTCAAATTTTAACTCAACACTTTGTGTGTTTTTTTTTATCTCAATATTTGTAAAATTTGGTTCAATAAGAATGATTTCATTTTATTTACGTATACATGCGCTACAATTTTGATTACATCGAAATCTTAACTGGGAAATTTGAGATGGAAATCCTGGTACAGTAGATTTATTTGTCCTTCCCTTGTTTCATTTTATGAAGACAGCATTAAAAAACAGTTTATAAAATCATAAATGACTGAAGTATTTGAAGTTGAATTAATATTTTCTTAAATTTGACAATTCCATTTTTTAATGAAATGAACAATAGAAATATGAGAGATTAAAAATATTGATACTTTTACACTGAAATAATATTTGGGTTATTTCTGACGTTTCAGCATTGTAATCAAGTGATTGTTATTCCAGAGATGAAATAAAACTGCAACGTTCAAATGTAACCGACGATTTAGCCATATCTGTGTACAGTATGATCATTTTAGATTAATAAAGTTGTAAGATAAATATCACAATAATATGTGTAATCATTACTTTACATTGTACAGTTGTCAAATTTATGACATGTCCTATTTTTATATCAGATTCATATACACTGTTGTCATCTTGAGATAAGATAACCAACAATGTTCCCTTCTGATAAAAAAAATCACTTTGGGAGGGAAAACATTGAAAAGTATACAATATGAATTTATTTATTTATTCGCTCTTTCTTTCTTTCGTTTGTTCGTTCGTTCATTAATTAATTAAATTAATTAATTAGTTTAATTAATTAATTAATTAATTAATTAACTTTTGAGCAGGTTGAAACTTCTGAAGTTAAATACTTATGCTAGTTTTTTTTTCTTGATAGAAAAGAAATTTTGTCCGTTTTAAAGTAAAAGTCTCGGTTACTGTGAAAAGAAAATCTAGCTACAAAGTCTATCCAAGAAGGCCCGTCTTGGGTTAGAATAAAAAAACATGGAATTTAAAAAAGCACACACGAGTATTCCATTTTGTTTACGATCATGTAAATGTGAATGCTATTGGATTAATAATTACCAGATGTCAAGGTTTCAATAAATCATGAAGTTGTTGTTGTAACATTCTGGTAGATAGCCATTCATTTCAAACTAACGCTCTCCATGTGTCTAAATCTGTAAAGGATTGTTTTTAACATAGGCTCTTTTTAAATGATTGATTTTTTTTCATTTTGTAGTGTATGAGCCAATAAGAAAGATGTGCATTACTCATATAACAGTAGTTCAATGTAGGGTTTGTTCTTAGAAAGCTATTATAAATAATTATATTTGGTAAGAAACTTTGATAGTGACATAAGTTTGCCTCCTAGGAAATTTAGAGAAAATATGCTAATATAGTTTAAGATACGACAATCAAAATGGTAAATGAATAAGCAGAAGGTTAATCATGGTCCGTACAAGCAGTCAAGAAAACGGTAATAAATGGGTGGAACTGTCGGTTACGACTTATTCTCACTGAGAAAATATACATTATACGATGAAAAATACTAATTTGTTGTATTTAGCCCCGGCGGTGGCGGAGCAAAAAGTCGAAATTGGAAGGCGCAAAAACGACAAACATTTTCGTTGTCTGTGTTTTGAATAATTGTCGCTTGGCCCCCGTTTGTTTGTTTTCCATCCTGCCAAGAACGGAGGAGAAATCACGATAAATTAGTATTTTTTCACATTTCTACCTTCGCATTTTCGCCCCGTCATGGCAGTAATGAGTTACCATAGTATTAATCTGCCATTATTCCTTCTAGAGAACACTGATGCTATAAATGACTTTAATAGGAGCTTATATTTGTATTGCTATTTGCTCCCTGTCCAAAATTGTGTCGTTTACACAAACCTTCAGATAAGTTTCAGGCTTTCAGCTATAAGAAAACTATGATCGTAAACAAATAACACATGTCATTCGTCCTTCCGCCCGTCCGATCGTCTGTCCGTCAGACCGTCTGTTTGTCTGTGGGCCAGACTGCATACTTATCAGAGCAACTATTGTAATGGGTTATTATTTTCCCAGCGTGTGGAAAATATATACTAATACTATTATTTACATATACATGTACTATACGGGGATAGCTCGTGAACCGATTGACTGGCCGTCGTGCATCCTGTGTAAATTTATAATTTTACGACAAACCAGTTCGGTTTATTATGTTATCAAATACTCAGGATTATTTCTTTACGGTTTACATGGTTATACTGAAAATTATTTCATTCCACATTACTTATCAATAATTACTAGAGTAACTTCTTTGAAATTAAAATCAGTAAAATAAAAGATTCTGAATCATAATGTAAATATTTTGGAAGCATTTTTTGCCGCCACTTTAGAAGTCACCTGACTTTGCTATCTTACTTGTCTTGAACGACTAAGATACCAATCTTGATATTTAAAGACGAAATATTGTTGCCATGTATCTAGTTAAAGATCTTTAAATGTTTACTGTCAGTTTACATACCTCTTGATGTTAATCATACATTTTATATCAAGATTCTATCGTATGTTGTATGTCTTGTTTTGCCTTTGGCCTTGGTGTAGAGTGTTCAGCTCATGACCAGGGAACGCAGGTTTGAGTTCCTTCGGTTGAGTTTGACTCCTTAATTTCCACTGTTCAGTACCAGTATTCGTGAGTTTTTGAATAGTAATAAAAATCATGTTTATAGACTCATAATGCATATAATATATACGGCGTGTTGTTCCTTTTCTTTCCTTTTGTATTTGTTCTTTTGGTACAAGAATTCATTGCTTAGGAAGATTTGCACAAATGACTTAAGGTGAATCACATAGATATTTAGTAATTCAGCAAAGTAATTGTATTTCCTGGTTTTCCAGCATGAATTTTCAGAAACCGTTGAAATAGCATTCACCTTTGATATATCTGCTTTAACTTAGAGAATTATTATCGTTCATTGTACATTGTTCTCCTCGATATGAGGATTGATTTTTTTTTTATTTTTGTAGTATTTCTTAACAAAGGATGAAATATTCTTGAAAATTTGTTGGAAAAAAAATAGAAGACAAGAAAAATAGAAATCAACAACAAGTTTCCTATTGCTGCCGACAAGGAGTCAAAACATGTATCAGGTGTCTATTTTTTCAAATTAATGTGTTGTAAATTATAATAACAATGTTTCTTTAATCTAAAATCCAAAAATGTTGAAAGTTTTACAACCGGTTGTTTCCTATTCCTGTCTATTCTGACATAGAAGACCACATTTTCAGTAATTAGTGCCATATATTTTACGACTTAAAATACAACTTTGACAAACTGATCAACAAATATTCAAAATTTACTGTCCCTTTGGCGAAAAGTGACATTTGACTATTTAACAACTTCATCACTTTAAAAATGTTGACAGAAATTCATTTTTTATAAATTGTTAAGTTTCATTCTGTAAACACGTGTAAATGTGACAGACGACAACTTAGGCGTTTACTGTTACTAGTCAGTGCTAGAGTTCAGTATAACTCAAGCTCAACTTGAAATACAAAGAAAAAGAAATTATATTTCGTGAGCGAATTCATGTTGTTGATTAAACTACCTTAAGTGACAACTGTTTTATATGAGCATCCAATGTTCGTATGACAGTTGTTTTTTCTGGAACTACTTTTGTTTAACATTTAATTCTTTGTTGTAAAAGACATTTGTCTACACTTTGAATATGACATAGTTCCTAATATTACGTCTCTGGTCATTCTCCGTCTTTGTCTGAGGTCTTACAGCTCTGTCGCCTCTGGTCATTTTCTATATCCGTCTAGATTTGAGGTCTTAGAGCTCTGTTATCTCTGGTTATTCTCTATATCCGTCTAGATTGAGGTATTAAAGCTTTTTCTCTATATCCGTCTATATCTGAGGTATTAGAGCTCTGTCATCTCTGGTTATTCTCTATATTCGTTTAGATCTGAGGTCTTACAGCTCTGTCATTTCTGGTCATTCTCTATATCCGTCTCTAGATCTGAGGTCTAAGAGCTCTGACGTCTCTGGTCATTCTCCGTCTTGGTCTGAGGTCTTAGAGCACTGTCGCCTCTGGTCATTCTCTATATCCGTCTCTAGATCTGAGGTCTAAGAGCTCTGACGTCTCTGGTCATTCTCCGTCTTGGTCTGAGGTCTTAGAGCACTGTCGCCTCTGGTCATTCTCTATATCCGTCTTGGTCTGAGGTCTAAGAGCTCTGACGTCTCTGGTCATTCTCTATATCCGTCTTGGTCTGAGGTCTAAGAGCACTGTCGCCTCTGGTCATTCTCTATATCCGTCTTGGTCTGAGGTCTTAGAGCACTGTCGCCTCTGGTCATTCTCTATATCCGTCTTGGTCTGAGGTCTTAGAGCACTGTCGCCTCTGGTCATTCTCTATATCCGTCTTGGTCTGAGGTCTAAGAGCACTGTCGCCTCTGGTCATTCTCTATATCCGTCTCTAGATCTGAGGTCTAAGAGCTCTGACGTCTCTGGTCATTCTCCGTCTTGATCTGAGGTCTAAGAGCACTGTCGCCTCTGGTCATTCTCTATATCCGTCTTGGTCTGAGGTCTAAGAGCACTGTCGCCTCTGGTCATTCTCTATATCCGTCTTGGTCTGAGGTCTTAGAGCACTGTCGCCTCTGGTCATTCTCTATATCCGTCTTGGTCTGAGGTCTTAGAGCACTGTCGTTTCTGGTCATTCTCTATATCCATTTAGATCTGAGGTCTTAGAGCTCTGTCGTCGCTGGTCATTCTATATCTGTCAAGATCTGAGGTATTAGAGTTCTGACGTCTCTGGTCATTCTCTTATATCCATCTAAGTATGAGGTCATAAAGCACTGTCGTTTCTGGTCATTCTCTATATCTGTCTACATCTGAGGTCTTAGAGCTCTGTCGACTGTGGTCAAGTCTGAGGTCTTAGAGCTCTGTCGGCTGGGGTCAGGACTGAGGTCTTAGAGCTCTATCACTTCATGTCATTATTTATGTCGCTATTGAGCTCGTGCGATAGCGTGTTGGATACTCGTCTGCGTAATAGCACAGAATAAAACGTGTTACGGCTCAGCCATTAAAACAACTTTCAGAGAAGCCTAACATTACCAACTGCAGTCAAACAAGTCTTGGTTTATAAGTCATGTTGTAGAGCCTTGAAAAAACATTTGCTTATTTAAAAAATTCTTAATATGCATATTATTGTTGTTGTTTTACAAATACATGTACCGTTTTACAGAAAGATGCTTTATTGCCATTCATTTGATTCGACCAGTTGCATTTTTTTTATGAATGAATCCGGTCGTTTTTTTATTGGAATCAAAGCTACATGCCTCTTGTTGATTCTCACACGGGCACCATTGTGTTGTACATTAAATACAATGAACATAGAAACTTCGTAAATTTTATAATCATTATACAGGAACTTAACTCGCATGAACGAGCTATGCCGGGTGTCTTGAATTTTGGCTTCCTAGAGCAGGTCAAGGTCGAGAATGTTGGCCGGTCTGAAATGTAATGGGATGTGAAAATATGGTCTTCTCGATCAAAGATTAGCTTCGTGAAGCCTCGTACATATGGTCAGAGAAGAAATATTGCCCCGACATGCATTTTGAAAGTACACTGCAACTACTTAGCTACCTTACCGTTGTAAAACGTTCTCTTTGGGTCAGGATGACCAAATAGCGACCCTCAGCTGCTGACATGACCCTCTCACCTCTGCCACTACCATGCTACCTGACCGGTGTTCGGAACTGCTGGAACCTTGCTCACACTCTGGTAACAACTGCCAAGTCCACACCAAGGGCTTCACCAACCTGGTGATGGGAAACCCCTTGCTTCACTTAACCAACAGTTCGTCATATGAGCTTCAAACAGATGACTTTTAACATTTCTGTTTGCCATATTCACATAAAATAAGGTTCTGTGTTGAAAGTCAAAGTGCAGACACCTGCACTATCTACTGGATAAGAGACAGGAGTTTTGAAGTTATAAAACATCACTGGAGACCATTTAATATATTTGATAGATTTTATTTATTAAATCTGTATGTTACCTTGATACATCAGATATAGTACAGAGTGATCTGAGCAATGGTAAATGTCTAGTCTATTTTCTTTACCAACATACATGTATTATACAAATGGATCGTAAACATAAATATATGTGCAATTTTCTAAGAGACCATACTTTATTCAGCTTATTATTTTGTTAATGATGCAAGTTTGCTTGTTTTTCTTAATTTTGCATGTTTCTTTACTAATCTGTTTTCGCGTATGAAACTCGGTGATCCGTTATAGGAAGACAACAGATTTCACAACTTTGTTCTTTATAACCAGGGGCTTAATTGAGGCCCTGTTATAACATAATTCAGACTTATACCATGGCATTTTAATTAATTCTTTATATTCTTTTCATTTTTCTGGACTGTATTAGCTAATGTCAATACAAAATAAATTACATCGCAGATAAAAATTCTAATAACATGTAAATAAAAAAAAAATGAATTGCCTATGTTTTGATATGATTTGCACAATGAAATGAACAGTTGTGTTAGGTTATGATCTACTGTTAGATGTCTTAGTGTAAAACCCAAGTACTTCCTCTAGTCTACTATCAGTTTCATTCTCCTGTAAGAAGTGTAGACTTAAAAAGTGTTCCAGCTTATCTGTTTTGTGCCCTGCCTAAATGTATTGCAAATGTCATAAAAATGGAAAAAAAGAAATGTAATTTTGTATCGTAACATATCAAAGTGACATGTTAACACACCACTACAGCATGAGATCTTACTGTTACAAAATATTTCTAAACCTTCTTTAATATGAAGTGAATAAGACATTAAGACACTGTATGGTTATTGCGTATAGACAATTCTTACCTGGGTATGTTACATATTAAATGATTTAAAAATGTATTCTAAGAAAAAGAAAATATATATCATTTTCTTACACAATTATGTAGAAAACTCATATTTACAAACTTGAATACACAGTACAAAAATAGGAATATCTACATATATTTGAAAGTGTATACTCTTATATAAAAAATGTAAAATGTTATGTGTTCTATATACAATGGAATGGCATGTGTCTATATATACAAAATTAGAATATAATATATGCAAGATATTTTGTACAAGTTAGATCTACCACAAACACAAAACAATGATACAGCCATGACAATTTATGCATTTATCAACTGATATGTTTTTTTAACATTTCCGAAAGGTACAAATAAAATGTTGTAAACAGAGGAAGCAGACTGGCTGCTGAAAGACCCATTTACCCCCACCTGGCCCCTTTTTGTATAAAACAACTATTTCAGTATTTTGAACAAACAGTTCCCCACCTGAGAAAAAAGTGTGGTTTTCCCTCAATGCAATCATTTTGTAACAATATTCTGATTAATAACACACATTAATAAATGGCATCAAAAAAAAACAACAGAAACTCCTTGCTTTGAGAAAAAAAAACCTTCATACAAACTTGATTTTGTGTTGTTTAATTCTGGAACAATATAGTTTTTAACTTTTCAACAAACTTCAAAACGTCTTTGTGAACAATTCATTTATGCCCTGATCGAAAGACCCTACTGACAAAATTAAACCAAATTTTAAAAGACTGCTAAAAATTCAATGCTGGCAAGCTCTGTACAAACAGACTATTTCATAGTCTAAGATGTAAAAATAAAGCACTAATTAAGATAAAAAAGGAATGGAATGCATCATTTCTTGAGTATGAAGTCTGTACTTAAATATCCAATTATATAATCTTCACAACTTTGTTTGGTTTCAAACCTGAGGTTTACTCAAATACCTGTCCCTATATAAACATCTCCAAGGGTTCTAGCTAGATGTAATAGGCATTAGGCTTATGTTAGTGACTCAAGTTCCTCTATCAAACTCACAATTCATAAACAGAATCACAAAAATAATTACAACTTGCCTAACACAAATCTAATATCTATTAAAATATGACTGAGTCTGATAAAATGTTGAAGGTTGTTACTTGCTTTGAATGAACTGACAGAAAAGTCTAGTCAGGTGTTCAGATTATAATTATAATATAGTTTGTTATATATCATTCAAATTCTTACAATACATAACTTGCAAGCATCTTCTGTCCATTGGCTGTTTGCATGCTTCCATGAAAGTAACACATAGTGATGAAATTTACCACATACTTTTCATCTGAAAAAGCTGACCTTTTTCTTGGCTGATTTAGCTGGAAAACTTGGATGGAATTTTAGTTCCTTTGGAATAATATTTACACAGAAATAATGACAAGGTTTCTCACTGGACATCTTGTTTCACTAGCTTGTCCTCAATGCATATCTCTTTGCCATGAATCCCAGAATGAGTGCAATGCACGTGAAACTTGCCTTTATCACAGTTCCTACATTGAAGAACGGACAGTATGGACACTGGTACGACCCACACACATAACATATGTTCAGGTTAAACATGTTGTATGTAGAATAGAATGTGGTGTTGTGCATACCTGGAAAAAAGATTAACACAAAAATGTATTATGTACCAGGTAAACATGTTAAAAAAAGTCTACATCAAATATGATAGCAAAAAAAATTCTGGCAATCTCTCTCAAACTTTCAAGACTTCTGCTAAAAAATAAATGTTGGACTGGTGACCAAAACACTAATGTAATTTTCGTTCAATCTCCTGCAAACAGGTAAAGACATGTTTATATTACTTCACTATATGTTTTGGCTTCTTAATGAAGGTTTGTGGTCTTCCCAAGATACATGCAGTAATACCTTATCAAACATTCTATATATACATCAATTCTTTTAGGCAATGAACTGATCTTCATAATACAATCATCTTTCATTTCAACTTGATGAATTAGCAGCACATTAATGCTTTATGACAACCTACAAACTTCTATTTTATAGAGAAATGTATAAACCTATACAGGTGTATGAAAAGGATGCACAATTATAAAGATTATTACATCAGTTCAATAATGTTTGGAGCTATATCTACTTCAAATGCAGGCTTCAGCTTAGCAGTTTAGTTTTCAGCACCCAACTGTTTGTAGAGTCTTATTTTCAGCAGTGATTAAAAACTAATGAACTACTTAATTTTTAGGTAAAACTGTTTTATTTCCATCAAGTGGTAAAAATGACATTTTACATTGTACTTTCATAGATATTTTATGCAAAAAATAAAAATTCTTACAAAAAACAATCCAATGATATGCTACCTTATAACCAGGCCCGGTAACAATAGGACCATGTCAATGATAATAAAAGATCTGGACCAAAAAAATCTTTTTTAGTAACAGGGCTAGCCTCTGTCCCCAAAAGCAATCCAAAGTGATGTAATGATTTATGCTACCTTACTATCAAGTGTTAAAACAACAGACCAATTGTAACAATATATTGTGCAGAAACCAAAACTCTATTTTCAGTAAAAGTGAGCTACCCTGTGACCTCAAAAGCACCTCCAATATATGTTTTGCTATAAAATATCTAGTGTCCAAGTTTGGTTAAAACAGCTTAATATTACCTACAGAAAAAGTGGAAACTATTGCGTTTCACATCGCCTGCCCACTTGAACAATGACATCATTCTTATTACCATTTTTACATCAAAAACCTGGTTAAAATTTTAAAAACAAAATTTACCTGGTTCATAGTAATCATAGACCCTCATACGATGTTGGATGGTCATATTGGCTGTAGGATACCATCTGTCAGCTTGGAAATTCACACATGTTTTACTGTTGTCCACCTAGAAGTATTTCATAAACAATAAAAATCTGTATTTACTATTGATGTTCACAGGCATTGCTACTCTTTACAAAGGGCAATGCACATGAACTGACAATCTCATTTCTTCTTAATGACCAAAACAATTATTATGGGTTACAAAATGGGAGAAAAGTAGTAAACTTTTATGAATAATTATGTTTCTTCTTACGTGGCAGTGTAGACAATTGACTCTGAATTTGCAACCAGTGCAGATCAAGATCAGCCTGCACATCTGTGAAGTCTGACCATGGTCAGCACTATTTGCCATACAGTCAGTAAATTTTCAAAAAGCACAACCATAAACAATTCATGGATTAATTGAGAGACCGACAAGTCCATTTCAGATATTAAGTTGTAATGTGTGTCTACCTACAATGTACTAACAAAAAATGTTTCACTTTACTATGAAGGATAATTTTCAGAAATATAAAAGTAACAGCCTATTAAAACAAAGCTTACATGTGAAAAGTAGAAGACCACTTTTCTGTAGTAGAATTCAGCTCTCTTCAAGTTGGGAACAACTCTGGAGTTGACATAGTCTCTCAGAGTGTGGTTCATGACAACATAGCCAGTGGGTACATCTATCTCCAACACAGTCAGGCCAGACTGAAGGCTCTTGTCCAAATACACCCATCTACATGTACCAACATATGTTTATTTTACTTGTATATGTGTAAATGTAAATGTAACTATAAAACTACTGTGTGATCAAATCAGCATAGCTGACACAGAAACTCTAGCAGCAACTGTAGTATCTTTTATATCATAGATAGCAAATTTTTATTTACACTGAAATGACATATCTTTCTCCACAACCATGAACATGTAAATGAAACTTTTTCTTCCATGACATTCCATTTCTAGTACAGACAGTTATACTCAGGCAATGAATTTCTCTAAGATGACTCATCATTCATTAAATTATGAGAAATATCAGTTCACTCACCATTACTCACCATTAAAAACATATGATAATTAGATTTTCAAAACCAAACAAAAATAAAATTTAGAGTTACATGTATTACAGAACTCTCATTCATTTGATTTTTAAATGCTTTGAAACCCCTTTATATCCTACTAAAGAACTCACCTTATACATGGATTCATCTGCATCACAGAAGAATTTCTGCCTGTAAATCTGATATAATCAGAAGTAAGTTCAAAGAACTGTATCTGTTCCTGGGTCTCCTTCAGTAGGAATCTGTATTCCACATTCACTGTGGTTGTCAACTGCATCATTGATCTACCCACACCTTGTGCATTCACTCGGATAGAACCATACACAAAATCCTGAGGAACCTGAAATTTCAACAGAACAGTTTGCTTACGAGAACTTTGAAAAGATTCTACAATGCACAACATTTACTCCACTTATACGTGTATGTCATGAACTTCATTGTAATGTTTCTGCCTTGTTGAATTCAATTATCCCAAATTTTAATTTGTAGTCTGTGAAGTTTACTTACATATCGTATGGCAATGTTTGTGTAGTTACTCTTCGTCATGGAGACTGTTTCTACCCACTGAGGTGTGGAGGAAGCTTCCATCTGTATCATGATCTCAAACACATTCCTGTTAGGATCAACCTGTGTAAACTCAAACAAGGCCTCCATTGCTGTCAGCGTATCCTGTAATATACAAACTTGAAAGATAACAGATTTTAAATTTTGTATGCAGAATGCTCAAAAAGGTGAGTCCAGTATTCATTTAAGATGATAAAATACTAAGTAACAGAAATGAGTCAAGCACATGACATGCCTTTTTGTTTTCAAGCTTATTCACGTTTTCTGGACAAAACTCAATTTTCTGGGATCCAAAAATGACATATGGAGAGTTAGTGTGATAGAAAATACATCTCAGGTATGGTTTGCATAAAATTCTTGTTCTATGTGAGGAGTAAGTTTTAAAACTATGCTGTTTCCCAAGGTGTTACTCAAACTAAGGTTTATTTTGAGTCTTGTACTCAGAACTGTTGATTTTTATGACACTTCACTGCATATTAACTCGATGAGGGTAATGTAATAGTCACTTTGAACAGATTTTTAAGAAATTTTTAATTTGACCAAGAATCTGTGAACAAGCAGCTTTAAGCTGCTATCAAATAGCATCTTGTTCTTAAATAAACTAAGACTGATATTTGCTTGTTTTGAAATCCAACTATTAGTTAATATACCAGTAATATTTTATTGTTGTAAATTATTTTCAACAGACTTTTCACAAACATACACATGCTGGGATGTGGGAGAGGGAACAGAACTATGTAAATCTACCTGTGTAGAAGCAAATCCACCAATGAAATTTCTCATATAGTTGAGCCATCTCATCATAGAGTCTCTCTGTATCTTGGTGTCGGTGTCTATACCCATACCATTATGCTTGATGTGTGCCATCAATGCATATGCTGTAGACTGGACGGCATACCCATCATTCATCAGTTCTGTTCTTGGAAGAAGGTATCTCACTGTGTTGATGAAGTCTGATGGATTTTCTGGCATTGGTGAATCAGAGAAGTAAATTTCATTGGCTGAAATCAGAAAAGAATCCCTAATATCAACGCTGAAATCAGAATAGAATTCCAAATGTCAATGCTGCAAAGTGTATCAATGTATGAACAAATTAAGTTGTTTATTTCTGTTTTCATCAATCAAAACTGAGGCAGACTATATTTTAATACAAAGGTATAAAAAAAAATACATCTATATCATAATCTTAACAGGAAAACTTATAAATTAAATACCAGAATACAGACTCAACATTACACTTTCAAAAAGAAAAGTTAATTGAATTCACTTACATTGATTCCTGAGAGACCACAGCTTATCAAAGATGGTACGACTTTTCTGTTGACTCAATGACAAGGCATAAGCTGATATGGCCAGATGAAACACCTCTCTGTTAGGGGTGCTATATGCTTCCCTTGACAGGTACTCTGAAGCCAACTGTCGAGCTTTGTCTATACAACTTAAGGCAGCCTGAAACACAGTTGAACAATTTTAAGCCTGATAAATTTACCTGTATCAGTTGTTGGATAAATTAGTTAAACTACTGTCTTTTCTTGCTGACTTCATACAAATTTTTTTAACACAGAAGTCAGAAAAAAAACTTTGATTTCAATTTAAAAAATTAAAGTACGGGTAATTTTTGGATGAATAAGCATTTCTTAACAGTATTTAACAGATATTTTTAGTGGTTTTAATGACTTAAAGCTGTAAGAAGAGTTTTATACCTGGTAATTAGCTGTATGCTGTTGGTCAATGTTTCTGATGGATGAAGTAACAGTCAAAATATGTAACTAAAGTTAACTGTACACTTACCCCTGATACGTCTGTATCAATCTTGTAGAGGGCAATAAGAACATAAGCTGTCAGTGGTACAGGATGTCCATACATTGCCTGATCCTTCTCCAGCTGGGAAGACTGTTAACACAATTAATATCTCGTTATTATCATGACATGTTTTATATAACTAAAAAAGATACTTGAATTACAGCAGAAACTCAATTCTTTGAATCAATAATGGACTTGAACATTTCTTCATAAAACCGCACTTTAATTGCTCTGCATCTTCTATTTATACAAAAATGTGACCAAAAAATGTTTCAAAGTACAATGCTATTTCATTTAATCGCAGCATGTTCAATCATGTTCAGACTGACTATATTTTAGGTATGACAACATTTTCCCCAAAAATTATTCAAAATCTGTTAAAGAAAAGTTACACAAAATTATGATTGAATCCTACATACTCTCTTGAAGTCCTATTTAAGCAGGGGTAAAACAATTCAACTTACAAATTTCCTGTCATAGATCTGCCCCTCAGGGTACCATGCCCCAGTTTCATTCTGCTTCATACACAACCACTCAACAATTTTGTCAATGAGATCTATTGGGATAAACAAATCTCTTTCCCATTCTCCAAACCTAGCCTCATGTAATGATTTCGCAACAAATGCTGACAGCCAGATACTGGTAGAGTTGATATCATCACGGAACATCCTAAATGATCCATCCTCATTCATGTAACTGAGCTGACGCTGTAAGCCTAAAACAATGACATTATACCTCATATTAATGACATTTCCAGGAATCACTGACAATTCTGGATTCTTTCATCATTACCACCTAAATTACTTATACCTGATATAACAAAAGTTGAAGGAAAACCTTAGACAAAACTGAGAGGAATAAATGGTAAATAAAACATGGTCAATTCATTAAACTACACCACCCATTACTGTTCTGTTAAATATTATGAAAGATAACCTTTTCTAATGTTTACAATATGAATGGACAAATACTAAATAATACAACAATGGCACAAGTAGTGTGTCAGTAGAAAAACTGCTTTAGACCTCCGACTCAATAGAACTACAGAAGTTCCTTACCAACATTCAGATAATCCAGGGTTCTGGACAAGACCTTAGGGTCCAGTTGTTGATTGGCTTTCTTGAACTTTAGTGTGAGAAGATTGTAAGCAAAGTTGAACATGTTCATTTCAGCAGCTCCATATGGCTTACGGAATATATCCTCACAGTTCATGTAGTAAGTTATAAAACCAGGAGTGACCACATCACCTTTGGGTAAAAAAGCACATTCATTGTTTATGAATTAAAAGTAATTCAACAGGCATCCATAAAGATGCCTAACTGGACAAAGATCTACCAGCAAATGCAGGGTGGGTAGGGAGTAACAAAACTATAAGATAATGTAACTGCTTGTAAATGAGGTAATTATAAAAACACAAAACATGAAGAGACAGAAAAATGTTTAAAACTATCTTTTGGTCTACTGATTTTTCTTATTTCTGCTTATAATGTTAAAATGTTAACAAGAGCTAGTGAGATTCTTACCAAAGAGACTGACTTGTGCAACACCAGACCCTGGTACATACAGGTGAGTTCTTACTTCTGGTACAACAAACTGGTCTGGTACATTTATCTGCAGCTGTGGTATTGTTTCTGAGCCGTACTTGATCATGTCAATGAGGTACGGAGTGTGGAAGTAGTTCATAACACCATCAGGCTAGGTAAAACAGTAAAGTAACATTAGTACAAAGACATTTTAATCTTACTTTTATACACCATTTACAAGAAACAAGCATTCCTAATATGAAATAATAACTGCAATACTTTATTTATTCTGACCAAATAGTTGTATTTCTACATCTATCAACAATATTCTGACACTACATACCATGATCTGGACTTTCTTTGTGACCGAGTCTCTCTCCATGAAGCAGAAGGCATCCACTGTGAACTCTATCTCACCTTGTACTATAGTAGGCACAACTGGCATAAAGATATCCTTGGATTCTCCTGGTTCCAACTGAAAACATGTCAAATATTTAGTGTGCAGTTTCATGTATAAATAAATCAATTATCTAAATTGTTTATCGGTTATCATTTCTGACCTGTGTAATTTGAACATGGTCTGTATGGCTTCTTATTTAGTAAGAAAAAAAAAAGCGAAATTGTGCTACCTGTCCCTGTAAGTGTAAGCTAGAACATTTTTGGTCTGCACTCTTTAATTTACAGTGAAAACTCTCAGAGTCATAAAGGGCACAGAGGGAATTGAAAGGGAAGCAAGTCCATTTCAGAAAATAAACAGGTACTTGCTTTAAACAGAATTAGACAAGAAACTACACAGCTATATATAGTAGAAGGTTTTCCATTATAACTGTTGCAAGCTATTGCCTAACAGAAGTCCAAAGTACATTCTATAAAATAAACCAATAAAATAATACATTAAGTTAACAAGTAGTTATTGTGACTAACAGAGTACTGTTGTTGTTGTTGTCTAAGAACATGTGAAAACTACTTACAAAGACGATAGTCTGGTGATCTCCACTCTTAGTTAAAGGAGCATAAGCACTTGTCATACCCATCTCATCCACCCAGACAAACTTGTAGTTATCGCCTCCCTTCATTGTCACCAACACCTGTATACAGGAGAAATAAACAGATGTTTGCAAAACAGAAAATATTTATTTTCTAATAAACTGAGTGATGCCCCTCTGTATCTATTATAGGAAGATACTGTGAATGGTGTCTTGAAATCAGAAATTGTTACTAACTTGAAAACAAGACCACCACAAGACAGAGTATTATAAATCAAGAGAAAGGACAATTCTTAAGAATGAAGAAATTAATCAACATTTGCTCAAAAAAAAACATCCACTGTCTTATTTCAACAAAAACTATCTTATCTACATTATTTGTAACTATCCATAATATGCATAAGATTCTGCTGATTAAAACTAGATTGATGTACAGACCAGCAGACAACCAGAGGCAAAATATATGACCCTTCGGACATACACCATTAACTTTCAAATTATGTTCAATGTGTTGCATTTATAAGTATACATGTGTATACAAAATAATGACAAAGTGACAGAATTGCTGAAATGGAAGTCAGATGAAAAATGCTGCCTTTACAAAAGGTATCTCATGGCTGATAAACTGGGTAGGTTTAAATTAAAATCATTCAAAAACTGAACGAGGAGTTCAAAGATTCTACAAATGGACAAATGAATGTATAACATGTTTCTTAGAGCATGTAAAAACTGAAGGACAGTTACATGCAACAGTTGGTAGGAAGTAAAACTGAACTATTAACATGATCCTGGAAGGGAAAAGAATCCAAAGAAACAAGAAATGTTTGTAAAACATAAATGCCCCCCAGCAGCACCAATTTGCTTGTGGTTGGGCCAAGCGTTCTCTAGTTATTGATCAGAAACCGTTTTTAGGATCAAGGTCCCTGTGGCCTTCACCTTGGACCTAAAGGCCTCAAAATCAATAGGGGTCATCTACTGGTGATGACCAACCAGCATACCAAGTTCGGTGACTCTAGGTCAAAGCATTCTCTAGTTATTGATCAGAAACCGTTTTTAGGATGAAAGTCTCTGTGAGCTTGACCTTTGATCAAATGACCTCAAAATCAATAGGGTGTCATCTACTGGTGGTGACCAACCAGCATACCAAGTTTGGTGAACCTAGGTCAAAGCGTTCTCTAGTTATTGATCGGAAACCGTTTTTAGGATGAAAGTCTCTGTGATCTTGATCTTTGACCTAATGACCTCAAAGTCAATAGGGGGTCATCTACTGCTGATGACCAACACACATACCAAGTTTGGTGAACCTAGGTCAAAGCGTTCTCTAGTTATTGATCAGAAACCGATTTAGGATGAAAGTCTCTGTGATCTTGACCTTTGACCTAATGACCTCAAAGTCAATAGGGGTCATCTACTGGTGATGGCCAACAAGCATACCAAGTTTGGTGAACCTAGGTCAAGGCATTCTCTAGTTATTGATCGGAAACCGTTTTTAGGATGAAGGTACCTGTGAGCTTGACCTTTGACCTAATGACGTCAAAATCAATAGGGGTCATCCACTGGTGATGACCAACCAGCATACCAAGTTTGGTGAACCTTGGTCAAAGCGTTCTCTAGTTATTGATTGGAAACCGTTTTTAGGATGAAAGTCTTTGTGATCTTGACCTTTGACCTAATTAACTTAAAAATCAATAGGGGGTCATCTACTGCTGATGACTAACCAGCATATCAAGTTTGGTGAACCTAGGTCAAAGTGTTCTCTAGGTATTGATCAGACCGTTTTTAGGATCAAGGTCCCTGTGAGCTTGACCTTTGACCTAAAGACCTCAAAATCAATAGGGGTCATCGACTGGTGATGACCAACCAGCATACCAAATTTGGTGAACCTAGGTCAAAGCTTTCTCTAGTTATTGATCGGAAACCGTTTTTAGGATGAAGGTACCTGTGACCTTGACCTTTGACCTAATGACCTCAAAATCAATAGGGGTCATCTACTGGTGATGGCCAACCAGCATACCAAGTTTGGTGAACCTAGGTCAAAGCGTTCTCTAGTTATTGATCGGAAACCGTTTTAAGAATGAAGGTCCCTGTGAGCTTGACCTTTGACCTAATGACCTCAAAATCAATAGGGGTCATCTACTTGTGAAGACCAACCAGCATACCAAGTTTGGTGAACCTATGTCAAAGCGTTCTCTAGTTATTGATCGGAAACGAAGTGTCTACCGACGGACCGACCATCCGACTGACCGACCTACATTTGCAAAACTATATGCCCCCTCATCTTTGATGGGGGGCATAAATATAAAACATCCTCAACTGCAATCTTTAACTCTTTAATTGTGAAAGATTAGTATCTTCCTAGCATATTTTTATACTTTACTGAAAAGGAGTATATAACAAATAAACTTACCTCAATGTAATCATCATTGTACCAGTAATTAAACACAGTGACCCTTACGCCAATCTGTTCTCCACGGATAGATAACATTGGGGCCTCAACAATGATATACATATATCTTGTTGCATCGTACTAAAAACAATTAACTGAATATTACTATTTTAAGTCATTTTAACCAACAGAATGCCTGAATGTCATTAGATATAATCTGCTCTTAAAATATCTACATACGAACATAGGCCAAAATATCATAGCACTTTCATTGTTTAACTAAGCTGAAATTCTCAATTTCTAAATTTTTAAGAGTAAAAATTAATCATTGCACCTAAACAAGTATTTTTGATAATTTATTTTTGTAGCAGGCATTCCTGGAATTTGCTATCTAGTGTTTTACACATACATGTATACAACTTACCCTTATAGGGCTTTGCATCAGACCAAGGCCCTTTTCTCTACTAACAGACAAAGCATTGATGATCCATGTGAGGGGATATTTTGGTGGTTTAATTCGGAACTGTACCATACCATCAGGCCTAGAATATAGGATTATCACTGGTTAATGATGATGAAAGTAATTACTTAATGAAGAAATGATCATATGAAACATGTTATCTCACAGGTTTATTCTTAGACAGGGAAGACATATGAAACATGTTATCTCACAGGTTTATTCTTAGACAGGGAAGACATATGAAACATGTTATCTCACAGGTTTATTCTTAGACAGGGAAGACAGTCTCCAGTGTCTTTCTGCGTTCCATGCTTTCAGCATGAGTACTGGTTTAAACCAAAGTAATCAACAAGTCTGATTTATCTAACTCACAAGAAATTGTTTCTAAATCACAAACCAATGTCTGAACTAAGCTAAACATATTATGACTGTGATTACAAAAACAATGTTATGAAATATGTGCTATATTGCTGAAAAGACCTTGAATTTACACTTGGTGAATTAAGCTTTTTCTTAATGCTAACTGACTAACGTGCTGATTATCTATTATTACAACATTAATGCAAAGAAGTAGTGCTTACTTGACAAATCGTTCCTGCCAGGCAAACCCACTGTCTTCATAGAACCTGAGGTTTCTGTTCACCCGATAGATCATATTCATAGTTCTGTTATCAATGTAACGGGGATCAACACGAGTACCTGTAAAGTTAGAATAAATCTGACTTATGAAAAATATCCCTAATTTCAAGTAAGCATCTTGATGACTGCTGAATACATATGACAGTCTATATATAGTCTACATGTTTCTTTGTATTTACTTCAATGATCACTCCAAAAACAGTTCATGCCACTGTCAAACTTAAAAGTTTGCCAAGTTCATTTTAAAAGTTAAACAGTTAATAGTTAAAATACTGATGCATATTGTACTTACATCCTTGTTCATCTGCCCCATCACTCAAACAGTCCATTACACCATCACACGTTTTGTTGACATGGTAACATGATAAATCAAAACATGGCCGCTCACCAAGCTCCCAGTTACAAATGTCTAAAATGTAAAAAAAAATATTAATTTATTGTAGGGAAATAAAGCAGTCTCTGTAATATGACAAATTCCTGCGGTTTTAAGAAGAACTTCCACATATTTGTAGCATCAAAGCATAAGAACAATACCCTGCCAGCACCCACAAAAAAACAGTCCAGTTTGAAGGCCACTCTTTATTAACAGAACAGAATATTTGCAAAAAACAAGCAAACAAACCTACCGCTAGTTTAAGGTGTTTAACTTTTCTTTTCTTTTTTCATAATGGACATATCCACGATTTCTAATTTTTTATATGTTTTATGTAAGAAAGTTTATACATATATGTGCAAGGACCAGTGGCCATACAGCACAATAAATGTGTCTGAGTTTGAGTTTTCATATCAAGTACTAAGTACTATAAAAATAATCAGGCAGTGCCATTTCACATTTACCCCTCAATATGAACATTTTTACTTACCAGGTATATCATGGATATTTGCATCTGATAAAACCAGGAGACCAGCATGCTGAAAAATATCATACAATCTCATATTGATAAGCGTTATATAAATAAGTGGGTCATATAATGGTCCTAAAGCACTCTACTGAGTACAACTGTTAAGAAAGACAAGAGACATGTAATGTACTAATCATCAAAATTAAACAAGGAAAATTTAAATGGACTTGAGTCCATTTGAGTGTACGGTTTTTACTGTATTTTTAAGGAACCTTAAGCTACAGCACTCTATTTTGTTTGCAGATGCTAATAAAATGAAATTTAATTTTTCTTTAAATTGAAGACCTGTCTGTTCAGACAAATTATAACTAAGGGAATGCCCATTTATTGAAGAACACTAACAACAACATATTTGTTCAACCTTTTATTTCAATATATTTCTTGATGTTAATGGTGATAATTATTATACTTAAACAGTGTTTGTTTTGTTAAGTAACAAAATAACATGAATTTCATGGAATAACATGCTTGAACATGATAATAAACTATGACCATGCTTTGATTACTTTGATATAATTCAACATATTAAAGACCAGGTGAGGAACAGTCACTGTCGTAGCAAAGTACCACCGGGAACCAGACAGAATTTTTAACTTCAGATGTCTTTTTTCTTTGTGAGCCGAATTTTATTATTTGAAAACATTAAACATAAGGCAGTGGCTACAGTTACGGAACCGTAATCCTAGCCTCCCAGTCTAGGATTACGGAAGTTCTGTAATCCTAGAAAAACCCACTGGAAAAGGCTACGGTTACGGTTAAGTTTTTTAAAGAAGCGTATATTCAACAGTTAAATATATTTAACCTGCCAAATTTAATTTTTATTCATTAAACAAACCATTTTACCAAATTTGCGTTATCAATCTGTCATTTTGTACGCCATTTTGATTGTTGTTTCAGCAACGAACTAACATTAAATATCGTTGTCATATTTACACTGTCACTTGTCAGAGTATATTTTTTTTTTGAAAATAAAATGTTGTAATGTAAAATCATGTAAATCACTTTTACTTGTCAATCTACATCCAGGCCACACCATAAGGAGGCCCTCAAACCATGGCCCGCCAAAATTTGTATTTTTACAAGTTTTTTTTGCAGCAGACATGTTACAGACATGTTATTACATTTTTTTACTTTGTTCTTTTCCTTTCTTTTTGTCATTGTTTTATTAATTTAATAGTGATTTTGAATAAACATTTTTAAAAATGGAATTATTGTTGTTAAAAGACTATTGCATTATAATTTGACATAGCAATATGTGTTCGTTCTTCTTGAAATATGTTATGTTTGGTTGTCGTTTTTCTTTTAATTGCCATCCATTTTCATTTTTTTATATACTTATTCTGGTTGTAAACAGTCTTAGTCATTACAAATTCACAAAATTAGTAGCGTTAAATGATAAATTATTTCATTAATTGCTTTCTTTTAATAAAGGAATCTTATACAAAAATCAATAACCCGTGGTCAAATTTATTGTTGCACAAAATGAACGAGTACTTATTCCCAGGACACCATTTTTCCCCAGCCTTCCCCAGACAATTAGAAATTGACAAGATCGACCTGCAGTATTTGCTTCCTAACATTATAATTCAATAAAAACTTGGAATTTAATAGATAGTCGTTCATTTTTTTGCGTCATAATAATGCGAACAGGATAACACTTGAGACAATACACATTACAGGGCAACTATTCACATCGTCTTTGAAGTGTCTGTAGATGACGACAATGACATTTAACCATTTAACGTTAGTCAGTACAACAACTAAGATGGCGTATCATAACATAAGTGTTGACTCATTTTGGAGAAAATGTAATATTTGAGACAATTAACGGTTTCTCACTATCCTTCTTTAAAAATACTTCCGTAAACGTAGCCTATTCCAGTGGGTTTGTCTAGGATTACGGAACTTCCGTAATCCTAGACTCGGAGGCTAGGACTAGGTTCCGTAACCGTAGCAACTGCCTAAACATAAACATTGTATCATTTTACATCATTTGAAAGCTCTTTAGATTCATATTTTGAATGTAAAATATGAGTTTACAGACCTTTTAAATGATATAAAATATTTAATTGTTTGATGAAAAATGACTTTGTAACTGTAATTACAAAATTACTATGTTTTGCATTTTTATCAACCGCCATATTTTTGCCAGCCTTCAAAAAGTTACATACGTGTCTTTATCTCTTATCAGTTACTTGCTACTATTAATAGATTTCAAAACAATAACATTCAATGTTCCTACAGAGTATTACTAGACAGTCACGTGATTCTGTCCGTGATTCTGTCCGAGGATTTCCGGAATAACACAACTTCGCAAATTGATTCAACAGGTAGTACATCGTAAAAATACGTAATGCTTCGGCAATAATCGGACCTTCTAACAGCCAATCAAAACATAGAATTACATAATATTGGATAACACTAACCCCGCTCCAATTGTACATATAGGAATATAATACTGGCAATTTTCCGTACAGAAAAGAAACTACACACAAGGCATTATTTGAACAATATTGGCAAAGGTCCACTATGCTATCTTCAAACCAAATGTTAGAAGTCTAAGCCTTATTGTTTCTGCCAAGAATATTTTTTAGGAGTTTGTCGATGTAAGACAACAACAGCTGGGGTGGAGCCAAAAATGACCCCAGGGCCAAAGTTTGAATCATCTTAGTAGAGGTCCACTAGACAATGCTTCATGCCAAAATTTAAGCCTTGTGGTTTCATGCATGAAGAATCTTTAAGATTTTCATACGTATACTATGTAAAATGTAACTCCCTGGGTGGGGGCCAATTTTGACTCCAGTGAATAAATCAGAAAGTCTTGATATAGTTCCACTACACACCAAATTTTAAAAGTCTAAGCTTTGCAATTTCTGACAACAATTTTTTTAGGAGTTTGCTTTCATAAGTAAACATCCAACCCCCGAGGTAGAGCCAAAAATGACCCCAGTTTCAACAATCTTGGTAAAAGTCCAATAGACAATGCTTTGTGGAAAACGTAAGAATTCTGGGCCTTGTGGTTTCATAAAACAAGAATTTAAAACATTTTCTCTTTAATTCTCTGTAAATTATGTGACCCCCTCATGTGGGCCCAACAGTGACCCCAGTGACAAAATTTGAACATAATTGAAACAGCACCACTAGATAATGCTACAAATCAAATTTTAAAAGTTTCACCCTTGTAGTTTCATACAAGTTTTTTTTAAAAAGTTTGCCATATATATAAGTTAATGCAAAATCTAGCCCCCAGGGCAGAGCCAAATTGACCCCAATATTGTAAGAGATCTAGAAGACAATGCTTCATGCAAAATTTCAAAACTCTGGGCATTGTGGGTACATACAAGAAGAATTTTAAAGATACTGCTATGTACAATATACGACTATTTGGGTGGGTGCAACTGATGACCCCAGGGATGTAATTTGAACAAACTTTGAAGAGGTCTACTAAGCAATGCTACACAAAATTTCAAAGGTCTGGACCAAGTGGTTTTAGGAAAGAAGATTTTTAAAGTGCTTTATTCTTGTTGCCAAGGCAACCAGAGTTCTGAACAGAATTCTTGAATAACTTCTGTAGAGCTTCACGTAAGCATTGTACCTGCCAAGCTTTATCATTGTTCACCTTGTTGTTCAGGAGAAAATGTTATTAAAGAAAAAAAAAGATGATCACATAACCCAGGATTCACAACAGACATAGATATATCACAAAATCTCACCCTAAGAATATGCCCATATGAGCTAAAATAAACAATGTATCAACCATCAATTATGGGGGAGAGATTGGAAGTCTAGGAGGAATTAACTACTCCTATAGCTAACTGACCTACATATAAGTTTATAACATTGTTCAGAAAAATTTAAAAAGACTGAAATATTAACATGTTAAGGCAACACGGCAAATGCTAAGACTATAAATTTCTTTCGCATCTTTAAGGAGACCAAAATTAATTATTTCTAATCAAAAACGAGGTTGCAAATTATTGAAACTAGACAGTAAAGAAAGGGTTTCATATTTCCTGAGAAAACTTTTCTTGTTTTGCTGAACTGTTGTAGGAATACTAGTCAGCCATATTTACCCTGAATGTCGAGTTGGCATCAATACCATATCCTGTTGAAGGATAGAATTTGTACTCATACTCTGTGTCACTGGTTCGCCAAAGCTGCCTGTAACTTCCCTTTGCTGGTTCATCATAGCTCACCAACTCATCTATCAACTGTTCATTGTGAAATGTAACATCTTTAATATCAGACATCTACATAAAATATTTCATTTATTCTTGCAATTTAAACCGAGAGATTTGCTTAGAAGTTTGTAATAGTGCCTAAGGGGTGTAACTGGTTTATTTTTCAAATAGGGGCAGACATTTAATTGACATGGGTTATCTGACTACAATACTGACCATTATTCTTAAGAGTTGAATTCTTATATAAAAAAAACATCGGTCATTTATTTTTGGAGGTGTATTCATGACAAATGTGTCCAATACTCACATTGTTCTCAGTGAGGCCATCATTCATTCCCTTACTGTACAGGTCATTTGGTATGGCAGCAAAAGCAACATATGATCCTGGATCAGCAATAGCGTTTATCTCGATCGAGTGAAGAGTAAAGTCCTTCCCTTTGTTAATCACAGCTCGCACCTGTAGAAGACAGCATTGTTTAAGTTTTCTATCCTTCAAATTTGGAAATTTTTAACGAAGTTACTGTTGTTGACAACTTACTAGTACATGTATTCGCTAGAATATTTGTATGGCTCTATGTTAACTAACAGTTAAACAGAACCAAATGAAATACAAAGGTAGGAATAAGTACTTTTCTAACAGTTCTTTCTTTAAGTTTAAAATACTTTGATATAATTAAGTTAAAAATAGTGAAAACCAGCCTACATATTTTGCTACCAACTTGATACGTTATTAATGCTTACAGGGTTTGATCTAGTCCCATTAACAAAGAAGTTAAGTGTGTCCACTACAAGTTCCTCTGGTGACGTTTGCAGGTAGTATACAACTATACGTGCAGTAGGGACCATCTGGCGGGAAAGGGCCACAGCGAATGTCTTGTGACGTGAAATCATCTCCAGTTCCTCTCCAATCAGAATGTTGCCTTGTGACACAATCTGTGAATGTGAATATTAAATACTATAGGAATGTGAATATTAAATACTATAGGAATGTGAATATTAAATACTATAGGAATGTGAATATTAAATACTATAGGAATGTGAATATTAAATACTATAGGAAATATCTAAGAAGCATAAGAAAAAACTCTATAATCAAAAGAAAAATTAATTTATGTAAGAAGAAACAACTTAAATCTGTTAGAAATTATTTGGCTTGAATATTTAATGTAACCTTAGTGGGTAACTTTGTTGTGTTTTTTTTCTAATAAAGAATGAAAATGTTAGAGCTAATACAAGCAAATTAAGATGAACTGAAAAACAGACTTACAAAAGTCATGATAACCAAACGTTGATAAAACCAAGTTAACAATGGTGAAAATCTCTAGTCATAAACAAACCTGGTAGTAGATCATGGGTACAAAATGGCTTGTTTTAACATGGAAGATCATGAACTCATTCACATTCGGATATTCTGTTGATGTTCGCACAGATATATAGCTCCTGCTTGGTGAGTAGTACCTGGATGCCTTTAATGTCTGTGTTGTTCTGATGTCATAGTCCCACTTGGCCTGAAACAAGAAGATCACTTAATCTCCATAGCGACACATGTCAAATGTCAACTTCGTATCTATAAATTATTCCTTGACACTTAATGACTGTATTTTGCCTTTTAAAAGGTTTCATATTCTACATCATACCTGACAAGCTATAATTGTGGTTAATAAATGCCTGTTCAAGAAACACTTCAGATAAATTTGACAGGAAGTTTACAAGATCATTGATATAACTAGGAAGGGCCTATGACAAACTGCTTATCAAAATTCAAACAGGGCATTTTTCATCACTTTAGAAATATGACCCACACCCTTGTGATTGGGAATAACAACAAATTGTCATACTATGAGAATTTTTCTGCAGTTCTGCAAAATTCAATTATGATTTTTTTTTCAATTTTTATGCTCGATTTTTTATTTGTTGACATGAAATGTTTGACACTAACAATTTTCGATAAAAAATGTTAGTTTTACCAGTACTTTTATGCCTTGCTATTGGCAACTTTTTCTTTCTAAATGGGAAAAGAAGATATTTTTTGCCATTGGAAATATGACCAAATATCGGCTAAAAAACCAAACTGGCAAAAACAGCCCCGATTTGATTAATACCTTATGCATATTGTTTATCTATAAAACAAGAAAACTTCATTGTAATGATTGGCAACATGCTAACAAGCCTTACTCAAGGATTACAATGCTAAAACATTTTAAATGACAGAAAAAAAATCGTCTTACACATCTATTTCCAAGTTAACTGATTGATACTACTTTAACATGATTTACTGAAATGATGAGTGATTATTGCTGCAGTTTGTTAAGATGTGTCAAATGGACAAGTTATAAAAAAGTCAAAGAACTCTTACTTTTCAATAACTCAAAATTAATGAGAGATAAGAAAAACAAATGACATATACTGATTTATCATAAAGATTCTTGCTGCAGGCATCATTAGAAAATTTCTTCAACAGTCTAAACCTTTACTTACAATAACTTCAACATAGGTACATCCTGGAGGGATGGGTATATCAAATTGTGCCACTCCATCTACAACTTGTTTCTCATCAGGACGGCTGTCTACACCAGCTCCAGTCGACGCACCCAGTGAGCTGTCCACAGTGTATCGCTTCGTAATTTGTATCCTGCGGAAGTCATTCTTCACTGGTGTTCCATCATAATACATAGCAGCTACCTACAAATAGCAAAACTTGGTAATACATGCACACACATGTTCTGTCACCCATCATAGAGCTTGTCGGCAGCGCAACAACATTCTGTCAACATGTCAATGAACTGACATAGTTCTTGGGAAAATTTAGAACTGATGTTCCGAAAGATTCATCGCTCATGACTGCTAATACCTTAAATGTCTATTTTTAACCTTGACTCTCTGAAATTTCTTCAGCAGGAAAAATTAGCAGCTTCATACCATTGAACAAAATCCTCCTACAGCTATTACGAGTCACAGACATCCCAAGACGGACAAACTTGAACAACTGCCCTCATATATAACTTATATTTTTAAACCTTATATTGCTTAACAGTCTTATTCTAATGCTGCTCAATTTTTCTATAAAAAGAAGTCCGGGGTATTTTTTGATACTTACGTAGACCGTCATGATGGAATCTGGTTTGAACGTCCGCACATTGTCTCCTATAAACATGATCTTTATGTTTGCATCAAATATAATAGTACTGGCAAAGCCTTTCTGAGTCATATTGAAGAACCAGTCTTTGGCACTAACATTAAACACACACTCAAAGTCTATCAAGTTATCTGCCATTGGCCACTGACGTCTCACCTCCTCCAGTATATCTTGTCGGGAAAACTCAAAATCTATCCTCCCCTTGAACTGTAAAAATGATTTAAAAGATGCCAAAAATAAGCATTAAGATTTATCTGTATGTTTTCATAAATTAATTGGATACTAAAATTCAGAAACAGAACCATTCAAGCCAGCAGGATGGCAACAGCTGTAAATATAAACCTTTCCAGTATATTTTCAGTTTCCTCACTAATTTCAACAGGCAAATATCAGTAATTGCACAAAATATGTAAACTGATGATACATCATGTTAAAACACCACTTAACAAGAACTGCCACTGTAAGATGACAATGCCCTCGAAAGTGGTGCTTTGACCTTTGACCTGAAGACCAGTCATTCAGGGGTAGGAATGAACTCTATTGTTCTCTTCTGTTATGTTAACAGTTAGATTGCCCCCTATTTATTTTCGGTAGTGCAGACTGACAGACAGTTCAAAAACTATATGCCTTCCTTTGGGGGCATAAAAATCAGACTTTCTGCTTGTGCTACTCTATGTCACCTACAGTAATAATATTGAAAGGTTTTGTTAAATAAATCATCTGACCTATGTCAGACATATCTGGTCCAACACTGATGTGTAACCTTGACCTTGGACAGAGCCAACAGTCATTCTGCCCATTATACAATTATACTGAGTTTTTGTTTATACTGAGTTTTTGTACAAAATATTTTCAAAATCTTTCCAAGAGGTCAAGAGAAATGGTGAAGAATCTAAACTAATCTCAGGTGTGACCTTGACCTTGGACAGTCAACAAAATCATACTTACTGCCCTACAAGTGGCTATAAAAAATATTTCTACAAAGTAATTTCAAAATCCTTCAAGGTATTTAAGAAATATGGAGTGGACAAATGAGGGACAAATGAGGGACAAATGAGGGACAAATGGATACTTATTTGGCTATCCTACTAATCTTAAAGCTACATAAGACCATATAATCATCCAAGAGCTTAAATGACATCAAACAAGATTAACTGTTCTCTACTGTTCTCATTGTCACCTAAGACACCATTTTGGATACATTCTGGAGAGACAGCTAGTTCAGTTACCATATGCCTCCATTTGAGGGCATAATAATGTTAGAAAGCTGTCTGCAGAACTAAACATTTCCTTGGTAACATGAAAAAAATAAGAACTGCTCATGCAAATCTTACATAGTCATAGTGTTTGTAGAGACGTGGGTAGATGCTGAAGTCCCAAGGATCTCTGTATGCATTCATGGCATAGAACTGATTGTATGGATAAACCCGTGGTGGGATCAAAGTCAACTGGACATCTGCAGAACCCATCACCGGCTTCCCTGTCGTTATACTGTAAACAAAAAAGACAACTTCTGAAATACTTCAAGTGTTTTCTTTTGTTCTGTTTAGTGAACTATCATGAGAAATTGAATTCTTCTAAAATGAACTGCATTTAAGTTTTAACTGCCATTTAACAGCCTCTTGGACATGTTTACAGTATTGTTCCAGTTAATATCACAGCCTCAATGAATTCTAAAAAAATCTGTTTATACATGTAGATATCCCCTTAGTGTCTTATAAAGACACTTGAGCTTTGCTTTTCAAGGGTTTTTTCTAAGACTGAACCAAGTGCATTCATAATTCAATTAGACTTGTTTCAGTCTTGTGCTGTGGCTGCTATTTAGAGGAGTAACCAAAACAGGTAGTTACAATGAAACTAGGCATACTTAGCCATTAAAGTTCCTTTCACATAATCCATGTTATCCATAACATAAGGATGTGTAGTCACATTCAAATCAAATCTTGGTTCCCCTAAAAATATATAAATAACATTTAACTTAAGCTTGAAGTAAGTACACAGCTATTCTGTAAAAAATAAATTGAAGACCCAAGATGTTATCGGAAATTAGAACTTAAATACGCTAAGATCTGTCAAAAATAAATAGAAATACACCGAATTCTAACTAGTAGGAATGACATTAAGCACACATACTTTCACTAACTTTGAAGTTGTTTAAATAAGTAAACAATATGAATTGTACTAATTAAAAAAAATCATTAAGTGCACAGGACTGTGTGTGAAAAAAATGGCGGGTGCAAAAAAACAGTCACTCAAAGAAATTCATTATTGCCAAAACCATTTTACAATTTGCACATACATTTTGCTGGTCTATAAAAATCCCCCACCCCTCACATAAGCAACTGAAGGCAAAAGTCAGAAATAAAACAGAACAAAGACAAACATTTCATACTTACAGTATTCTTCAACTTGGAAATATTTCTTGTACTCATAACCCTAAATCAGAACAAAAAATTGATGTCAACCCCAGTGAAATAATAACATTTTCTCATTATCAGTATCTAAACTTAAAGCAACTGACTCACAGATGTGCCAATGATGAAAAACAAGAAAGTGTTAACACATCTAGAAATTCTAGCTATAATAATTATTTGTGAAGAACATATATCTTAACTATGTTACTGACTCATTTTTTGTTACAGAAAAACATCAAAATATAAAGTTTCCCACACTTTTATCAGTAAATAATTTACCCCCTTAGTCACAGGGTAGATACTTAAGATATATCATTAATTTTGAAGAAACTTTATAACTTGTCTCTGTGGCTCAGTGGTGTAGATCGTCGTTCTCTATTTTACTGACCTAAAGGTCGTGGGTTCGACACCTGGTAAAATCAAAACTTTTTTTTCAGTTTTCTTGGTGTATAGAAGCATAAAATTATGCTTTTTCCATAATATATTAACATCTCTAAAATTTTCAAAAAAAATTTCAGCTAAATTCTGTGAGTCAGTCGCTTTAAATGAAGAGCATTATAAACTGATGAAGAAACAACATAAAATCTTATTAATAGGCATTTAACTTGTATAATATTTGTGATTCAAAACAGAATCATTTCCTCTGTAAACAGTGTTTTACTAACTCAAATGACATATTTAAGTATTTTGGTTGAAATCAAGCTTAATGACTTTATCAGTGACAACCAGTACAAGGTATTCTTACATACATACAATGACTACTGCTGTCATATCCAGCTAATCTCTTCTTTTACAATCATTTACTAATTATGTGAATTCATCCTGTAAAATATTGAAGCCTAAGAAGCAAAAACGTGCAAAATTCATATAGTTGTCAACAGTTACCAAGCAACTGAAATCTAACAAACCTTCTTGAAAATTTCAATATAAAAAGTGAGACATTTTATCAAGTAAAGGTTGCACATTGTACTCACATAGGCATCTACTTGAATAGACCAGTTGCCATAGTTAGGCTGATCTGATAATGAGAAATTCTGACTGACAAAACCACCAGCATTTGTCTGCAAACCAAGCCATCGTCGCACAGGGAAACCAGTGGGATCCTGATATAAATAAAAATATAAATAAAGGATTTTGTCAATACTTTGTCGCAATGTAGAAAGATGATTCTGATGAAGTTTGAAGTTTAACGGCTTAAGTAAATATGTCAACAACAAAAAAATGTCATAATGCCATTTTAACCTTACATCCTGTTAAAAGCTGGGTTTTTTTTTTAAAATACATCATTAAACTGTGATATCCATTTTTTGCATAAAACTGAAAAGGAATCATATTTATTGTATTGAGAATGATGTTGAAATGATAAAACATTACAGAACAGCTGAAAATTCAGCATGGAAAACCTACCTTGACATAGATGGTTAAACTACCATACATTGGCATCATGTCCGGCAGGATTGGAATCACTCGGAAATGTACTACAATACAGAGTGCATTTATGTTCATCCAACAACATATTGTTCCAGTATTTTCATCAAACACAGAACACACAACATCATGAAATATTTTTGCATCAGTACTCAAATAAAGTCCGGTTATATGTCCTATTTTCAAGAATTTATCCACACTGAAATCTCTTATTTAGATCAGTTTACTTTGATTTATTAATTTATTACAAAACAAGTACTTAAACATATGGCAGAAATTCAAATGATATTTTTTAATGAAAAGTCAGTTGAATAATAAATTTGAATTTTTTTCTAATTTACTGTAGTGTTCCGAACCAAACCAAAGAAAGAGAAATATGCAGAAGTTATTATTTGATGTACTAATTTGCTCAGATACCAGCAACTGGCAGTGAAAACATGTTTTCTTTGCTTTTCAGAAGCAGAAGTTTTTCTGTTCAATTCTGACTGGAAATTTAACTATCACAAATTGAACAATAATTACTGACAGAATATGCTTAGTGTAAAACCAGTATATTTCTTTGCAATGTAATAAGACATGAAACCACCTCTGAATCTACAACTGTCAACAAAAACCAAACCTATGTAACAGCATTTACACACCTGTCTGCCCCTGCTTGTAGATAGGCTTACTGAGCTGTATGAACACAGAGGCTTGTTTTGCATCAAAAGCAATGTCTGTTTCATTATAGAAGGCATATCCAGCACCTTGCTCATCTAACATTCCCTCAACTTTGATTTTGTAGTGACCCGCTTGTGCATTGGCTGGCATCTACAATTATGTTAATTTACACACATTTGTGGCATATATGTTTTTAAAAAAAAACATCAGCTTTCAAAACGAGTACTTATGATTCTCTTACAGAAAAATATGCACTTTCTAGAAAAGCCAAATTAAGTACAAAATTACTAGTCTGCAAACATCAACTTAAAAGGTTACACAGCTTATACGTTAAAAACAGTAGTTAAACAGAAGTAAAAGTTACATCTGTGAACAGAAGTCTTAATGCTTTTCCTAAAAAGGTTGAGCTTTTTGCGGTAAATTTTAAAATCGTCATAGATAAACAGAAAATCTGACAAAATCCACAAGCTCTTCTAGAAAAAGAATTTAGTTTCTCCAGCCAGTTGTGTACAACTTACCAGCATCTGCATTATTCTGCTTCCAGGCTGGTCAAACTTGAGAAGACCTTCAGTAAATTCTGTGTTATCTTTGATAATAGAAACGCGAAGACGTATTTTACCATACTCCAGTCTTAGAATGGTACAGAATACTTGGAACACCTGGTTTGGCCGAACTCTTCTTGGTGTCATGATTATATAAGTTCTGAAGCATTGAAAATATTTTGTTCAAATATTTAGTTACTTAGCCCACTATTTTCAAATACATTTAAGGAAGATCAAAGTCCGCATGAATCTAAATTAACTTTGTAATTTCCAATTTTGAGCATCTTCTACCGTTGCCAAATTACATGTCAAGCATAATTCATAGAACAATTTCAACGCTCACATACAGCAAACAATATTTATTACATTTGCCAATAAAATCAGTTAATAGTAATTTAACTTTTAAATTTCAATGAAAAAAACACCATACTGAGTGCAAATACTCATGAACAATGTTACATGAAAGTTACACATATCACCTGTACAAGAAGTATAGCTGCAGAACATAAATTAAAAAATATATTACTTACGGTGCTCTTTCAACTTGGTAACCACCAACATTGTTAACAATATCTTCCCTCGTCTGTGCCATAGCAAGGCTCCAGAACACAGTGAGGGAAACCCCCAACAAGCAAAGTTTTATCATGATCTTCAGTTAGTTGCACATCTGAAACTGCAAACAAATTAACAAATTGTGCATTAGCAAAAAATAAAAATATATTCATGTCATTTTCAAATTACACATGGCCCATTATCTTGTCTAGCATAAATTTCACTTGATAAAGTTTTTTATTACCAAGTCAAAGTTAAGACAATTTAATGTCTGTCATGTGGTCTCTGCATCAGAAATACAATGTAAAAAACTCACTATTTCACCTCCCAAGGTGAAACAAAATCATAGGTTGTCATTTTATAGTTGTTCACCTTCTATGGCTTATTTTAAGGTAGAACAACAAAAAAATATTGGATCTATAAAAGCTGTTTAACAGTTTAAGCATAATAAATTAGGCTAACACATTTGGAGATAACTAGGGGTATAAAGGGTAACTGACTGCTACTGCATCATTGGATTTAGTCTGTTTTAATTACTTCTCAGTATTTAATTACTCTGTTTTGTTAAATGGAAAGATGTTAAGGCGACTGACTCACAGATGGGTCGATAATGAAAAAAGAAAATGTTTATACATCTAGATGTAATTGTGAAGAACATACATAAATTATTGACCCATTTTTTGTTACAGAAACACATCTCAATATACAGAATTACACACTGTTATCAGTAAAAAAAAATACCCAATTAGTCATGGGGTAGATACTTTGATTATAAATTTAATTTTCACGAAGTATGACAACTAGTCTCTGTACGTGGCTTTGTGTAGATCGTTGCTCTATACTTCACTGACCAAAAGGGCATGGGTTCGAATCCCAGTGGAAGCAAAACTTTATTTCAGTTTTCATGGTGTATGGAAACATAATATTATGTTTTTTCATAGCATATTAACTTCTCTTCAATTTTAAAGGGAAAAAAATCAGCTAAATTCTATGAGTCAGTTGCTTTAAGCAAGCAAACCAAAAGTAACAGCTAAAATAATTCGTAAGTGTGTGAAGTTTTGATAATTATATCTGTAATCAGCGATCTGAAAGTTGATCATTCACTGATCTTAGACATTTACTATCGAGTGAGTTGCTGAACATTTGCGAATCGCTTCCGCTATTTTGAAGATCCGCCATTTTATTTTAGATTAATCAGAATCAGGTAAACAACTTTATTGCAGGTGTTTCAATGACATAACTGCTGTATCTAATGTTTCAGTTACAGATATAAAGGGAAATCCTCAAATGTAGACAACTATGAGAAATTAAATGTAGATTAGGATTATATAAAAGAACGATATTTACCTATTTAAAAATACCTGTGCAATGACTCTTACCTGAGACTGGTTACTATCTTAAAACCCCAAAGTAGTCTGGAGTTCCTTCCCCTTACCACGAAGTAGGAAAACAGAAAACAACCAGTCAGTTTTGGGTATAGTCTAATGAATGGGTTGATGGTCGTTTCGTCGGCCAACCCAATCTTCTGCGCGAGCCGTACCGTTCCGTACCTTCACTAATGAATGTTGTGTAACCGACGTGAAAGAGACTGCGGCCAACCGTTACGTATGGTAATGTCGCCCTGAATATTCATTAGGCGGAGAGTGTGAAATTCTTTATTCACACCAAATTTCTCGCGCATTATTAATGATAGTTTCATTCACATTCTTCATAGCATAACTGTTGCGCTACACGTTCTCAAACGAGAGCACCTCATTTTTTTCTTTTCTTTTTTTTTACCGATAAAAGTGTGAACAACTTTGTATCATGATTATATTATGATGTGTATTTGTAACAAAAACTGAGACAGTAACTTAGTTTAGATATGTTCTCAACAACTACAACCACAATATTTACAATTACATATATAAACATTTTCTTTTTTATGCATCGTCGAATCCTCTGCGACTCAGTGCTTTAAAGCTCCGCTCAAATCCCTAGACAATTACGAACCTCGACAAAACTGATTTGGTGGTCTTTAACCTAAAAAGACCAATACTAGTGGCGTATCAGTGTCCAGTGGTAATGCCCTGCAGTATTATTCAGAGGTCGTGAGTTCGACCCCCATTCCAGTCAGTGAGATATTAAACCGAGGTCTTATGTGTCGATACTACACACTGAATATGTAAAAGAGTTACTCAGAAACTGGATACTTATCTTGCCCTTTTCCCCAAAACCAAAATAACTAAACTCGTCAGGGGGTGTCGGGCATATACGAAACAAGCACCATCGATACATAAAATAGATGGACAGATATCTTCTTACGAAACGGATGAGTGGTCTAGAGGTAACGAACGGGACTTGAGATCTAGAGATCGAGAGGCTGACTCCGCCTATCTCCCAACATAACTGATATTTTTTCGAAAACCTCGTCGGTGCATTAAAATTTGCATTTAAAAAACCAGGAATGTCTCTTAGATGGGATGCTTTCTGTATCAAACACTATTAATCCACACAGGGTGGAAATTAGAATCATACTTATAATTGAGCAGGCAGATTTCATCATTGACCTTAGATGACATTGAGATTGACCTACTGACCAACTTTCTTGTTTCTGCAGCTAAAGTATGGAAATTTGAACAATACTTAAAATTTTGAATGCGAATAACAATTTTTACATAAATTCATACTGACCTTGACCTACTGACCTACTTTCTTGTTTTTGTAGCTTCAGGATGGAGATTTGAATCATACTTATGAATGTGCAAGCAGATTTCATATTTCACGTTAGGTGACATTGACATTGACCTACTGACATACTTTCTTGCTTTTGCCGCTACAAAATGGAAATTTGAATTAAATACTTATAATAGTGCACTCAGATTTTAATTTTGACTTTAGGTGACATTGTCATTGACCTACTGACCTACTTTCTTGTATTTCAGCGAAACGTCTATACATATAATTTTCCGTGTTGATGTCATCTGTGACGTTAGCTGACATTGACTTTGTACTGTTAACCTACTTACTGTTTTTGAATCTTCCATGAAGTTTTGACCAGATGTACAATTGAATGTAGATTTTAATTTTGTCGGTAGCATATCTCCTTAACTATTCAAGAGAGTTAGTTGATAGTATACCTGTTGATAGAGAGCAAATAGAGGAAGTGAATTAACTCTACCTCGTCCAATTTTAAACACCTTTCTTCATTATTTCAATTTTGCTTATTCTGAAAATTACTTGAAATCTGTTCAACATATATGCTTGATATTCAAAACAATAGATAGATGAAGTGATAGAAAGTGCAGTGTTTAAGAATCACAACACTACCTGGCCATATTTATTAAATGCCTCCCTTTTAAATACCCTCACAAACATAATTTTGGTGGGTATTATGGAATCATTATATGGGTTGGTCGGTCAGTGCACTTCTTGTTCCGGCTGTAAGTTTGTCATGAATGAAGGGATTTTGAAAGTTGACACAGTTGTTAAACACATTGAGACCATTATCGCATACAACTCCCAGCTGCGTAACTCATCTGTCTGTCTTTCTTTCTGTCTTTCTTTCTTTTCTGTCTTTCTTCATTCTTTTTTACATTGACTTTAATCGTTTAAATTTGAGTGTGTTTGTGCGTGCGTGCGCACGCGCGCGTGTGTGTGTGTGTGTGCGTGCGTGCGTTCTTTTAAGACACGTAACATAATCCAAGTTTCTTTTTTTTGCTATGTAATCCTCTTTTCTTCATTTATTTTGATATAACCTCTTCTGATGTCTTGATACATTTATTTTTTTAACAGTTCCTGGAGGCAAAAAAAAGGAATCAATAATCACAAATTGAAACTTGCAAGGCTTTTGCGACGTAGGAAATAAGCAATGAAAAGTCATATAAAATTGCTTTGAAACAAGAAAAAACAATAAGGTTTGGCAACCACCGCTTGGTCTCCTAGGTTTGATAAAATCGTACTAATCGGTTTAAATGCCTTAAAAACCGGAACAAATTCTAGATCTTTAACCAACTAGAAAATGACATTACATTACCTGAAAAAGGAATCATTGTACTAACTAGATCTATCAAAGTCTTTGTGAATGAGAAACTGATAACCAATTTATCAGTCAACATCCATTGAATGTTTTCACTTCAACTTAATACTGCCAAAAGTCAGTACTGACTATACTAGGCAGGCAATGTTTTATGAAGAAAATAGTGATTTCCATATATATTTTATCATTTGAAAATGATAGTGAAAAATTTCAAACTTAAATAAGACATTGCCGTTAACATACATCAATGCAAAATATAATATACATAAAAAAGACTGACGATGACGATTCAACCAGGGCCTTTTTGATAGAATCACAGATAAAACGAAAATGTAACGATTCGCCACAATAACGATTCGCCACTAACGATTCGCCACAGGTTCATATAACGATTCACCACAGAGTAATAACGACTCGCCACAAAGAAATAACGATTCACCACAAAGTAATAAAATAAAATTTTTGTTGTACTTATGTTTTTCATTTATTTATGTATGGTAATTTGAAGAAAATAAATATTTGGAAAAAGAATTTTGGTTTGTAATAGCTTCAATATAATAAAACGTCGCACATTTATCTCATTATTAATGTGGAAAATACGAATGCTGAAAATATTACATTTATCCGAATGATCGATCGGTTCGATGACACATCAATCAAAATTGTGTTTTTAATCATTGTACATTAAAGTTTTAAAGTGATAATCATATTCCTTATCATTACTGTTAAAAAGTACCTTGATTGAAAGTTCAAATATAATTGTGCACAGTTCGTTATATAATTATGAATAATGAAAGAAGCGTGTCGCTGAGTGATAAATGTTCTTGGTTAACGAGTAGTATAAATACGCAGAAACAAATTAATTAACCATTTTTTTGGAGCAGATCAGTGGTTACGCGGCGCTGAACTGGTATCCCAGGGGTCCGAGATCGACCCCCCGCTCCTCCTCTAACATTACTAATTGTCTTTCGGATGAGACGTTAAACCGAGGTCCCATGTACCAGTACTGACACTGAGCATGCAGAAGAACCAGGGGAGTCTATGGAATGGGATATTTTCTGTAGCTTGCACTTTGTATTAAACCATCATAAAAGAAAATGTTAATTAAATGTATGTGTTCTGTTTTTGTTAGGCGTGAACAACATCCTAAAAAAAGGACTCAAGTTAATTAAAAGAATGTAATTTAAAATTGTATATAAAATATGAATTATAAAGGTTTTCATAGTAATTAATGCACAAATTAATTTCAAAATCAAAATAGTTTTTTTCTTTTTTTTTGTATTGTTTTGTTTTGTTTTGTTTTTTTGTTTTGTTTTTTTATGATGGTACTGCGTTCATTTGAAGGGATTAGTGAAGTTAATCATATAACCTTGCCATTTATATAGGTGTTAATTGGTATTGTATTTTACTGTACTTTAAGACTCGTGAAATGTCACAGTAGGATTGCCTGTTAGGGTGCTTAATCCATGACGTAAGATCATATGAAAGACCCTAAGCTAATTAAATAATCATGTCATTAACATAGGTGTTGATTGAACATTTATGTGTCATGTAAACGACAGTTCTAAGTTAAAATTTAGCTTCTTATGTAATTCCATATTATTCTTTAGCTGTCGGGGGGGGGGGGGGGGCTGGAAGTTGTTTGATATAGATCTAGAATCAGACTAGTCAGTATATGGTGCAAGATATAAGGCAGCCTGTGATAAATTACTACTCTCATGGCAGACAGGCATCATTCCGTTTTATTTGGCATAAACTGCAATCCATTTACCTGAACTCCGTTCCATTTGTTAATTTAGTTCCGTTTCGAAATGTCCATTTCGTACAAAATAGCACTTCCGTTACAGCGGAGACTTGTAACCGAATCAGATATGTAATTTATGATAGTGGAACGACACTGTTTTCAGGAAAATTGGTGGTGTTAGAAAAAAATGAAGCAGCTGATGATAAAGCCAGTATTGATGAATCAGTTTCATCGTTCATTCACGTCGAGAAAATTTTTGCTACTCCATTGCTGTAGGGGTTCATCCAGTAGGCCTTATGTAAGATTTTTTATGTTAAAACTTAGCCAGTGTGTTTAAAGTTTATTCATTTTTACAGTATGGCAGTATGTTTTTTACTTGTGTAAGATATTGATGGTAGTTGAATTCAAGGTTGTGGATAAGACTCACCTGGATATTTCATCTTGAAGATTTTTCCTCTGAACTAAAGTTTCCCCCTCACCCTAGTGACAAGGGTAGTCCAACCACTCACACTTGTCGAAAAGACATTGAGAAATTTTTTAATGGTTTGACAATAACAAAAAAGGTATATGAAATGGGTCAAACTGACAAAGCAAATTAATTAAGCTACCCTCACCCCTAGTCAAAATAATTCAAGTGACGTCTTGAGCCAATTCTGAGATATTTTTGTTATGGGTCAGAATCTCGCTATATCGTCAAAACCAGAAAGACACTTTTCTGTGGTGAAACATAGATTTAGGTTAAAATGTGTAAATGTATGTGATTTTAATAAAGAATTTGTACAACAAAATAATTATAATACACTTCTGGTGCAAAAAATGCCAGTCTATCATGTTACAAGACTTTAGACCTTTTAAGTTTCCTTTCACTGTCTCTATTGTTTACACGCGCCGCCATATTTATATGCTACTACGGTAGTGAATCGTGTACACTGAAAATGGCTTTTTGTTGGTCCTGTACCAGACCGTATCGAGCGTTAACTGACTGATGCTTTTTTTTCAAAAAGATGGTGAATATAGACAACTCTCAAAGATTATTGTCTTTGTAATTAAAAGTCTGAAATTTTATTTTCTTACTTATATATGCATTTTGAAAATCGGCGCAAAAGGCGCGTTTTTTTGTTGTTTTTTTTTAAAGTTTTCGTAAGAAAGAAAAAATGGATTACATTGTTAAATTTAAAGTGATTTTTATTTCTTTTTTTTTTAGATGCAATTATTCATTTAACTGAATGTTGTTGATTAATATATAAATGTTTTTAAACTTTATGTCCCTCTATATCAAGGGTTATTTTAGCCATTATTTGAGAAATAAACGTCTTCTTCATCTTCAAACATTGCTTACTTTCATTGTTTACTTTAAACAAAGGGTTCGATCATTTGTTTTCAGTTGAAAAATTTCAAGTTTACCAGTAATTTTTAAATATTTATAAACGTTCGTTATCCACATTTCTTTTTAATATATACTGAAACTGAAGTTTTTCAGCAGAAAATAAATTGTTTTTAATACTGCCAACATTATTTCAAAAATATTGCCTATGCCATCATGTTCAGGACCGCCAAACCGTATTTCATAAAGCACTGTGTTAAAAACAATTAATTGACGTGCAGAACGGATATGATGACATTGATATTTCATTGGATTTTTTCGAGCTACTGACTCTTTATACCGACCTTTATAACGATGATTTTGTCAATTGCCCAAAAATGCTACTGGTAAAAGACATAATCTTGAATATTTGCTCATTCTTTTATAATAATTAGATCAGTGAAAACCCTGACATCTTGTTTTCTCTAGTCAAACATTCCATTTATTTATTTATTTTGTTATGAGAGTGTACCTACAGTGTAAAGCCATGCACAGGTGCGGGCTGTGCTTTAACTGATGTGTTCTGTAGTTTTGGCATGGAATGTCGGAAAAATACGTTGTCCTGCAGTGATTTTTTTACTTTTTTTGGCAACAGCCCATGCCTTTCAAATTGGGAATTTTTAGCGCGATAAACTTCAAAATTGGGAAAAATTAACAACACTTTAGAAACTATTTAAACAGTTTTACATGTATTTTTTTTGTTCATTTGCTGAATGACAAAATCTTTCAATTACAAGCTTTACAATTGAATCTTTCTATTTTTCATTCCCTTAAAGCTGTCCACTAAACGTTCTAGTTTCTCATTATTCAGTTCATTTCTTTGGTGACATAAACACATTACAGCAGTCCAAACTGCGCTGACTTCACTTCTTGCGATTTCTGACATGTCTGACTAAGATCATTAGCTTTTCTGAAAGACTCTCGTATGTCTGGAATGCCTGATGCGTATCTGCTTTTGATTTTCTTAACGTAGTACTTAGAATTATGAGACATTTTCACACATCCGACATTTTCTTAAACGAGCCGAATAAGCGTCTACCGACTGCGAGGAAAGTCAAACTAAATGCCGTACTATGCTGTTACCCACGTGCGCCGCGTCGGTCGAAATTTCTGCAAAGAAACCGCGAGATAAGTCGGGATTTCATGATTATTTGTATGTTTTTATTTCAAATTTCACAAGAAATAAATCTGACTGGGAAAAATCTTCTGCTTTTTGGGAATTTCAAGCATTTTTTGGGGAAGACGCCGAATTTCAGAGTCAAATCGGCGCAAAAAAAATCACTGTCCTGAAACAAAGAAAATTTCTTAACCGTGTTACAAAATGTATATTTACATCATTCTGAATATGAATATACATGTAACATTGGCAGATTGCAAAAAAATGTTGTTGTGGACGTAGAAAAGGTAAAGGGAAAATGGACTAGACCAAAAAGAATGTTATTTCTAATATTTAAATGTTCAACATTATTGACGTAATGAATACGTGAACAACGTTCTAAACATATTAACTTATCATTTTTCTGTTATCCCGATCAAGACAACTAAAGGTAATATTTTCTCATAAAACAACCATTTAAGTAAACTTTACAGACTAAGTATCACAAAATTGCATAAACGAATACTTCAGTCATACTACTACTGCTTGCAAAACTGATTAGAGTTTACACTGTTAGGTAAAGAACGAGACTCATCAGTACACCTGCCAAAATAGAATTGAAAGCGCCGCCCAATGCGTTTCTTTCAAGCTCCGCCTTTTACCGTGTCATTCTAATGTCATTCTGCGTATGAAATGTAAAAGCGGTTAGGAAAATACTGAGTGAAGATTTCTGGTAGCAACGCAGCGACAGTTTATGACACAGCAACTTTGGCGCCTCCCGGGCACATTTTTCTGGCTGCAGGTAGATTGCAAGACGCAGTTTTATTGACAAGTATACCTAAGAAAACTTCCTCGCTGTGATTGGATGATCAGTAAATTGACACTTTAAGCTACTGAAATAAGCATCGTAATGTCACTTTTTACCGTGTTCCGAATACGTGAAATTCTATCAGTTTTGCAAGCGGTAATATTAATCACCAAATCATATTAATCCAAAATATTTTTTTTAAATAATAAAATCATTTGTCTACATTAATCAATCAAATAGTTTTTGTTTGTCACATTATAATTCATTTGTATGACTAAATAGAGGGGATAATAACTCAGAAAGGTCTGTATCTCTATATTGGCGAGTTGACCAAAAATATGACGAGTTTTACCTAGGGTGACTTAATTGGTTTGGTGCTTGTTGACTCCTCATATAAAACCCCAGTGCGACCGAAAAGTTAATGTTATCACCAGTTAATGCAAATGTTCACACTAGTGCACAAAACCGTTAATGCTAAGAAAAAAAAATATGCAATTTAACTTCAATTATAGCACAACTGGGTTTGCGGATGTCAACGGTTATAAAAGTGCTGACTTTTTCTGTTGCTTCACTGCCATTGCACAGACTGGTCCAAAATCACTAGAAAATTTGCATATGTAAGATTTATTTTTAGAATTCAAAGTACTTGGTAAATTCATTGCCAAATAGTTTTTTTGACTTGTCGTACGTTTTTTTCTCCTCCGTAAAATTTTGGTGCTTTCTTTCCGAATCCGTGTAAGTTCAGACGAATACATTTTCGAGTACGTTCTTGTTGTTTTGCAACTTTATACCAAAGGTCAAAAATAATATGGTATTTTAGGTCTTTGTTGATACTGCATATTCAAATTCGTGACTCAATTTACGGATATCGGTGGAAATCGTTCGGACATTTCTTACGGGAATTCAAACCACACGGGTGATATTTTTTACCCTTTCTCAAAAGCATATTTTTTCATTCAAGAAAAAAATTCAGAGAGAGTTTTGCAAACACTGTGGTATTTTAAATCTTCGAGTTTTGATAATGTTTCTAAGATTTCCTGTTATGATTTATTTATTATTACGGACAGTTTAATAACTTTTGTAAAACGGCAATGTACCTGATATTGTACTACTTTCTTTATCTTTCACGTCATTATTAATGCATATATTTATATTTTCAATATTAAACATAAACAGCGCAAAAATTATTCTCAAAAGTTACGAGTTTAATAATAATATTTACATTTATACTGTAGAAATGCAATCATTTATGCTGAGTAATACTGTTCGCAGTAACCGTTCACGACATTGTAGTTATCAACAGTAAATTTGTCGCGTGATATTAGCGGGGATGTGTAAACTTCAATAGTACATGTGTTTATACATGTAACTCTGTGAAATTCCTCATTTTAGGTAAAATCAAATGAAAATTGCATGGAATTGATGTAACAATGAATATTCTTTCAAGGCATGAAAAAACTTTACTCAGATGATTATTTTAATATGATTTTAGACGAGTTAAAGTCAGCGACGAAAATTTGGTCGGAACTTTCACCACAGAAAAGGTACTTTCTGTGTTGTATGCGGAGGTGAGATATTGACCCATACAAAAAATTACACAATATCTTGACTTGCGTACAATTAGTTGGACTACCCTCACCCCCGCCTCCCAGTCCCTCCAATGATACATAGAATTATATTTAGAGTGTAATTAGGAGTTGTCTAATGGGTGAATGGACAGTTTGTCAGGGATTTCCCCAGGCACTTCTAGTGCATCGGTACCGATGCGCCGAAATTTTCAAAATCTAAAAACTCAATGCGCTTAAAATTCCGTTAGGGCTTAAAAACTGGCAAGGATGTTTTTAGCTCACCTGTCACATAGTGACAGGGTGAGCTTTTGTGATCCCCTTTCGTCCGTTGTCCATCCGTTCACAATTGTTGTCCACGCTCTACAGTCTTACTTTTAGTGCGATCTTCTTTAAACTTGGCCAGAATGTTTATCTCAATGATATCTAGGTCAAGTTCATAACTGGGTCATCTCACCCTTAAAACTAGGTCACTAGGTCAAATTATAGAAAAAGCTTGTCTGCACTTTAGCGGTCTTAATTTTGGTCCAATCTTCTTCAAACTAGGTCAAAATGTTAATCTCAATGATATCTAGATCAAGTTCGAAACTGGGTCATGTGACCTTCAAAACTAGATCACAAGGTCAAATTATAGAAAAAGCTTGTCCGCACTCTAGCAGTCTCAATTTTGGTCCGATCTTCTTCAAACTTGGTCAGATTGTTTATCTCAATGATATCTAGGTCAAGTTCGTAACTGGGTCATGTGACCTTGAAAACAAGGTAACTAGTTCGAATTTTAGGAAAAAGCTTGTCCGCACTCTAGCGGTCTTAATTTTGGTCCCATCTTCTTCAAGCTTGGTCAGAATGTGTATCTCAGTCATATCTAGGTCAGGTTCGAAACTGGGTTATGTGACCTTGAAGACTAGGTCACTAGGTAAATTATAGAAAAAGCTTGTCCACACTGTAGTAGTCTTAATTTTGCTCCGATCTTCTTCAAGCTTTGTCAGAATGTTTATCTTGATGATATCTAAGTCATGTGACTTTGAAATTTAGGTCACTAGGGTCAAGTTATGATAAAAGCTTTTCTGCACTCTAGTGGTCTTAATTTTGGTCTGATCTTCACTTTCATTACCATAAGATCTTGGTTCCTTTCTTCAAATTGCCATATTGCATTATTGGTTCCAGAGTTATGGCCCCTGAAAGTGCCAAAATCAACTATTTAGACCTTGTCTGCACAATAGCAGCTTCATTTTTGATTTGAATTTAATCAGACTTGTACAATACTTGAGTTAATATAAGATCTTGCAGGGTTGCCAGGGGACTTGAAAAGTCAGGGAAATTTGATTTTTTTTCAAGGTCAGGGAATTGTCAGGGAATTTTGAAAATTGGTCAGTGAAAAATAAAAATCCAGAAAAGTTAGTGAAAAGTCAAGGAAAAATAATTTTGAAGGGCTAATATTGTTCTATTTTATTAAAGATTGCATTTACACATTTTTTCCGTTATGAATCTTTTTCTTTATAATTGTGCACATTGTATTTTAATAAAAGTTCTAGTATTATAAATAAAATTACTTAAAGACTGAAAGTCTCTGCAACCCTTACAACCAAAAATTATAATAAGTATGTGTTACACTCGAAACCCATGTTCCTCCCTCCAAGATCCATGTCACAGCAACCCTCTGAACTTAGTAAGTTCTGCTATATAGGCCTTACTGCTGATAGTTTGTGTCTTGCCCATATATTTTTTGCATCTATGGATGGATTTTAAAATAATTAGCAGAATTGGCAATAGAGTGAACATGTGTCATGTACATAATCCCTGTTTGGAACGGTGTTCCAACATTCAGTTCACAGTAACCTAGTTTTTTGTATAACGGCAGGATTTTTTAAAAAATATTGTGGCACAAACTTCTACATTTTTCAAGATACTGCTTTGAAACTTTAAACATGTTAGGTATCATGTGTATACGTGCCTGATATATTGTTTATGAGGCTCAGTCCATTATAGTCCACGTTGTGCTTTAACAATCCTGATGACGCACGACATCTAGTGAAACTCTACCAAAGATGACCCCATGGTCATAATTGCCTGCACCCATTGAGTCAATTGGCAATTGTATTTGCATCCACTGACTCTTGCAACTATTGAGCAGTTGTTGGCAGGTTAGCGACCCAGGGTCCCATGGACCCTCTTGTTTCACTTGCCTGTAATTTCACCCCAATTAACCAGATTAAGATAGTCCAGATGCATTGCCTGTGGAGATAATTGCCCTGGGCGAATACACTGCTGTTTTATGATGCTAATTTGTTTTGATAGCTGACAGAAAAATATCACATATTACACATAATAATACGATAAGCTCCGCCCTAAAACAGAACTGACAGCAAGTGCAGAAAACTTGATTTGCATTTTAATATTGAAATTGATTATATTTTGTACACATGTGTAGGTATCACATAAATTTAAGATAAGTCAAGCAAATAAATGTTTTAACAAATTAGTTGAATGCTTAATTCCAAAGGCAAAAATTTTAAACACCAAATCTTTACCAATGTTATTCTTACCTTTCAAACAAGGTTCCAAAAAATGGCCAGTATTCTATAGGGTAATTTTGTTTTAATAGGCTTACTCCGGAATAAAGAATATTTGGGTTTTTCCCAGCTAATCCGGGGGTACAAACAAACTTTTACAGTTACAACAAGGTAAATAAGGGCAACACGTTGATCAGCCTTTTGTGAAGGGTTGTGTACCATGAAGCCATAACGGTAAAAAATTATTTGTACCCCCGGATAAGCAAGGAAAAACCCACATTTGCCGTGTTACGGATAACATCTATTATCGGATTTATTTATAAGAAAAAGTCAAGCAGATTTATGACAAGCTTAACTAAATGAAGGTAACCAATTCCAGCAAATACTTAGTTCATTAAACATGAAGCAGCGAGTGAAAAATCTCAGATAAATTCTGTTTGTCATATATTGCCGTGACCCCGCTGTATTTTAATATTTAGAGACTCTTTTCAAAACTACAACATTCCATTGATTTATAAAGATAAGTGGTCATGATTTGATTATAAGTACCAGTTTCCATCTTAGTAAATATTATCATACAAAGTCTAAACTCTGCATAATGTCTAACATAAATAAGGGTAAAAAAGGCTAGCTCCTGGCTTGGGGTCAGTAGATCAAAGGTCAAGGTCACAGTAACCTTAACATAGAAAACCATTTCCGCAATGTAACTTGACAATCATGTGTTATGGAGACTTCAAACTTTATATCATGATTGCACACATTGAGTGGATGACCCCTATACATTTTGGGGTCAGTATGTCAAAGGTCAAGGTCACAGTGAACTAAATGTTTAGAATCATTACACTCTGTTACGTGACAAGCAATTGTCTTAAAGACTTCAAAATTCATGTAATGGTTGCAGGGCTAGCTCTGGGTCAAAATTTGCTTGAGCCAAATATATTTTCGATGCGGAAAAGGGGGTGGGTGCAGGCGTCGAAAATTTTTTGAATTTTCATTGGTAAATGGTGCTCTCTGAGGCACTTTGAACCATTATGCTCTTTGATTATCAGACGAGTAAAATGACTCAGATTAAAACAGTTGGTGTTTTCCTACTACAAAATAAGCACAAATCAATATAAATAAAATAATTTATTTATCATAATATTTTTATGATGCACTGTAACAAATCAAGGTACATGATATTTACATATGATACAAGCTAATGCAGAGCCACAAGAATTCAGGATCATATGTTAACCAAGAATTGCCATTTTTCCAAGTATCTAAAAAATTTCTAGCTGTGTTTGATTTCATATTTTTAGGAGTTGAAGTTGAACTGTCTAAATCAAGTTTACGTTTTGGTGCCATTTTTGATTTTTGCATAGATTTATCTTATGCCTATCTGATTAGCCTCCGTAAAAATTCAGTATATATACCTTTGTACATTTACTCAAAAATACCTTTCATAATTACCTTTACTGACAATGAAAATTAAAAGAAACATATCGAAAACATGTGAAAGAATTTATTCCAGTTGCTACCAAATATTTCCACTTAATCCCATCAACCGCATTATTTATCCTTTAAAAAGTTAAGTGCCGACGATGATCACTTGATTGAGTCGCTGTTTGTAAAACAATTATTGACTATGATCGAGCTAATTGGTTCACAAACAACTTGACAGGTATATAATCTGTTTATTGCCACAAACTGACACTCACATGCATATTACTGGATATTACAACACGTGGACTGCGTGTATTGATTTGTTACTAGTTTACCGCTATTGATATCGGAAAAGCAGTCAACCGCCTCGATCAGAGCTAAACATTCTATTTTTTCATTGGGGATTTCCCAAAATGTCGGAAGTCATACTTTTAGCGTGTTTTCGCCAATCTTGATTTTTTTGAGCCAGTTTTTGCAATTTGGAGCCATTGGCACCATTGGCGAACGCCAGCGCGAGCCCTGGGTTGCAGTGAATGACCCCCATTGATTTTGAGGGTGAGTAGGTCAAAGGTCAAGGACACAGTGACCTAAACATTGAAAACCATTTCTGCCATGTAACTTGACAATCATTTGTTATAGAGTCTTCAAACCATATATCATGATTGCACTCAACTGAGTGGATGACCCCTATACATTTTGGGATCAGTATGTTAAAGGTCAGGGTCACAGTGACCTAAATGTTTAGAATCATTTACACTCTGTAACTTGACAACCATTTTTCATAGAGACTTCAAAATTCATATAATGGTTGCACACATTGAGTGAATGACCCCTATTGATTTTGGGTTCAGTAGGTCAAAGGTAAAAAATTCAAAATTTAAAGCAAATCATTTAATTTTAAAGCTAAAGGTTTCCTCCCTTGTGAGCCTAAGGTTTCCTCCCTTTTATCGCAAATGCATCATACTTAGATAAAACACCCTTTGGGCATATAATGCTCTGCCCAGCAGTTTTTTGTTATACAATGTGGGCCTTTCTGGTCCAGGCCTTTTTAGTCGACTATTCGAAGAATAAGGAGGGCTATAGTTCTCACCCTGGCGTCGGCGTTGGTTCAGGTTAAAGTCTTTCGGCAAGGTAACATTATTCACCTAACCCTTGCAGATATAGCCCTGAAACTTTTTACCATCAAGAGCTTACTCTGCTAACAAGAGAAGGTAACTGTGTCAAGCATTTTGTATGAATTATGGCCACTTTTCGACTTAGAAATTTGGTTAAAGTTTTCCGGCAAGGTAGCACTACTCACCTTTCCCTTGCAGATATAGCCCTGAAACTTACAATACTTGTTTACCATCAAGAGCTTACTCTGCTTACAAGAAGAGGTAACTGTGTCAAGCATTTTGTGTGAATTGTGACTCCTTTTCGACTTCGAAATTTGGTTAAAGTTTTTCGGCAAGGTAGCACAAGTCACCTTTTCCTTGCAGATATACATGTAGCCCTGAAACTCACAATACTTGTTTACCATCAAGAGATTAGTCTGCTCACAAGAGAGGGTTACTGTGTCCAGCATTATGTGTGAATTATGGCCCCTTTTGACTTAGAAATTTGGTTAAAGTTTTTGGCAAGGTGGCACTAGTCACTTTTCCCTTGCAGATTAACTTAAAGCATTTTTTTATCATCATGGCTTTAGACTGCCACAAGAGGAGGTAACTTTGTCAAGGATTTTGTGTGAATTTTGAGTTTATAAGGTTTTATAACCTTTTAGTGTCAAGTACTGAGAATAGTTGGGCGTGCTGTCCTACGACAGCTCTTGTTGGTAGTGGACTATTCTGACCTGATACCTGCATGTTCACCAATTAATGTAGACATGCATTACACATTTTTCATGCATGCCAGTGCATGGTGTATAACAACTGTAATTACCTGATAAATAATTTTTTATTTTTTTTTTAGCTCACCTGAGCACAAAGTGCCCAGGGTGAGCTTTTCTGATCACTCTTTGTCCGTCGTCCGTCCGTCCATCGTCAACTTTTCATTCAAATGACATCTCCTCTGAAACCAAAGGGCCAAATTATATGAAACTTGCCTCGGGATGTTTCTTGCATGAAGCTCTACCAAAGTTGTTCAAAGAATTCAATTCCATCAAGAACTTGGTTGCTATGGCAACTTTAAGGAAAAACTTTGAAAATTTTCTTGTCTGAAACCGCAAGGCCTAGAGCTTAGATATTTGGCATTTAGCACCCTCTAATGGAACTCTACAAAAAGTTGTTCAAATTATTTCCCTGGGGTCAAAATTGGTCCCGCCCCAGGGGTCACTTCATTTTACATAGACTTATATAAGAAATCTTTAAAAATCTTCTTCTCAGAAACCACAATGCCTACAGCTTTGATATTTGGTATGTAGCAATGTCTAGTGATTGTCTACCAAGTTTGTTCAAATTATGTCCCCTGGGTCAAAATTGGTCACGCCCCAGGGTCCTCTTGGTTTACATATAGTTATATAGGAAAAATTAAAAGTCATTTTTCTCTGAAACTAATAGGACTAGACCTTAGATATTTTGTGTGGAGTATTGTGTAGGGAACCTTTACCAGTATTGTTTTTATGTTGGCCCCGGGGTCAAAATTGGCCCCGCCCCGGGGGCCCTTAATATGTAAAAAAGGAAATCTTTAAAAATCTTCTTACTGGAAACCTCAATGCCTACAGCTTATATATTTGGTATGTAGCATTGTCTAATGGATGTCTTTGAATTATGTTCCCTGGGTCAAAATTAGCCACACCCTAGGGTTCTCTTGGTTTACATAGATTTATATAGGAAAAACATGAAAAATAAATTTTTTCCTAAACAATAGGTCTAGACCTTAGATATTTGGTGTTGAGAATTGTGTATAAAACCTTTACCAATATTGTTTAAATGTTGGCCCTAGGGTCAAAATTGGCCCCGCCCCGGGGGCCCTTAATATGTAAAGAAGGAAATCTTTAAAAATCTTCTTGTCTGAAACCACAAGGTCTAGAATTTTAAAATTTGGCATGAAGCAAGCTTTATCAAGCTTTTTCAATTTCTAAGATTTGGTTAAAGGTTACAGAGGCTAAAAAAAGATTTATCTACTGTACCTTATAAAGCCTTCATTTATAGACCAATATCTTTGATATTCAATATATAGGTTCCTTGCATGGACCTCTACCCATGGGTAGGGTTTGAGGTCACTGGGTCAAGGTCACGATAGCTTATGATAGATATTTCTACTTTCTGTCATAGAGCCTTTATTTATTGACTGATATTTTACATATTTGGTTTGTAGGCACTTATATATTTTCAATTAAAAAATGAAATACTGCTTAACAGTAAACCTACATCTAAAGTACTCAGGTGAGCGATCCAGGGCCATCATGGCCCTCTTGTTTTGTTTTTTACATAACCTTTTATTTGTTATATGATATATAAATATGAGCATTTAACTATAAGTATTTTGTTTTATCAAAATAATGTTCATCAGTGAATGACCACTATTTGATTTTTTTATTTTCATGTTATTTGTTTAAAATGATTATAATGAAATTTTTTTCAAAAATATTTGACCAGCAGATGACTGCTTTTGATTCTGTGGTCTCTATGTCAAAGGTCATAGTTTTAACTGTGTAAAATTCTTGTCTGATCAGTAAGTGGCAATTGCTTGGGCTTAGGTTCATAAAACTTCACAGGGTTATCAGGCATGACTAGCAGATGACCCTTAATAATTCTTAGATTACTAGGTCAAAGGTCACCTTCACCATGGCCACCTGTTAAATCATTGTTTGATCAAGAACTGGCAAATACTTGGGCCTAAGTTCATGAAATTTCATAGGATTAATCGGCATGACCTATTGACCAATAGGTGACCCCTGTTGAGTTTAAGATTACTTAGTTCTGCCAAAATGTATTTGTACTTTTTTGTACTGATCCTAGTTGCGAAAAAAAAACTGTTTCCACCTGTATTTGCTAGAGTTTTTCAAGTCAATGATACAATGTCATCATTCTGTCCTTAGGCATGTACATACAGTCAGGTGAAACACATTAGAAAGGAGTTCAAGGCAGTTAAAAGACTTCTACAATCAAATGAAAACTTTGTGTTGACTTCAAAAACATGGGCAAGTAAGTAATATTTTACTGTATGTATGTGTTATCATTACAAGAAGCCAACATAGCCAGTGAATACTAAAATTTTTGATTTTTAAAATGTAAAACCTATTTTTTACAATATGTAATTAATTGCTGTAAAGTTTCATTTCTTAACACCAGCTTGGATTTACAATAACATGATATTGCTTCAAATGGTCTTATTTTCTAGGTATGGTAAGCATGATTACAGCTTTAATCTTGGTGTGTTGATGATGCATAAATCTGATTACTGATGATTTATACTGAATTCAGCTTGAATACATTGTTCCATTGAGACCAGGAGTTATAGATTGTGAAATCTGAATACTATTACTATCCTCATTCACTTGTTGTGAAAAGGCAGTAATACATTACCGTCTGAGGTATCTTACAGAAATGATGTCTGACTTAAAAAAAAAGAGCAGGAGTTTAAATTGAAGGCATCATTGATATAGTATAAGGCACAACTGTTTCTAGCAATAATTTTTCCTGACAGTCTTGCCTGAGAAGGTATTAAAAACTTTTAATAATAATAATGAGTAAGATTTTCCATGAATAAAATCGTGAACAGAAATCAGTGGCTTATATTTGTTGTGTTTATAGAAGCCCTGCACATCATTGTGTTGTGTCATCAATGTACATGTATACCACACAAAAATGTTGAAAAGTATGCCTATAGTATGTATACCTTATATTATCACTGTAAACTGAAGATGTTTTTTTTCTTGGATGGAGAAAACACTTGTAAAATGTCTGTTCATAGGTCAGCAGTGTTGCTACAGTACAGAGACTGACAATAAAAATAAGGGAAAGGATAGACGGAATGACAGGGCAGAAGAAAAAGATGAACAGAAGGACAAAAAGGAAGAGGATGATACTAAAGGCTTTAATTTGGGTGATAAATATGATTTAATTGTTGGTAAGGATTCCCATTTCTTCAAAACTCGAATGTTTGACTGCAGAAGTTTTTCAAAATTTTTGAAGTAAGTTAATCGTTGAGGTTCTTAATGAAAAGATTGACAAATACAAGTTATTGACAGAAATATGCATTTTCTAGATGAAATAATTTACATGTTTATACTTAGATTTTACTTAGATTTTAAATAGATTCATTCCCTGAGCATTTTGTTTTCAAAATTCAAAAAAGCCCTGTTACAGTTGTCTCAAGATCATAACATTTTTAATCTACATTTCAAAATAACAAAATGCTTTAGACCTCAAGAATTCATGTTATCTCAAAGAAAATGAAAACACATCTATAGATAAATAGGTCAGAATATATGTGACCTAGATAGCATAACTGTGAAGATATAATTGAATTTTTTTAACAATTAACAGCTTGAGATTAAAAACTTCTTACAGAATAGTAATGACAGAGGTTGACTCCTCCTTGAAAAATGCCTATATATGGAAACCTTGACACTTATATCAAAGGAACCATGACTAATATGATTGAGATACTGCTATACACTGAGAGTTGCCAGGTTTTTCTTAATGTTTTTTCAGGATCGGTTGCTTTGACATTACTTATGTACGCAAGTATGGGATTACCGATTTTATCAAAAGGAGACTTTCCACCTCATGTAGAGTTTGATCACTTTGAAGCAGAATACCTGATGAAAGGAAGGGTATGTAGTTATGCTTTGCTTTGAAAGTTGTTTTTGATGTGTTTGTCAGACTATCACTAGTTTATCACACAAAAATTTAGCCAGTGAAAAAAATTGGTCCTGTTTGAAAAAGCACAGGGATGGGTACCATTATTTTTAAAAGTAATTAATTAATTACAATTAAAATGGAAACTTCCCAATTACATTACAATTACATGAATTTTCACATTGTAAATAATTAATTACAATTAAATTTGAAAAAATAATTAATTACAATTAATTATTTTCTAGTTAAACTGCTTTAATATGAAAATAACTTAGTTACAACAACAACAACAACAAACTTTTATTAGCAAAAATCGGCAACCAATTGCCTTTGGCTAACAATGGACAGCAAATTAAAAAAAAAAATATTTTACCCATTCAGAGTTACAATAATCAACATACATCAATCTGCAAATGTGATACAATATTCACATAAATAAAATGAAAAAAAGTGACTAGAGATAGCCATACACAAAACAAAAGGAATTATAATCACCTAGTCAAGTATAATGACCATACATAAGAAAACAATGGTATGCTATAATGATAAATACACTGTAGATATTTTACCCATCTCTTGCTTCATAAGCTTTCCTTAAAAATTTGCATATACCAATTAAAGTTTTTTTATTCTTTGATGACAACAAATTTACAAATTTACGCAAGTCTGGCCAAGATATATTTGGTAAAAATTTATTTCTTAAAGATGTGTATTTAGTGCAAGTCAATAAAAAATGATATTCTGATTCTAGCACATTCATATTACAATTTTGACACATGCGATTTTCTCTTTGTACGCCAGTAAAACGACCAGTTTCAATTGCTTAATTTGTGAGAAGATAGTCTAAAACACGTAAAAAGTTTTCTTAAATAGTCATTGTCAATGAGGTCAAAATAACGTTCCATTTCAAAGACTTTTTTGAACTTTGCATAGTAAAGTAGTTTTGACGATTCATTAATTGATCCATGCCAGTGTTGGTGAAATTGTTCCCTCAATCGGGTTCTAAGTTGAGGAAAATAATTAAACGTAAGAGGAGTGATATTATTCCATAAATAACCGTATCCTAGTTCATCTAATAAAGTTTTAACTTTCTTCGCCCAGAAATTATATCGTATATTATCTATGCCGTTACACTGAGATTGGAAAATACTGTACATAATTGAATTTGGATTCGATAAGATTTTAAGCCAGTATTTAATCACTCGTTCTTTACAAATAAGAGTTAATGGATATCGTCCAATTTCACCTAGAACTGCCATATTTGGAGTTTGCATTTTAACACCAAGTATTTTTTTGCAATATTTCATATGTACTCGCTCAATAATGTTTGTATCATATACCCCAAATATTTCAGAACAATACAACAATATTGGGGTAACCATGCGATCGAAAAGCATAAGTTTAGATTTAACATCGAATTTAATTCTCGAAAAAACAATGTATAGACCATTTACCGCTTTAAGTGCTTGTTCTGTAAGAGTTTTCATAGCTTCTTTCATTGAACCATTGCTTGTAAATTTGACACCCAGATAGCAGAAAGAATCAACAATTTCTAGACTTTCATTATTAATATACCAACGAAATGCCTAATTTTTTCTTCGCTTTCTAAAAACACAAATTTTTGTTTTATTAACATTTATTTTCAAACCCCAGTCAATGGAGTAAGTGTATAAACTATCAAGTTGAGCTTGTAGGCTCATCGGGTCTGTTGTAAATAATACCATGTCATCAGCGAATAGAAGCATAAACATATTTAGTTGAATTATATCTCTGTCTGTTAGAGCATTAAAGTTTACATTAAGGGTTACATCATTTACGAACATAATAAAGAGTAAAGGCGAGAGTGGCTCCCCTTGTTTCAAGCCAAGTGAAATTTCAAAAATATCGGATATATTCGCATTAACTTTTACACTTGCTGAGACATGTTCATAAATAGCTTGTAGCATTTTAAGCATTTTAGTACTAATTCCAATTTCAAAAAGTTTAAACCAGAGAGCATCCCTTAAGACAGTGTCGAAAGCTTTTTCATAATCAATAAATGCACAAAAAAGTGAATTATTGTTTTCAATCATCCTAGTTAACAATACTGTGTAGAAAGTTACAAAGCACACCAGATACAGAAAATTTTATTTTCACTTTGATACATTTAAACTTCCTTTGTACTCTACAGAGCAATGGCTGCATCTTGCTTTAAAATTTCCTGTTAAATCCTTTGGAAGAATAAAATGTTTTAGTGCGGGAGAATTCATCCTGCCTGCTTTAATGAATGTAACAATATGGTGTTGAAACTATTTTGTAGAAAAGTTGCAAGATGAGTGAATACTTTTGTGAGCCCTTGATTGATACTTTTTACTTCAGGCAAGTTTTAATCTTAACAATAGTCGCCAACAAACACTTGCCAGAATATACCTTAGGCTATATCAATCATGACAATACCCATGAAAAGCTGCCTGTATTAAAATCATTGACAAGTGATTATCAATTATCACTTCTTGGAAGATTATCTATATCAGACAATACACTGGTGAAAACGTATGCATTTTACCTAAATCAGATCAATGGTTAATGTGCACAGAATTCAGATTAATTGAATTTAATTGACAATTAAATGAAGAATTTCACAAAGTAATTAATTAATTACAATTAAAGTAATTGAGCTTTGGCTCAATTTACAATTATTTTTAATTATATGATTTTTCATACTTAATTGTAATTAATTAAATTATAATTGTAATTGTACCCATCCCTGAAAAAGCACACTTTTTTACACACCTAAATGGGAGCCTTCTAGTTTAGACACATTTATTTTACATCGATTACGATACAAGTTCTTACAACTTATAACCATCACGCTCGATGACTGCTTCCTGGGTTGCATACCAGTAATCGGGCAGTGTGGGAGAATGTGAAGATCATGAGAGAATCTCGCCTCTGACGGGATTCGAACCTGCAACCTCTGGTTCAGGAGCTCTGCGCTCTACCACTGGACCACGGTGCCTCCAAATGGAAACCTTTTCTCCTCTTCATAAGGTGACACAACTGTAATAAGGCACATGAATATAATCCTACAATGTTTAAGTGTATAATACACTATTATAAGTAGTGGTTGTTTTATCAGTATGGCTGTTTTAAGACAGTCACTCAAATTTTGTACATACATGTATATCACCAAAGAGTGTATGTATGCCTGAAACTGTGTGTCTATCTCTTAGGAAGAGCCTGTTTGCCTTTATTCCCAGACATTTTCATAATCATGTTGGCTATTAATCATTTTGTGATCTGAAAAAAAAAAATGACAACAATTATGTGTTTAGTAGCTTCACAAGATTCTTCAATATATGTGTTATTAAGAAATAGTTTCAGCTTCACTAATACATGATAAATGTTTCAGGTAAAGAGAGTTACAGTGTACCCTTCCTGGGATGGTACATCAGAGGTTGCTTATGTTACTCTTTATCCTATTGATGGCCGGGACCATGTTGAGAGGAGGCAGGTAGATAAAATTATTCTTTGACTTTTGTTTATTACTCAGTTACCCTTTACTGTTTGATTACTGACAATCCTGACAGAGTTAACATTCTGTTAAACATCTCTCATTAAATTTACTCAGATTAACAGTTACAACTTGGCACAGTGCATGCTTTTGTTAATTATAGTTTATAATTTACAACACATTTACAATTTGATATCCCATTTATATTATAACAGTTAATGTAATGACTTGTAATTAGTCCTTATTTTACTACACTACAAAGTGGTCTACTTGAACCACATACTCTAGCTAAACATAGACATTTTTTGAATTCATTTAAGATGTAACTTTATACCTGTTCTTCAAAATATTCTAAGTATAGAAATTCCAACAATCATGTTATTCTTGTGACTGTTTCTTTAACTGAAAAATTTCAAAGCTGTCATATTTGTATGAATTCTGCTACAGAAATGTAGAAGTATGTACTAGCTCCAGAAATGACAGACAGCATTAAATAGCTGAGTGTACAGATATTTGGCTACATTAAGATTTTTGTACAAGAGTGTTACTTTCTGTTTTACAGACAATTAAAGAGATGAGGAAGCAGAAGCTTATTGTAAATGTCAAAAACAAAGGTGACTTTCAGAAACTGTTGAACCAGTTTGAGACATCATATAATGTCAGAATGAGAGAACGAATCCCAGTCACACAAAATGGCAGGTACTGTGGCTTGTCCCTACATTAACATGTGGCTGTAGAATGATATACCTCTAAATATCATATCTTATCTTTAAAAGATATTTGTAAAGCTTCTGTTACATTCTGTATGATAATGGGTATGAGCACTATTGATCATCAGATGGCCCTATTGATTGTGAGGTCACTAGGGCATGCTTTGGCCAGAGTGGCCCTTGTGTAAAATCATTGTCCAATCCATGCTGACACTTGTGTCTAGGTTCATGAAAATTCAGTGTGCTGTGGATGACCCCTAGAGATTTAAGGTCACTAGGTCAAAGTTAAGGGTCAGAATGACAGCTTGTGCAGAGCCATGTCTAATTGATAAAAGCGGATTACTATGGCCTAGGATTGGGAACAACAGTCTTAGGATGGACATTTGGCATGACCAGTCGTTGATTCCTTTTAATGTTGAGGTCAGTAGGTCTAAGGTATGTGTTACATAATGGCCTGTGTAAAATGATTGATTAAGCTCATCTGTGCCAATAGGCTCAAGTGAGCTATTATGGTCCCCTCATGTCTGTCTGTCCATCAACAATTGCGTTCAGATTACATCTTCTTTGAAACCACTGGGCCTATTTTGGCATTTTTAGCTCGTCTATATGAAGTATACCGGCATCAGCATCAGCATCATGCCCCCCCAATGAAGATGAGGGGGCATATAGTTTTGCAAATGTCAGTCAGTAGGTCAGTCTGTCGGTCGGTAGACACTTTGGTTTCCGATCAATATCTAGAAAACCCTTGGACCCACCTTCCTCAGACTTGGATTTTAGGTTGGTCATGACCAGTAAATGACCCCTGTAGTTTTTCAGGTGAAAGGTCAAGATCACAGTGACCTTGAAGAGCAGAAAAGTGTCTGATCAATTACAATAGATACCTTGGTCCTGGGTTCTTTAAATTTAGAGTGTAGGTTGGTCATGACAAGTAGATGATGCTTTTAGTTTTTTTTACATCTCCAGGTCAAAGGTCAAGGTCACTGACTTTGAATAGCAAAACAGTTTCCGATCAATAACTATAGAAGCCTTGGTCCCAGGTTGTGTAAACGTAGTCTCTAGGTTGGTCATGACCAGTAGATGACCTCTTTAGTTTTTCAGGTCAACAGGGAACGGTCAAGGTCAATGTGACATTAAACACCAAAACAGTTTCCAATTAATAACTATAGAACCCTTGGTTCCAGGTTGTTCAAACTTAGTTTGTAGGTTGATCGTGACTAGTAGATGACCACTGTAGTTTTTAGCTCACCTGAGCACAAAGTGCTCAGGGTGAGCTTTTCTGATCGGTCTTTGTCTGTCGTCCGTCAGTCCATGCGTCCGTCCGTCCGTCGTCAACTTTTCATTCAAACGACATCTCCTCTGAAACCAATGGGGCAAATTTAATGAAACTTGCCTGGGATGTTCCTTGCATGAAGCTCTACCAAGATTGTTCAAATGGTTCTGGTCCATTGCATTTCTGGTTCACTGGAGCTAAAAATAGAAGTTGGATCTTTAAAAATCTTCTTCTCCGAAACCACAAGGCCTGGAGCTTTGATATTTGGTATGAAGCATTTTAGTGGACCTCTACCAAGTTTGTTCAAATTATGTCCCTGGGGACAAAACTGACCCCACCCCAGGGGTCAGTTGATTTTACATAGAGTTATATAGGAAAAAATCTTCTTGTCAGAAACCACAAGGCCTAGAGTTAAGATATTTGGTATGTAGCATTGTCTAGTGGACCTCTACCAAGTTTGTTCAAATCATGGCCTCTGGGTCAAAAATGGCCCCGCCCCGGGGGTCACTTGTTTTACATAGAGTTATATAGGAAAATCTTTAAAAAATCTTCTTGTCAAAAACAAGAAGGCCTACAGTTAAGATATTTGGTATGTAGCATTGTCTAGTGGACCTCTACCAAGTTTGTTCAAATCATGGCCTCTGGGTCAAAAATGGCCCCGCCCCGGGGGTCACTTGTTTTACAAAGAGTTATATAAGAAAATCTTAAAAAAATCTTCTTATCAGAAACCGTAAGTTATAGAGCTTAGATATTTGGTGTGTAGCATTGTCTAGTGGACCTCTACCAAGCTTGTTCAAATCCTGGCCTCTGAGTCAAAAATGACCCCGCCCTAGGGGCCACTAGTTTTACATAGAGTTATATAGGAAAGACTAAAAAATCTTCTTATCAGAAACAAGAAGGCCTACAGTTAAGATATTTGGTATGTAGCATTGTCTAGTGGACCTCTACCAAGTTTGTTCAAATCCTGGCCTCTGGGTCAAAAATGGCCCTGCCCTGGGGGCCACTTGTTTTACATAGAGTTATATAGGAAAGACTAAAAAATCTTCTTATCAGAAACAAGAAGGCCTACAGTTAAGATATTTGGTATGTAGCATTGTCTAGTGGACCTCTACCAAGTTTGTTCAAATCATGGCCTCTGGGTCAAAAATGGCCCCGCCCCGGGGGTCACTTGTTTTACAAAGAGTTATATAAGAAAATCTTTAAAAAATCTTCTTATCAGAAACCGTAAGTTATAGAGCTTAGATATTTGGTGTGTAGCATTGTCTAGTGGACCTCTACCAAGCTTGTTCAAATCCTGGCCTCTGAGTCAAAAATGGCTCCGCCCCAGGGGCCACTAGTTTTACATAGAGTTATATAAGAAAATCTAAAAAAATCTTCTTGTCAGAAACCGTAAGTTATAGAGCTTAGATATTTGGTGTGTAGCATTGTCTAGTGGACCTCTACCAAGTTTGTTAGAAAAATGTCCCTGGGGTCACTATTGGCCCCGTCCGAGGGGTCACAAGTTTTAAATAACAATATAGAAGAAAATCTTTAAAAATATTCTTGTCTGAAACCACAAGACCTAGAATTTTAAAATTTGGCATGAAGCAAGCTTTATCAAGCTTTTTCAAATTATTGGATTAGGTTAAAGGTCACGGAGGCTAAAAGTAGATTTATCTACTGTACCTCATAGAGCCTTCATTTATAGACCAATATCTTTGATATTCAGTATAGAGGTTCCTTGCATGGACCTCTACCCATGGGTAGGGTTTGAGGTCACTGGGTCAAGGTCAAGGTCACCATACCTTATAATAGATATTTCTACTCTCTGTCATAGAGCCTTTATTTATTGACTGATATTTTACATATTTGGTTTGTAGGCACTTACATATTTTCAATTAAAAAATGAAATACTGCTTAACAGCAAACCTACAGCCAAAGTACTCAGGTGAGCGATCCAGGGCCATCATGGCCCTCATTGTTTAGGTCCTGGTCACAATGAGCTTGAAAAACAAAATAGTTTTCAATCAATAACTATAGAAGGCTTGGTCCCAGGTTCTTCATTTTTAGTGTGTAGGTTGGTCATGATAGGTTGGTCATGACCAGTAGATGACCCCTGTAGTTTTTCACATCACCAGGTCAAAGGTCAAGGTCACAGTGACCTTGAATAGCAAAACTGTTTCTGATCAATACCTTTAGGTCCCTTGGTCCCAGGTTGTTTAAATTTAGTGTAAAGGTTGGTCATGACAAGTAAATGACCCTATAGTTTTTCAGGTCAACAGTCAAGGTTACAGTGACCTTGAAAAGGAAAATGATTTCCAATTAATAACTGTAGGGTGCATGGGCCCAGGTTCCTCAAACTTGGTATATAGGTTGGCCATGACCAATACCCCTGCAGCTTTTTAAGTCAAAGGTCTAGGTCACAGTGACCTTCTATAGCAAAATTGTGTCTGATCAATTGCTATAGAATGCCTGGGCCTAGCTCCTCAAAACTTAATAGGTAGGTTGGTCATGACAATAATTAGATAACCACTGTAGTTTTTAGGATTATTAGGTCAAAGGTCAAGGTCACAGTAACCTTGAAAGCAAAACAGTTTCTGCTGAATATCTGGGGAATCCTTGGGCCCAGGTTTGCCAGATTTAGTATGTAGGTTTGTCATGATCAGTAAATGAAAACTATTGTTTTTCAGGTCATTGGGTTGAAAGTCACAGTGACCTTGAAAAGCAAAATGGTTTCTGATGAATAAGTGTTGAATGCTTGGGCCCATGTTCCTCAAGTTGTATATTAGCGGTTCATGACTTGAAAAATAGCCCTTTAGTTTTTCAGGTCACCAGGTCAAAGGCCATGGTTACAGTGTCATTGAATAGCAAAATAGTTTCAGATCAATAACTAAAGAATGCTTGTGTCCAACTCTCAAAACTTCTTAGCTGCCTCTAGGGATAAGATCCAGAGGAGGGTGGGGCAGGGGGGGGGGGGGGGGCATATATGTTTTACAAACATCTCTTGTTTATTAAAGTATTTGTGTTGTAGAATAATTATTACTATAGGAACGTTGAATGTTATTGTTTTAAAATCTATTAATAGTGACAAGTAACTGATAAGAGATACAGGTAACTTTTTGGAGGTTGGCAAAAACATGGTGGTTGATAAAATTGCAAAACATAGTAATTTTGTAATTACAGTTACAAAGTCATTTTTCATCAAATAATTCAATATTTTATATCATTTAAAAGGTCTGTAAACTCATATTTTACATGTTTAAAAAATAATTGTCAAAACTGTTTACTTTTTTGTTTGTAAATGGTTAAACATAGTGCATCTGAGCTGCTAGAAAAATGCTGAAATGACAGGAATAAACTAGTTTAGTTTTCTTCTTTAGAAGCAAAAATTCAAAATCTGCTTATATTTTCAAAATATGAATTTAAAGAGCTTTCAAATGATATAAGAATCTTAAAATTCGGCTGACAAAGAAAAAAGTTATCTAAAGTTAAAAATTCTGCTGCTATCAAATGTATAATTATAAATATTGGTTCTATTTGCCAACCAGTAGTTCAGCTATATTTTGGTAACAGGTGCTTGTGGTGTCATCAGTCAATGTGCCTATAACTTCTTTATTGTGTCGCCTGCTACAAAGAAGCGCGACATGTAGTCGTCACTTCTCTGTCGTCTGTCTGTACATCACAAAAATTGTCCGGACTACTCCTCAGAAACTACTGGCGCGATTTCATCCAAACTTTACAGGAATGCTCAGTACAAAGTGTAGTTGTGCATAATTTCGACATTTTCCAGTTCAATGATTTTTGTCTGAGTGATGGCCCTTTAATGATTTTTAGCTCACCTGAGCACAAAGTGCTCAAGGTGAGCTTTTGTGATTGCCTGATGTCCGTCGTCTGTGTGTGTGTGCGCGTCGTCAACTTTTTCTTCAAACAACTTCTTCTCCTGAACTGCTGGGCCAATCTTGCTGAAACTTGGCAGGAATGTTACTTGCATGAAGCTCTACCAAAATTGTTCAAATGGTTCAGGTCCATTGCATTTCTAGACCACAGGAGCTAAAAATAGATTTACAAAGTTGGAACTTTAAAAATCTTCTTCTCCAGAACTACAAGGCCTGGAGCTTAGATATTTGGTATGAAGCATCATCAGGTGGACCTTTACCAAGTTTGTTCAAATCATGACCCCTGGGTCAAAAATGGCCCTGCCCCAGGGGTCACTAGTTTTACATAGAATTATATAGGAAAAAACTTTAAAAAATCTTCTTGTCAGAAACTGCAAGGCCTAGAGTTTAGATATTTGGTGTGCAGCATTGTCCAGTGGACCCCCCCCCCCCCCCCCAGGGGTCAAATGTTTTATATAGAGTTATATAGGAAAAACTTTAAAAAATCTTAGTGTCAGAAACCGCAAGGCGTAGAGTTCAGATATTTGGTGTGCAGCATTGTCTAGTGGAATTCTATCAAGTTTGTTCAAATTATGTTCCCTGGGACAGAATTGGCCATGGCCCAGGGTTCTATTGATTTACATATAGTTATATAGGAAAACATGAAAAATCATTTTCTCTGAAACTAATAGGACTAGACCTTAGATATTTGGTGTGGAGTATTGTGTTGAGAACCTTTACCAGTATTGTTTATATGTTGGCCCCTGGGTCAAAATTGGCCCCGCCCCGGGGGCCCTTAATATGTAAAAAAAGGCAATCTTTAAAAATCTTCTTACTGGAAACCTCAATGCCTACAGCTTAGATATTTGGTATGCAGCATTGTCTAGTGGATGTCTATCAACTTTGTTCAAATTACGTCCCCTGGGTCAAAATTGGCCACGTCCCAGGGTTCTCTTGGTTTACATATAGTTATATAGGAAAAACATGAAAAGTCAATTTTCTCCGAAACTAATAGGACTAGACCTTAGATATTTGGTGTGGAGTATTGTGTTGAGAACCTTTACCAGTATTGTTTATATGTTGGCCCCGGGGTCAAAATTGGCCCTGCCCCGGGGGCCCTTAATATGTAAAAAGGCAATCTTACAAATCTTCTTACTTGAAACCTCAATGCCTACAGCTTAGATATTTGGTATGCAGCATTGTCTAGTGGACCTTTACCTAGTTTGTTTGAAAAATGTCACTGGGGTCCGGCCCGAGGGGTCATAAGTTTTAAATAGCAGTATAGAAGAAAATCTTTAAAAATCTTCTTGTCTGAAACCACAAGGCCTAGAATTTCAAAATTTGGCATGAAGCAACCTTTATCAAGCTTTTTGAAATTATTAGATTAGGTTAAAGGTCATGGAGGCTAAAAATAGATTTATCTACTGTACCTCATTGAGCCTTCATTTATAGACCAATATCTTTGATATTCAGTATATAGGTTCATTGCATGGACGTCTACCCATGGGTAGGGTTTGAAGTCACTGTGTCAAGGTCACCATAGCTTATAATAGATATTTCTACTTTCTGTCATAGAGCCTTTACTTATTGACTGATATTTTACATATTTGGTTTGTAGGCACTTACATATTTTCAATTAAAAAATGAAATACTGCTTAGCAGCAAACCTACAGCCAAAGTACTCAGGTGAGCAATCCAGGGCCATCATGGCTCTCTTGTTATTTTTAAATTTGTCCGGACTAGTTCTCTTATACTATTGATGCAATTTGAATGAAATGTTACCCATTAATGATTTTTGTGATGCAGGCTTCACAGTTGCTGCAACATGCTACAAAGTAGTCTTGACATAAAGGGATTACTTCTCCATTGTCTGTGTGTCTGTCCATCCGTCTTTCAGTCTGTCCGTCTGTCCATCCGTCACAAAACTTGTCCGGACTACTCATCAAAAACTACTGGTTCGATTTCATCCAAACTTAACAGGAATGATCGGTACCAAGTCGTGTTGTGCATATCTTCGGCATTTTCCAGTTTAATGATTTTTGTCCGAGTAATTGCCCTTTAATGATTTTTATTGTTAAGGTTTGTCCAGACTACTTCTCTTCTACTAGTAATGAAATTTGAATGAAATTTTACAGGACTGATTGGTACCTCAAGTACTTGCTCATATCTAACAGGTTTTTTGGTTGAATGATTTATGGCTGAGTTATGGCCCTTGAATAAAATAAGGCGTTTTAGCCAACAAACTGTTCAGTCACCTCTCAATACAACTGCTTAACTGGCTTTCATCAAGCGACATGTGTGCTCACTGATCACCCTTGTTTTTTGAAGGATTTACCTTTAACTTCAAATATGTTTCTTATCATCATCCACTTCATATGTAATAACTCTAGCACCCATATTTCCAGAAATATGTTCTCTTTAAACTTAGAATTTTCCTCAAAAATTGTAATTTTCTTTACTATAACTTCTTTATTTCTTGAGAGATGTTCAATGATAAATTGATAAATATTATATGATATTTCATCTACCATGGAGAAGATTCATGTCTATATATATGTAGATCTTGAATTAAATTGATTTTTTGATAGTTATCTGTTTCTTAACTAACCAGAACTTAAATAGTTGAGTGTACTGTCTCCACTGACAGCACTTGTTTGTACATTCAAAAGTACTTCAGTTGTATTCCATATAATTTTTTTATTTCTTATATTTCAGGTACTTACCTGTTGAAAATGAAGCATCATATCGGACTATTATCACATTGCCATTCTTTGTGGTTGCATTTGGAAATGCGATGTTGTTCCTATTTAGAAAGCCTGTGAAGTCGGGACTCGTTAAACTACGTAAAGGTTTTAAGAATGAGTGGAGAGAGGTGGAACTAAAAAACATGAAGGAGAAACAGAAATCATCAAAAGAAACCAAAAATATGCAAGACCAGCCCAAAACTTCCCATGAAGATTCACATTTTGAAGATACAAAGAGTGACAAAGGAGAATCCTTTGGAGATTTGGTATGCTTACATATTACATGTATCAAACTAAGTATTTTGAGTACTCTAAAGGTACTTCCCAGGGCCTTGATAATCAAATTTTGACAGTGAGTCTAAATATGTCCCTCACTTGCAGGGAGATGGGTTAGTAAAATGGTTGGATACTTAGAAACACTGTTAAATGAACTGCTGGTATATGACCATAAAGGAGGTTGAAACTGGCTTTAAACTTTTTTGTTAGATTTATGTTTGTTATTTGATAATTTTGTTTACAACATATTTTAAAGAGAGAATTTAAATTAAAGATAAGGTTTTATTTGGTTCTTGTAAATAAATATTTGTGAAGTGATGTATTTATTTACCATATTTGATTTTTTTTTCAAGTTAGAGAAACTCCAGTAAAAAGTGTTTGAGGGGAGGGGACGGCACCTGAAATTTTTAATTGTGGGTGATAGGGTGAACAGGAAATTATAATTATGCATGCTGGGGTTCCTTAAAAGATTTTAATTATGGGTCCTTGTTATAAACAAAAATTATTGGCGTGTGTAGGGGTCTGTAGACCCATATTAATTTAATAATTAAAATAATGAAAAATAGCAATGTAGGTGTTGCATTAGTTTTGCCTACTGGGCGTTAAAGACTCATGCAGAGATAAGTCAAAACCAGCAGTCATTAGTTGCCTCCCTTGTGTTCCCAGCCATTTTGGCGGACGAAAAATTGTGGAAAACATGGTCGAAAGACGACTTCATGGCATGGCTACATTATTGGCATCTTGAGGCAAAATTTACAGGAAATACATTATACCCTCGATATATGTCAGGCAAAATAATCAAGCTACATTGTGCAATGGAAGTCCATGGCCTTAAGTAACTGTACCTGTGTTTAGACCTGCCAGTGGTGGGACATACATTCAGCATGCAAAAACCACAATAATTCAATGCTGGAAAGATAAAGCAGACTTCTTTCTTTAAAAAAAATAAATAGCCCAGTGGGGCTTTCACAAAAAAAATGAAGATGGGGTATGTGGATATATTGTAAAATTCATAATTGTGGGTGAGTTTCAAGAAAATCCATAAAGCTGGGTGATGGGTCTGATAATTTATTTAAATTTATTGATGGTGGGGGTCTTCAAAAAAGTGCCATCCCCTCCCTGCATACACATTGCTGGAATTGCCCTTACCAGAATATAAGAAGATAAATCTTTTTTTCAGCATTATTTGTAACTAAAATTTCAAGTAATGCAAAGTACAGACAAAGAAGTAGAGCTTGAAGATTTAAACAGGCATGTCATTATAAGGCGTCTTGAAAAGTGGCAGATAGTAGTCACACAGTACATCTATTATTCTGTCTGTATGTCCATCCTATCTTCTTTGCACGACTCCTGCAATTCTCATTTGATTTTCACCAAACTTTCACAAATGATCATCATCAAGTGCACCAGTGCATATCCTCTGGCTTTTGCGATTTGATTATTTTTGGTGGACAAATTGCCCATTGATTTTAGATAATATTTTTTGTTTGCACAACTCCTACATTTCCCATGCGATTTTTCACCAAAGTTTCACACAATTGTCATTATCAAGTACTACAGTGCTTATACCCAGGCCTTTGTGATTCAAGGATTTTTTGGCCAATTCTATTGCCCATCATAATAATTGTTAAATTATGCCCCGCTTCTTCAAAGGGGAGGTATATTGCTTTACACAGGTCAGTCAGTAGGTCTGTGCATCCGTCTATAGACCAGACCTTGTCCTATCAATAACTTCAGTACTGTTTTGCCTGCAGCATTCACACTTCGTTTGCACTTAATGAGTAGAAGACCCCTATTGTTTTGGGGTAGTAGTTTAAAGGGCAAGGTGACTCTCACCTTAGATTTGAAAACCATGTCTGCTCAATAACTCAAGTACCATTTGACCCACATCCTTCTAACTTCATAGGCTCATTACTCTTACAATGTAAAAGACCTTTTTTTGGGGGGTCAGTAGGTGAAAGATCAAGGTCACTGTCACCTTGAATTTGAAAACCATGTCTGCTCAGTAACTCAAGTAATATTTGACCCACAGCTTTCAGACTTCATAGGATTGCTGCATTTATTGAGTAGAAGATCCCCATTGTTTTTGGGGTCAGTATATCAAAGGTCAAGGTCACAATCACATTCAATCATCAACTAGATGGTCTACAGTCCTCAGATTTCGTTGGGAGGTTAGTCATGACTGGTAGATGACCCATTGGCAGAAATGGTCACCTGGCAATGTGGATGTGCATGACATTTTTTTATGCAAATCTATGCAGGCAATGCAGAGTTATTGCCCCTTGAACTTATATTCTTCCCCATTGTTGATTAATATATACCTTGCGGCACAAACTGCTCCTTCATTTTTCAACCGATGGAAATGACACTTGGCAGAAATAGTAATCAGGCAATGAAGATCTGATAAAGGTATTTCTGTTGGATACCTAGCCAGGCACAATTATTGCCCTTGAACTTGGACTTTTTGTCATGTTTGACCTATTTTGTGGCACAAACTCCTCCATCAGTTTTCAACAGATTGAACTGAAACTTGCCAGGCATAGTCACTAAAGCTCCTACTAAAGTAACTCCAGATTTGCTTCTGCTGTTGAGTCAGTGCGCAGTTGCAGGGGTATTTGTCATCTTCAATGACTGTTCTAGTTATAGCTGCAACATTGAAACTTGTAATATATTTGTTCATTGCAATTAGCAAAGAATGTTTTTGTTTTCAGCTTCGAGGTGCGTTGTTCAAAGATGAATTCAATGTAGTGCGTGGAGACAAGCTGATGAAAAACAAGATCAGTTTCAAGGATGTTGTTGGAATGCATGAACCAAAAGTAGAAGTGTTAGAATTTGTGGAGTATTTGAAGAATCCAGACAAATTTAGCGTATGTGTGAGAGACATTTTTCAGTTAACACTTTTGTAATTGTTGAAGTGGAAAATAAATTAAGGAAATGTAAAGACTGAAAATTAAGGATACAACAAAGGTTTGTTATTGAAATTCTGAGGAAGCATAAATGATTGGTTTAGGTCATCTGACAGTGTATCAGAATAGACTGTTTATACTTATGTTTATGATGTCAAGGATGTGTTATAAGGCTCTGTTAATTTATGAATTACATGTACACTAGTGTAATAACACTTCAATGTCTTAACAATATGCTTATGACATTCCTGCATCTACAGACAAAACAAACAGTTTCTGTGTGTTTCTAACACCATTCACTTACAAAACTTCTATGATGTAAATAGAAAAGTTTTTTTGTCACGTAATTTGGGATTTATTACATGCCTTATTAGAAAAAAATGAAATCTTGGCAGAACCTCGTTTTTATTGGTTTTCAAATAACTCATGCTTTAAATCCATTATTACATGTTCACTCATTTAATGTCCTCTATTTATAAGACGGTTTCAAAACAGAACTGTTTTCAATTGCTGACTGAAAAAAAGTGAGGTGAAAACAGATAAGGAATAGATAAGTACAAAAAGACCAGACCTCACAAGTAAATGGTGTATTCCTTTAAAAGCATGATACTGCTGTTTACCTAATAAAATGTATTATATATACTCTACAAATTTCAGGAAATTGGAGCTAAACCTCCCACTGGGGCCTTGCTGTTAGGTCCACCAGGTTGTGGTAAAACTTTGCTAGCCAAGGCTTTGGCTGCAGAGTGTGATGTGCCCTTTTACTATGTGGCTGGATCGGAATTTATCAAAGTTGTAGGAGGTATGTATAGGCACATGATAGTGTTGGACAAGAGCTTTCCACTAACCTATATTTATTTTACCTTGACTCCTGAATGACCTTTACCTTGAAGATCCAATTGTCCAAAAACTTTAACATAGGCAATAACTTCATTATTAGTAAGTGGATTTACTTCATACTTGGACACAACACCCCTTTGGACATGACCTTCCCACTGACCTTTAATTTTTTGACCTTGACCCCTGAATATCCAATTGTCCAAAAACTAATATTTGGCCATAACTTCCAAAATTAGTAAATGGATACACTTCATATTTAAACACAACACCCCTTTGGACAAGGCCTTCCCACTGACCTATATTTGTTTGACCTTGCCCCCTGAATGACCTTCACCTTAAAGATCCAATTGTCCAAAATCTTTAACATTGCCCATAACTTCCTTATTAGTAAATGGAATTACTTCATACTTTGAAACAACCCCCTTTGGATAAGACCTTCCCACTGACCTATATTTATTTGACCTTGACCCCTGAATGACTGGTTCTCAGCTCAAAGGTCAAAGCACCACATTCTGGGGCATTGTCATCTTGCAGTGACAGTTCTTGTTTCAATTCTAAAGTTATCCATGTATGAATTTGAAGAATAGAAACATAATGATTAAAAACTGCAGTCTTGTCAATTAACTTAAAATATATTATTTTCATAGCTTTGTGTACTTCAGTCATTTTATTTTTAGTTCTGTTAAGTGTTTGTTATTATTTCATTACAAAATGAATGTTTTGATATTATGCAGTATATCAAAACTGGCATATTAAAACTGCTTTTGACTATTTGACTCTAAGAGAAAGAAAATTATTATACAGTCTTTTCAAAGAAAAATTTGGTTCAAAGAAACAAATAATTCCTGAACTGTTTATTAGTTAAATTCATAGAATTATTGTATCTAGACTGGTAAAGGAAAGGGTGCAGAAATTGTAGAAAATAGGGAACGGAAAAATATTGACAGCATAAGTTAGAGATTTTTGCTTACAAGTATGTTTGATACAACATGGATCACATGGTGACTTATTAAAGCAGCAGTTGGAAACAAAACAAAAGTAACAGATGATCAAGTTTGTGTATTTGTTTCAGGTCTTGGTGTTTCAAGAGTCACGTACAGATGATCAAGTTTATGTATTTGTTTCAGGTCTAGGTGCTTCAAGAGTCAGGTAACAGATGATCAAGTATGTGTATTTGTTTCAGGTCTAGGTGCTTCAAGAGTCAGGTAACAGATGATCAAGTTTGTGTATTTGTTTCAGGTCTAGGTGCTTCAAGAGTCAGGTAACAGATGATCAAGTTTGTGTATTTGTTTCAGGTCTAGGTGCTTCAAGAGTCAGGTAACAGATGATCAAGTTTGTGTATTTGTTGCAGGTCTAGGTGCTTCAAGAGTCAGGTAACAGATGATCAAGTTTGTATATTTGTTTCAGGTCTTGGTGCTTCAAGAGTCAGGTAACAGATGATCAATGTTGTGTATTTGTTTCAGGTCAAGGTGCTTCAAGAGTCAGGTAACAGATGATCAAGGTTGTGTATTTGTTTCAGGTCTAGGTGCTTCAAGAGTCAGGTAACAGATGATCAAGTTTGTGTATTTGATTCAGGTCTTGGTGCTTCAAGAGTCAGGTAACAGATGATCAAGGTTGTGTATTTGTTTCAGGTCCTGGTGCTTCAAGAGTCAGGTAACAGATAATCAAGTTTGTATATTTGTTTCAGGTCTAGGTGCTTCAAGAGTCAGGTAACAGGTGATCAAGTTTGTGTATTTGTTTCAGGTCTAGGTGCTTCAAGAGTCAGGTCACTGTTTAAGAAAGCTCGGGAGACAGCACCATGTATCATTTACATCGATGAAATTGATACCATTGGTGGAAAGCGGGGCGGATCGTAAGATATGACTCTCTTTATGCATGCATGTCAGAACAAAAAACATACAAATCTTACTTTAAAGTATTCTGTATACTAGTAACCAGCTGTAGACAGCTAAACAAAATACTGTACAGCAGTATGATGGCTGTGCACTGGCTCCTGGTTGTATTTTTATTATTTACCTTTGCTTTCTTAATGTTTGCATTGTATCTAACAGTACAGGAAAAACATGTCAAAAATATAAAAAAAACATGGCCTAATACAGCTTTCTTGACCAGAAAATGGTGCCCAACAAGAAGGTAAAGAGTGTTACTTTGGAGCTTTAAAGGTTAAATTACATGAAAAGAAAATGATAAACTGAAACATATATAGTGTGCAAACAGTGTCACACAGAGGTAAAGAACACAGTGGAATCAGTAACCCAAAGGCATATTCCAGTTACCATCATCCAAAGTAAATTGTAGTAAATCAAAGCCTGACCGAGAATCAAGAAAGCCATGGGCCATTATTGTATACTGCCCTGTAACAAAAAATATTATAAAAGCTCTTAGTGAAGTTAAACTTATATTTGTATCATATCAGTATTAATAATATTGAAAGGCAGATTACTGTAGTATACACCATGGTACAGCCACTGAAAACTGTAGTATCTGGCTTACCTTCCTACCCCTAATTCTACCTTTGTAAAAAAAAAAATGGCTTTTAAAATGTCATTGCAAAATAATTTCTTTTAAGCTCGTATTTAGAAATTGGCAAAACATTTGTTAAACTTAAATGTCAAGTACAATTTAATTTTGTGAAGTTCCGTTATCATATATGAACAAGAAGCAAGGCTGAATATACCTCAGTCTAAGAAGAGAATCTGCTTTCATATTTCAGATACTGTATAAGTCTGATTTTAACCCTGAACATGCTGAAATTTTGTAATGGATTTGCCCAGCTTTGAATTTGGAACAGTCCATTCAAAGTTTAAGGGATTTCAATATCAAAATACAAAAATGGAGCTACCAACAGTATAGAGCCTGGTCAGACTGCACAGAGTGATTTTTGCAATCTGATTAAAATCATATCCTTAAAATCGCTATGCTATTAGGATCTGAGACCGGCCAATAGAGCAATCAGAGCAAGGCTTCTGTAGGTTTGGCGGTTAATATCTATGTTTAACTATTTTATCTATAACTATTCAATCCTAACATTTAAATTCATTTAATAAATACAAACTTAAATAAACTTATATGAATCAATGAGAATTCATTTATCTGATGAAAAGTTTACACAGTCAATATTAACATGCAGTGTGAATAGTTAAACCATAAAGATGCAACATAAGTCTCATTGGCTGTGATATAAATAACAATATTGGAAATCCAGATTATCAAGAAGATAGAACTGAATGGGTCGTCCTCAGATCTAACCATAGTTAGATCGTGTATTTCAGTCAGATTGGTGATGTTCACAAATACCTATTTGAATATTTCAGAATTTCTATTGGTCATTCAGAGAGAGATCAAACACTTAACCAGCTTTTGACAGAGATGGATGGAATGCATACAAGAAAGGATGTTATTGTACTAGCTTCAACTAACAGGGCAGATGTTTTGGATAAGGTATTATATATATCCTTTGACCAGTAGAACAGAACAGAACAGATTTTCTGTTTCTATATCCAAGTCTTACTTTAGTATTAAGGTTCATCATCCTTACAACTTATATAAATGAAGTATAGTCTAGACATATTACGAGGATGAATAAAGAACATTAACCAATAAAATGACTAACATGTTAGTACATTTAAAGGACTTTCAGATAATTGTAGTGATAATTGGTTGGTAAATAGATATGAAATGATCGAAGGATTAATGAATAAAAAGATTTTTCGAATAAAAATTCATATGTTACCTGCAAGTGATTTTTGCAAAATCAGGAGCACTGTGCAATCAGTAGCAGTGTTAATATGTAGCAGGTGTCCATGCCAGTCAAAATAAATCCCTGATAATATACAATCCCAGATTTACTAAGACAGATCATTTATGGGGGCCTTGTCTTTTTATGATGTTTGAGATATTAAATTTCAGTTAGATTAAGCAAACTTAGATGTCCCTTGTGAGAACTATTTCTTTAAAATGACCAGATAAGTTGGTTTTACATTGAGAAAAGTTTACTGCAAGCTGTTTTCTGTTTTCAGGCCTTACTACGCCCTGGTAGATTTGATAGACATATTATGATAGATCTGCCTACGCTGAAAGAACGCGTGGAACTTTTTGAATTATATTTAAGTAAACTGAAATTGAAGAGTCCAGTTTCAGCATATGCCACAAGACTTGCTCAGTTAACACCGGGAATGAGTGGTAAATTAATCTTTTATCAGAAAACAGGGTAGCTGCAAAGTGATGGATACTGATTATATAGCTAAAACATTCAAAGGCAAATGTCGACTTTAGAGGGTATAATTGAAAGTGTATGGCAGGGTTATTTAACTGTGAAAGAATTGTATACCAGTATTTGGTCTTTGTTATGTGAAAAAGTTATATTTGGCTTGTTGAGGTGTTTATTTTAGGGATGTCAACGAGTATCCGAGTACTCGGATATCCGGATACTATGTTGGTATCCGGATACAAATTTGCTATCCGAATATTCGTATACAAAATAAAAAAAAAACATTTAAATTTGATAAGAAATTTTAACACTGGCAAAATTAATTTGGCAATTTCATAACGCTAAACATAGTCGCGACTATTGAACGCCCGCGGCATTTCCGCCTTGATTGGTTTATTGATAAAGCGTCTAGCTGTCGCATGCCCTTTAATGTGTTTATTATACCCCCACCACAAAATGTGGGGGGGGCTATAATGGATTCACTTTGTCGCGTCTGTCCGTCGGTTGGTCGGTCCGTCTCCATTATCGTGTCCACTCTATAAATCCTATACCAACTGAAGGATTTTCTTCAAACTTGGCTGAAATGTTCACCTCAACAAGGGGATGTGCAGAACCCATGTTGCCCATGTGTCAGCTCAAGGTCAAGGTCACAATTGAAGGTCAAATATCAAACAGTCAAATATTAGACATTATGTTGTGTCCGCTCTGTAAGTCCTATACTAATTGAAAGATTTTCTTTACTCTTGGCTGAAATGTTCACCTCAACAAGGGGATGTGCAGAACCCATGTTACCCTTTTGCTAGCTTAAGGTCAAGGTCACACTTGAAGGTCAAAAATTGACTTAGAAAATATTCTTAAATTTTAACATGTATTTGAATATTTCTGAAACTAGAAAACGTATTTGCTTGAAACTTAAAATATTTATGAAGTGTCACAATTAGGATGTGCAGGTCAAGTTTCATAACTCTGTATTGCATTTTCACAAAGTTATGCCCCTTTTTAAGTCTTCAAATTTACATACAATCAAATATTAGACAATGTCGTGTCCGCTCTATAAATCCTATACTAATGGAAGAATTTTCTTCAAACTTTACTCAAATGTTCAACACAACAAGGTTATGTGCAGAACCCATGTTACCTTTGTGCCGGCTTAAGGTCAAGGTCACACTTGAAGGTCAAAATTGACTTAGAAAATGTTCTTAAATTTTAACATGTACTTGAATAATTCTGAAACTAGCACAGGTATTTGCTTGAAACTTTAAAGATATATGAGGTATCACAAGTAAGATATGCAGGTCAAGTTTCATAACTCTGTATTGCATTTTGACAAAGTTATGCCCCTTTTTAAGTCTTTTAATTTACTTACTGTCAATACTAGACAATATGTTGTGTCCGCTCTATAAATTCTATACTAATGGAAGGATTTTCTTCAAACTTGACTCAAATGTTCACCCCAACTGGGCAATGTGCAGAGCCCATCTTACCCTTGTGCCAGCTTAAGGTCAAGGCCACACTTGACTTAGAAAATGTTCTTAAATTTTAACATGTACTTGAATATTTCTAAAACTAGAACAGATAATCATTTGAAACTTCAAATATATACGAAGTGTTGCAAGTAAGATATGCAGGTCAAGTTTCATAACTAAAAATAGTGGGGGGGGGGGGATAACTTTGTATTGTATTTTGACAAAGTTAAGTCCATTTTTATGTCTTTAAATTTATTTACTATAATATTTCTTAAACCAGAACAGATATTTACTTGAAACTTAAAATTTATATGAATGGTTACAAGCAAGCTCAGATGACGAAAATTCTACAATTCCATTGAATTATGACACAAGTTATGCCCCTTTTAGGCTTAGAAAATGTTCTGATATAACCATTAATACTTAAATGTTTCTGAAACTAGAACAGATATTCACGAAAATGAAAGGTTATTTGTAACTGTTTCGAACATGATTTGACAATATATATTTATACTATTACCTGTACAATTTATTTGTTTTTTTCACCAGAGATAATTTCTTTTTATGTATATATAGTTGTGCCACTAAAGTTATTCCCTTAACCACCTTTCCATGTCGTCTTCTGTCAAGGACATTGGTGGGGGTATGAATCGCATTCAGCGATAGTTCTAGTTCGTCTTGCAAACTGCTGGGACCTAACGCGACATCCCATTGTGTAGCAATTACTTTAATCCATGGTGTTATATAACCTATACTAGGGTATATTGCCCCTTTGTTAATCAATTATCAGTGTCAAAAATGCCAATTAACGGTTTAACGGTAACGTCCGCAAATGATTCTATGATAGTTTTAATGCAAGACTAATACAAGTATATCCTATCAAAATGTGATTACTCAAATGATGTATCCAAACAACGATTTGCTAAAAACAAGCATTATGATTTTAATGTGTCAAACAGTCATTCTTTGCTAGAGCATTTGCATTAAAAACTTTATACTCTTCAGAAATATTAAGACAGACCATGCCAAAAAAGAAAAAAACAAAAAAAAAAACGGATGCATATCGTTTTCGTTAGACACTTAGACTTTACGCACATATGTATTGGCGGGAAAATATACTTCAAGAGACATGAGGAAAATAAAAACAGTTAACAACATGTCTTGGATTTATTAACTTTATTTACACGTAATGACAGTTATTATTTTTGTAAAACTGTCTTAACACATGTAGTAGGATTACCTGAACAATATGTAAAATAGACGTCAAAAGTAATGTTTGGCATAGGAATAGGAACCTTGAGATCGTAGAGTCGTCGATTTTATACGAGTATCCGGATAGTATCCGAATAGTCTATACGGATATCCAGATACCTATTTAGGTATTCGTTGACATCCCTAGTTTATTTAAAATATATCTTTCGGCATGGTGCTTGATATTTTTTGTTTTATTTCTTCATTCAAACGGTATTTATTTCTAGCAAAGAAATTTTTACTTTTAAGAAGTGGGACTTGGTATACTATTTGTACATGTATTTCTTGTAGAAGTATTGGTGAGCATGGTATAAATGTGCTACTTTAGCTGATGAGCTATAAAACAATGTGAATATACCATCTGATCATTCATCTGTTAAAAATGTTGCTCACTATTATCCAGGTGCTGATATTTCGAATGTGTGTAATGAGGCAGCTATACATGCAGCAAGAGAGACAAAAACTCATGTAACAGCTCAAGATTTTGAATATTCCATTGAGAGAATTATTGCAGGTAATTGATACTCATCATATTTATGTTGTTTCATCACAATGTTTTTTGGGGATATTGAAAAAACAAGGCTCCCTAAAAGAGTTTTAACTGAAAGTGATTGACACAGTAGAAAGTAAAGTAGAAGAGCTGATTAATTTTACTCTTTGACAAGGGTACTGTAATTGATATTTGCACACTGTCACTTTGTGAGAGGTGTAAGTTTAAAGTCACTTTAAAAATATGCAATGCAAGCTACCAAAAAAGCCAGATAGGCATTTTTTCACTAGAGAGAAAACATCAAATCTGATAGAGTTTTGACATGATAATCAGATGGTCAAGTTTGATTCTTAGTCAGTAGGGGAAAAAACAGAATACTCAGTTTATAACATTGTAACATGAGTGTAGAATTGTATTTCCTTTTCTTCTCATATTTCAAGGTGCTGCTAAGACTTCAAGTAAAATGACAGTTGGTGAGAAGAAAGTGATAGCATACCATGAGTCTGGCCACGCCCTTGTTGGTTGGTTATTGGAACATACAGATGCTCTACTGAAGGTTACAATTGTACCAAGGACATCAAATATTGCTGGCTTTGCACAGTACATACCTAAGGAGTCGACCCTGTATTCCCGAGAACAGCTGTTCGATATGATGTGTATGGCACTTGGAGGTCGTGTTGCTGAATCTGTGATATTTAATAGCATTACCACTGGTGAGTTTTGCCCATAGATAACTGGTGTAAATGATTGATGAAGTTTATTTATAAACTTTTTTTGAAACTGATAGAAGAGTTTGATACAGGATTAGTTTGAACTCAGACAAGCTTTTTACATGAATTTCCCTTTGTATATCAGAGAGGGTTTCAGTATTTGTAGCATTCTGGGTCGTTTTATAATAAAGTTTTAAAATATTGAGATAAGTCAAAATCAAACCAGGACAAGTAGTATCACTTCATTGGTATGTTAACTTAGTGAGAATTTGTGCCGGGCATTTTTAACCAAGTTTTGGACAAATCTGAATATCAGATTTGAGTAATTACATTCATGCTGGCAGGTATCGGACAGAATGTTAGTTAGTTTAGACCCTTTGCAAAAAAAAACGACTCAAAGTCACTGTTACTAAAAGACAGCTGTATTTCCTAACTATATTTTGAAACTTTTATTTTGCTGCATAGCAGTGTTTCTTGTTACATTTACAGTCATTGAAAATGAGTGCTGTATAACTTTCTGTATGCTAAAGGAGAAATATCATGCATGCTTTTCTAGATAACTGCATCATGTCATAGACATTTGGTTTATTCAATATACTTGCTGTATGTTTTTATCTGTAGTTGTGTGATGAATTCATTAAATGCTTTAGTCAGTTGATTACGTATGTTTTAGTGTAGTTTGAATAATTGGAACGCAGTGTAAATTACATAATTATGTTGATTAACGACATATGTTCATATTTTCTCTTTGAAGGTGCACAAGATGATTTGAAAAGAGTGACAAAAATAGCATATGCCCAAATAAAGACCTACGGAATGAGTAAGAATATTGGTCTTATGTCCTTTCCTCTGGAAGATGAAGCCCCTTTCAAGCCATACAGCAAGAAATACCAGGAGGCGATTGACCTTGAGGCCAGACAGATGGTGGCAGAAGCATATAAACATACAGAGAAAGTGATCAAGGATAATTTAGAGAAATTACATAAGGTTTGCATGATTGTTGCTGTAGAAGTATGTTTTGGACATTGTCTGTAAAAATGAAATTTTAATTGAACATGTCTTAAAGAAAATTCTTTTACTTGTCAGAGACCTTGGCAAATCCTTTTCAGAAACTTGAAAAAAAAGGGAAAATAGAAATTATTGAATTAGAAATTAGATTTCTAGCAAAAATTTCATTCACTTTTGAACAGTTAGATTGAAAAGGTACCTGCATAAATGTATGAAGACAAGTGAACCTTGGAGAAAGGTGATTTTTCTTTTTTGGCTAAGGTACAACAAATGAAAAATAAAATTGCTATATTTCCTAGAATACAATGAGCATATGTAAAGGATATAAAGTTTAAAAGTTTTGTTACCAAGAACTTGAGACACATTGAAAGGGTGTATTATGTCTACAAGTATTTTCTTTATATTTCTATGTTTCAGCTTGCTAATCTGTTGTTGGAGAAAGAGACAATAAATGCCACAGATGTTGAGAATCTGATTGGTCCTCCACCTTTTGGAAGGAAAACCTTGATAGATCCAACAACACTGTATGATGACGAGTCACCTGACCCAATGAACCCTGATGCCCCAGTACAAAATGAAGAGAAAGAAAAACAAAAAGAAGCAGCATAGATCAGGATGATAACCATTACATTTTGACAAAATAAGTGTATATATTCTTAACAAAAGTTGCACTTCTCTGCTAGATGCTGTAAATAACATTTTAGGAAAAGTGACAGTATAAGAATGATAGAATTTTCTCACCAGCTGTACTAATTGTTTAGCATATTTTCCAATGTAATGCTTGCCTTTCAGACAATTCAACAGACAATCCTGCATAGTGCTTTGTTAGCCTCAAAGTTGTATCAGTTCAGAGTTACTGCAGTAATTATGCCCCCTCTTCACAGAAGTGAGGGTATATTGCTTTGCATTTGTCTGTCCGGTCGGTCCGTAGACCAAATGGTTTCCGACCAATAACTAAAGAATGCTTAGGCCTAGGAACTTCAAACTTGGTAGGATAATTGTCCATCACCAGTAGATGAACCCTATTGATTTTGGGGTCAATGGGTCAAAGGTCAAGGTCACACTGACCTTGTAGGTAGAAACGGTTTCCGACCAATAACTAGAGAACGCTTTGACCTAGGTTCACCAAACTTGGTATGCTGGTTGTTCATCACCAGTAGATGACCCCTATTGATTTTGAGGTCATTAGGTCAAAGGTCAAGATCACAGGGACCTTCATCCTAAAAACGGTTTCCGATCAATAACTAGAGAACGCTTTGACCTAGGTTCACCAAACTTGGTATGCTGGTTGGTCATCACCAGTAGATGACCCCTATTGACTTTGAGGTCATTAGGTCAAAGGTCAAGATCATAGAGACTTTCATCCTTAAAACGGTTTCTGATCAATAACTAGAGAACGCTTTGACCTAGGTTCACCAAACTTGGTATACTGGTTGGTCATCACCAGAAGATGACCCCTGTTGACTTTGAGGTCATGAGGTCAAAGGTCAAGATCACAGAGACTTTCATCTTAAAAACGGTTTCTGATCAATAACTAGAGAACGCTTTGACCTAGGTTCACCAAACTTGGTATGCTGGTTGGTCATCACCAGTAGATGACCCCTATTGATTATGAGGTCATTAGATCAAAGGTCAAGCTCACAGAGACTTTGACTCTAAAAACGGTTTCCGATCAATAACTAGAGAATGCTTTGATCTAGGTTCACCAAACTTGGTATGCTGGTTGGTCATGACCAGTAGATGACCCCTATTGACATTGAGGTCATTAGGTCAATGGTCAAGGCCACAGGGACCTTGATCCTAAAAACAGTTTCTGATCAATAACTAGAGAACACTTTGGCCCAACCACAAGCAATTAGGTGCTGCCTGGGGGCATTTATGTTTTACAAACATTTCTTGTTATGTATGTGACATATTTAAGGGATCTCTGAATGTCATGTTTGTAGAGAAGATTATTTCAGTCTGCTGACAGGTATTTAAATAATATTGCTGATTCCAATAGCAAGAATATTTTGTCTAGTACAATGTGTTAAGCACTACACATTGTATTAGAGTTTATGGCTTGGAGACTGGTGTGTTTTGTTACAAATAAAATGTAAAAATGTATTGTTATGTTGGTTTATATGTACTTATTTAGTCACTTTCATTCCTATTATATATAGTTCCTGTCTGTGGACACATAATTCAAATACCTTTTCAAGTCCACTGAGATAGCATAATGACTTAAGACAATCTTTTTATTTTAACTTCTGTTTGTCAAGTCAGTGTTTCCTTCAGAGTGAACAGCAATTATAAAGTCCTTTATGCAATAAGAATAACACAAGTCATCTAACCTAACCAGAACTACATACAGGATGGTAGACAGATGGTAGCTGCTTGGAGAAACAGGAATTATTTACTCAGCTAAGAAGAAGCAATAAACAGACATACATGCATCTACCACTACTGATGCCCAAATGTGAAAAACATCCTTTTTTGCATCAAAATTGTGATCCTGAAAAAAGGCAATTTTGCTGTCAGCCATGTTGGTTAATTAGGGTGCTGTAATTTCAAAAAGAACAGAAGTCTCAATTCCTTATTTAATTATTTCATTATTATGCCATGTATGATATTATTTCATTTTGAACATGGACAAACAAAGGGAGCTCTATATTAAACTCAAAAACATTTCACTGATGAATGTTTCAGTACTGTTCCACAGATTGCGCATAAATTCATAGACGCATGTGTGGAAAAGAGAGGATGTAGGTCATCTGTTCTGATACAGAAGGTGTTGGAGAACAAAGGACCAAATAGTTTTACTGCTTGCTAAACTACTAATAGTTGACCTGCTTTCTGGGTTTCCTCCAGCCATACATGTCACGGTTACCATGAAGTTGCTAGATAAATTATCTTACTAAATCTTATAAAAGAGTACATCCTCATAGGACATAAAGCGATATTCTAGATCATTCTAGTGTCAATTATAATTGTACGTGAAACTATTTAGAATTTCACCACCAGGTTAGTCACATCTTCCTCTAAAAAAGCACCATACGACCATCATGGCCACCTTGTTTTAGAACTCTGTTGTGTGAAACTGTTTCTGAATTTATTTTCTTAAATGACTGAAGTATTTAACACTGAAACACTTGTCTCTTGCTAAATGAAACAAGACTAAAAATAGACAATTATCAATGAATATGTATACTAGTATTTAAGCCCCGGATGACCGTAAATTCTTAAGATTGTTCACACTGCATTTGCAAATTGCTCATTGCAAATTATTGTTTCATTTCCCTTTGTTTTGTACAGGTTCTAATGTAAAGTACTCATGAGGTTGTGCTGTGGCCTCTGTGTTATGATTGACGTCACATAAATCTGCAAGAGTCCGAACATTGCCGACATCGACATCCTCTTCAACTGCTTTCCTTGAATCGACTGTTTCATATTCGTTTATTTCTTGTAAATTGGATGTCCAACCACGGTTAGATTTAAGGCTAGCTTGATATGGAAATGCCAGTCCTTTAACACTGAATTTCATGTTATTTCCAGAGTCCTCCCTGTCTCTTTGAAGACAGTTCACCTTATCAACAATGCCCACTGAAGTCACAAAATCATCTCTTTCACTGGCCAGACTAGCGTAATCTTTGCTTGAACCTGAAAAAGTATAAGTAAAATGAAAAAATGTAACAGTATTACAAGCAATGAATGGATGAACAGTGTCGGCTGCAAAAAATAGAAGAAACAAAACACACTAAAATAAATTCTTACTAAGGATATATTGACAGACAGGTAATGATAACTATAAATTGAGAGAAAAACTATCGCCATACCCTTTGCAAACTAGATAACATACAAAAGTCAACACAGAGTTTACCTTCACTTGTTGGATAGTATATACCATCATTAGTTCTGACGAACCTTTGACCTTTGAGACTCGTATAGTCATTGTTACTACCACTGCTTTCACTGCTAGCCTGGTAGATCTCGCCGTCATGGATGATCATCACACGGTGCGTCTGTGGAGCCGAGTAGTCGCTGCTACCTAAACCAAAGAACATAATCAAGTAGCACCTTTATTCATCATCATATTTACAGACACAATTCGAAGTGGAAGTCTCATGACAAGCTAACCTGTAGCTTAATTTATTATGCTTGTTTGTTTGTTTTGGGGTTTAACGCCGATTTCAACATATAGGTTATATCTCGGCAGTCAGTCCACCTAATCGGTTTTCCTGGATAACTAACCAGTAATTGCCAATTTCTCCTGCAAGTGACTGACTACTGTACCTATTGAGCTAAGCGGGCGGGCTTTATAATATGCTTAAAGTGTTGAACCGCTTTTATACTATGAAGTGTCAACCTTTAAAATCGGTTCAGTATTAAGACTAGCTAACTTGTTAGTTTAGTTCTGAAGGCATTCCTTACTGCAAAAATCTTAAAGTTTGGTGTCCATTTCATACCATGTTTGCTTTCTTTTTTCATTCGTATTTATAATGCCCGTAGTCAAAATAATTCAAGTGACGTCTTGAGCATATTCTGAGATATTTTTGTTATGGGTCAGAATATCTATTGACCCATACAAAAAATTAAATAATAACTCGACTTGCGTACAATTAGTTGGACTATAATGCCCGTAGTACCGATGCGCGGGTTTACTCGGGATGTTTGACATTCACTCCAGTTAGACGTCCTAAGAGCCGCCAAATGAGATATCTTAAAGAGCTAAATGCTGGTTCGAAGGTCCGGTACACAGACAACATAAAAATAAACAAAGCTTCCTGCGCTATTTCCTTCTGCTTCATATAATATTATGCTTTCTGTATTCGTTTGCCTGTCCTTAAAGTACATTTTCCCAGAAGTTCCATTTTGTGATTGCAATTCGTCGCCTTTATCTTAAAGTGTCTAAACTACCAAACCATCTTTTCTTTTTAGGAAAATCGACTTACTAATATTTAAAGTGTCATATCTACTGTTTGTGCTATTTATATCAACTGAAATCTTACAACGCTCTACAGACAGATGTCATCATCACAAGAAATGGTATTACATTTCAAATATAAAAAGACTCAGAAACCCAAAACTCAGATAAAGTTAAATATGAAAAATCTTTTTTAAAAAGTTACTCAAAGGGTGTCTTATGATCGATTCAGTTAAAGTTTAAGTGTTTTTTTAAGTGTCCTACGTAACGTACATACCTCACTTGTCAAGCCAAATGCTCTTAAAACATAAAAATAGAGTTAATTCACACCCACAGACTCCATTTACTTATTGTCACAACTTTGAACCAACAGCATAAAAGATAGAGCAAAAAAGACTTGTGCATTTTTGTTATCTTCCACAAAAATGGACACAAGATTAAGGCATTAATAGGGGAGATAATTCATTCGTCCATTTGCAATATACGCGCATTGACAACTTACCTCACTGATATTTTTGTATTAACTGCCCCATCATGAAGTTTAGTGTACACGCATATATCTTTTGTAATTAATGATAATTTGGTTTATGCCATAACGATTTTACAATGTTCACTGACGGTAAAAAACCTTGACGTTGTAAATCTATACTGTGAAACGGACATACCCTATAACTGGTGTCGTACTAAATAACTTCAAAACCAGAGACAATAGAATATTTACATTAACTTATTACTTAACCTAAAAGTTACAGCTACACATTCCAGTCATTATCGACAAAAACAGCCTTATTACAGGTTATGACGTACCGTTCACCATTCAATACTTCATGTAAAATTGTTGTTGTACAATAGGTGGAAGCGATTCATTGCAAAGCACCTCTTTGTTGATTATTTGTGCTAACATTTTTGATATATGTTAATCTTCAAAACTGTCTTTATTTATCATTGTACATTCACTGAACACATTATGTTTCGATAGTATAATCTACTAGACGCTATAAACTTTTCGGAGTAATATGTAAAAAGGTTATCGACACATTACAAGGATTTGTACTGAAAATACATATGGAGTACTTAATGATAATTAATTCCTCATTATGTGTATTTAAAAGATACTGAAGCGATTTAATTTGTTTATGAATTAGCTGTTTCAAGACCTGATCTACTCTTTAGTGTTATTATACTGTTGTGGGATATCTGTTGAATCCATTGAGTAAAGAAGGACAAATAGTTCTCAGTCATATTGAAGCAACTAATTGCAAGGAGCCTTGCGGCTCAAAAATACAATTGGCTACACATCTGAATGTTTCGAAGGAGTCACTTGACATTAACATAAGAAATTAGACACCTTTCGAAGATCAAAAATATTTTCTAGAAGAAAAACAAGACTTTGACAGGCAGAATTGTAAATAAATGTTTTACTTTCACTACAAGGTGCATAAGGATTCTCAGAACCACCGTGGATGCTCTGGTAATCTCTAGACGAACTTTCACTTTCAGGAGAGTAGATTGTATCTAGCCAAGGTGCTGACTGCGACTGAACATTGGCAAAAAGCGATTGTCCTTGACCAATCCATGGCATGGATTCGGCTTGTGGGCGCGGTAACGCCATTTGATCGGTATTATTCCACTCGGTTGCACGGGCAAGAGACCGTGTCAGAGACGTTCCTCCAGAATTGATCCACTGAGCAGAGCGAGATCGTGAATTCGGTAACAATGGCCTACTTGTTTCTACCCAGGGAGCGGACGGAGACCGAGAATGACCAAACTGTGGTCTGAGTCCGGACTGTTCCCAGGTCGCCGAAGAATGTAGAGCGGGTGGTGGTCTGTTTGTGGTCTTTTCTAAAGTTGAAAGCAAAATAAAATCTTTTTCAATGTTATATTAAATTATGTACTCTGTATGTATATAACAATCATTAAAATTGTTGCCGCGTTATGTCATCATTAAAACTAAGAGTAAATAACACAGGCTTGTTAAATTAGAAATAGATTTTGAGTGATATACCGTCGAATATATCACGGTGTCGAGTTCAGATGCGTAGTAATTTAATCAAGAAGTTCATAGGCCTGAGTGATTAATAAATTACGCATTAGAACGGGAAACGGTGATATATACGACGGTAGATGACGAAAACTTTAAAATCTATTTCATTTTAACACGCACATGGAGCGCAAGTATGTGCACTATTTAACAGTGACGTTCGCAGTCATATATCACGCTCATTGTCTTCTTTGTTTTGTAGGCGAAATGCAGATAGTGTTAGAATAAATACCATGCCAATAAGAAGTCATTTATTGAAATAAACGAAACCATTTTCTAGCCGACTCTAAGATTCAAGACCACAGTTGTTATTCTAGAATACGCTAAATAATGTATATTTCTTGCCGTTCGTTGGTTGACCGTCACTGTTGGAGAGCAAGGTGTTGTGGGTACTCATTGACTCCACAGAAGCATTTGTCAACAGCTGTGCTGAACTCGTAGACCCCATCTCTCTACCGCGAACCTAGTAAGTTAAATTTCAAGTTAGATAGTTCTAAAATGTTTAAACTGCGTTGCAAAGTACTTTACCGGGCATAGAGAGTTCAAACTCAGTGTTAATGTACAGACTTTTATTGCTATCAGCACTTTTTCTTGCTTATTCCAAATTCAATACTTGTCATGACCAACCCAAGGTATAACAGATAATATGCAATATTTACCGCTGGGTTCAAGTTAGAGTGGTCATTTCCAACAACAATAACACTGTCATCCTTATTTCGAGCACACGGATATCTGCAGGGAATAGAATTTTTTTTTTTAATTTACACTTGTTCTGAGTCAGCCTTGTCTTAAACTTAAAAAAGAGCCAAACATATTAAGTATTTCAATATACAGTTGTAATTTAATCAACATCTCTCATTTTATGAGTGCAATGTCGTTTCAAAACAAGTAACTGTATTTTTGTTTTAACTCGTGAAGATTTGGCATGGGGAGCTGAGTTTTTGTTTGTTCGAAAACTATTAGATAATAATATGAAAATCTCATTTAAAAAATTAATTCGCATAGTTATACAAAAACAAAAAAGAACGCAATACTTTAAAAAAAATAACTGCACAACTGCGTGTGGAGATAATTCATATGCTCAGGATAATTTCATTCGAATAGAGGAAAATTGATAAATACAGAATGGAGTTTGAAAAGAAAACATTTGTATCAAGTGGAATCGGGTTGATCACGTGAACATAGACAAGAATTCGTACATGGATAGTCTGCAGCAGAATATTAACAGCCACACGATAAATCCACCGGCAAGAAAACATCCTGTAGCGACCGAGGCCAGGACTGTCGTCCCATAGCAGTAACTGTCTGTAAAAAAAGAAATAAAGGAAAAGTGCCATACTTTGCTATATATGAAGGGTTTTAATTAAACATTTCTGTAATGAAGGGTAGATACCAAATATGTAATTTCAAAATCATGAATTTGAAAACTTATTAAAACTAACTTGTTATACTACACTAATACACCGCAGTATACAAAAAAAATGGTAGAGCAGTGAATCCCTTAACCAATAGCTCTTATTTTCTTTGTTTAATACATGGAACTGGGTTTTAAGAACCTTACTGGTCCGTTTTCGCAGAGGTTAAAGTGTATACATCTATATCAAAGAACGAGTTTTCTTTTAAAGTTGTATAGTCTTGGAAACTGAGGTGATATTGAAAGCTCGGTGTTTTGGTAAACGTACCTACAGCTATTTTGTTTTCACTGATTACGCCTCCCTTTGGGAAGTTTGTGACGTCATCTAAAGCATGAAAATGAAAATTTAATGACATCTGCTGACAAATTGTCGGATGTTGGCGGGTTGGCGACGCGAAAACAGAACAGAAAAACAAATGTAGCAAGCATTTGTTGTATTTGCACGCTCATTTGTCGTTTCTTTCGTGTTGGCGTGTTGTCACCTAGCCAACACGCAATATTTTTAGGGCGCCTATTCGACATTTCAATCCCACCCAACACGACAATACAACACTTGCATATGTCGCTCTGGTGACCCTTGAATGTTGTGTTGGAGTCCCCTGTCGTTCTGTCCTTCTGGCAGTGGCAGCTGCAGGGTTAAATCCATGAACGCGGCAGCACGACATAACGTCAAATTTACTCTGTCGTTCCGGCACGCATGTGCAACCGTTTAACACATATTATCTATACTGTAAATTTAAATCCATACTTTGTATGGAAATCCAGATAATATCCTTTATGATTTACTAACATAATTGCATGCATGCTTAGCCAGATGCTACGGATGCTGCCATATGACTGATGAAGAATGCGTGTGTGTAAAACGGTTGCGCTTGCGCGCCGGAATTTTTAAGGCGCCTAAATGACAGATCTAGTAAATTTGTCGTTATGTCGTGCTGCAGGTGAAGAGGATGTCGATGTAAGCGATGTCCGGATTCTTGACGTAGTATCCCACTAATGATTGAACCCCTCCAGAAGGACAGAACGAAAAGTTTGGTTTGGTGTGCCTACACGTCATTCAAGGGTCGCTGGAACGACAAATGCAAGTGTCGTGTTTGGCGGGTATGAAAATGTCGAATTGGCGACCTAAGATACTTTCGTACTGGCGAGGCGATAACACGCCAACACGATAGAACGAAAAATGACAAATGCTTTTTATTGACGTCGTGACATGTTTTCGCCCCGCCAACACGCCAAACGATGGAATGGAAATAACAGGAATCAGTCACTATAGAGGAGAAACGAAGAAGAGAACACTTCGCTTTCAGAAGGCCATTCTGGTCTACGAACAAAACTGTCATTTACAATATGCTCAACAGAATGATAAATTGGTTATATTTATAAGTATTGTATTGGTTATTTATTTATCCAGAAGCATGAAACTGCTCCGATGATATTATTAACAACATCTGTTTATATTGTGTAAGATTTCTTTCCTTTCTCGATAAGTACCGTTAAGTCGAGCTTTTCATCGTCCTGAGAGACTTATTGTAGTAACAACATTATGTGTTTAGCACCAGGAAACATATTATATTGGGACTAAGGTTCCTCAGATAAAATGACTCCGTATCTACGCTACTTTCTCGAATAAAATGTTTACCTATTTTAATTGTTTATTGACTCATAGGTGACAGTATCACTGAGCATAAAACCTCTAAAAACGAAAAAAAAATTAACTTTTTAGTAATATATCTATAAGTAAAAAGTTAAAAAAATTTTTTTTTTCGATTCTAGATGTTGTATGCTCACTGATACTGTCACCTGTGTATTGACTTGGTTATATCATAAAGTGTCTTGAACAATTATAAGGGGAAAAGGCGTGTATTGATGGATGTCGCTTCATGTACACTTTTAAAGTGAAATACGGCATCCACCTATCAAGCTGGTACCGCCCAGTTTATATCACGTGATGATATAGAGCACTACCTACAGAAAAAGCTTCCGATAATGGTGTGTAAAACTGCGCAGTAGCTTATAAAGTTCATGTTTTACCGATTTATTTTACTAAAATACAATAATACCGCTGAAAAATGTTCTTTTTTATAATTGACTTTTTTCAGTGAATTTTAACAGGAGACAGTATAAAAATAATGTGTATTTTTTATTTGAAGGAATGGTGTATTTTTCATAATATTTCGCGACATGCTTGTTTCTTGGCGAACTTAGTGTAACGTTTTTGTGTCATTTTAAAAATAGTTATTATTATAATATCCGCGTCATTCGTTCATCGGTATAATTAATTGTATGTCGTGTAGACCTAGGCTAGGTAGATATAGAGCCAGATCTAGTTCAAACAGTTCATTATATTTTAGTATCCCAACTTTTCTAAAACTCATCACTGTCTCTTCTCAAATTACGTTTCTACTTTGAATGCAAGCACTCTCAAATTTTGAAAAAGTCCACCATCTGTAGTTACTTTTAATGGCCCATAGATATCCGAGGCCTAAGAAGGATCTCTGCATATTTGTCTTTTTTACCCAAAAGAATTCTGGCAGCTTGTCTGGCATCTCCAGGTAATTAAATACAGGTCTGGGCATTCAATACAACCCCGATTGGCCTGAATACCGATTGGAATGTTTAGTAAACTCAGTCTGCGCAGACTTAATGGCTGTAAAATTATTTCAGAGACATCAAAATTTAATGTTGGTTACTTATGGAATTCATTGCTTAGAACTGGAATGTTTATTGAAATCCCCAAAAAAGCTGGAAAACGATTGGTCATAGTAAAAAGAACAATATTAGGAGTGGTTTATCAAAAATCAGTTGTGTCAAGGCCGGGTCTTTAAGAATTTTGGTGGAAAATAGTTGAGAAAGATTTTGCTCTACAGGATATCAGGTTGTCACGGGGCCACGTTTCGGAAACCTCCCTATATCAACTGGGTTAAAACATTACAGGAATACATAATTAAAGAATGAATAATAATAATTAGAAGAAGAAAAAAATTCAAACATACAAAAAAAATTCCGAAATTACATTTGTAATTTAAAGAAGATAGAAATGAATCTGAAATATAAATAGAATTTTAAAAAGTTAGAATACTTAACCCGGACCAAGCCGAAAAGAAAAAATATCCCTGTAGGTAAACCTGGGAAGTAATATCCCACCTGGAATAATTATTACTGAAGAAATCATCATTTTCACGCTTATTCGCACTACATAATACAAGTATTGAATAGGCCAAACGGGAACGAAAAAAAACTTTTAGGGAGAAAAGATGGACGTACACCTCTCAGGCAGATATCACTTTCTTGTAGTTCAAAGACGAATTTAAGCAATATTATACATCCACTTTGAAAGCCGACATAGAATGTACTCAAAGCAACTAGGAATTTTCCACATTTCACTTATAATGGAAAATAATAAGATTCGAAACTAAGGTGTACACCTTTCAGGTAGAAAACACTGGCGTACACCTCTCAGGCAGATATCTCTTTTTTTCTAACTACAAAAGTGATAAAAGCAAAATTTTTGGTGGACTTTGAAAGACGTTATGGGATGTGCTAAAAGCAACAGACAATTTTCTACAGTGACTTATAACTAATCGTTCTAAAATTCAAAGCTGTACACCTTTCAGGCAGAAAACACGGGCGCGTACCTCTCCAACACATATTCCTTTTTTCTAGTTTTAAGTCAAACTAATGCAACATGATATGTAAACTATTAAAGCCAAAATGGTTTGTTCTCCAAACAACGGGGATTTGACCACATTTTATTTATAAATGATATTTTTTAGATATTAAGCCGTACACCTTTCGGGCAGAAATGATGGGCGTACACCTCTCAGGCAGATAGCATTTTTTTGGAGTTATAAGAAAAAATTAAAGAAATAAACCATCAAATTTAAAGGCTGAAATGGAATATTTTCCGAGCAACTCATTATTTTGCACATTTTTATTGATGATTATACTAAGTTTACACCTTTTAGACAGATAACATTTGCGTACACCTATCAGGTAGAAATATCTTTTTTCTAGCTATATGAAAAATTTAAACACCAAAAATGGCCGAAGAGGATTGTTCTCCGAGCGAAATTGAATCTTTCACATTTTATTCATAAATGGTAATTATAAGATACTAGCCTGTACACCTTTAAGGTAGGAAACTCAGGCGTACACCTCTCAGGCAGATATTGCTTATTTTCTCTTTCTAAAAGAGATAACAGCAACATTATATGTTAACTTTGGACGACACGAAATGTTCTACAATCAACAGGCAATATTCCACAGGCTACATTATGTGCTTTTATAAATACTAATTTTATTATAGTAAGATGTACACCTTTCAGGGAGAAAAGATGGACGTACACCTCTCAGGCAGATATTCCTTTTCTGTAGTTCAAAGACGAATTTAAGCAACAATATACGGTCACTTTGAAAGCCGATATAGAATGTGCTCAAAGCAACTGAGAATTTTCCACATTTCACTTATAATGGATAATTATAAAATTTGGAAACTAAGGTGTACACCTTTCAGGTAGAAAACACGGGCGTACACCTCTCAGGCAGATATTCCTTTTTTCTAACTTTTAAGGTGATAAAAGCAATATTTTTGATGGACTTTGAAAGACGTTATGGAATGTGCTACATGCAACAGACAATTTTTCTACAGTGACTTATAACTAATCATTCTAAAATTCAAAGCTGTACACCTTTCAGGCAGAAAACACGAGCGCATACCTGTCCAACACATATTCCCTTTTTCTAGTTTTAAGTGAAACTTAGGCAACATGATATGTAAACTTTTAAAGCCAAAATGGAATGTTCTCCAAGCAACAGGGATTTGACAACATTTTATCTATAAATGATAAGCTGTACACCTTTCGGGCAGAAATGATGGGCGTACACCTCTCAGGCAGATAGCATTGTTTGGAGTTATGAGAAAAATTAAAGAAATAAACATTATCCATCAACTTTAAAAGCTGAAAAGGAATCCGAGCAACTCATTATTTTGCACATTTTTATTGATGATTATATTAAGCTTTATACCTTTCAGACAGATAACATTTGCGTACACCTATCAGGTAGAAATTTCTTTTTTCTAGTTATATGAAAAATTTAAACAACGGAAATGGTCGCTTTTGAACAACGAAGAGGATTGTTCTCCGAGCGAAATTGAATCTTTCGCATTTTATTCATAAATGGTAATTATAAGATACTAGCCTGTACACCTTTAAGGTAGGAAACTCAGGCGTACACCTCTCAGGCAGATATTGCTTATTTTCTTTTTCTAAAAGAGATAACAGCAACATTATATGTTAACTTTGGACGACACGAAATGTTCTACAATCAACAGGCAATATTCCACAGGCTACATTATGTGCTTTTATAAATACTAATTTTATTATAGTAAGATGTACACCTTTCAGGGGGAAAAGATGGACGTACACCTCTTAGGCAGATATTTCTTTTCTGAAGTTCAAAACGAATTAAAGCAACAATATACGGTCACTTTGAAAACTGACATAGAATGTACTCAAAGCAACTTGGAATTTTCCACATTTCAATTATAATGGATAATTTTAAGATTTGGAAACTAAGGTGTACACCTTTCAGGTAGAAAACACGGGCGTACACCTCTCAGGCTGATATCTCTTTTTTCTAATTATAAAAGTGAATAAAGCAACATTATAGGTGGACTTTGAAAGACGTTATGGAATGTCTCAAAAGCAACAGACAATTTTCTACAGTGACTTATAACTAATCGTTCTAAAATTCAAAGCTGTACACCTTTCAGGCAGAAAATACGAGCGCGTACCTCTCTAACACATATTCCTTTTTTCTAGCTTTATGTCAAACTAATGCAACAAGATATGTTAACTATTAAAGCCAAAATGGAATGTCTCCAAGCAACGGGGATTTGACCACATTTTATTTATAAATGATAATTTTTAGATAGTTATCTGTACACCTATCGGGCAGAAATGATGGGCGTACACCTCTCAGGCTGATAGCATTTTTTTGTAGTTATAAGAAAAATTAAAGAAATAAACATTATCCGTCAACTTTTAAAGCTGAAAAGGAATACTTTCAGAGCAACTCATTATTTTGCACATTTTTATTGATGATTATACTAAGCTTAACACCTTTCAGGCAAATAACAATAGCGTACACCTCTCAGGCAGATATTCCTTTTTTCTAATTGTAACAGAGATAAAAGTCCACTTTGGAAGGTGACACGAAATGTTCTATAAACAACAGGGAATATCCCACAGGCTACATAATATTTTTAATGAATAGTAAGCTGTACACCTTTCAGGCAGAAAAGATTGCTGTACACCTCACAGACAGATATTCCGTGTTTTCTAGTTACAACACGAATTTACGCAACATTATATGTCCTCTTTGAAAGCCTAGATATACTGTTCTCAAAGAAACAGAGAATTGTCTACATTTTATTATAAATGATAATTATAATATCGTAAGCTGAACCCCTTTCAGGTAGAAAATACGGGCGTACACTTCTCAGGCATATATCCCTAATTTCTAATTACAAAACAGATGTAAGCAACATTATAATTATGGAAACTTTGAAAGCCGTTACGGAATGTTCTGCAAAGAGCAGGCAATTTTCCACATAAAACTTATAGCTGATCATTAAAAGATTCTAACCTAAGTTGTACACCTTTCAGGCAGCAAACACGGGCAGATTTTATGAGCGCACACGTTTCAGGCAGATATTTCTGTTTTACAATCAGGCAAGATATATATGCAAAATTATATGAACGCCTAAAAGCTGAAAAAAAATGGCCTACTTCTTCTTTATTAATTATATTTATTTTCTCTTTTCTTCATAAAAAGCAGTGTTTACATTTTCTTTCTCGAGGAATAACACATTACAAGCAGATACTTGTACAGCTTCAAGACAGATTGTATCCCTTCTAAAGCTTTAATACTGGTTAAAACTATGGCAACCTTTAACAGATTTTATTAATAATGATCTTTTAAGTTACAAAGTTTTGCATCTTTCTAACAAAAAAAAAAAACTAACAAAAAAACAAACAAAAACAGGCGTCGTGCAAATCTCAAGCAGACATACCTTTGTTCAGTTAAAAGACAATTTAAAACAACATTGTATGTAAACTTTAAGTAGACACTGAATGTTCTCGAAGCAACACAGATTTTATTAACTTTATATTTATTACTAATAATTTTCAAGACTTTTCAAGTAGACAAAAAAACGGGCGTAAACTTCAAGGCTGTTATCCCTTTCTGACAAATTTATGCTACATTTAGTGAACTAGAAAAGTTGTTTAATTTTATCATTTATTATAATAGTTTGTTGTTGTTTTTTTTGGCTTGTGTGTTGGTTTGTTTGTTTCTGTTTTTGTTTTTTGATTTTTATTTTCTTTAAAATGTAGATATTCCGTCCACTTCTCAAGCAGACACGCATTTTAGGCCAAAAACACGGTCGTACTATAAAAAGAGTGATTTATTTATTTTTTATAGTTTCATAAGAAATCAAAACGACATTATATATCAACTTTTTTGACAAGGAATGTTTTTCCAGCAATAGGGATTTTTTTTATTAATGATGATTTTCATAATACTAAGATGTACACCTTTAATATATAAGACAGAAAACGCAGTCGTGCACTTTTCAGACAGATATTTCTTTTTGTCTAGTTAAAAGAAAAGTAGGTTAAATTTCACATTTTATTCATTTGTGATAAGATTTGCACCTTTCAGGCAGAAAACATGAGCGTTCACCTTACAGGCAGATATTACATTTTATGTAGTTTTTAGATATATCATGAAAGTATAAAAAATAATTTTTGAAAGTTAAAATGGAATGTTCTACAAGCAATTAGTAAGTTTCTAAGTTTCATGTACAAATGATAATTTTCAAATTACTAAACTGTACACCTTTCAGGCAGAACCTACGGGCGTACATCTAAAAGGCAGCTATTCATTTTATCTTGTTACAAGGCAAGTTAAAATAACATAATTATTATGTCAACTTTAAAACTCCACAAGACTGTTCGCTAAGCAACAGAATATGCTCCTCATTTTATATTATGATATGATGTACACCTTTCAGTCAGAAAACATGTGCGTACACCTTTCAGGCAGATGTTCCTTTTTATCTAGTTATATGAATAATATAAACATCATTATACCTGAACTTTGAAATATAACACGGAATAATCTCCAAGCAACAGGTATTTTTCACATTTTATTTATTTATAATTACTATATATAATGACATACACACCTTTCTGGCAGATTTTTTTTTCATTTTTTAAAAAACACTTAAAACAATATAATGTGTCAACTTTGAAGGGCCTCATGGAATATTCTGCAAGCAACACAAAATTCCCAAAAGTTGTTTAATGAATAATAAATTTAATACCTTAATCTGTACACCTATAAGGTAGAAAAACACGGGCGTACACCTATAAGGTAGAAAACACGGGCGTACACCTCTAAGGTAGAAAACACGGGCGTACACCTATAAGGTAGAAAACACAGGCGTACACCTATAAGGTAGAAAACACGGGCGTACACCTATAAGGTAGAAAACACAGGCGTACACCTATAAGGTAGAAAACACGGGCGTACACCTTTCAGGCAGATGTTCCTTTTTATTTAGTTATAAGAAAAATAAACATCATCATATGTGAACTTTGAAATACAACACGGAATAATCTCCAAGCAACAGAAAATTTCACATTTTATTTATTAATAATCACTATATATAATGACATGCGCACCTTTCTGACAGATTTTTTTATTTTTATTTTTTGACATTTATCAAAAAACATTTAAAACAATATAATGTGTCAACTTTGAAATGTCACACGGAATGTTATGCAAGCAACACAGAATTTCCAAAAGTTGTTTAATGAATGATAATTTTTATACCTTAATCTGAACATCTTACAGGCAGAAATGACGCGTGTACACCTATAAGGTAGAAAACAAGGGCGTACACCTATAAGGTAGAAATTACGGGCGTACACCTTTCAAGCAGATATTCCTTTTTATCCTGTTTTAAGACAAATAAAATAACATTATATGTCATATTTTAAAATCACATACGGAATGTTCTCAAAGCCTCATGCAATTTCCACAGTTTATTAATTTATTATTAGCTATACACCTATTAGAAAGAAGATATGGGCTTACACCTTTCAGGCAGATATTTATTTTTATGTAGTTCTAAGAAAATATATGTTAACAAAATTATATGTCAGCTGTGACAGCCAATAAGGAATGTTTTCCAATCAACATGGAATTTTCCAAATTTTATTTATAGATAAGACGAACACGGGCGTACACCTGTCAGGCAGATATTCTGTTTTTATCTAGTGATGAAAAAAGTATTATATATTTTGAAAGTTGACACGCAAGAGGGAATGTTCCACATTTATTTCATCGATGATAATTTAGAGACACTAAACTGTTCATCTTTCAGGCAGAAAACTCAAGGCATTGCAACACTGCGTGTAACCTTTTTTAAAATGCCGACATATTTGTAATTTAAGTTTGTCCTAAAAAAGAAAAAGGTATATCTGCCTGAAAGGTGTACATCTTAGCATTTTACAATGATAATAAATAAATACACTGAGGAAACTTCCCTATTCCTTGAAGAAAATTTCATATTAACTTTGTATCATATAATACTGTTTAAATTTATTTTCTTACTTTATTAAAACGAATATCAGTCTGAAAGCTGTACGCCCTTAATTTCTGTCTGAAAGGTGTGCATCTTAGTATTATGGAATGATGATTAACATATATTATGTGAAAAATTTCCGGTTGCTTGAAGAACATTCCATCTTAACTTTCGATGATATAATACTGTTTGAATTTGTTTTCTAACTTCGTTAAAACGAATATCAGCCTGAAAGGTGTACGCCCGTGTTTTCGGTCTGATAGGTGTACATCTAAGTATTTTAGAATGATGATTAACAAATAGCATGTGGAGAATTCTCTGTTGCTTGAAGAACATTTCATCTCAATTTTCAATCATATAATAATGTTTGAAATTCTTTTCTAACTTCACTAAAACGAATATCAGCCTGAAAGGTGTACGCCTGTGTTTTTGCCTGAAATGTGTTCATCTTTGAATCGTAAAATTATAATTAACAAATAAAATATGGAAAAATCCTTTTCTCCACGGAGAACATTCGGTGATGGATTTCATAGTTCACATTAGATTTAATTTCTATTGTAAATAGATACAAAGGAATATCTGCCTGAAAAGTGTACACCCGCGTATTCTGTCTTAAAGCAGTACAGCTTAGCATCTTGAAAATCACCATTTATAAAAATTAAAGGTAAATTCCCTGACGCTATGAAAAACAATTAGTGTGAACTGGAAACGTACATACATAATGTCGTTTTAATTCGTTTGTAACTAGATAAAAAGGAATATCTGCCTGAAAGGTGGATGCCCGTAGTTTATGCCTAAAAGATGTACATTTTAGTATTTTAGAATGATAATTAATGAATAAAATGTGGAAAATTTCATGTTGCTTGAACAACATTGCATGTCAACTGTATATGATATAACATCGTTTCATTTTCTTTTCTAACTAGATTTAAACGGATATCTGCCTGAAAGGTGTACGCCCTTCATTTCTGCCTGAAAGGTGTACCTCTTAGTATTCTAGAAGGATAATTGATAAACGATATGTGGAAACTTGCCTATTCCTTGGAGATATATACAATTGCACTTTCGATCATATGATACTGTTTGATTTCTATCTCTAACTTTAGTAAAACGAATATCAGTTTGAAAGGTGTACGCCCATGTTTTCTGTTTGAAAGGTGTACATCTTAGTATTTAAGAATGATGATAAAGAAATAAAATGTGGAACAAGGACGTACACCTTAAGGTAAAAATCACGGGCGTACACCTATAAGGTAGAAAACACGGTGTATATTAATAAGGTAGAAAACACGGGGTGCACCTGTAAGGTAGAAAACACGGGACACACCTTACAGGTAGAAAAACAAGGGCTTACACATATAAGGTAAAAAACACGGGCATACACATATAAGGTAGAAAATACAAAGTACATATATAAGGTAGGAAACACGGGGTACACCTTTGAGGTACAAAACACGAAGTACACCTATAAGGTAGAAAACACGTAGTACACCTTTAAGGTAGAAAACACGGGGTACACCTATAAGGTAGTAAAGACGGGGTACACCTATAAGGTAGAAAACACGGGGTACACCTATAAGGAAGAAAACACAGACGTACTCCTATAAGGTAGAAGACACAGACGTACACCTTTCAGGCAGATATTCCTTTTATCTTGTTATAAGACAATTAAAATAACAGTACGTGTCATATTTTAAATCACACACGGACTGTTCTTTAAGTCACATGTAATTTTCCACAATTTATCAATTTATGATAAGTTTTCCACGATATGGGCGTACACCTCTCAGGCAGATATTCTTTTCCTTGTAGTTCTAAGAAAATTTCTGTTAACAATATTATGTGAACTATGACAGACGACACGGATATGTTTTCCAACCAAGATGGAATTTTCTATAAAGAAATAAGATACTAAAATGTACGTAAACCTGTCAGACAGATATCTTTTATCTTGTTATGTAAATAATAAAACAGTATTATATATAAACTTTTTAATTTTACAGGCAAGAGGGAATTTTCCACATTTAATTGATCTACGATAATTTAGAGATACTAAACTTTCATTTAACAGGCAGAAAACTCGAGGCATTGTAACATAGCGTGTAAGCTTTTTAAAAATGCCTACATATTATGTAATTTAAGTTTGTCTTAAACTAGAAAAAGGTATATCTGCCTGAAAGGTGTACGACGGTGTTTTCTGTACGGACGAATATTATTTGTAATTTTATTGCAGGTTTACAGCTAAACATGATTAATAAAGAAATATAAAAAAATCCACGTTTTCTGAGAAGGCTGACAGGGTTTGGTTTTTGGTTTAAGCTTGATAAAGGTGAAACTGACTTGAAGGTATACAAATGCGTGTCCGCCTGAAAAGTGGACGAAAATATCAACATTTAAAAACAAACAAACAAATTAACAAACAAATAAACGCACGAACTAACGATTATAACAACTGATAAAATTAAACAACTTTTCTGGCCACAAGAAATGTAGTACAAATTTGTGAAAAAAGGTTATCAGTCTTGAAGTTTAAGCCGTCCTTTTTTTTTTCCTAAAAGATGTACGCCCGTTTTTGTCTACTTGAAAAGTCTTGAAAATTATCATTAATAAATGTAATGTTAATAAATCTGTGTGGCTTTGATACCATTCAGTGTCTACTTAAAGTTTACATATAATGTTGGTTTAACTTGTCTTTTAGCTCCACAAAGGTATGTTTGCCGGAAATTTGCCCGACGCCTGTGTTTTCGTCAGAAAGTTGCAAAGCTTTGCACATGTAACTTAAAAGATCATAATTAATAAAATTTAAACTTTTTTAAAGGTTGCCATAGATTTAACCAGTATTTAAAAGCTTGGCAAGGGATATAATCTGTCTTGAAGGCATACATCAAAGTATCTGCATGTACCCGTGTTTCATGTCACTTTCCAAAGTGGACATATAATGTTGCTTCTATCTCTGTTACAATTAGAAAAAAAGGAATATCTGCCTGAGAGGTGTATGCCAATGTTATCTGCCTAAAAGGTGTAAAGCTTAGTACAATCATCAATAAAAATGTGCAAAATAATGAGTTGCTCGGAAAATATTCCTTGTCAGCTTTTAAAGTTGACGGATAATGTTTATTTCTTTATTTTTTCTTATAACTACAAAAAAATGCTATCAGCCTGAGAGGTGTACGCCCATCATTTCTGCCTGAAAGGTGTACAGCTTACTATCTTAAAATTATCATTTATAAATAAAATGTGTTCAAATCCACGTTGCTTGGAGAACATTTTGGTTTTAGAAGTTTACATATTATGCTGCATAAGTTTGACTTTGAGTTAGAAAAATAAATATCTGTTGGAGAGGTACGAGAGGTACGCGCCCGTGTTTTCTGCCTGAGAGGTGTACGTCCGTGTTTTATACCTTAAAGGTGTACCCAGGGTTTTCTACTTTACAGGAGTACCCCGTGTTTTCTACTTTATAGGTGTACCCCGTGCATTCTACTTTATAGGTGTACCGAGGTTTTCTACTTTATAGGTGTACCCCGTGTTTTCTACTTGATAGGTGTACCCCGTGTTTTCAACTTTAAAGGTGTACCCGTGGTTTTCTACTTTATAGGTGTACCCGAGGTTTTCTAGTTTAAAGGTGTACCACGTGTATTTTACTTTATAGGTGTACACGAGGTTTTCTACCTTATAGGTGTACCCCGAGTTTTCTACTTTATAGGTGTACCCCGTGTTTTCTACTTTATAGGTGTACCCCGTGCATTCTACTTTATAGGTGTACCGAGGTTTTCTACTTTATAGGTGTACCCCGTGTTTTCTACTTGATAGGTGTACCCCGTGTTTTCAACTTTAAAGGTGTACCCGTGGTTTTCTACTTTATAGGTGTTCCCGTGGTTTTCTACTTTATAGGTGTACCCGAGGTTTTCTACTTTAAAGGTGTACCACGTGTATTTTACTTTATAGGTGTACACGAGGTTTTCTACCTTATAGGTGTACCCCGAGTTTTCTACTTTATAGGTGTACCCCGCGTTTTCTACCTGATAGGTGTATCTGAGGTTTTCTACTTTACAGGTGTGCCCCTTGTATTCTGCTTTATAGGTGTTTCCTTTGTTTTCTACTTTATATGTGTACCCAAAGTTTTCTACTTTATAGGTGTACCCCGTGCTTTCTTCTTTATAGGTGTACCCCGTGTTTTCTACTTTATAGGTTAACGGAGGTTTTCTACTTTAAAGGTGTACCCCGTGTTTTCTACTTTAAAGGTGTACCTGACGTTTTCTACTACATAGGTGTACCCCGTGTTTTCTACTTTATAGGTGTACCCGAGTTTTCTACCTGATAGGTGCACCCGAGGTTTTCTACTTTATAGGTGTACCCCTTCTTTTCTGCTTAGTAGGTGTTTCCCGTATTTTCTACTTTATATGTGTACCCAAAGTTTTCTACCTGATAGGTGTACCACGTGTTTTCTACTTTATAGGTGTCTCTTGTGTTTTCTACCTTATAGGTGTACCCCGTGCTTTCTTCTTTATAGGTGTACCCCGTGTTTCCTACTTTATATATGTACCCGATTTTTCTACCTGATAGGTGTACCCGAGGTTTTCTACTTTATAGGTGTACCCCGTGTTTTCTACTTAATAGGTGAACCCCGTGTTTTCTACTTTAAAGGTGTACCCGTGGTTTTCTACTTTATAGGTGTATCCGACGTTTTCTACTTTATAGTTTTCTACTTTAAAGGTGTACCCGTGGTTTTCTACTTTATAGGTGTACCCCGTGTTTTCTACTTTATAGGTGTACCTGAGTTTTCTACCTGATAGTTGTACCCGAGGTTTTCTACCTGATAGGTGTACCCCGTGTTTTCTACTTAATAGGTGTACCCCATGTTTTCTACCTTTTACATGTACCCCGTGTTTTCTACCTTATAGGTGTACCACGTGTTTTCTACCTTATAGGTGTACCCCGCGTTTTCTACCTTAAAGGTGTTCCCTGAGTTTTTTTCCTTAAATGTGTACCAACAGTTTTCTACCTTATAGTTGTACTTTAGGTTTTTTACCTTACAGGTGTACGCCGTTATTTTCTACCTTGAAAGTGTATCCCGTGCTTTCTTCCTTATAGGTGTACACTGTTTTTTTCTACCTTATAGGTGTACCCATTGTTTTCTACCTAATAGGTGTAGGCCAGTGTGTTTTATACCTTACAGGTGTACTTCCGTGTTTTCTACCTTAAAGGTTTATTCCCCATGTTTTCTACCTTAAATGTGTACCCGTGGTTTCTACGTTATAGGTGTACCAGGGGTTTTCTACCTTATAGGTGTACCCCGCGTTTTTTACCTTACATGTGTATGCCCTTGTTTTCTAGCTTAAAGGTGTACCCCGTGCTCTCAACCTTACAGGTGTTCCCTGTGTTTTCTACCTTATAAGTGTACCCCGTGTTTTCTACCTTGTGTAGGTGTACCCCGTGTTTTCTACCCTATCTGTGTACCCGGGGTTTTCTACTTTCAAGGTGTACCCCGCGTTTTTCACCTTAAAGGTGTTCCCCGAGTTTTCTTCCTTAAAGGTGTACCTACAGTTTTCTACCTTATAGGTGTACTTTGGGTTTTTCACCTTATAGGTGTACCCCGTGTTTTCTACTTTAAAGGTGTACGTTGTATTTTCTACCTTACATGTGTTTGCCCGTGTTTACTACCTTATGGGGTGTACGACCTAGTTTTTTACCTTACTGGTGTACGCCCTTCTTTTCTACCTTACAGGTGTACGCCCTTGTTTTCTACCTAAAAAGTGTACCCTGTGCTTTCTACCCTATAGGTGTACAACGTTTTTTCTACCTTATAGGTGTACCCATTGTTTTCTACCTAATATTTGTATGCCCGTGTTTTTTACCTTAAATGTGTACGCCCTTGTTTTCTAGCTTAAAGGTGTACCCCGTGCTTTCTACCTTACAGGTGTACGCCCGTGTTTTATACCTTACATGTGTACTTCCGTGTTTTCTACCTTAAAGGTTTATTCCCCATGTTTTTTTAACTTAAAGGTGTACCCATGGTTTCTACGTTATAGGTGTACCAGGGGTTTTCTACCTTATAGGTGTACCCTGCGTTTTCTACCTTACAGGTGTACTCGTGTTTTCTACGTAATAGGTGTACCAGGGGTTTTCTACCTTATAGGTGTACCCCGCGTTTTTTATCTTACAGGTGTACGCCCTTGTTTTCTGGCTTAAAGGTGTACCCTGTGTTTTCTACCTTATAGGTGAACTTTTGTGTTTTCTACCTTAACGGTGTACCCTGTGCTTTCTACCTTACAGGTGTACCCCGTGTTTTCTACCTTATAAGTGTACCCTGTGTTTTCTACTTTGTGTAGGTGTACCCCGTGTTTTCTACCCTATCGGTGTACCCGGGGTTTTCTACTTTCAAGGTGTACCCCGCGTTTTCCACCTAAAAAGGTGTTCCCCAAGTTTTCTTCCTTGAAGGTGTACCAACAGTTTTCAACCTTATAGGTGTACTTTGGGTTTTTTTCACCTTACAGGTGTACCCCGTGTTTTCTACTTTAAAGGTGTACGTTGTATTTTCTACCTTATATGTGTTTGCCAGTGTTTTTTACCTTATGGGGTGTACGACCTTGTTTTCTACCTGAAAGGTGTACTTCTGTTTTCAACCTTACAGGTGTACGCCCTTGTTTTCTACCTTGAAAGTGTACCTGAAGTACACCTTTCAGGGAGACATCAACTGCGTACACCTTTCAAGCAGATACTTTTTATACGTAAAAAACAGATTCAACCTGATCAAGCTTTAATGATACAATTAACCTTAGCAACCTTTCAAGTCAAAACGGATTTTTGATCGATATTAATTAAATTCAGATACTTTACACTCTAATCTGAATGCACAGTTCAGGCAGAAATCAACGGCGTACTCCATTCATGCAGGTATCTTTTTGTATACGTTATTGTTAAATTCCACCTGATCATGCTTTACTGTTAATATTAACTATTGCAACCTTTCAAGTCACAACGGCATTTATATTAATGATATTCAGATACTTTAGACAGTACTATGAGCCGATACACCTTTCAGGCAGAAATCAACGGCAGTTGTAAGAAAAAAATAAATTAATAAATATTAAGGCATTAAAAGCCGACAAAGGAATGATATAATGCCTCTGCACATTACGGATATAATTAATCATAAATTTGGTAAAAAAATAAATAAATAAAGAAGTTTTCAACATTTAAATAAGACCTGTTGTATATATAGAAATATAATCCTAGCTAGTTACTAAATTGTAAACGATTAGATATTCGCGGCCTCCTGTAATGACGTGTAGGCGGGATCTGCCTCATAGGTGGCTTTGCATCTGCTTGATAGGTGGTTATAAAGATTTAACGGTGTATTGATATATCAAATTGATATCTTACCATTGTTTATAATTGCTGGTCCCGGGGCTGATGTATTGCCTTTGTATAGTAAGTCCTGGCAGAAATCTTTGAAACCGGGGACCAGGCCAGGATCAATACATTTGGACTGCGTCGAAGCGAAAGTCGGTTTATTCAAATGCATACTGGAAACGTTGCAGTTAGCAAATGACCTTCGAAATTTAAAATGAAAGGTTCATATAATGCTTTGAAATTATTAAATGTTTGTTTTAATACCGGGACTAGCTGAGATCTTAATTAGAAAAAAACAACAAACAAACGAATAAGTCACTACTCTGTAGTGTACAGTAGCGGTCCAGAAGACAACAACCAAAACAACAACATAATCTGATCTGAATGTATGTGATCTGTCAACTATCCTGACAACTTTTAACTATAGCTACGATCTTTTTTCTAAACATTTCCATCAAATTCTTCATTTGCAAATGATGTGCTCTAATTAGAAAAGATATTCGAATTCTCCCACAATTACAAGTGTGTTCCCACCACTTATATAAAAAGATTTTAAGTACAATATCTTTTTCATCGATTGTTTTTTAAGTGAAATTGTCAAGTATAGTTTGAGTGTTTTACACGACATATACTGCGAAAAAAAGTCAACAAATTTAAACCTGACGTGAGGAGGTGATACTGCATTCCATGAACATTTTAATGAAGTCAAAAAAAAAGAAGAAGAAGAAGAAAGAAAGAGACATAACACGAACACACACTCGCGCGCGCATGCACGCACGGGCAGTTGGATGGGTTTTTGTCTGTGTTTTGATATTTGAGGGAAAATAAAAGTTAAAACTCTGTGTGACATATTTTATATCTAAACGAAACCCCGGGCGTAACTTGGCTGGGTGTTATACAATGTAGCAACGTTAGAAGCATTTATAAGAAAAGCTATTGGGAAAAAAGAAGTCTTATTCCTTACCTTTCCAATCTGCAGCCGATTGTAAACTGACAAACTTTGTTGCGCGTCCCATATTTTTGGCACGGCTTATAATAACAGTCTTCTGCACTTGATAATCTAGTAAAAATCACCAGGGTTACTGTGAAAATGGCGCACTTGTCCGAGGGGTTCGTACCTACACATGTAAAATACATGTTGAAATTGTGCATCGACCGGACATTGTAGTGTTCTGAATAGAACCAGACCGTAACAGAGATTGTTTAATAAACACAGACCTGAAGGAAAGTTTCTAGTTTTTTAATCTTTACTGTACAAGCGTAACATAACAACTAACTATAAAGTTATCAGAGAGGCCAAGCATAAATATATAATCAGGAGGTGGGGCTTATCATAACTGACCAGTAGCATACTACGGACACGTTTAACAATGAGGAACTTTTTAACTGCTATTTTCCAAAATGTAGATCCTGTGACCTCTTTTATTTAGCAATAAACTATTTACGGCCCTTTTGCATACATATTCTGAATATCACAAATGAAGTAGTGATAAGATGGCAGAGACTGGATAAGAGAAAACAATACAAGCAATACTTTCCAAAATCTGGAGAGACTGTGTCTAAGAAGTGAAAAAAATCGATGATGACTATGCTTATGAATATAATGGATATTGTAACAAAATGGAATGAAATTGTTACAATAGAACAATTCGTATTCGTCCAAAAAGCTTTAAATGTCAAGGCAGCCATTTTCATGATATGTTCGTTTCCGTCAGACTAGTTCTAAATAAACCTATGAAAGTTTAGCATTTTCCAGAAATATTTGTTTATATACTGCTTACAAAGTTCACAATATAAAACAGAATTACATACAAAATGATATTTGTCTTTATTAATTAATTCATTTATTTATTGCAAATGCTACATTTTGTTTTGTCGGAAGGCATATGCTTGTTGGTTCTCTCCACCTGTCTATTTCTGCAAGTAATGTGTGTGATGAAAATCCTAACTTTGGCAGTATGATTCTATATTTTTTGACGTTAATTTCGCTTAAATAGTACTGTTTTGTATTCAAGAGACGATCAGAATAATACTCTGCTCGATGTTTTCAAGCTGCATGGACGACATTCCCTTGTAACTGGATTAAAAGACACAGTTATTTACGTTAATGTGAAAGTATATCATAAAATCTTGACGAAAAATATTTATTTATTAATTAATTAATTAATTTATTTATTTCAGAAAAATGTGGTATTTAAACACGTCTCCTGATCATGTTACATTCTGTACTGCGTTAAATAAGTTAAATTAAAGAAAATAATCTCTGAGATTTATGTCATTGTTATTCTAAATCAGTAAATTCAAACTAAGTTTCTCTGATGTGTTTGTCTCACGTGTTTGTCTGATGTGTTTGTCTGGCTATAAAGTTTTAGCACAAAGCGTAATCTGAATATAACGTTTCAAATATTTCATTGAAGCAGTTTCCAGTAAAATGTCAACTGTCATGGATCACAAATAAAATGGCTTTTTTAAATAAAAAATAATACCAACAATATAGATGTAGATTTCATGTATTCTATGTTAATTACATTGGATCACAGTTCTTTAAAAGCATAAAGCATATTTGTAAAACGGAAATGGAAATTACAAAATTACTTCATAATCTGTAGCCAAGAATGTCCTTACCTGTCTGTAGTTGCAGTTTCATTGTGTATACCGAATTTTCCTTTCTTAAAAATGAAAACGTCGCAACTAGTCCTAACATTAACGATACAATGCTGAATAAAACTCCAAGTGTTGCGTCAACCATTCCGGAAGTACTCACTGAGTTTTGTTTCCTTTCTATCGGGGATGGAATGTTAATGACGCTTATAATGAAAACAAAAAATAGATTAAAAATGTTGTAATTAATTCTATGAAATATTTTTATTACATTACTTTACACAGCTGTTCCCTATGTAATTGAAGTACACTTAAGATTCGTATCTCTTTCCAATGGACGCTGAATAATGGCTGAAAATCAAAGTTTAAACATTTGTTTTAGTGATCACTCATTATTGATCACTGAACTTTTTTAAACAAAACAGAAGTGAAAGTTTATTGACAACGTCTTCTTCACATTGAAAATTTTATATAAATGCACGTGGTTGATGCATGTAATATAAATAGCAACAACCAAAAAGAGAGAAACAACAATAAACAAACAAAACAGTAATATTATGTAACTAAAATTAGCTACAATGGACAAATTATGATGAACATAACCCAATAAAAGTTTACCCTACAACATTCAAATTGTTTGTCTTAAACACAGACATTTAAACCACTTTTCGTTAAAACTCAACGAAATCAAGGCTTAAACTGCCCCAGTTATTACGAATTCCATCTTTAATTTCCATACCGGTATAATTATGCTAAACCGTGGTTCAGGGCTCCAGATCCGGAGGTCGCGGGTTCGACTCCCGTCAGAGGCAAGATTCTCTTACGATCTTCACATTCCTCCACTATGGAACCCAGGAAGCAGTGATGAATCTAAGTTGTAAGAACTTGTATCGCAATCGATGTAAAACAAATGAGTCTAAACTAATTATGCTGAACAAATGAAGAAATATTTCATTGATCAAATTCAAGCTTGTGTCAAATCAAGTAAGGCATTGTTCAGCAGGTAAAAACTGGCATAGAATTAAAGAATGAGAATGACATGTACACAAGATGCATGATGTTCATCCGTTGATGAAGAGTTGCATAAAATTATCTATTTTATGCTCCAGAAATAAGATACTATAGGTAAGATGCTTCTTCATTCTTTAGATGGAGCTGGGAAAAGGTTGATGCTGGGCCAGAAGAAAGAAATGATTTTTTTTTACTGACACTATATTGTTGAAAACGGTTGTAATGGGAAATAAATCAAACTGTTTACTCACGTCAGTGAAGCTTGACCTTTTTTCTTGTAGAGTTAAATATATATTTGGAAAATGATTTCAGTTGATTTACTACTTTCAAAATAAATTTAGAAAATGATATTTGAGAATGAATTTTTTGTATATCTTGTATTTTCTAAATTCCAATTTATACTTTATAGATTTATAAAAAAGCAAGAAAATGAAAATAAGAAATTCTTTCAAATTATGGAATTTGATGCACAATTAGTAAGTGTGGACATGAGAAATAATGACATAAAACAATTAGTTTCTTTCTCTCAAATGAATTTAGTTATTTTATACCTTAATATAAAATTGAAACTTTGCTTATTACAGACCACCGCTAATAACAGCCAATCAGATTCAGTGTTGTTAATCGTGTCGAAGCTGAGAAAATTGAATGTTGCGGGAAACAAAAACACTAAACAAAATTGATTCAAGACTGTTATTTCTGATGCAGACATTATGACAACGTAAAGAAACGTTTAAAATTGGCTGTAAGTTGTCAGTATTTGTTAAGGTTCTTTGTTTTGCAGTAATTATGTGATAAAAGCATGGGAGGGGTCCACAACACAAGTTCAAAATTACAAAAATGTTTTCTACACTACAGTTTGTTTATTCTTAAATTATTGTCGAAGTGGTAGAGTGGGTTGAAAGAGTAAATTATTCTGGCTTTAAAGAAAAGATAACAAAACATTGCACTGTTGATTTAATCGTGACCAAAGTTCAAAAAGTTGTCATAACTAACTCATCCACTAACACATGTGGTATAGGTAATGGGTAGAACCAGGGCAAGTGCAGCTTATATCAGTAGATAGAGCTATAGACTAGTGTCCAGGGGGCCATATGTTCCAGTCCCATGTCGAGTGCACTTTCTCCCTTGGTTAACGATAATAATATAGGGAGGAAAACCCATAGTCACCAGTGTTGATGTTCCAAGGTAAAATGGAAAGGAGTGTGGTGGCTGCATTGGGTAATCTCAGTAATGCAACTTCAGGCAGGATTCTGCCGTTACATCTCAACTGGAAGCCACCAAAATAGTGGTGGAAAATCGATTTAGTGAAAGCCCTATTTCCAAACTGATAAACAGTCATTTTACACTTGCACACTTGGAAAATTATTGAAATATGAATTTCTGTTTGAAGCTGTTCCACAAAACCATGAAAAAAGCAAAAACAGATGCTTCTAAAACTAAATCAGTCTGTGGTTTACATCAGCCTTATCATGTGCGTGCACTGAGAATGCAATATCCAATGAAAACAGTGCTCTATTTTAAACTGTCAGTAAACCCAGGGGTTTTTTTTACTAACAGATTGACGTTGATAGTCGGCATCTTCCCCTTGCTGTTTTTCAAAAAAAAAAAAGATATTTCCCTTAAAAAATCATTTTCCCCTGTATCAAATTTAATAATTTCAGATGGTTTTGGTAAAATAATGTAACATTCTCTTTAAGGAAATAGTATTTTATCTTCAAACGTACGATTTATGGATGAATACGATTTTATATTCGATCCAAGGCTAAATATAGAAAGTATTACGCCATTTTGTCACAGCATTCCTCTCTCACTAAAAACATGTAGACTGGAACCAAATTCATTTCATGACAGGAAACATTTCTGCATCCGGGGAAACTCCCAGAAAAATGTCTAACAACTGGAGAAAGTATAACAAAAAGATAAAATTTTCTGATGCAAAAAAAGTACAAAGCGTATTGAATCTTTTATCGGGCAAAAAGATATATCTCCATCGGATCATATTCTGAGTCAGGGAATTTTTAATTACAACAGGATGAAAGTACGATCAGCGCCGACAGCGGAAGGGTGTCGGTCAGTAATTGTACCAGTACTCGTCCTGAACCTGAAAGTAACAAACTTGACAGTCACTTTTTCAACTCAAAAATAAGAGGACAGATACTCTTGGTTATATTACAGTCTTTGAAATGATTGTTAATCTGTTTAAAGACAGAGACATGCCTCTGTAGTTTTATATTGTTCAAGAGTGATTATCTGTTTACAGTCAGAGTATTGAAAACAGTAGAAGGTTGCAACTGAAAAGTGGTTTATTCAGTTGGCCTTTTTTGCACGTTTTTCCCCCTTTTTACCAGCGTCCAGCATCTTCCCCTTTTCCTAAAAAAAACGTGAAACCATTTTGAAAGCTATACCTGATAAACTGTACCTGCATGTTATTGGCCTTGTCGATTAAAAATTAGGATAGATTTAATGCCTGTAATCTCAGTTCATAGTACAGGGTTCACATACAGTTTCTAAATATTTACCTCTGCAGCCATTTTTCCAATAATGGATTTTCACATGTTAAATCTGTAGATTTCTTATCTGCCACTATGGACATATTTTTCAACAAACTTATTTGAAACATACATCATCTGAAGCAGAAAATTTAAGTCTTTCACCACCTGTATATTTTTTGCTGATATGTTTCATGTTAGTTTTTGCGCAGATCGGTGCCCAACAGAAGGAAAAATTTCCACCACATTTTGAATCCTTTCTCGTTTGTACTCTGAAGGCGGAGATCAACCATTCAGAATAATGAAATAGCACGATATTCAACATTTTGAGTACTGTTACATGTATTTGGACTACTGCATTGGATAGAACCACGAGAATAGAAAATGTCAGCCAGTAGGAGGAACTTGTTGATCATCATAAGCATATAGAAAAAACAACAGGATGTAACACCATTTTTGGGGCACCTTCAGAAATCACTGTTTAATGCATTATTTACATGAACAGTACAAGGAAAACTCTTCAGAACAATGTCTGTACTTTATAAATGCATCAAAATCCAGTACACTGACTCCTACTGGCCCCCTCCCGCATCAGACCCCCCCACACACACACCACAAGAAAAAAAATTTTGCATAAGTAACCAACACCCTAGCCTAGAATTAAAGTATTAATTTACATGGGATGGGTACAGTACAGCTCAAGCAATTTTTCCAAAGTCCGCCGATCCCCGCGATTTTTTTACGTGTGGATTGTCACCGCGATGTCCCTGCGACAGTTTGACTTTCCGCTCGTCCACTCGATCGGGTGAAATTTGCGCTGCGGGATATCGTCACCGCGGATCACTGTGAAATATTGCAGCGGTATTTCGCACTCTCGGGTGACCATTATTTATTACACGGGGGCATTTATTACTATTACTGTACGTCTGTAAAGTATAACGAACTCAAACACATTTTTAAAGAAGAAAATCTTTATGTGAATTATGGTCGTTTCGTCAAACCGTCATTTCGTCAAACTTATTTCATATAGCAAGCAAAAAGTTGTTTCGTCAAAGTAATAATATATAGTATTTCACACCTATTGAAATCAAATTATAATTTATTGCTGAAGTGTGTTTGTGATTCATTAAAATGAATGTGCAATCAACCTAATTAGCGGGATAATAATCTAATTTGTATAATTACCGATAAGACAAACAATTAATCAGCGGTACCTTTGCGCGACGTTTAATGTGAACAGCTTTAACGTTAATAGTCTGTTTGCATGTAATTGCATCTGTTTGACACTTCGGTAAAATCGGTAATTATCTACTCTAAAAATTAAGTTTGACGAACACACTACCTGTTTTGTACAGAAAAATAAGTTTGACGAAACGACGGTTTGACAAAACGACCAACACCCCTTTATGTTATGTATTTAAACGACGTAACACCTGTCGTATGTAAATAATTACAAAATTTAAAGATTTGCTTGTGAAATTTCCTCAACTGCTATATCATATTGATTCACCTAAATAAACATATTGATCATGACTGTTACAGGGTTCCCGCTGTCGCTCGCCAAAATTTTAATTCTGGCGCATAAAATCTTTAATTGGTTAATTTTACTGGCGCCAACGTAAGATTGACCCTAGAACTTTAGTCATTAACATTTGAAATGACATAGGTGCATTTTTGAGACCAAAAGGCATCCTATTGAACTCATAGATTCCGGACGGAACACAAAAAGCTGCCTTGTGACGTGTTTTGGATCGTTTTTCCGTTTTCTTGAAACTTTTTTTATTGAACTGTTTTTTGATGTGATTCTCCCCGGTAAATGTACATTAATATCGCCGAGCTAATTAAATAATTTTATTGATTAAAATCAACAGTAACATTGTAAGTCTTATTGATTTTTTAAAAGAAGACTACGTTGTACATTTACGAATTAATCACGGCAAATCTCTGTGATTTTTCACAGCGGATTGCGGGGTTTTTTTACTACCCGTCCGCGGTGATTTGTCACCACGGCTGACTTTAGTATGTCCCCCGCGATTTTCCGCTTGCCGTTAAAAGTGTCCACGGTGACAGAGCGGAAAGTGGAAAAATTGCTTGAGCTGTACTGTAGGTACTTCAATCCTGTGTCCAAGCAGAGTGAAGGGGTATTTGTCACTTCTGTGACAAGCACTAGTTTTCACTAACAGGGTGTAAATGTTGATTTGAAGGTTGATTTTTTACCCCATTTTAATTCTGTTTTACTTCTCCATTATTATTATCATAATCTCAGGGGTAAAAGGTCAAGCTCGCAGGGGATTGCACTTTATAAACAGTTTCTGGTCAATGTCCAGATGTCTGTACAGGGTGGTTAGGCATGTGTAGATAAAACCTATCGATTTAATACCCCCCCCCCCCCCCCCCCCCCACATCAATTTTCAAATGCGCAGGAGCCTGTAGTTTATAAAGGGTCTTGGGTCAGTTACTACAGAATCTAGGAAACAAGAGTTCAGCTCAATGAATAGGGAACTCTGGATCCAGTTGTTATGTACATGTACTCACCATTCTGAGTTGATCATTCTGATTGTTTCTGGGGATTCATAATGAATGTAAGTAGGGCATCTGTGTCATTCTTACATCTCTTTCTGTGTCTTACTGTTGTGTTGTTCTCTGTTTGTGTTCATTATTGTATATTCTACTGGGTACCTGTACTTAAACATGAATATACACTGAGGTGTGCTGACTGTTTTTTTCTAGAACATGTAGAGCTTACATTGAAGAAAGGAATAAATGTAACATGAATTATTCTTTCTTTAGTACAATGGATGTCCGGGCATCTTTAAACATGGAAGACAACCAGTCAGTCATTACTGGTGATGGTCAGATGTCCTTCCTTGAAAATGACAGCTTTTATGCCAAGGCACCCCCTTTGGCAGCTTCCACAGTTGGACGAACAAAGTCAAGGTAAGAATACCTACAAAATGCTTTGGTCTGGATATATAAAATATCCCTTCACTTGTAGGAAGCTACATAAAAAATGACATATTTCTTTCCATCAAGAATTCACAGTTTCAGCTGCATGAGTCAGAATGCTTTGTGTATGAATATTTTGGGGGGGGTGGGGGGGGGGGAAACGTCTACAGTGATATAATGAAAGTTCTCAAATTCCTTTGTGAACACATTAATCTTTGAACTAATGATATAGCTAACAAAAAAGGAAGTAGAGAGATAAATTTGTTGTTATGACTACATGTCAAGTAACTACATAATACTTCAGGAGAAATATCCCTACGTCTGAAATGGGGTCATTTCTGGAAGACACGCCTGTGAGAGCACCAGATGTTGAGGATTACAAAGCACACATACAACTGTCATTTAGTGCTGTTGAGCTGGGTGCAAGACCCAAGGTATCCAATGGTGCATACAGCAGATCAGAGGCTAATTTAGGACCTGATAGTGGAGATGATCCACCGGGATATACAAATGGGACTGACTGGTCAGTGGTAAATGCTTGGTGTAGGGAAAATAAACAAGATGACATGTAAGTTCTGTAAAATATGCAACAATATGTAACAGTTGCAATATTGATATTTCTGTAAAACTAAATTTTGCTTAAGACATCTTGTTGTTACACAAATACTAGCTCATATATCAAATATTACTCTGATACAGTACACTACATTGTACCTTATGAATACTGCTTTCCAGAAAATTGTTTTAATTTTTTGCAGAGAAAACATGTACAGTTGAAAAATTTATGTGGATTAGTGTAAGGTTTTATTGCAGGTACCATGGCTGTTGATTCTTATGTATGATGTATGTTTATAGGTCTGATCAGGATGGTAAATCTTCGCTTGGCATAATCAATGTAGATGAAATGGGTAAGATATGATATTGATGTAAAATATAGTACAGATGTATTATCTTGTGAATTATGATGAAGAGATCAGAATTAGGGCTAAGTTGGAGAAGTTAAGTAAAACTAGCATTTTACAGAGAGTCATTATGTTACAGGCATTATGAAACCCATATGATTTTTTTTTAAATATGATGATGTGATCAATAGGTGCCATTTCAAAATGATTTAGGAAGAAAGCTAGTAGTTTGAGCTGTCCTTTTATTGTCAAGCCTGCTTGCAGATAGCTCAAAGTAGTTGTCACATTTGGTACCACAGTTCTGTGTATGTACGTGCGTGCGTCTGTCCGTCTATACAGATTGCCTTGTCTGGGCAATAACTTCTCTGTGCATGGAAGGATTTGGAAATAGCATGGCACATTTGTTTTCCTTGATGAGACAGTGTGTTGCGTGCAAGACCCAAGTTCCCTGCTCAAAGGTCAAGGTCACAGTGCCAGGTCAAAGGTCCAAAATTTTGTTAAATGATAGAAAAATGATAGACCTTGTCTGGGCCATAACTTCACCCTGCATTGAAGGATTTTAAAATACCTTGGCACATTTGTTCACTTTGATGAGATGGTGTGTCACAAGCAAGACCCAGATTCCTAGCTCAGAGGTCAAGGTCACAGTGACAGCTCAAAGGTCCAAAGTGTTGATGATAGACCTTGTTTGGGCCATTACTTCTCCATGCGTGGAAGAATTTGAAAATACTATGATACATTTGTTATGCTCCCTGAAAGAGACATCATATAGACCTGCTCTATCCTTCCATCATCATCTTCCCATAGTTTCCATTTCACTGTCCCATCCCCATTGATGGCTTTCCATTGGCGGGCTCGACATGCTGCCCAAGGACATTCTAGTTTTTAGAGTTTTGTGCTTTTTATGATAAACATTGAATAATATGGAAAAAAATGTTCTGGTTGGTTAAATAAATCATAAAACTTTCATTGGTATAGCCTTTTGTACAGTGTTGAACTTGTGTTATGCATGAATTGATGTGTCAGCATAAATCAGTGTCATTATGTCATATAGGTACCGTGATAAATTTTCATTTTAAATTGTACATAACCTGTATATTATAATAAGAATAACTTTAGAACGATCTTGTTTGTTTTTATGTCAGAAAATACGTTAACATAATTATCAGTTTTGTTACTCTTACAGATTTGTCATCAAATAATTTACTTATTGAGTCACCAAGAGTGAATTTGGCTAGACAAAACACCCAGATGAATGCTTCAGGCCAAGGTATTGTAGAATTTTAATGTTAATAATTATATATCTTTTCCTTCAGTTTTTATTGCTGCATTTTAAATAGCAAGTTCCCGCCATAAAGACTTTATTCATATCTTTTAGATGTCATTCCTCAGACCTTGTGTCTCAAGTTTTGATTGAAGCTAGTCCAAATTGTTAAGTGTGTTTTGGCTTCTTCAGCCAGTCTTGTTGAATCTGTCTTACTGATGCCTCATTGATTAGCCAATAAGCTGGGCAGTACTGCTAAGCCACAAGGCCCCTTTATGCCCTCGTTAGAATTATGTCTACCAAAATCCATGAACACTACCAAAGTGATACCACAATACATAATTTTCCAGCGTGCAAAGAAATACATGTAGTACTGAAATGTTAGTAATGCTGGGAGTATGATATTGTTAATAGGGAGCAAGTCTCAGAACTCCACACTGAAGGGGCTAGTTTCTGTAGACTCCAATCCGTGGCATGCCGAAGGTTCCTCCCTAAAGGAGCAGGGATCAGCAGATTCAAACCCATGGAGGTTAGAGGGATCATCAACAAACAACAGTCAGGACTCAAAACCAGATCAGCCCTTTGCAAGGTCACAACTAGGCACAGTGAAAAAAATGACATCTGCACCTGTCAAAAATGGTAAGAGGTATTAAATTACAGCAAATACATGTGCCTGATGTCTATGACCAATTATTTCCTGCTCAACTAAGGTTGATAATGTGTCTTAAGGGATGCAAGCTTCATTGTCAGATAGTTCTGAGTATAAAAAGTACATAGCATGGTCTGAAAAAACAACTTCTGGTACATGAAAATACCCCATTTAGTTCTAGAATTTTTAAATGAAGATAGAAATAAGTATTTACTCAGTTTTTAGAATTTTAAGGATAACTTTGGCCTAAATTGAATACAGAAGAAGCTATCAGGTAGTTACCAGTCATACAAAAAGCAAAGAATATACAAAAAGGTCAGCCCAGATGGTAAGATTTTCTTGTATAGTCAAACTTGTCATGACCATCCAAAAAAGGTCTCATATGACAGGGAGTCTTTTAATCCAGGTCCACAAAAAATGTAGTCACTATTTTCATATTGCTATATCTCTTTGTATTTTATTAGATTGTGTTATTTTGTTTTGTTGAAGATAAAAGATAATCTCTCTTTACATAATTTATTCTATTATAAAGTTAAAGTGGTTTTAAAAATAAACATGTGCACATGCATTTTTATAAAAGTTTTCATGCTTAAAAATGAAGTAGAAACATTGTAATATTTTCAAGTGAGACATCTTTTTGCAGTATTCGATATGCCCAGATGTTTGTACGTGTCTCTATCCGCATGTAATGATTGGTCAAACAGTTGAAATCATGCGATCGTTCATAGGTTTAAAGATAATATTTTTAATGATTGGACAGTTATGACCAGTTGTTTCATATTATAATCTGAATACACATCAGTCGCAGCAATATGGTTAAGAAACTGTGAAAATGCCCAATTATCACTAATTGACTTGATTGACACAATTATGCTCCAAGGTCGAGGCTATCTTGTGTCTGACTGTGAAAAATTCTTAAAAGTCAAGCCATATAAACGTCAGGGACGCAACAATTACGGTCTTTTGTCAAATCAGACAGTTTGCCTTTTAATTCAGTGACTTAATTTAGTGATATACATCTGGCGTATAAAACAGGAAGTTGTTTAATTCAGTGAGTCGCGAAGGCAAGTTTGACTGTATACCATTTACGTCTCACTGACATAGTGTCACATGTAAACTCCAACTGCAGATGAGATGCTGTATGGTAGATAGTTGATGGTTTCTGTAGATGATTGGTGTGACATTCTGGTATATCAGAGTTAGTATATTCTGATATTTTGGAGCCACATAGTTTAGAAAATGGCCAGCCCACACAAATGATGTACTTTTGATACATTTGACAGAGCAAAGATGACAGACAAATATTAATGATGGTAAATGGATGATTTCAGGTTTCCCACCTATTGACTTAATGTTATTATTTTTATTCAGACCCGATAGTTACAGCTATACGTCAGTCACTGTTTGGTCAAGGTGCAGTTATTGAGGAGAATGAGGATGGTGAGGCAAGTGTGTACCAGGTAGAGTTAGAGGCTGAGGATTTACAGGACCTCGATGCTGACTTTGAGGAGATAAACTGTAGTGTTGCTATGGACAGTGATGTGGAAAATTCCCCAGAAAAAACACCAACCAACAAAGGAACTGCATATAGTAAGAAATGAGCTATTTTCCTTGTTAATTAGGATATAGGTAGTACATTGGCTTACTATTAAACAAAATTAGATTTCTGTCTACCTGACAGGGCAAGTAAACAGTTTGGCAGGAAGCTTGCTTGATTTTGGATAGAAATGAAGTCATGTTATGCTTTACCTGTTTATTTTAGTGTTTGATGTTTTTCAGGTGAAGAGCCCAGACTGGACTCTGTATACTTGAGACCTGGTACAACAGGTGAAGAACAGACCACTAAACTTCCATACCTCAGTAAAGTTAGTCTCTTTGATGGTATGTAGTCTGTCAGTGATTTACAGTTTATCTTATGCATTAGTTAATGTAGTAACTGATTAATACCTAGAAGCAACAACACCTTACTCATAGAAGGTGTTGTAATAACAATTTCATTCATTGTTCACAATCTAAAGAAATGAAACTCAGAAATTTTTTCTTGTTTACTCCCTTAACAAGAACTTTAACATGTGCTGTTACAGAGAGCCATTCAGTAGGTTAAATACAGCAGATTTACCTTAACAGGACTTGTCATTTTTTGTGTTTTTGTAACAGTTCTTTGACTGGCTGTATATGTAGTTTTTCATTTGATAATTTCTTGTGTCAGTGAAAAGGGACCTTAAGGAAACAAAAATTCAATATTTGATGTTTAACCCAGGTTTTTATAGTATGTTAATGTATTTTCAAGGATTAACTGCTCACCTTTATATCTAATCTAGGCAATTTTCTATTTTCCCTAGGTGGGAGTGGCAGTGAGATAGATACAGAGGATGAGCTAGAGCTTGCGAGGAAAGCTCAGGGGGAGAGACATGAAGCAGCTGGGGAGGACTCTGATACTCACACCAGACCTGGTAACTATACCTGTTGTCAAACAATATTTTGAAACACAGATTTTGTTGGACTTGTAACTCAAAAGATTCACATATCTCCAACCAAAAAGGATGGTATTTTCTCAAGAAATTAAAAAAAGAAGCAGGACTCCTCAAATTTCAGATTATAGACTTTGTATTTAAATGGCTGTTACATTACAAAGTCAGGGCATTTATTTTCAGGTTTCCAGTATTGGAGGTGGGGGTGGGTGGGGTGGATATATTTTTTAGCTCACCTGAGCATGCTCATGTGAGCTTTTAGGATCCTTGATTGTCCGGCGTCCGTCCGTCCGTCGTCCACAATTCATTCAAACGACATCTCCTCTGAAACCACTGGGCAAAATTTAATGAAACTTGCCTAGAATGTTCCTTGCATGAAGCTCTACCAAGTTTGTTCAAATGGTTCCGGTTCATTGCATTTCTGTGTCACAGGAGCTAAAAACAGATTTTACAAGTTGGATCTTTAAAAATCTTCTTGTCAGAAACCACAAGGCCTGGAGCTTTGATATTTGGTATAAAGCATCATCTAGTGGATCTCTACCAAGTTTGTTCAAATTATGATCCTGGGGTCAAAAATGGCCCCGCCCCAGGGGTAACTTGTTTTACATAGAGTTATATAGGAAAAACTTTAAAAATCTTCTTGTCAGAAACCGTAAGGCATAGAGCTAAGATATTTGGTATAAAGCATCATCTAGTGGACCTCTACCAAGTTTGTTCAAATCATGGCCTCTGGGTCAAAAATGGCCCCGCCCCAGGGATAACTTGTTTTACATAGAGTTATATAGGAAAAACTTTAAAAATCTTCTTGTCAGAAACTGTAAGGCATAAAGCTTAGATATTTGGTATAAAGCATCATCTAATGGACCTCTACCAAGTTTGTTCAAATCATGGCCTCTGGGTCAAAAATGGCCCCGCCCCAGGGGTAACTTGTTTTACATAGAGTTATATAGGAAAAACTTTAAAAATCTTCTTGTCAGAAACCGTAAGGCATAGAGCTAAGATATTTGTTATAAAGCATCATCTAGTGGACCTCTACCAAGTTTGTTCAAATCATGGCCTCTGGGTCAAAAATGGCCCCGCCCCAGGGGTAACTTGTTTTACATAGAGTTATATAGGAAAAACTTTAAAAATCTTCTTGTCAGAAACCGTAAGGAATAGAGCTTAGATATTTGGTATGTAGCATTGTCTTGTGGACTTCCAAGTTTGTTCAAATTATACCTCTGGGGTCAAATTTTGCCCCACCCTGGGGTCATTGGTTTTACATAGGCTTATATAGGAAAATCTTAAAAAATCTTCTTGTCTGAAACCACAAGGCCCTGAGCCTTAAGATTTGGTATGTAGCATTGTCTAGTGGACCTCTACCAAGTTTGTTCCAATTATACCCCTGGGGTCAAATTTGGCCCCAACCCGGGGTCATTGGTTTTACATAGGCTTATATAGTGAAAACTTTGAAAATCTTCTTGTAGAAGGAGAAGTAACATTTTCAGTCCAAATAATCTGGAAATTTGTCAGACAGGTTGTTTCTATGATTTTTAGCTCAAGTTCGAATATGGGTCATCTGGGTTCAAAAACTAGGTCACAGAGCCCAAAAATAGAAATACCTTGTTAACACTCTAGAGGTTACATTTTCAGTCCAAATATCCTGGAAATTAGTCAAAAAGGTTGTTTTGATGATTTTTAGCTCAAGTTCAAAATTGGGTCATCTAGGGTCAAAAACTATGTCACAGAGCCCAAATATGGAAAAACCTTGTTAACACTCTAGAGGTAACATTTTCAGTCCAAATATCCTGGAAATTTGTCAGAAAGGTTGTTTCAATGATTTCTAGGTTAAATTTGAATATGTGTCATCTGAAATCAAAAACTAGGTCACAGAACCCAAAAATAGAAAAAAAACTTGTTAACACTCTAGAAGCTACTTTTCAGTCCAAATATTCTCGAAATTTGTTAGAAAAAATGTTTTAATGATTTCTAGCTCAGATTCGAACAAAGGTCATCTGGGGTCAAAAACTAAGTCACAGACCCCAAATATGGAAAAAGGGTGTTAACACGCATTGAGTTAACATTTTCAGTTCAAATAACCTTGAAATTTGTCAGAAAGATTGTTTTAATGATTTCTAGCTCAGTTTTGAATATGGGTTATGTGGGTCAAAAACTAGGACACAGGGCCAAAAAGTAGAAAATCCTTGTTAATGCTCTAGAGGTTACATTTTCAGTCCAAATGTCCTTGAAATTTGTCAGAAAGGTTGTTTCAATGTTTTCTAGCCCAGATTAGGATATGGGTCATCTGGGCTCAAAAACAAGGTCACAGAGCCCTAAAATGTAAAAACCATTTTAACACTCCAGAGGTTACATTTTCAGTCCAAATATCCTGGAAATTTGTCAGACAGGTTGTTTTTATGATTTCTAGCTCAAGTACTAATATGGGTCATCTTTGGTCAAAAACTAGGTCACAGAGACCAAATATGGAAAAACCTTGTTAACAATCTAGAGTTAAGATTTTAATTCCAAATAACCTGAAAATTTGTCAGAAAAGTTGCTTCTATGATTTCCAGCTCAACTTTGAATATGGGTCATCTGGATTAAAAAACTAGGTCACAGAGCCTAAATATCGAAAAACTTTGTAAACACTCTAGAGGCTACATTTTCAGTCCAAATGTCCTGGAAATTTGTCAGAAAGTTTGTTTTGATGGTTTCTAGCTCAGGTTTGGATATGGATCATCTGGGGTCAAAAACTAGGTCACAGAGCCCAAATATGGAAAAACCTTGTTAACACTCTAGAGGCTACGCTTTCAGTTCAAATAACCTTGAAATTTGTCAGAAAGATTGTTTCAATAATTTCTAGGCCAAGTTTGAATATGGGTCATCTGGGGTCAATTAACCAGGTCCATAGCAACTTTGTTAAAAGCAGTCATATTCAGGTGAGCGATATAGGGCCATCATGGTCCTCTTGTTCATTATTCACATTAAACCTGCTGGTGGCAGCAGTTTGGTAGTTTCACAGGCAAATCAGGGTCTGCACTGTTTGTTTGATATTCAGTAAGTTTACAGTATTCGCCCATGTATATGATAAATAGTCCTGACAAAAGTAAATGCTGAACAAATCTGTTATAGTAATTAAACTGGATAATGGTCGTTAAAACTGTTCTTGACAAAAGTTTGTACACAGTTAAAATGATTCTGTCATAGGTTTAGAGGGGCTCAGTTTGACAGATGAAAGTAGAAAGCAGCTGCCAATAACCCAGCGTCAGTCAGCAGATGGTAATGTTATTACCTCCCCTGTGCCAGGAGATGGAGGAGGTGGAGGTGATGGTAGCAGTGGATCAGATAGGTACAGTTACATTGAGACATTTACTGGCTTAACTTACTTGGTTACTGGCTCACTCAGGCTCATAGTTTCAGATCTAATTGCCAGCAAGTCTCTGTATTTTATGAAGTGTGTGTGTGTTTTTTTCAGCTTGTGTGTCAGAACTTGTGCTGTATATACTTCAAGTATTAAAATTGAAACTAACTATATGCGTGATTATTAAATATCTTTCATTGGCAGCCTTGTTCATACAGTGCTTGATGAATACTATATTACATTGCCATTTGCAAGAGAACGGGAGAGTGAACGGAACTATACATGGATCCTTGTAGGTCTTTTATTTATAATTAAACTTGATATTTGCAAATACAAGTGACAGTTTTTAAAAAATGTTTTGGTTTCCTATTGCAGTGAGGATGTTAGGAGCTCAGCAGATCTTAGTGATAGAGGAAGGTCAAGCTATACGACATCACAACCCTCACAATCCCTTGATAAACAGGTAAAATACAGATTTCTTTTCACAGGTCTAGAAGTTTAGCAGGGGTTTCAAAGCATATCTTTCTTGATCTGGAATGATTAACTGTAGTTGTATGACCCCTCAACAGAACTTCCTTTGTAGTAAATGTTTTGTTCTTTCAGGACTAGGTATGGTAAGAAAATATACAGTCCAAGTTTTCAGTGAGTGTGTGTACGAAATTGAATAGGCATTTATAACATTTCTGTAAGTGAGTCTTCACAGATAGGGGGTTTGTCTTCAGATTATCACTGATAACTTTGCATGGTATCTAGTTAAGACAGGTCTGCAATCTGACCTAGACGTAGTTCTTTATCTACTTTTGGTAGATCTGAAGACGGCCTAGTAAATTCTGTGTTCTTGGTTTATGTATTTCAAATATTGTTAAAATTTCCTATTCCTGAGATTTAATCATTGCGAATGTTACCATTCCAAATTTAATGCTGAATTATATAATTTTTGTTTTAAATAAATTGCAGGGTCAGAGGATCAGACCAATGGGAGATGACCTTTTATCAGATCTAAGATTTAGTAGATTTGCTGTGAGTTAAAACTTTCCCTCTAATAATCCTTGCAGACCTGAATTGGTGCTAAAAAATTTTGTAATGAAATGTTGATGTTAATTATGGGTTATGTGGTTAAAGTAACATGAACCTTTTCAACAAATTCAGTTTGAATTGATCTTAAACTTACAAAAACTAGCATTACAAGTCTGTTCACTTAAGTATTTTCATTGTGAAGAAAGTTTTAATCCAATTGATTCAAGGTGAATGTTAAAAAAATTGAACTTACAACAATACTAGAAGGTATTTTTTCATGTGTATCCATGTTAGAAGTGAAAAAAAGTTATTATTGCATCTAATTTACATGATAACTGAACATTCACTAAGCATTTACATGTGCCATGGCTGCGAGACATTTTTGTCATTTTGACTAGTATTTAACCTTCTAAAGGAATTAGGTACTAAAAAGTTGCAAAAAGCATTATTTACAATAGCAATGGAATAGGATTATAATTTGTTGGAAAAAAGTTCATTTAAAATATACATATGTATACTTGGGAATTCCAATTTATTTACTGCTTGATGTACAAATTTGCCACCAGTATGGATTTTTCTGAGATACAGCATTTTAAACAGCATATTAAGGTACATGTATAAAAGAGTTAAACAATACTTTTGATTGTTGTTGTTGTAGTCAACCAGTGGTGGCCCAGCAGATGGAGATGTACAACTGAGTTCCCGTTATCTGACTCCTATAAGCCCTGTTGATGATACCAATCAGACAGGGTTCTCTATTGATGACTTTCTAACAAGCCAGAATGTTCCTCTAGATCATGACTTTGACCCCGGAAACAGACTCGAAGCATCAGGGTTCAATGCAGATGATGTATCAGCTCTTGTACGTGTTAATGTTTTTTTCCCAATATATTATCATAGTGTATGTTACTATGCAACTTCTCACACCAGGATACAAAACATTGATTAAAGTGCAGCTGTTTTTAGTCAGTATGTAATGTAGACATTTTTCACCTGGACAGAATTATGCAATTTATAAGATACAGCATGTAGACAATCCAAAAAATAAATTTGAAATGAACAAGTAGATGGCAGACATGATAAAGACAGAAACTTATCAAAGTTTGATTGATGATAACACCTGATGCTAAAAATAAAGAACCTTTTTATGGGGCAAAAAGGACTGCAGCCAGTGTTATAATGACTTGTTCACCTATAAGTTATTCTAAAATTGTACATTTGAAATCACAAAAGTCGGGAACAATTTAATTTGGAATTTTGTTCAGTCTCTTTAAAGACAGAGGATAAAGTGGTTTTCTTAATGATATCTTTAAAATCTGTGGTCAGTTTGATTTTGTTGCTTTGATTTTTTCAGATCAAAGGTCAGGACTCAAATCCTTTTGATGTTAAATCATCATCATTTGGCTCATTTGGTTTGAACAATACGGGGAATTCAGGGAAAGGTCCAGAAGAGGACATGTTTTCTGTAGAAATTGTTCAAGGTGGCAGGACCAGTGAAAAGAGCCAAGACAGTGGTGAGTACATCACTTTAATGTGCAAATACAGGACATTGTGAAATTTTCTCAAAGAACCCTTTTTCAGTGGTCTTGATTTAGTATCTTTTTTCTGCTGTTTGGTAGTTAGTTTCTTTTCAGGTGAGCGACCCAAGACCATATGGTCCACTTATTTTACCTTTGACAATTGAATAGAATGTATAAATGAATGGTTAACGTTTTTTTTCTCTTGACGTTTGGATAGACTAGTTGAATTCAAGTGAAAAGTGTTTTTGTTTTCAATAATCTTACCAGTTGAAATCCATACCTGCCATACGTCCCGGAACGTCTGGGATTGTCCCAGAAATCGAGGGCCCGTCCCGGAAAGACATCCGATGTCCCGTAAAACATGAAAAACGCGCATACCTTTGATTAGGCCAGTCAAATTTTTGACATGCCGCTAATTCTTTAATTATTCGTTATGATAATATGTTCCGATTCGGTGAATACACCGCATGTCATTGATAACCAATTAACAAATGACCGCTATCGGCTATCGATTTATTGACTTGCGGTGCATTAATTTGTAAGATATCTGCCCCTTTCAAAGACTGTCGCCGCGGTAATTGGTGTTAATAGAGATGCTACTTAAAACTATTTTTAATGCAAACATGCATAAAACTCGTGGTGAATATTGTAATGTTCAATCAAATTGCGCCGATACTTGTAATACGAAGCATACACGACGCTGTCATCAAAAGCCCCCAATTCAACTTGAATTCGAGTTTATGATGTTAATTAATTAAAGGTACACAGTTATTATTTTATTATTACTGCTACACAGCCGAGGACGAGTGACAAAAAATTCTACTCGTCCTGCATCATCATCACCAGTCCTGGTGACCTAGGAGAAAAAAGAACAACGGAAGTGTGCGGTTTACTGAATTAAAAAAGGCGCAGTGCTCCCCCTTACTCACGCTTCCGGTTTCGTTTTGACGGTGTATTACATGGAGAATTTACGGTCGGTAAACTGTGATGTTATGATATACACATCCATTGGTATATTTCTTGCGGTTTTTGCACTTGTTCTGCAGGATGATCGATCAGAAAATTATACTAGTCCTCCAACCTTCTCCACTCGTAATTACGAGCAAACATTTTTTTTTTAAGTGGTTGAGAGGGGTGGGGGAATAATCGTCGGGTGGTCGGACCGATTGAGCTTCAAACATTTCTGCAAGCCTGTCAATTACTATGCTCTTGCAACTAAAATAAAAGCTATGAAACTGATGGTACTGATGTGTATTTGAAAAACGTGCACTGCTTTTCCCGCCAAAAACGTAATCCCGTCCAGTTCTGTGTGCTGCCAATGGTAGGGCATTGAAAGAATATGAATAGTTGTATGTCCCGGAAAATCAGCTCAAATCCCGGAATTCAATATCAAAATCCCAGAAATGGCCAGAAAAATTATGGCAGGTATGTGATATCCATATCAAGCCTTAAAACTTGAATTAAAAAGGAAAAGATGGTTGCCTTGTGCACTCAAACATTTCGTTGAGAGATTTTTTTTTGTCAATTGTAGATGCACGCTGGACAGAGTTAGATGTTAGCACTAGAACCAGTCATGAGAGTAGGACAAGTAGTCAGGGGCGACAAACCAGTCTAGGACAAAGAAGTGCTGCATCTGGTTCCCCTACAAGGTGCATAGAGTTTATATGATCATCTTATTTCTGTACCTAAATATAAATAATATTTCAGAAAAACAGCCAGATAAAGAAACAACATATTGCACAGCTTAAAATTTATATAAAGAGGACAGAATACGAGGGGATTTAAACTAACTGATATTTTAAGATTGTATCTTTCATGATTAAAATATGGAAATTTATTACTGTATGTCTAAGACATTTCACTTAGTGATATTATGTATTGAACACAACAAATTTTATAGTTTATACATGTATATTTAATACACTTTGACAGTCTTGACACAGCCTTAAGTACAACTTCAATTAATAAAGCTTAAAACAGTCTTTAGTATTTAAAAGCTGTTATACTTAGAACTGCCATCAAAAGTATTTTTTTTTTCATATTGACAGGGACCAGCGATACCAGGCTGCAGGCAGTCCATCTAGCAGTATGACAGGGTTACTCTCACAGCAGCTAGGAACCAGCATGTCAAACATTCAGGCTGGTACATCTGGTGACAAAAGAAAAGATTTGACCTCTTACCGTCCAGATAGCAGCTCCCTACCTCAGAATGTTTCCAAGTCCCAACAAAAGGACAGTGAGATGTTTAGGAAGCCAACCCTGCCAGCCCCTAAAGCTGCCAACTTCTCTAAATCAATGGGTATGTTCTGCTACAATAGAGTTGTATCATTCTAACAGTTAAGAAAGATTATCGATAGACTGATACAATATTTTGTTGTTTCTTTGAACAGTATACTTAAACTGGTCTGTTGTAGCCAGATATTCAGTGTGTAAGAAATTGGATTTACTGCTGTTTACATCTAATCATTCTGATTTATTCAGAAGTACATGGATATAAAAATTTTACTTCAAAGTTGGTTGAATTAGAAGAGAAACTTCTATATGATTTGAGATGGATGGTGGCAAACTAATAAATATAGACATATTTCTCCTTCTTACCAGTTGACAGGAGGATTCTTGGCAAAGTCGATCAGTGTTTGACATGTTTGCTTGAACTATAAATTCTAAGTTGACGTTTCAGTTAAGTCTAAACAGTCCCTGAGTAGAAGCAGTAGCAGTGATGGAAGTAAGAAATCGACCACATCCAGCAAGTCTGGGCAATCTGGCTTTGACTTAGAGTTCCGTACATCACTGTCAGGAGGTGTAGAGGCCCAGCAGGAGGGTCTGCGGAGGGTGCCAAGTTATGGTGGTACCAGTATGATGGACCTTACAGTGAATGATGAGGACTTCTTTGGGAATGGTGCAGTATAGATATAATTAATTGCATCTACAATGTTTCTCCTTGAGAGTAAAAGAGTAAAAATTCTAAAAAAACTTTTTAGCTGGTTATTTCTTAATTTTCTATAATAATTTAGTTATTTAATCTGTGAGCTCTTCATTGAAGTAAAACTTGGTTAAAAAGGTGCATATACTATTAAAGGAATAAAGTTATGTTAAAGTAAACAGTGTTTGCTTGATGTGATTTTTGTTTGAGTAATTCCTGGTTTATATTACAGCTGATGCTGTTGCCATGTTGGACGCAGATGAGGCTGAATTTGAACAAGAACATGTTATAAGACAAGTAAGCAGTTCTCTGTTATTGCCATCTCCTCTTAGAAGTTTTTAGTACAGAATTTGTCTCCGTCTTCCACTTAATTTGTAAAACTAAATATCATCTTAAGTCTTTTTTTTTGTCTTTTTTTTAATAATATATTTGGCAAGAGAGGAAAATAGGAACTTTGAACTAAGAACTTCAGCTTCCTCATTTACTTCACCATTCTGGATTCTTAATTACATGTACCTTAGTTAAAAAAACTGAAAGACTGTTTTGTCAGATATTTTAATCCTGAAGTTTCTGGGACCGGTTGCTCAGAACATTAACAGTCTGTTATACTGATGGTTGGTTAAATTTTGACCCAAAATAACTTTATTTTATTCAAATGTCTTATTCAAATTTCTTTTTTATTTAAAAAAATCTCTCAGTTATGTCTTTTTGCATGGAGATACTTTCTTGAAATAGTGGGTCAATTTCTTAGAAAACTGACTCAAAATTTAACCGACTGTTAGTTTAACTTCAAACTGAGTAACAGTACATAATGTCAATGTTCTTCAACTATGGTAAGCTTTTGTCTTTTATGTTTTACCAGTTCGTGTGTTTAAAAAAAGAAAAGACTATCATTTAAATGTTTAATTGCTATTACAGGATGATGCTATGGTAGACACAGGTTCCCCAGAAGATTCGTGGGCTTACAAAAGCATTATGACAGTAGCGCGGCCATCATGGCTAGAGGGTCCTGAAGATGAAGAGGAAGTGTGTGTCCGAATCTCTGTCGGAACATTCATGCGAGGCCGGACTGAGGCATTAGGATCTTTAAGCGGTGATGGGTCTGATCCAAGGGTATATAGTTTACTTTGCTAGTATCTGTTTTCATACCATGTTTTCTTTTATGAATATAATAACATCAGACAGAAAGCTAGTAAGTTTTGTAACTTAAGTAACACCATGGTGACAGAAAATCTGTCAGATTCTGCAAAACAGTTGGAAGAATGATTTAAAGAACTACCTGTGGAAGTTTTGTTACGGTAGATAGCTTTCTTAACTCATTTGCCTTGAAACTAAGTGGGGGGCAATAATTTTTATATTTGTTTTAATAATTTATAAACTTCATTAACTCTATAAAATTTGTACTTGATTTTGTGCAGCCTGACTTCGGAATGAGTGTTGTAAGTCCCCCAAAGCGATCTGGACCCCCTGCTAGACTGATTGAGGAGGAAGAAGAAGAAAGTGTGTTTGAATCTACAAGGTCTTCAGGTGTAGGGCAATATGGCAATCGTAAGTCATTTGATTGTGCTGTGTGGAAATAGGTGTTTTTAAAGTTAGGCTTGAGTGCTTTTAACAGTAATTTCATTTGTAATGATGGTACGCTGAGAAAGATTTTGGTTAACAAGGGAAGGTCAGAAGACTGTTTTCTTACCACAACAACTGTTCTGTGGAAAAAGTATGTTGGTTAAAAAAACTTGTCTTGCTGTAAAATATATCTAACTGTTGCGGGCAAAGAATTGGTTTATGACAGCCAGTAACAAGACTGTTCTTATCAGGCCATATGTTGTAAAAATTTTCTCCTTAAAAGTGATACAGCATTACAAAGTTGGTTTGACATTTCCAAATTGTTTAACCTTGTGTAGGTACTCCAGTACGCACAAAAAGTGAGAAGGAGGAGGACAGAACATTGACAATGGATTCTCTGTTGAAAACACCAGTGACACCATCACCTCTGGCAGTGAGTGACCTGGATCTTGACCAACTTGGAGTGAAAAACATGGATTTTACAGCAGGAACTGGTGATTCAAGTAAGTTATATTTGTATTTGGTTGATTGAGATAATTAAGCTGTGTACAGCACCTGCATTGTTCTTAAGTTGAAAGGATATCCCGGCTTTACACTTCAGAATCTTTTAAGATATAAATTTACGCGAAAATTATTTCTTTAAAAAACAAAAAACATGATTATTGTTACTGCAGTAGGGAGCATGAATTTTCAAATTTAATTTTTGTATTTGTTCTGATGCATGTCATGTATCTTTTCAGCCAAGTTGAGTATGGGAGAAATTAGCATGATGCTGAAGGCAGCTGACACAAAAGCTTCTCATTTCCTCAACATGCATGCTGCAAAATCTCGAACAAAGTTAGGACTTAACTCTGGGTCTGTTACAGCCACACAGCCAAGTAGGAATTCTCCAACTAAAGCATCTCAGCTACCTGTGAGGAAAGGCTCAGGGTTAAGTCGTAGCTTTCCGAAAGTGACAGATTCAGATAACTCTGTTCTTAAAGGTACGACAAGACAGAAAACAAGCAGCACAGATTCTGGTTTCAGAAGTGGATCTCTACAGGACATCAATAAAACATTGACGGAGCTAGAGAAACAAGCAGATAATGCATCTGCTCAAAATGTGTCACCACAAACTTCAAGTCACAGTATTTTGAGTGAAGATGTATGGTCATCTCCAAATACGTCCAGTCATTGTCCCAGTTCAAGTGGTCTTATGGAGAAGTTAGACAGGTTTAAGTTCAGAGACAGTGCAGAGTCTTTTAAGAGAGAACTGTCAGAAAAATTGAGGGACACGTACAAAATCAAGAATACTGCACTTAAGACTGACCAGTCAGAGTTTCTGAAGTATGACAACTTTGCACAGAGAGATAGAGAGAAAACACCACCTCCTGATGGTCAGATGAACAAAGATATGAAAACCTCAATGAACATCAGAGGGGTTACTCCTCAGCTTAATCGTAAAGCTTATGATAGTTTTAGATCAGACAAGATGGATGTAAAGACTAATGATAGTTCACATTTAGAGGCTATCCGTAGCATGTCTAGGGACTCACCTGTACATGATAAACGGTTATTAGATGCTGATATGGAATGGTCACGACTTGATGGTAGTGCTATTGACCATGGGTATATGCCGGGTCACCATATACCAGATGGTACTGAATACAGTCAACGGTCGGATTATGCTCATATAAATCATAAGGGTGAACTGAGGGAAAATGTAGCTGGTCTGGATGATGTTGGTCTTGTTGAATCTCGTGGCTTTAATGTTTTAAAACATAAAGATCAGAAATCTCATGAACTAGGTGCTAAGGACAGAGTGCTGAAGAATGAACAAAACAAAAGTGCTAATGTGACAGATACTTCTGATAAACAAAGTGTAGTGAACTCTGTCAGCAAGAACAGACTGTCAGCTAACTTACAGCCCACTCAGAGTAAAAGTCCATTGATAAGAGCCACAGGTAGTGGTCATTCTACAAGAAATGAGACTGCCACACAAGCCTACAGTGAGGCGGAAGATTTGAGAAATGTAGAAACTCAGACTAATCAAAATTCTATCAAGTTAGAGAGCTGGACTCAGACTTCTGTAGTGCTAGGACAAAGTGAATCAACACAGGCTGATGAGATAGGTCATGCTGACCACAGTGTTCAGAATGTGGGACGAAAAGACGGTAATTATGAGAATAATCAGAAAACATATAAAGTGTCGGGCATTCCTCCTCAGCTTCCAATATCAAGCTTCAAACATGATCTCTTGCCAAATGGTCAGTCTGCTGTGCCAGATAGACCCAATCTGCTGACAAATCAGTCATTGATGCAGACAGACTTTGCTCAGGAAAATCTCAAAAGGGACTTCAGTGTTAAAGTGATGGATAGAATTTATTCTCGGAATTCTACAGTGAATCCGGACAATTTTAAGACATTGATTGCTACAAGTGCAGACTCGTATCTTCCTGGTAGAGAATCATTGGAATCTAATACGGACTGGCAGTACTTGCAAGGCAGGGAAACATTAGATACCCAGGGTAAGCTTGTTCAATTGTTATAGCTCTTGTTTACAGAGAATGGTATATACATTTCCAAAGTGAAAGGTAACGTAACATAACAGAAATGAAAATTTGAAATTTTCCCTCTTTCTCAGAGATTTCAGGAAATCTGCTATTTATGATACAGATTTAACTATGAAGTGTAAATGATATGTCTGTTATTGTTCTTACAGGTGGTGATCTACCAAGGTTAAGTGATGTGCACACAATCTATACAGATTACTCTATGTTTGAACGTCAAGCCTCTGCCCAATCCACACCATACCCCCAGTTTGAACAAATGTTTGACAGATTTCATGGTCACCTGGGACGTACGATTGATAACCACTCGACTGTGATGGCAACACCAAGCAAAATGCAGTCACAGTTGTCTTCAGGCACACCAGGTAAGCGAAACTTCTCTCAGTAAGTGTTGAAGCTACATCTAGACTGAAAATAACTCATAAATTTTGTTTCTTTTCTTGGTTCAAAGCTTTCGAAATGGCTGTTTGTATTCAGAGATTGCTGATGGTTAACTTGATTCAGGTCATGCAGGATCAAGAAGCACCTAGAACATTGAATATACTGTTTGGAGATAAATACATGTAATAGAAAAATGTTGGTAATAGCAAACCTTTAGAGACGGGATAAAACGAAAGTGTCAAAAATTAAACCCTGCTTTTCTGCACATTCTGTAGAATTGGCCTACAAGTCAGTAAGCTATTTACATTATAACGTCTGGTTTCCAGCTCCAGCCACAGTTTGTCCTGTACAGGCTCCTGGTGTCCTTAAGTTTGCTGAAGTCTGTTGTGTTGGCATCTCAAAGAAAGAACTCCTTCCATTGAAAAATCCAACAGACCGCTGGATGGAGTGCATACTACAGGTAAATTGATAAAGATGTGGAGTCTTCATAATTCAGAAATCAGACTTTTGAAATGGGTTTCAGTAGTTGTGATTTGTAAATGGGTCTGAAGTAGAACTTTCATAAGGAGAAATACTAATTAAACTTTGAAACTTTGCAGACAAAAGCTGCACATACATGTAATATTATAAACAGAGAAATTATATAGTGAATGTATATGTTTATAATGTAATGTTTACTAGACATAAAGCTTTTAAGTACATTGTAAGTAAAAAAAGTACATTGTAAGTAAAAAGATGAGGTAAAAATATGATGGTAGGAAAGATTGAGTTGTGAATGCTGATAGAATAAATCAGTAGTTTAATTAGGTAAATTATATATTGCTATAATTGTCATCTTAAAGGTATTGTAGGTTTTTTTCCCCAAGTTTATTTTGCATTCCCTTAAAGAAGAATGTATTCAATATTTGTAGGTGAAGTCTTTGGAAATTGATGGCAGACAAGCTAATTCTGGCAGCTCCCCATTCAACTTCCGACAGAACAAGATCATTATAGATCCAGGAAAAACTGAGGCCATTCATGTAAGTTCAATTGTCCTATCACTGGTGTTTGCCTCTAAGGTCAAGGTAATAAGGTCTCCACTGTAACCCTTCACAGATCAATGGTCATTTGTTTGAGCTGAGACCAGGACTGGAAACATGATTAAGGAAGCATTCCAACTTGATGAATGGAATATATTTTAGGATTAACAGAATAAAACTTGTCTTACATATGTTCTATTTAAGGAAATTTCTTGTAGTGCTCCAGCTAGATTTTAATAAGGGGCAGAGTACTGCTTGAAAAAAAAATATCTTGAAGCATGAAAACTGCCGTAAGGGAATATGTAGAATCTACATGTATTTATTTTTAATCTTGGTGCTTTCTGATTCAAGATGAATGCCTATTATTTCAACAAAATCAACAACACATAAGGGTGAGAAAGAAAGGGAAGGGTGCTGTGCTATTTTATACTACCCTGAGCACTGTTTTGTCAAATAGTTTCATGAGAAATCAGTAGCAAATGATCAAGAATGTGAAGGAAATATTGGCAAAAGAATAAGTCTTTGTGATTTGTATTCAGTATAGATTGTCTCAATGACCTTGTCAGTGTAAATATTTTATATATAAGAAAAGAAAATTTCCAACAGTTTACGGTGAAAGAGCAACCTGGTAACAGATCTTCTGTGATTTTTTGTGACCACTGGCACAGTAGACATCAAGTTTCAGTTAATGCATGTGAAATTGTATTATGTTTTTCAGGTAATGTTCTTACCAAAGAGTGCGGGAGCATATGTAGCTCACATTCAGGTGTTCTCACATTCATTTGTAAAGAAAGGTGATGTTATTCGAGATGCCATTCCAGTAAATGTTACCCTGCAGGCCATTGCTGAAGATCCTTGCATTGCAGTATGTACAACTTCTATTTATAGAATTTTACTCCACTCCTACCGCCTTATATGATTACATGGTGGTTTAAGTGAATCATAATAAAATGAAACTAGTATGTGTTACAAGAACATTCCTCAGTCTGTTTAGTACATACTATAAAAAATGAGATTGTATAGAAAAAAAACTGTCAGATCCATCGAAGAGTAGATAGCAAGGGCAAGAGATTTCCTGTCTGTTTCACTGGTTTAATTTATTGCTTATACATGTATATTTTGTACAAGACTTCATGAAGGGATATTTGAGATGTAAAGAAAAAATATTATGTCATACTTATGGAACACAACTATACATAACAGGAGAATATATACACTGCTAGCATTTAAAAATTGACTGCAATAGATGAATAATGTTGATTTTAATGTCCTTCAGGTGAATGAGAAAGCTGTGGATGTTTGTGAGAAGCCTGGAGTGATAGACTATGGGGAAATAGTCTGGGGCTCCTGTAGAGAGAAAACTATATGTATACGTAATAATGGCTTAGCTACAGTACCTCTCAGATTGGCAATCATGTCTGTAAGTATCCACACCATAATACTTCACTTAAATTCAGTTACTTTGTTAGTAATATTTAGGTTTTTGTATTTCATTGCTTTTTTAAATACATGTTGAAATTCTCATTTTCTGATACCTGTAAAATTTAAATGCATTTTTAAAAAAAAAAAAAAGATCAAGCAAATTAAGTGTTTAAAAATTTGAAATAGAGTTTATGTTTATATAGTATTAGCATTTTAACAACACTTAACTTGCAAAAAAAGTGCTTAAAAGATCTTGTTTGTTTGTTGATCAGGACAAAGGCTGGCACTGTTTCTCATTTGAACCTGAGGGAAGAGAATCAGATGTTTCCATCATATCTGGTCGCCAGCCACCATCCTCTAGTCATGGTAGAAGCATTATGAACCTCAGCCTACCAGGCTCTAACCAACCCTTTAACTATCATGAGGTCAAGGTCCTGTGTAGAACTCCAGACAAACAGTGTACAAAAGGTACATTACTCCCTCCAGAAGTGCAGGGCATCTCAGTGTAATTGAACATGTGAAGATTATGACAGATTATTTATTCAGAAGTATTAAAAAAAAAAAAATGATTGTAAGGCAATTCCAGAATAATGGCAGCAACTATATTATTTAGAATTCCTTTATAACCTGATGTCTTCATAAAAAAAAAAAAAGTGAATGGTTTAAAACTAATGAATGTAATTCAAGTATGAAAGAGGGCAGTGCAGTTATCACTGCAGTCAACAGATATTTGTTCAACAAATACTGGTATACCAGATGATGTGATTTTTGTCTTCTCTTCTTTTCTGTTCAGCTTTAAGTCGACAACCTCCAGAGATCTTCAGCTGTAAAATAGATGTTGAAGTTGACATACCATCATGTACATTTCCCAAACTGTCCACATTAACTCTGAGAGCAACAGTTGGTGTACGCAAACTTCATATACAGTCAAACCTGAAGGTAAACAAATAGTTGTTTTCATAGCAAAAAAACCCAACAACATTAGTTTATACATAATAGATATCAACATTGTATGGTCTTATGTCTACAAAGATAAAAATTTGATCAGTATTCTGCTTTTTGGGCTTGACTTGTAAGCCAACGTGAAGTCTTACCTGTTCTAGCCATTGTAACCTTTCAGACAGATGGTTATTGCACATAGGGAGAGGGCTATGTGAGGTATGTCTTAGCAGTTTCCATTGTGTAAACTACCTACCTGTCTAATCTCTGTACCAATAGAGGAATCATAATAATCAGAATAGAAATTGTGAAGAAATTGAACTGATGTGTGATGATTCAGAGAACTGATGTGTGATGATTCAGAGAACTGATGTGTGATGATTTAGAAAAAATTCTAGCCCTCCAATGTAACACTCCTACTGTAACAGCATATGTTTGATTTTTTGAATCCTCAAAAATTTTTATTGTGATATATTTATGTAAATTTCCAGGATAGCAGTAAAATATAATATAATAAATAGATGAAGTGTACAATAAAACTTTACATTTTTCATCTTTGTATTAGTATAATGCTCACCAGCAGAAATGAAAGACATGCATATTTTTAATTTTCAGGAAATTCATCTGACTTGTGCTCCAAAAAAGACACAGCAGACAAGTTTCAAGGTGTACAATGCTGGAAATCTTAGTTTGAATGCTGCTTTCGGGTTTACAGAACATAAACCATTGTTCTCAGTCTCACCTACGTCTCTCAGTTTGAGGCCAGGTGTCGATGCTGAACTGAGTGTGGCATTTATGCCATCTGAAATGTCCCCATCCAAGGTTTCAACGTAAGTGTTATTTATATGTCCAAAGTCAGCCTACCATAAGCACTTGTATATTATACGCTAGTATGTATAATACGCACACCTGGTTTGGCCTCAGAATTTGGGAAAAAATGCATTGGAATATAATACGTACAAAAGTTTTGGAAATAAAGTTACCATTTCATGATTTTTTTTTCGTCCAGGAAGCAGCCATAAAAGCGGCCATTGTTGGTGGGCGTTACAATGATGTCCCTTGAATATCGCTATAGTTTAACTATTTATTTCATTAAGGACAATTACCCAAGACCTCAAACAACACTTATTCTTTTGTTTGTTAACAATATAGGGGCGACTCCTTTATCTAATTAATTGGTCGATAATTAAACAATTACGAATATTGACCGGCATAATACATGGGTTACATGATTGAATCTTTAGCAGTTGTACATTTTAAAAAAAAACGAAAAAAAAACGGCCTTTTACGATACCGTACTTTCAGTACCGATGACACTGGTTTTCTCCCCTTTAGAACACTCTCCAAAAAGGTGTACCGAAACAGGAAACTTGATCATTTGAAATTATTCAGTTTTGGCCTGTAATTTCTGGGTTTTCAAGCTTGAAAAAATTGTCTGACGGCCCACCCTTGTGTTTAATACACCCATCCTTTCAGGGAAACTAAAAATTCTTGAAAAAAAAATTGCTATTATTTATTAGGTAGTTAATGTAAGCGGGCAGGATTTTTAAGAAATTTCAGTTTATGAAATCTTATGTACCATATCATCTTAGTAAATCAGCATAAACCTGCCTACTTTTAGTTCAAAAGCAGAATTAGATAACATGATTTTATATGTATGTTTAAGAAGACATGTACTAGACTTATTTAGTTGCAAGAATAATTCACTTTATAGTTATAAGTCAACATGGGTCTATTGTTATCACTAGTTACATTGATAAAAAGTGTACACACTTAGAGTACCAATTAAACGTAGAAATGTTTTATGTAATAACAATGTATAAATACATTTCTAGGGCTTGGCACAAGATTTTGACTAAATACATTCATAATTTAACTGGACTTGTCATGTCTTGCACCAAGTCCACAATATTGTAGATGAATCTTAGTATTTCTGGTAGTCTTTACTTTGCTTAGTTCTTTCAAATTCAACCATGTATTATTATGTTTAACACTTATAATGTGGGATAGGTTGCTGTTGAAAATAATGTATATTTTGTATGTTCCTCAGGTTACTGCTAATGTTTGTGCAGCCAGATGGACCAATGTTTGAGCTCGCAATACAGGGGGAGATAAAACAGGAAGCAAAAAGAACACCTAAACTTCTCTGTGATCAAACCAAAGTTGACTTTGGAGGTGTTCCCATTGGTAAAACATGGTGAGGGTTTATAACACATTTCCTGATGTTCGATGCTGTGCTTCCATTAGTATTTGTAGTGCAAAACAAACTAAAAGAGAAGTCAGATTGGAGAATTGCATGTTAGGAAAAAAGATCTGTGTACATGTATGTACTCATGCTTGTTATTTAGTCACTTAATAGTACTAGTAAATCTGTTGTCAGTGCAAAGAGACATTTTATTGTTAAAAGCTCTTCTATTGTTGACATAATTATTTGTAATGGGAAATAAAGAGAACTTCTTCATTTCTCGATTGCTGTGTATTTCCAGTGTCAAAAGATACAGATTGATCAACAAGGATAGCCAGGCTGTGAAAATGTGTGCCTCAGTCAGAGCTGACAATATACTGGTATGGTCTTCTCAATACTTTTCTCTATAGACTTTGTTAACATATTCTCTAGATTTTGTTGGATTTAATTCTCGTCTGTGTTTAAGATTGATGCTGTCTTAAAGAGTTGTCAAGTTATATCTCCAGTATGTTATCATTCCTTTGGTAGATTGTTATCCGTGACAGAAAAAATATCTAAACTTGTATTGTTGGTCTATGTTACAGTTTTAAGATAAAATGTAATTTTGAATGTCTCTGAAACTATTACAGCTAGCAAGGTCTGCTGATCCTAACAGTGTTGGCAGTAAGTCCCTGGATCTGTTCCTGCCAGCAGAAGAGGTTGTTCCAGTATTTGTCCTGTACAGCCCTGTGGCAACATCAGTCGCTGAGGGTAGAGTTGTAATGAAGCCAGTCTCATCTGCAGAGGCCCTTAAATTCTCTGTAAGTTGTTTTCATTGCGAAACTTTTTAAATAAAGGTTTAATCTGGAGAAAAACTTTGGAAAAGTATGATTCTCAAAGTTCCAAAACTTGTTTTCAGGTTAGGGAGGACCTTTTTACAGATATTTAATATTTGTTGAGAAATCTTGCTTGTTTCATTCATATACTTAATGTATCTGTTTATTCAGCATTTAAAGATAAGGATTTATGGTTTGAATAAGTTTGTTGGAAAAAGAAAGTTTAGTCAAAGGAAGGTCTTAGATGAAAGCTTATGTTTTGTAGAATCTTAACATGCATCAAAAGTTGAAATTGATCTTATTTGTTGCAATTATTCCACCTTCAGTAACCTCTTGGAATCAAATACTTTTATTTCAATCAGAGTAGACATTTTAGAATTCACATGATTTGGCTATGCTTATGTTGTGTGCTTCTTTACATTATCATGGAAATATTGATTATTTCTAGATTTTGATGGCTGGGTATGGAGGTGTCAGTAGGTTGTGTTGTTCTGAAGAATCTACGACTGCAGTGAGTGTACGAGGGTTCCCATGTATTGGCATACAGAGTTTCTCACTTGGTAAAGTGAAGGCAGTTACCGTACATAATCTTGGAGTGAGAACAGCATTAGTTAAACTTGCTGTGTTCAAAGGTATGGCTATTAATTGTATGTTGTGAATAATTCAAATAAACAATATGGTAAATTTACCTATGTTGGAGATGTTAGTACTTTTTTCATTAAATAGATAAAGTACATCCACAGTAAAATTTGGCAGTTTTGACCACTTGCAAAGTGACCACTTGAAGCTGATATAGAGTATCTTGAAGAATACTCCCAGCACTTGAAGCATATATTCAGGACTTAATTCTTGATTCAGTACTGTATCTAACTCAAATCTTAATGAACAAAAACACAGAATGATACTGTACACTTGTCATTATAGGTTGACCTGTACACTTGTCATTATAGGTTGATTTTTACAGGATTGGAATCATGATTTTGCCAGGTGGGATTATATACATGTAGGGTTTGCATTCTTTAATATAGCACAAATATGAAAAAAGATTACACATGAAAGATTAAATAGAAATGGTGATGTTGTAATAAAGAATTGTTTTGATAGTAATGCAAGGAGATATATAATTATTAGATGGGGGCATATACATGTACAAAGGTTTATTTTCTTCAGATCTAGATTGTGAAGACAGAATGTTGAGTGGTCAGATTGTTGTACAGCCAAGTGAGTTTGAGATAGGGCCAGACCACCAACAGAAACTGGAGATAGTGGTCAGTATGACCGAGAGTGAGTTTCTGGCCCATGCTGATTCTCAGGGAGTGGGAGCTGCTCTGTGTTTAACATACCAAGATAAAGTAGATTCACCAAAGCCTTATAGGTATGTGTTACATGTGTCAACAATTAACACGTTTTCTAGATTTGTGTAAAAAATTCATGAAAAAAATGTTTTTTTTACTCTTAAGGAAAAATGTTCTATCCTTTGTTTTGGTTTAACAGGAAGAAGCTATGATATGAGAAAAGTGAAAATCTTAATGTTTTGAAGTTATAGGGGAAGTGTGAATAGTGATTGCATAGAAGAAGATGCTAAATGATAGAGTATAAAATTGACTTGAAAGTCTAATAAAAACTTGTAAATGACATATAATCCTTGAATTTTTTTGGACTTTTGTACCATCCAATGCAAGCTTCATTGTACTGCAGATCTCAGTTAGTTGTTGGACTTGTCAAGGGTGTGCAGCCACGTGTGTATGATGACGTCACTAGAACACCTAGTGTCTCCACCAGATCATCAAATTTTACTTCAAAATTGTCCCAGGAATTCAGATCTTCAGATTTCCACCATCTTACAGACAGGTATGGTTCTATTACTTTCAGCAGAGAAGTACAAGTGTACATTCCTTGTCACTGTTTGTTGTCAACAGTGATAACCTTATAACAATACTAGTATTTTTTTGCAGAAACCATTGTTACAACTAAGAAGTTCTGACTTCAGAAGCTGCTTTTATTTTGCAGCAACAACATGTTTTATATGATTTTTTTTGTGAAGAGTTCTCCCTGTTACACAAAAAACTATTTCTGCAGAAGCTACCTCTATTCAATGCTGCAGCCTACAATGAAGAAGTTTCAAAATGACTATTTCTGCAGATATTGTGTTTGCTGCTACCTAGTTTACATTTAAGACAAATTTAATTATAAGCCTACCTATTACACTCCATGGCGTGTTTGTGCCAAAACTGAAAGTTCGGCCTACTTCTGATAAACATTGTACTCTTAAATCATCTTGCCTCTTTCTTTTGAAGGGATTGATTGAAATCAAGGAAGTTGTGTACTACTTTATGTTCTCATTGGTTTTGCCTTTGTGTGAATTTCAGGAGTGACAGCATGAGTTTAAGTAGTGACAGGGGCAGGGTAGATAACTCAACCAGCTGGAGTGTAAAACCAGAACAGCTTACCCTGTACTGCTCCAGCAGAGGTAGTTTCTCTTAGTAGTTGACTTCCTGTCTCTCAGTCACTTATAAGTTGAGGTCATTTAGGAAATATAACAAAATGACAGTGATGCCTGTTGTATTTGTGTAAGTGTGTTGTTAGGTATCTTAGTTAAATATAGACTTTCTCTGGGTAGATATAGGTGCTATCTTTTGTTTCAAAACAATAAAAAGCTTTGCTCTGATCGGCTGATGGAAAGTTTGCCAGAATGTGACCTTCTTTCGGTTGCTGTCACATCTTCATAGCAGGGTGGAAGAATTGTATTTTAATCAGATTGACATAGTGGCAAAGTACTTAAAACTATCTACATTCTCCAGGGAAGGTTCTTCTTTATGTGTATGTGCATTATGCTTTTGAAACTGTAAACTCTTCATTGTATTTCCCTAAAATACAGGTCCTGGTGAAGACAGATATTTCTGTATACAGAACAACAACAACAATGGAGTAATCAGGTAAATGTTAAGCTTATTTGTGTCAAACTTTCCTTGTCATGGTAACAGCAAGTATATAGCAAGGATTTGTTGCAAGTTATTTTGTCCTTCCCCCACCCCCTCATTTGCTTTATATGTTGCCACATGACAAGTTGGTTTTTGAAACATAAATTTCTGAGAAAATTATCAAATTATTTAATCTTCGATTGTTTAGGAATTCTTTAACAAAACAAAATGCATGACAACACTGACATATTATTCGATCAGATACACTTTCAACTTTATAACATGCAAACATTAAAATTCTGTATTTTCATACAGTTTTAGCATTGTGTATATTCATACATTTTCAAAATTGTGCATTTTCAGATTTGAAATTGGCTGGCCAAAACAGATGCTGTCTGTGTGCCCATGTGAAGGAATTGTTAGAGCAAAGTAAGGTTTTAATCCTCCTAGCTTCATATGTAAAAGATAATTTATTTGTACACAAAGGACTTTGAAAATGTGTAGCCTGCAAAATGTACTGCTTTGCATCCTGAAAAGCATGCATTTTGCCCAGATGAGAAATTTCACATTTGAGTAAATTGTTGTTTCATATAGTGACAAGGTGTGTAGATGAAGTACATACTGTATGAACAGAGGTCTAGGGGGTAAAGTGCAAGATTTCCAGTCTGGAGGTCACTGGTTCAAATCTGAAGTTAAGTTTCCAGCCACTTGCTGTTATCCATATTTTCAGGGTGAATACTAGTTAGAACCCAGGAAGCAGTCATTGGGTAGGGTTGATATAAGTAGTAAGAACTTGTTTCCCTGTCAGTGTGAAAGAATCAAGTTTAAACTTAAAGTAGTAGTAGATATTTGGTACAAGGGTTAGTGAAGTAGCTCACATGATTGCAATACTGATAACATGAACTGAACAAAAACCAGCCTGTTGCTCTCAGTTAAAGGAGAAAGCTAAATTTCATCAGAAGATACAAATAGAAAGTCCGGTCATTAAAGCTTTAGATTTCCTGTATTGTTTTTAACTACAATTTAGAATTTATGATATTTCAGAGACAACATGTATATAAGGATCTCCCCTACAAACCAAGTGTCAGACTGCCTGGACAAATTACCTTGGTTTGGTAATGTGGTTGTTACTTGTGATGATGTTATGAAGGTAATCCTTTTATTTCAGCTGACCAAATTCATCTAAAACAGTTAACAATATAAAACACTCTAGACTTGTACTTGCCAATTAAGCAGTTACATCGGGTTACTAATTAATGAGACTGCTGGTCATGGTAGAGCAGGATAGATGTAAATATCAGATTTGAAAAGGGGTAAGACTTTGTGAACTAAATGTAAAGATTAGACTTTGGAATTTGTTCAAAAAGGATTCCAGTCTAGATAATTACAAATGTGAAGGCTCTTTTATCCATTCACATTCCAGTAGGTATAAGAAATAAATGGACAGGGATGTTTTGATGATACCTAGTTAATGATGATTATTTTAATGTAGGGTCTAAGAGTAGAGATACAGAAAGAGAACACAAAGGAAGACACAACTCCAGAACCAGATGACAGAAGCTTGGTACCCATCTCTACCAACATTCCTCATTCTTTGTCGGGTAACAATAGACTAGGGGACTTGCAGGTGTCACGAACTCTGGTTCAGTTTCTACCTACAAAAGCTGGTAAAATGACAGAAGAGACGCTTGAATTGACAAACTTTGGTAGCGAAACTTTCCGTTGGATGTTCTCTTCGTTTGCATCTCCTTATCTCAGAAAGGTAATTGTGAAGTTTTAGGCATGTCAAGTTCAAAAGATCATTATACAACATTACAAAATAGGTTGCAGAACAGATATTAGGATTTGACATGTCTGGGATCATCAAGAAAATAATGCTTATAATTATATCAGGCTGTTAGCATAGAATACACGAAAATACAATTAACTTCTTCAGATTTATCGGATGAGAATGAATACTTACATTTCTATCAAATATTTAACTGCAGTTTAAGTATTTTTTCAGCTTTCAAGGATTGTTTGATCCAAACTTAAGAGAATTAGACAATTTTCCATCAACCAGTTAATTATCTGCCAAATATAGTAGCCTTTCTGTAATGGTCAGTGTTTTGATATTAAGTGTCAAAGATGCAGACAGCAGATATCAGCTACAAAGAGTTTGGCAGTTTGGCGTTTTAGTAATTCACATGGCATTCATTACATCACACTTTTATTTCATGTTTTTGTTATGTGTTAAACAAATTGTGTTTGATCTGTTGTAAAAATATTTTAGAGCAATCTGACATTTTTACAGACGAAACTTTCTTACACAGCAGCTTTGAAGTACAAAACTCTCAGTTACTGTGTGATATGATGACTTTGTTTTGAAATACATGTATATTTTTTTAAATTAAGGTAAAAAATCAGCCTAAAAACAGATAAAATCTTCAAATTTATAAATTAAGTGCTTATAACACTGAACATAAATATTAGTCTTAATAATATAAAAATTAAAGTTAAATTGTTTTCGGACACCAGGGCCAGATAGTAACACCAGGTCATTTGTTTGTGAATTCTTAATTACTCTGTACGAATATTTAAATAACGGAGTATTTTTCCCCATCCTCAGTAAATTTAAATGCAATTAAGTAAGCATGTTATTTTCTAATTTTCAGAATGATGACAATGGCAAAGAACTTTTCCGTGTCTCGTATAAAGTGTTTGACTTCTCCAGACAATTTGGAAAACTTGCTGGAAATGGAACTGTGCAGGTATACTTCGTATCAAGACTGTCACTGATAAATGAACCAAAATCTCTGTACATGTATCTATTTTTACAAATTGAAGCCAGATTCATTTTTAATGGTCGACTTCTTTCCTTGAAAAAAAAAGGAGATTATTTTTATGATGTTTCTTTGGGAGGTCTTGAATGGAAGAAATTATCTAGTTTTATGAAATCTACATACAGTTTCCCTTTTTTTTTCCAAATTTGTGTGACTTTTTAAATGAAATCTTTGATTTTTAGCTCACCTGTCACGTAGTGACAGAGTGAGCTTTTCTGATCACCTTTTGTCCGTCGTCCGTCAGTCCGTCCGTCCGTCCGTCCGTCCACAATTAGTTCGTTAACACTCTAGTGGTCACATTTTTGCCTCAATTGTCATGAAACTTGCACGGGATGTTTGTCTCATTGATATCTCGGACGAGTTCGAACATGGGTTATCAGGGTTGGAAAACTAGGTCACAGAGCCCAAATATAGAAAAACCTTGTTAACACTCTATAGGCTACTTTTTCAGTCCAAATATCCTGGAAATTTGTCAGAAAGGTTCTATTGATGATTTCTAGCTCAAGTTCAAATATGGGTAATCTGGGTTCAAAAACTAGGTCACGGAGCCCAAAAATAGAAAAATCTTGTTAACACTCTAGAGGTTACATTTTCAGCCCAAATAATCTGGAATTTTGTCAAAAAGGTTGTTTTGACAATTTCTAGGTCAAGTTCAAATATGGGTCATATGGGGTCAAAAACTAGGTCACAGAGCCCAAATATGGAAAAACCTTGTTAACACTCTAGAGGTTACATTTTCAGCCCAAATAATCTGGAAATTTGTCAGAAAGGTTGCTTTGACAATTTCTAGGTCAAGTTTAAATATGGGTCATCTGGGGTCAAAAACTAGGTCACGGAGCCCAAATATGGAAAAACCTTGTTAACACTCTAGAGGTTACATTTTCAGCCCAAATAATCTGGAAATTTGTCAGAAAAGTTGCCTTGAGGATTTCTAGATCAAGTTCGAATATGGGTCATCTGGAGTCACAAACTAGGTCACAGAGTCCAAATATGGAAAAACCTTGTTAACATTCTAAAGGTAGCAATTTCAGTCCAAATAACGTGGAAATTTGTCAGAAAGGTTCTATCGATGATTTCTAGCTTAGTTTTGAATATAGGTTTTCTGGGGTCAAAAACTAGGTCACAGAGCCCGAAAGTAGAAAAACCTTGTTAATCCTCTAGAGGTTACATTTTTAGTCTAAATGTCCTTGAAATTTGTCAGAAAGATTGTTTCAAAGATTTCTAGCTCAGGTTTGGATATGGGTTATCTGGGATCAAAAACTAGGTCACATGGTTCAAATATGTAAAAAACTTTTTAACACTCCAGAGGTTACATTTTCAGTCCAAATATCCTGGAAATTTGTCAGACAGGTTTTCTTGATGATTTCTAGCTCAAGTTGGAGTATGGGTCATCTTGGGTCAAAAACTAGGTCACAGAGCCCAAATATGGAAAAAACTTGTTAACACTCTAGAGGTAACATTTTAATTCCAAATAACCTGGAAATTTGTCAGAAAGCATAATTCTATGGTTTCTAGGTCAAATTTGAATATGGGTCATCTGAAGTCAAAACATTTAGGTCACAGAGCCCAAATATTGAAAAACTTTGTACACACTCTAGAGGCTACATTTTCAGTCCAAATGTCCTGGAAATTTGTCAGAAAGGTTGTTTTGATGATTTGTAGCTCAGGTTTGGATATGGGTAATCTGGGGTCAAAAACTAGGTCATAGAGCCCAAATATGGAAAAAATCTTGTTAACACTCTAGAGATAACATTTTCAGTACAAATAACCTTGAAATTTGTCAAAGAGATTGTTTCAATAATTTCTAGGTCAAGTTTGAATATGGGCCATCTGGGGTCAAATAACCAGGTCCATAGCAACTTTGTTTAAAGCAGTCATACTCAGGTGAGCAATACAGGGCCATCATGGCCCTCTTGTTATATGTCAGTATTCATTTTTGTTTCAGTTGAGTTTACAATTTATGCCAAGGTCAACAGGGACATTTTCTCAGTACTGGGACTTGAGGACAAGTGGTAGTTCCAAGACAGAGAGTTCCTCTTCAAGGCAAGATTACATACGTATTCATCTAACTGGAGAGGTAAGACCTGTATTTTTAGCTCACCTGTCACGCAGTGACAGAGTGAGCTATTAGGATACCCTTGTGTCCGGCGTCCGTCGTCCGTCCGTCGTCCGTCGTCAACATTTTCTTTAAATGACATCTCCTCCTAAACCCCTGGCCCAATTTTAAAATAACTTCATACTAATGGTCCTTAGATGTCCCTTTACCAAGTTTGCTCAAATGGTTCCGGTCCAATGCACAATATGGCTGTGAGGCCCTAAAAGGTGTTTTTAAAATGGAAATTTCAAAAATCTTCTTGTCTGAAATAACAAGGCCCAGAGCTTTCATATTTGGTATGAAGCATCATCTAGGGGACCTCTGTCAAGTTTGCTCAAATCATGACTTCCGGGGTCAAACTGGTTCAGCCCCGGGGGTAAATAGATTTTACTTAGAATTTATATAGGAAAAACTTCAAAAATCTTCTTCTCCAGAACCACAAAGCCTGGCGCTTAGATATTTTGCATGTAGCATTAACTAGTAGACTTCTACCAAGTTTGCTCAAATCATGATCCCCGGGGTCAAGTTGATCCCGCCCGGGGGTCAGTTAATTTTATATAGAGTTTATATAGGAAAAACTTCAAAAATCTTCTTCTCCAGAACCACAAAGGCTAGAGCTTAGATATTTTGCATGTAGCATAACCAAGTAGACCTTAACCAAGTTTGCTCAAATCATGATCCCCGGGGTCAGATTGACCCCGCCCCGGGGGTCAATTGATTTTATATAGAGTTTATATAGGAAAAACTTCAAAAATCTTCTTCTCCAGAACCACAAAGCCTGGAGCTTAGATATTTTGCATGTAGCATTACCTAGTAGACTTCTACCAAGTTTGCTCAAATCATGATCCCCGGGGTCAAGTTGACCCCGCCCGGGGGTCAATTGATTTTATATAGAGTTTATATAGGAAAAACTTCAAAAATCTTCTTCTCCAGAACCACAAAGCCTGGAGCTTAGATATTTTGCATGTAGCATTACCTAGTAGACCTTTACCAAGTTTGCTTAAATCATGATCCCCGGGGTCAAATTGACCCCGCCCCATAGTCAGTTCATTTTATATATAGTTTATATAGGAAAAACTGCAGGCCTGGAGCTTAGATATTTTGCATGTAGCATTAACTAGTAGACTTCTACCAAGTTTGCTCAAATCATGATCCCCGGGGTCAAATTGACCCCGCCTGGGGGTCAGTTGATTTTATATAGAGTTTATATAGGAAAAACTTCAAAAAATCTTCTACTCCAGAACCAGAAAGCCTAGAGCTTAGAAATTTTGCATGTAGCATGACCTAGTAGACCTTAACCAAGTTTGCTCAAATCATGATCCCCGGGGTCAAATTGACCCCGCCCCATAGTCAATTCATTTTATATATAGTTTATATAGCCATCTGATCTTAGTCTGCAAAGTTTGCTTCGGTCTTCCCAACTGCTGAGTTCAGTACGTACAGTCCATGGTCTGTGGATCACCTATCTTGTGTGTCATAACGTGCTCTCAAATTCTGTACTGGTACAGAATTTACCAACACAGGTTAACTGCATACCATTATGTAACTTAAATACTGTCTCAAAATAGCATATACCCTAACACAAAAGTCACTTCTAGACTGTACATTTCTGAAGGAAACTACCTTCAGCCAAAATGAAAACATTACACCTGTTGCAGATATCCATATTTCAATTTGTACTTCATACAATAGTTTCATGTTAACTTACAAAGAAAAAAAAAATGTATCGAAAGTCTAATGACTTTGAAATGTTAACATTTTCCATGTATTTATCATCTAGACGAAATGAGGTAAACTGGAAATTATTAAAACAGTTCATGTAAAGTTAAAACTTCACCAATCAGCAAGTGTGGACACATGCCCTTCTTTCACCAATTCTCTCCTCATTATGTCTACAATATCGTTTCATGGTCTATCAGGTGAGCGATTCAGGGCCATCATGGCCCTCTTGTTGTATTTATCCAGTGTACTGCTCCTTGGCTTCCATTCTTGTAAACAACAAACATGTTTGCAACAAAATGCAAAATGCTTCTTGTCTTTCTATAGGTACTTTTATTGCTTAGGGAGTTTCCAACTATAAAGTTATTATTACTATTACTGCTGCAAAATTCAGATATATATCAGCTATAGAACATTAGGACCTACTCAGATTAAAAATCCGTGAAGAAATGCACAAAATAATTGTAAGCCATCTTGGATTATTTAGTGTGAAGAAAGGTGGTTAAGACAGTTGGAGACTTATTGTTTGTCCTCTGTGTTCAGTGGTTTTATTTTATATCACTGTATTATGTTGTTGCACAGTTATCAGTGTTGTTCTTCTCGCAAATATAGAGTGAATTTTTGCAGATATATTTCAAAGAAAAACTGACAATTTAATGACATAGTATCTAAAATGCATGGACTGTTATTAACTTTTGTTTGCTATTTGCATTACTTAGGGCCAAGAAGATGCAGAGAAAATGGGTAAAAATAGACCAGCTCTAGATGTTGAGAACTTATTGCCGAGGTGAGAAGTCTTCCTACTGTCCCTTACAACAGATATTTATTACATGTATCTTGCATTTTACCTAAAGGGACTTTGAATATTTTTTTACAAAATTAGTATGCACCTATGTTCATTCTAAGAAAACAAACAGTCTTTTTACCTAAATTTATTCAAAGGGAAAAAAATTTACACCCATTAAAAATTGTTAAATATTGGTAGGGTAAAACTCCTTTATGACCAGCTATGAGTAAAATTTACCTTTGTACTTAGTGTTATTTCACCTGTGTCTCTTAAAATGAAAGAATTCTTTGTCACTTCAAATTTACATGGTTTCTGAACATGTACTGTGTTTTCAGCATTCATCTTGACTGTCATGTACATGTATCTTGGTCATTTTGAATACTAAAATAACTTTAAGCCAGTCACTGTACCTTACTACTCATGTTTACAGACCATCAAAGGAAAGTACAAAGCTTCGATTGGCCAGAGAAGTTCTAGAGTTCCCAGCAGCGAAAGCTGGAGAATCTCTCACTATGAAAATAGATATGAAGAACAGTCATCTAGAGGAGGTTGAGGTGTGTAGGGTATTCTGCTAACTTTGAACTGTTTCATAATGACTGTTAATGTGATGTTACTTGTTTATTGTAAATAGTAATATACATTTTTGTTATGTCTCCTGTAATCTAGGTGTGATTGGATTTTAGGTACATTAAACAGTATTGAACTCACTCGACAGATTAAGAAGGTTTTACAGTGTGAAGACAGGATTTATACAACTCAACAACTTGCTTATTTTTCTGCATCATGTTTACTTTAAAACATATACATGTACTGATACAACATTCGTCAACAGTGTACCTAGATAATTACAGTGTGTGAGGCATTGTTTGAATTTAACTGCCGTCTCTGACTAGTAACTTTATACATTGTATTTACTGCCCTTGGCATTTTACACACTGTGCCAAATGTCTGTACATATTTCAGGTTGAGGTGACAGCACCAAAACCACCATTTTATATGAAACATCCTCGATTCAAAGTAGCGTAAGTAAAATACAGAAATTCAAGTATCAAACTGAAAAGTTATATTTCAAATGAATGCTTTTTAAATCTAAATATGCCAGTTTATTTTCAGATAGATATGAATATATACATGGCCAGACAAATTGTTACAAGGGTTAAATATTACCTGCAGCAGCTGACTGAGATTTTGTGTATTAAATGTAGATATTATGAGAGAAAAGAATTCTAGGACAACCTTAAAACTTATATTTTTATTTTTTCCTTTACAGAAAGAAGAGGTATATTAAGTTGCCAGTAGAATTCCGACCATCTAGAAGTGGCACATTCAATGACACAGTTAAGTTCCAGAGTGCCAAAGGTGAAAACCTCATCTTGAAAGTCATAGGACACTGTCTGTGATTCTAGTTGAAATATTGTGAAGTGATGGCAGGGTTGATGAATAAAGTGTAGATAGAGACATTATTTACATCAGTTTGCTTCATGATTCACGGAAGATGGAAAAGCAAAATAACAAACTGGAGTAAACTAAAGGAAAGTACATTTAAAAAAAAACAGATTCGGAAAGAATCTGCACATTTACAGGGTGGAAAATTCAGCTTTCAGCTCTTTGATATTGGTACAAAACTTTAAAGGGCAGGAAAAAAGAACTCAGCAACTTCGAAGTCTTGGCCTCTCAGATTGCTGGTTGGGATTACTGCTGATCTTTGGAATCTCATGTACTTGAAACACTTGGATATTGGCCAGTTCTTGTGGATGTTTCCATGGATATTTTGATGTATTAAATTACTTTGGGTTTTGGTAGACAACATATTTTAGTACCCCTGTTTCAAGATAAATACCCCTGGTTACTCGTATCTTGCTAGCCACATGTATTATTGTGTCTGTAAGAAAAAACCTGTGATAAACCGGTTTTGTGATACATAAAATTTGCTGTATGTGTATAGCAGTACCGTAACTGTCTCAATTGTCAAAAATTTTGTCTATTCAGTTCTCTTTGTTTTCAGCAGTGGGGAATGGGATATTTCAATGAAATTGTAAATAGATAAATAATAACTATAAATGAAATTTGGAAAAATAAAAATGTCAATAGATACATGTAAGCCTTTCTTTGCAAGAGGTGAACCAGTTTTTTCTATGTAGAACTGTTTTTTTTTCCATACTCCTGATTATACCATCTTCTTTATTTATTTATGAATAATCATCATTTAATATAAATCTTGCCCATTTGTGTGTACCACTACATGTTATGGAACGTTCCTGTGACATTCTGTGTCAAAACCAAGTTTTATGTTGTATAGAATATGTCAGTATTACCATTATGTATTTGGTGCTATGTCATTAACAAGTAAGAAATAACAAAATTTTCTGATTGGTCTACATGCACTTCTGTAGCTATGAGCATTTCTGTCACACATGTCTATCATACCACAGCTATTCTGGACTGAACATCACAGAATATGTGCTTCAGACCATTTTAAGAATCTAACAGGTTTGTTGAAAGTTCATATTTCTTTAAATTATGTGATCTCCAATGGATTAAACTGATAGTGATAAACTGAAATAGAAAATAGTAGTGGCAGTATGAATGGCCATCTAGCTGTCTCTGTAGCTACCTTAGAAGTTTTGGTGATTGTTAAGTTAGAGTTATACATTGTGTATTCCTAAAAACTGTTCATTCAGTTACAGTCATTTGCCTGGAAGGTGAAGGAAAGAGGCAACAAGTCACTGCTTTATTTACAAATGTGTCCAACAAAACTGAAAATGAAAGAAACAAGAAAATGATTTTATTATGTAATTAAAAAAAGCATTAACAGATAGTTCCAACATAAAAATGTATGTTGGTACTTGTTTATTGGCATTGTACAGCTAAATTTGGAAATATAACGATAAACTGCATGAGACAAGTGAAAAGCAACATCTGAATCTAACTTGATATACATGTTGACTGTATGCTTTCTGTTATGTACCAGTATGCATTTAATGGCTCTGTGTTTCCTTGTATATGATTGCTATTTTTCATGTGATGTAATACTTCTTGTGAAAGGTGGTTCTATGACATATGTAGCTAGAGAATACTTGATTGTATATAGAACATATTAGTCAGTAGAAGAATGATGTAATAGGTGACATAATCACATTTATCATGTAAAAAGGAACCTCACATTGTTGCTGTAGATAAAGTACTGACTCTAGTGGTATGAAATAGTGTTTAACAGAGTGAAACTAGTAAGTAACATACATGTATGTTCAGTTTAATATTTTTCCTACCAAAATTGTTTGTAGACATGACTTAATGTGATATATTTATAATAAAAGTACAGGTTTGTGTAATAAATATTTCCTTTTTGTTTTCATTTCCACTGACAGATGAAACATTAAGATCACTTTACCACATCTGCATACAGAAATAGTTTAGTGTGGAAGCTGCAGTCAAATTTCATTTATGGGATTTGAACCCTTGACCACCAGGCTATGACTATTCCTTAATACAGTCCAACTACTGCAACAAAACTGGATGCATTCTGTACCACAGACACTTGGGGTATAGAAATTGTACTTGTTTCACAAATTTGAAGCCATAAGGAACTCAATACAGCTAATTTTAGCAATTATTGAAACGTTCCCGGAGAGGCACCAAACTTGGTATACGAGTTCCTTATGGCTTTGCATTTGTGAAACAAGTACAATTTCTATACCCCATGTGTCTGTGTTCTGTACTGGTACTGAGAAAATACAGGTATCACCACTTGAATACAAACTACCACAGCATTTCTCATCACTAATATTATGGTAATGCTAGGTGACACTCCATTCGTCTATGAACTTTTTGTACATGTCAAGTTCTTCTTTACTCACAGAACGTTTCATTCTGGTGAGTGTCTTCATGACATCATCCTGTGGACAGATTAAAAAAGCTTTTTTTACCTTAACAGTTGGATTAAAACATAGTAAGTCTGTACTCTGTATTTCATGTTCCAGTCGCATATCGCATATTCAAAACACATACCCAATCAATTAATAAAATAAAATATGAATAATCAGCATGATTACTTAGACAACATAAGAACTCTAACTGAAAAGTAACCTATACATCTTACAAATAAAAGCATCTTTAAGCTTGACCTTTTAGCATGCAAAGCAACACCTTACCACATTAACTGCTGGTGCAAACAATTGATTTTCTTCTATCTTGGACCAGTTCATCTCTATCGCTCCCACATCATCTGCTGAGCAGGGAGTAAGATGGTCGCTTGTCATGACTGACTCCTTAGCAGATGGTCCAGAAATCTACAAAATGCCACAGTTACCATGGTTACTAAAGAACAGAAAGCAGATGGAATAGAAGCATGAGACATGTAGTTACACTTTTTATAAAGAATGTAAGTCTCTTTAGATGTAAATTATCTTTGATATACAACGTAATTAGAATCTACTAAATGTTACATTACTGTACATAGGAAACATGTTTGTTACGAATTTTCAGTTAATTAAGGCCCTAGTTCGTCTTACTTCCCTAAGGAGTCAGTAACAGTTGCAAACGACTTCTTTCAATCCAGTCATAACATAAATAAAGCTTATACCCACGTGTTTAAAATGAGTTGCAGTTTGTATTTTCCTGACGGGTTCCATGCAAGCATCTCTCGCCACCACAACAATATCTGAACCACTGAATCCCTCCGATCTCTCTGCCAAAAGTCTGCATTGAAACAAAAGTTATATGATATTGGCACGTATTCATGAACCAATATTTCATTTAAAACAATTTTATACTCATAACAGTCATGTTATAATGATAACAAATTATCTGTTGATGTCTGCATATCATATTGATGATTTTTTACTATTATGTATTTTCAGTACATCTTGTGTTCATATTTGTATTTCACTTTAATCTTGTATAATATCTTCATCAAAATTAAACTGAGAATACTCTAAACAAATTGGTTGATATAAATAATATTATTACTTTGGTCAAGTCAGTGTTAACACTTTGAATATCTACAATATTAAAGATTACGCTAAAAAAATTCAATACGTCAATTGTAGACAAGTTCTTTCAGTTACTGTTGTCTACTTCCTGTAAGTCTCACCTGTTTTCACATCGAAAGAAGAGCTTACTGACATTTTTACAGAAATAACCAAGTAAATAAGTAAACTGTTTTTGTCTTGTTTGTTTTTTTACGAATCAGGAGAGTTCATATACCGGAACTGTTGTTCTGACAATGTATGGTCCACAGCCCTGAACTGCTGTTTGAATATCGCACTTCTTGCTTCACTTTCAGGTAGAGGTGAGTAGACCCTGACCTCAAACACTTGACGTAATGAAGGGTCATTCGCCAGTTTCCACGGTTTGTTTGTGATTCCAACAAAAGTGCATTTGCCTGTAAAATGGATTTGTTATATACGTCTTAGCGAATATCTCCAGAGAATGAAGTTAATACTCTTTCTCAACATTCTGTAACCTCTCAGTTTCAATCCATATATTTCATACGAAAACAAACGTTTAGATAACTAGATCAGATAATTTTTCAAGCATGAAAAAATATCTTACATTCATTACAGTTAGTACGCAAATAGTTGATCTGCTGCAAGGAGCTCTGTCCTCAAACATGTAGCCATGTCCGTCTCCCCTTCACATTGCTGGCTAAGCACCTCAATGTCATCAATAAAGAATGCGCTTTGCTTGAATCCCTTGGGCTTTCTTGAACATGGCTCGCAACGCTCTGTGATATAAAACATTATCTCAGATTTCAACTTTCAAGGTTTATGATTTAAATCCTAGCGGAAAGAGATAGTACAGATTTATACAGATTACCATTGTGATTGTGGGTGTTGAAGAGAAACAAAATTAATTTTATTTCAGTTTAATTGACGTCACTTATTGTAATAGTTTCATAACATGCTAAATTTTGGTGATTATTTTGGTTTTCCTATACCTTTTTCAACTCGGTACTAGTATTTGCCAATAACTATACTTGCTAATTTGCTTTGTTTACATGAGCTTTCAAAATTTTGCGATAATACTAAGACGTGTAACTCCGAAAGTATAAATATAACCAATAAACTGTTCTTGATTTTTTTTAATTACACTTAATCTTAATAGCATGCATTACATCATGATTTTCGTTCTACCAATTCAAATTCTTATACAGATCTTACTGGATAGGATTTTTTAGCAACCTCGACAGCAGATCATACACTGAGAATCTGTAAGAAAGTGTGCTGTGCGAAAGCAGCTCGGCGATCGTGGCTTGAACAAGCAGGGTTTTCCCCGTGCCAGGTGGCTGTTAAGTAAGAAAAACAACGTCCACTTAATTCAGTTTTTAAATAATATCCATAAGGTTATGATGGTAAAAACATGAAACTACCGTAATACTAAGCTGAATTTCATTACAGTCCATTATTAACAAACAACAAACTAAATAAAGTCAAACTAACTCACGGAGAAACAACTTTGTTAAACAAATTACGTACCCCGTACAGCAGTAGTCCACAACAGCCCGGCTTTCTAACATCTAAAAAAGACATCAACTATATGACACTTACAGACGGAATTTCAATAATTTTCTTCTAGAAACCAGAAAATTAAAAAAAAAAGGCAGTATTTAACTTTCCATTGACGTCTCATAGATTGAGGACAAAATTTCAATAATTTAGAACGGCCGCATATTTTTCGGTAAATTAAACGCTCGTCGGAACACCAAACGGCACGTTGATACGATCATCTTTCGACGGATGCTAGTTTTACAAAACAAGAAATTAAACGCTCTATCAATCAAAATGATAACTATGATATAAAAATACGTTTACTGATTTAGTCTGAGTTTTTTTACGCAATAAATGTGGCGTGTCTTGACAGCATAACCTTACAAATGTTTCATCCACTGCAAAAGATAAGTACCAGTTAGCATTTGCGGATATTTAGCTGGTAATAAGACGTATTCTAGTATTTTGTCCACTGCTTGCTGTATTCCTAAAACATCTTCCCATTTCACATTCGGGGCGTCACCGACCTCGGCATCTGAAAATCCAGCACGCATTGCAGTAACACTAAAATTATTTCATATTATGTTTAACAACTGACTTGTGATATGTCATAATTTCTTTTAAAGATGCTTGCTAATTTCAATTGAATTAGTACCTACTACAAAAATCTTACTCTCCAACTGTCTTCAGTATGAATTGCTTATATTAAAAAAAAGTCCGATGTTCCATTCTCCTGGTTCTTTCCCTTTTCAATATTTTCGGTGCAAATACTGGTTTAACACCAGACATCTAAACAAGCAAGAACATCTTTCCCATCTGACGTAAAAAACGTCAGAACTTCACGGTTTTGGTTTAATCATATTATAAAAGTAACGTTACTGAGATGTTTAGAAAATACATACCCGACAAAAAGTCACTTGATGTCTTCCCCAACACAATTTTCTGTTCTGAAAAAGATCAAACTGCTGAAGTAAATAATTAAGATTAATTTAAAAAATATGTAACAAGCACGAAGTCACAGCTAGTGTACTTGTCCTTCGACTCTTTTCAGGTCCGCCATAAACAGCTAAGTACGTCAGTGTCATGTGCTGCCTAGAACTAAATATAGATGTAATGCGTTTTTAAAACTGTAATGGAAAATAATGTTAAGGTCTGTTTGAAAAAAAAACAAAAACGTTACAACGGTCTGACACTTGCATGGTGGCGACAGCACTATCCTTCGAGACTTACAACTGCTGAACTCGGTGATAATGGAACTTCTTGATAAAAGTATTAACTTATATGCTGATGATAAGAGTACATACAAATATAAAAGTCACCACAATAATTATATAAGAAATAGCATACCTTTCAGCTTGTGCAGACATCTATTAATCTTGACCAGTGTTATATACAGTGATCAGTAATGGTGACGCTTATTAATATCAATTTATATTTGTATCCATACTATAATTATGTGATTCAAAGCAATATCACAATAAATCTAGTGATTATTAGTAAGACCTATGCTTTAACTTCATGTATAATTTCCACTCTAATGATTGTTAGCTAATAATCATTTGCGATATAAATAGCACTGTATTTATGTTTACTCTTCATCAACTCCCCGGAATGTATGACGAGACAAAGCTACTTTCACCGAGTTCACGAGATACAAGATACAAGAACATGATAACATTAGCTTATAGCCATTTTCCGAGCAGATCAGCCAGCTCAGCCAGGTCAACAAAATATCATTTGAATTTACAACAAATTAAACCCGTAATCTTTTCCAGCAACGATTTTATTTCAGTGACATTATAGTGTTTTGAGCCTTAAAATTATGTCGTTCTTATAATAGGACCTACACCTCTATTTTGTCTTTGGTACATGTATATCAGTGAAATCTATACTGAATATATAGACAATAAAAACAATATACTAAAAGGCGTCTATTATGTCGTCACATCATTACTCTATATCAGTCACTATTTTCCTCCCAAAAATCATAACTACCAAGATGACAGGAATAGTATGAGAGAATTGAGTGCGAATATTGAAATTCCAAGATGGCGGAGTAAGTGACACAATCCAGCAACCATTTTATAAATCAGACATCATATGATTCATTCGCACAATAATCTCTGAAATGTTAACAATTGTTCTACACATAAATATTCTTAAATCAATAAAAAATTTCACTTATCAGTTGTACGAAATGAAAGTTAACTTTACTTGCTATAGTATTTAACTATGTATTGGATTCGGATAATTTTGTCAGTGAATGGTTATTTTTCAGTAGAATCTTTATACACATCTTGATCACATAGCATTGCTGTCAATTCATTCATTATCATTGTAAATATATATATATAAATATATATTCTTTTCTTAAAGCCAGTGACTTAGGTGTAAAAAGTTATTGACAAAAATACAATACATTTTAATTATATTTTCAGTTTACATGAAAGAAAGATTAAAGATGCACAGATGCGTGCCACAATCAATCAGAAACTTGTTGAAACAGGAGAGAGGGAGAGGTAAACATCTCTGTATTTAAGTGGCTCTGTTTTTTGTAATTAATGATACAGCTTCAGAGAACTATAATTTCTTTAAATCAACAAGGTACAGTAAGCTCCACTTAAAATTGTATCCACTGTAATAAAATATACATAATATTCTTTAAGTTATCCCAGATTTTTCTGGAATAGAAGCAGAATCTTGCTTAATGAATATTTTGGTAAAAATTAAATGCTACATTTGGCCAATATTTTTCTCTAGTCCCAAATGAATTGTTGACCAGAAAAATCAACAATAAAAATCTAGTATTTTATTTAAAGTTTTAACTTTTACATTTATGTTTGCACAGGCTGAAGGAGCTACTGCGAACAAGATTGGTAGAGTGTGGTTGGAGAGATCAGTTAAAGCAACATTGTAAAGGTAATAATCATTAATTTATAGAAATAATTTAAAGAAATGAAATGGGGACTAATGATGATCTAATATCTGATGGCAAAAAGTACTGTTTGTATTAAAGTGTTAAAAAGTACTGTTTCACAAGCAGTTGATGAAAAAATACTGAATAAATATACTTTCAGGTAGAATTGAATTTTGTCAGCGCAGTACAATACCTATATTAATAATTTCAAAGTTGCTTATCTGCTGATCTCTGTATGGATTTTGATGGGGTTTTTTTTTAGTATGAAAAATGGTTTCATGTGTAAATGAATTTCATTTAGGTAATCTGACTATTTGTATGTCAAGAAAGCTTGTTAAAAATATCTGTATATAAATTACAAATGCTAAAAGAAATTGGTACCTTAATGGCTTTGTCAGAGACACATTATCCAGGTTAGTGCATCTTCCAGAATATTTTCATGTTTAATACTAGGCTTTAAAGCTTTTTTGTTGCATTATTTGTAGCCTGTAGCAAGTTGATGTTCTTTGTTTTCAGAGGTTGTGAAGCAGAAAGGGTTAGAGCATATTACAGTGGATGATCTTGTTGCAGAAATTACTCCAAAAGGGCCGAGGTTTGTATATTTTTTGTTACATATATCAGATTCTGTGATGAAATTCCAGGTTTTCATGTGATACCTTGTGAAATGAGAAACGTTTCAGTCATGCTAGTGTATTGATATATCTGTACTTGTTTTACTAGAAAGTACATGTTTATCCAAGTTACTTTAAAGGAAATGTCTCAAAAATTCATGATTCTATCTTATGTTACAGCTGTGAGAGCTCTTATTAAATGTCTGTCCTTGTAACCAATGCATGGAGTAGACAGCTTTCTAATATTAAGTCTATTAATTGTCTTTATGTTTGCAGCTCTGGTTCCTGACACAGTAAAGAAAGAATTACTGCAGAGGATTCGTACATTCCTTGCTCAGCAAAGCTGATAGACTGTGATCTCATACCATTGTACTCTGTACAACTAACACAGTAATAGCCAAACATGCACACAGCTGCTGGAATAGAAAACAGTTCATCATCTCTTCTCTGTTTAAAAAAAAAACAAAAAAACTTGTAACATGATGACATATGTTGTAAAAGTTACTCATTTGAAACTGTCTTTTAATCGGGGTTGATAAAGTCTGGTTTCTGTTTATGAATCATGCAAAAAACATTTTTAGACTGAAAATGCTCAAGATTTTTCTGATCAATTCTTAAATGATAAATCAAAGACTGAAGGGGAAAAGTAAGTGATTTTTTTTAAATTTCTGCAAAGAGTAGTGTTTACAAATTATGGACTTTAAAGACAGACATAGAGCTAATGTCTTCAAAATACTTTCAAACATTCTCAGTTCCATGTGGAATTCATGGTATATGAAACAGTAAGTACAAGTGGGACATGACAAATCTTAAATAGAATTGATCAGGTATTATAAATAGAAATTAAATAACATTGTGGAAAACATTGAGCTTGGTTTTGAAACTGAGTTTCTTAAATTTTGTTTAATTATTTAGAGTGGTTCAATAAATTTAACATGTATATGAAAATACCAATATTTTCTGTCTTTCTTATCAGTGTTGAGCTTTTGCAAACTCCATGCAGTTGTTACAGTTGTATCAGAGCCGTCACATGAATTGCAAGACGATGGTTCTAAGTAAATAAACAAAATAGTAACATCTTTTTTTCCATTTTATAGCATTATGCCATCTCAAAATAATGACATTGTCAAAGATAAAACAGAGCGATAATCTTTTTTTCTTTCTAAAAATAGCTTTTACATGTTCTTCAGCTTATTCCAGATAAACTTGCAATGGCAGGGGATAATGATATGAAAGCTGAAAAACTCTGCATAGAGTTTGGTTACATTGCAATTTAATTTCATATTTTGGATTATTTGTTATTTAAGGTGAACTCTCTTACTGAAATGTTAATACAAATATCTTTCAGCTCTTGGAAATTTTTCATTGCCAAAAAATCATTGTACTTCATTTGCAAATGTATATTTATTGAAAGACAAGAAATGTAAAATTCATTTATGAAATAAATCATTTTTGTAGAAATGAGGAGTTGTCCTTTATTATTGATGAAATCTAATGAACCAAACTAATTGAAAATATATTTTCAACCACTGGATGAAGAAAGCAGCATTTCTCTAGAGAAGGTAAAAGCATATTACCAGTGTGTATTTTGTCATTACATTTTGAAGTCGTTTTATTTGTTGCCTATTGATATTTTCAACGAATCAGGGTCAAAACAGCCCATTTATAAAACGCCCCCCACCACCACCCACCAAGTCAAAACGACTCGATTCAAAAATGACCCACGTCAAAATGGCCAAAAAATCGGAGTCTAAATGGCCCACATACCCAGACTGTCAAAGTCAAATTTCTGAAACTGATTGTTTTTGATATTTATACAGTTGTTAAAGGAATATTAATCTATAATTCTGTATGAATCTGTAATCAAAAGGGAAGAAGAAAATAGAAAAAAATGAAATGTTACTTGACAAGGATTTTTTTTTTGCAGAATAAACAGAAATTTATGAAACATACTTCATTCATTCATTCATATCGACAACTTCAATCACGAAGCCAACACAGTCTTACACTCTGTATATACAAATTGATTTTCATTGATATTGGGGTACTGAATGATAAAATTTTATATTGTTAGCTCACCTGCGCATGAAATGCTGAAGGATGAGCTATTGTAATGGTGTGATGTCCAGTCATCAGCAGTTTGCGTTTAAACAACTTCTCCAAAACAACTAGGCCATTGTGAATGAAACTTAGCAGGGATGTTCCATGCATCATGCATGTAGCTATACTAAAGTTGTTCAAAGACTTAAATGCAGAACTGTGCTTGCTATTGCAACCAAAAGGAAAACTTCAACAGTTATCATCCTCTTGTGGACATCTACCAAGATTGTTCAAATTACTGGTATGTCCCTGGGGTAAAAAAATCCCAGCAGGTCATCGAATTACATAGGAAAAACTTTGAAAATTTTCTTCTGCAAAGACATTTTTTGTTGGAACTTTATCTAGAGGTCTTCTACCAACATTGTTCAAATTATCCCCTGAGAACAAAACTGACCACTGCCACTGGGGTCCTATTTGTGTAAAAGATAAAATCTTTGAAAATCTAAATTGTCAGAAACGATAAGCCCTAGGTAGACTTAAATATATGGTGTGTAGAATGGTTTCCTTCTATCTGCAAAGATTGTTCCAATTATCTTGACAGATATTTTGTATGTCTCATTGTTTGGTAGCCCTGCACCAAGTTTGTTCAAATTATTTCCCTGGGGTCATATTTATGTAAAATACAAAGTCTTTGAAAATTGTCTTGTCAGAAATATTAGATTATTTGGTATGTGCTATTGTATAGTTGACCTTTACAAAGCTGATTGTTTAAATTTTCTCATTCGTGTTTAAATTTACCCAACTCAAGGGGTCACTGTATTTATTTAATAATGGGCAAATAATTCCCAAAATATTTTTTTTCCTTGTCAGAAATATTAGATATTTGGTATGTACAATTGTGTAGTTGACCTTTACAAAGATTGTTTAAATTTTCTCCATAGAGCTGAAATTTACCCTGCCTAAGGGGTCATTTCTTTTATTAAATAATAAACAAATAATTCCCTATAATAGAATTTTTAAGGAAACTTCATTGTGTACACATATTTAACTAAGTCCTTAACCTTTCATGACCTGGATTTTCATCTTGACCTACTGATCTAATTTCTTGTTGTTGGTTTTTTTTTTGCGGCTACAGAATAGAATTTTGCACTATACTTAATTCTTTATGCAGATTTCACTTTTGACCTTAGCCGACATTGATCTTCTTGACCTACTTTCTTACTTTTGAAGCTACAGTATGAAATTTTTTTTTATTCTTTTAATTTTGCATCTTGATTTATTTTTTACCTTAGCCAAGATTGACCTTGACCTGCTTTCTTTTTTTTCAGCTACAACATGTAAATTTGACCTATATAATTCTAAATGCAGACTTTTTATTTTGACCTTAGATGACATTGACTGACTGAAATAATTTCTGTACTGTACTTATAATTATCCATATAGATTTCAACTTTGGCCTCAGTTGACATTGTCTTCTATATTTTTTTGCAGCTACAGCTTAGGGAATTTGAACTATGCTTACAATTTTGCATGTGAATTTTAATTTTGACCTTAGCAGACATTGACCAACTGACCTACTTACTGCTTTTGAAGCTGTGTCTTTGAAATTTGGACTAGATATTTTGTATGTGGATTTCAACTTTAACATTGGGTAAACGGACATTGGCCTTGCTGTTTTAACTGGTGGTATTCAGGTGAGCGAAATAGGGCTATCATGGCCCTTTTTTTTTTACTTGCATTCTGTCATAAAGTCTGGATTGATTTCCTTACTATTATTTTTATAAAATGTACAAGTATAAACGAATACAGTAAGACAATGATTTGCTAAGTCATTACCCTTTTCCTCTTAATTATTGCCCAAGTAACACCTGTTGTAACACTGGAAGTGTTAATTTAGTACATGTTACCATTCAGCTTACACAATTATAACATTTTAGCAGATGTTAATAATAGTGGTATTTTGAAAAGGCCTTTGCATTCAATGATCAGTTATACAACGTTTTACAAAGTATGTATGAGATTTTCATAACAATTTTGCAAGATTTGGACCTCACCATAACTTGTGTAAATAATTCATGAAATCACATTCAGCATGACATTTTTTTTCAGAAGAATTTAACAATGATTTATGAAACTTTACATGTCTTCAAATAAGTTCTATCAGGGCCTCAATTAAGGCCCTGGTTCTATTTATATTCCAGTAGTCAAAGTATATTTACAGATCAGTTCTTGTAAATGAACCGACAGATTTGTATTTTTGCAAAACCAACTTATGTTTCCCGTAATAAGTGGCTAGATTTTTTTTACAAAATTATGTCTCTGTGAATGAAAAACATGATAGTTCTTAGTTAACAATATCTAAGCAACGATGAGTTACTTCCCTTTATTATCAGAGGATTGTGATACTTATTTAAGCCAGGACAAGTTAACTTCCTTCCCTACTTCGCTGATCTCTACTTAGTCTGGTTCTAGACCCTCCATGTATGAGAGTCCCTCTTTTGTAGCATAAGAGGAGAGCAATCCAGATTAAGGGTTTGATGCGAAAACCGCAGAGTTACTTCGCTTTTCCCGCCTAAATATCAGGATACATTTACTTTTATTTTTTATGTGATAAATTGGATATCAAGTGAAGTTATAAAAAAGAAACACTGGTATAAATTGTGAATTTCTGATGTTAACGCCATAAAATTTAATATTTTTCTGTTTATCTAATAAATGAATACTATTAAACTAACAACTGATCCCGTTCCTTGCATAGTTACGATGACGTCACAAGTAAATTAATGGCCGCACATGTAGATTTACGATGGATGGTTTCGTGTTTTGATACATTTTATTTCATAATATAAATATTGGATAGTAGAGAAGCGTGTTTGCCGTTTAGCGGCATTTGGTTGCAATGATTCGGTTAGACCAGAGAAATGTCGGTAGGTGAATTTAATTCAAAACTCAATTGAACCAGAAAAACGCTTTCACTCCAGCAAACCAACAATAGTCGATTTTGTATCATCTACTGAATATTATAATGACGGAGGGTTGGGTCTTTAGAATGATATATTTTGAGATGTATTTTTCTGTTGTTTTTTTTTTTTCAACCTAAAATAGGGATGACTAAAATATTTTAAACAAATATAATGTGTAATATTAATGTATGTATTTAGTTCATAATTATTAAATTAAGTCAAGTGAAGGCAGTGGCAATTGGAATGCTACCTACCAAATCTAGTCTACAGGTTTGGTAACATGTCTAAATGTCCAGTAATGATCAAAGTCAGGTTAATAATTTCTATGATCTATCCATATTTAAAGTTTTAATTCAGAGTTTAGAATTTTACTTGCTTAGTATAATCAATTGTTGATTGTGAAGCAGTATCATGTAGATGTAGATGTTTACATTTTCATTAGATTTTCAAGTAATCACCCGTTTCATGTGATGACAAAAAATGAAGCTGGACAAAGTTGACATGTTAGAGTCATCAAATGGGGTTGTAAAATTACTCATGAATATGGTACTTTTCTTGTAAGGCCATAAAATTTGACATGCATAATGATAGTTTTTATTCTGAAACACTCTGACCATACATAGATAGATGTAAATACCTAATTTTAATGACTTTTAACACCAAATAAAATAAATATTTGATATCCAAACTCCAGAAAAAAATCTTCAGGTTTGATTAGGTGTCCAGGGGCGGATCCAGGATTTCAGGTTATTGGGGGGCGCAAAATGTTCAGCCCAATTTGTGTCCGTTTTCTACCTCATTTCAACGGTTGTGGTTATGCTAGAGTATACTGATTTGGCAATATCACATGGGCCTCTGATTATTCAATTCAATGTTGAACAATAAAGTATACATTATTTAAAGACATATTCAAAATAGACCTACAATAACACCTATGGTCCGGGAATTTTAGGAGGTGTGCACACGGCGTGCCCCCCTCTGGATCCACCAGTGGTGTCTTCAGATTCATGGAACACTAGCCATTTTCTGAAATGAACTGAAAAATTGTAATAAAATATATAAGTTGTCAGTGTCACATTTGGTATCAGCAGCTGCGTATATAATTTAACACATTTTTAAAGAAATGATTTCATTAACAAATTATTTAACTTGACATAATTTTGTAACAATACAAAGTCGTATTAAAAAAAATTGTTAAAAGAATTTACAACTTACAACTGTTGAATCCTTTCTGTAAGTGAAAAATATTCATCAAACTTTCAAGTGTATGACTTAGCGTTATTATACTGCTTATTTGAAATCTTACATGTAGTCATTCCCTGAATTTTTGTATGAAAATCTGGAAAAGTTAATTTCCTGGTTAAACACTTAAGTTTAAACCTTCATTTCCTTTACATCAAAGTTCATGCAACTTACTTTAATCTTGCTCAATGACTTTTCCTGGGTTAAAACGAGTGCTTTTGCCGAAAGTTTTAAACATGGAAAATCATTGGAGACTCTCACCACTGGATTTGAACCAGCAACCTCTGGATTGGAAATTTCTCTGCCCCTCAGTCTCTGTTCCTTCTAGTTGGTGCAGACAAAAGGGTTGTTTAAATCTTGCCTTTCAGGAATCACTTACTTAAAACAAATGCGTTTGTCCAATAGGGCAGATCATTGAAAAGAGCATGGTCCCTGTACCTTGTAATACATTTTAGCCATTAAAAATATTGAATTGGGTATCAGAAAATTAGGATTGGTACCTGACTTGAAACAAACATGAACAGAGGCTTTATTTTTTTATGATATCAAGAAAACAAATATTTTATCTTTATGATTTATTTATGATCATGCAAATAAACATGCAGCTATATTTTGCAAACGTAAACTGTCATGTTACAGATAGTTGTTGTGTTTACCAGATGGAACAGATTTCCGATGCAATGCATGTTCATTCAGGTTTCTTACTATTTAAAGTAGTTGTTTAATAGATAATGTTCTCATTCTGTGTCATAAATATTATCATAATGATTGTAAGAACAGTTTTAAATCAGTTACACATTACACTGATTCTAAATATGATCAGAACCATTAAGACTTAAAGTATTGGCCTTCATATTAATATGTACTTAAAATATACGTGAGATCAAGAACTGGTTGAATTGATAAAGAAAGAAGTGAAGGATATATTGATAATGATTCAGTTTGTTTGACATAATGAAAAAAGTTTCAGGTAAACATAGATGATTTTTTTTTACAATTTATCTTATGAAATGAAGTGTTACATTGATATTATATATGATAAATAATGTTTATCCTGTTTTCTAAAATTTGTTTTTTTTTAGATATCCAGGGAACAGAACGTGTGTTCAAAAAAGTTGTGCACTCGGGGCAGAATGCAATAAGGTTTGTAGATAAAGATGGGGTGCCAATGCGTATGCCAAACACCACAACTCTTACCAGGCTTCACAGTACTTACACTCTTAGTCCACGAGGGGTACCAACCAGGAAATCAAACCATTCATACAGTGGACAACTAACACAAGCAAAAATGCAAAATATGGTATGCCAGTTTTTTTTTTTTTTGTATTTGTAAATGAACATGATATTCATATTACTTAATTCTTGTTCTTTGAATCCTAAGCTAGGCAAGATATATACCGGTAATTACTATATACCCTATAAATGTTTCCTATAAAATACTAAAATCTACCTTAAAATACAGCTTTCCTGATTGTAAATTCCATATTCAATGAAATCAGTATTCAGTGAAATCATTTGTATTTTATCTATTCATTATGTAATATAAACATCATAGCTGCATGTGGTATATGCATCTTAAAAATATCTACTCAATGTGTAAATCGTGAAGTCACAATTGCAAACAGATTGGAGACAGTGAAGGATTTATGCCTATCTACTTGTATAATGGGAAGAACTCAAGAAGTATATAATCAAACAAATACTTTAACAGCGTTTATCTGTTGGACCTTTCTCTTTGATTTTGTATCTTGCCAGTTAGCACTTGAGGCTACACCTCAGATCAGTAAAAATACAAACAATTCATCAGATGAACATTTTGTAATAATATTCATTAGTAAGAAAAACAATTTTACTTTGCAAAAGTCTTATCAATATTTGTTGTTCTAAAGACTATGTACATGGTTTGTACAGGCCTGAAAAAGTCCCTCAGTTTGGGCATTGGCCTTTAAAAGACACTAAATTGAACTTGACCTTAAAAAGTTGCTAAAAAGTCCTTGAAAATAGCATGGATAGAGATCAGGAGCCCTGAAATTATACAATTCTTGCAGCTGACTCTTAAAATATATATATATGACAAATAGATCCTTAAATGGAAGAACACAGAAACTCACCACAGTCATTTCACTGGATGGTAACTGTTGTTAAAGAGTAAAAAAAGTTTAATTTACAACAGTTGACTGTTGTTTCAATTTTTTAGTCACTTATTTCATGGCAGATTAAAACCAGTGTTCTGAACTGTTATTGAATATATTGATTAAAAGAAGATGGGACCTCTATTTAGCCTAAATGATATGCTAAGACATGTATTATACGTAAGTATTATGGACCCTAAAAACGTAAGACTGGCCTAAAAAGTGCTTGATTTTTTTGCTTCAGTTTCTGTATGAACCATAATGTAAATAATTTTAACATATCTTATTGTCAATATTAAATTATACATGTAAATACAAACAGCATATTTTACCTATCAGGTTCTAACAACTTTGACATGGGTTGGCCCCTAAATATGTTAATATAAGCAAATACAATTAATTTTTTCATAAAACTGAAGAAAAGTTATACATTCACAAAAGAGGAAAAACTAGCTGTTTCTGAGCTATATGTGTTTTTTTGTGTCGTCTGCTACACAGTAGCTGCAACATATAGGAATCACTTCTCCTTCGTCTGTCTGTCTGTCTGTCACAAAACTTGTCCAGACTATTCCTCAAAAACTACTGGTGCAATTTCATCCAAACTTTACAGGAATGATCAGTACCAAGTCTAGTTGTGCATATCTTCGGCATTTTCTTCTTCAGTGATTTTGTCAGAGTTATGGCCCTTTAATGATTTTTATTTTAAAGTTTGTCCACACTACTTTGACAGTCAAGTTGAAATAGTGTACATTCACATAATACAACCACAGTGCATCCATGTCTTCTTTGTTTATGCAAAGCCTAATACAAAGCTGAAAACCATTACAAAAGACATTAATTCTGCACTGGAAGGTATTACTGGGTTGGTCATTGTGATGGGGGATTTCAACTGTGAAGGACAGAGGAAACAGCAGTTAGAAACACACATGGGAACATATGGGCTGCAGCAAAAAATTTACATGCCTACAACTAACAACAACACCACCTTGGATCTTGTCTTCACTAATATACAAGAAACCAATTTCGGTATACTTGAAACATACATGTACTTTAGCTACCACAAAACTGTGCTTCTAACTGTGCCCACCCATGGAACATAATGGTATCCTCCAAATGTACACTGTTCAGCATCATCAGTTGAGTAATTCTTACTTTCTCCACATTACAGAAAACAGTCCAAATTACAGTCAATTTACATTTCCAACAAACTGTCCAATCACCCCACAATACAACTGCTTAATTGGCTATCATCAGGCAACACATGTGATCACTGATTGATCTTGTCTTTACTTTGTTTTGCTCTGTAAAATTTTAACACTACTATACATATAAATGCATCATTAGTCTGTCCTGATGTGGTCAGATTCAGCAAATAAGCTTGTCTACTTTGCTTTAACTGACAGAAATTGCAGAAAAGTAACTTTTGCATCAAATTCTTTGACTTTAGCACTTAGTGATAGAAAACTGATTTTATAAAAGATATTTAGAAATAAAAATGTATTTCAGGTAAATAGTTTAGAAACATCATCACAAGAAATGGCATCATACACCTCCATGCACAGTTATGGAAATGGGTGAGTGATCATTGAAATGTCTGATACTTTTTTAATGCTAGTTTTATAATTATACTAAAGGAGTTTTGCCAACTTAGCTGCTGTACAAAACTTATACACATGTTTTTACTATTTTATGGTATTTAGGGTCCAAATCCTTTTTCAAATAAACTTGTACAGGGTGAATAGAAATTGCGGAGATTCATGGAGGATTGATACAATGCAGTTTCATAGTAAATTCTGTCAGTTATCCGACAAATTCATCTCTGATGCCTCTATAATTTAGGGAGTTTCTCAGAGATTCTCTGGGAATTACAGTATTACTGCCTTCTGTCCATGGAGTTAAATAGGAAAATGTACATATTGCGCAAGCTGCACCCTATCTAAAGTTAGCCTTATTCTCTTAAAAATATCATCTTACCTATTTTCAATCCCAGTGTTCCAGTTACCAATTTAGACTGTGAAGTCTGACATTCAAAAATTAAAATAGTACATATGCTCTGCCATCATACTATGAGTCACTTACAAAGATTTGTACCAGTTCTTACCAGGAACAGTGTTTAGGTTAAATTGCCTGCCAATAATAATTGAAATACCATTTAAGTGTGTTAGGGAGATATTGAACAAATTCAAATATTAATAACAAAGATAGGAAGGTTCAGTGGCATACCAACACTTAGAGTTATGAAAAATAAAGTCCATCTGTCACAAGTGAACTGTTCATGTGAAACAGTAACAGATATCTTAATTTGAGAGCTGTCATTGAGATATTTTCAAAAGATACCAGGTTTTATTGAAAAGTTATAACTGGATCTATAAAAATTGACAAGAAGTCAAATTTGCTGTAAAAGGTCAAAGTAAGACTTCAAGATTTCAAGATAAACTGTAAACAAGAAACAACTGACTAGGAACTTATGAAATTCCAATTCCACTGCAAAAATCTTCAATGCCATGTTTTGTGTGAAAATTACTTGAATTGGTTTTGTGATTCACAGTCCTGTGTCTGATATGATACATGATATATGATATTAGTTATTCATTCTTTATTTACACAGGTAATGTATTTTTAATAGATGGCAACTTTTGTGCAAATAAGAACCTGGCACTTGTTAATTATCAAACTACAGTAAAGTGACCAATATAAACATGTTAGTTTCACTGACCAGTAGAGTTAAACAATGATTTAGAAGGACAGAGACCATTTCACTACAGAAATTTAGAAATCAAAGAAAAAGAACAAAAAGCTTGCATAAAGGTTTTTCTCAAAGAATTTTGAAGAAAAGAAAATGACAATGTTAAACAGTCATCTCACATAATCTTGGCTATTTTTTGCTGTGATTTTTTCTTAGTGAGATAGAATATTACAAAGATCCAGCTAGTTCAAGACTTGTTCAGACATTACACTGTTCTGTTTATTATGCTGAGTGCAGAGAATTTATGCAATAAATAAATTATTGAAAGCAGAAATGTGACAGTTGAATCATTTAATACTCTGCATGTGGGAATATCTGATGGATTTTTGGTCTCCAAGTCTTCTGTTTATGGCAGACATTACATCAGGCAGTTATTGTGAAAATGGGTTATTTATTTACCCAGTATAGAGAATAAGACAATTTCTATATATTGAGGGCTTCTAGATGTGACATTAATGGATTGGTTTATTTGCATTTGCATTATGCAGTGTAAACATAACATAATGATGATCACTGTTACTGTCAAATAATGGCTGCCATAGTTCACACTGAACTTAACAATTTTATGAAAATTATTCTCATAATAGCCTAGCAATGATTGTCTTGTCTCTTTTGTAAAAGTTTTGAATACAAGATAGTTGTTTTCTGTTTATATGCTGTATTATAGAAGGTATCAGCAAAATTCTAAACGAGTGAAAAAGCCATTTTTAAATTATCAGTTAATGACAAATTTGATTAACAAATATTAACCTTTATCCTGCTGGCAGCAGTTGTGTTTGCCTTTGTGACAAGTGGAGACCATGATCAGCCTGCACATACCTGCAGTCTGATCATGGTCTGCACTTTTCACCATTCAGTCAGTAAATTTTCAGAAAGCACCCCCATACACCATTAATGGATTTGTCCAAATTTAAAGATAAGTAAGTCCATTTTAGATATTTAGCAGGCTAAGGGTTTTTATTAAGCTATAGGTTAATTATCAAGAGAAGAACTTTTTCAGCATTGGATTCTGAGGAAAAATTTGCAGTGAAGCATGAACTGCTCTAGTTAACAGTAGTTTTCAAAAAATAATGACAATTTCTAATATACAATCCTGCCGTTTTTTATCCTGGGAAGTTAATAATATCTTTAGCACTAATTTTAACTGTGGCTCATGCACATTATTTTGATATTCTATATTTAAGTTAGAATACTAAAGTCAGGGAAATATCCTTGTCGTTTAAATTCAACCTGTCTAATAAATCATTCATATTACTTTTGGATCTATAATCCAGGGAAAGAAATAAAGAGGATTAACTTTATTCTTATATACAAGAACAATTAGCCAGCAGTGCAGACAGGGTTGAAGGATTATAGTAGTCAAATCATACAATAACACAATGTGTTGTAATTTTCTGTCATTACTTCAAACAATTTTGTATTTTGACTCTGTCAGTGATTGTCTAGTTAGTCAGGCAAATAACATGAAGAAATAGCAAAACTGATTTGGTTTATGTGTACCCGATGTAATTTCATTGTAGGAAACTGTCTTCTATTACCAGTCACATGTAATCAAGTCATGGTGACCTACAAAATTTTGATGGCTTTTTTTCTACTGTTAACTGTTCTTGGGTTTAGTAAGTTATGTTTACAGCATGATTTTTCATGCAACTTTAGGCCATAGACCCAAATGTGTAGTTTAACCACACAAAAAATGCAGTTTATAAATATTTCATAGCTTGATCCAAAGTAGTGATGTCACTTTACCTTGCATAATGGTCAGAAAAGGCATGCCATGCAGCAACTGTCAAATCATGCACTGATGCTATTAGACTGGTTTCAGACCCAGCAGTTAATGCTTTTCCTTAGGTGAGTTAAGGTAAATGACTGTTAAGTTGCTTTCTAACTACAGATTAATTATCTTTTCTTGGCTGGAATTATGATTCCTAGCAGAGATAAAAATTTTGCTGTTAGTACAGGTAAAAACATTTAATATATCAATGCAATAACATAAATAGAAAAGGTTCATATAGCCAGCAGCCAGGCTAATGTGCTATATACTTACATGATATATCTGAAATATACAGTCAAGGAAAATAGTATAAAGTCAAGTCAGATTTTTGTTTGTTTTGGAATCCTCAGTGTTAAAACACCTATTCACTTTGTTGTTATTGTCTTTAACCCTGAGTATACATGTGCATGTAGGATTAGTCATGCTTGATACTATAGATGCTTTCGTTGGAGGTGGGGTGGGGGGTCTAATAATAATTATGTTTATTTCTTGAATTATTATGCAGATTTGTTGTATGGTGGATATTTTGTTTTTGTGCACTGTTTATATCGCAGGACCTTGGCTCTGATTTGATCAGTGCTTTTGATAAACATGTTGTCATCATATTTAATGAGCTGTTTTGATGATCAGATATTGATTTAATTATTTATTCAATGTAGGCAGCTATATAATACCCTGGGCTCCAAACATTGAGCTCTATGGCTTGTTTGATAACTCCCCTTATACTGTCTGAGTTGATTCCTTAGTACATTATAGTAATTGTATAGCACTTTGTCACATTCTTAATCAGACTTAGATTAAAAGATCTCAAATAAATAAGCCAGACATGACCAGGACATATTCGGTAATAATATTACCCAACGTACAAAAAAATATGATATTTGTGTTTTTTGCTATAAATTTTTCCCAGTGTTAGAAAAACTGTAAAATTTCTTTCTCTAAAAAAATTAGTGTACGAAAACTAATATTTGTGTTTGTTTCTCTAAAAAAATCAATGTAAAATATAAACTTATATTTTTGTTTTTTTTCTTTGAAAAGTGTTCTATTAAACAAAAGCTGTAATATCTTTGAAGCTTGGAATAAATTCTAGCCAAGTAAACAAACCTTGCATGATGTAGGGGGTCTTATTTTTAGCTCTCTTTAATTAGTTGCTGGAGATGCACAAGTAAAAAAAAAATACTCTCTAATTTTACTACACATGATATATCATCTTAATACTATAAGAATAAGGCTAATGTTTAACTGATATAAAACCTTAGTAACTGATGTCTTAATCAAAGATTTTAATGATATTTTAAGACATCATTAAACATCATTTACCTAAATTTCTTCTTGTTTCAAAATAATAATTATTTGTGTTAAAACTAGAAAACTTTTCACTGATGATGCTTTCATAAAGGACAGAGCTGACTATCAATATTGTGTGGTGGAGTTCTTTCCCTTAATTAATTTATCAGACTAATGACTGCTCCCTCAGAGATTATTATTTTCAAAAATAGCAAACTCATAATAGTAAATAACAGTCTATTTATATGTGTGTTTACTAAATCAAGCTTTGTTTAAATTTTCTCACAGTCTTATTATCATCAGATGCACCTAAAGACAATAAAATTGTCAGAACCTTTGCCAAACCATTGTTTAGATATTGAAAAAATTGTGTTGTTCCATAATTCGGTGATTAAATGTAATCATCTGATAAGCCATAGAATTATTCGGGCAGCCGTCAGTTGTCACACATTCTGTACTTGATCACCTAACCTTTTTATGAATGTGCAATGGCACAGGTGTAAAATGATACTAGGTATATATTCCCCTGATCATTCAGAAGGGAAGAATGTAATTGCAGAAGTGTCAAACTGAGTTTAAAAACCCAGTTTAAATGAGTTTTTTAGTTGGCAGTTATTGAACTTCTAGATGAATGATAACATTTATTCTCCAGGAAAAACAAGAACAGTTACTAGGCTTTTATTATGTCTCCCCCCAAAAATGGGGAAGACATATTGTTTTTCCCCCGGTTGTCCGTCCATCCGTCCGTCCGTCCGTCACAAAATCGTGTCCGCTCTGTATCTTCCAAAGCCCTTGAAGGATTTTTATGAAACTTGGGTCAGATGTTCACCTCATCAAGGCGACGTGCAGAACCCACTTTGCGAGTGTGGTGTCTCAAGGGCAAGGTCACACTTGGAGGTTAAATGTCAAATGCCACAAAATCGTGTCCGCTCTGTATCTTCCAAAGCCCTTGAAGGATTTTTATGAAACTTGGGTCAGATGTTCACCTCATCAAGGCGACGTGCAGAACACACTTTGTGGGCGTGGTGTCTCAAGGTCAAGGTCACACTTGGAGGTTAAATGTCAAATTTTACAATCGTCTGACTCAGTACTACCTGCAGCAACTGGCTGGGGGGAGACATATGTTTTTGTTCAATCAAAAACCCATTTCTAGTTTAGAATAGCTAAAGCTTAATTCACTATCAGGTGTTCTCGCTCTTTACCTCACAAGTTATATACTTTTGTATATATTAATTTTTGGTGTATTGGTCAGTAGTAGACCATAATCAGTTTTTGTTACCTTGATTTTGCTAATGGAATGTCTTATCCTCCTCCATAAAAGACCTTGATTTTGCTAATGGAATGTCTTATCCCCCTCCATAAAAGAAACTCTCCCATGAGTGACTGGATTGGTGGGTACACAATATTTCCACTGTAATCTATATCTAGCAAAAAATGAAGAGAAAAAATGTCAAGAGACAGAATGAAAATGTTTACAATGTTTATAGTGTTTCTTTTTTGTTCATCCAAATGTCATGATGTCAGATTGTAAAGTCTGCATTTGAGTAGGGGTTGGATTCGCAAATTTTTCCAGAATTTCTCACGAATACATATTCTGATGTACATGAGACCTGTAAATATTGTAGAAGTTAACTGCACGGGTGATCACTCATATTTTAACACAGCACAGGTCAATATTAGCTAGACTTGCTCGGCTTACATAGATTTGGCATCAGACAATAAAATTAATGAAATAGAATCCAGTATTTAAAATCCACCTAACAGTTACAGAGCTATTGACTGAATGAAGAGATTTTGTCCTATGCTTTGAAGTAAATTAAGGATTAACAAATTATATAAGTACCCGAGACAAAACATTGTGGAGGAAGTGACATAGAAGTAAATCTGGTATACCAGTAAAACTTGCAAAAGAAAGAATATATGGATGTGTAGTGTAATGTAACAAAAAAGAAATTATAAAAAAATTCTATACATGTACAGTTTGTCTTTGCTGGAGACAGATCTGACCGTATGTCTGTCTGCATGCATGATGCTACTGATACAGCTGTTGCACTGAACTGGAATGCTTGAATGCTAATTGTTTTGTATTTTGTGTTAATTAGTATCTGTAGTGAGAGAGAGAGGGAAAAGAATACAGAAAATGTGGAATACTAAGCCAGAGTTTAAAAAAATAGTGTTAGTATGTTTGGTTCTTCATTTGTTGTCATTATTCTTTTTCCTAAACTATAATACTTGGAAAGTTTCATATCCTTATATTTGAAATATTTGAAAAAAAAAAAAAGTTATTAGAAGAGGTTAATGGTTTGGGATTGGTTTAAGGTCTTAACAGCTGGTATGGAAATAGTATTCATCATGTAATGACTGTTATTAGAAAGTTTCTAGACAGTATCAATCATTAAAATATGCACAGTAAATAGTAACTTAGCTATTTCTTTTTCATCAGATGTAAACATTTGCTGAATCACTTTACCCTTGCAACAAAGGGCCTCAAACAGGTTATCATTTACAAAGAAAGTGGGTATTTTAAATGAAGTTGTAAAACGTTTTTGTTTATTTATTTCCCTGGTGAACCATGTAAATGTTCTTTCTCAGTTAGGTTAAGTTTAATTTAAAAAAATATTATGCAATAGATTTCCATTTTTGAATAATCTGGATAATGAAAAAGTAAACAGTAAAGATGCCTTTATCATATTAGTGTCCTGTCTTACCACTAAGAGAAACAAATGCTCTTTAATTAAGACAACATGAGTTATGTCTCTTGAATGCACAGTATAAGCATGTGAAATCTCCACAAAAGAACTTACATGAATGAGACTGCCAAAAGTTAAAAATCAAATTTATTGGGAAAATTTCACATTTCGTGTGAAAATATTCCACTCACTGCTTCTTTATTTGATAGATATAATATGTAATCAGTTGCCAGTTCTTGGTAGAGAATTACAAAATGGACACTACTAGCTGATAGAAACTGCTTCATTACTGGTTACATTCTAGGTGAAAGCACATCTATGGACAATAACTGTGACCATGTGCATCTTTTACAACTATGCCTTTTACATGATCAGCAAATTATAAAATAAATGATATATTGGCATTGTATACTAGAAACATAAGACATACTAATAATACAACAACCAAAGGACTTATTGACTTCCACTCTGGTGGTAACAGTCAGTAGATTGGTATAAAATCACCTAATGATTTAGCTTTCAGTAAATATTGTCTAATACATCCACAGTAGATGAAAAACCCATCTTAAGTGAAAATCAATTGTTTGTTATCTTACATATCCTTCAGTAGCTATAAAATCTCCCCAAGGATGCTTTAGACTGAGATTGTTTGAAGGCAAATATCTAAAGTATTCATGAAGAAACTAGCTGCGAGGGTCCTTAAGAGTCATTCTGTGTACCTTTTGTTCCGTGATAACAAGTACCTGTGTACACAAAACAATCATTTTAAACAAATATTTCCAAAAAAAAAAAAAAACATAGCAAAATATTACTGAGTGCATAAATGTTCATTACTTGATAAGGAGCGGTAAAATCTTAAGTGATAGAAGAAGTAGTTTTCAAGTGTAAATCCTATCAAATTTGGATGATAATATAATACAGAAAGGGTAACCTCTCTTGTTTTACTTCATAAATTTCTTATTTCATGCTAGCATGTCTTACATATTGCTGTCATTGAAATTTCTAAATATATAAATGGTATTAAGATAGTTTGAAAAGTAAAAATGTTTTTACTTAGAATACTTTTTGAAGTCTTATGTTTTTCACTGTTTGTTTAAGAGATTGAAATTTTATGTCAGAAACTTTTACTTGTCAACATTTCACACACTATTGTGAAAAAAATCTTGTCTTGGTTTGCATAAGGCAATTTCTTAAAGGCCATTTTAAAATGATTTGAGAAAATATTTGTAGACCATTTCTTAATTTTGAATGTAAGAGAACAAAATTTTCACAGTACTTAGATCTTCACATTATTCAGTAGATATGATAGATTAAAATTCTCTGTCTCGACTTTAAAAAAAACCCAAAACAATTCTGTGCTTGGTTGATATTTTGTGGAAAAGGAAAAGATATAGGTAATGTTAATTTATTTTCCCATGTAGATGTACGTCTGTTGCTTGTTATGTTTCATTTATGTCCAACAGAAATGAAAGGTTATTTTTAAATGTACTCTGCAAAGGTTTCTGTGCAGGATTACTACCGCTTGCAAAACTGATCAGAGTTTCACGTATTTGGAAAGCGGTAAAAAGTGATGTTATGACAATGTTTATTTCGGTAGCTTAAACTGTCACTTTACTGATCATCCAATCACAGCAAGGCAGTTTTCTCAGGTATACCTGTCAATAAAACTGCGTCTTGCAATCTGCATGCAGCCAGAAAAATGTGCCTGGGCGGCGCCAGAGTTGCTGTGTCAGAATTGTCGCTGTTTTGCTACCGGAAATCTTCACTCAATATTTTTTTCCTAACCGCTTTTCCATTTCGTACACATAATGACACTTTTGACAGGTAAAAGGTGGAGTTTGAAAGAAACACATTGGGGGGCGTTTTAATATTACTTGTAATATAGGTGTACCGACAAGTCTCGTTCTTCACCTTATAGTGTAAATTCTAATCAGTTTTGCAAGCGGTAGTAATTGTGTGGAAAAAAGTGTCAAATTAATTGATACAAGTGCATTTTAACACCTTTTTTGTGTGTGATGTGTATTTGCCTTGTATAGGTAGACAGGCCATCCATGCATTAATTTTGCAAGTGTCATGGTGGTAATATTTTGCATTTTGAAATATTAATGTTTTTGATATTTCTAATCAGATATCAAAAGATAGAGAATACTTTCAGAGGTGGTTTTAGGAATTATGGGTAGATTATTTATTAACTCTGTTCTGTATTTTCAGACTGAGTTCTGCAGGGTCCTCAAGGCACTACTTATCTACGGCTAATTCACAGAAACGACGTTCATTTGGTCCTCATCGATCAGTAAAATCTATGGCAAAGAGTGCATCAAGTCAGCAGACAGCAAGAATGTTGGTAAGTCACATACACTGTAATACTCTTACACCTTCTGGTTAGAGTGAATTCATCTGAGGGCTGATAGTGGTTCATCTGTCTGTAAGAATGATGTCTCCCCCCCTCTGGGGGAGACATATTGTTTTTGCCTTGTCCGTCTGTCACACTTCGTTTCTGATCGATAACTGGAGTACCGTTTGACCCAGAACCTTCAAACTTCATAGGGTGATTGCCCGTTTTGAATAGAAGAACCCTATTGATTTTGGGGTCAGTAGGTGAAAGGTCAAGGTCACAGGGGCCCGAGGAGTGTAAACCGTTTCTGCTCAATAACTAGAGTCCTATTTCACCCAGAGCCTTCAAACTTTATAGGGTGATTGCCCTTATTGAGTAGAAGAACCCTATTGATTTTGGGGTCAGTAGGTCAAAGGTCAAGGTCACAGGGTCCCGAGGAGTGTAAACCGTTTCCGCTCAATAACTGGAGTTCTATTTCACCCAGAGCCTTCAACCTGCCCTTATTGAGTCACAGGGGCCCGAAGAGTGTAAACTGTTTCTGCTAAATAACTGGAGTTCTATTTCACCTAGAGCCTTCAAATTTTATAGTATGATTGCCCTTATTGAGTAGAAGAACCCTATTGATTTTAGAGTCAGTAGGTCAAAGGGCAAGGTCACAGGGGCTTGAAGAGTGAATACCGTTTCCGCACCATAACTCGAGTTTTATTCCACTCAGTGTCTTCAAACTTCATAGGATGGTTGCCCTTATTGAGTAGAAGAATCTTATTGATTTTGGGGTCAGTAGATCAAGGTCACAGGGGCCCGATGAGTGAAAACCGTTTCCGCTCAATTCCTGGAGTTCTATTTTACCCAGAGCCTTCAAATTTCATAGGATGGTTGGCCTTATTGAGTGAAGGAACCCTATTAATTTTGGGGTCAGTACATCAACGGTCAAGGTCACAGGGGCCCGAAGAGTGAAAACCGTTTCCGCTCAATAACTGGAGTTCTATTTCAGCCAGAGCCTTCAAACTTCATAGTATATATATAATGATATAATGATATTTATATATATAATGTTCTTACTTATACCATAATAAATGACAGAGGCATCTGTTTCAGAAAGGTAATACTAGTATTTTTTCCTTGGCCTTCCTTCAATCGGGTGCAGGGGGGAGACATGTGTTTTTCACAAAAAACATCTAGTTTAATATAACTTACTGATGGTCCAATTATAAAAATATTATCAAAATATTTGTAAGCTTTAACAATCAGAGAACAGGGTGAAGTGACAGTAAAGCATTAGTTACTGCAGTGATTTAAATGGATGTAATTTGCCATAGAGGACATTTTGCTAATACTTTGTACAGGTAACAGTTAATTTGTTCAGTCTGTTGGCAGACTCAGAGATGTCTGAGCAGTTACTGAAAAATGACTTTGACTTGAAATCCATACAGAAACAGCTGTTCTATAAGATATAAATAATAATTATGATTTTCAAGTATAAATTCTAAACCCATTATAGAAATTTCACATAAAATTGATCAGATACTATCTTTTTTAAGTTTATGTTCAGAACCCTCCTTAGAAGTTTTGAAGTTGTGTCTTGTCTGTATTTTTGAAACCCTTAAAAGAGTTTTATGAAGTTTTTTGTTAGTTGTTAACCAGATGAAAATGGTGCAGAGCCTTTGATTCTTTGTGTGCTCAAAGTCAAGATAACAAGCAAAGGCCACAAAGTTCATTCATTTAAAGTTACGTGGACTCCTTTTCATTTTCTGTTCTTTGAAACCCTACTCTGTAGCTGTATAGCATGCCGTTTATAACCATTTATATATTTTACAATATTGGTACGTATGCTATGTTTAGGTTGGGGTCGTAGATATTTTCCATTTATATATTCTTTTACACTAAGCCATATAAAAGCAATACACAGCAGGGAATATAAGCAAGATGTTTTTTAATAAAAATTAGCATTTAGACTGTCAATATGTAGAAATCATCTTAAAATTTTAATTACCTCTACTATGCTTGTGTTTTGTGTGGAATTGGGCACCGTGCCAAAAATTTCCAATGTTTGTCTACTTGAGATTTAATGTTATGAGGTGACGCTATTGATTGTTAGATGAAATGGCTCCTTGATCATACATGTGCTAATCCATGGACAAATATAAATATTGAATTTAACATAATTTATGTAAATGGAATTTCAATCAGTGTTCTTCAACTGTCAGGATCTAGAGATAAATATTGATGTGTGGAACCTGTACATAAAGGCAGTACAAAATACATATTGACGGCTGTTAACATGAACATTAATTAGAAAAGTTGAATTTTTCTCACTCCCATGATCAATTTGCAAGTTGATAGCTACCAGTTTTGATGGCTGATTAGAAAAGAATGACTGTCTGTTGCTGTGCTTAGCTTCTTCCAGTAGCTAGGATAAGTTTAACATGCAAGTATTTGTACCTGATAATTGCAGAATAGTTGTTAGATGTTGAGTCAGTGCTGTCAAGTTGTTTATATATGTATCAATTGTGTTATCATACAGTGAAAGAATAAATCTAACCTTTCAACAGGTTCTCAAGAAATAAAACTGTTAACTTGATATAGAAATACCAGATTGTTACTTGGAAGAAGCAGAATCTGAAGCTTTCTTCACAAATCAAAGCACTGAAAGTTCTGTCTGTAAAGATAAAAAAGGTACAGAGTAAGAAAAAAGTACAGAGTAATGTCAAGACACTTTGCTATGTACTAATTTTGAGAAAAACTATTCAGGTGTCTGCACCAGCAGGACCAGATTTGTCAGTTGAGCCAGCTTTAGAGAGTAACAATGACAGTCCTCAGGGTAAAAGACTTGAAAAGGAATGGTCTGCCTTGTCACAGTGTCGGGCACTCAAACGCTCTTCTGAGGTACAGTAAAAAAAAACAACAAGATATTAGTTAGCATACAGAATCTGTAGAAACCACATTATTTGGGAACAAGCTGTTCAAAAAGATAATGAGTTTAAGTATTGCTTATGTTACTGAATTCAGATTGTTGTTAAGTAAGACTTGTAAAATTGTGAAAATGTAATTCACATTACCTCGCATGAAAAAATAGCATAAACACAAATACTAAGTTTTTTAATTAAAAATTGTCAGACTGATTCTGGAGAAAAACAAACAGATAGGTAATATTAAATTGAATTGTTCTGCTGATGAGTTGTACTTGTGTTCATAACTCCATGCTACCTAACAGATTGCCACCTTAAAATTATTAAACTTTGTTTTGTTTACCTGTTACAGATTGTTTCACACAGAGTAGATCGTATGTATTTCATGACAGGCAACAAACTCAAATTACAAGCAAAATATCATGTGGAAGATGATGAGTTACGACATTTACGAGAACTTCAGGCAGCACGGACATCATCACGTGCAACACGGTATGATTTTGTCCTCTTTCTTTTTTGTTGTAAACAGAGCTCCACAGATTTTAGACAGTTGTATGTTTAGATTATAAGGGAATGTGGTTTTCAGTACAGTATATATTTGGATGAAAAAGGCCTTCACATGTCTTCTCAAAATAAAAAGTACAAAAGAAGAAAATCTGAATTCCACATACTCTTGTTCTGAATTTTTTTGATGTGTTTGCATTCGTCTTTTTTTCTGTAACATTTTTTTTCCATAAATGATAAAAGTAGAAATAAGTTTTAGGTTATCAGCTGCAACCAGGTTACTTCTTGTGGTCTAGGAAAAACCTGATTGAATCAATTCTTTTTCCAGTTAGCAAGTTAGCAAGATACTTTCAGCTGCTTATTAACACTTCTGTAGGTGTAGTATGCTAAAACTTACTAAAACTAAACCATACTAGTATTTCCATACTTGTTTTGCTAGCTAACACTAGGTGATGGGTCTTTATATCATCTTTACAGCAGATCTTGATACTGATTTCAAAAATGGCAAAATGTCCTTAAATTCATAAACATTTGCAGAATGTTTTCTTTTTTAAAAGGCAATATCAGTTAATCCAAAACTGCAGCCATTTCTTTTGTCATCTACGGTGACAATGTTAAATGAAACCAGCCTGTAGAAAGCCTACAGTGTATCAAGATTTGCCTGTGATTATTTTCTGTACTAACTTGCAGTGTGTAGAGCACTTTTTCTTTCTTTCTGCTAACTAGTGATGATAAACATGAGAGAACCATTTCTTCAATTCACAAGAAACAAATCCATGACACTGATAGACTTGACAAAATAGAAAAAAAATTGTCGAACATTGAACATCGTCTAAGTTACATAGAGGAACAGTCAGAAGATGTGAAACATGTAAGACAGAGAGGTCAAAGGCCAGTTCATATTGACACAATTTCAAGGTCAAGTTCAGAGTCAGGAATTCATGAGGACAGAGATGAAGACGAGGAGCGTGACTTTATAGATCGTGAGATGAGAAAAAGGCAAACAGAGGAAGATGAATGGGAAGAAAGAAATATACAACGATCAGTAAACAGGGTGGAAATTCAACGAGTTCCTAATCGGGCTAAAGAACCTGCAGATGTACAGCTCTGGGACATTATGTCACATGGTAAATCAGCATTATGTGCTGGGACAATGCTGAAGCTTTTTGAAGCCTATCCTAATGGATACCCTAAACCTAATTTGAATAAGAAAGTGTATAGGAAGACGAATGCATTAACTTTAGGGGTGCCAAGAACTGTGCGGAGATCAAAGTTGAAGTCAACTCAGAAGCATGCGACTTACAAGGACACTGATGAGAAAGATTTTGTTTTTAACTCTCGTCAGTGTCAATACTGTAATTGTGACCAAGATGGTGCTAAACGAAGAGAACAAGTGTTCTTTACACTTGATAGTAGACAAGAGAGCTTCAAACAAAACTTTCCAACAAGGAAACCTAGTGTAAAAATATCCCATCATCAAAAGGTAGAGTGTGACTGTAGACTGGACCCTAATCAAAAGAAAGGGCCATTATTGTCAATCACGGGGCATCAAGTTCCCCTCTGTGGCAGAGATGTTTTATTTATGTAAAGCTATTTTAAACTTCTTTTTACTTGCCTTTTTAATATTTTTACTTGCCTTTTTAATATTTTTACTTGCCTTTTTAATGTTTTTACATTTTTATAACACTCTTTTATAGATTATATAGATTCATATCTCAAGTTTCACATTTTTGTGCAAGTGCAATAAATTCAGATTGTCTTCAAAACTCTTTCTTTCTTCTATATTGAAATTAAAGCCAATGTCAGATAACTTTCTGCATAATTAATTTGTATTGGCTTACTTTTGATAATTTACACTGGTTAATTATACTAGTCATGGCCATGAATACAGTAAGGAATACTGCTGATCACTGATCAGCATGTTACCTAGGACTAAAGGAAAGACTATTTTAAGTTCACTTCATTAGACTAGTCTTGACCATCATACAGTACCAGTAGAAATACTGCTTTAGTAAACTCAGGGGGCCAGCATGTTACCTTGGACTTGATCTGTCAGAAGTCACTTCAGTAGGACAGAAGATTATGTCGTAATCAAGCTTTAGGAAAGAATTTGTCAGCTGACTCGTTTTCAATAGTAATTTTGAAAACTAAATCCAAGGTGATAATATAATGTTCAGATCATTAATAATTACAGAAAGTTATGTTTGTAAAAAGTGGTCTTACTATTGAATCAGTTTTAAAGTGGACCTGTTTTGTTCTTTATTTTAGGTTTTGGTTCTTTACAATGGCTGATTTTCACATTATTTAGAATGATTAGTGGTCTTAATAGTGGACGTTTACTTATATAAATATATGAGCTGGTTTATACATGTTTGTGTTTTATTGCCTTTATGTAAAATGATAATCTGGGTGAAATAACAGTTGTAAGATACCTGAGAGTAAGAAATTCCTGTATCTTATTAAAATAGAAAAAAAACTCATGAAAAAAAAAGAAAAAAAAGAAATTGTGCATAAATTATTTGAATTGGGAAAATGATTACAAGGTTACATTGACACTCTTTTATTTCTGACTGACATCTCCTAACTTTGATGTTATGCTGATACTGTTGTAAAGAGGAAAACAAGAACAAAATTTAATGCTAGCAATAGAACTTATGTAAATATTTAAAACATTTTTTTTTGAATTTGACCTTATCTGCCTCTTCAATTACTTTCTACTTACCGTATGGTATCTGCACAAACTAACATTGACAAGCTTCTAACATCCATGCATTTTAACTCAGCTGACTCTGTTAGTAATGCCTTCCTTTCTGCTTCCTCTCATTTTTGACAATAACTTACATGTATACTGTTGAAGGTAAGAAATTTTGCTTCTTTGTAGAATTTATTCAAGTTACTAGCATTGAACAGTCGTAAGCTACAATTCAGTTATCTGTAATTTATAACCTTTCATAACTTTATGTCATGTTTTATTAAATGTAAATTGTAAGAAATGAAACACACCAAGAGGTGAATGCAAAAAAGAGCTATCTGCTTCTATATTTTACAACTCACAGAATTTGTTTTCACATTCACCCCTCCTAAGTAAGATTCATTAAGTAAATTGTACTTTTAGTTGAAGAATTTTAAACATGATATTGAATTTACAAAAATACAAATAAAAATTACTTTTGAACTGTTTCCAAAGATGGTTTATTCAATGTACAACTGGTTAATGAAATGTTCTTGTATTTTATTTGTTAGGTCAGGGGCCTCTAGAAAAGGGGACGTTTACAGACCTGATACAAGTGATAGATCCTCTCACAGTCAGAGGGTAAGTGGGGCCACTAATAGGTTACTACAGCATGTGCAACACTGCATTTGTGAAGTTGTAGACAAAATGTTTTTGTGTTTTATAAATTGGACTTAGGAAATTTATCTTAAAAGAAAAAGGCAGTAATAAGATCTATAGTATCTTCCTGTCTTGAGTGGAGAAGTTTGGGAAAGTAAAAGCATGTTTTTCTTATTTATCTTCATCTGGGGTGGGGTTTACTTGAAATTTGTTAATTTCACATTTAGTGTTGGTGAAGTTCTCACAACTTAAGTTTACTACTGTAATGACAGCTTCTAAGATTTCTGACTTAGACTTGTGTATACAGTAGCTCAAAGGATTGGGTTCAAACCAGGTTATGTGTTTCAGTGCATTTCTTGTACTGCAAGGCTCAACTTCATTGGGATGTTCTTGCTGCATCTTTGTAAGAGTTGAGAAGATGAGTTTTGGGCAAGTCTAGCATTGACAACCTATTTGAAATAAGTAGGGGTATGTAGCTATAGATGAGCTTCATTGTTTATCAGTTTCTTGTGATTTCAGGGCAAAATGAGCAATGGCTATACAGAGGACCATCTGGCTGGAGCAGTTGTTGGTAAGTCAGAGGTCCCAGCCATCTTCCTAGTTATAACAGCTGAATTACCTCCCCTGATTTCAACAAATAATAGTTACATTTTTGGACAGAGTTTCTTTTATGCAAACATTATGATTTGACACAACACAGCATTATCATAGTAATCCTTTCTTTGTAAAATTGCTATAAACAGTCTCAAGTACAATTGCCAGAATATTTCTTGTACTCATTTTCTCTTCACCTCAGATGAAATTGCAATACTGGCAAAGCATCAATGTTAAATGCATAGCATTTGTTTAGAACATTAGATGTTTGTAAAAAAGAAGAAAGAACACTTGTATACTAGTCTTTTTAATGACATTGACTTTTCTGTTGTTTTCATTTCAGTTTCAGATGAAGCCAAGAAAACAAACAGACTCAGTGTAGAGAATGGGCATAAGGAAAACCGAGATGTAAGTTTTGGTCAAATTACAATGGAAAATCATATAATGAAGTGAAAAGTCACATTTTAAGGCAACAATGATGTCAAGTAGAACCTGGCAGTAGGAATTTGTTGAGAATTTGTTCTACTAGAGAATATAATTTTAGACACTAGCCTGGGTCTCGAGTTCTTAAGATTTTGAGACTTTCTGAAATAGTTTATTACACACTATAATTTCTGAAATGTGATAAATATTAATTTGTGTAACTTCCAGCTTATATATCCGTATTGATAGAGAGAGTTGAAGTATTATTAAGACTTTACTGTAGTTGTCAGTATATACACCCAAAACTGTTAAGATATGAAAACAGATCCGTTTTGTCTTGCATTGCTTGTTTGTTTTAAACCATCCCTGGTTTTCTTTGGTGTTTCAACAAAACATTTTTCTGACTTAAGTGGTCATTGTTAGTTTTTTGACTACAGTTTCATGGTATTTTTTAGCCTCAGGTGATAGTTAGCCAGAAGACACTAACACCGCGCCCACACTCAAGCAGCAAGAGCCCGATACAGGGATGGACAGGCGAGGATGAGGCAGAGAAAAATACCACTGTGTCTAATGGCATTGTGAATGATAAAGCGTTACATGATGGCACTGCAGCAGAAGAATTTAAAGGAGAAAATGTGTTTGTGACAAATGGAGATGACAATGAAGAAACAGAAGAGAAGGATCAGGGTAAAGAGAAGGCTGATGTAACTGAGGCTGACAATTATCATGATGGCAATGATGAGAAACAAGATATTACAAACAATGTTGAGACAGTCGAACATGTGAATGGAAATAGTGAAAACTTAGAAATAGTGACTGAAGCTGAAGGAAAAGCTGATGATGGGAGAGAAGGGGAAAAGGGTACCGATGATGTAACAAGTGTTCACAAAACAGAAGCAACCTCAGAGTCAAGTGATAGAGATAAGACTGAAGTGAAAACAGAGGATTATCTTGGGAAATGAATCACTTTTTACCATGTTTAATCATAGACATGTTCACATTGTTCTGTATTATATGACAGTATCTGTAGGTCATTATAACTGACACTTACTAAAAAGACCCTGAAATATCTTTTCTGGGATAGAAATATATTACCCAATAAGTGTGATTGAAAAACCTTCCTAAAACGACTTTATTAGCGTATGTACTTGAAGAGACTTATGTATTAACTCTGAAAATGAAAATTATCCTCTAGTGGAAATAGATTATCTTTCTGTTCTATATGGATAGATTTATTTACATTCCAAGGTTATTGAGATATCTTATGTCGGTAGAAAATCTTCAACTGTAAACTTAATCATATTTTCTGGTTAGCAGGTAATGTTGCTTATTCTTCCGAACAGACTGGTCATTAATCATGATGGCTCAAGCTAGTTTATTTCTCTAACTGATGAAATGTTGATTGCAGTACACTCAAATCTCGGAGGAAACTACCTATGAATGAAATGAGACGAGGATTAGAAATAGTATTGGGGCTGAAAAAAAAATGCTCACCAAAAAGAGAAAACCATTCACATGATTTCAGTTAATTCTAGTTTGTTAGAAATAAGGAAAGAACTACAGAAATTTTTATCTAGCTTTGACCAAACAGTGATTTACTGAGGTGCCAATAATCCTATGCACAAGTGTGCCAAATTTGAATATTTTGTTACAAAAATTGCAGCATTATTGAGACAGTTTTATATATTGTTATACATGCATTGTGAAGTTTTATCAAGAGATGAATTTAGATTTATATATATTTCTACAACTAAATTTTTCATGCTCTCTTTCACTTTTTAGAGACCTTTAATTGAGAAGGACATATTAGAGTTGTCAAAGGCAGAAATGAAACGCATAACACTCATCTATGTGTCAAATTTCTAAGTTTCAAAGTAAACCAACAATGACAAGGTTTGTTTCTGTGTTGAAATCTTATATACCCGGTAATAGAGAACAGGTTTCCTAACTGGTGTTATTTCTAAATGTTATGTATAAAAGTGATTGTGGTTGAACTGCCTTATTTTTTGATGAGCTGGGTAATTTAAAAGCATTTATTTTGTCTTACATAATTATGTTATCAGTATATCTTAAGCATTATTTTTCTGCTCAGTATACTGTTTTGATAGTAACTGTTCCGATAGTATTTATTTTTGTCCTTGTGTAAACAAAGTCGTAGTAGTGGAGAAAATACCCCATTGTTGTAACTGTTGAAACATCATTGTGATGCTCATAGATGTATACTAGACATCTCTTGGAGTCCAGGAGATGGCAATGACAGTGATATTTAGCAGCATTGTTTTATATAACAGGAATTTTAAAGGTTTCCAAGTGTCAGTATTTCACGTACATCATGCTACAATATCCTATAGTATTTGAGATTTCACAAATATTCACTTACATGTAAATGTGTATGTGTTAATGTGAGAGCTATGTTCTGCACATTTTAGAGTGTTTTCTTGCATGACTGAAATGTAATTCATTGTAGTTGCTGGGTACATAGTGGTATAGACAACTGACTTGCATTCGTAAAGTTTTAACTGAAAATATTAAGGAGCTGAAGAAACAGAATGTAAAAGACCAACATAAACTGGGTCACTGTTAATTCTTGAGATAACTTTAGCTGATACTGGCTTCTTTATTTATAATTTCTCCAATATTTATACTTATGTTAGAAGATAAATGGTTTCCTCAAACAGACATAACATTCAAGAATTCATTGCTCATGTTTTTTCTCAGAATGCATAAACAGAAGAATAACAGAATGTGATAAAATTTGAACTGTGATCTTGAATTTACACACTAACCTGTGATATTTTAGTTGCTCAATGATACTATTTAGGTTATATATAATTGTGGAATATCTAAACTGTATTTTAATAGTTCTTAGTATTCTTAGTTCTTAGTATAGCTTGACCTAAGTCCAGCTGTCTAGAATACCGAAAAGGTATAAAAAGTTACAGTATTTTAAACTTACACACCTTTCCGTACTGTTCTTTTCTGTAGTCACAACTTTTTCAAGCCAGTGTTGTATCAATATAATACTGTTACAGTACAATCAATATATGGTTATCCAATATATAAGGATCTTCATAAATCATATTATATATTTACTGCCCACATTCTGCTTAGTGATTGTAAAGGAAAAACTCTCTCGTGAGTTTCTTCAGCTTAGTTACCATTAAGATTTAAGATAAAAAGCAACAGTTTAAATCATGAATGTTTCCAGTACTCTTGTGCAATCTAAATGTTTGTACATCCTATTCTTGCATATGTTCTACTTGTTTTTTAATGTCAGATATGGACCATCTTTCATTATTAAAAGATATGACTGTATTTCTGAGAGTGTTTTTCCTTTTATCTTTCAGAACATTATAATTATATAATACATGTATCTGGGTACAGGTAAGTGGTGATAGATCAAATGGTAAAAAGACCATGTAGGCTTGGTAGCTTAGTGTCCACTCTGTAAGCAGGAAGGTTCAAGATGCTGTCGAGCCACTGATTTTTCAGCACTTGTCACATACATATTTGCAGTCATTTGCACACAAAATCAGAAGTTAAACCTAATTTTCTTAAAAATTTGTTTAGCTTTAGTTACTACAAAACAGTAGTAGTGCAAAAGCACAAAAGAGAACACTACCTTGGAGGTTTTCAAGTGTAACGATAACAAAAACCCCTAGAGATCATTTGAAGATTTACTTTTTTTGCAGTAAGTACAGTGCCAGAAAACCCACTCTTCAGTAAATGCGGTAAGTTTCACAAAGGAGTTAATTCTGAGGTTGGAACCCATGACACTCAAATGAGAGAGGATACAGGGGTGTATTAATGATCTCGACTTTTCAGCCACTACCCTTGGCTAGTTTATCATAAACCTCACTTTCTCAGAGTATGATGTGTGAAACATTACAAGTCCCAAAGTGGCTAAAATGGTTAACATTATGCTAAGGAAAACTAAAAGTACATGTAAAATAAACGAGCCAAATACTTCTGTATCTTCAATTCTATTCTTTTTGTATAAAATTTGAAAAGCACAGATTCAAAACATCATGTATATATGATAAATATAATAAAGTATGCAAAATCATGCTTAGTGCAATCACAATGAGCAATGTATTTTGTACACTCTCAATATAAATTATCGTATGTCCTTCACTTATCATCTACATACATACAATGTACAACCACTAACAGTTGAGTGAAACAGTTTTATATTCAATATGAACATTATGGTAGCTTATTTGCTTGCAACATCAAAGAATAAAACAGAACAAACAAAAAAATGGCAGAATATCATAAAACAGTCCTGGCTAGAGTTGATTTTTGGGAAAGAAACACAACAAAGGAAGAAGACAACTGCATTTCAGTCTTCACATTTTAAAGATTTTCAAGCTAAAAAGGATGCAAATAACTAAATTTGACTGTTGAAGTCTGAACACACCAAAATACAATTTTCACTTAACTCATACTATTATGAATTAAGTCCTAACAATGACACAGCAGAGCTTGAATACACTAAAGAGATGGCTACTTCAGTCTATGCTTTCAACCAGTTTGCCAAAATGTTGTTCCACCAAAATTTACGAAAATAACTTGAAAAGTTAAAATTTGTGTTTGCAAAACACACCACTTTTACATAATTCTGTTTATAAATGACAGTGTATTTCTAAATTGATTCCATAGAAATCAGATTAAGCTGAAGACTTGCACACAAAACATTTTTACTAAGAGGTATTATAGATATTTTTGAATTAGTAAAGTCAGTCTGAAAATCTACATCAAAATACGTTTCATCTGTAAAGTTATTATCTTGTCGCTGGAAGGACATGTCTACTGCACAATGCATCATTTACTATTATAAATACATTCACATGATTACGGCATGTTTTTCTAATTTCAGTCCTGTTGTGCAAAGCCAACCCCACAAGTTCACTGGCAGGGACTTTTGATCAACACAGGGTTTAGCACATACTGTATAATATAGCACTTGTAAGCTTTGGAATTGTCATTAATATCTAATCAGTCTGAATCACTGTCTAAAGCTGCTCGTCTTCTGTCAAACTGAAAATACAAACATATATTTTTACATAACAAGAGGGACATGATGGCCCTAAATCGCTCACCTTAGTCTCATTATTCAAGTTACAAGTATCATTATTGGCTGTTATGGGTGTTTGTTGTTTGCAAGTTTGAATAAGTTTGCAATAAGTTTCAAGACTATGGGTGTAATGGTACTCAAATTTTTTAGCAGAAATAGTTTTACTCTACAGATCCCTGTGAACTTGACCTTTGACCTACAGACCCATAAAAACAATAGAGGTTCTTCTAATATAATTACCTTATGAAGTTTGAAGGTTCTGGGTGTAATGGTACTCCAGTTACTCAGCAGAAACAGTTTTCACTCTACAGGTCCCTGTGACCTTGACTTTTGATCCTACTGACCCCAAAAATGATAGCGTTCTTTTTGATCCAGGGGCCATGATTTGAACAAAATTGGTACAGGTCCACTAGACAATGCTGCACACCAAATATCTAAACACTAGGCCTTGTGGTTTCTGACAAGAAGATTTTTCAGTTTTCCCTATATAAATCTATGTAAATCAACTGACCCCAGGGTCATAAATTAAATTTTAACAAACTTGGTAGAGGTTCACTACATGATGCTTCATACCAAATATCTTAGCTCCAGGCCTTGTGGTTTGGGAGAGATCCAACTTTTAAAATCTATTTTTAGCTCCAGTGACCCAGAAATGCAATGGACCAGAACCATTTGAATACTCTTGGTAGAGCTTCATGCAAGGAACATCCCAGGCAAGTTTCATTAAATTTGACCCAGCGGTTTCAGAGGAGATGTAGTTTGAATGTAAATTTGAAGATGGATGACGGACAAAGACCAATCCCAAAAATTCACCTTGAGCACTTTGTGCTCAGGTGAGCTAAAAAGATAACACTATATGTGTATGCTAAGTCTTAATGGCAGTGTAAGAAAGGCCTGTTTCATCCTCACTTTCCTGTAGTTAGATATATCTACACTTCACTGTGATCAACAAGTTTGGTGTCATTAACTCACAAAAATTAAAAGTAGTTGAAAAACTCTCACCAAACAAACAAGACACAACCTCTATCTACAACAAGGACTTGTAATGTATAAATATAAGCTGGACTCATAATCTGATCATTTTCAGACTTACTCTGATCATTTTCAGACTTACTTTGATCATTTTCAGACTTACTTTGATCATTTTCAGACTTACCTTTACAGTTGTGGTTTTCTGAGTTCTTTCATTCACTTTTTCTAACAGTCCTTTCAGCTGTGTCTCATTCAGCTGGAAAAATGAAAATACTAAGTAATTTTCAAATCAATACACATCAACCAAAGCCTGGTAATTTTCATGACTTTCACAATTAAGTAGAAATTACAAATCAAACACACTAGAAATTTACTTGTAAAATAAAAACTTGAGTATTGACTTTTTATACTAATGACAATCTTTTATTTGATATTGGCCACCATCCCCTAACAAATTAATAAAGTTTACCATATTCACACATAGACTAGTCTATCAATAATAATGTTTAATGAATAAAGTATGTTCTACAAATGCATTTTACAAATACAATCAACATGAATTTTAACCTGAGCAAACTAATTCCTTTTCTCAAATGCATGGCAAGTATACATAGCTAATTTATTTAATATTATCTCAGAATTAGAACACATAAGAACGTTTAAATTATATATCGACAGCAATGTGTAAAACTTTGTAAGTAAATACTTCATTTAATGGACAGATTAAAATAATTGATATTCTGTTTCGATTACTGTTTTACAATAATTACAGAAACATTCTTCACGTTCAATATTTCGATATCTAACCCTTTCAATTTCTAAATCATGAGAAGTCTCACTACTGCACGCCTAAAATTTTTAACTACAATAACTGATAGATATTTTTCTTGTTTAAAGTCCTGTTCATATTGACAGTATATAGACAATTTAGAATATTCGTAATATATTCATTCCAGGTTTGTACATATTGATCATGCATTCTGGTAACAAATGCCTTTATAAATGTTGTTTCGTTTATTACCCCTTGCTGATTCCAAACATATCCAAAACCATTTGCAATTAACTAACATTTTTCTTCCTGAGGCGCAGTTTGTTTTTCCCATTTCGTCATATATATATACATCATCTTATAACATATTTTACAAATCTATGATCTTGCAATTTTAAGATTCATAGCCAGAATTTGATACATCTTTTGGCCGCCATTATATATATTGGATAAGGGCCACAGTCACCAAGTACAGCTGCATTTGTTGTATTTTGTTTCACACACAAGTTTCTCTTAATGCATAATATGGGACTGTTTCTTATGTTCTATGTTCTTTATTATCCCATAGCTCTGATCCATTTTATAATACCAGCATTATTTTTGTGTCCAAAATATTGAAAAACTCATTTTTTGGCAATAGACCATAATTGTATAAATTTGATAAAAGTGAGATTAAAATTTGTTTGTCTTTTAAAGCTTGTTCTTCTGCCATTTTGTACCAATAAAAAGAGTCTTTTAATCATAGGGCAACATATTTTAACCAACAAACTTCTTCTTTTCCTCAAAGTCCCTTGTTAGAACTTTGAATGGCATACATGCATATTCATCTGATAATTACCTTTCCCTGTATTTGTCCAGTCTGAGCCATTTGTATTAACATGGATTCCACCATTTTGGCTTTCTCTGGCTTAGCTACAGCTATTGTGTTCACTGAAAATGAAAGTTGTGTACTTGACATTCAGTAACCACATAAAATAAAACATTTCAATGAAGAAATGAGAATTATTTACCTGCTGTTTATTTCATTACTGAAAATTTTAATATACATTCTTTATTTAATAGTTTTTTCTTTCTCTTCAGCTTAATGTTTTTCCGCCAACCAAGGGCCCAAGCTCTGACTGAACAACTTGCTTTGGATTGAAACCAATTATACTCAAGATAAGACTAATTCCACCTTGAAAACCTGTAGATGTACAGCTTGACATTATAACTATACTGATCTTAAATGTCAAAGTAAGACTACTGTAACCTGATTCCTACAACAGGTCTGCAGAAATACATGGAAGTACAAAATGTTACACCTACATCTGGTTCTAGCTGACTGGTCAAGGACTTGACTTAGAATACTGTGTTTCATTTCCTCCATCCTTCTTTCCTTCTCTTTCTGTTCATTATTCTGTCCTCCCTGACCCTTAAAAAAACAATAATTATTATATTTTATAATGGTATTACCAATGAAACTGGACTATATCAGACTTAGATGAACAGTGTCAAAGCGTGTAAGTTTCATAAATATAATTATCTTCAGTACTTTTGGAGTTACTGCAAAATTCAGACTTTCTGAATGGACAGAAAAATAAAATTATAAAGAGCAAAATATAAACTCATATTCATATATCTCTTTATTACACTCTATAATTTTTCATATTTTTTAGCTAATGTAAAATCAAGATTTTTCTGGATGGACAGTATAATTTTTCATATTTTTTAGCTAATGTAAAATGATGGACAGACAATACACAGATGACTAGCAAACTTGTATTTGTGAGCAAAATAAATGTTAATATGATTTAAATTTGTTATTTATGTATAATTATGCTGCATCTTGATAATATTCTGAAACAATACTGGTAGACTGAACGTAAACAGCTGGTTTGATCTTTGAAGGCTATGACTCGATGGCCTGTAAATTTCTGAATCTGAAAACCTGGATCCAAAAGTCAGTGACTGGTGAGGTGGAGACCCTACTGAAAGCCCTGGTTATTGCAGGGTGTAATTTATCAATCTCACACACATACAGAAAAACACAGGTTTCAGCACAAATAAATAAAACAAACATAAAATAACAAAATACTTCATTACTTTAAAAAACATTACAAAAATAGCCCTGTTTTTTTCCCTAAAATAAATGTCAGGGTAGATCTTTCCCCCACACTGCAAATAGGAAAAACACGACAATTATCACAAATCAATCAGATAACAATTTTTTGCCTATATAATGTGAAAATATAATATACCATTTCTTTACAATAATTATTTGTATTAAGGACACTTTGGACCATGGCCATTTCAGACCGGACATTACAGACCAGATTTGGGGACACTTTGGACCATCTTCAAAAATATATTTGTTCATGTATAAAAATTATAGCTGCCTTTCAAGACCAAATAAATTGGCAATTCATTTGCAACAAGTGTTTTAAAAATATTATATACTAATTAAATTTGTATTACATAACAGAATCACCAAATAAAATCTGGTCCAAATGTCCCCAAATGTGGTCAGTAATGTCCTATCCAAAATGGCCATAGTCCGAATTGTCCTGATAGCAATTATTCAATCGATGAAACCATTAGTTTTAAAATGATTTTAATATTTTTACACAATGTGTACACCGGTTAGTCAGACCTGTGTGAAACCACTCTAAGCATGATAGGAAACGCACAACTTTTTCAACATGGCGGCTTTAACACGGAAGTGATTTAATAATACAATTGTAAAGCGAAAAACAATTAAATTTAAACCCAGTTTGTGGGATCTACTACAGATAATGATATTATTTAATTTATTTAACTGTTTGTTTATTGTATTTTGTTGAAATAGATCTAATATTTGTATACATCATTGATAAGAATGTATTGAACTGTTAAAACTGGGATATGAAACGCGTGTGCTAGGGCAGTGGCAGTGGCGAACGTGATTCGAGAACCAGACTCTCTAGCATACATGCCGTTCTCCCGTTACTCGCCGGGTTCTCCCGATATTTAGACCTTACCCCGGCGCCCCGGTGAATCACCCAAATCTCCCGATAAATCAGCATTTTGTCTTGAAAGAAAAAAAAAATCCATAAAATTCGTTGAATACACACTTAAGTCCAAGTGTGAATATACCAAGTCAAAACCTTGACACGCGAGATCAATAATTGGTTGATTATGTGATGAAAGTCGGCTCTTTCTTACGCGCGTTAGTGTTAATTGTCAGTAACATCTGGTCATTGCCCGGGGTAATACTTAGCGCCTGATTGACGTAATTGATGTTTGCAACAAGATGACACGTCTTTTGCCTGATTGTTGTTTCACTATGTTGAATAAAGTACCATGTATGAAGTCAGAAACACATGTTTTTTTATTTTCGTTTTTACCCTGTTGTGATGTCCAAAAACCCGGCAATTTTCCACAAATCTCCCTTTAATAAACCAACTCTGAACGGCATGTATGCTCTCTAGGTAATTAAATAGTTAACTTAAATCATGCACCAGACACTCCCTCGGACAGTCTTTCAGTGGTTTTACAAACCCAATTTCCTTCCACACTCATGTTATAATTTCGTCCATTGTTAGTTTAAAACCGAAAGTGAAAGTACATAGTTTTAAATATTTGAATAAATTGTTATAAATATTTTAAATATTTTAATTGTTATAATATTGTTTAAATATTTGAATAAATTAGGAGGAGCGGTGGTCGAGGGGTTAGAGCGTTGGACTCCCGATCCGGAGGTTGCTGGTTCGAATACCACCAGAGGTGAGAATCTCCAGTGACATTCCACAATCCTAACTTTCGGCGCGAGTACTGGTATGAAACCAGGAAGCAGTTGCAAGAACTTGCCTGCCTAGAATAGTCAGTATTGACTGTTGGCAGTAATTAGTTGAACTTGAACTTGATAAATAGTAACACGGTCGAACTATCGATTCTATTTTCAATTTTAAGACCACTGCTAAATAAGTAAACCATTTTAATCACTTAAAAAGATATGTGTTTTATAAAAAAAAATCGCCATCCCTACACAGACTACTTTATGTCGGAGTCTTTTTTACCCCAAATGGGGATGAGTAACGCGTCGTACGACACAGATCGATTTTGAGCGACAGGTGTATATACATTGATTTTTACAAAGATGCTTTGTATCAGAGTCACATGGTCAGCTGAGACAGGATAATTACCGAAATTTGTCTGTTTCCAGACCATTCTATTTGAAAGACCCAGCTGTGAGACTTTTAATTCAGTGATCATGCTGGACACCGACACTCAGTAAGAAACTTGACATAGAAATGCCGTACTTAAAATATACGGATAGGAAGTTTCAGATAATAAATTTTAAATTTGAATTAGCATCTGAACAAAACAATATAGAGTACCTGTAAGCGGTCGGAAACTGGTTGGGCAGGACATTTTTTTTGGTCTGAGACAATCTCGGTTACACTGAACACCGAAATCTACTTGGGACCGAAATCTACCGAATTCTACTTTGCAGGACCGAAATCTACTCAGTAAAGCCAAGATATGGCATTTATTATTAAAGTTTTTTTATAATATTAATTAGTATATATATAGGAATATACACTCAAAATTTCAATATTGTTAAGTTTTGTATTTTTTGAGTTTGAACCAATTTTACATTATTATGTTACAGGCGGTGTCTAAGTGAGCGTGAGAACAATGAATGTATGGAAATCACAACGACTTGTTCTGGCGACTGCATAGATCTAGTAATATAGTTTGACTTTGAAAATAAAATTGTATGGAAAAATAGCTTGTTGTTTTTTATTTTGTCTCTATAGAAGATGTTTATAAATTTTAAGAAGATATTTATGAATATTAATAAAACTGACAAACTATAACCAAAAGGGATTCAGTGATGTGTACGTAAAAAAAAAAAAATAATTACGTTGTAATGAATAGTGATAGATATCAATTAAATTGTCACGAAATCAATGATTAAAGAAATGCATTTAAAAAGGAACAGTGCGATAAGCAAAATTATAAAGTTTTCACACGTTTAACCATGCACTATGTCCCGCCTTTTGCACGTGCATGATTACCTGCAGGTGTTGCAGTTTACTTTTCTTTTATCATACAGTTTAGTAATTTGATAATGATGAGTAGGTAAATATTTATAATTTGATAATTTCCTTCTTTTTAAAGTTGTTTTGATGTATTAAGACGTGATGCAAACTCCCTTTTTGTAAATGTACTCGTAAATCGCGAGTAATATCCCAAAAACGTATTTAAATTCGATCAACGGACCCTCAATATGCATTATTGCATTGCAATCATGGAGTTTCCTTGTGTTGTTTGCGTTAAAGACTGTCTAAATGACAGCATACATTGCTCAAATTGTAAAAACTGGGTTCATGCCGAATGTGCAAATCTAAAAGAACAAGACCTTAAGTCTTGGTCTAAGGCAAATTTGGATTTTTTGTGCAAGTGTTGTGCTTTTATTGGATTGGAATATGATAGCGGAGCAGCTCTTGCTAGGTAAGTTGTTTTTTTTAAAACACATATCCTCTTTTCACAATACCTATCTAAGTATCCTAATGGTATACGTGCTAAATCTAAGTCACGTGACAACTGTGCACGCGAAAGTCACTTCTGGCGCGTTTTTAATAAGGATCGATATTATGTTAATGAAATATATATACTGTATTATAATATGTAGTTATTGCATTATGGAGTTCTTTTAAGTGAAATGAAATTGTTAGTAGATCGGTTAAAGAAGAAATAACAGTTGTGTAATGTTGACAAATGAAGACAAGTGTTATATATTTATATATTATTTATTTTTTTCATTACATTCGATACATACTGAATTATACATCATAACGTTTTACGAAAAGCTTTCTGCACTTCATTTTTGAAGATATTCATCCCTCCCTCCTTAAATCCAGGGTGAACGAGGTCTGCATCATAGTGGCGTGGGAAAATAAGTCTTTTTCCTACTTGTACGAAATCTTTCTTAAAGTAGTGCTTCAGCTTCCTGTTTACATGGCGTCTATACAATTTGAATAGTTTGTGATCCAAATTGGTCCATTTTGGGAAATGTCCTCTTTCTATAATGCTGGCTACGAACACTCCTTCTACTCCAGATTTGTGAAGGGCCTCTACTATGTTAATTAATCGTAGGTATGTAGCATGTGGATCACATGAAGCCGTAAAATCATTCCCTCCTAGGTTGAGAAAAACGAATCTGAAATACACAATGACATATATTTGAATATTAAGTCATACTGAACATTTTTGATGTTGTTGTAAAATGCTTTATAAATATAGTTATGTAAAAAAAATTTATCCATATTACAAGGAAAATTTATGCAGTATCATTTACAAATTACAATAATTATCAGATTTTACTAGTATAACACTTCAAATTAGCTTCTGCGACTACAATTTTAAGTAATACAAGTATAACTTACCTTGGTTTGAAAGCTAATAATCTATGAAACATTTTGTTGAATTTTCTTTGTGTGGTCATTCCTGGTACTCCGAAAAATCTGTGTTCTTGCATTAAATCCAATCTTCCACTTGTGAATTTGTTTAATCTTGAAACATAACTATCTCCAAAGATCGCATACTTTGCCATGTTGCGCATCGATTCAGTATGTATTCGATACTAGTTAAGATTTTCTTTTATATAAATGTTAAAAAGCGCTGTGATATTATTCACTCTGCAAGTGTCAGCAAGCTTTTATCAGATGTTCTTGTACAAAATACTTTTAGCGAAATGGCGCATGTATACGCATTAAGTGCTGCTCTTGATGAACCGATTCAGTCGTATTATCCTCCTCAAATTAAGACAGAGTTGTCGTCAGCATTTACTAGGTTAGTTGTAGGTCACAGTATAGAGAAAGACAAAAATCCCAAAGTAATGCTTATGTGGTCTTCCGCGATGGCGCCGACTAACATAACATCGTTTAAAGCAAATCATTTCGTGCCACTTATATGCAAAAATATTGAGAAAGAAAAAGAAGATGTATCAAATTCTTGTAGTAATTCGGAACGGTCGTACGAAAACTACACAATGTTCGGTAGTGATGTAAGTGCTTCTTCCTTAAATGCATACGGTTGCGAATCACAGGATGAACCTGTCACACTATCCAACATTTCTATGCGGGATTTGGTGACAGAGACATCAAGTGATTCTCACGGTTCTGATAACATCCCAGAAACTGTCCCTGTACCGGGGTGTTCTGAAACTGAAACTGTTGACATTAACTCTGAACAACTCTCGGAAGTCTTTACGAAGTCAAATGATGCTTCTTTTACAGAGAATATAAGTCAAGGTATGTTAGAGTCTGGCTTTCTAGACACAAGTACAGTCATTACTCATTTGCTAAAATCCACAGAAGGTCTTCTGTCAATTCCGTCCGGTTGTAAAGAGAACGTGTATTTCATTTTAAATAATACAAGCAATTTAGATAAAAGGTCAAAAAACAAAAAGAGCACATTTACGGACGACAGGGGTTTATGGAATACGTCCTCCGGTGCAACGCCGAAGTGCTACTTCGTTTTACATGATAATGGGGATTTGACTAACATATTCCTCAGAAACGGTATATTTTGCTCAAAGAAACAGGTTAAAAAACGTTTAGAGTACAACCCGTTAGTCCCACAGCCTGAAAAAAGTCAAATAGTAGTGCTGCACAGGTATTATACTTCACATAAGTTAGACAAGACGTACAAGAAAAGAGTTACTTGGCTTGGGGAGGGCGGTCTCGAAAGTCAGTTAGTGTTAGTTGAATATGTAGGGAAGTTCCCTGGTCTAGCCTCGCATGGTTTAAATAATACTGGGGAAGAATTTGTTAGGCGACCGGATCATGTCATGAATGAAATAGACATACTGGCAGATCAAAAAATGAAACCCAGAGAGATATATCTAACGTTGAAGAATAAGTATGACGAACTGAGTCGACCCACAATAGAAAGCATTAACAATAAAATTTATTATAATAAATCAAAGAAAGCTCAGACGGACGGAAATGTGATAAAATCTAACATCGCGGATCAGGTATGTTATCTAGAAAATATGGTTACTGATAACGACGAGTTTGTACGTTCAGTCTTACGTACAAGTGGAAGACCTCCATCTGTTGTGTTGTTTACGGACGAACAAATTCAAGACTTAAAGTCAATTTGCTGCAGCGGTCAGACTGTGCTTGGGGTCGATAAGACTTTCAATCTTTGCAAAATGCACGTGACCGTAACAACATACAAACAAATGACGGTTAACAGACACAGAACTGGTGAACCGCCTCTATTCATAGGTCCAATGTTTATACATGACAACAGTGACTTTGAGACGTACAGTCATTTTTTTCACCAGCTTAGGCTGAAGTTGACTGGTGCAGACTTAACAAAACTTGTTATAGGTTCTGACGACGAGCAAGCTATGGTTAAGGCTTTGACAACTGAATTTCCTTATTCACATCACGTGCTGTGTACTAGACACTTAGAACAAAATGTACGACAGTACTTGGAAGATAATGACGTACCGAAGTCAAACATTCTTGTGATATTAAAGAAACTGTTTGGACCTGAAGGCCTAGCTAACGCACAAGACGAAATCTGCTTTCAAGTCATGTGTGACGAAATTGAAACTTACTGCATGCAAATTTCGGAAAAAATTGTTCAGTACTTTAACCGACGTCTTAAAGGTCACATTAAGTCGAAGGTTAATGACCCTTTACGTGCTAAACTTATCTGTGCCAACTGGACGAACAACAATACGGAGTCTATTAATCACGTATTAAAACAGACAGTAGGGTGGCAATCTAAAAGTTTGCCCGAGTTTGTAAGATTGGTAAAAACGCTTGTGACTGGTCAGTTTCAAGAACTAAAAAGTGCAATCTGCGCGACTGGTGACTTCAGACTGGCAGAAACTCATCAGCAATTTCTTGTCAGTAAGAGTGATTGGATTGACATGACTGTTGTGCAAAGGTCTAATGTTTATAAACGTTTTCGCAATTTTGTATTGCGAAATGAAAGGGTTGTAACAACAACAGACGGGACTAGCTCTTGTATTGCACCCAGGACAGACGGTAAAAAACCAGGCCAGCATAAACGCAAAATTAACGTACGGACATTAACGATAAAGAAACCTAAGCATTAGCGGTAGCGTAAAAATTTGACTGAAAAAGGCACATCTTGTCGGTAGTCACCCTCTGTGGGCTGCGGCGCTTTGCGCACCGACTGATGTTGCACAAACTCACTGTGGCGGTAGCGTAAAAATTTGACTGAAAAAGGCACTTCACGTCGGTAGTCACCCTCTGTGGGCTGCGGCGCTTTGCGCGCCGACTGATGTTGCACAAACTCACTGCGGCGCGGCGTAAAAACAAACATGTATCTTGTACAATAGCACAACATAATTCCAAAAACGTACTCTTCATGTATATATAAATATTGACACACTTATATTTCTTGAATTTATGTCTTTTATCTTAAAGTGTTCGTTTTAATCAATGTTTGTTTCAACGATTTCTTATGTTTTCATCAACTGTACTTTTATTTTTTAATCATATGCTTTTCATTATATGCTTTTTATTGCATTTATTATATTTAATATTTTTAGCATTTGTATTTGATTTGTTTTTAACTTTTATTTTTTGTAAACAAGTATTTTCGTTTGCTTTTGTCTTTAAATTGTTCGTTTTAATCAATGTTTGTTTCAACGATTTCTTATGTATTTTATCAACTGTACTTTTAGTTTTTAATCATATGCTTTTCATTGTATGCTTTTTATTGCATTTATTATATTTAATATTTCAGCGTATTTGATTTGTTTTTAACTTTTATTTTTTGTAAACAAGTATTTTCCATTTGTATTTGATTTGTTTTTAACTTTTATTTTTTGTAAACAAGTATTTTCCATTTGTGTTTGATTTGTTTTTACCTTTTATTTTTTGTAAACAAGTATTTTCCGTTTGCTTTTGCCTTTAAATTGTTCGTTTTAATCAATGTTTGTTTCGTCAATTTCTTATGTATTTCATCACCTGTACCTTTATTTTTTAAACAGATGCTTTACATTGTATACTTTTTATTGCGTTTATTATATTACATATTTTTATCGTTTGTATTTGATTTGTTTTTAACTTTTATTTTTTTGTAAACAATTAGTATTTTCTGTTTTGTCTTTAAATTGTTCGTTTTAATCAATGTTTGTTTCATCAATTTCTTATGCATTTCTTTTTGCAACGCGTCATTTCTATCATTAATAACCGTTATTCTTTAGGCATTCCATCTTTTTGATCTATTGAGCATTTGTATCCTTATTTCATACATTTTGAAGTTTAATGTTTTAAATCTGTATAAAAAATCGAAATCAGGTTCATACCTTATATTTATCTGAATTAAATTTATTTTTTCATCATTTTCGTAGATTTTTTTAATTAAAAAAATTAATGGGCCATGTTGAGAGTTCCTCCTCGTGGTGTGGCCTGGATATTACATTTCGCACTTTGTTAGATGTAAAGAAGAATTTTGGTATTACTACATCTGTATTTTTTTTTTTAATTCAAACATAAAATAATTATTTGCGAACAAAGATGGTGCGAAATGCAATAACTGAACGCTCTCACTTTTTCATTTTACTAATACTTCGTGTTTTCATGAACAATTATATTTACTTGATATGTTATTTTTATTCATTAATTCTACATGCATCTGCATTGTGTACTTCAAAACTCCTTTTTAATAGTGATTATCACGATGTAATATTTTTACGCACACCGATTTCAATAATTTTTACATTTATTAACATAACTTTTTTACTAAGTAAAATTTTCAATTGAAATTTGAAATATAAGTTTCTTATAATGTAATCTATCATAAAATACTCAAACTTTAAGAATTAATGACATATCTTGGCTGTTCTGAGTAGATTTCGGTCCTGCAAAGTAGAATTCGGTAGATTTCGGTCCCAAGTAGATTTCGGTGTTCAGTGTAACCCAGACAATCTAGGTATAGAATTTCAAGGAGAATGAAAACTTTTTCCAAAAAATGTAATGTTCATATTTACATTAGAAATTTAATATCTTTAGTGTAAAAGACATTGGTATATTTATACATACTCCCATCTGTGCTTGCATTTCAGCCAGTCTCCTGGCACGAATCGCTTCCAAATCGGCATCGTCAGCCATGTTGCTATGAATTTAGTCTGTATCTCACGTTATTGAACTCACGTTCTGATTTTCGATTCATTTGAACCAACCAGTCTAATTTTGATCTTAGTGATCGGGACGGTTTCAATTCCGACTTTCAACAATTTTTAAAAAGCGTCTGATGATGAAGACTACAACATGGCAGGCTGCAGTGATGGTGAAATTTCCTTCAGTATTTGGAAGTCTTTGATTGGGAATCTGGATACTGTTATAGACCAAATACAAAGTAAAGTTGTTGCTTTAGTCGAGATTTATCAAAACTAAATATTTTCTGTGTAACCAATGCTTGGTTCAATATGTAGGAAATTATCGGCGGCACGAAACTGTACCCAAATACACCCAAATCTACATCTACATCTACATCAATACGTCAATCTGTCATACATTTGACAATACTTTGACGGTGCGCACAGAATAAAGAAAGAAAATAATACAAATTTATAGTGATAGTGAAAAGTCAGGAGAGTACACTCAAGAATATTGGTACCATAGTAAAAAGACAGAAATGGAAATAAAATAATACCAGTTACTTTTCGACCATCGAGGCAAGACCAATTCGACTTCCGTGGCGGTACCAGGGTGCAAAACCCCGCCGACATAGCTCGAGCCAGTCATCTGATTTACTAAGTAACTGGGATTAATGCCCCATTAGAAAGTCAAGTTGGAGAGCCCACTCTTGAAGGATACCAAGGAGGGGGCCTCAGCAACGGATGCTGGAAGGCTGTTCCAGAGAGGGATACTTCTCGGGAAAAAGCTGTATCTGTAGCTGTCAGTTGATGTAGAGTAAGGCAGGAATCTTCTAGTATGTGGTGACCGTGGCATGGTTTTTGCTGGTGTTAAGCAAATATACCCAAATACATCCAAATATACCCAAATACACTTCAAATATACTTCAACACTGTTGAAAGACAGCTTTTAACAAATATCTATTGTCAAGTTTGTTTCTACAAAAGCACAGATGAACTAGAAAATGAAAATCAGTAGCAAAAATTTTAAAGGGGCTGTGCTCCAGATGACAAAAAAAAAGAAAGTTTTCTTGTATTATAAATTTCTTGTAATATTTATGACAAATGCTTAAAAAATAACTTACTGACAAAAAATAAGTCAAATAATTGCATTTTAAATTGATTTTTTTCCCTTTCAAAGTGCTATACCGTAACGCGACGGTATAACTATATTGTATAAGATTTAAAGTAAATATCTGTAATATCATATGCGGCGATGGTGGTGACAGTAAAAGCGCTGGTAATATTTTGTTAACATGAGGGTCCAGAGTTCAAATCAGGCTGGAGCGAAAATATTTTTTTTATTCTATTTTGACTTTTATAATCAGTTTTGAAGTAAAATATTATGTTGTTATAATCTCACGGCATCTAAATATATAATTTATGAAAAAAATTTTTTTATGTCAAATCTGGAGTACAGCCTCTTTAATATTCAGTCATACATATTAGTTACATTTCGGACACAAACGGCTATCGTAAGATTTACACTCTTGTGAAAAACATATATTTATGCAGGTTGTTTCCCTACGTGAATGCTAGAGAATCGTTTTACAGTTCGAACTTTATACTCTTAACTAACTTTCCATTAAGATTTTTATTCTTATTTTCAGATACTTCTTTTTGTGAATTGCATATTTTTTGTATTTGAGGCATTATAATTATATTAATAATACCTTATTAGTAATTATCACAAGGTTTTGTTTTCGATGTACCGTACATGAAAAGAATCCTGAATACAAACAAATGAGCATTAACTTTAAAATAACCATTAAAACTTATATTTTCTCGGCAAATATTTGAGGTTAAGTGTATAATTTTGCTTGATTTATAAAAATGTGTTGATAAAATGATACAATTTAAGTGTATTTGGGTATATTTTGGTGTATTTGGGTATTTTGTGCTGCCCGGAAATTATCATCTGGTTAAAACTTCTGATGGACTTTTTTTAGATAGGTACATGTTATGCCACTAGTCTCAATAATGCAACTTCAGGCAGGATGCTGCCTTAACATCTCAACCAGAACCCACCAAAATATTGGTGGAATATGGATTTTGTGAAATCCCAACTGATTTACCGTCATTTTACACTTGCACATTTGGAAACAGATTTAAATACTATATTGTTTGAATCTGCTTCACAAAACCCTCCAAAAAGCAAAAATGATGCTTTGAAACCTACATGAGTCTATTGTTTACATTAGCCTTCTCTGGTGGGGGTGTGTGCGCACTGAGAATGCAAAAACCAATAAAAACATTGCTCTACTTAAAACTGTCAGTAAACTTATGGAAGCTGTAGATTACAGTGGCTAAATGTTTACCTCTGCACGCATTTTTCCAATAATGGATTTTAGTGTGTTAAATCTGTATCTTTATTATCGGCCACTACAGACAAATTTCTCAACAAACTTATTTGAAACATACATCACCTGAAGCAGAAAATTTAACTCTTTCACCACATGTATAATGTTTGCCCGCATGTTTCATAGTTTTTGTGCAAATTGGCACCAAACAGATTTTGTTGGGCATTACATAGGCAAAGAAGGAAAAATTTCCACCACATTTTAAATCCTTTCTTGTTTGTACTTGGAAGATGGATATCGACCATTCAAAAAATAGCACGACATTCAACTTTTTGAGTACAGTTATTTGGACTAGTTATGCCACATGCTTTGTACTGCAGAAAATATGTTATTCAGTACGGTATTGATCAACAAATTAGGTAAAAAAGGTTAGGACATAATATACTAACCTGAGAGAATTGATGCTATAATTTTTGTGTTTGCTCAGCAGGGGTCTCTCTAGTCATATGAATATGATGTTGCTTTGTGCTGTTTTAATTAAATACATCAAGAGCCATTTCGTATAATTTCCATTTTGTATAAGTAAACTCAATCATTACTATTAAGACACAGTGATTTTCCTACAAGTTTTCAGGGCATGGTCATGCCACATTTTGGTGCTGAAAGAGTTTCGCATTGAAAATGTGAAATAAATGGCAAATACACTCTAGGGCGACAGGTTTTAAGGAAGTTTCTTTACAAGCATAGTAATTAAATATATGTTCTTTTGTAAATTGATGATGAATTGATATTTGAACAGAAAAAAATTGACCAAAACCATCGGCAGTGTTGCCATTTATTTTTCCGTGCACAAAAATGCACAAAAATGACAGAATTAGTCGTAACAGTTTGACAACAGTAAGAAAAATGTCTATAAAATGGGTCAAACCGTCAATGCAAAATTAATTAGGCTACATATTTATGTATTCAGTCCGAGATATTTATGAACTTAGGTCCAAAAGAATTATCTTTGAACAAATAAATCCAACAGTCACACATGAAAATAGTGTTTTTAATCCTTTATTCATTTAATTCTGATTATACAATTTATACTGTACACTAATACACAACCTTCGCAGTGTTCACAGTGAGCTGATTGTTTGTCTGCATTCTTTGACTGCCATGGATGGAAAAATTATTATTGAACAAAATCTTTTGTGGTATATAACCAATCGCTTGTGCCCATTTTATTTTCATTAAAAAAATCCACCAATCTAATAATTTACTCTCCCGCATGATGGCACATACTTTATATGGCAAGTGAATTTCAAAGGGGAAGGTATTTCATTGTTTAAATTTTTTGTAAAATCGTTTTTGGACGCTATCGTGTATATCCTTTACCGGTTCTGCAAAATATTGAATCAGTGTGTGATTAACTGTTGAGTTAAATTTTTAAGTATGATATTCAATGTATTTTGTGATAAGTATTTTGCTATCTCATCACTGTGAATTAAAAGAAAAATATTGAGAAGCTAAGCCATGTCTCTATAGTGTCTTTGTTGGAAGTTGCTGACAGGACAGAACTGTAAGGCCGTAAATGAATAAATGAGAATTTCCAAGGATGACCTCTGTAAAAAGCACTTTATGAAAGAAAATTCACTAAGATGTTCTTGCTTTGCCAAGAACCAATTACGACTGAACACCACTTCTCTCTCGTTTTGCTCCAGGGAGAAATCACTTCTCCCCAAAATTTTGTCCTTGTCAGACCTTTGCTCAGCAACACACTTTTTACATTAAACAAACTTGAAGGAAGTCAGAAAAGATGGCATGTAATTTGGTTTTCCTTTGTTTGGTCATAATGAATTAAGAGAACTTTCAGTAATGTTTTATCGAGTATATCCATGATTGGTATTTAAATTCTTGTTGATTCTTTATTGTCTTGCTAGTGAAACCATATTAAGTTGTAAACATGTACACCTTTTTAATGTACAGAATTTCATAAATTCTTATTTTGTCCAATTTCATCTTTGAAAATTATTTTCAGATGGGGAAGGAAAAGTTGATGTAGGAGAGGATTTTAATTATAAGGCATACTGGCAGAAACTTGGTAAGTAATGTTAGGTACATGTATGAACGATAGCATCTGCTTGCAAGATAGTTGGATGTAGGGGTATGGTCCACCAAATGTCTTTGGATATTAAAATGTAATGCAAGTGTCAGAATGCCTGTCAAACTGTCGCTGAATTAGACTTTGTGTCTTGTTAAAATTTCTTATTTCTTCAGAACATTTTGTAATAGTTTGAATGCTGATGCTACTGGCATTTACTAACCTTTAGTTACATAGGAAAAATTTTAGGCTAAACATCATGCAAACATACTTTTAAATTCACTTTATTATATTATCAGTTGATGTAGGTTTGGTAACCATTTCTGTCTATATCAGTATTAATTAGAAAAAATAAATGGTCAGAAAGGAAAACTAAAGTAACTAATTCTTTGTTTTATCTTGTTACTTAAATGTTTTTTTTATCTCATAACAGTAAGACAAAATTATTTCTAGGTGATGTATTCAAAGCAGTTTCCCATGAGGCAACCAAATTGTCCTTGGCTTACTCTAAACCACCTGGCCCATGCAATGAGGAGTGTGAAAGCTTGTTATCATCAGTGGAGAAAACAATGCTTGCCCTACTTCATGTCTTCAGCAACTTACCAAAGTCAGCAGGTAACACAGCATTTACAATTTACTAAGATTATCTGAAGAAATTTTTCTATAGAATTATCTTTTTCTTTACATTTTGTATTATGAAAACTCTTAGTCTACATATGCTCTTCAATGCTCTTCAATTGTGTGAATTGAAAGCTTAGTCTTTTTAACATTGTATTATAGTATGATATTATGTAAACTTTATTGCTGACTCAGTCTTGTTTAAAATTATTCTCAAAGAGGCAGTATTTTGATTCCAATAATTAGTAAACTTATTTTCAGGTTTGTGTTATTAATGATGTTGATTTTCTACAAGTGAAATGCAAGGTTCTTCAGATAGGAGATACTAGCATATTCCAGATGTAACACTCAGAATTGAAAAGTATTATCATATTTCAGATGTTACACTCAGAATTGAAAAGTATTATCATATTTCAGATGTTACATTCAGAATTGAAAAGTATTATCATATTTCAGATGTAACACTCAAAATTTAAAAGTATTACTAGTATCATATTTCAGATGTTACATTCAGAATTGAAAAGTATTATCATATTTCAGATGTTACATTCAGAATTGATAAGTATTATCTTATTTCAGGTTTGACACTGAGAAAGGTTATTAAAACATCAGTGAAAGAGTTGGTGGAAGGTATAAGGAATCTTGCTGAAACCATTCAGAAATACAGTGCGGGGTAGGTTCCTCATTCTATACTGGCTTTTCTACTTCTGTGTTTATAGTGTTCAAGTTTCCTGTCATTAATACTCACCCAAGGGAGGTAACTTTTGTCAGGCATTGGCAAACCATATGTTACGAGACAATATTAAGTGTTAACTTACTAGATTGTCCGTAAATACGGAATATTAAATTGTATAATATAAATTTGTTTTTATGATATAGAATATATTCTTACCATATTTATTATGAATGGTCAACTGATGGCCTCTTTCATTCATTTACTGAACACCAATTCTTTGTTTTGAAAGACTATGTTGTACTATGCAAGTATCAACTAACTGATGTTAGATTGTTGATGCATTAAATGTTGAACTGCTGTACAGTAATAAGTACATTTACTAGTGAGGCATTTAGACTATAATGATATATATTTTAGGTCCAGTGAACAGTTACAAAGTACAGGGATAGTGTGGGAGGAAAGTGACCGATTTTCAAATTTACCTCAAGGTATACCTGTACTTCCATTTCTTCTCTGCAATACTGCCTTTATGATAGTTATGGTATATTAACATTCAGGAAGAAAGACCACAGACACAAATGCCAATGGAAGAGCTACTGTGTGTTATTTTTGAAAAGAACATCAGACCTACATATGAATATAAGTCATAGATAATAAACCGGCAGGAACACCGTCAAAAATCAACATTTAGTCAGTCATTTCAAATGTACAAGGAATTAAAACAATTCTCTCAGTGTTTGCCCCTCACACTTCCTAGATTGTATAACATTTGCTGGACTGTCAGAGTTAACTCCAGGTTATATTTAAATTGCAAATTGCGAATCTTGATAGAAATAAATCCCAACTACACTGTTGAATTTATGAAACATGCATACCTGTTTAACCCTGAACATGCTGAAATTTTGTAATGGATTTGCCCAGCTTTGAATTTGGAGCAGTCCATTCAAAGTTTAAGGGATTTCAATATCAAAATACAAAAACGGAGCTACCAACAGTATAGATGTGCAGGCTGGCCTGGCTCTATACTGGTGGCAAGGGCTAATCACTTTCGGTTCCAGCAGGTTAAGGGTTAAATTTGAAAACATGGTTTTACACCATGCACTCCTTACAGACAACAAGTCAGCTGTGTTGATGGTGATTGAGAACAACATTCCTATGGTGGATGATGCCCACAGTGAAATAACAGAGGTAGATACATATGATCATACCATCTCATTATTATTAACAGTATGCTGGGCCAACTGGCCTTAAATGGTACTATGGATAAACAGTATGCTGGGCCAACTGGCCTTAAATGGTACGATGGAAAAAACAGTCAACATATTGCCAGTTTTGTCTTTTGAAGAAGGTTATTAAGCAATGCACATCAGCAGAAGTATTGATTTTACTCTTTACTTGCAGATTGAGTGTAAAAAGAATGTACAAAACCCTCTGACCTAGTCTGCTTTCCTCATTGTTGAGTATTTACAAATGTAGTGAAAGCAACAGCATTTATTCAGAATACTTACTAGTAAAGGCACTAGATGCCAAATGTATGTTGGTTCAAGTAAACTTGTCTGCTGGTTTTTTTTTTTTTTGGAATATGCAGTTGTAAAACATATTGCCTATGACTTCCTGAACATTACTAGATAGATGGGCATAATTTAATTAAAACAGTTAAGAATTAATTTGTTAATGTTGAAAACTATTCTACATTGATCAGGAAACCAGATGGTATTTGAAGCAGCAATCTCTGGATTGGTAGACCAGCACTCTACACTCAACTATATGTTTCTACACAATGACTGATTTGTATTACAGGCATTGAACTGTGATGAAGATGATGATGGTTTGAATGAATTTCTTGGAATCTCTGAAACCAGGTCACAGAATGATCAACAGTGGACAGAAAGTGATAAAAACATTGTCCAGTATTGTCTGGGACTTATAAAATGTTCAAAATCTGTGTTAAAGAAGACAAAATCCGCAGTGAATACAAATGGAAGTTGTAAATCGGAAGAGCATATATCCCAGTTAGATGACTTGGCAGATCGTGTCCAGAGGTTGAGTCCTGTTGTAGATGACCTAGCATCATGTGTATACCCTCCACTGAAGAGCTCAATTGTACATGAAAAAGTATGTGAAGACATTGATTGATAAACCGATACTACAATTAACAAAATATTTTTCTGTGATATAAAAACCTAAATATTTTGTTAGATGCTATGAAGGTAATTATTATTTGAAATAAAGTATGAAGAATTATGCCATGTTTAATTAAATATGGATTATTACAGATTTTTTTATCTGATCTCAGTAATTTAAGTATATTTGAAAATACGTATCAGTTTCCTTTTAATGTCTTCTAACAAGAAAGTCCATCTACAGACACAAATACTGTTGATTGTCAGTTTTAGGTTTATCATTGCTTGCTGATTAAGCTCTCATGAGCTTTTGCTTTTTCATGCATGTATTATCTTACAGGCTGTAGAGCTTGGAAGGGTGAATAGAGAGCTACTTGACTTCCTGAGGTAACAGTTAATTAATGTCATACACTTTTAAAATGTGTTATGGTTCTAATAGACTGAGTTATTAAATACTGATGTTTTATTATATATTTTGGTTGTCTTAGTGGTTACACAGACGGACAATAGCCAGGCAAAACAGAACTGTTTTTAGATTGTGTTGTATACATATCAGCTGAATTCAGCAGTAAAGTTTTGTGTGAAAACTTACACAGGTTAACAAACTTGTTATATGTAAATGCTTGTGCATGGATATGGGTTAAGTAAAAAAGTTTTTCAAAGCTGTAGATAATTCAGTGTAGTGAAAACAAATCAGTAAAGTTGTTATAACTTCACTGAATCCACAAAAAAAGAACTAATGACACACAATGGCAACCTGTCCAACTGGTGTAGTATGACATATGATTTTGCTGAAAAGTTTTTTTTTTTCTTCAGGCACAGCCATGTAACGAGAGAAGACGACCAGAAATGGTTAGATTTCCTGGTCAAAGCTAATACACACAACCTAAACAAACTTACAAGTGCCATGTCTCCAACTTGAAATAAACTGAGATGGTTTTTTTAATAAAATATCGGAACATAAAATGAGTTTGTAACCATTTCAATACACATGGTTTTTAAAGAAGATGTCCTGATAAGCAGTGAATGCAATGTTTCCTGCTCTTATATATAGTTTTTTGAGGGGCAGTACACATGATAAATTTGATGTTACGTCTAATAAATACAACACCTTGTGTTTGAATAATTTTGTGGCCCTATTTCTGCCACTTGTCAAAAATATTGGAGATTTGGCAGATCTGCTGCCATACTTCCGTTTCAAAACTGTAAAGTCTCATCTTTAGAACAGTGGAAAAACTTCATAAACTCTATTTGAAACTTGATCAAATGTTTTTATATCTCTAGAATGAATATTAGACCTCTGTCCAGATGCTAGAATGTGTGGTTACCATGGTTTCATTTTGATTTTTGTATTGTAGTTGCAAAAAGAGGACAATGTTCTCCTTTTATATCTTTTATTTTCTACATCTGTGTTTCAAGTACATGTAAATAAATAGGTACATTCATCAACTATTCATCCAATTTCTGAAAGAAGAATTCTCAATCTGTATTTTGTTTCATTGATTCAAAATCAAACAGTGAAATGAAACCTAACTGAGGTCAGTCTGGATCTATTGTAAACCTAGCAATTATAAATACTCATTCTGGCAACCAGCTTTCTTTTCTACAAACAGTGAATTTTAACTGATCATGTGGAATGATTTCAAACTACTGAGATTACATGTAACAATATACACACTAACTCTACGTAAATCACTATCACAGTCATTGAGTAAAGTACATGTAAAATTTGTATAAATAGGAACTAAGACTTGTACAATGTAATAAAATAAAAGGACGGACAAATAAAACTCATGATTTTTTTTTAAATATACTAGAGGTTGCTCTAAAAGTAACACATTTAAAACACAGGAAGGCACCTTTAAAATTATGTCAGCTTTTGTGAAGCAATCTTTACAATTAGAACTAATTTCTGTCAAGCGGTGAAAACCACTAGGAATTGTACCATGTTGAAATTCATAAAAATAGTTTGTTTTTCTACCATTCTCATTTTAAGAACTTCATTTAAAGAACTTCACTGTTGCAGTCTGTTTCACATAACTTTTCTCCCCTTACTGGAGTAATTATGTAAGTCATACATTATCAGATTACATTTCTGAACTCAGTATGTGCCTTCAACTTTCATTTCTTTTTCTACTGAGTCGAGTGCAGCCAGACATTGTACTGTAAGATTCATGCTGCCAATCACTGTCTGCTCATCTGCTATGTCCAAAACTGAAATGGTACAAAATACATTTGTGGTGAATATCAAAATTCCTTTGGAAAGAAAGACTAAAAGTAACACAACCTCCAAAGAAATGACACAATGGCAATAGTTTTAAGAACTGTAAGATTATCTCATTGGCCTAAAGTATATACTGAAGATACAGACAATAAAGACTCAACATTGCTTAATTTCTTACAGACAAACAAAAGCTTACAATAAACTAATGATCATTCAAAGCAAAGCTTCAATACAGCATAGAATGGTACTCAGTCCTCAATACAGTATACTAATCAAGGACTTCACGAATTTTAAAGGAATGATTCAGGCTTCACTGATTACAAAGGGGGTAATTCAGGCATAAACAACTCACTATCAATATCTTCCTCTACAACATCTTTCCTATTAAGGAGTATATCTCGTATGCTGACAAGGGCAACACCAACATCCTCACAATCACCCTCTTGGTCATCCTCTGGTGGCTCACTTACCAATGTAAACCTGATTCTGTAATATATTTGATCAAAGTCAAATACAAAAAGACAGGTATTTCTATTACAAGTTTAATCATGCAGCTTTATTTATGATAATTTACTGACTCGACAAAACTTGAAACTAAACTATTTCTAACATTCTATGAATATTGCTGAAACTGTAACCATGAATATATCCATAAATATAAGAAAAATATCTTGTGTCTTTGGTATAAAAATATATATTTCTGCTATTTATGTACTTGTGTGGTTTGGATTGACTCGATTTAATGAACAATTAGATGGTGCAGTACTACTATACACTTAAACAGTTTTAGGAATAAATGGATTATATAAGTTTATGTTGTATTTAGTCAGTAAGTTTTATAGCACGCAAAAAAAAACATGATTTATTAGTCATGGTTATGAACTAGAGAATTCCATTCATCTCTGTTCTTTGTTATCCTTTCTTTACAAGGGTTTTATTCCCTTAAGACATGCATTGTGTAACTAATTATGCTTTTGATTTGATTTTACAGTTACAGCAATTTTTTCATTATATTAGCTCGACTTACAAGCTGTGGTCACCAAAGCTGTAAACATGTCAATTCCAGGATATAATAAAATGCTTATATATTTTCTAATTGTGGTATAATTTAAATTATCTTACTGATATGTGATGTTCTATCAATTTTTATAAATTGTTTAGACCTGAAATTTACCTTACCATGGTTCTGTGGAAGGACTTATACTTGAATCTCATGGTAGTAGGGCTTAGGAATAGATTTTGCAGTAAGTGACATTTACCACTAATCTAGCTTTTTTCTAGTTACCACTTCCTAGCAATTTTTTTTATAGATAGACATATTAAGATAAAACAAATGCCAAATCATACCTAAGTTTATGAAGAATATAATACAAAATATATAAGTACCAGTTAACACTAAAATGAACTTGTATAACTTGTATAACCAGATTTTAAGTAACTTACCTTCCATCATCTGGATCTGAAGGTAACAACATGCTGGCCAGGTACTGCCTCCTCTGATAATTTTTCTCAAAATCTACATGGAATGCTGTAAAAAAAAAGATGGTACCACTCAATATTAGTACCCAGTTATAAATGCTTATTAATCATGTCTAGCCTTTTTTTTCACACAGAAGCTTTGACAATTATTTACTCCTCCTGTAACAAGTATAAGCTATTTCAGTTTAAATACACCACAGCATTGTGTATGTGTGTATATACCTGAGTTACTATTAGGCATATGAATACTCTTCAATTTTGTCCACTTTCACTACAGCAATCATGAAACAGTAACAATATAATGATAACTTAATGAGATTAACTGAAAAAAAACTCTGGAAGAAAACTTAAGCGTAACTAATTTCTGACATAGATACTTACTTTTGCTGAAGTTAAACTGAATATTATGGTAAGGTTTGGGTTTTGGTAATGAGAACGGTGTTTCTGTTTCCTGTGGATCTATACCAAGGAACTTGTATTCAACAAACAGCTGTCGTATATCTGAATTGTTCATCACATTTGAACCTTCCTCCAATGACACATGGTTTATGGCAACTGTCACAGAGTTACCCTAAAATATAACAATCATTACATACTAGTAGGTAATGTAACATCAGCACAAGCAAAAACAAGGCATTTTAGTGAAAGGTATTGTAAAATACAGTGTAATAAGAACTGAGTAGAAACAGCTTTGGCAAAAATGTCTACTGGTAATGTAATGTAATGTTTAAGAAGCAGTAATCTGAATTAAGTAGAAACAGCTTTAGCCCAAAACTACTTTATTTGTTTAACCCAACTTAAAACGACTGACTCAAAGATAGACCGACAATGAAAAAAAAAGAAAATGTTCTTATATCTTGAAATTTTTGCTGCAATTGTGAAGAACATATTTAAACTGAGTTACTGATTCATTTTTTGATACAGAAAACATTAAAATATAAAGTTTTACACACTTTTATTGGTAAAAAATTTACCCCGTTTGACATCCTTACAAGCAGGCACTGTGGCTCAGTGGGCTAGATTGTCGCTCTTTATTTTACAGACCGAAAGGTCGTCGGTTCGAATCCTGGTTAAGTCAAAACTTTTTTTTCAGTTTTCATGGTGTATAGAAGCATAATATTATGTTTTTTCCATAGTATATTAAATTCTCTTAAATTTTAAAGAAAAAAATTTTCAGCAAAATTCTATGAGTCAGTCGCTTTAATTCAGAACAATATATTGTGTAAAAAATAACATACAGGTTTAGACTCTGGTTTCTGTTTGCGTTTGGATGGTCTAGGTGCCATGACAAGACCTTCACTGTCAGATTCTATGGGTGGAGTTTCTGACTCCTCCTCCTCAGTTTCTGGTCTAGGCTCTGCCTCCTCTTCTCGTAAAGTGCTGCGCTGACTCTGCTGTGGGGATATGTCTTCACTAATCTCCTCTGTAATGACAAACACATTTGTTTGTAACTTATGCTGTGAAAAAGAGACCTTCACTTGCAGCAATATGGCTACTTTCTGGACGTGTCCACAAAGCTTCTGTTTGTACTTACTTTAGCTTAATCAGAGGAAATTAATCAAGGCAAAATCAGTTGAAACAATGAAAGTTTCTAAATGGTCACAGAAAGGTGTGGGTACAGATTTAATTTATTCAAACTCAAGACCCAAACTGGCTAAAAGAGATTCATCAACAGAGAGAGATTACCAGTGACAGATTCTCTAGATGCCTCATCTCCAAACATTGTATCTGACCTCAACGTAGGACTTCAGTGTATCATCCTGGAATATGTGAAGAAAGACTATGTGATACCTTAATGATTTATCAACACTAAAACAGTTACAGAACCAATACTCTTCTTGTGGCATATTAACAAAAAAAAACACCTCTTGCTGTTAATGGGTTATCAAAAATTCTGCCAAGCTATCTAACAACTGAATAAACAGACACAACTAATTTTTCATTTGATGAATCCATTTCATGATCTTTTGGACAGTATTAACAGTAGAAATGATTTCTTTTTTAAAACTTCAAGATATTCCTTAAAACTTTTTCAGATTTTAAAACAGACTTTCAACATTTCAAAGAATTTGCAAAAGTAATTGATAAGACTACTTTGTAAACTGTCAAAATACATAATATAATAAATGATAACTTACCAGAGGTCCCTTCTGTTCCCTTGACCCTGCAAATACCAAAAAATAAACATCTTATTCACCCATCCACTAGTTTGTTGTATGTTTATTAATATTTATTTTTTTCATAACATTTCTCTTTTAAAATAATTGTTTCCTGTGTCAATGTTATCTAAACATGTTTATGTTTAAATAAAAACTTTAATTCCATCTGTATTCTTATATATAAAATAACTGGATTTTCATCTTGCTCATTCTGATGCTAAATAAATTATCATTCTATAATAAATCTATATACATTTAACATTATTCTTCAAAAGCACCTGAGGAATCATATGACATATTACACTCTACATATATAACCTCGAAACATATGCTTGCTTAATCAGTGTCAGTAAGAAAACCTCTTTATAATCTGAAAATTTCTAAAGAAAAAACTTAGTTAAGAATGAACTTGCTTAGAAGGGTAACTCTGATAATTAATAACATAAACCAAATGTTTACTGAGGATTTATAGACTACAATTAGGACATTCAAAGCAAGTTGTACACATAAACCAGCTGCCTACAACCACTATGGGTTGGGAGTTACTGTGCCTGCACCCATGTTAACCTGCATAATGTTTGTGAAAGCAGATAATACATGATATAAACAAGGATAAAACTAAATGTATACAAAAAGGGGCAGAAAAGCAAAGGACTTTATTTCATAGAACATGCTAGAGAATACACATGTTATCATTGTTGTATCATGGTGTCAATTTGGAGGGATCTGAAACATGTCAATGCAAATTTAAGTAACAAACTAAAAATTTATGAATATTAAAACCTTGTTTGCATTCTTGATTACTGCTTAATACCAAAGTTCTCAAATAAGATCTCAGCTATAATAGAATATTCAGTGTAAAAAAATAAATCCTTTTAGATGTAATTTATTAGTTACAAAAATGTAAAAACTTCATAAGCTTAAAAAGAAAACAAAGTAGTTTTGAAAGCAATGACATCACTTATGATATCCAACACTCTAATTCTTTTTAGCTGACATATTAATTTTATTTCCTTATTATTAACTAATATCTCAATCTTATTAAATAATACTTAGAAATTACAAAATAATATTTCTAAAATTTACCACTTATAATGTCTTTAAAAAAAAGAAAAAAAAAAGATCATAACGTATATATATATATATATTTTTTACTCTTCATATCCAAAACAAGAACTGTCATTGTAAAATGACAATGCCCCAAAAGTGGTGCTTTGACTTTGAGCTAAGGACCAGTCATTCAAGGGTCATGGTCAAATATAGGTCAATGGGAAGGACTTGTCCAAAGGGGTGTTGTGTCCAAGTAGGAAGTAAATTGACTTTCTAATAAGGAGGTTATGGCCAATGTTAAAGTTTTTGGACAACTGGATCTTCAAGGTAAAGGTCATTCAGGGGTCAAGGTCAAATAAATATAGGTCAGTGGGAAGGTCTTGTCCAAAGGGGTGTTGTGTCCAAGTAGGAAGTAAATCCACTTACTAATAAAGAAGTAATGGTCAATGTTTAAGTTTTTGGACAATTGGATCTTCAAGGTGAAGGTCATTCAGGGGTCAAGGTCAAATAAATATAGGTCAGTGGGAAGGTCTTGTCCAAAGGGGTGTTGTGTCCAAGTAGGAAGTAAATCCACTTACTAATAAGGAAGTTATTGCCAATGTTAAAGTTTTCTGACAGACTGACGGACGGACAGTTCAAGAACTATATGCCTCCCTTTCGGGCATTAAAAATATTCAGAAAACATTCCCTTCATTTCCAACCCACAACATAAACAAAGATGGACACTGTAAGACAGGAAATCACACTAACATGAAAAGGTCTGACAATGTTAAATTTCAAAATTGTAATTAAACGTAACGTTTTTTCTAAACCGTCAAATATCTAATACTTCATGCAAAAGAAGAAGTTACTGCTTAAAGTTTTCGACTGTACAGCCCTAAAAAGAAAAATGTCTACTCAGGCAGGTATACCACCAGGATTTTCTAACAATAATGTTTCAATGAAAAGCAGGAAAAATGCTTTCTGTTTGTTTGTTTTTTTCCTATCAAGAAGTTTTAGAACCTGTCAGTTCTGAATACATCAGATATAAAATCACAATTATACACGAAGTTCATGCTAAATAAAGTTTTCAGTGTTCAATCATGCACAATATATTCATCATTCCAGTAAATGACTTCCCATTATATATAAGCATGCCCATAGTTTTACCTGACCAATGGAATGTATTTCTCTTTCTGGGTTTGGGTTTTGGAGAATCATATTCACCTAGAATAATTGTCACAATTCAGTTACAATATCTTATCTATTCATCTTAAAATGTATCCCTGCTATGAAAAAAATAACAACATTACCTGTCAAATTAATGGCATGAATCTATATGAATCAGTATTTACCTATCTATCTGTGAGCAGACAAGTGAGACTAAGTGAAAACAAAAGAGTGTACATTTCAACCTGATAGAATTGAACTGGGACATAACAGAACAGGGCTATCAACAATCTTAGCAAATGACAGGGCTAAAATCACTCTCCTTTCATCCAAATGCACAATTTTTCATGGCAAATTGCAACCACTTAAAAGGTATTGAATTCAAAAATGTTTACATAAAAACTACATTTCACTGAATAGAATTCATTAAAACAACAACAAGCAAGTGGTCACTTGAAAAAAAAGATTTTTTTGTTCAGATTTAAATATCGCTGAGGTTTATTATACTGTCTGGTGCATGCAGATGGCTACTCCAGCTGACTGCTAATAGATAGAAATGTACACAACCTTTTTAAAATACTGAGTAATTTGTGCAGAACAGCAAACAGGTGCAGTAACTCAGGAGATGCAGAAACAGACAAACAACAACTATACTGAAAATCTGCAATAACAAATAACAAGATGAAGATGGTGAGCATTATAATAATGTATCATGAAAAACAGTATTGACCATAGTTAGTCAAAAGAATGTTATTATGAATAGACTGTTAGTGACTGAAAATTAACATGCTCACAGACTGTCTTTAAGACTTCTTTTTCATGTTCTTTTCTACCTGATACTGACGTATTGTTTGAATGATTCTTTAAACACGAAATTTCTTGCTTCTTTAATTCAATATAACATCACTTCACTGGTCATTTCAAAACATAAATTGAACAATACCATGCACTGACTTAAGTGAGAACTTGAAGTTTAAGCCTTAATTTTCTGATGAGGACAAATTTCTTTTACTGAACTTGTATTTCTGAATATCATATTTTATACTTCTTTCTGATTAAGTCAGGCTTAAGAACTGAAATTTCTGCAGATGTTTTTAATAAATGTAAATAACAACAGACAGCAACTCTTGTTGGAAGAACAGGAAATAGAGCGGTGGAAGAAAGGAAGTGTGTATATAGGAAGGGCATGTGCATGTACCTCTGCGTAGCCTATCACTGGCCTTGCTAGCCTGACTACTTGCTCGACTACTGGCACGGCTACTGGCTCGACTCCTCACTGAGCCATGATCAGACTGAACCTCCTCCTCAACCCCTTCATCTAACAAGGGGCCAGCTGGGGCTTAAAATGGCCATTTTAAATACATGAATCTTTTACTGGGAACATACTGTGAATATTTGCTTTAAAATTTAATTCAAGAATAGTTTAACAATATCAGAAGTCACTCTTTCAGTACCTTTTCATTTTAAAGGTACATTTAAAACACTCATTTTCTTAACTTGCTTTTAAGAGTAATTCTGAAACATTCATCAATTTTGTAATTTTCTTATTGATCACTATAGTCCTAATTCAGAAAACAATCAGATTCCACCCAAGGTTAAACATATACCAAATATATAACTATGCTCAACTGTTACACTGATATTGGACATAGAAGAATTGATCTTACCTTCATCATGTACAGAGGGGGATGATGGAGATTTAGGAAACTTCGTCCTCTGACCTTCCTGAAACTTGTTATCATAACAAAAACCTCTTCAATGCATATATCGATGAAGATTATGATAGCATAACAATGGAGTATACCAATGTACTAGCCAAAAGCCAAGCTAATTCTACAATAAGATGACTTTAATTATTTCTGTAATAAGATGATTAAACAAATCCATTTATGAAATTCACTGACCATTACCATTCACCAATGACATAATTTCATGAATCAAATCTATGGCAAAACACTGCTGGCCTCAACATGTTAACAAAGCTACATAACATTTCCTACTCTTGCAAAATACCTATTGACTAGTAAAACTATGAAACTATTAAAACACAGCATAATCTAGTCTTAAAGCAGGTACCTGGTGACTGTGTCTCATTAAGTGTGGTCATTGTGTCTAGACCAGATGGCATGATGTTAGAAACAGGCACGTGATACTGCCTCAGTGCACTGTAGCATCACGTTGTAAGGTTGATGGTTCAATAGTTTCTTCCTCTGCCTCACTGCTGGACTTGTTCTAGCAACTGTCTCTGTTAGATACAACAAAGTATGAGGAAAAACACATATAAATTCTGTTGGTATACTCCTTTTCTTTTTTGGAAGACTATTTATACAATGACTTCCTCTGTGGTATCCTGAGAAATAAACTACAAGTAAGTAAAGTCTAAAAAAAAAGCAGCTTAAAACTGGTTTGAAAATGATATGGTATTGTTAAAATCAGAACTGTATAGGGTCATAACCAATAACCATAACCAAAAAGTCAAAGACTGAAAAAAATTGTTAACCTTGGGAGGATGTCTTGGTTCCCTTCGTTTTGGTTCCTCTCTAGGTTTGGGCATGGGAGTAGGAGGTGGCTGAGGGTCCAGGGAACCTTGCTGCAAGTCTTGGAGCTGTCTGGGCTTGTACCTGGCTCTCATCCTTGAAAGCTACAAGCTTTTCTGGGGGCTCATGTGGAGCTGCCTCCATCTGCTGGAAACAAAAGGAAAAAGATTTTCAAAAGACGCCAGCAAAAGATTACACTTGACACATCATATTTGAAATACAAAATATTTTTTCTTAAGTATTAAAGCTATTAAACTATATATCCTACTTGATAATTGACACTGGGAAACACTGAAGAAAATAAAGGAGATACTGTATACTACTTGACAATGTTTACCTGATGCTGTCGTTGAGCTGTAGATTTCAGTGCCGAGGGTGGCATGTATGTGAACTGCCAGCGTAGTTCAACCTCCACACAACCGTTCACCCTTCCATTGGCTGCCTTCAGTTCAAATATACCCTGAACACCCTTGTCATGAGCCAGAGGTATAAGGGGCACATCAGCTATACCCAGGTAAGCTGTCTGTTCTGGATCCGTATCATCAAACACAAATACCTTCAATGGCTGAAAATAAAAAAAAAACATATCTTATGAATCATCAGTGGGCAATGACTTACCATAGTTTCATTTTAAACACAACTTCCACCACCTGTCTTATACAATCTCACTCTACTACTAAGATAGATGCATCAATGTGAGAATAAGATAACATTTTGACTTAATTTTTTTTTATCTTTATACATATTTATGACTGCTATACATGTAAAGATGAACAGGACCAACTAGGTCTTTCCATCCTTACAGCAAGGGCAAAAAGCATCTAACTCATTCAACAGGGCTACCATTCAGACATTTACATTCACTATATAAACTCACTTTCTTTTCATAAGGACAGAAACAGCTGTTACTTGCATGATCAATAAACTCAAAGTTCTGCTGATGTCGACTTCACAATATACGTCTTATTTCTCCTTGTCTAATTCTTTACTGAGCAACACCAACAATAAATCAAGATTATTTGAATATTTACCATAGTCTTGAGGTACTGATCAAGATCAGCTGTCATTGGTACAGGATATGTCTTGTGGTCATTAAACTCTGGGCTGTTGGAACTATTTATGATCACAGTGTCATGATCATTGTAGTCAAAGAATTGGTACACACAGTATGGCGACGGCTGCACATCTGTTACACAAGTACACAATAAATGTTAATGGAAGTTATCAAATGAATGTATCAAATAAATGTTACATTTATATTCTAATGTTTGTTACTGCTTCATGTATATATGAACCTAGATTTACTGTTTCATTTCAATTCCAAAAATATCTTAATCCAGAAATGTGTTTGTTTTTTAAAAGATGTTTATCAAGTAACTTTTGAAAGTTACTTACTGACTGACTTACTTACTGAAATAACTTGTCCTACTTAATTTTAATAGCTGCACTATTAGACCTGGTCTAATTCCTATGACACTTACATTCATTAGAGGGATAAAGAATTCAAGTCTAGATCTGGTATTTAACAGATTCAATTTTTTGACTGACAGGCTTGGAAATCTTACTTTCTCTCCTTGCTTTGAGACCAGTGCAGCGTATCAGTTTGATATGTAACTCATTGACATTATCAGGTGGTCTCTTGGCCGCAGTCTCATCCAGAGCTTGTAGGGCCTGATCTGCAGCACGAATGTTCGTAGGTCATGTACCCAAGAGCTTTAGTCCTCTCCTACAAGACAAACATTGCATTTAATTTTAGTAAATTAAGTGAAACCATACATGTTAATTCTTCCCCACTCTATAAACTCTACAATAAAAACCCTCCTCTTAAAGCCTCTACAACCTTAAAAGAAGTGGAAGTCTCAACAGAAGGTACTTGTCCATATACTTAGGTGTAAGGAATTTAACTATTAAATCCAAAGTTAATAAACAGACCTTATTAACAATATTCTCTATTTTGACATAATGCAACATATTAATTAACAGCAACTGAACAAAGTAAACATTCATTTACTGAACAAAATAACTTCTCTAGTACCTTATAGAGTCTGAGTGCCTGGTCCATAGGTACCCTGAGCCTGACCCAGTACTTCTACAGTACCAAAGCCTATCCCTGTACCACTGCCTGATACACCTGTCAATGTGGCAGTACCATGAATACGACCATATGTCTTATCAAATATTTCTCGGAATGTCATTTGGCAGGCTGCTATTGTACTGAAATCCTGACCAAATGATTGATGCAACTCCAATGTGCAGGACTCCTGAAACTAGATAATGTGTCTATGTATTTCCTAATAGATCATGATAATAAAATATCAATATCTACATGTATCTACATGCCATACAATAAAATGATTAAGACATAATTCACAATGACATACTTTGGAAAAAAATCACTGAATGTCTCTACATACAGAAGAAGCTTTTTATTTGTTTAACTCAGCAACTGGCTTACCTTCTGCAGATAGTGTAAGAAGAAGTCATCCACCTTCACAATATACTGAGATGTGAAGTCAAACTCTGGCCTGAAAAAGATGATTAACAAACACCATATAAACCTAACTGATCATCATTTTGCATTTTAACATTAAACATACACAAAAAAACTTAAAGGCATAACTTTCTTTTTCTTTTACAAGTAATCCACATATTATATGCAAAAATCAGATTTCTATTTTGATTTTAATTCATTGTAATTTTCTAGACATACATTTATTTATACCAAACATCGAACTGTTTTAAAGACCTACTGACCTGGCACCCCTCATCACAGGAGTACTCTGTATCTCATACTCAAAGAACTCCCATGTACAGAACAGAGATGGTTCCTCATCACCAAGGAGACGTATAGCATCTTGTGACAAGGTAACCTTGGAAACATGGATCTCAAACAGGTTCTGACCTCGTTCTAGATGTATCGTCTCATCAAACTGAACTGTATCATCTTCCTGTAATTAGAAGCCATAATCCCTTCTAACTACAGTAACTGGTAAATGTGTTAGTTCAGACTGAAAACCTGTCACATGTGACTGATTATCAATGGAACAAATTTAGGGTAAGAAATCCTTGCTCTAAGACAACAAAATTCTCTCAATATGCTTAAAATCAAGTTGGCTAATGTCTGTAGGGACAAAATCTGGAAAAACATCTACACACAATTTTGTCATGAACCTGTCACTAAGACAGAAGAAACATCTTCCATCTATGCAAGGGAATACACCTAGTAATTGGCAAAAACCATCAGCTTAACACTGTCTCTATACAAAGATTTTAAGCACTAACTGAGTATAGGGAGAAATTTCCAAATTACATATGTAATAAGTTAATCCTTAACAGAGCTTGTAAATGTTACGTCAAATTGGATTTCACTGTAAAAAATAACTTTCTCAGTAGTTATAAAACTGTACATACCACATCTTCTCCAGGTGGCTGAATCTTGTACTGTTTGGTTCCATAAGCCACATCTCTCAACTGAGACTCCAAGTTTCTAGGGTAATGTAACAATAAAAATGTAATCATCACTGACATAACATCTTTTATCGTTCATAAATTTGTTTGAAAGAATAATTTTTAAAATTATAATGTGAGTAAAGCAAGTAGTTACTGTAATGATTTTATATTTAACAGATAATATCTCTATTTATAACCTTGATTCTAGCTTGTCTCATATCTAACATCCTGGCATATTCATCCAGTTTCATCTCATATTCCTTCCTTACTTCATCCATCTTGCTTGTGGTCAGAGCAACCTGTTAAAATAAATGGTTGAGTGTTTTTACTATTAAGACAGAAACACCTAGATTCAGTTCAGAGAATAAGTAAAGATAAATCTTCAAATAGGAATCAATTTATTACCAGCAAAAACAAGTTCTTTAAGATAGTCAAGTGATCAAGTCCAGATTTATCCTACTCTTTGTTCTCGTAACATCAATCTTAATACTTTTTTCTTTCTCAGTAAACATCATTGCATAACTCATATAACAGATGTGTAATTAACAACACTGATAATTACCTCTTGTTGGTAATCTTTGTTGATCTTGTGTTGTACGACCAGCATATTTCTGGTCTTCTCCAGTTCATGTATAGTCTCGGCATACTCTGCTTGCAAATCTAGTAACCGTCTCTGGGCATCTGTTCATATAACATGCAGTCATTAGTTTAACATTGACATGCTTCATAAGAACAAAGATGTCATTCAGGCTACCTCAAAAAATAACAGACACAGACAGGAAGTTGGACACAGATGCAACCCTTTAATTAACTCAAAGATATTAAAGTGGAATGCATACAACAATCCTCTTTACAACTTTAACATGCTTACTTTAAAAAGAGAAATACAGTATTATACTTTCTTCAAGTATTCCTTACATGCATGCTTACCTTTTAAAGGGGCTGTGCTCCAGATGACAAAAAAAAGAAAGTTTTCTTGTATTATGAATTTCTTGTAATATTTATGACTAATGCTTAAAAAATAACTTACTGACAAAAAATAAGTCAAATAATTACATTATAAATTGATTTTTTTCCCTTTCAAAGTGCTATACCGTAACGCGACGGTATAACTATATCGTATAAGATTTAAAGTAAATATCTGTAATATCACATGCGGCGATGGTGGTGACAGTAAAAGCGTTGGAAATATTTTGTTAACATGAGGGTCCAGAGTTCAAATCAGGCTGGAGCAAAAATATTTTTTTTATTCTATTTTGACTTTTTATAATCAGTTTTGAAGTAAAATATTATGTTGTCATAATATCACGGCATCTAAATATATAATTTATGAAAAAAAATTTGTTTATGTCAAATCTGGAGTACAGCCTCTTTAATAAATAATACATGATCGAACTACATTACTTTAGGAGATATTCATTTTCTAACTTCTAGCCAAGTCTAACATTTGACACTCCAGCCATTTATAAGCACTAGCACTTACAAACTGTATTCTATATTAAACAAAAATTGTCTAGTGTACAACCTTTCTCTAACTCATCATCAACTCTCTGTAAGAACTCTGGGTGAGCCTGTAGTTTCTGTTTCTTCTGTTTAACAAGTACCAATGCTTCCTCTATCTCAGTAAAGTCCACAGCACTCTCCTGTTACATTTAACATTAATTGTCAGCTGATTTATAAAAGTAGGATGGCAAAATTAACTTAACAGTTTTAATCACAAGACTTAAATATCAAATTAAAAAATCTATTTACAACTATTCTTTGTACAATGGGGAGATTTTATGGAAATCTGCCAGAACAATTTAAACAATTATTATGAAAAACAACATTCTTCTTCATTTTGTTAAAGGTTAAAATTAGAACAGGCTCTAATTTTTCAGAATATGTACATTCTAATTTGAGGAAGATTAATAGTAAAACTTTATAGACAGAAAGCACTAAGGCATCTATTAAACTTACCTTTGTGAAGAATTTCATCTTCTCTACAAGGTCATCATATTTTTCTTTCAGTTGATAATGGTTGAGCTGCATTTCTCTATAATCAGCTGCCATCTTATCATACTGGTCTGTTACATGTATATACAACACAAGGAAATGTTAGAGGATTGACAGCCAACTCATTCCCAACTTATGTATTTAAAGTAAATCTAATAACTGCTGTATTTCATATGTCATACATTGTGTATTTCCATTATTTTCATATCAAAGAAAACCAATCGAAATAGTCTGCAAATAAATTGTTTATGCCTCTAGCTCATTAAATGACTCTGTCATTACAAAAAAAGTCAGGCTTTGCAGTGCCTTGTCTTACACATGTCACTGTAAGGAGACACCAGTTGTTCCTTTATTTATACTTCAATGAAAATGTCATGAAAAATTCACAATTCCTTGCTTCACATTACCTTTTTCTACAGCTAGTTTATCCAGTATTCCTCCTTTCTCTCCAAGATCGGCTTTGAGTGTTGCTTCAAGTTGAGCGATCTGTACTTTCAGGGCATTCTCACGCTGCCGCCACTCTCGTTCTCTCTCCATGTCAAAAGCACTGAAATATATATATATATATCACTTCCTATTCACTTCAAGGAGGATTTTCACTAAACTTTCTCATTAGCTGGGATAAACTACAGCTTGTTAAAACTTCTTTTATAAGTCAGCAGTAACATCTATATTAAGTTTTAAAACCAAATGTACAAAAAATGTCTTCTTCAACTAAGAATATAATTTAATTTTCAATACATATTCATATATTTGCTATAGTTACCTGCTGACAAGTTTCTCGTTGGCATCTTTCAATACAGCAATCTCCTTATTTAGACTGCTCACCTGCTCTTGTAGCTATAACAATTAGAGAAAGACTAGAGTTTAATCATGACGCCTCAATGAAGACTTGAAGAAAAGCAAACATCCATATCTATCTATTTTTAATACAGTATGCTCATACTTGTATTCTGAGTGATGAACCTGTTTGTTAGGTAACTGTAAATATTTGTAAATACAATTGACAGGAGCAGAAAAATTCATATGACTGACAATGCATCAACAGTTACACTGTCAATATATACATCTGTCACTACAAAGTCTAAAAACAAAATGATAGGAATAAAAACCTCAATCACCTTTCCAACTAATTATCTTAGAGCAATAACAAAATGTACCTCAATCAGTTTGTGTTGATTGGTTGAGCCCAGCTTAAGTTCATTGTGTAGGGCAAGAGTCTTGTTCTGTTCTTCCTTATACTGCATGTTTATGTTCTCCATTTCCATCAGCAATGTATCATGGCTTCTCTTTACACTACGCAAGTTCTATAAAGAAACCAGATGGTTTTTTTTAAACTAACTGACAAAATGTATACAAATCTACAAAATAAACAAAGTCATTTGATAAACACTTTCTCTAATAGTTTTTGTAAAACAGCCGAAAGACAAAAGTGTCAGGTAGATCTGAGAGAATAAATCTCTCCCATCTTCCCCAATACCCATTGCCTGGATACATATATAACAAACTATTATTAAAATAAAACATTTTGAATGCTCATTGAGAACATCATCCCAAAAATGACTAAGTGTATCACTTGTCTGTATGTACGATGGTACCTACCTCCTCCAGCATGCTGTATTTCTCCTGTAACATCAAGAACTTTGTGGATTTCTCCTTCACCTCTCTCTGAAGTTTGATCATGTCTATATTTTCTTGGACACTAGTTCTGGAGGAAAAAAGATATTAGTTAACCTTGCTATCTCAACATTACGTCCTTAAAAATAAATATTGAGTGTTTCCATGATGTATTTGGCTAATTGAATAGTAAATTCCCTGAGTTCTTCATCTTCAACATTAAAACTGCATATTCATGGCAATGAAAAAGTTCCTAATTAATACAGTTCAAGAGGGACTGCAAGAAATTCAAATTACCTTCATAACAATATTCAACTACTGCCACTAAAGGCCGCACATTTCCCGAGAAGTATATCTCAGCAGTGCTTTAACAAAACCAAGAGTCACATAAATTTATATCTACTTCCAGATATGGGTAGGAAATGTCTGGTTAATCAATTAATTAAGTTCACTGTAAATCATCTTGGCAACTGACCACCTGAACCAACCAACTGCATGCTGTCTTCTACATATCCTATTTAAAACCCTGTCAATGGGTTTAAAACAGCATTACTGACCTAGACAACCTCCAAACATTGTCATCAGCTGTTCCATAACAACTGTTAATGGAGACATTAACAAATTGATAAACAGCAATACTTACACGTACACGTAGCTTACCTTTGTTCAGCTGTGATCTGATGTTTGATCTTTGTCAAGTCTTCTTCATATTCTTTCTCCTTTAGATGTACCTATAATATTGAATATAAGTTACTTATAGTTTTAGTCTGCAATTTATGTCCATAAATACACTTTCAAAAGGTAGTGTTTCAATAAATCCTCATTAAGAATGAAATACAACAAAGTCACACTGTTTGACTACAGAAAAAAACCCTTAGGACAAAAAAATTAAAACACTAAAAATATTTTCAACAAAGTATTTTTAATGCAAAATATCCAAAGGTGGCAAATATTTTGCCTGACATCAGCGCTTAATTAACAAGTAAGCACATGCATTAACAAACCTGCTCTCGGAGCTGTTTCATCTCTAGCTCATACATGTTCATCTGCTCTTGTTGCTGGGCAACCAAATTCTCTCTGGAATATCAAACAATTCTCTAAGTTATAATCTCACCTGTATTTAAAAATGATTTTCAATGCATTTTTACTAGCAAATATTACAATGATACCTTTCATGTCTGATGATTAATAAAATGGACATTATTTTCAAAAACGTTCCAACAAAGACAAGTCTATCTTTATCTCAAGATATTTGTAAGGGTCCAACGTTAAACATAATCTATCCATTTCTTCCAGTTCAAATCTAATACACCAATACCTGTTTGACACTGACTAGTATTTCCGAAAAATTTTTCAGATAAAGCCTGATGAAGAACAATGAACATCAGAGTATCACTAAAGCTCAGCTTTAGCATGTTGTGTTTAGGTAAGCTAAGGACTTACAGTTTCTGATTTTCAATCCTGACATCATCTATATTTGTCTGATTATATCTGTGCATTGTTTGGCTCGGATGACCTCCCCTGAAAGAATGTTGGTACAAATAACTTACAATTGCAGTTGGAAAATGTTTACCTTTCTTTATAAAATGGTTACCTTTCTTTATAGAATGTTTACCTTTCTTTAAAGAGGTGATTTTAGAAAATTCCTTGACATTTCTATGTAACAACCTTTGGAAAAAGAGTTTCAAAATAGCAAGACTAAATCATACACAACTCAGTATTTGCACAGTCAAACAGGACCTCATGAGCTTATAGATGTTTTCGACAAATTTACATGTAATTTAGATAAAAAATAAGTTGTACAACAACTACTTCTGGTTTACTGCAATTAGATATGCTCTTGTGCTTTATAAATTTTCATCAGTGTTCCTTCTAGTAAAGATAAGGTATATTCACCTAGTTCTGTGGTCATGTAGTGGGCCCATCACCCTCATGTTCTTGGCCAACCTTGCATCTGGCATTGTCTTGTGAATTCCCTGAAACAGTTCAAACATGAAATCTATTAGCACTCTCTCACCCTTCCATATAGTTTCCGGAGCCTCTCAATCAGTTTTCAGCTTCATGAAGTAACAGCAATATTTCTGAAGCGAATAATCACAGAAGGTAAAGACTAACTTACTGTGTTAATTCTAGATGTGGCATGTGGATATTGATGAGGTCTCTTGCTTGTTGCGGCTAACTGTTGTTTAGCAAGCGACAACTGAAATCAGAAAGAATCATTGTGGGTGATCAATACTGACTTTGAAGATTAGCAATGTTATAACTTAAAATACAGAAAACAGTTATATATTTCAGTTCAAAACTTATGTATTCATGAATTTAAAATAAGGTCATTACTTCTGTTGATCAGAACTATAGCTTTGTACTGCCACAGATAAATCAGTTGTGTATATTTATTTACCTTCTCTCTATACTGCAAATTTTGTTTTTCCAGATCTCTTATCTTTTCTTGAAGCTCTTCAAGTTTCTCCTCAGTTTCCACATCTCTGATACGCTTACCTGAAAACAGTAATTTGAGGTTCTTAGTACGTGTTCATCTTCACTGAATATTTTTTGTTATGAGGTGATATGGAAATAACTTTGCTTTCAGACCAAAGCAATTCTGAATTTATCCTTTGGTCTCTACACTTAAAAATGCATAGCAAAGGTCCACTTTATTTATATAAACTAGGAATTCAACATAAGATTTTGAAACATCATTGCTACTGATAATTTTTTCCAAACTACTGTTGAGATAACCAAGAAAACTGTTTAAAATAAAACATGCAGAGGTCTACTAAAGGTCTCTGCTGTAATTTCTACCTCCAGCTCCAACACCACCGCTATCTGTATCTCCCGTTTTCTTCTTGTCATTAACCAATCGCAGTAACTTTGTGGCCATTCTGAAACATATCAAACAGAATCAACGTCTAACTTGCACTACAATCAAGGGTCCATAGTTTGTTATATACACAGCTTATGAATAGCTCCTATTATAGTATATAATATTTACATACTGCATTGTATTAACACAAAATCAAAACATCAGTTACATGAATGTATGCCTGAAACTCGACAACAGATACACAAGACACAGATATATATGCATCTGACTGCAACATACTTAATATGTCCTACATCATTCTGTTGATGATCAGGATTTCAAAACATCTACATATGCAAACTCACTAAAACATAATTCAAAAGACCATTTCTGACAATAAATAATCAAAATGAAGATAAATATAATCTTCTCAGCAGAAACAGTCATCTATCAAATTACAAAACAGATTACCGCTTGATCTTATCTTCTTGTTTGCGTGCATGTTTCTTCAGAATGATGTTTTCTTCTGAAAGACGTAAATATTTATCTTCCAGCTCACTTCTGTCCCATTTGCTCACCATACGTCTCTGTTGAGCAGCTCTCTGCTCCAGACCTTGAAAAAAAGACAATTGCTCTATGGCAAAGTATGCATAAAAGACACAACAAATTCAAGTTTCTTAAAATGTCTTATTTTCCTTCATAGCTGTGTTATATTCCCTCACACAGTACTAGTACACATCTGCAAAGACTAACGCTTAGCAAAATTACACAAACAAGGACAAGAATTGTAAAAGTAGTATTTCAGAAGAAGTCATTGCAGAATTGAATTAGAACTTGCTCCCTTGAGATGTAAGATGGTTAGTGTTTATCTTATGTCTCAAGGAAGAAAGTCTTGACTATAAAGTTTGTTACAAGGATCTAGATGTATCAGATCAATTTTTTTATTTCATAGTAAAATGCTTTCGAGATTTCTATTTTATCTGACTAAATCCTCTTTATGAGAATATAATATAAAATAATATTAAAGCTGTAATATGAATTTCTATTATAATATTGTACTAAAGTATTACCACCAATGTTGGTGTCCTTAACAGGAATATGATCAACATCTGTCATTTTGAGGCTTAGCACATCTGCTCTTCAATGCTGACAGCTAAAGAGAATAAAAAAAAGAAATGGAAACAATTTTCCTTTTCTAAGTAGATTTACATTCTCAGCATACTACGAGTATTTCTCTCTGCTTGCCAGTCAATATAAATAAGTTTCTGTATAAACCAATGACATGCAATGTAATGTTAATCTAGCAACAGTTTGGTCCTAGAGATAACCAACAGTAATGGACTTACCTGCATAAAAGCAACACATCGGAATATAAACGATGTGTGGTAATCAAAATGGCCAAGATCATACCACTGCCAAGTTTAAAGTGTGGCAATATCTACAAATACATTAAACATTCAAATCCTTGTTTCCATTAATAGCTTTGAAATTATAGGGTATTTTGTGAGGTCAACGTTGTTTTTTTTCTTTTCTAGGTGGACATGCAAAATATCCAAACTCAGTAATGTACTAAAGTATTTCGAACAACTTAATTAGTAATTACTGTTATATAAAGCCGCATGTACATGAGCCTTTCAGTCAGAATGCAGAAAATTTTTCAATGAAACTGGTATTCAGTTTATTCTCTTGGTAGTGTTCAGCTATGGCCCATATATGCAATTAGAAAGAACTCAACAGAACAGAAAAAAGGTTTATGGTTGGGAGCAAAATATTGGGTATTTGGGTTTGTTCTCATCGTAAAGTCTTACAACTATGACAGATTTAGTTTTAATGACAATCTACATCTATGTTCACAGTTATTTCAAATAAGCTGGAGATCTGATAAATTGTAATATTTCAACATACATAAATTTTGGATAGTTCTGATAAGGGCAAAACCTGTTACCATTAAAAATTGTTAGGACCAAAACAGCAAAGGAAATCCTATAATGCTACTTTCAACAGTTCATTACCGACATGTGTATAGTGTGTACAGTGAGAGTGATATTCAATATTTAACTGAGTTTTTCATGTTTTGAAATATAAAGAAGTACTATTTCAATCTATGAAACTTAATAGATTTATTCATTCATCAGGAAACATAGTGACATAAAAGCATCTGTTGTTGGCGAGGGGAATATCCCGGGATCCGGGATCGTATTAAACATATAGGGAAACCAATAAACAGTGTTGGTTTTGACATTTGTCGTAATTTGTGGCAATAAAAAAGTTAGATTATTTGATTATATCATATAAATTGACCATTATGTTGACTTAAAATTAAGGTTACATTATCAGTAGAGCTATACCAGTTTGTATTTTAACTAGAAATCACAATAAACATTAATCAGAGTTAGACAATGATATTAATTGAGTATGCAAAACGGTCATCTAGTTTGAAAACTCAACACCTTAATGTTATAGTATCTGAATTGTAGTTATGTATAACTGTATATATGTCGATACTCACAATTATTTTAATGTGTCACACGGCAAATTAATTTAAGTTTTAATGACAAAGTGCCGCTTTTGAATGTGTTGATGCTGATCAAAGAAAATGCAAATAATAATAATAAAAAGAATGTTGCAACTATCTCCAATATAAAAAAACTTAAAATCCACCAACGATAAAATTAATTTACTGAAAAAAAAGATTTCACGCTTATACTATACATGCATATCTAAAACAAAAGGCGTGCTAATCGATAATTTATCGATGACACATATGGCGGGTGGTATATTCCCGGTATTACTATATGTTTAATACGATCCCGGATTTTCTAAAGGCGATCCCGGGATTTTCCACCCACCCCTGTTGTTAGTTCTCCATTACTTTGGTCTGTTGAAAGTGTAACATGAGTGGAGATCTGAGTAACACAAACTTAGCTGAATATTCTCTCAGACTGAATAAACTTTATTCTTAAGTATGTTTGACTAGAGGTCTACATTGTAGGTTAGATAAATTTCATTAAAACAAAATAAAAGTCTCCACAAAACATTACATGAGCTTTATACAACTACAGTTTTAATGAAACTGTTCAAATTACTGCAACATATTAACAGACATAAAGCAAATCATATACAAATACATGACAATCATAGAAGTCAATTAAAACTTAAAAATTTAAAAGGGTCTGTCTTGAACAACAAGTTTGAACCTGCTGTTGAAAGTTTAGACCAAAATAAAATTGGACTTCTGCTTTTACTTACCAAGAAAAGTTTTATTGAGTCAATGTGTTACTGTTCCTACATTCCGAAATATAGTTTTTACTCAGATGAAGAAACAAAATTTTGAAAGAGCTGAAATAAAATAAACAGAAAAAAGTGGAACAACCGGAAGTTGTCGCTGCTAATGTAAACTCAAATATTTAGAAGCATTTATTGGTAAAACAACTAGGCTATTAGTTTACTATTGTTCAAATTATCAACAATTATAAGTTTTTTGTGACTATGTTACAGGTCTTTTTTTACTTTTTGCTTACCTACTTGGAATATTCAACTAAAACATCCCTTGAAATTTTCGTTTATTACACACGCATTTTTTATAATCAACTCAACGGACCACTTCAAACGCAAAGGTATTTTCTCTTTGAAGCGGAAAGGATTTTAACAAAAATAGTATTGACTCTCGAGTGATGTTTACTTTAGTTGTTACAAGGACTGAGCCTTTTGTCAGGCTTGGAGGGGTATCATGTTTGGAGAGTTTTCTATATCAAGAAACAGGAACCTACACATGGGCTGATGTATTTTGTTTTTTACATGACTGCATAACGTGCTGATAGCTCAACTAATGCAATGGTGCAATGCAGTACAAGAGTAGTTTGTTTTTTGTTTCATGCTGCTTTCAACAATGTGTAAGTCATTTGGTAATTAGTAAAAAATCTATAATGCCCTTAGGCAGCATGCTGAGACCTCCAAGGGAAAGCTGCGTATGGGGATAGTAGCCTAATTCATTATGCTTAAAGAGTTGAACTGCTTTTATTGATCTGATATCTTTTATGCCTGTAAAATTGGTTCACCTTCGGAGGCAAAGTAGTGAGACTATGGGGATGTGGATCTTTTAAAAGCCAGACAGAAGTAACAGACTCCTATACAAAGAACTTTCTCACATCGTTCTCTGTCTCTGTTAGGTTTCATCAAAGACTCTCTTGTACTGAATTGTGATTCAAAAAAAAAAAATGATAAAAAGAAATAATTAAACAAGAGGGCCATGATGGCCCTGTATTGCTCACCTGAGTATGACTGCTTTTAACAAAGTTGCTATAGACCTGGTCAATTGACCCCAGATGACCCATATTCGAACTTGACCTAGAAATTATTGAAACTCTCTGACAAATTTCAAGGTTATTTGGACTGAATATGTTACTTCTAGAGTGTTAACAAGGTTTTTCCATATTTGGGCTCTATGACGTAGTTTTTTAACCTAGATGTCCCATATTCGAACTTGTGCTAGAAATTATGAAAACAATCTCTCTGACAAATTTCCAGGAAATTTGGACTGAAAAGGTAGCCTCTAGAGCATTAACACGGTTTTTCGATATTTGGGTTCTGTGACCTAGTTTTTGACCCCAGATAATCCATATCCAAACTTGAGCTACAAATCATCAAAACAACCTTTCTGACAAATTTCCAGGACATTTGGACTGAAAATGTAGCCTCTAGAGTGTTTACAATGTTTTTTGATATTTGGGCTCTGTGATCTAGTTTTCGACTCCAGATGACCCATATTCGAATTTGAGCTAGAAACCATAGAATTAAGCTTTCTGAGAAATTTCCAGATTATCTGGAATTAAAATGTTACCTCTAGAGTGTTAATTTAACAAGGTTTTTTCATATCTGGGCTCTGTGACCTAGTTTTTGACCCAAGATGACCCATACTCCAACTTGAGCTAGAAATCATCAAGAAAACCTGTCTGACAAATTTCAAGGATATTTGGACTGAAAATGTAACCTCTGGAGTGTTAAAAAGGTTTTTACATATTTGGGCCATGTGACCTAGTTTTTGAACCCAGATGACCCATATCCAAATTTGAGCTACTTTCCGGCTTTGTGACCTAGTTTTTGACCCCATTGAAGCAATCTTTCTGACAAATTTCCATGTTATTTGAACTGAAAATGTTACCTGTAGAATGTTAACAAGGTTTTTCCATACTTGGGCTCTGTGACCTAGCTTTTGACCCCAGATGAACCATATTCGAACTTGACCTAGAAATCCTCAAGGCAACCTTTCTGACAAATTTTCAGATTATTTGGGCTGAAAATGTAACCTCTAGAGTGTTAACAAGATTTTTCTATTTTTGGGCTCTGTGACCTAGTTTTTGAACCCAGATGACCCATATTTGAACTTGTGCTAGAAATCTTAGAAGCAATCTTTTTGACAAATTTCAAGATTATTTGGGCTGAAAATGAAACCTCTAGAGCTACTAAGTGACAGGTGAGCTAAAAATACATAGGGAATCAATTCAAAATCTAAGCCAGGCAATGTTATGAGTCTTACAATTTGCACTTCTTCATATTGTCCTTTATCTCTGTGAGAAGTTTCAACAAAGTCCATCTTATAGTTATTGAGTTCTGCTCTGGACAAAAAAAAATGAATACAAGGAAATAATTATAACAATGAATAGGGCAGAGTTATGGTTCTTGTGCAGTGCACTCCACTTGACCAAGATCTATCTACTGATGAAGTTTCAAGTCTGTGGCTTTTATACTTTAAGAGTTATCATCCAGACAAAAGTTATACGAGTCATTGACCTTCAAGCTAAGAACGTGGATCTTGCGGTTGACAAACCATCTCATCAAAATAAACAAATATGGCAAAGAATTTCAAAATCCTGCAATGAATGGAGAAGATACGGAACAGAAAAGGTCTATCATAAACATTTTTGACTTTTAAGCTGTCACTGTGACCTTGATCTTTGAGCTAACAATCTGGGTCTTGCATATATCAAGGTAAACGAACTGTCAAGGTATTTAAAATCCTTCGATTCATGGAGAAGTTATGGCCCAGACAAGCCAGTCTGGATGGACAGATGCGTGTATGTACACCAAACTGCAATGTCAATTGCGACAACTGTGTCAAGCTATCTGCAAGCAGGCTCGACAAAAATGAACATTGGACACTGCTTGTTGAAGCATCTTTTAGCAGTCTAGGTCTCCTTGAAAAGCTGTTTGTTTGCAGTCTCCTTCACACTTAGGCATACTTATCATTGTATACCCACAGTATCATATTCTGTTATTACTACATTGTACATCTGATGAATGGAGAGTAACGTAACGGGTCTGACGTGGGTATACAATGATGACATTAACTTTGGTGTACATAAAATTTGAAGATGTTTTGATTAAAGGGTCATTTAAAGAAACTTCAATCATTGTCTGATGCTGGCTGCACTTTGACTATTTTTCTAAAGAAAAGATTGGGACCAACCGATTTACAGGGGGAACTGGTTTGAAGGGTTCTACTGTAGCTTGTCAACTGTTACAGTCGTTGTAATGATGGTTAAAATTAAACTTAGGGGCAATCTAGAATCTGTATTTTGTAATTTTGTGAAAAAAGTTTTTAAAGACCTATGTATGCATTGTATTCTTTTGACAATATTTGTTAGAGACTGCCAGCCTACTTGCTTTGATTGACAAGGAATTTGTTGAGGTTAACTTATCCTATCTGGTGCAGACATGCAACATTTAAATAATACATATACTAAGTACTAAACAGTTGGTGGTCAAGCAGCAGACTGAATCAGCCCACTCATTGATATAGTGCATGTCTGGGATTTTGACCACTTGTGGGACTCTTGCAGTCCTGCTAAAGATCATAAGGTGTTCAGGTAACATGTCACCAGGACTATGAGCACTGGAACTACATTTTTATTGTGAAAAACTTTTATTATGCTTGTCAGGAATAGCCTTGTCAAATTTCATCATCTTCATTCCAAAGGAAGTCATTTGACCTACACTGCAGATTACAAACAATAGTGAACGACAAAGTGGTTATATTAGATGCAGTGTTGCACATACCATTCTGATTAATACCATGCTTATATCCAGGGCCTTAATTGAGAGGGAATGGACACTTGAAAATTAAGCCCCTGTTATATCACAGGAACAATATCAGTGATATGTTTACTTATGTACTGTCACCAGCCTGGGAAGCTCATGTAGAGCAAATTTGCAGGAGTGGAGTAGAGGGTTCAATTCCCACACTGGGTAAATGATTTTTCTGGACCCAGAATAGCTGGCTATATGACTATCACTCAATATCTACCGTAGGAATTGTTTCTGGTTTTGTTTTGTTTTTCTGGTAGACAGCTTAGCTATGAACTTGTGAGATAAAAAGCTTTTATTTTAAATGGTCAATTCAGAAAATCTCTGCTAGTAGCTTTATATCACTGACATATCACATGACATTGTAACAGTTACTGTGCTATTAGATTTGCACTTTAGCACTAGAGTGTAAGTACCAAAACAAGCTGGAATCCAGCTGTGGACATAAAAAAAGACACAAACATTTTCATTTGGGGTATTTAGTTTTAATTGATTTTATCTTGAGAGAATATTTAGTCAGAACCGTGTACACATAACACCTAAGGTATCATAAATATATCAGAACATAACAATACTAATCCGAAACAGAGACTTGTAAATATCTAGTCCAAAAAAAAAAATTGTTCATATATAGCATAAAACATCACTGAATCACACACACATACATTATGAAATTCATCTAAAGAAAAATTCTAAATTTAAAAATCACATAATCACAATTCGTAATTTGATGAAAGTTAACACATTAGAAACATACCTACTGTAAAGGCAAATGCTTCTTTTCCTGATAAGTCAAATTTCATTCCAATAAATACAGAATATATAAAGCTTGATCATTAGCTGTGAAAGTGGCAGTAATTGGAACTTGTTCATAAACATTTTTTTGCTGAAACATATATAAATGAACAATAAATGAAAGTCAGCTGGATAGAAGTATTGATATAACACTACACCAAAGTCAGATCCATAATGTTATGAAAAACAGTCTTCATCTGCAACAAGTCTACAACGGAAGAGATGAAGTTACAAAACAAGAGGGCCATGATGGCCCTGTATCGCTCACCTGAGTATGACTGCTTTAAACAAAGTTGCTATGGACCTGGTTATTTGACCCCAGATGGCCCATATTCAAACTTGACCTAGAAATTATTGAAACAATGTCTTTGACAAATTTCAAGGTTATTTGTACTGAAAATGTTATCTCTAGAGTGTTAACAAGATTTTTCCATATTTGGGCTCTATGACCTAGTTTTTGACCCCAGATTACCCATATCCAAACTTGAGCTACAAATCATCAAAACAACCTTCCTGACAAATTTCCAGGACATTTGGACTGAAAATGTAGCCTCTAGAGTGTGTACAACGTTTTTCAATATTTGGGCTCTGTGACCTAAATGTTTTGACTTCAGATGACCCATATTCAAATTTGACCTAGAAACCATAGAATTATGCTTTCTGACAAATTTCCAGGTTATTTGGAATTAAAATGTTACCTCTAGAGTGTTAACAAGTTTTTTCCATATTTGGGCTCTGTGACCTAGTTTTTGACCCAAGATGACCCATACTCCAACATGTGCTAGAAATCATCAAGAAAACCTGTCTGACAAATTTCCAGGATATTTGGACTGAAAATGTAACCTCTGGAGTGTTAAAAAGTTTTTTACATATTTGAACCATGTGACCTAGTTTTTGATCCCAGATGACCCATATCCAAATCTGAGCTAGAAATCTTTGAAACAATCTTTCTGACAAATTTCAAGGACATTTGGACTAAAAATGTAACCTCTAGAGGATTAACAAGGTTTTTCTACTTTCGGGCTCTGTGACCTAGTTTTTGACCCCAGAAAACCTATATTCAAAACTAAGCTAGAAATCATCGATAGAACCTTTCTGACAAATTTCCAGGTTATTTGGACTGAAAATGCTACCTTTAGAATGTTAACAAGGTTTTTCCATATTTGGACTCTGTGACCTAGTTTGTGACTCCAGATGACCCATATTCGAACTTGATCTAGAAATCCTCAAGGCAACTTTTCTGACAAATTTCCAGATTATTTGGGCTGAAAATGTAACCTCTAGAGTGTTAACAAGGTTTTTCCATATTTGGGCTCTGTGACCTAGTTTTTGACCCAAGATGACCCATACTCCAACATGAGCTAGAAATCATCAAGAAAACCTGTCTGACAAATTTCCAGGATATTTGGACTGAAAATGTAACCTCTGGAGTGTTAAAAAGTTTTTTACATATTTGAACCATGTGACCTAGTTTTTGATCCCAGATGACCCATATTCAAATCTGAGCTAGAAATCTTTGAAACAATCTTTCTGACAAATTTCAAGGACATTTGGACTAAAAATGTAGCCTCTAGAGGATTAACAAGGTTTTTCTACTTTCGGGCTCTGTGACCTAGTTTTTGACCCCAGAAAACCTATATTCAAAACTAAGATAGAAATCATCGATAGAACCTTTCTGACAAATTTCCAGGTTATTTGGACTGAAAATGCTACCTTTAGAATGTTAACAAGGTTTTTCCATATTTGGACTCTGTGACCTAGTTTGTAACTCCAGATGACCCATATTCGAACTTGATCTAGAAATCCTCAAGGCAACTTTTCTGACAAATTTCCAGATTATTTGGGCTGAAAATGTAACCTCTAGAGTGTTAACAAGGTTTTTCCATATTTGGGCTCTGTGACCTAGTTTTTGACCCCAGATGACCCATATTTGAACTTGACCTAGAAATTGTCAAAACAACCTTTTTGACAAAATTCCAGATTATTTGGGCTGAAAATGTAACCTCTAGAGTGTTAACAAGATTTTTCTATTTTTGGGCTCCGTGACCTAATTTTTGAACCCAGATTACCCATATTTGAACTTGAGCTAGAAATCATCGATAGAACCTTTCTGACAAATTTCCAGGATATTTGGACAGAAAAAGTAGCCTCTAGAGTGTTAACAAGGTTTTTCTATATTTGGGCTCTGTGACCTAGTTTTCCAACCCTGATAACCCATGTTCGAACTCGTCCGAGATATTAATGAGACAAACATCCCGTGCAAGTTTCATGACAATTGAGGCAAAAATGTGACCACTAGAGTGTTAACGAACTAATTGTGGACGGACGGACGGACGGACGGACGGACGGACGGACGGACGACGGACGACGGACAAAAGGTGATCAGAAAAGCTCACTCTGTCACTACGTGACAGGTGAGCTAAAAAAATAAGTCCAATGAAAACATCTCATTCAACATATGTTCTGCCTAAACTATCTTAAAATATATTCTACAAATATCCCAAACAATTCTGTATACCAGTACGAAAGAACAGTGCAAAGGCATTACTACTGAACAGCAAAAATACAGATCTACACAAATTGGACATGTAATACTTGTATTAATCCTAGTGTGAGTTCATCTAAAATGTTTCCAAGATCATAGAGCAGAATCACTTAACAAAGAGGTCGTCCTCTTGCCGGACTTGGTAAACTTCTTCTAGACCGGATAATCAGTTGAAATTTATTTATGAGCATTCTGTTATTTATTTTAGCATTATCATTTAACTTTTTGAAGCATATTTAATCTTAAAACTGGACTGAAAGCACTTAAAATTGGAAGGAAATATTTGTGATAGAATTTTGTGTAATTCTTAAGTCAATGCAGTCAAATGTTTTTGAAAGAAATTTCTAAATGAACAGAAATAAGATTAATAGAACAGTTCTAAATGTTAACTTTCCTACCATATCATTTTGTTCCTGAAAATACAATAACCATTTTTATCATATAGTGAACTTTCATTGTATGCTTTAAAAACAGTAAACTATTAAAACATTTTGAAGAAAATGTTTCTGTGGTCAGGCTTACATTTTATATTTAAAAATGACAATGAAACATACATCTATGACAAGTATATAACCAGGAGTTAATAACTGAGGTAAGAACAACAAAATTCTAAGACCCTGCCATGTAATCCTTAGCTAGATTTCAACAAAAACTTATTACATATCATTCCATTGTTAGTATGAACCTAATGGATGAACCAAGAATCTTACAATCACATATTAAAACTTCCTTCATTCTACCACAGCACTAAAATACAAAATGAAATATGAGAAAGGCAGCCTTTTAATTAAATCAAAGGTGTTCAGCCTGAGTTATACAGTTCAGTTTCTTACAAAGCAAGAACCACAACAAACAAAAGTTGCTATGTGGACAAACACAGTAAGCTGACAGAGGACAAACCAACACTGTGAACATAATACCAAGGAAATCTCAAATTGACTAAACAGGAAATATCACACATACAGTAATTGTCCAAATCACTCTTCTGTAGACGAAACTGATTTAAACAGTGGGTTTTCTGTTACCAAAAATAAACCATACTGTAAGATTTATAAGTTGCTGAGAGCATGTAGTTGTACATTTGTGTATTTCACTTTTCATTTTTATATTCATTTTATGGAAAATACCATAAGGTTCTCTGAGAATGAAACTGTAACAACTTATATGACATTAAAATTCTCTGCCAGAGCTTAACAGCTCAAGTCAATGGTATAATTTGACATTCAGTTAAGAAGTTATTACAGTACACTGGATAATCAGTAAAAAAAACAACACAACCAGCAATCGTCACTGTTCTAATTAAGGTGTTCGTACAATATATAAGGGGCAATACACATAAAAGTCAATGAATGATAGTTGTTAGCCACCAAAGAGATGTACCAGCATCAGCGAGAGCGTAATTATACACGGCAGCATACTGACATACAATTCCAACAACAGCGCTCAAACCTCTGATTCACAGTGCAGACACCAATATATAAAAAGCTTGTACAATAGTGTGTGCTGAGCACATAAGTCCTTAAAAACTATATAATTTTCTAAATACACAACACAAAAATGTGATAATCCTTTCAGGACAGGGTACAATATGTATAAATACTCAGTGTTTAAAGCTAAAATTATCAGTAACCATTAAAAAAGGTACTAACACAAAACTGTTCAGATTTCATTAAAAACCCACAGCAGTCACACCAGGTAACTTTGGTCCTACACGATGTGTGACCTTGACATCCCTCACTTGAGTTTCTTGATGGATGATTTGAGGACATCTATACGTTCCTGATTGTAACAGCGAAGTTCTTCGAGCTGACGCTTGCTCTTCAACAATTCCTGAAACAACAACAACAATCCTTCTTATATACTCAACAGGTATGCAAACAAGTAGAAAGATAACAAGGATATAATTACGGATTTTATTGCATTTATTGAAATAATATAAATAAATGTCATTATTGTTATGGTAATTGGATGGTATTGCTTGAAAATGAATATAATTTCATAAGAGTTGCTTGAAAATGTATGAGAATGCAATGATGATAAATTTGCTTAAAAAAAAAAACATTCTTTTTATGTTACTTGCTTTAAAGAAAAAAAACAACAACAACACTTGGAAAAAGTAGCTCAAATTTCACACAGAATCAAACAACGTCCTGAATTAAACACAAATAGGAACAAGAAACAGGAAAAAATCAATTAAAACTGAAAAAAATCGATGTGAAATTCTTAGAAGATATTGGTTAGAGAGCAGAATGAATTTAGAAGACTATGGTTAAGTTAAATATATTACGTTTTCATATTTTACCTCCATTCTCTGACTCAGCTGGGCTGCTGCCGTATTCAGCTTGGAATTTTCTTCTCGTAACTTTCTGTTTCTGTCTAGTAACACCTGTCGCTCTAACTTCTCACCTGTATAGTAAATCAAAAGGTCACTCAATACGAGCACATTTATCCTAAGTAGTAATTTTTGTAGTACAGTTAGTTTAATGGGTTGCATAATAATCTGAAAAGGCAGCAATATATGTCAAAAGAAAAAGAATGTTCATGTAATCTATGTAGCTCTTCAATTTCACATTCCAATACCACAGTTCTTAAGGTCCTATAAAGGTTAATGGATAAGGCAAAGATTAAGCACTCTTGTATCAACAAGAACAGTCATTAACTTTGAACATCTTAAAATTATGTTTGAGAACTCTTGAATCCTGTTTTTCTTTAACATTCATGCTCACAATCACGGATTATCAAATGAGGTGTGTATAGAAACTAACTAATCAGGTAAGAGACAAATATTTTATAGAGAACACCAGTCAAGTTGTCCGTCACAGATATTTTCCTGATTTCTTAATACTTATATCTTGGATATACTGTCACCTACCCTGATGATATTTCTGGTATGTTTCCATGACACCATCAACACCAGGCCAGGCATCTAAATTCATGGGTTGCCATGGTAACATGTGTATGGATTTTGATGGAGACAGATCTGTCAGCTTTTGACTATCACCTGTTCAAAAATAAATACTGGATTTTTAGTTGAACAATAAAGTTTACTGAGATTCCAATAGCATTTGACACAGAAATAAAATATAAACCAAGTTTGTTTCTAACCAATTCATGTTTCCTATTTAAAACATACAAAGTATTTTTTAAAAACCAAATTGAACACAACCTTTTTATGTTCAAATAAATTCCAGTACTGCAAAAAATAGGAAACTTAACAAATCATCATACTGTAAAAACTGATGCAATGAGCATAGAGCTGTTACTTTAAAAAGTTAAATGTTTTTGTTTGTTTTGTTTTCACATTATAAATTATGGAGTGCTATGTGTCCCAGGATCAAAAATTATACATACCTGATATTCTCCTCATCTCCCTTTGTCGTGTAGTCTGTAACACAGAATCATGGAATTCTTGCACAAAACTTTTACCAAACACACTCGGCCTCTTCAAATTCATTGGACTGGAATCAAGTTTACTTTTCTCCAAGCTATCCAGAGCTGGTGAAGAAGTACTTTTCAGTAACCTGTTAGCACTTGTGTCTCGGTGATAATAGTTAAATTTTCTATCAGGTAGAATATCTAAGTCTATTTGTGAAGGGCTGAACACATCGTCTTCAAGTTTACGTTTAACACCAGTTTTCAGACTAAGATTTTCAGTAAGTGGCAGATCCACATTCAATCTACGTTTCTTCTCTTCATCACATGCCTTCTTAATAACTTCATGAACTGCAAATAATGATAATTTACTTTTACCTGAACAGTGTAACAGTCTGTTTAACTACTCCTGTTTTAGTCAAAGCTTTAGTTCAAAAGAACTTATAAATAAAAAACTTCATCTCTCATTCAATACCTCAGCTTAACAGCTCAACAAACAAACTGGCTACTGTGAGTTTTAAGTCTGACAAGTGATTTTTACTAGGAAAGCCTTTTATTCAACAACTACTAAATCATTAGAGAGGTAAAATTCATAAGACCCTTGTGTCTGAATCACTTAATTTCAACTGCATTGTTTATATATGTAATTATCATTTCATCTTTTACAACAAACAAACTATGAACTGTTGACTGGAAATCAAGGAATATGGATTATCTGTATTTGCAGAATATTTTCCCTGGGAATTAAAGCAAAGTAAACTCTTTCAGAAAAAACCTCTCAGTGTTCAACAGCTGTACTATCTCCAACATGACACTTAATGTATTCACCTAAACTTACAAAAAATCTCATCCGCTCTTAAAATGCTTATTTTTCATGAGCTAAACAAGAATTACCTTTCTTGATTTCATGTGGTACAGGCTCAAGATGAAAGTTCTGAGACAGGAAATGACATTTCTGTTTGTAGTCTGGTTCACAACACAACTCTTCAGATCTGTATGGTGTCTTTAATGGCGTAGGAGGTCCTGACTCTACAGACACAGGGCTCACACTACGCTCCTTCATGCGCCTTCGCCTCTTGCGCCACTTCTCAAAATCTGCATCTGGAAAAAATTCAGTAAATCATATTGTACCAACCTAAAAAAAAACAAGAAGCGCCGCAATGCGACGAAAACCAGGTTTTCAACTATTAAGTATTGATGTGACAGGAATTAGGAAGAAATATAGCAGTGAAGTAAAAATGGTGCTGTTATTTTGGTACCAACACAGAATGTTGGTTTCAATAGTTCAAAATAAAAATAAATCAGATACCTGAGTAGCAATGCCAGGCTGTATTTTCATGTAAGCTACACACATGCCAAGTTGAGTATCAATAGGTCAAAGTGTGCTGAAGTTATTGAGTAGAAGCTGAAAATTCTATTGTAAGCAAATGACCTTGACCTTGCTCCCAGATATCCATAATAGCAATCCCAAGCTGCATCTTAATATAAGCTACCCACACAGCAAGTTTGGTGTCAACAGGTCAACGCAAACTCAAGTTATTACGTGAAAACTGAATTTCTTTTTTAAAGCAACAGTGACCTTGACCTTGTTCACAGACACCTGGGTAGCAATGCCAAGTTGCATCTTGACATCAGCTACCCAAATACTAAATTTGGTGTCAATAGGTCTAAGCAAACTAAAGTTACTGAGCGGAAACTGAATTTCTATTTTTAGCAACAGTGACCTTGACCTTGACCACAGACACCTGGATAGCAATCCCAAGCTGCCTCTTAATATAAGCTACCCATATACCAAGATTAGCATCAATAGACCAAAGCAAACTAAAGTTATTGAACAAAAACTGAATTTCTATTTTTAGCAACAGTGACCTTGACCTTGATCACAGACACCTGGGTAGCAATGGCAAGCTGCCCCTTGATATAAGCTACCAATATACCAAGTTTGGGGTCATTAGGTCAAAGCAAACTCAAGTTATTGAGCGGAAACTGAATTTCTATTTTTAGCAACAGTGACCTTGACCTTGATCACAGACACCTGGGTAGCACTCCCAAGCTGCCTCTTGATATAAGCTACCCATATACCAAGTTTGGGGTCAATAGGTCAAAGCAAACTCAAGTTATTGAGCGGAAACTGAATTTCTATTTTTAGCAACAGTGACCTTGACCTTGATCACAGACACCTGGGTAGCAATCCCAAGCTGCCTCTTGATATAAGCTACCCATATACCAAGTTTGGCGTCAATAGGCCAAAGTAAACTCAAGTTATCGAGCGGAAACCAAAAGTTGACGCCCGCCCTCCCGCCGACTTCAGCATTACAATAACCAGGTTTTCGTTGAAAACCTGGTTTAAAACATTGGACAAGACGAACAACCCCTATCCTAAAACTGTCTTCCAACTATTAAGTGCCCTGAAATAATCCAAATGACCAGAATGCTTGTTAACCTTACAAAAATTAAGGACTTGTAATTCTCTTCCACTGTATACATGAATTACCTTTGAATATTCTTTAAAATGCTTCTGAAAAAAAATCTAGCATGAAGCCTCTAAATCTTCTGGTTGAGAATAAGTTTGTAAGAGAAAACATAGAAAGACTTCTCAATCAAAAGAGTTGCATAACATACCTTTTTTATTAGAAAAAGTTGTAAGACCTAGTTCTGAGAGAAGTTTAATCTTCTTTGGTGATGTGTCAAGTTTGAGTGGAGGACCAGAGGAAATCAGGAGTTGTTTACCTTGATCTTCATCTTCATTACTATAGTCACACTCACTATCACTACAGCAAACGCTCTTGCGAGATTCATTTTTACGTTTTTCCTCCAGGTCAAGTTTACTTATACAGTTCTGAGATTCTTTTAATGAAGATTTTGTGTAGTCTGTTCCTGAATTTGAGTCACCTCTTTGTAAATTTGACTGAATTAATGAAGTACTATATGATGGGACATTTAATGGTGTAGAATACACAGAAAGTGGAATATTAAATGCATCCCTGCTTCCAGAATGTGATAAAATCTGCGCATCCGATTCCATTTTTGAAATATGATTAGCAAATGCCTGAAAAGCACTAGCAGAGGAGGCAGTCTTAAGAGCTGCCTCACTTGAATCTTTCTCGTATTTTCTGTCCATCAAATGTCTTTCCTGATGACTTTTCTTGTCCTCCAAATCCATTTTACTTCTACCAGAGTTATCTCCCTTTTCCCTGCGACCCTGACTTTCATACCCATTTATCATTTGATGACTATCAAATGGTCTAAACAGTCCTGAATCATTATTTTTACTGGACCGTAATGGAGCCTCACCCTGTGACCTTGGAGAGACAAGTGGTGGAGGCTGACCTCTCCCGCCTTCTCGCAATGGGTTAACGAGGGACATACGTTTATCATCATCCACTCCACCCTGTAATAGTACAATAAGTTATTCTACTTTCAGCTCCCTATAGTCAAGTTTTGAAAATACAACATAAATTCTTTTAAAGAAAATGTCACCTACATTAAATAAGCCATGCCATTAAATCACTAAGATACCGTATAAGTACTTATTTCTGCGGGAACTTTATTTCTGCTATATCTGCGGATGAAAACGAGACCGCAGATTTAAAATCCGCAGAAATTTAAGCCGATCTTGCTGTATGTTTGATGCAAATTCATGTGACATTGTTTTCTTCCGGTATTGTATAATACACTGCCCTTCAGCGTTGTCGGCTTTACTGCTGATTACTGGTTTTGTCATTACATTACCGTTATACTGTGAAATCATTTATATTCGTGGGCATAAAATTTCGTGTTCTAAGACAAAATGACTATTTCGTGGGGTCTTAAATTCGTGGATTTCAATTTCCAGGTGAAAAAAATGCAATTTTCCATAAATACGCTGCTATTTAAACTTGCATACATTTGCAGAAAAACGTGACCATTATCCGATTAAACCAGCAAAGATGCGTTACTATGGCAATTAGCGTTCCGATGTCTCAATTAACAGGCGTGCAGTGTCAATTATAGTTTATTGTCATACATCGCATCTTTGTTTTTTTATCCATAAAATGTGCGTAAAACACTTTCTGTATCACTTAAAAGATGTGTATAATGTAGGCATTTCGTCTGTGATGCAGCGACCTCAATTTAAAATTAGCGCCTATTAGACGTTTTGTTGTTGTACGGCATTTAGCAATACTTATTAGAACCAGTCCATGCATAGACTGTTATTATATTTTTTAAAAATTCTAATAACTGTTATAAGTTCTTTCTAGATTTACATCCATGTGTTTTCAAAATATGACCACGCGATTTTAATTTGAATGTTTTTATTTTTCACGCGTCATATGCTTTTTTCAAACTAAAAAAAAAAAAAACAGAAATAGAATCCTAGTTTTCACGCCGCTAGAATGACTGGTCGGAAATCTAGCAATGCTTACTGTAACAGTGGACGTGTATATAAAGAGAGGGAGAGATAGACAAACTGAGAAAAAAGCGACAGTCCGAGAAATATCTAGTATTGTCTACTTCATGGAAACTTGCTAAGTTCTTTACGTGTCCAGTGTTAACACCGATGCACGATTACTTCATGACAGGATGGTATAAATGTACTTGGCAGCCGAAATATAACGATGTCTGTCACGTGATATTAAGTTAAAAATTTTCGCAAATTCACCAGAAAAGAACGGACTGAAGACAAATTTAAAAACAAACAAAAATTGCAGGAATTGTATTTTATGAGAGCCTCAGTCTGTACAAATCGGTGATTTAAAGACCAATACTGCACAAAACCTGAACGGCTATATGAATGAAAAGGACAGAGACTCGCCGGAGCCGCAACGATCAAGATGTCCGATCTGACTTCTTCAATTGCATTTTCTAGATACAAATTGTTCGTTGGCATTTGATTTCGTGGTTGAGCTGACCCACGAAATCCATGAAAATTAGTGTTCCACGAATGATAATGATTTCACAGTATTATGATTATGTATTGGTATTGAATAAAAGTATAGAAAAAAGTTTTTGACTTTTTTATTATTGTCCTGAGAAAAATATCGTGTTTCTTACCTTGATTTTCGCTCACCATGAATTAGTTTACCTGGGGGTTCTAATCTTTTCTGGCTTTAGTTTGACAATTTTGTATAGCATTGTACTGTTATAAACTGTTATAAACACACCGGTTATCTTTTTGTATCATTACGATCTATTGTACCCATATTGTTAAATGATCTATAGGGATCAAAAGGCGTGATTAACACTTTTTTTATTCTTGAGGAATTTGTCCCCCTTACAATGACCACACGCTGCTCAAAGTAATTAATGGAAGATGAATTGACAATTAAATAAATGCAAATTGACTGTTGTTTCATAACCTACTGAAATAAATTTTGAATAAAATTTTTTATTTGTTATTCCGTTTTCAGCATATGACGATGACGATACTTTTATCAGTCATCTATATTTTAAACCGGAAGTCAACGATCTGTCAAAAATATATTTTTTGAAAAACGGTAATACGGAACCGCAGAAATAAAACATACCTATGCCAAATTGATGTTGCCGCAGAAATAAGGTACGCAGAAATTTAAGACCCCCTTGTTTTGATAAAAACCGCAGAATATTGAGCCCGCAGAAATAAGTACTTATACGGTAATAATAATTTTCTACAAAAAAATATAATCTTAGGGCCATTCCACTAAAACATAATATATCCCACCCCAGGAAGGCAAAATGAAGAAATTCTATTGAGGTGGTCTTTTTATATACAGTTGTTTTTCTAGTCAAATAAACTTCTAAAGGGGGTTGTTCCATTTTGAAAGTGCTTTCCTTAGGTGGGATGTACATTTTATTGGAAGAGCCGTTGGTAATTTTATTTACAACAACTGAAGTGTGTTATATTTTATTCTCAAAAAAAAAATCTACATAATTCTCAAAAGAATTAAAATAATGCCACTATTTCAACTGACATTTCTAATGCCAAAGGACTTTCCTCGAGCGCATCTGTTTTGAGTTAAATATTGAAAAAGCTGTATGTGTGCTTCCCTTTACAAACAAATTGGTTTGCTTAATACCTGGAGAGTTTTAATCTGCTGTATAGCTAAACATTAGTTTCCACTGCCATAAAATCTTCAATAGCTTATTTTTACTTTGTATATAACTATGCTGTTATATGTTATAAACTATCTACCCTGTGCAGTGAGTGTGAACTGTGGTTGCCAGAGAAACTGTACTCTTCTTTAGAATGTTTTTTGTCATCTCTCCTGCTAAGACTAGCTGTGGATGAAGATGACACTCGTGGATACCTGTCAGCTATCCCCAGACCTTTAGGAGTCCCTTGAATAATACTACCAAACTTGGCTGCTGTAAGATACACACACATTAATTATACATATTTTAACAGAAAGAGAACTCTAAAACTTTGCTGTATTTACAAAAAATTAACATGGTTGGCAGTTTATGTAGATATAATTAATGTACTTATTTTGGAAAGTTAAAGCAATTTGAATCTATCAGTGATAAATAAACATTGTATTCTGTATAATTTATATAATTAATATGTCTTGAGTGTAGTGACCATTTATTTTTTACTTACAAAGAGAACTCTCCTGTGTTTCTTTTCCGACATCATCTCGTGAAGACACTCTATCCCTGTCACGAGATGGAAGTCTGTCTCTGTCACGAGAGGATATTCTGTCACGTTCTCGTTGTTTTTCTGCCTCTCTTTCTAATGCACGCTGCCTCTCTCTTTGAAGAGCCATCTCTCGATCTTTTTCACGTTCCCTCTCACGTTCTCTCTCTTTTTCACGTTCCAGTTCCCTCTGTTTTTCCTCCTCCATTCTTTGTCTATAATAATAATTGTCAGCAAATTTTTCTACTATACAGAATTTCATTTTATTTTATTTTATAGTCCATCACAACATCTTTAACAATACTGATTTGTATCACAAAGTAAATTTGAAATATTTTGTGGAAAAAAGTACAATGACAAGTACAAAAAAACAAAGTTTTGGCACTGAAATACAGGGGTAAAAGTTGCAGATTTAGAAAATCCTGAAATCCAAGCTGGGGGCCAGGGGGCCGCTAGGGTCCCCGGTGGGTCCAGGGCAAAGCCCTGGCAGGGGGTCCAGGGGGCCGGAGGGCCCCGGAAGCTCTTGGATTTTAGCTGTTTGGCATATCAAAAATCTCATTTCCTTAAAGTTAAATACCTCCATTTGTTCTTCGCTCCTTTATCAATTTCGCTCACGTTGTAGCCAGCTGGTAAAAATTTCATCGTAAATTTTATAAATTCAAATCATAAAACAAAAGCAGCCAGCTTTGCATGTAAACTTCAGAATGAATCGGCGATACTCATTGGATTATTCTAACAATAAGTCATCCAATAAAAATGCGCGATAGAAATCGGGAAGAGTAAAAGCCGTTTCCCGGTCCATAACAGTACTCTTACGATGCGGTGAAGCTTTCGCCGAAATGAAGTTTCAGATCGACCTGACCCCCCCCCCCCCCCAAAAAAAAAATTTCGACCCGGATTTACATGAATTGGAAAAACAGCCCAGACAGAGGCCAAAAATCCGGAAAACTTTTACCCCTGGAAATAGTTCCTGTAGCCATTATTTTACTCAACATTTTTACAGGCTAGATCAAGTTGCAGAATCCCATTTTTATACCTTACCTTTCTGAGAGTATGGAAGGTGACCTGTGGTCAGACATCCTACTTTGTTGTGAAAATGGAGGAAACTGGGGTGGGAAGAGGTCCGATGGGTATCTTCCACCAGCAGCCAGCAGTGGGTGAAGACTAGGGTGTGGCATCATACCCTGGGGGTACGGCAGGTAGGGGGACTGCATCATTCTGTAGCGTTCCAGTAACAGTGGGTCATCAAACCTGCTGAAAAACAGAAGACTATAATGTTTGCTGTTACTTACAAGGAGAAATACATGAAATTCAGTGTTCAAGAGTGTTTACCTGGACACTCCATGTGATCTTCACAAAACAATTTATTATATAGTATTAAAAGGAACAGAAGGCAAAATAAAGCTGAATCTACCATTACAGATGACACTGACATTTTGAATGGCAACTTTTATAAATGAAATAAAAGAAAAACCACAACAACCATACCTTTAGTTCAAGGTTCTGTGAATTAAAGATTTGTTCAAACTGTTTACAAATTACAAAATATATACCAGATTCTTTAGTAACCTAGCTAATAGGTATAGTCTTTGAATGATGGAAGTCTTGAAGTTTTTTACAATAAAAGAAAAACATAAAAAAATAACTTAAGAAAAGAAGAACCACAAGAATCTTGAAAGAATTCACTGCAAAACTGATGTTTCTAAGTGTGGTACCTTTCAAAGCCTTTTTGTCTTTCTATGTTTCTTTTTGCAGAAATGCCTCACACATTTCTCAAACACTTCTGATACTTAAAATATCATTTTCTTCTATTTGCAAGCTTTTTTGGTTAATGACTATGTTTTCTGAGAATGTGATAATAAAATAGCAAAGATATAACTATCCTGTTGTGCAATTACCCACCACAGTGTATTGGCGGAATTTCATTTTTCAATTCTTTTCATATTTTCAATCTTAAAGATCTTTAGAGGTAATGTTTTATCCTGTATAAAAATAACCACCCTAAAAGGTTATTGTGTGATATGCTTACCTATCTAGCCAAATCTACCTTCTATTTTTGTTAAACCTTATCACTTCTCCTAAGTCTTTATTTAGACTGAAGGGCTGTTCTACAGGTCTTAAACCTTATTCATTTTGTTATATCAATAATGACTGATTAAATATGCTATTTAACCCGCAAGTGTACCAGAGATTTTCAGTGCAAGGTAATTTGCAGATTCAAATAGATATATCATATTTTTCGTGAGATCATTTGTAACTTGCACTTTTCTGAAATTCTGCATGGTTCAATTTTCACTGGAGTACGTAACTGATTGTTCAGCTTTCATTCAATATATTTTTGAATTCTTACAACTTACCTATAGCAATACAAAAGATAAAAACAACATAGGAATGTTATCAACAATATCTGGTGTTCTTTTATGTTCAAAATGTCTCTTACAGTAATTTTAAAATAAATAACCCTGAACAAAATGGTTTTAAATAAATGAATTCCAACACACCATCACACTTGCTCTTTTGGTTTGAACACAACAGGTAAATATACAAGTTTTAGTTTTTGTACTTGTATCTGGGTAAAGAAGTGTCTAGATTGCTTCCTTAAGGCACAGTCAGTAGAATTACCTTAAATGCCTATTAAAACAATAATAAGGTTTCATGAAACAAGACCACAGCCATACATCTCCATGTTTATGAAACATTACTATATTGTTATTCACAAGTAATGTATATGAAATAATTAAACAATTATATCAATGTCAACATACCCTGTAAAAGTACAGCACATAAAATCTATTCAAATAATGTTTACAAAAAAAAACAACCTAAGAGTGTTATAATAAGATAACTTATCTTAAACCTGTGTTTACCTGAATGCTGGGTGTGGAAATGCATGTGGTGGCAGAAATGCAGCTGGATATGAGTATGCGGCGGCCGCTGCTGCTGCTGCATGGTCCAGAGCCATCGAGGAGGAGATTGGTGGGCGCAAGTCATCCCCTGGTCTGTATGGCTGGAACCCACGGGCTGGAGCCTCATCCCTTGCCGACATAGGTGACACAGCCCCTGAATGTGGTGTCAGTCTGTAGACAAACAAATAACCATTTATAATCTTCTAAACCTTCAACTTACATTAGATGCATTTTTGTTATGAAAAGACACTTAATATAATGTTATGGCAAATTTCACTGCTTTGAGTGGTGCAATTTAAATGAAGAGGTTTTCTCAAGTGGACAGTCAGTGATAAATTATGTTTACAAAAGATGAGCAATTTTATACACAAACTAAAACAACATGGGACATTCGGTCTGAAGTGCTGTCAAACATTGAATTATCTTAAACAAGCTTTTTTACAACTCCTTTCAAGGGTGGTTCACACCAGATCACTCAGAAATGAAGAAAGTGAAAAATTTCCATACATCTCCTTTTCTATTTTTTTTTCCTGTCATCGTTTACAACTTATTAAGTGGCGAACAATTTCACGTAATCATTCCTAATACTGAGTAGCAAAGATAAATAATGTCACCTTGAATGAAAATTATAAAGCTTCATATACAGAATTACTGAGTGATATCTAATGTGTGGTGGTTATCAGGTCAAAGGTCAGGCATGCATTCCTTGCTGTGACAATCATTATTTGAATTTTTTTAAGGAGCAGTTATTTTCTTTAGCTGTCTGCCTATTTCTTAGGTCCACTTGGAAAATTTTCACTTAAATATGTTTTTTTTTTTATTTTCCTTCAAATCTACAGAAATACCTTCGTGCAGACTGGGACAGGTTATCTCTGCTTGAGGCCCTGTCATCATCCCTCGAGGCTGAGGAGTGAGGCCTGTCCAGCTTTCCGGACACAGACTCAAACATGGAAGAATTGCTGTGCAATCTTTCCAAGCTCTGAAACAGACAAAGACAGATTTACAATAATTATAACATTACTCATTTTCCCTTTAACAATTTTCTGTAGATTTCAAATAAACAAGACAAACTATCAATATTTCTGTTTATTAAGCATGACAATTACCTACGCATTAAAAAAAACAAAAATCTGAGATGGGGGTGTGCACGAGATGAGTAAGTTATTAAGTTCTAGGCTTTAAGCTATCCCATAAGAAGCTGGGTGTAATATTGACCTCAGGGACACAATATGAACAATCTTGGTAGGGGGTCTTGATAGTGATCAAGTATCCCAAGTTTAAAGAGGGTATCTTTGAAACTTTTTGAGACATGGTTTTGCCTATCAAAACCTATGAAAATCAATTGACCCCTGAGGCAGGGCCAAATTTGAGCCAGCGCATAATTTGAACAAACTTGGTAGAGGTCCACTAGACAATGCTGCTTACCAAATCTTAAGGCTCAGGGCCTTGTGGTTTCAGACAAGAAGATTTTCAAAGTTTTCCCTATATAAGCCTATGTAAAATCAATTGACCATTGGGCGGGGCCAAATTTGACCCCAAGGGTATTATTTGAACAACCTTGGTAGAGGTCCACTAGACAATGCTACATATCAAATCGTAAGGCTCAGGGCCCTTTCGTTTCAGACAAGATGATTTTCAATGTTTTTCCTTTCAGTTGCAATAGCAACCAGAGTTCTTGATGGAATTCAATTATTTGAACAACTTTCGTAGAGCTTCACGCAAGGAATGTCCCAGGCATGTTTCGTCAAAGTTGGCTAAGGAGTCATTCAAGTCAAATGGTTGACGCCAGAAAATCAATGATCCCAATAGCTCACCCACTTTGTGATCAGGTGAGCTAAAAACAAACATCCCTAAATAATCAGCTTTTGTCAAATTAGGATAGTTCTTTTCCATCATTACTATAAATACAATGTTGGAAAATTTTGACATTTTGCTCACTGTGAAACAGTTCTGTACTGCTGCTTGAATGTCACCATTGGAGACAATTGTTCAGAGCATAAAACACTTTCAGAGGATGTCTCTCAGGCCAAAGTGTACAAATGGCACGAAAAACTTCATTCCTAGAGCTTAAGTAGCACAACAAGAATGGGTGTTCATTGCAAAAGAAAAGCTATGTCCTAACTGAAATTTGGGACCATCTAGTGACTGGTTTGTGGCTGTGTTTGCAGCCTGTGTAAAATGCTACAGTAGATGTAAAGAGTAGGGAATATTTTGAGAAGGGATTCTAGTTGGCCATTACGTTTGTCTCTAAATCATGAGCTGTATCTACATTAGTAGATATGTGTAGTCTGTGGTAATGTTGTATTTGTAAATCTACTTCTAAGACACTCACAGATTTAGTGGTTATTATGCTTATAAAAATATCAGAAAAACTATTTTCATTTATTTCATTTTAATTGTAAAAATTATTTTGTCACAAAGTTCTGGGACAAACCTACTTCTACAGACAAAATATTAATAACAGACTTACCGGTCTATTATCACTGGCCAGTAGACTTGGATGTGACTGTGTAGGTGCTATGGTAACCACAGGGGGTGAGGTTAAGGTTGTAGATGTATACATTAGAGGTGGAGGTCCACTCCTTGATGTAGTATCCCTTGGACTTGTAGATGATGCAGTTTTTGCTGGGCCTTCATCTGTAATCATAATATATACAATCATGCAGTTTTAAGTGCATCACTGTTGTTGAATTTCTAGTTGCTGATTTCTTATCTCAATTCAGAAAATGCACTAATTAGCAGTTTCCTTCATTTATAGACTGATCATTCCATTCAATACTGCCAACAAAGGGCAATTCACCATTAATAAGACCTATTCACATGCTCATCAATATTGTACAAGTGAGATACAACTCCTCCAAGTATATCTTAAATAGCAGAGTCATTATCTCTCTTGCTTTGGATTATGTTCATGTAAAGGCCAAATAATATTATACCTATTTCATAACAGATAGCCATTAGCCCCTTTTCTGCAGTGCTTCAAGTTTGACTGCCTATAACAACTAATATTCATTCAGAAAAAATCACTTGTTAAAAAGATGCACCATGGATGCACTTTACTCCAATTCATACTGAATAACTGTGAATCAAAACATACCAGACAGCTGCCAGAATGACAGTTATACTCTGAATAAAGGTATACCTTAATAAGTCACCTACTTCTACCTCACATTATGACCTTGACCTACTGCGCCAGATCTAGAAAACAACCCTCAAGGACAGGGAAAATGGCCTACAATCAATATAAGTCACAAGCTTACAATCCTATCTACTGACCTTGACTTTCTAACTAAGCTGACAATCATTTGTGTGCACTTAGAACAAAGAAGGGATTTGAAAGGGCTGTGATAAAAAAGAAATCAGCTCAGTACCAAATTAAGTTTCCAACAAAAACAAGGGAGAGTATCCTTATACATTGAGTCACAAAAAATTACCATCATAACTAATGTGATTCTCCACTGACAAGGGCTAATTAATCCAAACAAACTTTTAGAAAGTAATTTATGACACAAGCTTCTGTACTTGACAACAATATTTACAAAACAAAACTTTAACTTAACATAAAACTACAAAGTGAAAATTAAAGGTTTATCAATATTTGCATCTATAGTGTCTGACCAGTCCTCCTTTTGTTAGTTTCATTTCTATTTCTGAGAGACTGTACAATAAACATGCAGTAATCCATCAAAGTCTGTATAATTTCTCAAATATGCCTGCTATTCAAGCTTATGGCTACAGAAAATCTGTTGGCCCAAAACATATTCCACAGGCCAAAAGGAAGGTAACACAAGAGGGCCATGATGGCCCTAGATCACTCACCCGAGTATGACTCCTTTTAACAAAATTGTTATGGACCTGATTAATTGACCCTTGATGACCCATATTTGAACTGAATTACCGAAACAACTTTTCTGTCAAATTTCAAGGTTATTTGGACTGAAAATAATACCTATAGAGTTTTAACAAGGTTTTCACATATTTGAGTTCTGTGACCTAGTTCTAAAACCCAGATGACCCATATTCAAACTTTAGCTAGAAATCATTGAAACAACCTTTCTGACAAATTTTCAGGATAATTGGACTGAAAATGTATCCTCTAGCGTGTTAACAAGGTTTTTCCATATCTGGGCTCTGTCACTTAGTTTTCGACCCCAGATGACCCATATTCGGACTCGTGCTATATGTCATAGAAACAACCTTTCTGACAAATTTCCAGGATATTTGGGCTGAAAAAGTAGCCTCTAGAGTATTAACAAAGTTTTTCTACTTTTTCCAGTTTTTGAGCCAAGATAACCCATATTCGAACTTGAGCTAGAAATCACTGAAACAACCTTTCTGACAAATTTCCAGGATATTTGAACTGAAAAAGTAGTTTCTAGAGTGTTAACAAGGTTTTTCTATTTTTGGGCTTTGTGACCTAGTTTTTTAACCCAGATGACCCATATTCGAACTTGAGCTAGAAATTATTGGAACAACCTTTCTGACAAATTTCCAGGATATTTGGACTGAAAATGTATCCTCTAGATTGTTAACAAGGTTTTTCTATTTTTGGGCTTTGTGACCTAAGTTTTTCATCTCAGATAACCCATGTTCGAACTCGTTCGAGTAATCACTGGGACAAACATCCTGACTAAGTTTCTTGACAATTGAGGCAAAAATGTGACCATTAGAGTGTTAACAAACTAAGTGTGAACGGACGACGGACATTGATCGATCCTAATAGCTCACCATGAGCCAGCTCAGGTGAGCTGAAAAAAAAAAAAAAGAAGCTCAATACTTAAAAGTTCCATCAGGTCTACCATCTGCCAAAGTAAGTTGGCCCCGCCAGAATTTAATATTGAAGCCACTGGCCACAGCTTGTGGCTTATTTCACTGCTAATAACATACAATTAAAACATGATCATCAATGGGAAAGAAAAATGCATGAATGATTATAGATATTCAATAAACCATGACAATGGGTTGGTTATAAATGCTAAACTTACCTGGTGGGTCCTTGGCCTGGTTTGCTAGCTTTCTGAGTGCTGCAGCAAAACTTGATGTCCTTGATGCGTTCAGTGCAGCGCTACCTCCTAATGAATTTACACCATTCGTCGGTGAGGTAACATGATGCAGGGGTGAAACTGTGGCAGTGTTTCTCTGATTCTTTGACCCTGCTGGACTCATCATGTTCAATGGGGGTGGCTTAGATCCTAGCGGTCCTGAAAACAGAAATCAACAACTGCCATAATTATAAATAAGTACTAAATGGTTTACTACTCAAGAACTCCAGCAAGTTATCTAGACACAGAAGATACAAAAAGAATAAACTGATGCTATTGGAACAAATTAGTGCTTCCAGATAAAACTGGGTATGTCAATTATGCAATCTGTTAATTAATGAAAGAAGCCAGTTTTGATATATGTTAGACATTTGTATGTGGTAGTTTCTTTTGTGTTATATCCTAAGTAAAAGACATTACATTATAATGGCTTCTGAGTGAAAGATTTTTACAGTAAATGTAGGTTTTTGATGGACTTAACGTATTAGATGTTTCAAAGGTTACAACATACAATTTAAGAACAATTTTCCTTCTGTAAATTTTTTGTCTTATTCTCTCAATGTTTCAAAAGTCAGTGATCATCTAGCAACTGACAAACATGAAGCTTAAAGTATTACAATATATGATCCTAAGCAACTTTGTACATGTACACAGAACTACTTAATCTTTCACAGCATTTTTCATCTGTCTGCTCATTTATTGTTAGCACTTAAACCTGCACAAAACCACAATATAATATATTACAGTTTTATCTGACTACAGGAATTGTATTTCTCCAAGCCCCGTGAGATTTCCAGGCTGCATGTGAATTTGTTCCTCTAATTTTATTACTCCCAATCTGCCTGTAACCATTGGTGCTGTCTTGATATATGAACTTTCTACTCCATTGTACTGCACCATATTATTGATTAATTAAATCTCTCTTATTTTTTTTTTTTGCTTCTGTAACAATAAAAAGCTTTATTTGATGATCCTTGTTGAGTAATAATTGAAAAGTTTCAAAGCTTACAGTTTTTTACAAGTCTCCAATTTCCGCTCAATCACCACAAAGATTTTCATTAGTTTTTCTCTACTGAACTGTGTCCCTGTGGTAATGTTTGATCTCTATGTCAGCAATGCCTGATTTATCATTTTCCTTTTTTCCTTACAAAACCTGATCAGAGAAAAAACCTCTTCTGTCAAATCAGATCCTTAATTCCCTAGAATGTAGTGTGGAGACAGTCTCCCAGTGGAAATACAAAGTTCAATAGAGCACAGAATGCCAAGTCTGATGGCAAAAAGCTCAGTTTGTAGACATTATAACCTAATCAATGTGATAGGGCATGAAATTCTATCTATTATTCATAGAATAAACACTAAACAGAGGCTCTGATATGTTTATTACATCACAGGTTACATGATCTTTCCTGGAATGGTAGCTAACATATAATTATAACACTTTACTGAAGTGATTACAAATAATCATTAATTAGCTCGCCTGTAAGCTTATCAAGGCACCCAAAATGGAGTAGACTGTGCTGAGGCCACTTTCAGTAATGGAGATGTATCAGTGATATTTCTTTTTGACACACAGTATACAAGACTTCTGTGTATAAATGCTAAGTGACACTGAGATCAATCTGTTCTCGTTTAGAAGCTGGTCTCTACACTCACTCACTACAAAGCAAAAATCAGACATTAAATCTGACAGTTGGAAGTTTTGGCAAAATTCATTTCCCGCATGTAATTGTTCCAGATACTTTTTAAATCTCTTTTCTAGATACCCCTGGGTAAATCAAGACTAAACAAATATCTGTCATAACAGATATATCACACATAACAAAGCTGAGCCTTCCCTTAGGACCAAAACCAAATCAATATTTTCTAAAGAACTATGCAGCATGCAAGTGTTTACACCAGTTGTTAGAACAATTTTCAATTGTCTCAACAGTGTTAGCTATACTCATAACCTAGTAATTGATTTCTTTCACTGTTCTAATTTCAATTTATTTGCTGTCAAAATGAGATTTGTTAATTTGTTTCCCATTTCAAGAATCGATAAAGATGAAATAAATCATGTGTCACATGACACAACCTGTCACATGAAAACACCTAAACTTCCATTACTGATGCTCATCTGTAATTCCTCTATATAGCTTTCTTCTCCGAGATGTCAATTAAGTCAGATGACTAGAGAGTATGGTGGTATGTTAAAGTAGGAAATTACTCCTTCAATATGCAAGTCGGAAGCCAATATGCATGAAGAGAAGTGATAAAAACTAACCGGCACTACCAAAGATGAGGTTATTTCATTCTCTCTTTACAGTAATTACAAAATCATTTTGAGCTTGCTCCCTGTGAATCACAACTTGCATTTAAAACCTGTAAATGAAACTGATTTTTTTTTTTTTTTGCTTAAAGCTACTTTGCATCTATTTCTTCATGATAAGAGCCTGATTTTCAAACAGTGCAGATATTGTTTTAACATTTTCAAACAGCTGGTTTCTTGAATTTCTGAACAAAATTAACCTTTGCTTGATCTTGCTGAGAACGTATTACTTTTTGTACAAATGCATTTACCTGTGTTGAATATAAACAAAATTCACAGAAGTGTTTCACAAAATATTCTTGCAGGTTTACTATGATATCTTGAGCTTCATGCTGTTATTGTTGTTTTATAGTCAAAAGTTTGTTAAGCATTGGTCTTGTTCTGCAAAACTTGAGAAGAGGCACCTATCTAGAACTCCTGGGAGGAAGAACTACTCACAGTGTATCCCTCAATCACCCTCAATCGAATTTCTAACAATCAATCACAGTAATTTCTTAACATCATTACCTTTTTATTTTGTTCTGAATAGTCCTACAGTCATGGGAACAATAATTAATTCATAATGCATTTCCAATGAAGCCACCATATTAAGCGAGAGAAGGCTAATTAGGTGACCCTAATTAACAGAAACTGCCCCTAAAGCTTATACTGAAATCATTTAATGCTGTAAGTGAGCCAACTATCAAAAAAAGAACATGTCTGTTTTCCCTTAGAACAGTCACTTAATGTAATCAATGAAGGTGTCACAGAAACTGGGGAACACAAAAGGTACAAGTGACAGTCAGACTGCATTAACATTCAAGTTTTTTCAAGACAGCCTTGAGGTACTGTCACAATTAATACTCAGAAGTGTCCTGATTCCCATAAAAGCCTCATCTAATGCTACTGATCTGTCACAATGCTCAGAAAAATATTTTCACAAACTACTGTAAATGTATTGTGTTTGTTCTGACAAATAATGCTACTCTTTCACTCCTATACCAGACTTGTTGTGTAGATCACACTCTTCATTTGTAAGTTTGTTATGTTATAAACTCTGACAGGCCTCTCTTTCATCTGTATCACTCACATATCTTCACATGCCCTGCTAGAATCTGAAATATTGCCATTGGAAATAATATATCTCAATGAGTACTTAGAGGGCTTGCTGAGAACTTCTTGCAACAGCACACAACAAGTAGCTTGCATTCAATTTTTTGTCAGACTCTTATAGATTGCATTCACTATGGGAGTTTAATTCAAGCTGTCTTATATTGCATGCTCTTAATTTCTTCTCTACTTTTAGATTTTATTGCCAAGTTTTTTTCTTCTTAATATTTTTTTTATAGTCCTGGTATTCACACCACGATTTTGTGGAAACGAGGCACCCCACCTCGTGCTGTGAGAAATCTTTGTTCTTAAGCATGCCCTGTAATTATTGTAATGTTTAACAAACAAGCTCTATGCTTCACATAGTCTGAAATAAATGTCTGAGAATATCATTGCTATAAATAAGTAGTGTAGGAATCATTATAATTTTTACTAAGTCAGCTTGCAACATTTTCACATCATTGTAAGTTGTTAAGTGACAAAAATGTCTGAATTCTTTCCCCTTTCTTAAGGGAATAAAGATTATAAAGTCAGCACTGTGAACTTCTTGCCTTCAGGGAGAAGCATTTAGATCTCCTTATGGTATTCAAACAGTTGATGCAGTGGAACTAACTAACTAGAGGTAAATGTACAACAAAACATGTTACATATTCCTGTTCAATCAATGTTCAAGCATTACCAGGTCTTGCCTTAGGGTACAAGTAAATTCCACTGACTTCTCTGATCACAATTCTTTGTTTCTACAATTGTTTCATTACCCCACAAATTGTACAGTAATCAGCAGAACACACAGGTTTGCTAATACATTTGCAATGAACCTGCATTTCAATAAATTATAAAGAACTAGATCTGCCAAAACCTGCACTAAGCAACTAACTTTAACATTTATCTTCATACAGCTGGGTAATTTCACCTGTAGTCCGTGCCAAAACGCCAAGAAACAACTTTCCTCTAATACAAATATCTGGAGCAAAACAAACTGACATGAAAAACAATAGATATGTTTTGACAATTATCACCTACCAAGCTTTTAATGAATGGTGTAATTTCTCACAGAACACAAAGGTGTTTACAGATCATAAGACAGCAAAAACCACTAAACGGTTCCAGTATGTGGAACTATTTACAGTGCATGTTTACCAATGGCCACACTCAAGTTCTTGACTGAGATGCCAGAATAGGAACCTTCAAATGGTCTGTCTTTAATGTGGTATTGAAACTGTTGTTGCAGTATAAACTTACTTATTTTACATGTTGTTACAGTATAAACTTATTTATTTTACATCGATTTTTAGCAAATTCTTGCAACTTATATTAATTACGGAAAGTCAATGTCGACTCTCACCCCTGGTGGGATGTGAACCAGCAACGTCCGGATCGGGAGTCTGGCGCTCTAACCACTGCTTCTCCTCACGACCACTGCTCCTACTCAAACTGTTGTTACCAGTAGAGATATTGTTTGGAAAGGAGTTTGCCCAAAAAATGCCAACAATGTTTCTTTTGAGGGAAAGATTAACCTTTACAAATTATTATAAATTTGGAGCAATTTTACTCAGAGGTCTTGCTAAGCTTCCATGGTCAACTGGTTAGGGTCTTCAATTTGTAAACCTGGTAGAGCTACCCAGTGACTGAGAGACGTAAGTTGTAACAACCAAATCACCAACACCTTGTTTGAGAAGGATGAAATTTACCAACAAAGTAATGAAACTCTGAACTGACCCCTCAAATGACCAAAGTAGTTGCAATGGTCAACTCCCTGTATTTTAACAGACTAATTTCATGACATCAAATAAACCAATAGAAACCACTATCCCTATCCCTATCTTGTTAGCACTGCTCTGGGGTATTGAATACCATAAACTGTAAACAGTTTCTTCAACCTTTTTACTTCGTGTCTGTCTCTCATTTTCTGATGTTTGTCTGAAGACAGCAGAGAGAAAATAATTAAACAAAAAATTTCAATAGACAAAAGGAATTGATTACATGAATATTTTCCTGAGGAAGAAAATAATTGTGTTTAGAAGAAACCATCTATTGAATTTAAATGAAATGAGAAGCGAAAAAATACCAAAGGATGAAGGCAAACCTTTATTCAAAAGTGATTTCAATTTGAAAATTATTATATCTACAGGACTAAACAGAGTATGTCCCTGTGCAGAGCGGTCACCTCCTTATATAGTACAATGTGCTACGACAGTTCATAATGTCTCAAGAAGTTTTCTTTCCTTTTTAACAGCATGGCAAATGGCATTTTTCAAGTGATCTGTATTAATATCAATTTATGAAGAAAGTTGTACTGAATTCAAGTAAAAATGCCAAAAGTTTTATCACACACTGAACAAATATATGAGGTGGTGCAAACATCCATTATCATTGTTTTGAGAGCAATCTCTGAATGAATATTTTATGCCTACAAATAGCATCTTTGAGTGAACACTTCATTCAGTACAAGAGCAAGTATCTCTATACATGCCCCTTCCTCCTTCTTACAGCTCTTCAATGAGGAGATAATAATAGTTATTTCAGATTTCTCTGTTGTAATAGGCCGCACATGTAATTGCAATATCCCATACAGAGGGAGCAAGAAAAACAGATGTGTACCCACTCTTGTATTTCATACATCATACATTATAACTTACTGTATTTTCTCATTTCTAACAGGTGACTTTTACATTGCAGGAATGAATAATTGAGCCTGTAAATGCCTGTTCACCTCTACATAGTTTGGCACTATTTGTACCTTTCAATGTATGGTTTTCCACTTAAAACTACACTGGAAATATAGACTAATTCAAAGCTGAAAACATAAATACATAACTGGCAAGAGATGATGATAAATTATATAGATACTTCTGATTATGCTGTCTGTCATTATAAACACATCATTTTTCTTTCACTCCCACCTACTAGAAAGAGAGAACTAAACAGGCCCGATTTCAGGGTGACACATTACTTCAGAATGAAAGAAGATACTTTGTTAGGCATTACAGAAAACACAATCTGACATATTAAAATATTTTACCTCACAATTTCTTATTTCATCCTTGAAGCCTTTTACAGAAAGCCGAACCCACATTTTCAAAGCCATCAATTCTTAGAAATCCTTGAAATTAATCAGAAAAGTAAAAGGTGCAATTTCTCAAAAATAAATGAGAGAAACAGTAGGAAACAAGAGCTATCACTGAACATGATGAATACCCCCAGATACAACCTTGACACAGTTATCTGATCAATTTGTGGTATGAGCATTTGCTCCAATTACATGTTAAACAAAAATCAAAGGGTCAAACCTCAGTGAAAAATCATCACAGTGGAATGTACAAAGATATGCACAACTAGGCTTAATTGGTACTTATGACTCTTAATTGTAAAGTATTATTAAAATCTGATTAAAGTTCCTAAATAGAAACAGTCCAGACAAATTTTGTCTACCAACAGCCGGATGGATGAAATGACTAAAAATTGTGACTCCAGTAAGCCCTCAGGGGGTTGGAACTATAATGAAAGAAAATCAAACAAATCTATGATACCAGTAAACCATTCTTTGATCCTTTCACTATTTACTGCTATAGGAATGAAAGAAGTAATATAACAAAACTAGAATGCCAATGGGCAGCATGTCCAGCCCGCCAATGGAAAGCCGACGGGGATGGGACAGTAAAATGAAAACTGTGGGAGGATGATGATGGAAGGACAAGGGAGGCATATATGATGCCTCTTTCAGGGAGCATAACAAATGTATCATGGTATTTTCAAATTCTGCCATGCATGGAGAAGTAATAAGATCTATCATCAAAATTTTGGCACTGTTGAACTGTCACTGTGACCTTGACCTCTGAGCTAGGGATCTGGGTCTTCCACACAACACACCATCTCATCAAGGTGAACAAATGTGCCAAGGTATTTTAAAATCCTTCCATGCAAGGAGAAGTTATGACCCAGACAAGGCAATCATTACCTCTTTTAGTTATGATGTTCTTCCCCCACTTAAACAGAATGACATAATGATTGAAGGACAAGGGAGGCCTATATGATGTCTCTTTCAAGGAGCATAACAAATATATCATGGCTATTTTCAAATTCTTCCATGCACGAAGAAGTAATGACCTAGACAAGGTCTAATATCAACTATTTTGGACCTTTGAGCTGTCACTGTGACATTGACCTCTGTGCGAGGAATCTGGGTCTTCCACACAACACACCATCTAATCAAGGTGAACAGATGTGCCAAGGTATTTTAAAATCCTTCCATGCAGGGAGAAGTTATGGCCCGGACAAGGTCTATCATCAAAATTTTGGACCTTTGACCTGGCACTGTGACCTTGACCTTGATCTTTGAGCTGAGAACCTGGGTCTTGAACAAGACACACAATCTCATCTAGGAGAAAAAATGTGCCAAGGTATTTCCCAGACAAGGTAATCTGGACAGATGCACGCACGCATGTACATACACCGAACTGTGGTACTAAATGTGATGACTACGTCTAGCTATCTGCAAGCGGGCTGGACAAAAATTCAATTTTGGAAAAAAATCAGGTATGTGGTACTTTTACAGAATCACATTTTGACTATTTTACCTGTTTTTTATTTTTTTTTCCCCCAAAATAAAACCAACTCATTAGCTTAGGAAAAGGTAACCTCCCTTCATTTCTAAGGTTTATATTGAATAATGTCCCTTATGTATAAAGTTCACCCATGTTGATTATTTTCTCCTTTGTATTAATCTTCACCCATGTTTCATAATATTCCCCTATGGATTAATGTTCACCCATGTTTCATAATTCCCCCCTATGTATTAATGTTCACCCATGTTTCATAATTTCCCCCTATGTATTAAGTTCATGCATGTTTAATTATTTTCGCTAATGTATTAAGTTTATCCATGTTTCATTATTTTCCCCTATGCATTAAGTTTACCCATGTTTCAATATTTTCGCTAATGTATTAAGTTTAACCATGCTTCAATATTTTCGCTAATGTATTAAGTTTAACCATGTTTCAATATTTTCGCTAATGTATTAAGTTTAACCATGTTTCAATATTTTGCTAATGTATTAAGTTTAACCATGCTTCAATATTTTCGCTAATGTATCAAGTTAAACCATGTTTCAATATTTTTGCTAATGTATTAAGTTTAACCATGCTTCAATATATTCGCTAATGTGTTAAGTTTAACCATGCTTCAATATTTTGCTAATGTGTTAAGTTTAACCATGCTTCAATATTTTCGCTAATATATTAAGTTTAACCATGCTTCAATATTTTTGCTAATGTATTAAGTTTAACCATGCTTCAATATTTTGCTAATGTGTTAAGTTTAACCATGCTTCAATATTTTCGCTAATGTATTAAGATTAACCATGCTTCAATATTTTCGCTAATGTATTAAGTTTAACCATGCTTCAATATTTTCGCTAATGTATAAGGTTTAACCATGTTTTCGCTAATGTATTAGTTTAACCATGCTTTAATATTTTCGCTAATGTATTAAGTTTAACCATGCTTCAATATTTTCCCTTATGTATTAAGTTTAGCCATGTTTTGTTATTTTAACTGTTGACACAAACATCTGCTGTTAATAAAATGAGGAAGGTGAAAACATGATCAGTGCATGCACAGACATTTTCTGCTTAATTAATTGTTAAATCATCACTGACCTTCAAACTCTGGCATATTTACAGCATTGTTTCACTTCCTCTAAATGTGCCTTATTAATTATTTAATGCAGGAATCTTTATTCTTCCCAGACATTTGCTGTTACTTGAGATCTCCATGTTTAACATTTAAGTAATACCTTGTAAGTGATTATTGCAATAAAATTCTCTCAAGCAGGACCATCTCATGCAATTTATTACCCAGAACAAATTTCTTCACCTCCTAATGTATGTGTGTTATCAGATATCTGTTGAAAACTCTAATTGCTGTGAAATCATAACCATATAATATTTCTATCCCATTATGATATATCTCCCATAATAAAAACCTGCATTTAAACAAGTGACCCCAAAAAAGATTTACAAAGAAATAAACTGAAGTTGTGTCTCTCAGCTTTTCACATGCACACACGTTTACCAAATGGTATGCCGGGATGAACTGTAAAACTCAAAATCAGAATGACAAATAAATACTGTAAAAATTCTATTTATAGCCCATCCTCTAATAGACGCCCACCCCCAATATTTTGGACAAAAAATGGTCATTTTTCAGTCCGAAGTTGAAAAATCAACTGCCCCTTTTTAATGCCCATCCCTCAATTTGAGTAAATTGAGCTTACCTTTACAATTCAATTTTTTACTTATTTCCCTTTTATTTTACTTTTATTTCCTTTATTTTTGCTGTACGAAAGTAGTAAAGATCATGCGCGAGGCTTATTTTTATTCCCGTGCTTGGCAAACTTTCACACATACCGGACTCTATATGTACGATAATAGCGGAAATGAAAAGATTTTAGCATTGTCTGCAATAAGTAAACATCCGCTCTTTCTCCGGATTTGATTTCTTCTAGTAATTATGAGGGGCGAGTGGATTTATAAAGCCCTGCTTAGAAAATCGGTCTGTCTTGTGAAGATGTGTCTCCAATTTACGTCCATCCCCAACTTTCGAACAATCCATGATTCTAATAAAAGCCTGGGCTATAAATGGAATTTTTATGGTATGTGAATATCTTTAAAAAAAATCATAAACAGCCTTATGCTGGTCTGTTGACATGTATTAAAAAAAAGACTGTCTTTTAACTGACAGACTCTTGAGAGCTCTAAGATAAAGGTCTGATCTGAACAAGAGTGAATCTTTATACTATGATATCTGTATCAAAATATGATGTAACACATCAAGATCATTCTATAATTTGAGCCTATTTTCTTCTCTTCCAGTAGGTTTCTGAATACCCTAAACACCAGTAACAAAATCATGAGTAACATTTCAGATAAGATGACCACAGTAGCTGCCCTGTCATCAGACTTGTTTGTTATGCGTTTGTTGTCTTTTTGAGTTTATTTCTGGTTGCTACTGGTTTCTCATATCACCAACCACAAATGAAGAGTTTAGTCATTTAAATGTGGGGCATAATGCAAGATACAGAAAATGTCCGATTCCAAAGGCACTCCTGGTTCTTTTACATGCTCAATGTGTACCATGGATACACTGGACCTCTGCTTGATGTCTCATCCTGACAACTATTAGTTGTGAAAGTGGAAGAGCGGGGATCAGACTTGAGACCCAGCACATTATAACAAGACAACTGATCTGCCTGTTTATTGGTAAAGGGAAGTTCAATTCGTACTTATGGAGACTGCCAGACTTCGATCCATTTTAGTGATTTTGTATTCAAAGAAAAGTATACAAGAAGATACACTCATTTATATTGGAAGTTCAAGTGATTATCTCAGTGGAGAAAAAAAATATCTCCATTGTTAGCAGTGTTTGATATAACAGCTTCAAATAGGAAATCAATAAAGAAAATAATGCAGTAGGCCATACAGACGGATTCCTGACAGCTACCATGTGACATTATACCATTCTGTATTGTGTCTATTTGCCATTAAGCTGATCTTCTGCCAAGCAATTGTCATTAGGGGGACATTACACAACTGATATTCTAAGTAACTGAATTCTTCTCAACTCTCAACTACTGCAGGCCAGTAAAGGAATTAAATAATCAATTTAAGACCTAACTTCGCATAAAAGTTAGTTTTATTACAACCTGCAACAAAGAACAAGAGTTCCTAAGTCTAACATGGAATTCTCGCTACGAACTGCATTTTCAAATTTTATATTTTCATTTTTTGGGCATATTTTCTTCATTATTTGACACAATGCCTAACTTCCTTTTCCCAGAAAAACACTGTGACTGATGTCTGACTTGTGCTAGCAATCATGTCTAACAAGCATATGGGCACTGGCATTTATAATTTATAAAAATTTATAAAACAAGAAGGCCATGATGGACCTGGGTCCCTCACCTGTGTACTCTGGCTGTGGGTCAGCTGTTGAGCAAACATAAAAAGCAAAATAACAGGTTCTGAATTGAAGAATGAAGATTTTCAAAGATCTTATATTTTATACAAATAGAACCCTGAGGCTAGGCCAATTTTGATCCCAGGGACATAATTTGAACAAGCAAATTCGTTGAATTGATATCCCCCATCGAATAATACAAATCACTGGATTGAAGCTGCTTAAGTATTACTGACCTTTTACACAGCTCTTTGACCTTGAAATTTGAGTGACAAATTAGTTTGGTATCTATGATTAACCAATGCCCATAAAAATTGAGCTGTGCCAAGCAGAAATATCTCTTATAGTAAATGATGTTGTTTCGAGAAAAATGATATAAAAACATTATAATGACATTGTTTAATGCTGCTGCATCATTTTGTTAACAGAACATTACTCAGAATTACAACTATCAGTTTTTAGTGTAGTGAGGCCTGCAATTTATGCTACTTATCAAATATACTGAATCTAATTAGAAGAAGAATGAGCAATAAGAATAATGAACAAGAAGGCCAACTACCTTCACATACCAAATATCTACAATTCTGGCCTTCTGGTTTCTGGTGAGCTAAAAATAGTAACAAAATGCAAAAGAAGTGGCTTACTTTTTTTTCTCCTTTCATGTTTCATTAATTCTCAAATAGCAGTAAAACCATAGCAATTTTTTGTCTAAAAATAAATTTTTTAAAAGTAACACAGGGCCATAACTCAATTATACATGAGGGGATTTTGATGCCATTTAACATCCATCATGTCCTTATTGATATGTACATTAATGCCAAGTTTCATTAAGATCAAACACAGCAGTTCTAAGGTATGGCACTGGGAAGAAACTTTCCTATATAAGATGTCTATTTAAAAATAAAGAAGGGTGGTTAAAGCAAAGGTGGTTTTGGATCGTTTTTCACATGCATGCTCTCATCTTAATATAAGGTTTTATTAAAATCTAACCAACCAGTTCTAAGATATGGTTCCAGACAAAAAGTTTCCTTTAAAAAAATACCTATTTTCAAGTAAAAAAGGGCCATAATGCAATAATGCACTTGTGGATTTGGTTGGCATTTGATGTGTATTATTTCCTTATTAATACATACATTCATGCCAAGTTTCATTACAATCTAACCAACCAGTTCTAAGATATGGATCCAAACAGAAATTTACCAGACAAGAGCTGACAGTGGAGACAGGACGTTCCAGTATTTAAATACTGGACAATTAAGAAAGGAGTAACTATTAAACAAATCAATTTAATTCAAGATCTATAGATATATAAAGATAAGAATCTTCTCCATGGTAGATGAAATATCTAAAAATATTTATTAATTTATCATTAAAAATCCCTCAGAAAATAAACAAGAGGGTCCATGGGACCCTGGGTCGCTCACCTGCCAACAACTGCTCAATGGTTGCAAGAGTCAGTGGATGCAAATACAATTGCCAATTGACTCAAAGGGTGCAGGCAATTATGACCATGGGGTCATCTTTGGTAGAGTTTCACTAGATGTCGTGCGTCATCAGGATTGTTAAAGCACAACGTGGACTATAATGGACTGAGCCTCATAAAAAATATATCAGGCACACATACACATGATACCTAACATGTTTAAAGTTTCAAAGCAGTATCTTGAAAAATGTAGAAGTTTGTGCCGCAATATTTTTTAAAAAATCCTGCCGTTATACAAAAAACTAGGTTGCTGTGAACTGAATGTTGGAACACCGTTCCAAACAGGGATTATGTACATGACACATGTTCACTCTATTGCCAATTCTGCTAATTATTTTAAAATCCAACCATAGATGCAAAAAATATATGGCAAGACACAAACTATCAGCAGTAAGGCCTATATAGCAGAACTTACTAAGTTCTGAGGGTTGCTTTGACATGGATCTTGGAGGGAGGAACATGGGTTTCGAGTGTAACATATACTTATTTTAATTTCTGGTTGTAAGAGTTGCAGAGACTTTCAGTCTTTAAGTAATGTTATTTATAATACTAGAACTTTTATTAAAGTACAATGTACACAATTATAAAGAAAAAGATTCATAATGGAAAAAATGTGTAAATGCAATCTTTAATAAAATAGAACAATATAAGCCCTTCAAAATTATTTTTCCCTGACTTTTCACTAACTTTTCTGGATTTTTATTTTTCACTGACCAATTTTCAAAATTCCCTGACAATTCCCTGACCTTGAAAAAAAATCAAATTTCCCTGACTTTTCAAGTCCCCTGGCAACCCTGCAAGATCTTATTTTAACTCAAGTACTGTACAAGTCTGATTAAATTCAAATAAAAAATGAAGCTGCTATTGTGCAGACAAGGTCTAAATAGTTAATTTTGGCACTATCAGGGGCCATAACTCTGGAACCAATAATGCAATATGGCAATTTGAAGAAAGGAACCAAGATCTTATGGTAATGAAAGTGAAGATCAGACCAAAATTAAGACCACTAGAGTGCAGAAAAGCTTTTATCATAACTTGACCTGGTGACCTAAATTTCAAAGTCACATGACCCAGTTTCAAACTTGACCTAGATATCGAGATAAACATTCTGACAAAGCTTGAAGAAGATCGGAGCAAAATTAAGACTACTACAGTGCGGACAAGCTTTTCCTATAATTTGACCTAGTTTTCAAGGTCACATAACCCAGTTTCGAACCTGACCTAGATATCATTGAGATACACATTCTGACCAAGCTTGAAGAAGATGGGACCAAAATTAAGACCGCTAGAGTGCGGACAAGCTTTTTCTAAAATTCGAACTAGTTACCTTGTTTTCAAGGTCACATGACCCAGTTATGAACTTGACCTAGATATCATTGAGATTAACAATCTGACCAAGTTTGAAGAAGATCGGACCAAAATTAAGACTGCTAGAGTGCGGACAAGCTTTTTCTATAATTTGACCTTGTGACCTAGTTTTGAAGGTCACATGACCCAGTTTCGAACATGATCTAGATATCATTGAGACTAACATTTTGACCAAGTTTGAAGAAGATCGGACCAAAATAAAGACTGCTAGAGTGCGGACAAGCTTTTTCTATAATTTGACCTAGTGACCTAGTTTTAAGGGTGAGATGACCCTGTTATGAACTTGACCTAGATATCATTGAGATAAACATTCTGACTAAGTTTAAAGAAGATCGCACCAAAATTAAGACCGCTAGAGCGCGGACAACAATTGTGAACGGACGATGGACGGACGACGGATGAAAGGCGATCACAAAAGCTCACCCTGTCACTATGTGACAGGTGAGCTAAAAAGTTTTAGCAAAATATTACAATTTTTAAGGAAAATTCTAAGTTTAAAGGGGACATAACTCTAGAAATATGGGTGCAAGTGTTATGAACCTTATCACATATGATGTAGGTGACGATAAGGAATATATATTTGAAGTAAATCCCTAAAGAAATAAAGAAGTTATAGTAAAAAATATTTTACTGCACAAAAACTTCAAACTTGAACATATAAATTGTAATGACCTGCTAATCAAATTTAATATCAAAAACTTCAATTTAAGGAATTTAGGGAAATGTAATAGGCCAGTGAGTATAGAACACTGTTAAAAACAAGTGATTTTAATAGCTAACTAAATAAGCTAGGTGACTGCTTAAAATGTTTTAGGTAAGTTAAGACTTTTTAACTCAATCTTTTGATGAAGTATTTTAAGAGATGACTACGGTGTCTTAAGAATGAGATGAATGCAATAAATGCACATCATGCTGTTTATCAAACTCTCACATTATGTTAACACCTCCTAGGTGCAGACAGTTGGAAGGTTTCCAGATAAAAAGATTTTTTATCCTTTTTCTTTTCCCCTCTTTAGATCTGATCCAAGTAAAATCAATGTAATTCAGAGTTTAGACAAAATGATAATACCTCTGTTTGATATTGACACAAGGTGGCCCACATTGACCCTATTAATATCTTGTACATGCCAACCTATTGATCAAAATGCGCAATCTATCTTGTCAGGCAAAAAAATACTGGGTGCAACTTTGGGCATGTTTCAGTGCATTAAAAGCTTCATTGAAATACAAGATCATATCAAGATATTAAGTTTTAATGGTGGTAAAATGATGTTTAACATAAATTAATCATCTTTGAAAGATCCAGCTTTTACTTAAGGTGAATAAAGGTTGTAAAAATAATTTTCATTTTGCAGCTGCAGGCAAAAAGAAGTTTTTTTCAGACCTATGTTATGCCTTCTTTTATAAGTAGCGTATCAACTCAATATTCCTTGAGGCAATGTAAAATGCAAAATAGGCCTCATAAACTCAGCAGTTCTGTTGTTACTAGTGAAAATAATGCAAAGAATCAGCCAGAAATTATTCTCTTCACTGTTATGTTTATGTGACTACATTCAAACTGTGTTTATAATGGAAGATAAAATAAAGCAAGCCACCTCTGTATTTCAATTGCCTGTCACTGAAATAATTAAATACAAATTATTTTGTCAAACAATTTTTTTTAGCAAAGACATGCTTTAACTGCAAGTATAATGTAAAAGCATCAAGGTAAATCTGCCTGCAATAATAATTATTGATTCCAATTATCTGTTACAGGTTGTGTTGTACAAAGGGCAAGTCCTGGCAGAAAAATCACAGCCAGTAATGAGAGCTGACTACCTGCAATATAACTTTTTCTATCTCTCAGAGTTCATTTCTTGTGTTCAGAACAGACACTGGTATTTCAGCACAGTAAGTCACAAGAAGTCTACTAATTTATCTCCATTTTAAGCTTTTGTTTCTTAAAAAGCTGAATCAATTGTTATGTTTGAGTCAACTTTGGATTACAATAGCAGAAGAGCCATTTCATCATGATAAAGTAAACTTGTGATCAATGCCAGTTGCTACTTTGATTTTTCCGAGACAAAAGTCTGTATCTTTCACTTTTCACACTTTGTGAAGTATAAAATTACATGAAAAAAGATTTAATTAAAGATTCTTAACAAACTGAGGACAAATGGCAGATGTGACATGATATGCTTAAAGTAAACCTTCATAAAATGTCTGCACCAGCTGGTTAGAACATTAAGTATACATATATATCAAATAGAAAATGATTTTTTTTCTATAAAACAGAGTGCTATAATGTTTCCTTCAGTTTCTCAGTTTTCACAAGAACAGCTATGGAAACAGGTTTGTCCACTAAAATCAAAGCCTTCAATTTAGTTTGTGAACAAGGCTCATAGTTTTCTTACTGAAATTACACAATTGTTGTCATATGTGCCGCAACCCTTCCTTCAGAGATCAGCCTGGCAAACAAGCATGAAAGCCTGGCCATTAAAGCTGCTTACTGCAAGACTAAAAACCAATAACAACAACTACTTGGCAATTATCACCAGCCACTTTTTACAAGAACAAAAGAATTGAGTTCAGGTAATCAGCAAACATGTCTTCTTTTCCCTCCATGATGATAACATCGGAGAATATTGATAAACCATTACTTTCCATCAAAATAGTATATTATTCATCAGTTGACATTTTATCATGATCTAAATGATTGATGAAGCCAATGTCAGGAGACTTCTTTTAACCTGAACTGGAGTTTCATCACTGGGCATTCAATACTGGTGCCAGAACTTATTTCTTTATATCAAACACAAATGAATAAATTGATTCTAAGACCTTGCTTTCAATCACACAAACTATACAGTGGCATAAAGCAATCAACTTTCCTAGGGTTTCCATGATATTTTTTTGGAGATGAAACAAAATTTTTCAGACATTATCCATTTTCCTAAAATACCGCTAAAAGGCACAATTTTCTCTCTCTCTCCTCAGACCTAGATACCAATCTGACATTAAAGGCTTGACAGAAACCTGTATGAAATCAACATGATGCTGAGACAAAGTGATACCTATATAGTGAACTAAAACACTCACAGTTGCCAACACAAAACCAACTACTACCATATAAGTCTGCTTATAAGACTTGACTTTTTTCCCTTAAACTGCGATTTTAGAAATGAGGTGCATCTTATGCACCAAAGAGAATATTTTAGGCAAGGTTTTCTTTTCAGTGGAAATTGTAACACTTCATCTTGAATATAAGGCACAACATCAGTCAATGCCCTGTATTATTGCACTTAAACAACTTTCTACATCTATGTTTATTTATGACCTTTCCTAATAAACAGGCCAAAGACTACAAAATAAAGAAAGGAATTAAATCACTTATTTGAAAATCTGATGCATTATACAAACACAACTAGATGTTAGAATATATTCAAGAAAGTGTCTTATACACAAAAACAACAGTGAAATATTTTTTTCAGTATATTTGAGATAACAGCTTTAATTCAGCATCTCTTTTATGCTTCTAGTTTTGTATTAACTGTCAATAACAATCACATATTGTTCTCTATTGTACATCACATACAATAAATAAACAATTAGTAACAAAAAGAGTTCACTACCATCAAAGATTTGTTATTGCTGCATATTCATTTTCCTTATGTAAGAATTCTAAGTACTTTAATCTCTTTGATGTAATAAATGTTGTAGGATCAATGGATTCTAATACTCTGACATAATTCCAAGAGTTACATAACTGCTGCATTGGTTTCATTTCTTTGCTAGTAAACAGAAGATATTTCACATATTAAACAGACTTTACTCTTTCACTTCTGCAACTTCTTTTTCTTATAAAGAACATTACTATTATAAACTCTTTGACTCTCTATAAAGAGTTCTTCTTATCTCTTCCCTCATATTCTCTCTTTCCATTATTTGATCTCCTCTCACATTTCTTCTCTTTCCTCATTTTTCTCTCTTCTATCATTTTCTCTCTTCCCTCATTTTTCTCTCTTCTATCATTTTTCTCTCTTCCCTCATTTTTATATCTTCTCTCATTTTCCCTCTTCCCTCACTTTTATCTCTTCCCTCATTTTTTCCATATATTCCCTCATTTGTATCTCTTCTCTCATTTCCCCTCTTCCCTAATTTTTATATCTTCTCTCATTTCCCCTCTTCCCCCATATATTTATCTGCTCTCATTTTCCCTCTTCCCATCATTTTCTCTCTTCCCTAATTTTCTCTCATCTCTCATTTTCTCTCTTCCCTCATTTGTATCTCTTCTTATTCATCTATTCCCTCACTTTTCTCTTCTCTAATTTTCTCTCTTCCCTCATTTTTTTTATCTCTTTCCTCATTTTATCTTTTCTTTATTTTTTTTTCTTCACAGAAAAAAAATCAGAACTTCTTCACAACATTTTGATCAACAAGTTTCAGCTGTGGATAAAACAGATTAAAAAACTCCTTCACTGATTTTTCATTTAGTCTTGGTTAATTTAAACAATTCAATTTGCAAGTAGCTGCATTTTTGTAATGTGGGACATTAGTTCTTCCTTGGCATTTAAGTCACTTTCAATAAAGAGCTAACTAACTTTGTCAAGCTTCTAGAACATTTCTCCTTCTTTGGACTTATTCTTAAAACAGCATATAGTAAGTTGGATAACTGCATTTGCTTAGGTTTAACAAACTCCTTTTTATAAACTGTGTAGGAGCGACACTGATCCTGTAAAAACTCTGAACAAAAATCTCTAAATTTTCTTACAAAGTCCGACTGACTATGGGGCCTCGGAACTATGATCCACTAACAGTGAGGATTAATGATTTGTTGTCAGAAAAATTGGGTAACTTCTTTCCAATGGAGGGCTGAGATCTGGTTAAAGATGACTGTTTTCTTTACATTTACACACAAAACACAAGACAACTACAAGGAAACTAAACACAGTATTTTCAAGAACTTACAAATAATAACAAATAAATAAATTTTATGTTTTCTTAAATGTTATTGACTCTCCTAAAACACTTACATTAAAGACTCTTTTGGTAGACAACTGCTCTGGCTTTTTCTGGCACAAAACTGATCAATATTCTTACAGTAAAATTACCTAAGAAGTAAATAAATCATGTAACATTCTCTTAATACAATTCCAGGCCTGTTTAATGTGAGGTAAACTTAATGACAGGAAGTGTTTTTCTTTTGGTTTTGCCAGCCAGTTTGAGACAATACATGTGCACAAAATATAAATATTTACCACCACTTTATCTGAGTTCTTGATAGATCTACTCCAGGCAATAGCTTTAACCATGTGCTACTGATGAAATCTGTCAAGACTCCCTAAATTAGTGTATTAGGTTTTGATTCTGCTCTTTTACAACAGGGCTACCTGCAAACCTCATGTATGTAAACCATGGCAAATATCTACTTCTCCCTGTTAGAACTACATTTAAAAACTGTTAATTGTAAATAATAATTTATACTACCAAACATACTTCACATGTCTTTGATTCTTTTTTTAATAATTCTATGATGACTTTCCATTCAGACTGTATCATAATTATCATTTAGAAACAAAGTCCTGAGTGCACTCAATTCTAACAGACCTATTGTGTATGTCTACAACAAATCTTGATACTCTCTTACAAATGTCTAACAGAATACTTTACCAGCAAAAACTAAGAATATCTTTTTAAAATACAATGTAGTAACAAACATTTTTACAGTTTGTTAAACATAATCAACAATATATCATTTTTGGCTATAATTATATGAAATTTTATGATTTTAAAATATCTTGTACTTACTTAAATATGTTATTTGTTTCAAAGGAAAAAACTACTTTGATAACTTAATTCAGTCATAACTAGTGCATGAAAAAAACTGTTTTAAATACCTTCTAATGAAAGTAAAAGATAAACATTATTAAAGTTAAACATCTAATTCATTTTCCAGAAACAAAACAACTGGTTCAGATCAATCAGACGCCCAGCAAACACATTTAGTTTATTCGAAAAGATAAACCTGTCCATTATTGATTTTAATTGGGACCTCAGTGCAATCAATGTCTCATTAACAATGATAAATGAACTGTGCTCTCTTCTATATACCAACTGTTAGAGAATATACATCTTTCATTGTTTTTTTCCCCCTTCCTTCTTCAGATACGAGTAAAGCATCTCAAGTTTCCTTCTATCTGCTGAAGCATCAAACAACCAAGTCTGAATTCATACATCTTTCACAAAAGAATTGGTATACCATGTATTTGTTATTTTTGTGAATCAATTTCCAGAATCAATTTCCAAACTGTTGATAAAACAAAAGGAGGTAATGCTTGTGACCTATTAGCAACAAGTATGTAGCCAATATAACAGTTACAATCCCTGATAACAGGAGCACCATTTCATGTTTAGAAAACAGTTTAAATCACCCTGAATCATAGAACTTTCATAGAAGTATAATGCTTACTCAAGACTGGTCTTCATTTCTTGCAACAACCTTACTTTATAGTTTAAAATCTTTCTGCCAAGAGGACAGAATTAAAAAAGAGGATGAAAGGGCTTCTAACCTCAGTCTCATGCAACACAAAGGATGTATGTATCCCTTTCTGGAGCAGTAGGTCTCAGTCTCAACTTATTCCATGTCTGCACTGTGCCTTGCCAGTTTTCCCTGCCACTTTCCTGTCACCACTGCAGCAACAAAGTTATCAAGGAGGGAAACCCAGGAAAAACATCAGGTTTAATGTAGTAATTAGGTAATAAAGCCTGCAATAATTACTGTCGAGAAAGTAGTCCTACATAGATCAAAATATTTCGTCTGGACCACTGTCAGGGAATAACCTTGTCTGGACACTGACATGATGAATTAAGGCCACAGCAGTAGGTCATCAGATCTCTGGTTTAAACCTTACTAACCTAGGCAAAAATTCACTGGACAACCCTGAGATAACAACTTAAGTTCAAGTGAGAAACAAGAAAAGTCCACAGGTCAATGTCTGCACATCACTTGTGAAAATTCTCATGCATTAGAAAGATTCATTAAAGGCGGCAGTTTGTCATGAAGGTGTAATGATGACACGTCTGACCTACCATGACATATATGTGACATACAGCAACCAGCGCTGATAGACGGAGGTAATGAGCTGTAAATTATGACAAAGACTCCATTATCATATGCATCATAGCTGCCCTTTTTAGCTCTCTTTGCACTTCTGAAATACATGGAAATTTTTTATAAGGTAATTATCACATGGATATGACACTTACGGATATAGAGGGCAAGATCTCAATGCATTTAGCGAAGAACTAGAACATTATAGCAGATACAGAGAGGCTGGTATGATGGCTATGTTGCAGTACAATTTTACTGATGTGTTTTCTGCATAGATGTGTCAACAGCACAGATTTGCGGAATGTTCACATGAGTAGATTGTGCACATCTTGGATTATTATGCAGAAGTGAGAATGCCTACGTTTGTAGACAATACAAATGTAACAATGAACTGCAGACATTTTACAGGAGAATAGACTTTGTGAAAAAAAAAAAACAGACAATAAATGTGTATTTTATCACAAAAAGCTGTTAATGTCCACTGCACAGACTTAATAGTCATGCAGACTGTTAAAGACTAAATGGTGTACAAGTAAGTACAAAGTTTAACCCTGAACATGCTGAAATTTTGTAATGGATTTGCCCAGCAAAGTTTAAGGGATTTCAATATCAAAATACAAAAATGGAGCTACCAACAGTAATAGAGCCTGGTCAGACTGCATGGATGTGCAGGCTGGCCTAGCTCTATACTGGTGGCAAAGGCTAATCACTTTCGGTTCCAGCAGGTTAAGGGTTAAGCAGGTATGATGCTTCTGTCATTGAACTGTTGTACATTGGATGAAATGAAGAAAGTAGAGAGGGACAAGGCAGAATTATCTATTGACTGTCAGGCTGAGAGAAGTGCTCAGTATAAATGTTGGACATGGTACATGAAGCTGCTGATACAGCATGTACTATTTCACTAACAATGTCAAACATGCAGCCATAGTTAACCTATCATAGCTACTTCAAACGCTGGGGCATTCTTTTGTTTGTATCTCACTTCAGACACAATGATTTGTTTATACTTTACACTGAAAACATGTGTTTCATGCAGGTTTAAACAGGTGAACAGTATTCACACCTAGCTAATGACACTAAAAAATGCATGTGACATTAAGCTATGGTGTTTTTCTTCTTATTCTTTTAAAGGCAATGTCATGTTTGAAACTGCACTTTACAAGCTAATGGTAGTAATTCATTTAATACATTAAATGCAACTGTCATTTCAACTACTTCTCCAAAGCTATGGGAATGGCATATTTACTTCAAACTCTTGCCCTATCACTAAAGGAGAAGTCATTTAAGCCTTTATGGCAAGCCATCTATTGCATGCTGTCTTAGTAAGTCTCAATATCCCTCCTTTACATTAACTGGATGAAAGCGACCAGCATTCCAGCTGATTTCAGCCTGGTACTTACATGTTCAAATAACTACTCAAAAAAACAAACAAACAAACAATGTGACAGATATGGCATCCTTAATTGACCTTCATGTAAGCCATTGATGTAAGCCTTCAAATATAATTCTAGTATTTGTATTCATGTTCTAGTGTTATTGTTACCTGAAAAATGTAAAATATGAGACTGAATGAAGAATAAGTATAGACAGACATAAGTATTAAGCATTTCAATTTAACTTTAAAACACAGCAACATTTCCATCCATTGCTCTACAAATACCAAGTGTCTTTCTTACAGACAGTTCTTGTTTGACAACTGTACAAGCATCTTTGCTGCATGTAAAGTTAATCAAACTTAACCTTTATATTTATATGCATGTAAAATGTACATACACTTTCATATGCTTTTCTTCTTCTGCATGTTCCTCATGGTCACAGGAAGCAAACTTCTAGAACATTGTCAGTAGTTTAGGTTGTAAAGATAGCAGCTCTTATTGCCAAGGACATATGTAAAGTTAAGACCAAATAAATCATACTGTAACTGACACACAAAATGTTACCTGATGTTGTCAAAAGTAATAAGGTTTTATATGCTATAACATGTGTTACATCATTCTATGTACCTCGGAATCAGTCTATGTCACATACTGTATGATATATACCACTAAATCACTCTAAACATTATTTTATTCTTGCACCAGCTGCTTCACTGCATTAACTTAATTTCAAAGCAACTTTTTGTTCTGTTTCGTTCAATAATATAGATAAGTTAGAAACTAGCAACTGTCAACAAGCATGCCTGCAGTTATAAGGACATGTAAATTGTTCTTGGTATAAAGTTTCTTTTTCTTTTATTTCATCTGTCTGTTTTCATTCACATCTGGTACAAGAACAGACAATAGTGAAATCAAAGCTTCATTCTTCATATGAAGAGTCATAAACTTTATCAAGTCTCAGTATAACTTTAATGTAAGGTAAAGCCTTTTACATTAGCAACAAAACCAAAATCAAGAGACTGAAAAATCAAGCTCTACATTTTCCAAAATGTACTACATCAAAAAGTAATAAATCACATTTTGAAATTATACAACATGAGTCTGCATCATTCACCTGAATATTACTGTTTTAAAGGACAAGCAGGTCAAGGTCATGGAAAGCAGTGGAACAACAGTCATGTGTTAACAATACATACCATTAAAAGCAAAACACTACATAATGACTACTAGAGTTTCATGAAGATTATAGGGCAAAAAAAAGTAACCTTCAGAGTCTTCAAAATGTTTTCTGATAAAGTTTCATATTAAAGACTGGAGCAAAACTAGTCAACTATAGAAATGTTTTCACTGACCTAATCTGATGGTCCTAGTTTCTGACCCTTATGACCCATTAAACTCTCAGTAAAGAAATCATCAAGACAGTTTCATCAAGTTTCATGAAGTCTGGCTCAAAGAATGTTATCTGCTAGTACAGTCGTAATTTAGGTTTTCCACTGACCTGAGTTGGCGACATAATTTTTGACCCTATGTGGCAAAGATTCAGCTTATCACAAGATAAACATTCTGTGTAAGTTTCAAGAAAATTGGATCAAAACTGTTACCTAAACGTTTTCCTTGTTTTGCGCTGGTGTCCAGCTTTTTAGATCTACACTTCAAGGTTTCAAATTCATCTATGTGATCACCAGGACAAACCTTCTGATGCAAGTTTCATTAAAGCTGAATCCAAATTATGGCCTCTGAGCTCAGGTGACCTAGTTTTGGACCCCACATGAGACAGTTTTTAACTCATCCTACGATCACCATAAAATCATTCTGAACAAGTTTGCATGATGAAGATTAGGTCAAAACTGTGACGCTTCAAGTGTATACAAAGTTTTATTCTGATCTCAGTCAATGACCTAATTTTTGAATCCACAATACCCAGTTTTGAAAAAATCCAGGAGAACATTAGGGCAAACATTCTGAGCAAATTTCATCAAGGTTAGATAAAAAAAAAAATGTGGCTTGTTACTTGATTACAAGCTAAAATGTTAACAATGCAAGAACATCAAAGGCTGCTGAGCACCCTGTGCCTATAGATAAGCAAAACTATTAAGAGTGACCTTGACCTAAATATTGATGTAGATGACATCTCCATAGCATTCACAACTATAAAGATTCACAGAAATCATAGTTTATTTCTGAGCAATGCTATCCTGTTCATTTAAGTCTGTTGTGGCCTTGTCCTTCAAGCCTCTTACCTGATTAACTACCTGAATTACACTGAGTTACCTTAGAAGCAATGTACTTCATTTTATCACACAATTTCAAGTTAAATAAATGCACTCTATATATTTTATCAACCTTTCCTTTCATTTTACCTTAGGAATTTTTTTGTACATATTTTTAAAACTCTTCCAAAACATCTGTGTGTGGTGTATTTATATTGATCTTTTAATTACAAAACAGCTGAAAAATTAAAACTGGAAAACATCCAAACCATCTCAGTAAGTAGATACTACTGAAATAAAAGTTCACATGTAACGAAATATAAAAGTAAAACAGGAGTATCTATAAAGAATACAATAGTAGAACTGTTTTTACCAATAAAAATACAGTGAAAAATTGAAAATTCCATGAGTAATCCAGCTATACCTGGTAAATGGTTGGGTGGATAGATACCGTGCAGTGCAGCTAACTGTGGGTACATGTTGTATAGGTCCATTCCCAACATCCCGTACATATTCTGTAGCGACATTTCAGAAACTTTCTAAATCCTCATGAATCAAAAACTTTGCCCTTGTCAATTTAGCGTTTGTGTAGAATCTACCATCTTCCTTTATAATTACAGTATTTTTGTCCCTTCACGTTAATCAGAACAATACTTCCAACTATAATTTGCTCTTTAATGCCTTAGTAGCCAAAACCTTGAGAGCTCACAGATTATAACTCTGATTGTAAGTAAGTGTTTTTCATATTGTTAAGATCCCAGCTAGAAATAGATTTTATGATCAGTTGTAAATCTGACAACAGTTTTTGATGTGGAATCAAAAGATCAAGGCTTCTATTCCAATCAAAAGACTGAAATGAATACTACAGTGAAGCCACTGAGAACCAATTAACCTTTATTGATAACTAATAACCTCACCAGTCTATTTCTTGTAATCAGAACAAAGAAACACTTTTTCTCTATAAACCGTGATTTAAATCTTTTAGCCTCCATGAATAATAGACTGCCTATGATAATGACAACCCATGCACAGGTCAATGCAATATTTTCATAATTCATAAATGTGGTATTCAAACTTGTACGGAATCAATAATAAAATCATTCTTTTCTCTCACTGAAATTATTGAAGTTTTTTTTTCATGAGAAAGGTTTGTCTACATATTTACGCACTAGATAATTTAATCCATGACATCACAAAAGACTGCCTTTTATCCCCATTTATCAGAATAACCTTTTGTATTGACATTTGACAGCCACTTTGCGGCGATCAATTAACAAATACTTCCAGTGTACTCTGCTGCCAATGAATTGTTTCTCAATAATAAAATTATATTAATATATTCATCACATCTGCACACTTCCTCGCTTTTAATTTTTGTTAACTTAATCAATCCTCAAAGTAAAAGCCTGTAGCAAATCTTGTCCTCGTAATCGCGGTTTATGTACAAATATATCCACATTCCTAAATTCAAACCATATAAAAGGTCAACAAAGTCTTTTTATGTTTGTATATTATTAAAGCAACCTTTGAAAATGCACAGGTTATCTCTCTAACAAGCAGTCAACTGACAGTCGATGATACTTCTATACACACATTAAGCGTTAACAGCTTTGTTGTTCAAAACGTCATGCTATCCATTTTTATCTCGGTATGAATCTACTTGAGCAAAAAAAGATAAATCATTTTGCCGACTAACTATATTCTTTATAAGATAGTTTGACATACACACAACGTGCCTACTGCATTGTCAGAATGCAAATATAAACTGAAGGAAGATATCAACTCTCACCACTGCTTATAACTACCTAACAACTATCTAACTGCTTCTGTGCTGTAAGCTATTTATAATTTCCAATACACACACCATCTCCACACAAACGTTCACTAATTGAAGCTTCGCTTATTTCACAATTATTGATGATGTGAGGGGAAATCCATCCAGTGCGGATCATCGACCCCCTTTCCACAGACTTGCCAACCTCCGACCTTGATTAACTCATGATGGATCACACTACGGTCCTTGTCATTCTACCAAATTATCTGGACAAACATAGACGTAACTTAGGAGAAACAGCCAAATAAGGAAAATACAGCCTCAGATGTCTTGTATCTTAACAGTAAAAGTCTTTATTTTCCCCAAGATAAAACTTGAGATCTTCATTTTTGCATCATAAATTGTGGCATTCATTACATTTGTGAAGTTCATAGTTCTCTTGGGGTTGCAGTTTCCAGCAGTGTCTGGTTTCTTTAACCGAAACTAAACTTACAAGTATTACCCCACATAGTTCTAGCATGTAAACAACACAGAAATGTTGATAGGGTGTTAAAACTGTTTTCATTGCAAACAAGAGTCTCAAACCAAAGTTACTAAGCAGAATATGTTTGGTTTCAAGAACACTCACTTGGACTCTAATGGCCATCACAAAATGCATAACTAGACCCTCATACCTATAGTGCATTCTGACCAAGTCAATACCAAAATATTAGACAGAAGAAAATAAGCTACCTATACATCTCATTTCACATCTAGATTATAACCAAATTTTAGTCAATGAGCAGAAACAAACTTGCCAGTCTGTTATATTTGGACATAGCAAACTAAAATACCCTCTGACCCAGGAAGGACTGTAAGATGGCTTGGAGTATGCTCATTAAGAATGCCATTTCAGAATCTATTCTTGATTTGTGAATTCAGCCATGTCTAATAAGCAGCTGCGTAACAAAGATCAAAGGTTCTCTTATTGAACTAATGACTCCTAGGATTAAAATGAAATACTGTCCATATAATTATATATATATATTTATAATTATATACTTTACTCCATTGTGTAAATATTACTGCTTTCTATTATATAAGACCTCCACCTATAAGTCTTAAGACAAGCTCAGCAGACAGGATTCTAATATAATACAAAGACAAATTCTCAGACAGATTATCTAACAGCTTCTGACATTGCAAACACTTTACATTTTATGGTAAATAAGGACAAACAGTTGCACCGACTTCAATAACTGTCAAATTATGGATCAATTTAATCTCATTTAAATCAGTCCTAGGAGAATGTTAATTATTTTTTTCCTTCATTATAACAGAAACATGATGCTTATGTGTCTTTTATTTTTCAGTAAATGAATATTCGGTGTTATATAATATTATGTATGTAGCAGCAAAACATATACAATTTTTGAGTTATAAACCATAGACATGAGATTGTCTATTTTAAAATAAATAAACTTTTGAAACTTGTTCTTTGTTGTTATTTTCCATCATCTTATTAGAGGAATGTGTTCTATGCTGTCAATATAGCTAGGAAGCCAAGTTAAACAACTTCATCATGTTTTTGGCCCTTATAAAACAGAACCTACATGCTACAGCAAAGACGTGGGGGGACGTAAGCATTTCAAACACGCTGTCCAAATATCATTCATTTAACAGAATGCAGCAATAAATACCTTGTAAAATTATGCAGTTTAAATGAGATGCATGAAGGGTTTTCTAAAATATTTCATTTTAAACAGATGACAAGAATGATGTAGTGAGTGACTTTATGACAACATTTCCATTGAGGATGGTAACTATTAAACTTAGATGAGGTAGATACAGATGCAAAGTTCAATTGAAATGATCCATTTCATTACTCTATCATTTTTCACACATCCGAATTACATTACATGAGGATATCTCATTTTAATGCAAATACCCTACAAAAACCTCAAATGATGTTACAGCTTTAAGATATAAACCAAGGAAAAATATAATGAGGATAAAATTAAATCATATTTTTGTTAAATGCATAAATTGCCTGACCTCTTCAATTCAATATAAAAGAGCAATTAATATTCAAGTTATTCCCATGAACCAGGCACCTTACCTGCTGGTACACAGATACTGGATTATGTCCTTGCAATGAACTTTCCACACCTGAAAACCTTCTATTATGGAAAAGACAGTCAAATGATTGTTTTGGTCATATATGCAAATTTACAAGACAAACAAGTTTGTTGCCTAAGAGTCACTCTAAGAAGGTATGTGCTATGTGTACAAGAGACTAAAATCAAACCTACAGCCTTCTGAATAAAATGATATCAACTGCTACACTTTTTCCACATAAAAGCTGTTCAGGAATATTTCAGTTGATAAACTGAGTAATCTACGGAGACCCCTTCCCTCAACAGGTAATGGGGCTAATTTTGACCCCAGGGATATAATATGAACAATCTTGGTAGAGGTCTAATAGAGGATTCAATTCACACTAGTTATATTAAAAAGACGACACTTCATAGTTTTCATAAAATCTTCAAAGCAATCCCTTAAAATATCTGAAATTATGAGGCAAAATAGTTACTGTTCTTACCCATTGCAATACTCTTCAATGAGACATCTATGCACTATGAAGTTTCATGCTGATACCTTTCTTTTTGTGTTACATTCCAAACAAAATTAAGTAATAAACAAGAGGGCCATGATGGCCCTAGATCGCTCACCTGAATACTTTGCCTTTGGGTCTGCTATTGAGCTTACATCAAAAGCTTTTTTAAGAATCTCCCTATATAAATCTATATTAATACAAGTGACCCGCAGGGCAGGGCCAAATTTGACCCAAGGGGCATAATTTGAACAAACTTGGTAGATGACCTCTAACTGATGCTCCATTAAAAATATCTAAGTTCTAGGCTCTGTGGTTTCAGACAAGAGGTTTTTTAAAGTTTTGCCTATATAAGCCTAGGTAACATCAAATGACCCCTGGGGCAGGGCCAAATTTGACCCTAGGGGCATAATTTGAAGAAACTTGGTAGAGGTCGACTAGACAATGCTACACACCAAATCTTAAGGCTCAGGGCCTTGTGGTTTCAGACAAGAAGATTTTCAAAGTTTTTCCTTTCAGTTGCCATTTCAACCAGAGTTCTTGATGGAACTGAATTCTTTGAACAACTTTGGTAGAGCTTCATGCAAGGAATATCCCAGGCATGTTTCGTCAATGTTCACTTAGCGGTTTAGGAGGAGATGTTGTTCAAGTCAAATTGTTGATGACAAAAGAGACCAAAAATTTGTCTATGCCAAGAGATCAAGAGGAGCTGAACTAAACAATAGAATAAACATCTCACTGATTTCAGGTGAAATAAAGTAAAGTGTCTAGCTCAGATCATCACATTTCTAAAATTACTGGTTTCTATATTTTAATTTTTCATAGGTCTGTATGTTTTATTGATTAAATTGCTTTTATCATGATGTGAAACAAGATTTCAGAGTTCACACTTATCTAAGTCTAAATCTATGCATCTGTACTTTTTTTTCTCCAGGAACTTATTCCAAGCCTACTGGATTTTGGGTGTGATAGCAGTTTTTCAGCACACTTATTGCTTTTTAACAGTTTTCCTTGGGGAGAGCTCTCTACTATACTTTCAGACAAGATAATTCCTTATTTTCTGAAGATATGATTTCTGATTTATGTGATCATGCCATTCTCATTAATTGATAAGCAACCAGAAATGCAGGGATGCCCTTGCAGTAAAGGTTATTATGCAACACTGTAAAACTTGCTCAGATAATGCAAATCCAGAAAAAAAAAGAAAACATTTTATGACCTGATATTCAACTTGTACTAGAAATCAATGTAGGTATAGCAAATTCCACATGTAACAGCAGGCTTTGCTGGCAGGATCTCTTTTAAATTTGAAGTTTTCAGCAGATCTTAAAAACAACTTCCCATTCTCTAATAAAATGCAGCAAATGCCAAAGCAGTAACTGTTGAAATGCTATGGATAATGTCCTATCAACTATAATCTAAACAAGTTTCAAAACCTCAAAAAAATATGAGTAAATTACCTAACACTCAAAATCCCTTCAGCAGGGAGGGACAAGGGTAGTTAAAATCACTCAAAATCACTTCAGCACAAAGACAAGGGTAGTCACAGCCACTCTAAATTCCATCAACAGGGAGAGACAAGGGTAGTCAAAATCCATCTAATGGGTAATTATACTCCCTTTGGCACAGAAAACATTATAAATCCTTCCATGATAGACATTATCTCACTACTGTTAGATTGCCCCATGGCCTTTCAGTCACTAGGAAGTTGGGGGAAACAGTACTAGTGCTTTTCTAGTTTGTTGTTATTTTCTAACAGTAGGTGTAACGAACCATTTTAAATTCGACTGACTGACTTTAAACGTGCTTCAAAGACTCAATATCACATATAACAGTTGGCAATCATAACTTTTTTTTTTACAAAATAAAACAAGAAATGTGTTATAAACATATATAGCTTATAACGAAATATGTGACGAGATTTTGTTTTGACACCGATTTTGTTGTTTTGTTTTAGCCAAAGGGATTTTGAGGTCAGACAAAGACTTTCAATGGGACTTTGACTAAGCCAATTTTAAACCAATGGATTTTGTCTAGGAGTTTCAGCCCTGCATCCCATCCCCATCTTAAAACTTATGGTTACATCCATCACAGCTCATAACAAACTAGAATCATACAGGGAAAGCTGAGATTCTGGTAAACTGTACTTCTAAAACATTTGTCTTTATTGTTTACCAAGACTGTTTATTTGAAAATTGTTCACAATACACAGAAGTTCCTGGAAGCATACAGAGTTGACTTCACAACCTGCAAGATTTCAATGAAAGCAGAAGCTGGACATGACTGTATCTCCAGTTCTGTTTTCTACCATTAACTGACAACTTATTACAATCATCAGCCTCTGGATTCTTTTTTTAGAACAACACAAGCAGACTACAATCATGTTAAAAACATATTATAGACTTGACAAATGCATCCAAGAGAAAAACAGACTATCGCCTATCTGGTCACTTAGTAAGTGTAGGAAATTACGGTGATATAATGAGCTGGATGTCATGACACTGTCTGCCTTTATTACTCACTGCACTCCACTTATTATCAATTATCATAAAATCACCAATATATTATTTTTCACTTCTTGCATTTTTGGGGTATTTTAATATTTAACTTTATATAGAAAAAAAATTATTCTAGGAGCTCAGATTAATTCCTGTCAATATCACCATGCAACCAGTCACATTTTCTCAGAAACACCAGAATATAGGCAGCTATACATTCCAACATCTATAGTAGGGCTAAACCAAATTTAAGAGGAACTAGGGGGTCATAAAATAGAAAGAAGCTCAAATTTACAATGTTCTTAAGTCTGACTATTGATTATATCCTGCAGTTTCTATTCAAAATAGCTGCAGCAGTATCTCCTTCAGAACATCATTACTGCCATAAAAAATTCAAAAACATGCTTCTTTGATTACGGTAAAACATAGAAATTATGGACTTTTTGAAATTTAAGTTACAACTCAGTTGAAATTAGATAAAAAAACAAAACACATTTGACATATTTATAAGAAAGATTGGCATTTCATGACAATCTGTCAAATAAATCTGGATGTTGCCCTTTCAAGATGGCGACTATAATGATTATTTACTGCTAAAGGAAGGTACTGGTTTGGGAAAAACTGTCAAGAGAATAGAAGACATTAAATCAAGCACCGTCACATGCTACAGCCCCCTTTTTTCTCCAAATCACAATTTCATATCAAAACGCCCACTCATTCCTTACAGAATCCAAATCTAGCCTTTTCCCTGGTGATAGTTTAATTGTGACATTGTGTTTTACATGTTCTGGGGAAAATTAAACAGAGCTTTCTTTGTAATTGCTGTTACATAAAAGACATTTCCACAGAGTATTTTACACCATAAGAATTAAAATCAATTTTCTTTGCTCATCACTGTGAATCCAGTATTCCAGATTTCATGACATTTTGCATAGCAAGTCACATAACCTATATATTTTATGGCATGAACTGTTTTTACAAGTATGCTCAGAAAGTCTTTTGAGGAAAATAAAATCTTAAACATTGGAATATAGTCTAATTAATAAGATAACAAATAATCTTTTAAGGTAAAACTCACATTCAAAGTCACGTTTTCTCTTTTTATTTTCATAAATTATGCCTGACTTGTATGATCTGAGATCAGAAAAAGTGAACAATCCCTACCATCAAGTGCTATAATCCCATATACTAACTTAAAGCTACCTTTTCAACATCATCTCATCTGATATTTCTCATTTACTATCATTTACTACTACACAGTGGAGTAGTCATTCAAGGGACATGGGTACCAACAATCATGGTAGCGGTCTTGATGGTGATCAAATATTCCAAGTTTGAAGGGAATATCTTTGACACTTTTTGAAAAATGGACCTTAACAGAAAGGTTAACCAAGAAATTCTATGTTGAAAAAGGGGCATAACTTTGCAAAAATAAATTTGAGGGTTATCTGCTCTTTAGAAATGGTGTCACATTTTGATGGTGAACAAGTATTGCAAATTTGAAGTGAATAGCTTTGGTACTGTCAGAGGAAATGTACCTTAACGAAAAGCCAACGCCAGTGAGAGGGTCATGACAATTATAAGCTCCACTTTTTTTCTTCGAAAAGTGGAGCTAAAAATGGTTTTGTTGAATGTCAAAGAAGCAAAACAGGTTGATCAACAAAACAATAAATTGACGAACTTGTGTGAAGACAAAAAAATTATTAACTTTGTTAAGTTTCAAGCTAAACACAACTAACAAATTTGTGTAAAGACAATAAAACAACAAACTGATAAAGATGTACTTAATAAGGAAATCATCAAATTTCAATAAATAACACCTTGTGCTTGCTTCATCATTGTGTAATTTTTCATCTACTTTTTTTCTAATTTGACAAATTAGTCACAAGTCTCAAAGTTGACAATTAATTATAGCACAACTAAAATTTTAATCACAAACATGATTTATGAATAATTAGATAAAATCTAATGAGTACCTGAATGTTTTTCATTTCTATTGAAATGTTCTGAGGTTTCTAAAGCAACCCAAGGGAAAAGAGTAAAAATTAAATGTTATTCTATCTATGATTAACTTAAGATATTGCTAAATCTAATTCATACACTGAAACCTGAGTAAATGACCACCTAAGTACAAAAGACCACTTGAGATTTAAGACCACTTACCATTTGTACCATCTGAGGTGTAAAGAATAAAAGTGTTTAGAACAATTAAGGCTGCCGGCTTAAAAAGACACATTCTATATGAATGCTGTAATAAGATCCTTATAAGTAAAATTAATGTGATCTTCAGTCATTCTCCTGCAACAGATAACTGCATATGAAGATGGCCTCTTTATTTGAGATGGCTCTATCTTGGAGTTCAAGTTTGATGTTCAAGTAAATATGGTCTGATAATTTACCAGATCAATATATGAGCTCAGAAAGGTACTAAACAAAGTAAGAAAGAATTTATGTTGCAATGTGGTATACCAACATAAGATTTATGTTAATAACTCATTGTTTGAACGTGATTCTTATAATGCCCCTTTATCTCAGGTATGGTGGGGTAAAATTATGAGTTTTATAATGAAGAAAAGTAGTTTCCTCTTAGTAGCATATACAAGAAAATAGACAACAAGAGTTATCCTCTTATATGACTGCTTTAACAAATTGCTATGGACCTGGTTTTGAAGATGACCCAATTGGAAGACTGAAATATTGAAACATTGAAAATTTCAAGGTTATCTGTACTGAAAATGTTACCTCTAGAGTGTTAACAAGGTTTTTCCATATTTGGGCTCTATGACCTAGTTTTTTAACCTAGAAGTCCCATATTCGAACTTGAGCTAGAAATTATCAAAACAATCGCTCTGACAAATTTCCAGGATATTTGAACTGAAAAAGTAGCCTCTAGAGTGTTAACAAGGTTTTTCGATATTTAGGCTCTATGATCTAGTTTTTGACCCCAGATGACCCATATCCAAATCTGAGCTACAAATCATCAAAACAACCTTTCTGACAAATTTCCAGGACATTTGGACTGATAATGTAGCCTCAAGAGTGATTACAAAGTTTTTTTGAAATTTGGGCTCTGTGACCTAGATGTTTCGACTCCAGATGACCAATATTCAAACTTGACCTAGAAACCATAGAAATAAGCTTTCTGACAAATTTCTAGGTTATTTGGAATTAAAATGTTACCTCTAGAGTGTTAACAAGGTTTTTCCATATTTGGGCTCTGTGACCTAGTTTTTGACCCAAGATGACCCATACTCCAATTTGAGCTAGAAATCATCAAGAAAACCTGTCGGACAAATTTCCAGGCTATTTGGACTGAAAATGTAACCTCAGGAGTGTTAAAAAGTTTTTGACATATCTGGACCATGTGACCTTGTTTTTGATCCCAGATGACCCATATCCAAATCTGAGCTAGAAATCATTGGAACAACCTTTCTGACAAATTTCAAGGATATTTGGACTAAAAATGTAACCTCTAGAGCATTAACAAGGTTTTTCTACTTTGGGCTCTGTGACCTAGTTTTTGACCCAAGAAAACCTATATTCAAAACTGAGCTAGAAATCATTGATAGAACCTTTCTGACAAATTTCCAGGTTATTTGGACTGAAAATGCTACCTTTAGAATGTTAACAAGGTTTTTCCATATTTGGACTCTGTGACCTAGTTTGTGACCCCAGCTGACCCATATTCGAACTTAATCTAGAAATCCTTAAGGCAACCTTTCTGACAAATTTCCAGATTATTTGGGCTGAAAATGTAACCTCTAGAGTGTTAACAAGATTTTTCTATTTTTGGGCTATGTGACCTAGTTTTTGAACCCAGATGACCCATATTTGAACTTGTGCTAGAAATTTTTGAAGCAACCTTTCTGACAAATTTCCAGATTTTTTGGGCTGAAAATGTAACCTCTAGAGTGTTAACAAGATGTTTCTTTTTTTGGGCTCTGTGACCTAGTTTTTGAACCCAGATGACCCATATTCAAACTTGAGCTAGAAAAAATCATAGAAGCAACCTTCCTGACAGATTTCCAGATTATTTGGTCTAAAAATGTTACCTCTAGAGTGTTAACAAGGTTTTTCAATATTTGGGCTCTGTGACCTAGTTTTTGACCCCAGATGACCCATATTTGAACTTGATCTAGAAATCGTCAAAGCAACCTTTCAGACAAATTTCCAGATTATTTGGGCTGAAAATGTAACCTCTAGAGTGTTAATACCTTAATGACCTCTGTCCAACAAAAAGGAGAAATGTTTTCTTTTCTTTACTTTTGAGTTTCTACAGTCACATCAGTCCCCTTCTACATGAACACTTAAGTAGACTAGAAAGAAACGCATTTTCTAGGTACCTAGACTCTGAGTTCCCAATACCTTTGTTCAAAACCCTCTAAACCAACTTAACTGTTTAATATAACAAAAACTTTATAATAATAACTCTCTGCTTTGTGAGAAGCATCTGTAAAATTGCTAAAGAAAAAGAATCAAAGCAATATAAGCTCAATTTACAACAAACTAAAACTAATGTTGTTATTCCAAGCTAAATTTGGATTGAAAACATTCTAAATTGTTTCGTTCCTTTCAGGTTAAAATCTAATGAGCTAGCATTCAGGAAAGTAATTTCATCATGCTACACTGGGCTTTTCTGTCAGTAATTAAAAACCAGCAGTTTATTAGGAAAGTACAAAAAAAGACCTATTTCCTGCATAGCAATAATACCTCATTTAAGATTTGTAATCTATTATTCATGTAATAAGTTATCAATACCCTCAATGTGGCTGACACATTTAGACAAGTTCACTGGAAATCTTGTGAAAATTGCTCTGCTAGGAAGCTGCTTTATAACTAATTCATGGCTGCCAGCTAGGAATGAGTGAAAAGGCAGATGAATTTTTGATCATGTCGCAGAAAAATCATCAAATCAATGACAGCAATTTGTTTAACAAAAAACATTTGCAAAGAAGACTACAGATCATAAACAGGCGGAAATTAATTGTAATTAATTTATATAAAACATAAGGAAATCCCATGGGAGTTTGATCACAAATGAGCAAACACTGCTCAGATGTATAGTGGAAACTGATCAGTGTTAAAAGACTGTGTGTTCGACAATTACCATCGCCTTTCCTGAGATATTAGATTGAGACACGGGAAATGTTTTTCTATCACATCTGAGAATTATTGAGTTTTGAACAGAAGCATATTGGTTAGGCCTCTCTATAACAGCTATAATGAATTTAACAGTGAGTAAATCAATAGCGAAACCTCAAGGCGATCGGGAAGTTATTATTGAGTGCTCTCCCCTTTGACACCTATTTAAACATTACATCCCGTAATGGAGAACCAATAATGGCAGGCTTTCAACTTCTTGTAGAAGAATAATGCTGGTAAATCACGCTGGTAATTTAGCGGCATTTTCTATTGATTTGCTTCTCTCAAGATATTTATGAGAATATGGTTTTCATGAAGCAATGTCAAATAATTGATAACTACAGACAAATACGATTTGGCATTCATATATGTCAGAGTAAATAGCTGTACAAGTGAGTATGTTTAGAAATCAAGCCTCTAGGAAAATTAAAGCAGAAGAATTGAATGAAGTTTAAGTAAAAATTTATTCTCCCATGAGAAAGAGGAAAGCTAGAACTTGTGGTTCCAAAAAACTTCCCTTTTATATGAGGAGTCATTTAAGGGCAACATGCAGTTCTTCAGATACAGAGCCAGAAAGATAAGCTAAATATTAATCTATATGACCATGTGACTTGACCTTTCCCTAAGTTACATTACATAAAATACAAAAAAAATCAAAGTTTACAAAAAAATGATTGATCATTTTTCTTTGAATCCACTATTTAAATTTCTTTGAAACTGGTCACTTGCTGCAAACTGATTTTCATACTGTGTAATCTCATTTTTGCAAACTTGGCCATGTTTTGTTTGTCTGTCTAGAGATTAAAATTCTAACTGTATATTAAAAAAAATAATTTGTGAGTATAACCAGATATATCAATAACAAAGAATAAATAGTCCAAAGCAAAACAATTGCTGCTCTCTACAACCAAAAAATCATGACTTTAAATCACAGTTATTCATAGGACATTAGACAGAAAAGAGTAAAAACAAATAAAAAGTAGACAAGAGGGCCAAAATGGCCATGGATTGCTCACCTGAACACTTTTGATTTGGGTCTGCTGTTGAGCAAACATCAGAAGTTTTTTTAAGGTTCTCTCTATACAAATCTATAAGAATTCAAGTTATCCCCAGGGTAGAGCCAATTTTCACCCAAGGGGCATAATTTGAACAACTTGGTAGAGGACCTCTAGATTGATGCTCTATGCAAAATATCTTAATTCTAGGCCTTGTGGTTTCAGACAAGATTTTTTAAGTCTTCCTTACATAAGCCTAGGTAAAATCAAGTGACCCAGGGTCGGGCCGTTTAAGACCATAATTTGAAGAATCTTGGAAGAGGACCTCTAGCTGATGCTCCATGCAAAAAATCTTAGCCCTTGGCTCTGTAGTTTCAGACATGAAGATTTTTTGAGGTTTTCTCTGTATAAGTCTATGTTAAATCAAGTAACCCATCTCTCCTCCTTGTCTTAGGGGCGTAATTTGAAGAATCTTGGTAGAGGACCTCTAGCTGATGCTGCATACCAAATCTTAAGTCTTGGGGTCTTGTGGATTCAGACAACAAGATTTTCCTTTCTGTTGCCATAGCAGCCAGAGTTCTTGATGGAATTCAATTCTCTGAACAACTTTGGTAGAGCTTAATGCAAGGAATATTCCTTGTTTTTGTTAAAGTTGGCTTAGTGGTATAGGAAGAGAAGTTGTTCAAGTCAAATTGTTGATGACGCACACCACACACTTGTGTCGATGGACGCAGGACAATCAATGATCACAAAAGCTCACCCTTGAGCACTTTGTGCTCAGATGAGCTAAGAATCTAAACTCTTTCAAACCACAGAAGTTAGAAATGTATAGAATAAGGTAATTTCTAAATTTGTAAATGATCACTGAAAGTACGAAAATATATGTTTGAAATGAGAGAACTATTTGTTATGGTGGTAGGTAGAAAATTCTGGTCGTTGATAAATGATTTGTAATAAGCTTGTGTCCTTTGTAATATTGGATCGATTGTGTGACGATCAGATTTTATTTCTTGGTTTTTAAAACTGAGGCTCTGACTAAAATCTACTTACATAAAAATATAAACAGAAATCTGACTTCGGTCTTTTACGGTGTCACTGACTTTCTGTTCCCATTACAACTAGATTGAGTAAAATTAATTGAAGAGAAGTTCAACTTGGTTTTTCTTTGTTTTATCATTATAAATATTTCATCTAATCCACATCAGGTTCATTACAAAAAAAAAGAACTTATACTTGACAAGGCATCTGCATTCTTAAAGCTTAGTTGCACACTGTAACAATAAACACATTGCATGCAAATGTAATTTATATCCCCACAGAAACAAATTAGCATGATCTGCTCATGAAATTCACACCATCAGGGAAAGTTAGTAAATTTATATTTTGACCATTCCAGAACAGTTTCTGCATGTCTTTGAAGAAACAACATAATTCAGTAGAAAATGTTTACAGGAGTTGTAAATAATGGCATGTACGCACTAAGCTTAGGGTACAACTGCTTCATAATTCACAATCATTAAATACAAGAGTGTAACATCTTTTGAGAAATAAATTTAAAGGACTGTTAAACATATTTTTTCTGCAAGTTTAAAACATTAAAGCTTTAAAAGAAATAAATGTAAATAAAAGAAATAAACTGCATATTTTAATGTATGATCAGTTTAAAAATACATTAGCTAAAATCAAATTGTTGGAGGAATCCTTTTGTAATTGAAATAGTCCCACTGTATGCTTAACACTAACAAAACATGACTTCTGCCTTAATATGTGTAAATAAACAGATGATGACACTGTTTATTTCTGCAATGTTCCAAAGAACTTCTTTCATGTTATGTCAGGAAATATCTACTGGTTAAAAGGCAGGAATAAGTTGCAGGACCATGTTTCTATTCATGATTCATTAAAGGTGCTCTGAGCACATAATTTTTCACTTCTGAAAGCTCAAAAGGAAGATTGACACAAGAGAGATATTAGACTTCATTCTGACATAATATCTGGTAAAGCAATGCAAAAGAAAACAAAAATACTGAACAGTTTGTGAAATCACTTCTTTTACAGGCCATTCAGGCCCAATACCCCAAAAATCTGTTGGCAGATTTAAGAATTAATTTAATGATATACACTGATTTTTATCATCACAAAAAAATATCCACTATTTTTAGTTATAGATGGTGAATACCTTTAAAATTATTAAGTGTCTTGTATGATATAGATTCTAATGCAGTCTATTTTATATAAATTTGTGTTAGTGGTGAATGAAAACCTTAATACAATAAAATTGTTTCTCCATACTGATTCTCTGTTCAAAGAGAGACAACTGCTACATGTCAAATACAGTCAGTAAACAAGGGAGACAAGTATTACAAAGAAACCATATTAATATTTTTAAATCAATCTGTTATGAAATGTTGAGTCTTAATAAGTGCTTAAAAACTTGTATTGCTGGATCAAGATATAACTTTTTATAATATAATGAGTTCAGTTGTATTCACAGAACCTATTCATACAGTATCACTTAAGGTAGGGCTCCTGCTGAGTTAAAATTTCTTGCAGCCAAGCTATTAGCCAAACAGGAAATACTGTAGCCAATTTGACAGAGTATAAGCCAAAATTTTCAGCTAACATTTTGTAGAGTGAGCCTAAACTTTCCTGGAAGAACAAAGCGAGGACTGATAACTTAACATTTTATTTTGTTACTAAATATGTTTGTACCAGCTATAATTATATCTTTTTGGTGTTTGGAATTTAGATAGGTTTTCACTATTACCAAAACTCAATATTAATATAAACCTATGTTAAAACGCAAGTTCTTTAATCAACAACACAAATTAGTCCATTGTGTCAAAGCATTAAACGAACAAATAAATGTGTAACAACATTCACACCTTCCTTATATTTTCAAAACACATTTAGACCTTTTAACTAGACTGCATATCGATTTTTCTCGTAACTGAAGTGCTGTAAATAGGTAGCAAGTTCAACCGTTAATAATTCTGTTGGAGTAAAAAAAGAAGAAGCAAACATAATTCGAATGACAAGGGCAATCAGTGATCACATGTGTCGCCTGATGATAGCCAATTAAACAGTAGTATTGAGAGGTGATTGGACAGACAGACAGACAGATGATGGAGCAGTGATCCCTATATGTCATTGCTACTTTGTAGCATGTCACAGCTACTGTGAAGCCTGCAACACAAAAATCATTATTTGGCCAAAACGCCTTTTTCATTCAAGGGCCATAACTCAGCCAAAAATCATTCAACCAAAAAACCCATTAGATATGCGCAAGTACTTGAGGTACTGATCAATCCTGTAAAATTTCATTCAAATTGCAGAAGTAGTATAAGAGGAGTAGTTCGGACAAACTTTAAAAATAAAAATCATGAAAGGGCCATAACTCTGACAAAAATCACTGGACTGGAAAATGCCGATTATATGCACAACTAGACTTGGTACTGACCATTCCTGTAATGTTTGGATGAAATAGCACCAGTAGTTTCTGAGGAGTAGTCCGGACAGGTTTTGTGACGGATGGACAGACGGACAGATGGGGAAGTGATCCCTATATGTAGCAGCTACTTTGTAGCAGGTGACACAAAAAGTGCTTTAGCCAAGATTTTAGCCAATGGTTTTTTTATTAGCCAACTGATGAATATTTTTGCAAATGGCGAATCTGCTGAGCAGAAGCATGAGCCCTGCTTAAGGTCATCTGCAGTTCCTCTGCACTAGAATGAAGGACTAGCATGTAGCACCATAAATTATGAGGCCACACTTGGAAAATCCAAGCCCATTACTTTATTTATTATGCTACACTCTATTTGGAAGAGAGTGACAGACTGATACGGCTACATCTAATATTTGGAGAAGAGTCTAAAAGCATGAAAAATTTGACTGCAAATTTCACAGGCTCTTTCTATGATTCTCTTGTACTTTAGTCTTGTCATAGGGCTTTTTCAAAGGTATGCTTCAAAGGGCTTTTGTACATTTTCATTAGAGATAGGTTTTCCTTAAAGTGTAGTCAGGTAGTCAGCGCTGAGTATACTGGTATAAAATAGTTTCACAGACATCTAGACTTTGTGACTGTATTTCTAAATATTGGATTTTCCAAGAGTAAATGTTTTTACAATGGCACCATCAGCAAACCATGTTATATAACCTAGATCTCCTCTAAAACTAGAAATGGGTTTTTGATTGAACAAAAACATATGTCTCCCCCCAGCCAGTTGCTGCAGGCAGTATTGAGTCAGACGATTGTAAAGTAAGGGGGATATTTTTGTCAAAAGTACATGATGAACAAGAAACTCATACTCTGTCAAGAAAGGATTGAGCAGAAACCTTGTTTCATATTGTACAAAATGGTTGTATTAATTCAGTCTAGTACCTGTAGCATGTTGGAATCATGTCGATGGCACTTGACATTTAATCTCCAAGTGTGACCTTGACCTTTAGACACCACACCCGCAAAGTGGGTTCTGCACGTCGCCTTGATGAGGTGAACATCTGACCGAAGTTTCATAAAAATCCTTCAAGGGCTTTTGAAGATACAGAGCGGACACGATTTTGTAGCATTTGACATTTAATCTCCAAGTGTGACCTTGACCTTGAGACACCACACCCGCAAAGTGGGTTCTGCATGTCGCCTTGATGAGGTGAACATCTGACCAAAGTTTCATAAAAATCCTTCAAGGGCTTTTGAAGATACAGAGCGGACACGATTTTGTAGCATTTGACATTTAACCTCCAAGTGTGACCTTGACCTTGAGACACCACACCCGTAAAGTGGGTTCTTCACGTCGCCTTGATGAGGTGAGCATCTGACCCAAGTTTCATAAAAATCCTTCAAGGGCTTTGGAAGATACAGAGCGGACACGCTTTTGTGACGGACAGACGGACGGACAGACAGACATATGGACAGACAGACAGACAACTGGGGGAAAAACAATATGCCTCCCCCATTTTTTGGGGGGGGAGACATAATTCTTAGAAAAAAGAAAAAGAAAAAAAGAATTAGACCAACACAGATGCTGGAAGGATAAATATTACCTTGCATAGAACTCTCATCATCTTTGTCATCAAATGACCTTTGTGATCCTTCACGACGTTCATGGTCTGCCTCTAAACCTTCCCTCCACCTGCTTGATTCTCCATGATCAGTTACTGACAATGATCTGTGCTTACGGCTTGAGTCAGCTGAAGATCTATATCCATGACTTCTTCCTTCAATCTCTTTAATATTGTCCTGCAGTAATTGGTAATATAGGATTTTGATTTAAACAGTTGTTTCAAATATGATTTTGTATAGAAGATTAATCTTTAGAACATTCTTACTGCACAACAGCATTAAAAACATTCAAGCAAACTATCAAAAACCAAGGTTCATTAACAATAATTGACCTGATAAGCAGATAATAACTCTAACAGACAATTACAAATAAAATATTTTAGCCATTACAACAGGTCCAAAGTTTTACCGGAATTGACCATTGTTACCGGAATCTACCGGAATCGACTCTGCATTACCAGAATCGACCTATATTTCATACATACGCCAAGTTTTTTTAAAAGATATACAAAATTTTTATTCATATGTAATATAAGTCATGTAGATTCTGGTAAAAATGGTCGATTCCGATAAAACATGGGACCGATTATAACTATAGCCATACATGCCGTTTAAGGTTGGATCATTAATGGGAGATTTCTGGAAAATCACTGGGTTTTTGGACATCACAACTGGGTAAAAACGAAAACCAAAAAACTTGTTTCCCACGTCATATACTTTATTCAACACAGTGTAAAAACCATCTGGCAAATGAAACAAGTTTATGTATAATTAAGAGTTTACATTTCTAGCGTGTTATATAATCTAATGATTTTGCTTTTTATTTCTAATTTCAGAATTAAAATATTTATTTTACTCTACAAAATAAATTTCGATATCTACAGAAGTTTCAATAGTCAAAAATTAAAATATTAACATACATGAATTACCTCCCTTTTATTTCTACATGAGAGCTCATTCAGATACACTTAAATCTTTATATAAAAAATTTAAATAAATTTTTCCTTAGGTTAAAAAATATACTCATACCATATTCAAATACATTCTTTAATATGGATGTATCTTAATATCCATTTATAAATCATAAACTGATAATTTGCCTGGGATGCCTTGATTCTTATATGCAAAATTATTACTCAAAATTTTTTGAATTTTAATGAAACAAGAATAATGTCTTCTTACCTTTGATCTGGATACAAAGCAAATCAAAACAAACAAAAGCAACAATTTCATTTCTTTCAACTGGCGGTACATAATCTTTAATGAACTAGTACATTAAAAGTATCATATAATCATATTTAATAATCCTGACCTGTCATCTTGTTGCAAACATCAGGCGCCAAGTATTACCCCGGGCAATGACCAGATGTTACTGACAATCAACACTAACGCGCATAAAAAAGAGCCGACTCCCGTCACAAAATCAACCAATTATCGATCTCGCGTGTCAAGGTTTTGACTTGGTATATTCAAACTTGGACTTATGTGTGTATTCAACTTTTTTTTCTCTTTCAAGACAAAATGTTGATTTATCGGGAGATTTGGGTGCTTTGCCGGGGCGCCGGGGTAAGGGTCTAAATATCGGAAGAACTCGGCGAGTAATGAGAGAACGGCATGTATGACTATAGCTGACTACCAACAAAGACTGGAATCTTAGGAAATAACTTCAACACAATGGATTCTCTTTGTAGAAAATTAATGTTTAAGTTATGACACGTATCTGTTATCAACATATATTTGAAAACTAAACATATCAAAAAATTTTTAATCTTACAAAGATTTTAAAAATTACATTGGAAAATTTTTAAGCAATTTGTGAAGAAATGTCAGTGGAATGAAACCTGTTATGGATTCCTTAAGTTTACAGACAAGGGTTGAAATGTAACTTCTAACTAATGTCATGACAGGGTAGTAAGTTACACCAAGTAAAGATCAACTGTCTCAGTATGTCAATTTAGTATTCAACTTAGAAATTCTATATAATGATTAAACATTTAATATAAAATAATTATGTATTTGATATAAAAACAATTTCATATAATTTTTATTAAATTTGTAAAGAGAAAACAGACAAGTTCATCACAACTACCTGACTTTCCTCCTCATTACACAAGTCATGCATATTATGGTTGGTCTTCTGCATCCAGTTGAACTTTCTTAACTGTATGGGAACACCCATTCTTTCAAACTCTGCAAACTGCTGCATTAAACTGTATGCACATGACTTGCATACAGCCACACGTTTCCCATCATCAATCACAAGAGAACCCTTTGGAGCTTTGTGCTCCCTTAGAAAATTAAATTTCTCAACAGCAATGGTCCTTGTGAATTTTCTCTCATTTTCGACACCACATACATAACAAACGTAGTTTGTAAGGTGGTATTTTCTAAGCCAGCGGTTGCTATCTGCTGGATTTGGTGACTGTTCATACTCAGTCCACTGTCTTAACAGACTGTAAAAGCACAGTTTACATACTATAACCGTCCCATCTTCAGTCAATGCCTCTGCCCCTGGAGCTGGTGTCCAATTTGCAAGAAATGGAAAGAAAGGTTCAACTTGTGAGTTAGTATGTTTAGCTTCATGGCGAGCTGGATATGAGCATAAATGTCTCATTTTATGAATAATACACTTCTCTCCACACAGAAAGCATATGCGGTTAGGAATCTCTGTCACTTGCTGAAGTGGGTGAGGAACTGTTCTTGATGCTGAACTTATGTATGCTTCAGCACCTACTGACTTCGATTCTGTTGCATCATGTGCTTTAACAGGACTACCTGAAAAGCTCGAGCTTCTTGAAATTGACTGTGTGCTTGTTTCTGCTTGAGAAGCTATTGCTAAAAGTCCTTGAGGATAGTTACTGCCAGAGGTAGAATTTGGGTGCATAGGGCTTGCTGAAGATATACGAATGTTAAGTGGTTCGATTCTTTCAGTACTTGAATTTCCTGCTTGGTTTTGCACTTCTGGTACTTGACTCTTTGGTGAGGATTTTTCACTGAGAAAGTGAAGTGAATACTGCCTATTATATACTGGTACTCCCTCAGATTCCTGTACCTCCCACTGATAACTTAAGTGACTATAACACTTTATACATACTATCACAGTTCCATCTGACCTAAGTGGTTCAGCATTGGCTGGTCTCTTCAGTTCTCTTACAAATGGAAAGAATATCCCTGCTGGAGACGACCTTTTTGGAGGTAAGGTATTCAACAGCCTTACATGATCAGTAATATACGATGAGCCACATATGTAGCAGAAATAAGAAGAGGCACTTTCATTATTTGCATATTTATCTTCAGTTTTTATTTCAAGTTTTCTCTGGTCTGTTTCCTGTGGAAGTTTGAAATTCCTGTGTGAAACTGGTGTTCCAGACATTTCAAATGCTTGCCACTGCTGATACAACATATTTTTGCATTGATTACAAGCTCTGATTTGTCCATTTCTTGTCATACAATCAGCACCAGTACATGGTGTAATTCTTTCTAAAAGAGGAAAAAATGGTTCTCCATTTCCCTGATAGAAAACATTTACAAAAGTATTGTTTAAATGGCCACATAACTGGCCGCATATATAACATACTGAATTACTACCTTCTGCTTTGTTCTTTGAGTCAGTAATATCTACTTGCTTTTTAGGAGTTGACAAGTCAAGAGCAGAAGTCTTCCCTGGGTTATACTGCCGAGGGGAATACTCCCTAGTGTTTCTTTGACTGTTAGAAATTGAGCAACTGAATATTAAGTCATTTGCATTATTAGAATGACTTGAATAATCCCTTTCTCCAACTGCATTATCAGGTGAACCTCTCTCATCTGCACCTGGTGGATACTGCAGTCCCATTACTTGAGCAATATATTCTCCTTGTATTCGCATTTCAGCTCCAGTATAACTACCATTATCGGACCTCTTCAGCCAGTATAGACGTTTCACTGCTGGAGTCTTTGACTTTTCATACGATTCCCACTGTTGTGTCAAAAACATATAGCAAACAATGCAGCTGTCAATTACTCCTTCTGAGCTTGGTAACCTTGCACCTTTAGGTGGGTCATGATGCAGAAGGAAAGGGAAATATGGTTCACGATCGTGCTGTCGCACTCGCAAAGTGGTCTCTGCACCAGGACTTCCACAGACAAAACAAATCAACCGACCAGGCATCTTGTTCTACCTCTGTCTCACATGCATATCTACATAAAAATGAAGTGTTTAACGTAAGGCAGTGTTTGTGCTTTGTATGATAAATGCACAGGATAAGATAAACGATCTTTCATTGATTCTACGACATTGTTTATTGTATTCTAATGTTTACTCCGTGTACAATTCTTTTGAACGTAATAACTATATTTAAAACACATATAAACCGAAGCTGTAACAAATATCAATTAATTCTTAGGCGTGTCATTACACCAAATTTGCTCTTAAAACAAGGAACACTACATAAAGGGATTCGTTTGGAGGGAAATTTCCTCTAGTCGCCATTTTGGACATCTGCATGTCAACTTCCGGTTATCGCAATATAGAGGAATCTCATAAAACTATTAACTTATGTCATAGTCAGTTTAACTGACGGATCCATGCCACAATTCAGGCTGCATGTTCAGTCTCCACGTAATTTCCACTAATCTGTCAAATATTTGGGGGTTATAGTTATTCCACTTTAAGGAGTGAACACAGTAGAGAGTTCATCTGCTCCGACGATTCAGGGTCAAAAATGTCCAGAACCGAAAAGGCCCAGAACTGAAAAGGCCCAACCCATACCATAACGGCCTAGTTCAAAACGGCCCAACGTCTATCTATTTGAGTTTATTTATCGTCGGTACCGGTTGCCCATGTGACCGACGCCCCCTGAAGAGATTCCAGTTTCTAGTTGAACTAAGAGCCACCTGCTTCCATTTGCACAGTGGACTCCTTTAAACAGGCAATTAGTTCAATGTAATGTGGTACAACCCTGTACTTAGTTTTAACAGGCTAGCCTTGCTACTTCCGCATGTAATTATAATCTCAGTTTGGCCTCAAATTTTCTTTTATTGGTGAATTATACATGAATATTTTTTTAACCCATCTGGCTGCTAATTTGCCACCCACATGACGTAATGTTTGAAGTCTTGAACGAAGTCATTATCGGAAGAAAGAAAGATTAGTTATTTTATATCGTGGGCGTAGGCCTAGTGCAAGCTAGAAAGCATGCATACCACTCCAGAGACACCTCTGGTCCTTTTGCATGCTCAAAGTATAGCAATGAATACTTTGGTCCTCAATATAACGTCTTATCCGAAAGACTATTAGTAATGTTAGTGAAGGAGCGGGGGATCGAACTCGGGACCCCTGGTTTACCAGTCCAGCGCGTTACCACTGGACCACATCCGCTCCTTGGTCGAAATTTTGTTTGTTTTTGGGGTTTTACGCCGATTTCAACATATGTTATATCTCGGAGGTCAGTCCACCTAACCGGTTTTCCTGGATAACTAACCTCCGCAAACCCTGAATCCGCGGTGAGAGACAAATGAACATAAGACACATTGTCTGAGAACAATTGTTACGGAGAAATTTTGCCCTGCCTAGGGGTCGAACCAACGACCGATGGATTACTAATCCAGTGCTCTACCTATTGAGCTAAGCGGGCGGGCTGGTCGAAAGTGTATTAAGTCTCAGTTTTTATACACATATTTTATTCACTCAAACAGAAAAGGTAAAAAAATAGATATAAAACAAACTGTCGAAAAAATAACAAAAACATCAAAGGGAACCTCGAAAATAAGCGTCGATAGTAATCACCAGATTGATGTCTACAACATAATCATTTCTTTAGTTATTTTGTAGCCATAGCCTTTTCTTTGTCAAGTTGTGAAAAGTCGCCTATTAAAACAATAACAAACTGTCGTGTAAAATATAAAACATCAAAGAGAACACGCTTCATTAATTATCACCAGATCAATGTCAATTAGTGAATTTTTTTTGTAACAATAACAATTTCTTTTCTGTGTATGGTGAACTTGGCCGAGTGCCTTTGTCGGTAATTTGTAATGAAAAAGCAGTTAAATTTTGATTAAGAATTATGAAGAATAATGAATTACCTTTTTACCGCACGTATAATGATCTATGTAACAGTGTTAATACTGCTTGTTGGGCAAGTAGAATAAATTCTACTCTAGACCATCTAGGATATCCGCCCCGAATATTAGATTGTTTTTTTAATTCTAGCGTAAACTACTACATTTCTTCAAAAACAAGAATACGGGATCAGTTTGTTCAAGAATGGAGTAATAATATAAATTCAACGTCAAAATTAGATTCCTATTGCAGATATAAAACTTAATTTTGTTTTGGAAAAATATTTAGATGTTATATCAAATGACAAGCTACGACACCAGTTAACGAGTTTACGATTATGTTCACATACTTTAGAGATAGAATTAGGAAGGTTTGATAATGTAGGAAGAGATAATAGATTGTGTAAGATATGTAATCAAAATACAGTAGAATCAGAATATCATTATATTATGTTGCTCCCGATACAACTGTATAAGATCCAAACACTTAGGTCAACGTTAATGGCCTACTATACAAACGTTCAATGCATTAATGTCATCTCAAAGTAAAAAAATGAAAATGGATGTATAATCTTGCAAGATATATCAAAGAAGCGTTATGTTTAAGACAAACTACTCTTGAAAATTTACTTGTCTTCTGATCGTATAGTATTCCTTTGTTTTGTTCTGTATTATCTCTATACTTGTACTTTAATGTATGTGATTGTCTTTGCCATAAGTTTTGTTGCGTGTGTGTGTGTGTAAATGGCCAAAGGCAAATGTATTGCTAATTGCCAATAAACTGACACTGAAACTGAAACATCTTTGTCACTTTGTGAATAACCCACCTATTTCATGTACCAATGTGGGCCTTTCTGGTCCAGTCGTCTATCTATCTATTTGAGCTTATTTATCGTCGGTACCGGTTGCCCATATGACCGACGCCCCCTGAAGAGATTAGTTATTTTATGTTGTGGGGGTATTGCAAGATACAGTAAGCATCCCATTCCAGAGACACTCCTGGTTCTTTTGCATGCTCAGTGTATAGCACTGATACATGGGACCTCGGTTTAACGTCTCATCCGAAAGACTATTAGTAATGTTAGTGGAGGAGCGGGGGATCGAACTCGGGACCCCTGGTCCAGTCGTTTTTGACCAGGCCTTTTTTGTAGTGGGCCATTCTGAACCGATACCGTTCCGACACCTGTGAATATAAGTATCACCAGGGGTGCCTGGGTATGAACGAACTAGTTTTCAAAACCTTAGCAAACTGTAGCTGGGAATGTATTCAATGCGGACTTCCAGAAACTGAACCAGAAACTGATACTGAAATAGCTTCTTATGTCAAAATGCAACGTCGTTCCCGAATCGTATAAAATGCTCTTTTATATAGACAATGCCCATTGCAAACGTGCGGGCATTCCATTAAGGGTAATAGCTGTAAACTTCCAGTTCACTAAATCACCAAACAAAAAGGGTCAGTTAGAACACGTGATTTCACCTACACAAGCTGATATCGGTAAAGGAACAGAATCTTGGATGGATGATAACATCAAATCCTCAGAGGTCTTCTCATCAGACTTTTAAGCCTACCGACGTGGCACCAACAGTCATCGGGGCGGAGTGTTTACCCTTAAAAAACTTGGAGAGTTACGAACCGTCCGGATGAGTGTAAAACGGTGTGGTACAGAATTAAAGGGGCCAATTAAACATCTGTATACCGGATCTTTTTACAAACCACCTTCAGTTAAGGACCGACAAAATTCCAAGAAGTGAGCACCTTTGGCTTGGCGCTGACTTTAAACTGGCAGATATAGATAAGCTAGAACCACGAATATCTACAGCCCTTTGTTTCAAATACCAAACAGTCTCAACATTTCCTTGACTTCTTTCTAGAACAGGTTGTTACACATCAAACGCGGGCAACATAGTACAAGGAACATATTGGATCTTTTCACCAGTAACAGGACATAAGTTAACAAATCAGAGACGCCACCAGACATAGGTGACCAAGATGCTGTCCTGACTGAGTCAAGACTGAGTCCCGTGAAAATTCAAAAGGCCGCAAGGAAGGTTTTTACATATAAGAAAGCGAACCTGAAATAGATGAAGACTGAGTTAACATATTTTTTATCATTTTACCAAAGTGACTAGAGACATGAAACCAAATGAATCATGGACTCTGTTTGAAAGCAAGCTGAAAAGACCTCACGAATAAGCACGTTCCTTCCAAATTATCTCCAGTGGGAAGATCCACAAACCATATGTGAACAGGAAAGTGAAAGCAAATCATAGTAGGTTGAAGAGGCTATATAACAAACAGAAATCATCTAGTAAGGCAGCAGACAGAAGACAGTAAGAGAAGACTAGAGGCCTGATACAGAAGATGGAGCACCGGGAATATTGAAAATACATAGAGGTACGCATAGAAGACACTTCCGAGGAGCATGTTCAACAATACAAAAAAGAGAAGAAAAAAAAACCCGAAACTGTTTTGGGCAAACATCAAATCAGTACGTAAAGATAACTGCGGAGTAGCACATCTCAAGGATCGGGGTAAATTTCACTCCGACCCAGTAGAAAAGGCGAACACCCATAACCAGCAGTACAAATCAGTTTTACTAATGAAAACACACGACCGTTACCAACATTAGCAGGCACTTCTTACCCAACTACGCCGGACATTGAAGTTGAGACTCCAGGTATCATCGAACTTCTAAAGCAACTAAACCCTAGCAAAGCATCAGGACCAGACTTATACCAGCAATAATACTTTAGAAAAAAAATGCAAAAGAAGGTGCACCTTTCCTCCAGATTGTCTACCAGAAATGCCTAAAATATCAAGAACTACGAGATGTATGGAAAACAGCAAATGTATCAGCCGTCTTAAAGAGATGATCCCTTTTAAAGCTAGTAACTACCGCCTTTGTCACTTACTTGTATCTCCTGTAAGATCATAGAGCATATTAAAGTCAGCTCATTAATGACCCATCTAGACAGAAACAACATAAGCTGCAACACTCAATTGATAACACTCGTAGAGGAGCTGATGGCAGGCCTGAACAAGGAAAAACAACACGATTTTTGCAGGGCATTTCACCTTATATGCAACCTTACATGGAACACACGCACCGAGAATATTGCGAACAACACACTGTGGTTCCTGTAACAAAACTTGCGCATCTCCAATGAAGCTACCAAGTCAAACGCTTACTTCTTCCTGGTTAGACCACATCTGGAAATCTGCTGCCTTGTCATACAGAGATCCTAAGACATCAACTAGAAACTGTACAGCGAAGATCTGCAAGGTACGTAACGAACCGCTACCTCAATACCAGAAGCGTGACCATCAAGGCCAAACCTACTATGTTCTTCAAGTTAGTCAACAACCGAGTTGACTGCCCGGCAAACAAGTAACTCACTCTAGCAACTACATGTACACGGTCAACACACAAGAAGTGCCGACAGCAGTCAACCACAACTCCTTACTACAAGAACTCCTTTCGACGGACCATCCCTACTTGGAATGACCTGCCTGCTTCTGTCGCAGAGGTCTCCGGCCTAGTATAGCGGGGCTATCCACCGTCTCCTTTTAGGATTTAGGGGTTGCTGCAAGTAAAACATCGATGATCTAGTTATGCCGGAAGTGGCCACCATAATCGTAGAGGCCTGGGAAGACATGAAGCACAAAACGCAGCACTCAACGCTTTTTACTTTTTCTTCCTTTACTATCCACAGCTAACCGCACTTTTTACAATTTTCCACTCGTATTCTTTTTCTTCAGTAACCACCTATTACGTGATATTTAAGCCTGACTGCGGTGATCCAATATTCACTAATTTGAACGATATTCATAAGGAGTGAATAAAAACGTGACGGCTAAAACTGTTCACGGTGTTTTTCTATAGTTCGAATTGCATGGTGGCCTGGTCAATACTCTAATGCAATTAAGTTTTAAAAGGTAGTATTGATGCTGACAAGTATTCTGATCTATAGTCAAAAAAGAGGCGAAGAAGACGACAGAACAAGATTTTTCACAACGGTTACCTATTTTACTGACCTGGTGCGCAGCGGGTTCAAACTCATCCAAGATTGTATCAGATCAGGAGGGTAATCTATCTATAGACAAAACAGGATTAGAGACGCATGCTCTAGATAACTTTCTGAACAGCAGACATTCACCCAAAACGTTACTCTGTGAGTAGGTGAGCTAAAACCCATTGTCCCAAGCTAAGCGCCAACTTGAAACCTTTAATAAATTTTGAAAGTAAATGCGCCATGTCACCATAAAAGCCAGCTGTGGAATCCCCAAATCCAATCTTCTAGTATTATAAATATGTAGCATACGACGTTACCTAAACAGAGAACTAGACATTGTATTAACGCTTATGGGTACTAACCCAATGCAAACACTAAACGACAGACTTGTTCTTAATTAAGTTATCCTACATGACATATTGGCTTTAAGAGGCTACCATTAAAATTGCTTAATTATTATGACCTAAATACTGTTGGGTTTAATATTATTACAAAATCAATCAATCAATCAATCAATAAATCAGTGAGTGAGTGAGTGGATAAATGGATGGATGGATGGATGAATGAATGAATATTCTGTACATTTTGCGTAAAGTATTGTGCAGTTTGATTTTTAATAATAAATCATAGGACTTAAATATGTGTCACAGCTATAAGTTTCTAACGGAAATTCTCTTTATTCACTCAGCTAAATACAAACTATTTTTAGAAACCTGCATGAAACACCAACACTAACTCGTTGATACATCAACTAAATGATGCTTATTAACTACGATCACATGGGTAGTTACGAAACCCTACGCAGACAAATGTCTAATATCTATACTAAAAAAAAAAAAAAAAAAAAAAGTTTGCTGATTTGTGGATAGGCATATCAAGTTCACTTTTCCTTTAGGATCATGCCTCTTGACATTTGCGAATATTGGCACAAATCAACAAAATGATAGCAGTGTTTGCTTCTAAAAACAGAAAACTAATAAAATAGACACAGAAAACTCCGAAAACTTTTTATTCTTACATTTTAATAGAAAAAAATCTTTACTGATCTGGCAGATCATGGATGTTACCCGGAAAACTGCCTTCTTGCCTTATATGAAAAAAAGCTGTATCAATTTTTGCATTTTTTCCCTATTAACATACCTCAAAATATAATCACGAAGACCCATTCATGTATCTTTCTTTTTGAAAACGTACCGCTTAATATACTTCCCACGAAATCATATATATACGACGTTCTTATATTTTTGTTAACACATCCAATAAAATTATTTGGCAGCACTAAAAAGTCACTCCATTTGACTACATTCCGGACGCACCCACGCCGCTGAAGGTTGCACGCTGACCACGGAGGACTCCGGAAGAAGTTCTGCTATGAGAGAACATATACACATAACTGATCACACACTAAGTCAAACAAATGCCAGTAGTAAGCGTTAAAAGCATGCCTGTTTGGAGTAACAATGTCGATAACTGTTATTCCTGTAAGCCCGTGCTTGCACGGCTCCCATCAATTAAAACCCTGCTCCCATCTAGTTTAATTTTAAAGTCAGGTGCTCGTTGGAAGAGTAATTGTAGCACATATGTTACTATTACTGTTGTCTTTTCCAAGTGAAACTGGTTATTTCTTATCCGTATCTAAACATTTTTCACAAGTAAGATTTCTCATCCACCCAAATGTGTGATAATAAAGGAATGGCATTTTTCTGTTTTATTGCACCATTCCTTCTTCATATCCTCTAAAGCATGGTATTCTTGAAACTGTAAATGAAATATTTTTTTGAAAGCATCTGAATATTTCAGAATTTCTGTTAATCGCCCACCTTATGAAAGAAATGTTTTACACTGACATCATCAGCGATTCTGTTTCTCTAAAGAAAGATTTAGAAGATGGTCGAGCAGGCCCACCTCCGTGTCCATCAAGTTGATAAGAATTGCATATTGATAAATCACTTTTCAGTTAATGGGTCAGGAATTATTCGGTTTTTTTTTACTCAGAATCCGGTCGACATTTTCCCATTTGTCCAACTTTATGACCCCAATAAAATTTCCTATCAGATGTTTTTAATATTTGTATACTGTCCATACCCGATTAAATTTGCACGTCTTATCAACGACCTATTTAAAGCCTGTGTCCTATTTTTTTGTCATGAAATACATTGCATAATGCAATAAGCATTCATTCGTGTTCAAAATGATATCTTACTTTACAAAATTGAACCACAAATAATATAGTTTAAACTTTTATGCAAAGAAGAAAACAACTTGTCGGGTAAGGAATGTTTTGAATGACGGATATTCCTGATAACAAATTATCTCCCTTACTCAGATAACATCAAAGCAGAGACATCTATGTCTCTGATCAAAGGTAGACCAAATTCCACATTGGTCCATTCATTTGGAATCCTCTATCTGCATATCTGTATCTTGACTGCCTAGAAATCAGAATGTCATTAACATATTAAAAAATCAATCTAAATAATATCTTTTTATACTGAAATGGTCATTTAATAATATGCTAATGATTTCTAGTTAGGACTTTTACAGCTCATTTGGATTTTGGACAAAATGTTAACTTGCCGCGTGATAAAGCAGTGCATTCCTTTAGCCTATAAAGGAGCTTCGGTGACTGATAACAAAGCTAGTAATTAAAATACATCGTATCAATTTTTTTTTAAATAGAGTTTCAAGATAGGAATGATAGTGTGTGTTTTCAAACTCAACAAGGACCAAGTTGTTACTTACTTCTTTCAATGATAAGTACAAATAAAGGAAGGATTAAAATTGAGAATTTATCACGACCTTTTTAAAATCACAAAATAAACATCAGTTTTCAGTTAAAGTTAAGTCTGCTATATAATTTCATATAGAATTTTATTCTCAACTTGCTCACTTAGAGTGCTGTCGGTGGGTTGGATATAGTTGCAGGCCTGGACAGGCAATTTCTATGTATTGTAACTTTTCCCCTTTTTACCTTTTTGTGTGCTGTCTTTAGCATGCTTTGCTTGATTATTCATAGTTCATTTGCGTGGTAGTTTTATGTACCATCTTCGTTTATTATTGCATTGTGTCGTACTTATTTATGCACTTTATTTTCTTCTTAGATGGTTTTATCTTGTTGTAAAATGAACATCATAGACGGTTAAAAAGCTCCTCATGATCCTATGTTGTACTGTTTTGTGCTCTTGCCGACTTTAAATAAAGCTTATTTACTTACTTGCACCAAAGACCTAAACTACCGCAGATTGTCTATTTGTGTTAATCTCACAAAATCTCGTGGTAGCTGGATCAGATCTCGCAAAATCTCGTTTGTTTAATATCTGTAATATCTCCAAAGCTATTTACTATTATGATGAAAATAAATTGCATAATGCAATAGAGCCTTTATTCGTCTACAAAGTGGTACCTTAATAACAGAATTGAACCAGTAATGATAAAGTTTTATGCAGAAGAAAACCACCTGTGCGGTAAGGAATGTTTGGATTTATCAGCATGTCTGCATCGTGTTGACTAACTCTTAAAATGCATGTCATGTGTTACCTATTCCTATATTTTCTCCTTAATGTGAACTTAAATTATAAAGAACATGTAAGTTACAGTTTTGAAAATGTATTACATGATGGAAAGCAGGTGTATTCCACTGTAACCTTGTGTACCCCTTGTGAGGCTGTGTGAAAAAGAATTGTGTTTTGTGCCATATATGGCATCGTGACTACTTAAAAATCACAATTTCTTCAACATATCTAAAATAATTCAAGCTATGTAAAACCTTTTTCTTTTATACTAGAATGGTCACTTTATCATGATATGCTAATGACTTCTAGTTAGGATTTTTACAGGTTATTTGGTTTTTGGACAAAGTGTTGACTTGCCACGTGATTTAACAGAGTATTCCTTTGGCTTATAAAGTGGTATTTCACGTCTTTGCTTGCACATTTGTTAATTAACATTGTCTCTAGTGAAATAAAACGGACAACTTAAAAATATAAACAAAGACTTAAAATACAGAATGGACATCAGGAGGTTGTTCGTCCGAATCCCACAAGGCTTGAAGTCTCCACATTCCACAATTTCCGTGAACATTCTGGAAGAAGTCATCGAGCGGGATTAATATAAATTGCAAGAATTTGTTTCCTAATCAATGCGAAATAATTAAGTTTAAACCCCAATCCCACCACATTTTATACCGTACCGGCAAAACCCTCCTGATTTTTTTTTTGTTTTCTAGAAGGAATAAACCATTATCCAACACAAATATGTCTTTTTAGACCTATAACGTATGTCACTGCGTTCGTGTGTACTGAAAGTCATTAAAATTAAGTAGTTTGCTGAGACTATTCATACAGTAAGAGAATGTCGTCGAAGGATAGTCTGTAGAGCTTTTTTAACTTCTGAAATGTGTATTCAGCTCCCGTAATGTCAGATTCGACTCAGTTAACATATATAATTATATTTTTAGTCAAGATATGAAATGTTTTCCTGATGAATTGTAAAATAACTTCAAAAAAAGATGAATATTTCTTTAACACTATCCTTTGCAAATTAGAATATTTGGCAGGTGCCCGTGACGTCATAGATTAATTGTCATGCATATTCATAGCCTTTTGTGTGTTTGCCGATTACGGGCAAGATGAGAGAGCTTGCGTGACCAAAACTGTTCTTCAAATTTAGCACTGAATTCTGTAAGTTATCATTTTAGTACTGCGCAGTCGTAAAGTAAAAGGATTCATTTATCTTCTTAAATGCAATTTTATTGGAATCAGACTCTGGAATGACTAAAATTTTGGAATCTTTGCGGCGTGGGCAACCGCAGGAATCTGCTTGTCGCGGAAACATGGCGGCCAGAGTTCGCCTATCTGGAAACGGAAACTTTTTTGAAAGACACATAATCACCGGAATTCCGGTTTCTGAAATGTCAAAATTATTTTTGATACCAACCTCTGGTATAAAGCTGAAATTTTGATTATTTCTTACGGGAAACCCCTACAGCGGACCTAAGTTGGCGCAGCTAAGTCCCTGCTACAAGTTCTTGAACTTTTGACTTTTCCAGTAAAGGAACAAGAAGCCCTTCAGGGGCAACATTTCTCTTCTTATTGGTGGATCGAGATCATAAGAAGTACAATTTATCAATTCTTTTTAGGCATTCTGATGTGTAAAAGTTTAATTGAAGACTGCCTGGACTTTCAAAATGCTAATGTTCATGGAAGCTTTAAACTAACATTGAATTGATAAAACTTAATGACATAACTGGTCAGAGATTTGGCCGTTGTTAAACTGGTACCTTATATTTTAGAACAAATGATTAATAAGTAACTTCAGTTCAGGTATTCTCAAATGTATTATTGCTGTTTCATTTGGAGGTTTCATTTGTCTCAGTATTTCAAGTGCTTGATTTTTGTTATAAAAAAAGAGAAAGAAACTTCTCTTGCTAAATCTACCAAAAAAAATCAAAATTATTCAGGAATATAATTATTCAAATCTAAAGCAGAACATAACAGTCTGCTTAAAGTGCAAAGACCTTAAATATCTTATATAAAAAGCTTCTTTATAAGCCCGTGTAAACTGAAATACAGTTTTCTCATTTGTCAGGTCAACATTTTTTTCAAAATGATACATAAGCTGTGAAAACCCTGACTCTAAGTCACTGTAATATTATAAAATTATCATTTCTGCATTCAGAGAAAAAGTACTAGTTTGAACAATTTTAAAGTTCTGTAGATATTCTGATTTTATATAAAGGTGTTGGCAAAGACAAATTGATATCATGGATTCCCGGAGTAACAGGAGTTTTTCTCTGTTGCATAAATTTGCAAAATATTTATTTCAACAATAAAGTCAGTTTGCTGAAATTCATTGTCTCCAGGCTTCAAACAGTGATTTGGCTTCAACAGAAACGCTTATGTGCAAAGGAGTAAATTAAACTTTTACAAACAAATATCAACTAATCAGTCTATTTATATGTTTGTCAAAGACTAAATAAAGTCTACCAAGTTATTAAAAATAGACAAAGAGATAGAAGTTCACTATGATTGTAGTAATTTGCCAAAATACAGAGTTCTGTTCGAATAATTAACTAGTTTGTATAATCAAAGATCTGAAAGTCCTAAGATTGCACTGAGCTGTTCTGAAAACAAAAAGGAATCTGTCATAGAATTAAGTGGATAGGAAATTACTGGATTTGACTGACTACTATTTATCAGATGTTACAAAAACATTTTCACCATTTCTTAAAATCGATGAGTCTTTTCGTTAATAATTAATAAACCATGAATATTTGAATGTTATTATGTAGTTTGCTGACCTTTTAAGTTATCATAGGTCTGTGTGACCATATTACAGAGACCTGAGAGTTAAATTTTTACCAAGATATTTTTTTTTCACTGGCCAAATATTAATAAATTTGAATATATTATGTCAACTGAATCCAGGAAGATGTTAAATAATTTAGCTAAGTATCTGTATTTTGTTTTTAAGAGACAAGGTATCTAGTTATATAGTTGTACACTTTTAAACTTACAACATGAGACCCATAAAGAATTGAAATTGTATTTTCTATTTAAACTGGTAATTTGCACTTTCTTATATGTAACATGTTATCTGTTGTTACATTTATAATTGTTTGCTATATTGAAACCTTATAGTTACTACCAACTTCCTTTGAACTGTGTCACCAAGCAGTGAACAGAAATTAGATAAAATTAGATAAGATATTTTGAAATTTTATGATGACATGAAATTTGTATTGCACATAAAATCCTTTCTGTTATGGCCATTACCTATTTTGGATGTAATTGAAAAACCAGCAGAGTTTATTGCATCTATAGATAGAGATTTAATCATTCCTGGATAAAGCATTACCGCTTGATAAATATATTATTCCATTCAGACTGTATACAAATGCATTTTCACCAGACATTCATTTAGTAAAATGTAATGGCCAATTTAGGTTTGATTTATTTTAAACTAAATTATTTGCTTGAATGCAAGATAGAATTGTCTTTTGTTCTCCAGCAAATTGTAAAGGCATGTTTGGTATTTCATAATTTGAAATGACCCTCAGATTTGTAAAAAGTGCAGCTAACATTTTTATACCTCCGCAAAACTTTGTTCTGTGTTCTGTTCTTTCTGACGGTCTGTCCATTGCAGAAATATTGTGACACCAACTACTTTCATCGTTCTAGGACTATCAGTATGAAACTTGGTTTTTATGTTCATGTGCATGACACATTTTTCATATGGATTAACTGCCCGTCATAGAAACATATTGTGAGGCAAATTTCTCATTTCGAAACTTGGTGTGCATGTTCTTAGTAAGTGGAGATTTGCATGATGCATTTTCCATGCATGCATATGCCCACTTTGTGGTTTACAGGCTATCATAGCTAAATCTTGTGATACAAACTACTTTTCTACATTTCTAGGACTATCGATTTGAAACTTGGTGTTCATGTTCACCAATAAGTGTAGATGTGTGTGACATGTTTCTCATGTGTGCCAGAGCAAAATCATGTGAAGCGAGCAACTTCCACATCTATAGAAGTATTGATTTGAAACTTGGTATGCAAGATCACCAATAAGTGTAGTGCAAATCACCAATAAGTGTATAGGTATGTGTGACACTTTATATATGTCCCCTTTTCCTCAGACAAGCGGTATTGATAGCTCTAGTCACCTCAAAGATATGTGTAAAAGAACGGAGCACAATACAAAATTTATTGTTAAAATCTATTTTTATCCAAGTCAAAGGTCATACTAGGGATCAGTATATCAGTTTGCTTTTTCCAGGGGTCACATGTTACAAATATTTGCCCTTTATCCTGTTATTCCACAATTAATGCCAGTTTTCACACTGAAAGGGTTGATACAGCCAACTGTTACCAGCCACCTTACACAATACAAAATTTTTATGTAGCCTTAATGCACATTCAATGTTACAATGTATTCATGTATGAAATTTTTGTAACAATTTAAAAAAAAAATTTACCTGAAGAGAATTTGTGTTTTCTATTCATGAAATCGAATTCAGCAAGACAGTAACTGTTTTTCAGAAGAATCTTTTAGAAGCTTACCATGTCTTCAAAAAAGTTGGTTGTCTTATTTTTAGTTCTTATAATTTCACTGACAACATCTTGCCTTGACTTGGAATTTGTAAGATGGAAGATTAAGTATGAAAAGCAAAATCTAGTCATTGTAAACTTAAGGGACATAGTAATGCTGTTTAGCTTACCTGAAAATAACAAAGGGAGGAATGTAGTTAAAAGGAATTAGTACCAACTACAAATAGACTTCACATGTCAGTCTTTTTATTTGTCTGTTTCAAATTATTAACATTAATGTACTTTTAAAGAATACATTTGATTTACATAATACTCTGAAATCATTTGTCTGGAACAGAGCCCCTCTAGAGGTTTGGATTCCTGCAGGTGATTTGATGATAAGTCTCTGTTTTACCACGTTTGATAAATTTAACAAATGTCAAATCAGGAATTATATTTATCCACCAAGTTGAGAGAAAAGGTTATGTCGTGATCAGTTTTATATTGAGATTAAGTCAAGTCTTACATCTACAGTTACATGCCATATCTGACATCTCTGTTGTTTTGAGATAAGTAGAGCAAAGGTGGAAAAATAGGTGAAGGATTCCATGCAAAGTAAACATTCATAGTAAAAAAGTAAGGCAGTGTAAAGATTGTTGTAGTCAGCATTTGTTACTGTACATTACTTGTTTGGAAAGAAATTGTTTTAAGTGTCAGAGTTTAATTAATGTGTAAAAGAAAAATATCAGTTGTTGCCATAGTAAAGTGTCTGGAGATATTATATCAAGACTTCAGTTGGTGTTACTGTAAAGTGTAAGAATGTTTTCTAATTAAATGTGAGGACAGTGTTAAAATCAATATATAACAAAATGCATGTGTTTGTTGTGGTCAAGTGTAAGTAGCTCTGATGGTCTCATATTTGTTAAGAGAGTTTACAGTGTGAATGCATAGTGTCTACATATAATTGTGATCTGATTGGAATAGGTGATTTCTTAGAATGAATGTGTGTGGAATTACATGTTGAGTAATATAGATAGCAAAGGTGAAGGTCAAAAATAGATTATTCCTTTGCAAAATGGACATAAATGTCAAATTTCCTTGATAGTATTTTGTTACAATCAAATTGTTGATTAACTGTGAAAATTTTAGTGTTAAATGTTCACTTTTCATTACAATTACAACTATATTTTGAAACATGACACAAATTTCATAGAACGGAACTTAAGTGCCAACAACTGCAGTGTAATTACCGTAAGTAACATGATAAACAATGAATTCTCATTTCAGAAGTAGAACTTCACTGAAGAATTCCTTTGTCTGGAAATAGTTATATTTTCTGTATTGCACAGATTTAAAACAAATCACACTTCTAGCTGTAGGTTAATGTAAATATAATAATCTTTTTTACTCAAAAATACCTTTGTAAATTTTCAGGGTTTGAAGATGTGTGACCTGAGTGTGGCTTGTGTAAACAAATAAAGTCTTTCACACAACAGATAACCAGAGAGAAAAAAAGATGATTCATAAATGTGACCTTTGTGATTTCACCACAAAAAATGCATTCTTTTTTAAGAGGCATAAAGTCAGGTAAAGTTTAAGAAAAATATATTGTAAAGTTCTTCCATCAACAAAATTAATATTCCGTACCAGAAATAGTCCATGTTTTTCACATCAGAGTTGAGGTAGTTTTGAATTGTAAGAGAAGAGAAAATTTCTGCTATTATTGAACAAGCAACTGGATCCTTTACTGCTTGTTTAATCAATAATTTTTTATTTTGGGCTGTTTTGTTAGGTGCCGCAGAGATCATGGTATTGTAAGAGGTCGACAGAAAGCAAAGAAAGATGTCCCTGTTGACAGCACAGACAGCAGTACAACACTTGATACAACAGTAGAGAATGTTCAACAACAGATGGATGGCACTGAAAGAGGTACTGTGTGAAGTACACAAAATTGTAAATCTTGAAGAAGCATAGATTCAGATTTAGTGAAAATGATTTCCTTAAGTTGCCAGTATATCGCAGGTTTCTGTTGAATGAATAATTACTTTTAAGAGACTTTGTAGTTAAAATACATGGACAAAGAGCAAAACTTCTTCTTCCGTATTTCATTCAGCTTGTTCTTTGCAAATAGAATTGAATGTTTTTTAGCTATTGGCAACTGGCTTTGATTTTTCAGAACATGTGTTGCTTAAGAATGCAAGTGCTCAGCGATGAAATGCTGTTTAAGTCCAACAGCAAATTCCAATAAACTGAAGTGACCAGATTAGCTATTGGTATTAGACAAAGAAGCATGCTGATAGATTATTTAACAACCTCTGATTGAATTGCTTTGCTTCTTCTATTTATTACTCAAAAGTTTCCTAACTGTTTTCTTGCAGGTGCTAATGTGACAGGAGAAAGTATGGAGATAGACTCACAGTCAGACCTAGCAGTATCAGAGTCAAGTAGTGTGTTAGAGGCAGAATTACACAGTGGATCGGAAGTGATGGAATCTCCTGACAAAGCAGAACCAGCCAAAAAACGGCTGTATCAATGTACAAAATGCCCATTTATGTCCAAAAACTCTCGTAAGTTCTTGAAGCATCAAGCAGAGGTACACAGTGTAAATTTGAACATCTACTCCTGTGAATGCTGTCAGTACTGTTCAAGATTTAGACACAAGGTGCTACGTCACATGAAGGCAGCTCACGGCACAGATATTTCAACTAGGCAAGATATGCAACCAGAATACATGAGTAACCAGGGTCCTTTGCCGGTCAAGACTAAAGATTCTACCCAGGTAAAGCCAAGACCAGCCACCAAACATGGAATGTTACCCAAACATTCAGCCGGTAGGAAAAAGTTAATGGTAAAGTTCCGGAAGCCACAGACTGCATCTGCTCCATGTGGCTGATGAAATTGAACCTGTCAAAGAAGGAAGCAGTTTGCCAACGACCAATGCACCCATCCCACAGGAAACAGATCGTCTTTCAAGAGTCGTCAAAGAAATTGCCCTTGGTAATGGCGAAGTTAGGTACAAGTGCAAGGAATGTACTTTTGTCAGTGATGACAAGCAACTGGTAGCAAAACATGCAGTGTCGTGGCATGTAGACACAAAGTCTTTTACATGTTCACATTGTGATTATATTACCTTTGAGAGGACAGATTTCATCTCTCATCGCCTGACACACAGAAATGAGCACCAGTTCAAATGTGATGAGTGCACTTACTCAACAGATTTTAGACCAAACTATGACAGGCATATGGCAAATCACAAAGGATCATTTCCATTCAAATGTTCAGTGTGTACGTTTGGTTGTGGTAGTGAAACAGTGATCAGGAGGCACATGGCCAACAATCATACCCCAATCCCAACACAGACATCAACAGCCTCACAACCTGCTAAAAAACTGAAGTTGCCTGTCCCCAAACCAGCTGGATCAGTTGATGTGACAGCATCAAGCATTTCAGCAGTAGCAACTAATTCTGGTACTGGAGCTTCAGCCTCTAAATCAACCACTCCTGAAAAAAGGAAAGAGATATCAGCTCAGAGAACACCTTCACCAGAGAAAGTATCAATCTTACAGAAAGTTCCATCACCACAAGCAGCACCTGGGAAAACTCAGCATATCCCAGTGTTACCTGATGTTGGACCATCAGGTTCAAACATGCTGTTCAAAGTAGGTCAAGTCCCTTCATTTCTGGAGACAGATAGTGTTTCCATGGTTCCAAGACCTACATTGCCACCACCTAACCTTGAGAATGCAGGACTCCTTGGTAAAGAGCTTTCACCTCAGAGAAAACTGCCGCCAAACATCACACAGTATGTGGAAAAGGATGATGGCAAGTTAGTATGTCCAGTTTGTAAACTAAAGTACAAACGCTCCTCAGATTTAAATCGTCACATGAAGCGGAAACATGGTGTGAAGCTTAGAGAGTATCTTGAAAACTTTGCAGACAGTGACCTTCCTGTTGGTTTAAACTTGAGTAGTTTAGGTGACTTAAATTTTGGAGATGATGATGATTTTGAAGACTATGACAATACTGATGACCTGAAAGGTGCCAGTAAAGATAGTAGTGTGATTGAGGGTGGAGAATCTCCTCTTGATCTTTCAGTTAAAACAGATTCTGATGAATCTCCAGTTCCTGCTGAGAAGTTAAAGTGCAAATATTGTAGCTACCAGGCGAAGTGGTTAAGTGATTTGAAGAGACATTATTCTGTTCATTCCATTGAGAAACGCTATAAGTGTAACTATTGTACCAAGAAATACAAGTACCTTGGAGATCTAAATGTACATGTGAGGAAGGACCACAACAAAGAGCCAGGGGATGTAAAAGTTGTTAGGGTGGCAACTATGGCTAAAAGAAAGTCAACTCCAGCCATATTCAAGTGCCCGTGTTGTAACTATACTTCAGCATGGAAGTCAGAAGTTGATCGACACTCACGTCTACATACTGGTGAAAAAACTTTTCAGTGTGGCAGTTGTGAGTATCAGACACACTGGCGGGGTGATATTAGAAGACATGTGTACAAGCGCCATCCAGAAATTATGGGAGAAGGGGTCGCCATAGATGATGTTATCATCCGCAAGAAAGGCAGATCCCCAGTACTTCTTCATGGTAATCTAGATGCCAGCATGCAGCAAGGACAAGGAAATCCAGATGACTCCATGGATACTAGCTTACAGTCAGATGGAGAACGCTTGTCAAGGGAGGTAACTCCAGTTAAAATGGATGTTTCAAGGTCACATGAAGCTTCACCAGAAGTAAATATGAGCGATTATGTAACAAAATCAGTCTCTGGTCATTCACCAACACCTTCACCAATAAAAGAACTTGGAGCAGGGATGTACAAATGCCAGTATTGTGGCTTTATTGCAAATGCTCCTTCTAAGATGAATTCACATATTGCTACCCACACAAATTTAAAACGCTACATGTGCCCTGTTTGTGGAAGGAGAGCAAACTGGAAATGGGATATTGCAAAGCACATTAGACGTGACCATAATGATCAAGTTACTCAAGTGATAAAACTAGGCAAGCAAGAGGCAGAGGATACTATCCAAGAATATATGGAATCCAATCCAGTTGTAAGACGTGATCATCATTTGAATTTGACCCCAGAAAGAACTTTGAGCTCCTGACAATATTGAGCAGTATTACAAATGTTCGCTTTGTGATTTTTCTGCTGATAAGAGGATTTCAGTAGCTAGACATATGCGTTACATGCATGTAAATGCTGGTGAGCATGGAAGTATCCTAATGGTAAAGAAACAAAGTCCTGGAAATAAACTTCAGATTAGCCAGCAGCAAATAGATGCTGTGATGCCAGCTCATGAAGTGACAGGTACAGACCATGTTTCTACTGAGCAGTTCTTGCCAATAGCCCCACAACAGATAAGCACCACTCCACAGGATTTACCAAGGTCTTCCAACACTTCAGTACTTGGTAGTGACTCTAGCCCAACAAAGTACGGTAATCTTGTTGAGAACTTTGGACCACAGGACTGCTGTTCGGCCATTTATGTGTTCAGAATGTGGCAAACGTGGTGCCACCAAGGGAGATGTCAAGAAACATTATCATTATGCCCATGCTGATAAAGAAATCAGAATAATCTACCTTGGTGATGGCTCACAAAGTGTGTACTCAGCTAAAAGTGACATTGGACCAGGGATGCCTGAAAAACCTCAAGTTGTTGAACCAGAGATAGTGTCCATGCTTCCCCAGTTTACAAAATCTTTAGAGAGGAACGTAAGTTCCCAGAATGATGCAGCTAACACTGTCAAACACACCTCTAAACACCCCTAAGGTGGTTGGTTACATCAAACCATATGTTTGTGGTTTGTGTGGCCGCAGATCAAACTGGAGATGGGATATGAGTAAACACATTCGTGAGAGACATCGGGGACAAGATGTGAGAATCATTGAATTGTCAGAGGAAGAAGCAAGAGCTACTATTCAAGACTATGTAAACAATCAGTTACCTAAACTCAACAGGGTATCAAACTCTGTGCCAAAGAAGAGACATAAGGGTCTAGTACCTACGTCTTCTTCGAAGTCTTTGAATGAAGATGGCAATGCAAACGATGCTTTGAATGTTGGAGAAGACAGAAGTGAAAGCATGCAAGGAGAGCAAGCTGAACAAGACATACTTCCAGAAGGTGGTACTTATTCTATGGTAGGTGCTCCAGTTGTTGGACAGTTCAAACAATACAAATGTTCTGGATGTGCATACAGGTCAAATTACAGAAGTGATATCCAAAGACATATTCCAAGACGCCATGGCCCACATGCTAAAGTAATTCTCTTGGATAAAGAAACAGCAAAAGCAACATTGGCTTCATATACTTACAAACGTTGCTATGATAGGTATCCCTCCAGCAACAAGAAGGGTAGTCCCAAAGGACATGCGGCTCGTACTACTCCAACTGATGCACCAGCATCGGGACCACTTCCAAAAGAGGCATGGGCAGGACTAGAAAAGAAAATCTGGAAATGCAGCATGTGTGCTTATTCAAATGAGGATAAGGTGGATGTGTTGAAACATGTTGGTAAACACAACCTAAAAGCATACAAGTGTTCTGTCTGTAATTGGACTTCAAACTTCAGGTCAGCTGTTCAGAGACATATACAGAGTAAGCACCCTTTAGATGAACTTGCACAGTGTAGACTGAGTATAAAATTGATCAAAGAAGGTCCTGGTGTTGATCAGTCTGGGAAATCCATAATGCCTGAAGGTATTCCTTCATTTGATAATGACGAAAACCAGTCTAGAAATTCAGCTGGATCATTGCCTGGTCAAGTGACAGCCATTACAGCACAACAGTCAATGAACAATCCACAGTCTTTTATGTCCACTGCTTTGTTCTACTGCAAGCTATGTAACTTCAATTCTACATGGAGGTCTTGTGTCTGCAGACATATTTTAAAGGTTCATAGAAGAAAGGATTATGTAGCACAGATTGTAAAGAAGATAGTGAGAACAAGCATCTCCACTGAGATGACAGCTCAGACCACTTCATCCTCTGGCAAGATGCCAATGGCTGTACCTCAGTCACCAGCTGCTTCACCCAGAAAGAAGAACTTGCTCTGTAAGATTTGTCCATACAGGACTTATAAGGCAAAAATGCTGAAGTTCCATATGACTTGCCACAAACCCCAGCCTGGTGTGAAACAAGCAAAGTGCAAGTACTGTCCTTACTATGTAAGTAGCAACCGTTTGCTTACTCAGCATCTCAATCTTCACCTTCAAGATTTCAAGTCATCTGCTCCAGAGCACATGTATTATCCAACAACACCAGGTAAAAGCAGCTCAGCCTTCACCTTCAAGAAGTCCACAGGTGCCAAAACGCCATAGATGTGAGAAATGTCCTTACACAACAAATAGCAAGAATGATTTTCTATATCACAAGCAGTTTCATCGACCGAAGCCAACAGCAGATTACAAGTGTGATTTCTGTGATTATTGGGTGTCACATAGACGTCTGATCAAACAACACATGAAGGTCCATGAAGAGAATGGCTATTATTCTGATACCGTTGCGACTCCTGCCAGATCTGAGTACTCGGAAAATTCTCTTGTGTATGATACTGTTGAAATTGCTGCCATTAAGCAGAGAATTATTGCATCTAAAATTACACCTAGTATTTCCCAGAGTCCTTTGGTGTCTCCCATGAAAATTGCATCTAGCTGTTCTATGGGTGGTCGCAGAAGTTTCCTTGCGGAAAGATGGAACTTACAGAAAGATACATCAGTGCAGACATTGTCCCTACATGAACATAAGACTTAGAAATATGAAACTGCATGAACTAATGCATGGCAAAAGGTCAGCCACACATCCTTTGATGAAATGTCCTCATTGTGACTATTATGTTGGATCTAAGGGTCTGTTGGCACACCATATGAAAGTCCACCAGCCTAACTATGGAGCAGAATATGTTGGGCATGAGAAAGAGAAGGATCGTAGAGACAGTAGGACTAGTGAAGATTCAGAGATGGACCCAAGCATCCCTGAAGAAAACAAAGTAGACACTCTTCTTGAAATCACAAGATTCAAGAAGTATGGATGTGAGAAATGTCCCTATGCAAGTTCAAAGAGGAGTAGATTCCAGCGGCATGTAGAGATGCATGGCAGCAAACAGAAATGCAAGTGTGATTTTTGTGACTATAGCGTTCCAACTATGAATCTCCTGAATCAACACATGAGACTTCATTTTGAGCCTAATCAGAATCTTCTGGCTGCCCAGTCCTATAGTGAACCTGCAGTACCTTCCTGAGATGCCAGCAGATGTAGCTCTGGCTAGTATGATCACAAATAATGATTCGAAAAATCCAGTTAGTATCACACATGATCACATTGATTTGTATGAAAATCAACCAGAAGATCTGGAACCGAAGAAATTGTACCGTTGTGACAGGTGCCCCTATGCAAATATACGCCGTGATCATTTATTGGCTCACCTTAGATGCCACATGGTCAAGAATGAATATGCCTGTCCATATTGCGACTATAGTGTTGGTAAAACACATGTTCTTGTACAGCATGTAAAAGTTCACTTCAGTCCACTTCCTGAGTTTTCAGAGTGGTTAGTGGAAACTGGAGATAAAGAGAGAATGAAAGAAGTTAGAACCAAGATATGAAGGGGGCTATGGAAGTGGTGAAGATGTATCAGAATGAGAGGAAAGGAGATTCAAAAGTAAGTGGAGGTCCAGGAGATAAAAATACAAAGGACAATGGAGCTTTGAAGCAATCTGCTGATACGAATGTTAATAAACCAGTTTCAGGCACTGTAGAAGTGACTGGTGAAGAATCAAAGGAGGAAGAGTTAACAGAAAAAGCAAAGATGGATAACATAAAGACTGATAAAACATCTGAAACTATTGAAGACATTGAGAAAGGGGACACAAGTCTGACAAGTGATATGAGTAAAAACACTGATGTGGAAAACATGGAAGTCAAAGATGAAAAAGACAAAGTAGAAAAGGAAGTAAAAAATAACGGTGAGTCAAAAAGTTATCTCCATTTTGAACTATTCACTTTCATTAAGTAGACAAAAATTTTCTTTAGCATGTCTAAAATTCTTCTTTTGCATTCAGTTTTTTTTTAACATCATTAATCAGATGTCTGTAAAATTTCTGCAGTACATATATTACTAAAATGATACCAATTCTTAAAACTGATAGAACATGGACTTTAATTACCGTAGGTTTAAGGTGTTATGTTAAAAATGTGGAACTTACATCAAGCAAAGTGCAAAAATTTCTTTTATTTGTTAATATTATACCTTACATAATTTATTTTACTGTATTTTGCAGCTGAAGAAGTGTCCTATGTCTGTCAGTACTGTGACAGAGATTTCCCCGCATCTGACTACCTTGTACGGCACGAGATGCAGCATCTAATTGGTAACAGTTATGAGGTAATTATACAACTACTTTGTTCAGCTAATAGAGCACCTTGGTTCCAACCAGTCTTCTTATGTCAGAACTGTTACAGATTGAGAGGTCATCAAGTCAGACTTTATAACTTGTTCATTACACATTTTTATATATCTTTATTTAAGTCTCATTCTTGCATATAACATCATTAAACTTTTACATATATTTCATGCATGACCAATCTATAACAAAATTAAGAGACTATCACATATTTGACAATTAAAAACACAAATGTACTTAATAATGCATACAAAAAAAGATAATTTATGACAAAAATAAAAAGCTTTATTAAGTTAAATGTTTAGAGGCTGAGATTAATCCTGACTATCAAGAAAAATTAGCCTGAAGACTGTAATACAGTGGGGTGGGGGAGGAAATGGTAACATCAGCAATACTTTGTACTTCTAAGAAATAGTTTAAACAAAGTTTAATATAACATAAGATTAGATTTGTTGTACACTGGTTTTCAACAACATATATTATTTATCTAAGACAGTCAAGATTTCACTACAAGAGGTAAACATACTATTTACAGAGATGAAAATTTCAACGATCTAAAATTTTACAGCAGGTTTTAGCCCTTGACATAATACAGGGTTTATTAATAAATAACATTATGAGTCAGGCCATTGATGCACTTGATCAATATTTCCTATAATGAATCAAAATTAATAAGACAAAATTTAATATGTATAAAGTTTCAGTCTTTTTAAAAAAGTTTTTTATCAACAGAAAGAAAGACAAATATCCCGTTTTTTTACAACTTTTAGTAAAGCATAATTGTATTTATATTTGGATGTTATCTTTGGACTTTTTTTTTAAGATTAACTGTGCACAGAATTATAATAAGATTAGTCACAAAATGTGATTTATTTATTAATGAACTTAAAACATTTATATATATATGGTGAAGCACTCCTGAAAAATGTCGGTCATCCTAAAATTTTATTTGAATATAAGAGGACATATCTTTTAACTACAAATATAACTGAAAATCTAAAACAGGAGGAAAAAACAGCAACCATTAATAAAAATTGATAATAGGTTATCACTTTTTGGAAACCTGATGTAATCTGAGTAACTCAATGAAGAATTGATTGGTAAAAATTAATTTTTTCAAAGACAGTCTACAATAGTGTTTTACAAGACATTTTTGCTGACAACTTGAGATATTGTGACAATGTCAAACACTTCATATTTCATTTGCTCTGCTTTCCTCTGCAGTGTCCTGCTAAACCTTGAGAATAACTTTCTAGTACAGGCTTCCATCTGGCTCTCCTTAAACCACATTACATACAGAAAGGGGTCTAATATACAATTAACTATTGAAACAGTTTCAAGTGATAGACACACTGCATCTGTTCCAAGATCCATGTGTCGAATAATTACAATAATGATTGCATATGTAACAGATGTACACAGAATTACAAGCAGGTAGACTAAGACCAGTGATGTAGATTTATAAGAACACAGAACATGGGCTGTTTATGCAAATGATGCAGACTTGTTTTCATGTTTCATGAGCTGAGATTTAACAATTTTGAATATACCGGTACCCAAGTAACAAACTATTGATGTAACAAGAACCACATTGACTAGCACACAGTAATAAATTGTGAGAATTTGGTTACATTTTCCTGCTTCTTCAAAAACAAGTTGAGATTCAAATGATAAATAGCAAACAGCATATCTGACTGTTTGAAATATAATTATATTTAAACTCCAAACACTAAATGCAGTTCTTCGAACAATTTGTTCTGTACATATTTGCATGTATTTCATTGGCCTAAAAACATGATAAAGTGTTCATCTGACATTAGAGCCACTGTGGTATATGCAAGCTGTAACCCTTGCATTGATAGAACATTTATGCTTGTGTTATATTATGGGCTTTGGATGAATTTTCTAACAGTTATGAATATAACATACAGTGGATCAAATGTAAGGAGTCCAGTTCGGAGAAATTTTCCGGTGTGTGGTATTGTTGTCCTTCATAGCACAAGAATGGCAGTCGCACTTAAGACCAAAGTCACTACACTCACACACAGAAATAGCAACTTTATGGAATACAAAATTCTCTATGTAGACATTTACCTGGAATTATTGCCCACAGTTAAATCCACGTTTTAATTATTTCTATCACTTTCTGTGTAAATTTTCATTGAGTCTCTTATATTACTTGTTGTCATTTGCCAAGTTTATGTATTACTAATATTTCAAGACTTTTGAGTATCTCTGCTAGGACACGGTCTCCGAAATTTCTATCTCAAAGTATCTTCTGCTTCAGTGCTGTCAAAATATTTTGCTTAAGCAGAAAGTTTCTTGATAAAGCCTGTGCCAGTTAATCTTATTAAATGATAAAGTAATGCTCCTGTCTGCTGTCTCTTTGGAAATACTGATAACACTTTGAACAAATAAATCTGTACTGGACATGCAAAGGTATGCTATTGATAGATCCCTGAATCTACAACTGTCTGTTGTTTGTTTGATCATTATCATTCCAAGTTTTTAATATGCTTTTACCAGGTGCTGTCAGCATCATTTGATGCACCTTTGTTCAAAATGTATCAAGTGAGAGAACAGCAATGCTAATATTGACAAATGTTTTGTTGAAGAGCTATTTGTAAACTTAATTTGATAAAGATATGTTGGGAAGTGTCATCAAAAACTTCATTAGCGCAGTAGTATTGCCAACCTTTTCAGTAAATAAAATACCAGTTATTTATGCATTTATTGTATGTAACTGATACTGTAAAATTACTTATGTTCAACAGAGTCAAAATTAAGTGAATAAGAGATAAAGGCTAATTAATAGGATTTATATGTCCCTTAATGTCATTACTGGCCCTGTCTAGAGAGAGGAAACCAATGAATGCCCAGAGTTCATAAATTTGACAAGAAGCATTGTCCAGTTGACCTCTTCAATGGTGGTTCAAACTTTGATCATTACAATGTTACATGGCACTTGTCATTCTTAACAGTTGTTCTCATTATGTTGCCATTATGGCCCTATTGTTTCTTTTAGTTCTGTTTCGACATAATACCTTTTAATGCATTTAGAGTCACATGGTTTCTAAAAATATCTAATGCAAAAATTTAATAATGTTGGTAAAAAAACTTTCATATGAATTTATTAATAATACCTCTTGTTTTTTCTTTTCAGGATCTTGTCACTCAGGTAAAAGACTTAGTAATTTGAATAATACCTCTTAGATAAACTGTTTTAACATGCATGGAAAATCGTCTATCATCCAAGTTTATATATTCCCAGTTACAGAAATTTACATTCTAAAGATTTGTCTTCTGTAATTCTGATTTAGATGTAATAAACTTATAATCTAATGATTTATTAGAGCAGATTTGTGAAGATCCATGTAATTAATTATGTTATTTAAATCATATGCAAATATATACCTGTGCTATTTAAAAGGGATCAGTTTTTGTCAACATGTGAGGTAAGTACCATAATAAAACTTATTATTGAATTAACTGTACCACACTTTGTATTGTAACTGAATACATTTACATGTAATATACTTATTCTTTTTTGATATTTTAGCTTCTAAATGCAGCAGAAGCATGTGACCAGTCTGTCCAAAGTTTAAAAACTAAAAACCAGTCAAAAAATGTTGAACAACAGTCTGGTACCCCTCAGGATGAACCAAAGCCAGGGTCCAGTGGCATATCAAAGCCAGGAAAAGGAGTTAAAAAGGACAAAAATGAAGAAGAAAGTGAACATGTTGCCATGGAAACAGACTGAATATTAAATTCCTGATGTAAATACAATAGATGTCCCGAAATATATAAAAATGTATGTTTTGAAATACGTTAAAGTATTCAGTCCACACTCGGTATGTCAAAGTTGCTGAAGTCCAATTTCCAGCTGAGTCGAAGTATTTTTCAGGTCCCGTCAATAACCCTTCTTTATTTATATTATTTAACTCTTGTTAAGCAGAATTTGACATGTGTGAACTTTGGCTTTTCTGACCTGTTGTATATTTTCCTATGTATTTTTCCACTCGATAAACCAAAGTGTGAAAATTGATTGATTAACAATTATTCCCGGTGACTTTGAGGTGAGAACTCATCGGAATATGTATGTCAATTATCATTTTTTTATTGCAACTTTACAAATCACACTTTAATAAAGATGTTATTGTCACTAAAAGGTATCTCAAAGTGAAAACTGATTGGGTAGATTATGTGTTTGTTGATTGCAACTTCACAAAACGCACTTAATTTAGGATTTTAATTGTCACTCATAGGTATGTTATTGGTAGGAAATTTATGTTGATTAAATGAAATCACCAGACTTGATTCAATTGAACTTTAATGATTTAAATTGTCATTAATTGATTAATTTATCATGATGATAAATTTGTATATTTTAACGAATTTGAGTGAAAAAAAATGAAAATGGAATATGTAACTGACACAAAAGATTGCTAGGTATACCAGCTCCAGACATGTTAATTCCTGCTAAGTTGAAGTAATTTTCTGTCACCCGAATTCAAGATATGGAGAGTGGACTGTATATAAAATTAGGTGATATTTTAATAGGTTATTTTGTACAAAGGATTAAATATAAAAGTTTTCTTGCAAAAAGCAGTGCTAGCATATTGAAGTAAGCTTAAGTTTGAAAAATATTGTACATTACACAATATAATGCTTTAATCAGCAGTATACCCATTTCATGTTTTTGATTTTTGTTAGTTCATTGAACAAAGACCCCAAACAGTTTACTTGGGTTTCAGTTTCTGTTTTACATAGATTTTGTTTACTCTTACATCATGACATGTTTTGAAATCCTATTCAGTTTTGATCAAACTGTTGAGAGTTTTTGAAATCAGGGGGTGAATGCAAAAAATTCTAAGTGCTTCAGAACAAAGCAGCAAATAGCACTTTTTTACATTCACTGCTTGAGGTTTTCTTAATTAAGTTAGACATGACTTGTTAAATTTTTTTTCTCAATTGTATTCACCCAACTTTGAAAGCAACATTAAAGAGGCTGTACTCCGGATTTGACATAAATTTTTTTTTTTTTATAATTATAAATTTAGATGCCATGAGATTAGAACAACATAATATTTTACTTTAAAACTGATTATAAAAGTCAAAATAGAATAAAAAAAAATATTTTCGCTGCAGCCTGATTTGAACTCTGGACCCTCATGTTAACAAAATATTTCCAATGCTTTTATTGTCACCACCATCGCCGCATGTGATATTACAGATATTTACTGTAAATCTTATACAATATAGTTATACCGTCGCGTTACGGTATAGCACTTTGAAAGGGAAAAAAATCAATTTATAATATAATTATTTGACTTATTTTTTGTCAGTAAGTTATTTTTTAAGCATTAGTCATAAATATTACAAGAAATTTACAATACAAGAAAACTTTCTTTTTTTGTCATCTGGAGCACAGCCCCTTTAAGGGGCTCTGTTGTTAGCTTGCTTGTCAGCAGGTAACTAAGGGCTTCTTAGAATTTGGAATTACCTCCCTTTACATATTTTGGTATGTTGAGCAGAAAAGTGCACCTAGATTAGATACACGTTCTGTTGATATTTCTGTTTCAGTAGATGTCATGGAAATGACTTTAAAAAAACCCTATTCAGTGTAGCTTGTATCAATTAAGAATAATTATTATGTCTCCCATCAAAGAGTGATTTACAGACATATTGATATTGTAAGTATTCTCTGTGTGCAAAGTTTGACAGTGCAACATGGATGAAACCTTATAGAAATGTTCAGTACCTCATGTAATTATTCATACTGTCATGATTTTATGCTTGACTAATTGTTTAGCTTATCTGTCACGTAGTGACAGAGTGAGCTTTTGTGATCGCCTTTTGTCCTTCGTCTGTCCGTCCACAATTTGTTAACACTCTAGTGGTCACATTTTTGCCTCAATTGTCATGAAACTTGGTCAGGATGTTTGTCTCATTAATTTCTCTGACAAGTTCAAACGGGTTATCTGGGTTGAAAAACTAGTTCACAGAGCCCAAATATAGAAAAACCTTGTTAACACTCTAGAGGAAACATTTTCAGTCCAATAATCTGGAAATTTGTCAGAAAGGTTGCTTCTATGATTTCTAGGTCAAATTCGAATATGGGTCATCTGGGGTCAATTAACCAGGTCCATAGCAACTTTGTAAAAAGCAGTCATACTCAGATGAGCGTTACAGGGCCATCATGGCCCTCTTGTTGTAGGAGTTGTGGAACTACAATGTATATAGATTGTGATCACCCTGTGTCTGGTGTCCATTATCAATATTTAACCTCAAATGACATCTCCAAAGCCACAAGGCCATTTTTCACCAAACTTGATAGAAATGTTCCTCATATTGCCCTTTCTAAAATTGCTCAAAAAGCAGGCGCGTAGCTGCCTATATGCGAGTACGCAGCTGAATCCACATTATTTTGACAAAAAAAAATTTTTTTAGTAAAAAATATGTGGTTTGAAATTCAGCCGCGTCAAGAAAGCTCTCCGGAGGCCCCAAAACGCACCAAATTGCACCATTTATTTCAAAATTTTCAGGGGGGGGGGGGCATGCCCCCTGACCCCCCTAGATTATTTTGAATCCACATTCTTTATAGGCTAGCTACGCGCCTGAAAAGTTCCACTCCAGTGCAAATAAAGGCTGCAAAAAATTAAAATAAATAAAACAACATCTCACTCTAAAGGGCAATGTGATTTTCCATCAAATTTCACACGAATGATCCTTACATAGCTGAAACAGTCGACGAAAAATTGTGGTTACACCGGGACCAGAACCCAGGGCCTTCCGCTTACAGGGCGGACACTCTACCGACTGAGCTACCAAGCCACACGGTTCTGCCTTATCAATTTATCACCTATAAACCTGTACCCGGCTACATAGCCCTCTGTTGCTCAGATTGTTCAGCTTCGTTGAAAAAATGGCTGCCAGAGCTAAAAGTAGATTTTAATCAATATTTGGCTTCAAATGACATCTCCTCCAAAACCACTAGGACATTTTTAACCAAATTTGGCAGAAATGTTCCTTCTCTTTCCCTTTTCTGAAATTGCCCAAACTGTTATGCTGCATTGCACCGAAGGACTGCAAAAGCTAAAAATAGAAAAAAAATGAAACAGCAAGGTGAGTTTCCACCAAATTTCAAGGAATGTTCCTTACAGAGTCCTCTATTTAAATTGATAAAAAGGTTCTGCTTCATTGAACAAAATGGCTGCCAGAGCTGAAAATAGATTTTTATCATTATTTGGCTTCAGATGACATCTCATCTCAAATTGCTATCAAACATTACAGAATTTTTTCTGATCTTGCCCTTTTCTAAAATTGCTAAAACATTTATACTCCATTGCACATAAGGGCTGCAAAAGCTAAAAATAGAAAAAAAAATCAAACAACATCTCCTAAAGGGCAAGGTGATTTTCTGCCCAATTTTACAGAAATTTTCCTTGCATAGCTTTCTATTGAAATGTCTCAGATTGTTCTGCTTCATTGCTCAAAATGGCTGCCAGAGCTAAAAATAGATTTTTTTGCTTCAAATGACATCTCACAAGCTGCTAGCTCAAAATTGCCTCTGCCCCACAGGTTTTATTTGTTGAAATACAAGATCTTTAAAAATCTTCAATTAGAAAATGAATTATTGCATCTGACCTTTGCCTAACAGCAGACCCACAGCCAAAGTACTTGGGTGAGCAATCCAGGGCCATCGTGACCCCCTTGTTATCTTTTGTCAGTGCAACTCCTCCTATGCTTATCATTGGATATTAATGAAACTGTACAGTAATGTTCAGTACCTAGAATAGTAGTGTATATTGACATGATTTTCCGCTTGACTGACTTTTGCAAGAGTTTCAGAAGTTTATTTACTTTTTGCTGGGAGACATTTTTATTTTTTTTTAAAAAAAAAGCCATTCTAGTTGTATTTTGCTTTCTGTTGATTTTTCTTGCATACCTGGTCAGGTTATCCAGGGCTTTATGTATGTAAAATATCTTGCACACCCTCGAGAGACAGATCACATGCCCTCCTTGATGTCACATATAGTAATGTGGCACTGATGTGACTGGCAATTATAAAATTATGCACTTACTTGCTCAGGTGAGTTAAAAATATTCTAAGACCTCTTTCCTTTAAAAATGGGAAGTAAAAAGTGTACAAGTTTGACCTTATCTGCTGTTATCCCAGTTCAGCTTGCTGTTAAGAGTGTTATGTATACTTTCTTTGTCATATTAGTAAAGATGAATTTTTTTCAGGAAGCAGATGTGAATTTTCATTCTGTCATATATTAGTAGGTTACAATCACACTTAAATCAGGAAAGTCAGTGACTACCATTATATATTTACATGAAATGATCATGTTCTAAATGAAAGGTGTTTGGGCCATGTTGGCTCTTGTTGATTATTTGAGTAAACAGTGTAGATCTAGAGAATATTATTGCTTGTGTTTACAGTGTATGCTTATAGCTAATAAATGTGCATCACTCTATGAATGTTGTTATCAATTTAGGTTTTCATGGTATGTTTAGGGCTAATGAAGGTATCTTGAAGTCTGCTTTTGCACTGGCTCTCTTGGAGACATACACTCATTAAAATTGAATGAAACTGTCTAATTTCACTCCATTGTATGAGGAACTACTTTCTAGATTGTTTTCCTGCTTCCAAAAATTAAACATAAGTGGGTGCATATTTACTACATTGTCCATCAGCCTGTATGTTAACAAATACATGCCTTACCTTGCTAAAATTCTTCAATAAGTCTGTTCATGTTGGAGTAACCCAATTATCATGTATAGGTTTTTCTATTGACTACTGTGCAATAGATTATAATCGTACTCTATGTATATTGGTATATTGATTATGTAGTAGAGCTAATATATAGCACTTCTACTCCATTGCCCATCAGCTAGCTTTAATAGTGACCAAGGGAGCAGATCAGTGGTCCAGTGGTAATGCACTGGACTAGCAACGCAGGGGTCATAAGATCAATCCCCCGCTCCTCCCAACATTACTAATTGTCTTTTGGATGAGACATTAAACTGAGGTCCCATGTATCAGTGCTATACACTGAGCATGTAAAAGAACCAGGAGTGTCTCTGGAATGGGATGCTTTCTGTATCTTGCACTGTCCCCCACAACATGAAAGAACTAATCTCTGCAGGGGCGTTGGTCATATGGGCAACTGGTACCAATGATAAACTCAAATAAATAGATAGGCAAAGGGCTCACAAGTTCAAATTCTGCACAGAGTAAGCTTTTTTTGCCTGATGCTTGTTTTAACATGTAAATCCTGTTATTTGATTATATTTTGTCATTGCAAGTGTAACCGATCTTTAACAGATTCAGAAAATGTTGTCTGTCACATCCTGTGATCTTGTTCCAGCATTTCTCGAGTCAAATTAATTTGCACGGAACCTATTGAGGGTTAAACAACAGTTCTTGTTCATGTTTTATGAGTTTGAGGTTAAACAAGAAATTGGTAAAACCAAATAATGCTCCCCGAAAGTATTTTTTGTTCAGAATGGCAGAAAAGTAAGAAATGTAATCGATGGTACCGGTATTTCAATGACATTTGAAATTAAATACTTTTTAAGTTATAGTAAGGATAAACATGATGGAACTTATTTGAGGCTTTATAGTATGAAATTTTATATTGTAAATTGGAATTATTTTATCAGTTCCTTAGTTAGTCACATATTCCAAACTCTTGACAAAATTTGAGTTAGCAGTGAAACTTGGCAAATATTGTTTCAGTACCGGAAATTGAAACCGGAAATTGCATAGTTTTCAGCATTTAAAACTCAGTTTATAACTATATCTCAAGATTGGCCCAAGCATCAACAGTTCCATCATCGGATACTGATGGTTGTTTGTTCTCCATCACTAGATTGGACTTTACAGAATGCAGTAGACTGAGGGTGTCCTACGTTGCAATAGACTGAGGGTGTCCTATGATGCACTAGGCTGAGGGTGTCCTATGATACAGTAGACTGAGGGTGTCCTATGATACAGTAGAGTGAGGGTGTCCTATGATGCACTAGGCTGAGGGTGTCCTATGATGCAGTAGACTGAGGGTTCTATGAATCACTAGGCTGAGGGTGTCCTATGATACAGTAGCCTGAAGGTGTCCTATGATCAGTAGACTGAGGGTGTCCTACCATGCAATAGTTCTGTACTATTGACTTTTGTTTGTCAGTCAGTGGCCTTTGTTGATGTGGTCTTCAGGTTAAATACATAGTCATTGGCCTTTGTTGAAGTGGTCATCAGGTTAAATACATGAGTATAATGTTATGACCCATACCCAGAGACATTCAAGTTAAAAATACAAATATACATGAATTGTTGGGGTTATTTTCCATGTTCAGTGACTGTTCCAGGTTTTGCATAATCAGATTGTTGTCAATGAGGTTGAGGGTTATTAGAAAAGTATATTTGCATGAATAGCATGTAATATTTAGTTGCAACTTTATATAAAAATTATTATTTTGATGTTTGAAGTCCCTGCAGTGGATACTCATATATTGCATGATATTTCTTATCATTTAGACTGGTTTAGATATATTTACAAAATAGCCTGGGCTGACTCTTTCACACATTTAGGGATTTATTGGTCTTCTTTATCTTTTGTTTTACATTCTTTGGTGGGAAAATATTTCATGCTGTTTGTTTTACATCCTTCAAATTTTTTATATTATACAAATTTTTAGGTTTTTTTTTTTTTTTTTTTTTTTTTTTTTTTTTTTTTTTTTTTTTTTTTTTTTTTTCTAACATCATTATGGAGTGAAATATTGACTGTAAGATGATGCCATATTTAAAACCTAGGTATCTTATATTAGGAAGAGGGATAGAAAAATAAAAAAAACAGTAACTGTTCTGTGTGTAGAATGATAACAAGGCTGTGTTTCATAAAGTAGTATATCTAAGAGGCCTGCAGTCAACAGGTTGGGTTGAAAACAGGGCTTCTCTATGTGGCATGTTGTGTGTTTAACTTCACTTTTCATACTTTGTTACTATATTGTTACTTCAAACACACTAGCTGTATGTTTGTTTTGACAGTGCAGCTCCTGTGTCACTTTAATAAACTTGTTCCCATGTAAACTTGTACTTATCCTGCACACTGTACTTTATATAAGGAATGTCAAATGTTATTCTTTTTGTCTCTGATTGTTGAATTTATTGCCTCATTAATTGTGCAAATTGATCAATAAATGAATGCTGTACAATTTTCTGAAAAGTTGCTTTATAATTCAGTGTTTGAGGAAATATGGCTTTCACATTTGTTTGAACATTATGTAAAACCCCATTGAAGAAACTTGCAAGTTAAAGCCAATTTACAATGAAAATATTGTGAAATTATCTCCTAGAAATAGGGATGTTCACCAAGAATTAATAGTTAACAGATGTAATATAGGTGTAATATGAAGTGTACTGATAGTGATCTAATATTGTAGTCTTACATTTAATTTGCACCAAACTGAAATTTTTTATTTATATATACCCAAATAAAGTATTTAGCATTTATATGCATCATTGTTATGTTGGCAGTAGCTTGTTGTAGGGTGATTATAGTCAACCAAACCTCACCTCTTGCCTCTAAATAAATGAAGTAAAATATGTAATTTCCGGATTTGTAATTTCAGTTCTTAGACTTTTTCAAGAAGCAGCATGTATAAAGCTGAAAGTTCATATCAACCTATCTTGAGTGGATGTGTCCGCCTTTCAAATTGGATAAGTCCATTTATTGTTTATGGGGGTGTTTATTGAAAATTTAAATAGTACAGGCCATGATCAGACTGCACAGATGTGCAGACTCATCTTGATCTGCTCTGGTCGCAAAGACAGAGTCAAGGGTAAGGGTTAAAGGAGACAGATTTCATTGTTAAGTTGATGGTACTCAGAGAAAGAGAGCTGTGCTACTTGTTTTCTTTTCTATTGTGATAGGTTATCCTGTTTTCACTATTTTTAGTGGAAGCTATTATACAATGTATTATTTTGGTATGAGTTGTCTTTCTTTGTTTGAATCCCCATCCCTCTGAAGCGTAACTGTACTTTCAGTATGTGTAACAACTAATGATTGTTTAATGAATTGTCATTTTTGTTCTTCACTTGTCAAAACTTATGTGTAGTGAACATCAAATCCCACACCTATATATATGTAGTGAGTACTCTTGTGTGCATCTTGTGTATTATGCATGCTAAAGTAAGATTATTTTTTAAGCATAAGAGAAAAACCCTGGTATGCATTGTGCTTTGTTTTGTAACAAGAAACATTTTTCATTTTCATTTCATTGTTAGGTTTTAATAAGTTTAAAGGATCATTATAAGAGATAGATATTATATAACTTTTATCATTAAAAAAACTTTATGAAAAAGCATCCCTTTACAAATAATTATAAACATCAATGATGATGTGTATGTTGGTTTCAGAAAAGGAAATTTTAACTCCTGATTGTGTTCTGGTTTCACAGATTGTACATAGAAAATGTGCTGATGCTATGCCAATTTTAGGGTTTTATTATAAGTGACAGTGCTAACTCTTTCAAATTCTGACTTTCTAGGATCATGTATTGTTGTAATGGTAGTGAGGAATATTTTTATTTTCTGTAGCAAAAACCATGATATACTGTATAAGTGGATATTTCTGTGCATAGAAAAGTTTGCGAAATCACAATTTCAGAAGTTTCCAGAAGTTTCATGGGTAGAAATGTTTGCGAATCCTGAATCAATGACTGCTTAAAATCTTACACCAATGAAATAGTAAATAGTTTCTTAATCTGTATATTACTAAACTAGCAGTGGTTACTTCCCTTCCAATTACCAAAAATGTCATGTGATGATGATCGAAATTAACTTTTTTTAAATTGCTTTCTCTTTCAGTTTTATTATTACTAGGCAAATTGAATAGATGCACTGCTTATATACTAGTATACAGTTCTTTGAATAGGAAAATACAAGTTCTTAAAAGAAATTACAAGTACCAGCTACACTGTGATGGGTAGAAAAATACCTTTCTAAATTATGAATTTTAAGCTGGCTGAAATTTTCGTGTTTTAAATGAATTTGTGAAAATTGCGAACATTTTCACATGGCGAACTTTACCACTTATACAGTACATGCAGACATCATTAAGGACTCAGAAATCTCAATCTTCCTCTTAATTTTGAGAGTAAAATCAAAATTTTGTTTTTCTATTTCAGAATTATTAGTTTCAACCAGGCTTAGCTCAAAATCAGGTATGTTTCCTTGAAAGTATATTACTCGTATTTTTTCATAATGATAACACTTTTGCATTCTGGACGTGTATGTGAAATATATGTAATTTTGTTGGTGTTCACTAGTTCTCAGATAATTACCTTTCTTTATACTCTATAAATAATATTATGCTTTTTTATCTATTTTTTGTATAAGGTAATGACAAAGGTGAGACAGGTTTCATGCGTAACTCTGGCAGTCGTCGTAGTAATAGAGAAAGTGCAATTAAGTCCCTGATACGTGCCTCGACTGGTGCAATGAAGCAGACGGTGATGAGATCAGGATGGGGGTCTTCCGAGGATGTCATCAATGAAAGAACACCAAAGTCATCACCAAGATGCTCCCCAAGGAACAGTGCTGAACCATCCCCAGTTACTCACAGAAGAATGGGATCTGTATGTATTGCTCCCTTTGTTAATGTCACTATTGTCTTAGTTTTAGTAACAGAAAAGCATTCCATTTTTATAAACTTTGTTAAACTTGATCAGAAATGTAAAGGCTTGAAAGATTCACCTTTAGAAAAATAGAGAATAACTAATAATAAGAAATATTAAATGTATTTTCTCACTTTAACAGACATCTCATTTATAGAAATATATCAAACGGTACAAAAGATTGTGGAAATTCATTGACAACTGTATTGCTGTTTACTTTGCCTTAGATCTTCATTAATATAGGTAGTCTGACTAAAAAAGTTCTTATAAAATCATGATACAGTGGAACCTCTGTAATCAGAAAGCATTGGGACCAAAAAATTTGTTCAGATTAGACAGGAATCCATATTAGAGAAGTTCATATGCATTGCAGCTGAACATTTAGGACTATGAAACATCTTCAGATTAGACAGGTTTCTGATTTGGAAAGGTTTGAATTAGAGGGGTTCCATTGTATTATGTTGTTTCTAAATAAAACAAACTTTTGGCTTAATTCAACATAAGCTTAGGAAGTTTGCAAGGAAGTTCTTAATCCTTGACCATCATTACCATTTGACAAGTTCATATACCAGGACAATTACGCAACACAGTGGAACTTCTGAAAACCGAACACCAATGGGACCGGCCAAGAAGTTAGGATTTTGTACGTTTTCGGAATTCAGAAGTCCGAATGATCTGGACAAGTATAGGTGCCAATCACCAGTAGTTCTTTATGATAGTGAATGCAGTCAGTATTGTTTAGCGTAACAGCGTTTGTAACAGAACAGAACAGAACATATCTTTTATTTTTCACCCAGGTATACAGTGTATACAATATGGGCAATATGCCAAAATTCAAGAACATAATATTATTATCATTTCCGGAACAAGTAAGTAGACGAGCTTACAAATAAACAGACACTCACACACACGTATTCACAGTTTCATTCATACACGCACGCGTACCACACTTACGTGTTCTTTTACATTTCAAATAGTGGGGGAGGAGATATATCCGCTGTCATTACCAAAAATGATAATTAGCTATGTAGGAGAAAAATAGAAAAGCACCAAAAAAAAATAAATAAATAATAAAAAAAAAATAATAATAATTGTGCAAAAAAATAAATTTAAAGTTAGATTACTAAATGGCAGGCTGATTGAAAACAGGACGGCTACGTCCCTGTATTTTCGGAAAACCAGATTTGACCTAATTGTGTTAACTGCTGTGTAAATATTACTGCGAGAAGGTTAGTCATGCATTACACATGGCGTGTAACATGGGAAACATAATGCAAAATTAAAATTAATGAAAACATTCTACAAATGTATATTTTATTAGAAAAATATGTCATAAAGTTGGTTTTGTAACCATTTCAGATTCACAAATTAGCTTAATTTTGTCCTTTAGGGACAATTTGGTTCTACAACGTGTAGATGGTGTGTCGGACATTTTGACTATGCAGATGTTGAAAATTTCTTAAAATGCCATAATTTAAAGACCTTTTTATTTGCACAATTTTGCTGTTTTCACCAATTTTGAAATTTTAAAAGTTTGAAAAAAAAAATCGCCAATTACAATAACCAACACATTGGCCATGTTGGCTAATTAATTATGCTTTTTAAGACACCCCAAATACAATTTAATCCTTAAAGTTGACGTAGCACATACCTGTTATTAATCTACTAATCATCACTTCAATTATTTACTGCTATCAAATTATTGATTTATTCAGCTGCAATTCAATCATAAATTGACAACTTGTTATTCTAACATGCGTCAAAATAAACAATCACTGCTAATTGATAAACAATAGATGCAAATGTGACATATTTGCTGTAGGGTTTGCGATCATAGGTCTGTCTTTTGCACTTTTTTTATTTTTCAGTATTTGGAAGTAAAATTGCATTGATGTAAACTAAAAAATTTTATGGAAAAATCGTCCAGAATTCAGTATTCAGAAGTTCCAGATTTCAGAAGTATGATTTACATAGAAAACAGTAGGAGAAATTTCGGGACCGAGAAAATTGTTCAGTTCTCAGAAGTTTACGGTTTTTAGAAGCTGCGGTTTTCGGAAGTTCCACTGTATATGAGTCAAAGGGTGAACACCAAATTTTACACAATCACAGATTATGCTGTCATTGTCAGGTATTACTGCTTATATCCTCCTGAGAAATCTTCAGCAAGATATGATTTCTATCTGTTGCATGTTTTGTTTTCAGTTCAAGGACCCAGACAGTAACCTGATGCCCCCACCAGGTGCTCCATCCAGACACAAGTCACATAAAAACCATTCTGTCAGTAAAGAAAGTCTACACTCAGAAGACAAAAAACTCAGGTACAGACTTAACTATGATTTGTCATTTATTGTTCTTCATGAAAAATATAATATTAACAAAAACAACAGAAGAAACTTATATTATAGCAGACTTGTATTTGTCTGTAGTTAAGTCTGATGTTATTCAAGCATTCTACTGTTTTCTCCCTTGAACCATAACTGTTTCATTCCAAAGGAACCTGTTAAATCTAGATCAATATAGCAATGTTGCCTTGTATATTCCCGACAGGAAGATGTAAGAAAAGTGCATTTGATATAGAAAGAAAGGGATGTGGTATGTAGAAAGCTGTGAAAGTAACTGAGAATTTTTAGCATTTAGTTGATAGGATTTAGAATCATTTGAGCTGTTTAGTTAAAGCATTGTTTATTTTTCAGTATGGTAAAACAGGTGTCTCGATCCGAATCCGAGCCAAATTTAGGGGAGATCACTCAAGCCAGCAAATCAACTTTCATCTAAATACACCACACAGTTTCATTATCTCACCCAGGAATAAATCATGTGACCAGAATTGTTCACATTCATCTGTCGGTTGTTTTGCTTGTATAGAGAAATAAGACCTGGAATTTTATATTTCATTCATAACATTTGTGTGGTTAGTTCTGCTAACATTCTATAATTATATGTGATATATGATATGATAGGCTGAAAGTGATTTGTTTGAAATTAATGAATCAAAATTATTGCTTGATACCCTGTACAATAACCAAAAAAATCATTTTTGATTGTTCTAAAACAAAATTAGTAGAGATGAACTGATGCAAAACTGTAGGCTTGTTTTGCCACAATACACATACTGACATGACATCGGGTGTGCCTGATAAGAAACAGGTGCTAGTATCAGATTGGTCAAAAACATCAATTTGATCAAAAGATACATATATACTTTTTACTATAATTTAGTAAAAGTAAATTTCATTCAAATGGTCATTTTGGATTTAAACGTCAGTACAAATTGTCAGAAATGCTGCATAAATGGAAATTCAACACACTGAACTCATGTGAGGTATTAAAAAAGTATGTGGTTACGGATACAAGAATTTACAACCAGTTATGAATGAAATGTGATTGTTTTGTCATTTTGGATTAAACGTCAGTACAAATTGTCAGAAATGATGCATAAATGGAAATTCAACACACTGAACTCATGTGAGGTATTATAAAAAGTACGTGGTTACGGATACAAGAATTTACAACCAGTTATGAATGAAATGTGATTGTTTTGTCATTTTGGATTTAAACGTCAGTACAAATTGTCAGAAATGATGCATAAATGGAAATTCAACACACTTAACTCATGTGAGGTATTATAAAAAGTATGTGGTTACGGATACAAGACTTTACAACCAGTTATGAATAAAATGTGATTGTTTTGTAATTATGAGCTCATTAAATGCAATTGCAATGGTGTGTCAGGGGGTCAGTAGACAAATATTTACTAGGATTAGGCTGATGGTGATATATTGTTTTACATAAGTATGAAAACACTGAACACGTTGGGTCATATTACTTCAGCTTATCTGCCAGTTAAAATCATCTAATTAAGTTGTACCTATAGAAACTGTACTAAAAAAATGATAGTTAAGTTTTTTTAAAAAGCAAGCAATTTCTTGGAAGTGAACAAGTTTTCTTTCTCATCAAGAATAACAAATATTCTGTAAATTATTATATTCATATCCGAGGGTGATATAACAAGTTGACACAAAGTATGTTAACTTAGTTTTGTATTGCCTGTACAATAGAGTAACTGCTGAAAACTCTTAGTGAAGTTAATGTGCAATCTATTTACAGTTTCATGCAAGTGAAGTATTTCTTCATAGTACCCTAATGTCCCTAATATATGTACTGCTGGTGTTTCAGAGTAATTTCCTGTTATTGAATTACATATGTATTATTTAATTTTCATGCATTATCATTTTTTAAGCTCGACTTTTTTTTGAAAAAAAAAACGAGTTATTGCTAAAGTCATGGTGTTGTTGCCGTTGCTGGTGCTGGTGCTGTTGCTGTTCCCATCCGAAAACTTTAACATTGATCATTATTTTTTTATTCCTTGATGGATTATCTTCATACTTGGACACAACAACCCTTTGGACAAGACCTTGAAGTAGACCAGACTAAACTTGACCTTGACTCTTAAATGACCATCAAATTCAAGGTCAAAATATTGAATTTTGCTAAAATTGGTCTTAACTTTATTATTAGTAGGTGGATTGTCTTCATGCTTGGACACAACAACCCTTTGGACAAGACCTTCAAGTAGACCAGAATAAACTTGACCTTGAGTCATAAATGACCTTCACCTTCAAGGTTAAATTATTGAATTTTGCTAAAATTGGCCAAAATTTAATTATTCATATGTGGATTATCTTCATACTTGGACACAACAACCCTTTGGACAAGATCTTCAAGTGGACCAGACTCAACTTGACCTTGACTCATAAATGTCTTCTGTAATTCTGATTTAGATGTAATAAACTTATAATCTAATGATTTATTAGAGCAGATTTGTGAAGATCCATGTAATTAATTATGTTATTTAAATCATATGCAAATATATACCTGTGCTATTTAAAAGGGATCAGTTTTTGTCAACATGTGAGGTAAGTACCATAATAAAACTTATTATTGAATTAACTGTACCACACTTTGTATTGTAACTGAATACATTTACATGTAATATACTTATTCTTTTTTGATATTTTAGCTTCTAAATGCAGCAGAAGCATGTGACCAGTCTGTCCAAAGTTTAAAAACTAAAAACCAGTCAAAAAATGTTGAACAACAGTCTGGTACCCCTCAGGATGAACCAAAGCCAGGGTCCAGTGGCATATCAAAGCCAGGAAAAGGAGTTAAAAAGGACAAAAATGAAGAAGAAAGTGAACATGTTGCCATGGAAACAGACTGAATATTAAATTCCTGATGTAAATACAATAGATGTCCCGAAATATATAAAAATGTATGTTTTGAAATACGTTAAAGTATTCAGTCCACACTCGGTATGTCAAAGTTGCTGAAGTCCAATTTCCAGCTGAGTCGAATTATTTTTCAGGTCCCGTCAATAACCCTTCTTTATTTATATTATTTAACTCTTGTTAAGCAGAATTTGACATGTGTGAACTTTGGCTTTTCTGACCTGTTGTATATTTTCCTATGTATTTTTCCACTCGATAAACCAAAGTGTGAAAATTGATTGATTAACAATTATTCCCGGTGACTTTGAGGTGAGAACTCATCGGAATATGTATGTCAATTATCATTTTTTTATTGCAACTTTACAAATCACACTTTAATAAAGATGTTATTGTCACTAAAAGGTATCTCAAAGTGAAAACTGATTGGGTAGATTATGTGTTTGTTGATTGCAACTTCACAAAACGCACTTAATTTAGGATTTTAATTGTCACTCATAGGTATGTTATTGGTAGGAAATTTATGTTGATTAAATGAAATCACCAGACTTGATTCAATTGAACTTTAATGATTTAAATTGTCATTAATTGATTAATTTATCATGATGATAAATTTGTATATTTTAACGAATTTGAGTGAAAAAAAATGAAAATGGAATATGTAACTGACACAAAAGATTGCTAGGTATACCAGCTCCAGACATGTTAATTCCTGCTAAGTTGAAGTAATTTTCTGTCACCCGAATTCAAGATATGGAGAGTGGACTGTATATAAAATTAGGTGATATTTTAATAGGTTATTTTGTACAAAGGATTAAATATAAAAGTTTTCTTGCAAAAAGCAGTGCTAGCATATTGAAGTAAGCTTAAGTTTGAAAAATATTGTACATTACACAATATAATGCTTTAATCAGCAGTATACCCATTTCATGTTTTTGATTTTTGTTAGTTCATTGAACAAAGACCCCAAACAGTTTACTTGGGTTTCAGTTTCTGTTTTACATAGATTTTGTTTACTCTTACATCATGACATGTTTTGAAATCCTATTCAGTTTTGATCAAACTGTTGAGAGTTTTTGAAATCAGGGGGTGAATGCAAAAAATTCTAAGTGCTTCAGAACAAAGCAGCAAATAGCACTTTTTTACATTCACTACTTGAGGTTTTCTTAATTAAGTTAGACATGACTTGTTAATTTTTTTTTCTCAATTGTATTCACCCAACTTTGAAAGCAACATTAAAGAGGCTGTACTCCGGATTTGACATAAATTTTTTTTTTTTTATAATTATAAATTTAGATGCCATGAGATTAGAACAACATAATATTTTACTTTAAAACTGATTATAAAAGTCAAAATAGAATAAAAAAAAATATTTTCGCTGCAGCCTGATTTGAACTCTGGACCCTCATGTTAACAAAATATTTCCAATGCTTTTATTGTCACCACCATCGCCGCATGTGATATTACAGATATTTACTGTAAATCTTATACAATATAGTTATACCGTCGCGTTACGGTATAGCACTTTGAAAGGGAAAAAAATCAATTTATAATATAATTATTTGACTTATTTTTTGTCAGTAAGTTATTTTTTAAGCATTAGTCATAAATATTACAAGAAATTTACAATACAAGAAAACTTTCTTTTTTTGTCATCTGGAGCACAGCCCCTTTAAGGGGCTCTGTTGTTAGCTTGCTTGTCAGCAGGTAACTAAGGGCTTCTTAGAATTTGGAATTACCTCCCTTTACATATTTTGGTATGTTGAGCAGAAAAGTGCACCTAGATTAGATACACGTTCTGTTGATATTTCTGTTTCAGTAGATGTCATGGAAATGACTTTAAAAAAACCCTATTCAGTGTAGCTTGTATCAATTAAGAATAATTATTATGTCTCCCATCAAAGAGTGATTTACAGACATATTGATATTGTAAGTATTCTCTGTGTGCAAAGTTTGACAGTGCAACATGGATGAAACCTTATAGAAATGTTCAGTACCTCATGTAATTATTCATACTGTCATGATTTTATGCTTGACTAATTGTTTAGCTTATCTGTCACGTAGTGACAGAGTGAGCTTTTGTGATCGCCTTTTGTCCTTCGTCTGTCCGTCCACAATTTGTTAACACTCTAGTGGTCACATTTTTGCCTCAATTGTCATGAAACTTGGTCAGGATGTTTGTCTCATTAATTTCTCTGACAAGTTCAAACGGGTTATCTGGGTTGAAAAACTAGTTCACAGAGCCCAAATATAGAAAAACCTTGTTAACACTCTAGAGGAAACATTTTCAGTCCAATAATCTGGAAATTTGTCAGAAAGGTTGCTTCTATGATTTCTAGGTCAAATTCGAATATGGGTCATCTGGGGTCAATTAACCAGGTCCATAGCAACTTTGTAAAAAGCAGTCATACTCAGATGAGCGTTACAGGGCCATCATGGCCCTCTTGTTGTAGGAGTTGTGGAACTACAATGTATATAGATTGTGATCACCCTGTGTCTGGTGTCCATTATCAATATTTAACCTCAAATGACATCTCCAAAGCCACAAGGCCATTTTTCACCAAACTTGATAGAAATGTTCCTCATATTGCCCTTTCTAAAATTGCTCAAAAAGCAGGCGCGTAGCTGCCTATATGCGAGTACGCAGCTGAATCCACATTATTTTGACAAAAAAAAATTTTTTTAGTAAAAAATATGTGGTTTGAAATTCAGCCGCGTCAAGAAAGCTCTCCGGAGGCCCCAAAACGCACCAAATTGCACCATTTATTTCAAAATTTTCAGGGGGGGGGGGGCATGCCCCCTGACCCCCCTAGATTATTTTGAATCCACATTCTTTATAGGCTAGCTACGCGCCTGAAAAGTTCCACTCCAGTGCAAATAAAGGCTGCAAAAAATTAAAATAAATAAAACAACATCTCACTCTAAAGGGCAATGTGATTTTCCATCAAATTTCACACGAATGATCCTTACATAGCTGAAACAGTCGACGAAAAATTGTGGTTACACCGGGACCAGAACCCAGGGCCTTCCGCTTACAGGGCGGACACTCTACCGACTGAGCTACCAAGCCACACGGTTCTGCCTTATCAATTTATCACCTATAAACCTGTACCCGGCTACATAGCCCTCTGTTGCTCAGATTGTTCAGCTTCGTTGAAAAAATGGCTGCCAGAGCTAAAAGTAGATTTTAATCAATATTTGGCTTCAAATGACATCTCCTCCAAAACCACTAGGACATTTTTAACCAAATTTGGCAGAAATGTTCCTTCTCTTTCCCTTTTCTGAAATTGCCCAAACTGTTATGCTGCATTGCACCGAAGGACTGCAAAAGCTAAAAATAGAAAAAAAATGAAACAGCAAGGTGAGTTTCCACCAAATTTCAAGGAATGTTCCTTACAGAGTCCTCTATTTAAATTGATAAAAAGGTTCTGCTTCATTGAACAAAATGGCTGCCAGAGCTGAAAATAGATTTTTATCATTATTTGGCTTCAGATGACATCTCATCTCAAATTGCTATCAAACATTACAGAATTTTTTCTGATCTTGCCCTTTTCTAAAATTGCTAAAACATTTATACTCCATTGCACATAAGGGCTGCAAAAGCTAAAAATAGAAAAAAAAATCAAACAACATCTCCTAAAGGGCAAGGTGATTTTCTGCCCAATTTTACAGAAATTTTCCTTGCATAGCTTTCTATTGAAATGTCTCAGATTGTTCTGCTTCATTGCTCAAAATGGCTGCCAGAGCTAAAAATAGATTTTTTTGCTTCAAATGACATCTCACAAGCTGCTAGCTCAAAATTGCCTCTGCCCCACAGGTTTTATTTGTTGAAATACAAGATCTTTAAAAATCTTCAATTAGAAAATGAATTATTGCATCTGACCTTTGCCTAACAGCAGACCCACAGCCAAAGTACTTGGGTGAGCAATCCAGGGCCATCGTGACCCCCTTGTTATCTTTTGTCAGTGCAACTCCTCCTATGCTTATCATTGGATATTAATGAAACTGTACAGTAATGTTCAGTACCTAGAATAGTAGTGTATATTGACATGATTTTCCGCTTGACTGACTTTTGCAAGAGTTTCAGAAGTTTATTTACTTTTTGCTGGGAGACATTTTTATTTTTTTAAAAAAAAAAGCCATTCTAGTTGTATTTTGCTTTCTGTTGATTTTTCTTGCATACCTGGTCAGGTTATCCAGGGCTTTATGTATGTAAAATATCTTGCACACCCTCGAGAGACAGATCACATGCCCTCCTTGATGTCACATATAGTAATGTGGCACTGATGTGACTGGCAATTATAAAATTATGCACTTACTTGCTCAGGTGAGTTAAAAATATTCTAAGACCTCTTTCCTTTAAAAATGGGAAGTAAAAAGTGTACAAGTTTGACCTTATCTGCTGTTATCCCAGTTCAGCTTGCTGTTAAGAGTGTTATGTATACTTTCTTTGTCATATTAGTAAAGATGAATTTTTTTCAGGAAGCAGATGTGAATTTTCATTCTGTCATATATTAGTAGGTTACAATCACACTTAAATCAGGAAAGTCAGTGACTACCATTATATATTTACATGAAATGATCATGTTCTAAATGAAAGGTGTTTGGGCCATGTTGGCTCTTGTTGAATATTTGAGTAAACAGTGTAGATCTAGAGAATATTATTGCTTGTGTTTACAGTGTATGCTTATAGCTAATAAATGTGCATCACTCTATGAATGTTGTTATCAATTTAGGTTTTCATGGTATGTTTAGGGCTAATGAAGGTATCTTGAAGTCTGCTTTTGCACTGGCTCTCTTGGAGACATACACTCATTAAAATTGAATGAAACTGTCTAATGTCACTCCATTGTATGAGGAACTACTTTCTAGATTGTTTTCCTGCTTCCAAAAATTAAACATAAGTGGGTGCATATTTACTACATTGTCCATCAGCCTGTATGTTAACAAATACATGCCTTACCTTGCTAAAATTCTTCAATAAGTCTGTTCATGTTGGAGTAACCCAATTATCATGTATAGAGGTTTTTCTATTGACTACTGTGCAATAGATTATAATCGTACTCTATGTATATTGGTATATTGATTATGTAGTAGAGCTAATATATAGCACTTCTACTACCAAGGGAGCAGATCAGTGGTCCAGTGGTAATGCACTGGACTAGCAACGCAGGGGTCATAAGATCAATCCCCCGCTCCTCCCAACATTACTAATTGTCTTTTGGATGAGACATTAAACTGAGGTCCCATGTATCAGTGCTATACACTGAGCATGTAAAAGAACCAGGAGTGTCTCTGGAATGGGATGCTTTCTGTATCTTGCACTGTCCCCCACAACATGAAAGAACTAATCTCTGCAGGGGCGTTGGTCATATGGGCAACTGGTACCAATGATAAACTCAAATAAATAGATAGGCAAAGGGCTCACAAGTTCAAATTCTGCACAGAGTAAGCTTTTTTTGCCTGATGCTTGTTTTAACATGTAAATCCTGTTATTTGATTATATTTTGTCATTGCAAGTGTAACCGATCTTTAACAGATTCAGAAAATGTTGTCTGTCACATCCTGTGATCTTGTTCCAGCATTTCTCGAGTCAAATTAATTTGCACGGAACCTATTGAGGGTTAAACAACAGTTCTTGTTCATGTTTTATGAGTTTGAGGTTAAACAAGAAATTGGTAAAACCAAATAATGCTCCCCGAAAGTATTTTTTGTTCAGAATGGCAGAAAAGTAAGAAATGTAATCGATGGTACCGGTATTTCAATGACATTTGAAATTAAATACTTTTTAAGTTATAGTAAGGATAAACATGATGGAACTTATTTGAGGCTTTATAGTATTTAAAAAACCACATTTGTAAGGACAGCTGATTGATTGCAAAATTGACCTGCTACTTGTTTAATCTATGAATGTTTGCCAGAATTTTTATAATCACAACAAGAGGGGTCAAGTGCTCGGCTGACTGGTATAAAAATAAGACCTGTACTTCATATTATCAGTGTTGTTATCCGGAACTCCAGCAGATGAGCCACTGATTTATCTATCGATTGGGCTTGCTATATTAAGTTTTATAAAGGGAGATGAATAAAAAAACTAACTGATGTAAAGTAATAGTTTTTTAACACTGCACTTCCTCTCATTAGTCTTTGTAACTGTGTGAAGTTTTATTCAATTTCCTTCATGGCAAAACGGTTTCCGATCAAAAACTAAAGAACCCTTGGTCACAGGTTTTTTAAACTTAGTATATAGGTAAGTCATGACCAGTAGATGACCCCTATAGTTTTTCAGGTCACCAAGTCAAAGGGTCAAGGTCACAGAGATCTTGAAAAACAAAACAGTTTCGGATCAGTAACTAAGAAGGCTTGGTCCCAGGCTCTTAAATCTCAGTGTGTAGGTTGGTCATAATAAGTAAAATGACCCCTATATTTTTTCAGGTCAAAGGTCAAGGTCATGGTGACCATGAACAGCAAAACATTTCCAATCAATAACTAAAGAACTCTTGATCCCAGGTTCTTCAAACTTAGTGTGTAGGTTGGTCATGACTAGTAGATGACTCTTAGAATTTTTCATGTCACCAGGTCAAAGGCCAAGTCACAATGACCTTGAAAAGCAAAATGATTTCCGAACAATAACTACAGATTGCTTGATTGTTTAAACTTAGTGTGTAGGTTGATCATGACCAGTAGATGACCCCTATAGCTTTCAGGTCAAAGGTCAAGGTCACAGTGACCCTGTAAAGCAAATAGTGTCTGATCAATTACTGTAGAACACTTGAGCCCAGCTCCTCAAAACTTTGTAAGACAATTAGATGATCCATGTAGTTTTTAGGGTTATTAGGTCAAAGGTCAAGGTCACAGTAACCTTGAAAAGCAAAACAGTGTCTGCGGAATATTTAGGGAATCCTTGGGCCCAGAATCATCAGACTTAGTATGTAGGTTTGTTATGATCTGTAGATAACAACTATCATTTTTCAGGTCATTGGGTCAAAGGTCAAGGATCACAATGACCTTGAAAAGCAAAATGGTTTCCGATGAGTAAGTGTAGAAACCTTCGGCCCATGTTCCACAAACTTTGTATACAAGTTGTTCATAACTTGTAGATGAGCCCTTCAGTTTTTCAAGTCACCAGGTCAAAGGCCATGGTCACAGTGTCCTTGAATAGCAAATTGGTTTCCGATCAGTAACTATGGAACGCTTGGTCCCAGCTCCTCAAAACTTCATGGCTGCCTCTAGGGATAAGGCGCTAGGGGAGCATTTGTTTAAAGGTCATGTGACACGAATTTTTGACCTCGAAATTTTGATATGAGCGAAAAATATATATCTAACAATGACTGTTTTACAAAATTCCGCAGGTAATTTTCATCTTAAAGATGTTTTTATAGCAAATTAAAATCTATATTATACGCACTTGGTCGCGCGCACCTGTCACGAGCGAAACCGGAAGTGACGCACATCTATCTCTTGCCACTTTACACAGCTGCCTAGATTGTTATTAAAAACTTAAAAATTTTGATGGAAAGTGAAAATGTAGACTGAATTTAGTAAAAAAAAAAAAAAAAAATTGAACAAGTTAAGCTAACATCATGAATATACGTTGAAGATTTTTAAATAAATAATTTTGAAATTTTGATGGAATTACGAAGCCAATGAGCAATATTATATAAAGGCTAGGTTAATCAGGGTTGTAGAATTAAAAGATATATCAGTGAAAATATCTAGACTAAGAGATATTTTTCAAGTAACTGAAAGATTTTGAACATACTTATTTTTATCCTATGCAGTTTGTTTGAAGACTTGATTTACTAACTCCAATCGAGAGATTTTTTTTCCATAAAAACATTCTCCTTACAGTGATGTGTTCCTTATTTGTCTGTGGTATATTTTACCTGAGGTACGGGTAAGTAATCTTTGACTAGATCTGTTTTTTTATTATAAATGCATCTCTTTTATTTTTGGCTTATTCGTTCTACTTTTTTTTGAAAACAAAACAATGATGATCAAAGAACAAATAATATAAAGAAGCCCTAAAAACTAAGTCAAAATCATAACACAAACACCTTGTTTTACTTTTTTTTTTTTTAAAATAATTTGTTCACATTTAGAAGTCGAATCATTTTTATTTTCACCATAGATAGATCCATTACATTTAATTATCTAATTAGAATATGTATCTGCATGGAAGCTTCTTAACTAAAATCATTCAGACATGTTAACTGGAACAAGCTATTACATAATGTTTTCACAAGTGTGACTGATCAAAAGTAATACAACCAATTTGTAAGATCACTTGCTATAAAATTTTGCTATTTGTCTCAACTTTATCATTGATTGGGTCATAAAAAAGTTAAATGTTTTGTTTTGACAGCTATGCAGAATATACAAGGGTCCCATTTAGGCAGGTTAATTTGCATAAATCCCACAGTATAAGGCGTGATTTATGGATCTTTGACATTTCATTGGATATTAATTTATAAGCAGACACAACTTTCTACTTGATGGACATGCCACACTATTATCAAACAATATCCCAACGTGTAAATACACTGTAGTGTGAATTTCCATTCCAGTGAAACAAATTTTTCACACATTAAATCACCTAAATTCACTTCAGTTTTACTTCACTTAAATGGAAAAGAATTTCTGACGTTAACATCAAGTGAGGAAGTGTTACGCAGCATGTAAAAACGTGGAGGGATAGTTTTATATAGAACCATTGGAATATTTTTTGATATTTATTAAGGTAAATTTACAACCCGTTATCCCGGCACAAAGTTTGAATTTACTTAAAAATATCGAGAAGTAATCACATTGTTTTATTTAATTTACAATTTATAGCATGTTATTTTTTTTAAGTGGGCCTTTACCGTGTTTCTTGCACTTGTGGTTTAGTGTTATTTTTTCATTTAAAAACGGATGTGTTATGAGCAGTGTAATTCTGCACTACTGCCTGGTACAGTAGGGATAAATCTACGTCACAGCCAAAAATTGCGGCGGAAACTACCGATGTCGTAACGGAAACAGCCGATCATTAAAAACACGTTTTTTCTTATCAACAGCAATATTTTCATAATTTCGCAGTTAAACCATTTTAATCAGTACATTATGATTATTTTGAATAGACAAAGTTGCTATAGTCGTGTCACATGACCTTTAAAGGTCATGTGACACGAATTTTTGACCTCGAAATTTTGATATGAGCGAAAAATATATATCTAACAATGACTGTTTTACAAAATTCCGCAGGTAATTTTCATCTTAAAGATGTTTTTATAGCAAATTAAAATCTATATTATACGCACTTGGTCGCGCGCACCTGTCACGAGCGAAACCGGAAGTGACGCACATCTATCTCTTGCCACTTTACACAGCTGCCTAGATTGTTATTAAAAACTTAAAAATTTTGATGGAAAGTGAAAATGTAGACTGAATTTAGTAAAAAAAAAAAAACAAAATTGAACAAGTTAAGCTAACATCATGAATATACGTTGAAGATTTTTAAATAAATAATTTTGAAATTTTGATGGAATTACGAAGCCAATGAGCAATATTATATAAAGGCTAGGTTAATCAGGGTTGTAGAATTAAAAGATATATCAGTGAAAATATCTAGACTAAGAGATATTTTTCAAGTAACTGAAAGATTTTGAACATACTTATTTTTATCCTATGCAGTTTGTTTGAAGACTTGATTTACTAACTCCAATCGAGAGATTTTTTTTCCATAAAAACATTCTCCTTACAGTGATGTGTTCCTTATTTGTCTGTGGTATATTTTACCTGAGGTACGGGTAAGTAATCTTTGACTAGATCTGTTTTTTTATTATAAATGCATCTCTTTTATTTTTGGCTTATTCGTTCTACTTTTTTTTGAAAACAAAACAATGATGATCAAAGAACAAATAATATAAAGAAGCCCTAAAAACTAAGTCAAAATCATAACACAAACACCTTGTTTTACTTTTTTTTTTTTAAAATAATTTGTTCACATTTAGAAGTCGAATCATTTTTATTTTCACCATAGATAGATCCATTACATTTAATTATCTAATTAGAATATGTATCTGCATGGAAGCTTCTTAACTAAAATCATTCAGACATGTTAACTGGAACAAGCTATTACATAATGTTTTCACAAGTGTGACTGATCAAAAGTAATACAACCAATTTGTAAGATCACTTGCTATAAAATTTTGCTATTTGTCTCAACTTTATCATTGATTGGGTCATAAAAAAGTTAAATGTTTTGTTTTGACAGCTATGCAGAATATACAAGGGTCCCATTTAGGCAGGTTAATTTGCATAAATCCCACAGTATAAGGCGTGATTTATGGATCTTTGACATTTCATTGGATATTAATTTATAAGCAGACACAACTTTCTACTTGATGGACATGCCACACTATTATCAAACAATATCCCAACGTGTAAATACACTGTAGTGTGAATTTCCATTCCAGTGAAACAAATTTTTCACACATTAAATCACCTAAATTCACTTCAGTTTTACTTCACTTAAATGGAAAAGAATTTCTGACGTTAACATCAAGTGAGGAAGTGTTACGCAGCATGTAAAAACGTGGAGGGATAGTTTTATATAGAACCATTGGAATATTTTTTGATATTTATTAAGGTAAATTTACAACCCGTTATCCCGGCACAAAGTTTGAATTTACTTAAAAATATCGAGAAGTAATCACATTGTTTTATTTAATTTACAATTTATAGCATGTTATTTTTTTTAAGTGGGCCTTTACCGTGTTTCTTGCACTTGTGGTTTAGTGTTATTTTTTCATTTAAAAACGGATGTGTTATGAGCAGTGTAATTCTGCACTACTGCCTGGTACAGTAGGGATAAATCTACGTCACAGCCAAAAATTGCGGCGGAAACTACCGATGTCGTAACGGAAACAGCCGATCATTAAAAACACGTTTTTTCTTATCAACAGCAATATTTTCATAATTTCGCAGTTAAACCATTTTAATCAGTACATTATGATTATTTTGAATAGACAAAGTTGCTATAGTCGTGTCACATGACCTTTAAAGGTCATGTGACACGAATTTTTGACCTCGAAATTTTGATATGAGCGAAAAATATATATCTAACAATGACTGTTTTACAAAATTCCGCAGGTAATTTTCATCTTAAAGATGTTTTTATAGCAAATTAAAATCTATATTATACGCACTTGGTCGCGCGCACCTGTCACGAGCGAAACCGGAAGTGACGCACATCTATCTCTTGCCACTTTACACAGCTGCCTAGATTGTTATTAAAAACTTAAAAATTTTGATGGAAAGTGAAAATGTAGACTGAATTTAGTAAAAAAAAAAAAAAAAAAATTGAACAAGTTAAGCTAACATCATGAATATACGTTGAAGATTTTTAAATAAATAATTTTGAAATTTTGATGGAATTACGAAGCCAATGAGCAATATTATATAAAGGCTAGGTTAATCAGGGTTGTAGAATTAAAAGATATATCAGTGAAAATATCTAGACTAAGAGATATTTTTCAAGTAACTGAAAGATTTTGAACATACTTATTTTTATCCTATGCAGTTTGTTTGAAGACTTGATTTACTAACTCCAATCGAGAGATTTTTTTTCCATAAAAACATTCTCCTTACAGTGATGTGTTCCTTATTTGTCTGTGGTATATTTTACCTGAGGTACGGGTAAGTAATCTTTGACTAGATCTGTTTTTTTATTATAAATGCATCTCTTTTATTTTTGGCTTATTCGTTCTACTTTTTTTTGAAAACAAAACAATGATGATCAAAGAACAAATAATATAAAGAAGCCCTAAAAACTAAGTCAAAATCATAACACAAACACCTTGTTTTACTTTTTTTTTTTTTTAAATAATTTGTTCACATTTAGAAGTCGAATCATTTTTATTTTCACCATAGATAGATCCATTACATTTAATTATCTAATTAGAATATGTATCTGCATGGAAGCTTCTTAACTAAAATCATTCAGACATGTTAACTGGAACAAGCTATTACATAATGTTTTCACAAGTGTGACTGATCAAAAGTAATACAACCAATTTGTAAGATCACTTGCTATAAAATTTTGCTATTTGTCTCAACTTTATCATTGATTGGGTCATAAAAAAGTTAAATGTTTTGTTTTGACAGCTATGCAGAATATACAAGGGTCCCATTTAGGCAGGTTAATTTGCATAAATCCCACAGTATAAGGCGTGATTTATGGATCTTTGACATTTCATTGGATATTAATTTATAAGCAGACACAACTTTCTACTTGATGGACATGCCACACTATTATCAAACAATATCCCAACGTGTAAATACACTGTAGTGTGAATTTCCATTCCAGTGAAACAAATTTTTCACACATTAAATCACCTAAATTCACTTCAGTTTTACTTCACTTAAATGGAAAAGAATTTCTGACGTTAACATCAAGTGAGGAAGTGTTACGCAGCATGTAAAAACGTGGAGGGATAGTTTTATATAGAACCATTGGAATATTTTTTGATATTTATTAAGGTAAATTTACAACCCGTTATCCCGGCACAAAGTTTGAATTTACTTAAAAATATCGAGAAGTAATCACATTGTTTTATTTAATTTACAATTTATAGCATGTTATTTTTTTTAAGTGGGCCTTTACCGTGTTTCTTGCACTTGTGGTTTAGTGTTATTTTTTCATTTAAAAACGGATGTGTTATGAGCAGTGTAATTCTGCACTACTGCCTGGTACAGTAGGGATAAATCTACGTCACAGCCAAAAATTGCGGCGGAAACTACCGATGTCGTAACGGAAACAGCCGATCATTAAAAACACGTTTTTTCTTATCAACAGCAATATTTTCATAATTTCGCAGTTAAACCATTTTAATCAGTACATTATGATTATTTTGAATAGACAAAGTTGCTATAGTCGTGTCACATGACCTTTAACAAACATCTCTTGTGTAGTTAAACTTATTACTGAATTAGAACAAGAGCTATCACAGGAGTGATTAATATCCCCCTCACTGCTTTTTTGCAATGGGGTCCCATTTAAAGAGAAGGGACAGGAGGTAAGGCATATTTACCCTATCAAGTTCCACTTTTTTTTCTTCTGTCTTCCGTGTCTTAGCAGCTTCATGTACTGTCACTATTTTCTGTTGGTTCTCTCTCAATCAAACTCAATACTGAACAAGAGCGCCGCAAGGTGGAGCAAAATGCGCCCGTCAAATGAACAATTTGTTTCAACAACATCTATCTACCTATGAAGTTTCAGGTCAATAGCTTTGATAATGTAGGAGTATGGTCCAGACAAACATCAAGTACGAAAATGTAACTAAGGAGAATAACTCCAAAATCATGAAGTGCCGAGTGATGGTTCTTGTGCATTGCACTCAGTCTCAGTGAGATCTATCCACCTGTGAAGTTTCAAGTGAATAGCTTTGATAACGTAGGAGTTATGCTCCGGAAAAGAAAATTAAACAAAGGGAATAACTCCAAAATCATGAAGTACAGAGTTACGGTGCCTGTGCATTGCACTGTCTCAGTAAGACCTATCTATGTATCAAGTTTCAAGTCAATAGCTTTGATAATGTAGGAGTTAAGCTCTGGAAAAGAAAATTAAACAAAGGGGAATAACTCCAAAACCATGGAGTGCAGAGTGATGGTTCTTGTGCACTGCACTCCATCTCAATGAGGTTTATCTATCTAGGAAGTTTCAAGTCAATAGCTTTAATAGTGTAAGAGTTATGATCCGCACAAAAAATTAAACAAAGGGAATAACTCCAAAATCATGAAGTGCAGAGTGATGGTTCTTGTGCATTGCACTCCATCTCAATGAGATCTATCCACCTATGACGTTTCAAGTAAATAAGTTTTATAGTGTTAGTCTGTTAGAGTAACGCTCTGGACAAGAAAATGAAACAAAGGGGAATAACCCCAAAATCAAGAAGTGCAAAGTGATGGTTCTTGTGCAATGCACTCCGTCTCAATGAGATCTATCCACCTATGAAGTTTCGAGTCAACAGCTTTGATAGTGTTTTAGTTATGCTCCATACAAGAAAATCAAACCAAGGGGTATAACTCCAAAATCATGAAGTGCAGAGTGATGGTTCTTGTGCACTGCATTCTGTGTCAATGAGATCTATTCACCTTTGAAGTTTCAAATCAATAGCTTTGATATTGTAGGAGTTATGCCCCAGACAAACATCAGGATGCCGCCCGTCCTGGGTGATTTGATAATACTTCCCGTCTTTGAAGGGTGTATAAAAACTGGTTAACTGATGCAAGAAATTGTCCAAGAAGTTAAAAAAAATGTGATTGGGAACAGCTTTGACAAGGGACGAGTGTATGTGTGTTTCTTTGATTAGAAAGCTATGGTCAATCTATAATTATTATCCAATGTAGAAGCTGAAAAATGAAGGAATGTCTTGGCCCCAAAATAATTATATCTACAGAAGGACTGACGGATGGAAAAGCTGAATCCAGTATAACCGGGCAACAAATTTGTTGCAGATGTGTTAGACAAATTTATGGTCCAGCTGATTGGTTGAAGTCCATGTGCAAGTTATCAGGAAAGTAGATGATAAGGGAAGTAAGTTATTTCCTTATTTTGAAGCACTGTGACCTTGACCTTTCATGGTTTGAGCCAAAATCAGAAAGGATCATGCTTGATCAAGTGAATATACGAGGGGTGATTCAAAAGTTCGCGGAATTTATCTCTAAATCATTTATTTTTTCACCGAATCACATTAAATTTCGCATAAATATAATTCAACGTATTTTAACTAACATTTTCGTTTAGTTTATGGAATATGTGTAACCGGAAGAATATAAATGGTCTCCATAGCAACCACGGTTAGGTGACTTGAAGCAGGCCAAAATATTTCGTTTTACTAATTCACTTCAGACGATAGTATGTTTTCAAATGTTGCTCAATTTTGGCGCGAACGTAACTGACGTTAGAATGACGTGTTGACGTCATTTCCTATAATTTTGATTACATTACGTTGAACCGTTACTCCACAGCAGCGAGTTGTCGCCATGTCTTCAACTTCTTCCGCGACGTCAACAAGTGAATTGGAGCTACGCGCAGTTGTGAAATTTTGTGTTGGACTCAAACTTACACCAGTTGAGACGTTGAATCAAATTAAAAACTCGCATACATTACAACCTTGTGGTAAATCGTTTGTCTACAAATGGCATGAGCGATTTCGGAACGGCAGAAAATCGGTACTTGATGACGATAGAGCAGGTAGACCAGCATCCGCTATGACGACGAGCAACGCAACGTTAGTGAGAGAGCTTTTGGACAACGACCGGCGCTTAACGGTTAGGGGTATTGCAGAGGAACTCTCCCTATCGTATTCTACTGTGCAACGAATTCTTACAGAAGAGCTAAATATGTCCAAAGTATCTGCGCGTTGGGTGCCCAGACTTCTGACTGATGAAAACAAGCAGCGGAGGTTAGAATGTTCTCAGCAATTTCTGGATCTGTACGACGCACAGGGTGACGAGTTTTTGGACAAAATCATCACGACAGACGAGACATGGTTATACCATTATGATCCAGAGTCGAAACAGCAGTCGTCCGTCTGGAAGTCACCAGACACACCTCCACCAAAAAAGGCCAGGACAACACGCAGCTGCAAAAAGGAAATGTTCATCTTCTTCATGGATAGACAAGGGCTTTTGCTTCAACACAAGGTGCGCGACGGATGTACCGTAAATGCCGACTATTATTCAAAGGTATGCCGCATTTTAGTCATACAAACGATCAACACTTATATATTATTTTTATAACAAACTAATATTTTACAGTATGTATTGTTTCAAATAACAAAATATATAAAAATATTATTTAAAATGTGCCGCTTTTTACTTTCTTAAACTTAAATTATTTCATGTTTTCCCGTTTGTTTGTTTGACTTCAGGTGCTTAGACGCGATCTGATACAGGCTCTGCGCCGCAAGCGCCCCCTGTTGGTACTGGATGATGTTATACTCCATCATGACAACGCTCCAGCACATCGGGCACAGAGTACAGAGTTAGAGATTTCACTGCTTGGTTTCAGTCTCTTACCACATCCGCCGTACAGCCCGGATCTAGCACCGATGGACTTTCGTCTGTTTCCAGATATGAAGAGGGAACTCAGAGGCCAGAGATTTGAAACAACATTAGAGCTACGCAATAAGGCTCGTGAAGTAATCTCTTCATTCAGTCAGGATTGGTTTAAGGTAACATTTATGCAATGGGTACAAAGGCATAGGAAGTGTGTAGCGACGGGCGGCGATTACGTCGAGAAGGTGAATCGTACGCTAGAATTTGACCGTTAGTGACGTCGACGTCGTGATGGCGTGCGTCAAGTGCCGGTCATGTATACAATTCAAATATGTACAAACGATTTATTAGTAAATGTATTTCAATGAGATTACGGCTCTGCTTTAGTATTGAGTAAACGTATCGAGTGATGTAATTTTTGTGTTTGTATTGTCTTTTCCGTTCTAGTAATAAAGCAATTCCGCGAACTTTTGAATCACCCCTCGTATGTGTAAAAACAGGTAGATAATAAGGAAAGCAATGGTCTGGAAACTGTTATTATGTCAAACCACTGTGATCTTGACCTTTGACCATCTGGCCCCAAAATCAATACGGATCATCCCATGTTGGGTTGAAGTGCATGCATGAGTTCTTAGGAAGGTAGGTAATAATGAAAACAAGTTATGGACCAGAAACTATTTCTGAAGTGCTGTGACCTTTACCTTTGACCCCAAATCAAGAGGGTTGAAGTCCAATTGGCAGACAAGCCAATGCCAGTATACCTCCAACTAATTAATTATAAAGAAGAGGAGGGGGTGGGGCATAAATATAGTTTACAGATGTTATCACAACAGTTCTTTAACAGTGTTTCTTGAATTTAATATGACATCTTGAAGCCTTTAGAGAAGACCTGTTTGCTTATCTATACATTAGGTGTTAGTTTAGTGCAGTAACAAGCATGACTGTAGAAAATGGATTCCTTCAAAGTGAAATTTACTTTTTATGAAAGCAAGATAATATTCATGAAATTGAAATGAAATTTCATGAAACCTTTTTGATTGACTAGACATTTTTCTGTGAAATAAAGTAATGAAGTGTTGGTAGGAAAATGCCACCATAAAGGTATTTTTAAAGAGACTTGGATCTTAAGAAGACCAAAGTTTTACCTCAAATACAATTATGCAAGAATTATATCAATGTCAACATGCCTTATTATATTCAAGTCAGCTGCTGATCTCTCTGCATAATTTTAACTTCACAGAAGTAAAACAGAATGGATCAGATTAATGAAACAGAAATTACAAATCCAATTTTCGTATTTCAGGCCTCTGAGCATAAGTGACATACAGAATTTTAATATTTTGTGAGTGTGGATTAAAAAAGGAATAAAAATATAACAAGGAGATCACTAATAGTCTTTATAATATCATATGGAAGTACAAACATGAAATCAAAGTAGCACCAAATATTGTATGGATCGGAACAAAGGCACTATTCAAAGAGAAATATCAGCTTTCTACAATAATACATAAACATACATGTAATTACATTATTTAAACAAGTTCCACAGCAAGCGGGGGCAACGCTCGACTTTTTCCAATTTCTAAAGGCAAACACATCAGCAGAAGCACATTGTGGTGAAGGGATTTCAAATGAAACATCATTTGGAATATAATTATACATAACAAAGTTACGGCCAATTTTAGCAACATTCAGAAATTTGACCTTAAAGGTTAAGGTCAAGTTCAGTTTAACCTTCTTTGGAGGTATTGTCTAAAAGGTAGTTATATCCAAGCATGAAGACACTACATCCATTAACAACAAAGATATAGCGAAGTTAAGCAATGTCAAGGTCATTTATTTAAAAGTCAAGGTAATACTTAAATTGTTCAACACGTTTGTTTTATTCTCAATGTTGTTTTGTCCCTGTATAGATCAAATCCATCCATAAAAAACAAAAAATTGGCTATTTTGGCAAAATTCAATAATTGGAACTTGACTGTCAAGGTCTTTTAAATGTTAAGGTCATACTTAAATAAATTAAATTGTCAGTTTTGTTGTTTTATCAAAGTATGAATCAAATCCATAAATAAAAAACAGTTCTGACAATTTAAGCAAAATACAATAATGCGACCATGACTGTCAAGATTATTTAAAAGGTAAAGGTCATACCTGAATTATTCAAAATGTCAGTTTTGTCAAAAGAGTTGTTTTGTCCAAGTATGAATCAAGTCTAACCATAAATTACACAGTTATGACCAATTTTAGCAAAATTCAATAATTTGATCTTGCTAGTCAAAGTCATTTTTTTAGGTCATGGTCACACTTGAGTTATTCAACATGTCGGTTTTGTCATAAGTGTTGTTTTGTCCAAGTATGAATCAATTCCAACAATAAATAACAAAGTTATGGCAAAATGTAGCAAAATTCAATAATTTGACCTTGAAGGTCACAGTCATTTTAACGTGAAGTTGATACTTGAATGAATCATAATGTCGGATTTGTCATAATTGTTGTTTTGTCTAAGTGTGAATAAAATCCATAACTAAATACAAAAGTTATGACAATTGGAGCAAAATTCAATAATTTGACCTTGACAGTCATGGTCATTTTAAGGTAAAGGTCACACTTAAATAATTTATCATGTCGGCTTTGTCATAAGTGTTGTTTTGTCCGAGTATTATTAACATCCAACCAAAAATAACAAAGTTATGGCCAGATTTAGCAAATTCAATCATTTGAACTTGACTGTCAAGGTCATTTAAAGGTCAAGGTCATATCTGAAAGAATCAAAATAATGGATTTGTCATAAGTGTTGTTTTGTCCAAGTATGATTCAAATCCATAAATAAATAAGAAAGGTATGACAATTTAAGTAAAATTCAGTCATCAGTCCTAGACGGTCAAGGTCATTTTTAGGTTATGGTACCTGAGTTATTCATATGTCGGTTTTGTCATAATTGTTGTTTTGTCCAAGTATGAATAAAATCAAACCACAAATAACAAAGTTATGGCCAGTTTTAACAAAATTCAATGATTTGACCTTGACTGTCAAGGTCAGTTAAGGTCAAGGTCAAACTTGAAATAATCATAATGTGGGATTTGTCATAAGTGTTGTTTAGTCCAAATATGAATCAAATCCATAAATAAATGAGAAAGTGATGACAATTTAAGCAAAATTCAATCATCTGACCTTGACTGTCAAGGTCGTATTTAGGTCATGGTCATATCTGAGTTATTCAACATGTCGGTTTTGTCATAATTGTTGTTTTGTCCAAGTATGAATAAAATCCAACCATAAACAACGAAGTAATGACTATTCAATCAAAATTTAATCATTTGACCTTGACGGTCATGGTAATTTTAAGGTTAAGGTCAAACTTGAATAATTTATTATGTCGGCTTTGTCATAAGTGTTGTTTTGTCCAAGTATAAATCAAATCCAACCATAAAAAACAAAGTTATGGCCAATTTTAGCATAATTCATTAATTTGACCTTGAAGGTGATGGTCATTTATGAGTCAAGGTCAAGTTGAGTCTGGTCCACTTGAAGATCTTGTCCAAAGGGTTGTTGTGTCCAAGTATGAAGATAATCCACATATGAATAATTAAATTTTGGCCAATTTTAGCAAAATTCAATAATTTAACCTTGAAGGTGAAGGTCATTTATGACTCAAGGTCAAGTTTATTCTGGTCTACTTGAAGGTCTTGTCCAAAGGGTTGTTGTGTCCAAGCATGAAGACAATCCACCTACTAATAATAAAGTTAAGACCAATTTTAGCAAAATTCAATATTTTGACCTTGAATTTGATGGTCATTTAAGAGTCAAGGTCAAGTTTAGTCTGGTTTACTTCAAGGTCTTGTCCAAAGGGTTGTTGTGTCCAAGTATGAAGATAATCCATCAAGGAATAAAAAAATAATGATCAATGTTAAAGTTTTCGGATGGGAACAGCAACAGCACCAGCACCAGCAACGGCAACAACACCATGACTTTAGCAATAACTCGTTTTTTTTTTTCAAAAAAAAGTCGAGCTTAAAAAATGATAATGCATGAAAATTAAATAATACATATGTAATTCAATAACAGGAAATTACTCTGAAACACCAGCAGTACATATATTAGGGACATTAGGGTACTATGAAGAAATACTTCACTTGCATGAAACTGTAAATAGATTGCACATTAACTTCACTAAGAGTTTTCAGCAGTTACTCTATTGTACAGGCAATACAAAACTAAGTTAACATACTTTGTGTCAACTTGTTATATCACCCTCGGATATGAATATAATAATTTACAGAATATTTGTTATTCTTGATGAGAAAGAAAACTTGTTCACTTCCAAGAAATTGTTTGCTTTTTAAAAAAACTTAACTATCATTTTTTTAGTACAGTTTCTATAGGTACAACTTAATTAGATGATTTTAACTGGCAGATAAGCTGAAGTAATATGACCCAACGTGTTCAGTGTTTTCATACTTATGTAAAACAATATATCACCATCAGCCTAATCCTAGTAAATATTTGTCTACTGACCCCCTGACACACCATTGCAATTGCATTTAATGAGCTCATAATTACAAAACAATCACATTTTATTCATAACTGGTTGTAAAGTCTTGTATCCGTAACCACATACTTTTTATAATACCTCACATGAGTTAAGTGTGTTGAATTTCCATTTATGCATCATTTCTGACAATTTGTACTGACGTTTAAATCCAAAATGACAAAACAATCACATTTCATTCATAACTGGTTGTAAATTCTTGTATCCGTAACCACGTACTTTTTATAATACCTCACATGAGTTCAGTGTGTTGAATTTCCATTTATGCATCATTTCTGACAATTTGTACTGACGTTTAATCCAAAATGACAAAACAATCACATTTCATTCATAACTGGTTGTAAATTCTTGTATCCGTAACCACATACTTTTTTAATACCTCACATGAGTTCAGTGTGTTGAATTTCCATTTATGCATCATTTCTGACAATTTGTACTGACGTTTAAATCCAAAATGACCATTTGAATGAAATTTACTTTTACTAAATTATAGTAAAAAGTATATATGTATCTTTTGATCAAATTGATGTTTTTGACCAATCTGATACTAGCACCTGTTTCTTATCAGGCACACCCGATGTCATGTCAGTATGTGTATTGTGGCAAAACAAGCCTACAGTTTTGCATCAGTTCATCTCTACTAATTTTGTTTTAGAACAATCAAAAATGATTTTTTTGGTTATTGTACAGGGTATCAAGCAATAATTTTGATTCATTAATTTCAAACAAATCACTTTCAGCCTATCATATCATATATCACATATAATTATAGAATGTTAGCAGAACTAACCACACAAATGTTATGAATGAAATATAAAATTCCAGGTCTTATTTCTCTATACAAGCAAAACAACCGACAGATGAATGTGAACAATTCTGGTCACATGATTTATTCCTGGGTGAGATAATGAAACTGTGTGGTGTATTTAGATGAAAGTTGATTTGCTGGCTTGAGTGATCTCCCCTAAATTTGGCTCGGATTCGGATCGAGACACCTGTTTTACCATACTGAAAAATAAACAATGCTTTAACTAAACAGCTCAAATGATTCTAAATCCTATCAACTAAATGCTAAAAATTCTCAGTTACTTTCACAGCTTTCTACATACCACATCCCTTTCTTTCTATATCAAATGCACTTTTCTTACATCTTCCTGTCGGGAATATACAAGGCAACATTGCTATATTGATCTAGATTTAACAGGTTCCTTTGGAATGAAACAGTTATGGTTCAAGGGAGAAAACAGTAGAATGCTTGAATAACATCAGACTTAACTACAGACAAATACAAGTCTGCTATAATATAAGTTTCTTCTGTTGTTTTTGTTAATATTATATTTTTCATGAAGAACAATAAATGACAAATCATAGTTAAGTCTGTACCTGAGTTTTTTGTCTTCTGAGTGTAGACTTTCTTTACTGACAGAATGGTTTTTATGTGACTTGTGTCTGGATGGAGCACCTGGTGGGGGCATCAGGTTACTGTCTGGGTCCTTGAACTGAAAACAAAACATGCAACAGATAGAAATCATATCTTGCTGAAGATTTCTCAGGAGGATATAAGCAGTAATACCTGACAATGACAGCATAATCTGTGATTGTGTAAAATTTGGTGTTCACCCTTTGACTCATATACAGTGGAACTTCCGAAAACCGCAGCTTCTAAAAACCGTAAACTTCTGAGAACTGAACAATTTTCTCGGTCCCGAAATTTCTCCTACTGTTTTCTATGTAAATCATACTTCTGAAATCTGGAACTTCTGAATACTGAATTCTGGACGATTTTTCCATAAAATTTTTTAGTTTACATCAATGCAATTTTACTTCCAAATACTGAAAAATAAAAAAAGTGCAAAAGACAGACCTATGATCGCAAACCCTACAGCAAATAAGTCACATTTGCATCTATTGTTTATCAATTAGCAGTGATTGTTTATTTTGACGCATGTTAGAATAACAAGTTGTCAATTTATGATTGAATTGCAGCTGAATAAATCAATAATTTGATAGCAGTAAATAATTGAAGTGATGATTAGTAGATTAATAACAGGTATGTGCTACGTCAACTTTAAGGATTAAATTGTATTTGGGGTGTCTTAAAAAGCATAATTAATTAGCCAACATGGCCAATGTGTTGGTTATTGTAATTGGCGATTTTTTTTTTTCAAACTTTTAAAATTTCAAAATTGGTGAAAACAGCAAAATTGTGCAAATAAAAAGGTCTTTAAATTATGGCATTTTAAGAAATTTTCAACATCTGCATAGTCAAAATGTCCGACACACCATCTACACGTTGTAGAACCAAATTGTCCCTAAAGGACAAAATTAAGCTAATTTGTGAATCTGAAATGGTTACAAAACCAACTTTATGACATATTTTTCTAATAAAATATACATTTGTAGAATGTTTTCATTAATTTTAATTTTGCATTATGTTTCCCATGTTACACGCCATGTGTAATGCATGACTAACCTTCTCGCAGTAATATTTACACAGCAGTTAACACAATTAGGTCAAATCTGGTTTTCCGAAAATACAGGGACGTAGCCGTCCTGTTTTCAATCAGCCTGCCATTTAGTAATCTAACTTTAAATTTATTTTTTTGCACAATTATTATTATTTTTTTTTTATTATTTATTTATTTTTTTTTGGTGCTTTTCTATTTTTCTCCTACATAGCTAATTATCATTTTTGGTAATGACAGCGGATATATCTCCTCCCCCACTATTTGAAATGTAAAAGAACACGTAAGTGTGGTACGCGTGCGTGTATGAATGAAACTGTGAATACGTGTGTGTGAGTGTCTGTTTATTTGTAAGCTCGTCTACTTACTTGTTCCGGAAATGATAATAATATTATGTTCTTGAATTTTGGCATATTGCCCATATTGTATACACTGTATACCTGGGTGAAAAATAAAAGATATGTTCTGTTCTGTTCTGTTACAAACGCTGTTACGCTAAACAATACTGACTGCATTCACTATCATAAAGAACTACTGGTGATTGGCACCTATACTTGTCCAGATCATTCGGACTTCTGAATTCCGAAAACGTACAAAATCCTAACTTCTTGGCCGGTCCCATTGGTGTTCGGTTTTCAGAAGTTCCACTGTGTTGCGTAATTGTCCTGGTATATGAACTTGTCAAATGGTAATGATGGTCAAGGATTAAGAACTTCCTTGCAAACTTCCTAAGCTTATGTTGAATTAAGCCAAAAGTTTGTTTTATTTAGAAACAACATAATACAATGGAACCCCTCTAATTCAAACCTTTCCAAATCAGAAACCTGTCTAATCTGAAGATGTTTCATAGTCCTAAATGTTCAGCTGCAATGCATATGAACTTCTCTAATATGGATTCCTGTCTAATCTGAACAAATTTTTTGGTCCCAATGCTTTCTGATTACAGAGGTTCCACTGTATCATGATTTTATAAGAACTTTTTTAGTCAGACTACCTATATTAATGAAGATATAAGGCAAAGTAAACAGCAATACAGTTGTCAATGAATTTCCACAATCTTTTGTACCGTTTGATATATTTCTATAAATGAGATGTCTGTTAAAGTGAGAAAATACATTTAATATTTCTTATTATTAGTTATTCTCTATTTTTCTAAAGGTGAATCTTTCAAGCCTTTACATTTCTGATCAAGTTTAACAAAGTTTATAAAAATGGAATGCTTTTCTGTTACTAAAACTAAGACAATAGTGACATTAACAAAGGGAGCAATACATACAGATCCCATTCTTCTGTGAGTAACTGGGGATGGTTCAGCACTGTTCCTTGGGGAGCATCTTGGTGATGACTTTGGTGTTCTTTCATTGATGACATCCTCGGAAGACCCCCATCCTGATCTCATCACCGTCTGCTTCATTGCACCAGTCGAGGCACGTATCAGGGACTTAATTGCACTTTCTCTATTACTACGACGACTGCCAGAGTTACGCATGAAACCTGTCTCACCTTTGTCATTACCTTATACAAAAAATAGATAAAAAAGCATAATATTATTTATAGAGTATAAAGAAAGGTAATTATCTGAGAACTAGTGAACACCAACAAAATTACATATATTTCACATACACGTCCAGAATGCAAAAGTGTTATCATTATGAAAAAATACGAGTAATATACTTTCAAGGAAACATACCTGATTTTGAGCTAAGCCTGGTTGAAACTAATAATTCTGAAATAGAAAAACAAAATTTTGATTTTACTCTCAAAATTAAGAGGAAGATTGAGATTTCTGAGTCCTTAATGATGTCTGCATGTACTGTATAAGTGGTAAAGTTCGCCATGTGAAAATGTTCGCAATTTTCACAAATTCATTTAAAACACGAAAATTTCAGCCAGCTTAAAATTCATAATTTAGAAAGGTATTTTTCTACCCATCACAGTGTAGCTGGTACTTGTAATTTCTTTTAAGAACTTGTATTTTCCTATTCAAAGAACTGTATACTAGTATATAAGCAGTGCATCTATTCAATTTGCCTAGTAATAATAAAACTGAAAGAGAAAGCAATTTAAAAAAAGTTAATTTCGATCATCATCACATGACATTTTTGGTAATTGGAAGGGAAGTAACCACTGCTAGTTTAGTAATATACAGATTAAGAAACTATTTACTATTTCATTGGTGTAAGATTTTAAGCAGTCATTGATTCAGGATTCGCAAACATTTCTACCCATGAAACTTCTGGAAACTTCTGAAATTGTGATTTCGCAAACTTTTCTATGCACAGAAATATCCACTTATACAGTATATCATGGTTTTTGCTACAGAAAATAAAAATATTCCTCACTACCATTACAACAATACATGATCCTAGAAAGTCAGAATTTGAAAGAGTTAGCACTGTCACTTATAATAAAACCCTAAAATTGGCATAGCATCAGCACATTTTCTATGTACAATCTGTGAAACCAGAACACAATCAGGAGTTAAAATTTCCTTTTCTGAAACCAACATACACATCATCATTGATGTTTATAATTATTTGTAAAGGGATGCTTTTTCATAAAGTTTTTTTAATGATAAAAGTTATATAATATCTATCTCTTATAATGATCCTTTAAACTTATTAAAACCTAACAATGAAATGAAAATGAAAAATGTTTCTTGTTACAAAACAAAGCACAATGCATACCAGGGTTTTTCTCTTATGCTTAAAAAATAATCTTACTTTAGCATGCATAATACACAAGATGCACACAAGAGTACTCACTACATATATATAGGTGTGGGATTTGATGTTCACTACACATAAGTTTTGACAAGTGAAGAACAAAAATGACAATTCATTAAACAATCATTAGTTGTTACACATACTGAAAGTACAGTTACGCTTCAGAGGGATGGGGATTCAAACAAAGAAAGACAACTCATACCAAAATAATACATTGTATAATAGCTTCCACTAAAAATAGTGAAAACAGGATAACCTATCACAATAGAAAAGAAAACAAGTAGCACAGCTCTCTTTCTCTGAGTACCATCAACTTAACAATGAAATCTGTCTCCTTTAACCCTTACCCTTGACTCTGTCTTTGCGACCAGAGCAGATCAAGATGAGTCTGCACATCTGTGCAGTCTGATCATGGCCTGTACTATTTAAATTTTCAATAAACACCCCCATAAACAATAAATGGACTTATCCAATTTGAAAGGCGGACACATCCACTCAAGATAGGTTGATATGAACTTTCAGCTTTATACATGCTGCTTCTTGAAAAAGTCTAAGAACTGAAATTACAAATCCGGAAATTACATATTTTACTTCATTTATTTAGAGGCAAGAGGTGAGGTTTGGTTGACTATAATCACCCTACAACAAGCTACTGCCAACATAACAATGATGCATATAAATGCTAAATACTTTATTTGGGTATATATAAATAAAAAATTTCAGTTTGGTGCAAATTAAATGTAAGACTACAATATTAGATCACTATCAGTACACTTCATATTACACCTATATTACATCTGTTAACTATTAATTCTTGGTGAACATCCCTATTTCTAGGAGATAATTTCACAATATTTTCATTGTAAATTGGCTTTAACTTGCAAGTTTCTTCAATGGGGTTTTACATAATGTTCAAACAAATGTGAAAGCCATATTTCCTCAAACACTGAATTATAAAGCAACTTTTCAGAAAATTGTACAGCATTCATTTATTGATCAATTTGCACAATTAATGAGGCAATAAATTCAACAATCAGAGACAAAAAGAATAACATTTGACATTCCTTATATAAAGTACAGTGTGCAGGATAAGTACAAGTTTACATGGGAACAAGTTTATTAAAGTGACACAGGAGCTGCACTGTCAAAACAAACATACAGCTAGTGTGTTTGAAGTAACAATATAGTAACAAAGTATGAAAAGTGAAGTTAAACACACAACATGCCACATAGAGAAGCCCTGTTTTCAACCCAACCTGTTGACTGCAGGCCTCTTAGATATACTACTTTATGAAACACAGCCTTGTTATCATTCTACACACAGAACAGTTACTGTTTTTTTTTATTTTTCTATCCCTCTTCCTAATATAAGATACCTAGGTTTTAAATATGGCATCATCTTACAGTCAATATTTCACTCCATAATGATGTTAGAAAAAAAAAAAAAAAAAAAAAAAAAAACCTAAAAATTTGTATAATATAAAAAATTTGAAGGATGTAAAACAAACAGCATGAAATATTTTCCCACCAAAGAATGTAAAACAAAAGATAAAGAAGACCAATAAATCCCTAAATGTGTGAAAGAGTCAGCCCAGGCTATTTTGTAAATATATCTAAACCAGTCTAAATGATAAGAAATATCATGCAATATATGAGTATCCACTGCAGGGACTTCAAACATCAAAATAATAATTTTTATATAAAGTTGCAACTAAATATTACATGCTATTCATGCAAATATACTTTTCTAATAACCCTCAACCTCATTGACAACAATCTGATTATGCAAAACCTGGAACAGTCACTGAACATGGAAAATAACCCCAACAATTCATGTATATTTGTATTTTTAACTTGAATGTCTCTGGGTATGGGTCATAACATTATACTCATGTATTTAACCTGATGACCACTTCAACAAAGGCCAATGACTATGTATTTAACCTGAAGACCACATCAACAAAGGCCACTGACTGACAAACAAAAGTCAATAGTACAGAACTATTGCATGGTAGGACACCCTCAGTCTACTGATCATAGGACACCTTCAGGCTACTGTATCATAGGACACCCTCAGCCTAGTGATTCATAGAACCCTCAGTCTACTGCATCATAGGACACCCTCAGCCTAGTGCATCATAGGACACCCTCACTCTACTGTATCATAGGACACCCTCAGTCTACTGTATCATAGGACACCCTCAGCCTAGTGCATCATAGGACACCCTCAGTCTATTGCAACGTAGGACACCCTCAGTCTACTGCATTCTGTAAAGTCCAATCTAGTGATGGAGAACAAACAACCATCAGTATCCGATGATGGAACTGTTGATGCTTGGGCCAATCTTGAGATATAGTTATAAACTGAGTTTTAAATGCTGAAAACTATGCAATTTCCGGTTTCAATTTCCGGTACTGAAACAATATTTGCCAAGTTTCACTGCTAACTCAAATTTTGTCAAGAGTTTGGAATATGTGACTAACTAAGGAACTGATAAAATAATTCCAATTTACAATATAAAATTTCATTTAAAAGGTTTGTAGTGTAAACAAGATATCAAATCATGGAACAAATATACAAACCAAACAAAACTGAAATTTTGTTAATATGTTTAAAAATAAAGCAGCAATCAACAGGTGTGGTTTTCAATATTGAGTAAGGTCCCTATGTACTAGCCAAGCCTACACAGAGCTACAGCGGTAGTCAGTACTCACCATTCTACCCTATATCCACTGTGCTGCAGCTTATCATCGTGCAGTAAAAACAAATAAAACAGTGTACTGTAAATATACACTTGCTGTTCATAATTATGCATAAAAACATACGTAGTGTTGCATCTGGGCAGTTGTCATGTATAATTTACATTTTTTTTTTGCTAACTTATCAAACAAATATTATGACAAGTTTTTGTTGAATGGAGAAAAATGACTCACAAGATTATGAATTGTTTCAGGTTTTACAGGTATACATGTCTGAAATATTCTTTCATTCTACAAGATCAGAAGTGATTAAAAAAGTATGCTGACACAGGGTAAGATACACCCTAAAAAAAGGTTACACTGAATGACCTTTGTCACAATGAAAATACAACTTTATCAACAGTAAAATTTAATAAGCATGTATAATCACATAACTTCAGCACAAATTAAATATGGATTCTGCAATGTTATCTCAAAGCTTTGAATATTTAACTAAATGTTCATTAACATTGCTTATAACAAATGAAGCATGAAGTACAAATGAAACATGTATGATCCAAAATCATGCAAGTTTACATCAAAGAAATGTTGGTTCTACAAGTCACCTCAATGAGATAAACATCTGACCAATGTTTTAAAATAAACTATGGCTCAAATCTTTGAGCATCAACTGTGGCCTTGACCTTGAAGTGGTGCTTCTGACATGAAGGTTCTACATGTTGTCTCAATGAAATAAGTATTTATCAAAAGTTTCATGAATATCCTTCCAGCTATTCAAGAAACAGACAGCTAACAAACAAAAAAAGTCCAAAACATGTATTATCAGAAATTGTGCAGCTTCAGTGCACTTGGAGTGTTGGTTCTAAATGCTGCCTTGATGAGATAAACATCTGATCAAACTTTAAGGAGTTTAGGAGATATGGAGGAATTCTATGGCTCAAATATTGATTTGTGACCTTTACCCTAAAGTGATGGGTCTGAAATGGATGCTGGAGGTCATCTCAGTGAGATAAACATCTGACCCAAGTTTCATGAATATCCTTCATGTGGTTCAAAAGATGTAGAGCAGACATGAAATTGCTAATGAATGGACAGAAGATGCAACTAGATGCATAACATAATACACACATTAGCTTTACAAAAATAATGCTACTGACTAAGTCTGTCAGTTCTCTGATTAAAATTTCTAGAATAAAAGACTGGCCCAGGACTGCACCATGTCAAACTGTTAGCTTTATGGAAGGCACTTTCTGATCAAGTGTGAGACTGGCTATATCTAACAGGACTGAATATGCAGTCTGCTAAAATTCTGGTAGAAAAATAAAAACAAATTTATAACCACTTGTGAATCTTTAATGATCTACATAAAATAAAATATAAATAACTTTATTATAACTTTATTATAAATTCTTAAATAGATGTACATATATATAAATACAGCATTAAACTAGCTTAAGTCTTTACACATAACAGAGATACACTTTTTTTCTGAAAATACTAATCCTATTTTTTCTTACATGTGAGTGTTTGTAGCATCAGTTTGAAAAATCACAATCTTAAGTTCCAAAGTTAAAATTCTATGATAAAGTAAACATATATTTTCTATACATATATAATTAGTAAATATTGTACATATCAAACATAGTTAATCTGGCAAGTGTAACTTTTATAAAACGTTTCTGGTAACTAAAGCATTCGGTGAGCACTTTTCCTGAAATCTATCAAATAAAATGTCTAAAAATGTTCATATACATTAAGTCTATAATCTAGCTTAGGTACATGTTATGAATCTTAAGAAATAAATGTTGCATAAGAATGTAAAATTCACTAAGGAAGATGTCTGTCTTTTCCATCACTGTAATGAAAGATGATTTATCAATCAACATTAAAAAATTGTGCTTTTCTTGAGACAAGAAATGTCCTATTTCATGAGAGTTGGAACACTGTTGTCATGGTTCTGACACTACAATCAAAACATTTTCACAGACAAACATACATACTGATTAAAACTATTCTGTGACAAGGTCTTTCTCATGTCTAAAACATTTTGGTGAGATGTACTGTCCGATGAAACTGTGTTCTGACTGCCTTAACAACACCATACCTTACTCTGGTTGAAATAAAAAAAGATGACATGAACAATTAGAAATTATTTCTTTCATTCCTATAAACTGGTGACATTTTCAATAATTCATGAATGCTGATTTACACTGAACACAGGCTACCTTAAATTTCAACAATTAACATCGAGGACTTATGTCCATCATACATTAATGTTCATTATTCCTTCTTTCATACTAGTATATAGAAGAGCATTAACAATCAAAATGTAAAAAATAATATAAAAAACCTTCTAGTAAATATGACATTTATTTTGTAGCCTTTTAAGTTTTACAATTTCCACTCAGATGTATCATAACACTAAATGATAACTGCGTTCACATAAATTATGATATTGTATATCAACTGGGACTTATAAGCCTACTTGATCTGAACTTGATTTGAACAGTTCTGTTTACTGTAATCTCTACTCCAGTCTTGTCTTTCATATGAACACTGTTTTCTTTAGCTAACAAGTACTACAGTACTACAGGCAGGGGATGAACAATGCATGTACAAACTGAGAATGAAATAAAAAAGTTCTTACAATCTCAAGCATCTGCCTCATTCTTTAATAGCTGACCACGAAATGAAACAATGATCCAACTTGGCATTTTACACTGACAAAATTAAAGCATAGTCAAATGTTTCAACAAGGGCGATCAGTGATCACATGTGTTGCCTGATGATAGCCAATTAAACAGTAGTATTGAGAGGTGATTGGACAGTTTGTAGGCTAAAACACATTTTTTTTATTCAAAGGGCCATACCTCAGCCAAAAATCATTCAACCGAAAAACCTGTAAGATAAGCACAAGTACTTGAGGTACAGAACAATCCTGTAACATTTCATTTAAATTGCTTTAGTAGTATAAGAGAAGTAGTCCTGGCAAACTTTAAAAATAAAAATCATTAAAGGGCCATAACTCTGACAAAAATCATTGAACTGGAAAATGCTGAAATATGCACAACTTGACTTGGTACTGATCATTCCTGTAAAGTTTGGATGAAATCGCACCAGTAGTTTCTGAGGAGTAGTTCGGACAAGTTTTGTGATGGACAGACAGACAGACAGACAGATGATGGGGAAGTAATCCCTATATGTCATGGCTACTTTTTAGCATGTCGCACTACTGTGAAGCCTGCAACACAAAATTCATTATTTGGCTAAAATGCCTTTTTCATTCAAGGGCCATAAGTCAGCCAAAAATCATTCAACCGAAAAACCGGTTAGATATGTGCAAGTACTTAAGGTACTGATCAATCCTGTAAAATTTCATTCAAATTGCTTTAGTAGTATAAGAGGAGAAGTCCAGACAAACTTTAAAAATAACTAGAAGTGTGTCCATAGGACACGGATGCCCCCACTATGCATAAGTGCTCATAAACAAGAGCATGTATATCCTGTATGTAAGATTTTTTCTGTACATATACCTAAAATGATCTACAGGTAACCTTATGTACATGTTAAATTAAATCACAAATGTAAAATTTATATGTTCAATTATTTATATGGTATATAGTGAAAAAATCAACAAAGGGCCATAATTCTGTTAAATTTGGTCGCAGCAAAAATTCCTTCCTTTACTTCCATCTACACATTTAAGCTGTTCATCCCTGGAAGTTTAAGCAAAATCTGCCATCCGGTTTAAGAGGGGTTGCGTTCACAAAATTTCTATATGGTATATAGTGAAAAAATCAACAAAGGGCCATAATTCTGTTAAATTTGGTCGCAGCAAAAATTCCTTCCTTTACTACCATCTACACAGTAAGGTTGTTCATCCCTGGAAGTTTAAGGAAAATCTGCCATCCGTTTTAAGAGGAGTTGCGTTCACAAAATTTCTATATGCTCCCCACTTTGTGAGAGCATAAAAATCATAAAACGGCCATAACTCTGACAGTTAGAACTGTGTCCATAGGACACAGATGACCCCACTATGCATAAGTGCTCATAAACAAGAGCATGTATATCCTGTATGTAAGATTTTTTCTGTACATATACCTAAAATGATCTACAGGTAACCTTATGTACATGTTAAATTAAATTACAAATGTAAAATTTATATGTTCAATTATTTATATGGTATATAATGAAAAAAACAACAAAGGGCCATAATTCTGTTAAATATGGTCACAGCAAAAATTCCTTCCTTTACTTCCATCTACACATTAAAGCTGTTCATCCCTGGAAGTTTAAGCAAAATCTGCCATCAGGTTTAAGAGGAGTTGCGTTCACAAAATTTCAATATGGTATATAGTGAAAAAATCAACAAAGGGCCATATTTTCTGTTAAATTTGGTCGCAGCAAAAATTCCTTCCTTTACTTCCATCTACACATTAAAGCTGTTCATCCCTGGAAGTTTAAGCAAAATCTGCCATCCGGTTTAAGAGGAGTTGCGTTCACAAAAATTTCTATATGGTATATAGTGAAAAAATCAACAAAGGGCCATAATTCTGTTAAATTTGGTCGCAGCGAAAATTCCTTCCTTTACTACCATCTACACATTAAGGTTGTTCATCCCTGGAAGTTTAAGCAAAATCTGCCATCCGGTTTAAGAGGAGTTGCGTTCACAAAATTTCTAGTGAAAAAATCAACAAAGGGCCTAAATTCTGTTAAATTTGGTCGCAGCGAAAATTCCTTCCTTTACTACCATCTACACATTTAGGTTGTTCATCCCTGGAAGTTTAAGCAAAATCTGCCATCCCGTTTAAGAGGAGTTGCGTTCACAAGATTTCGGGACGTACGGACAGATGTACGGACGGACGGGCAAGTGCAACGCTTTATGCACCCCACTTTGTGGGGGCATAAAAATCATTGGACTGGAAAATGCCAACGATATGCACAACGAGACTTGGTACTGATCATTCCTGTAAAGTTTGGATGAAATCGCACCAGTAGTTTCTGAGGAGTAGTCCGGACAAGTTTTGTGATGGACAGACGGACGGACAGACGACGGAGAACTGATCCATCTATGTCGCGGCTACTTCGTAGCAGGTGACACAAAAAGGGCCATAACTCTCAAAAAAATCATTGGACTGGAAAATGCCGACAATATGCACAACTACACTTGGTACTGATCATTCCTGTAAAGTTTGGATGAAATCGCACCAGTAGTTTCTGAGGAGTAGTCTGGACAAGTTTTGTGACGGAAGGACGGATGGACAGATGACAGAGAAGTGATCCCTATATGTCGCGGCTACTTCATAGCAGGTGACACAAAAAGCAGGAAGCCAACTGACATTGTCAAGATTCTAGCCACAAGAATAAGGAACACAAAAAGTCAGAACTTGTTAAAGCCTCAAGAGAACATGATATAGACAAATATTTTTGTAAGTATGAATAAAATCCCATAAAACTAAAGAAAGTAAAAATATTGTATTTATGATAAGTTATCATTTCAGGCTCTTTGAGTTTTTTTTGTCATTGGGTAAAGGTGCTCCTTATCTTTGACACATGATGATCTTTGACTCGTGATGATCACTCATTGACACATATTGTATACAAGGGAACAAACATGGTAGGGAGTGTTCTACACTAATCTGTTTTAAAATGTCTACAGGTAATTGAAAGCTTGTCTCTCTGTAAAACTTGCATGCACAAAAACAACAAAAGAGTACTTATATTTCAGTCAACTGACCAATATCACTGTTCTAAAATAAGTGGTCTATTTTCACTAGTCTTGCCTTGATAGTCAGATTCTGTTTTTACAACAAAGTGTGTTTTTGCAAACCTTCATACTTGGGTATTTTAACCCCAGAATGATCCATGTCACCCGGAGTTCTGAACAGTATTGCTATATAACATGTATCTTTCAAAGTAAGTTAAGAAATTCCAAAAAAATATTACTTTTAACTTTTTTTTCACTCTTAATTTTAAAAAAAAATGTGGTAACACTTGATATAGAGGACCTTCAGGAAAAGTTGAAAGCCAGTAAGACCGAAAGTGATGAAGGGGTGCCTGAGCAAATGTTAATCAATCTGAATGTTAAATGTACAGTTATTATAGATACTTCAAATTTCATTTGCCATTTTTAGTACAAGTTTTAAGACTGATTTCACAGTACAAAAACATGTAGCTATTTTAAAACACCAATTCAAACAGAAATATTTCAGATATATTAAACTGACTACACTACCAACAAACATTCCATTATCTGTAAAGAACAACATATTAGTTAATACAAATCAATAAAAAAAGAAAATCTCAGAAAATTGCAATAAAGCCAGTTTATCCATTAACAAATATTGGAATGCATTCTTCAATCAGGTATTTATAAAGGTAATTTGTAATGCTACAGTAAACTAGTTACCTCATGCAACAAGCTTGAAATGCCAACAAAAAATGTACATGTAGTTTACATAGATGAGTGAAGCAATGAAAATAATGATTACCGGTAAATGAATATACCACAAGTCCTGAGATTAAAACCTTTTTTTCCCAAAACCCCATACCCCTGGAGCTCAGCTGTTCATTGGCCTTTGTTTACTGGAACAGGGGCCAGAATTTTGAGACCCTTTTTTTGGGTAGAATGTTACTTCTCATACTTTTAAAAGGGCTTACTATTTAGAAGTACAAGAGTAAATGGGACTTCTTGCAAACCTTAATGTCATAAATTCGTAAGTCATGTCAACTTTGTAAACAGAAGACTGACATTTTTCAATTCAAGTACTTTCAAATTGCTTTTCACTTAATTTAGCAAAGGTGACAGCGCTTCCTTAAACAACCATGTACATGTTTGTAGGCTGGGCTCAACAGATAAGGAAACATAGTGTAGAGTAAGGAACATTCATCATGCTCTAACAACATACATGTACTTAATATTTTCTGCATTTCTGTGTATACTGTCCTACATTAATATGTCTAGCAGTGCATCACTATTGGTATGTTATTATTGCAATATATCTCATTAGACAGTACACGAGCAGTATGGTTTCTGCTGTTTTAAGTATTTGTGCTGTTTTTTCTGGTCTCTGAATTATACTTGCACTTATTTCTTGCACAGAGAAATATCACTGGTATATATGGTATGTACTTGGATGTACAAATACTTCTTCCAATATATGACCTGCTCACCTTTTATTTTTCAGTATTAATCCAATTTAGTCTCATTTTAAATAATGACAAATGAAAATGTAAAATCCAAATTCCATTTTTAATTCTAAAAAAATGAATGTAATAGTTGCAACTGTTGACCAATGATAGGAAAAGGACCATGAAAAAAAGCACATATAAAGATGTGAGACCACAGAAGTTATTTAAGCCAGCCATACATTCTCCTGCTTGGTTATTGCATGTATAATGTATCCTTACGTTTGTCAAGGGTTGTTACATCTGAAATAAGATTGCCTGAACATAATACCGCAACAACTATTTACTGAACATTAATTACTTCCATAAAAATCTTTCTGACTGTAAAATTCCATAGCATAAGGATTTTTATATAAAGTACATAATTTCGTTAAAATATTTCACACGTCAAAGTGTTAATAATGCTGTTGTATCATTTGTGTAACTTTCATTGATCAATAATCAGATAAGACAAAGTAAAACAAGTATCATGCTTCACGTTTATATCAAAAGCTCCAACACTCGATTCTTCACTTAAACTGTAATTAAAATGGACATAGGATAAAAGACATCTAAACAGATCTTACATGCGATCATGAAGCTGCAATAGGTCATTAGGATTTAAAAGAATAAAAGAAAAAAGTGGTTGTTTAAGAGTTCTGCTTCACTGTAGTTCGTGCCTTGACATCTTGACTCTAAAAGGAGCAGAGACATAAGACCATCTGTTCTAAATTACACATAAAGAAAACCTCCCTGCATTATTATGTCATGTCCATCTGAGAGTACATTGTGCTTTAACATATGTCTGTTAAGTAGTGGTTACATAGTCAATGTATGGACCAAACAGAACAAAGTAATCTTAAAGTTACAAATTGTACAACTGGTAAACCAAATGAGATCTTAAGCTAAGGTAATCTGTAATACAATTTTTTACATTTTGTTTCATTCAAAGTCTAAATCTATACCTGATTTTTCTCAAAAAAAATATAAATATCTGTTTGAAAAAACTAAAAGACTGAGAAAGTAAGGTAAGACATAATGGTGTGTTAGATATTTATATACAGCTGATAGCTTTTTTCAACTAAGGTTTTGTTTGTCAAGTAAGGAACAGCTAAGAAATGCTCTGAAATGGCAAATACATGTATAAAGGAAATCTGAATGGAATGTATAATATATTTCTAGTCATTCTCTAGCATCAGAACTCTGGTACTCTATACATTAAATCCTATATCTTTACTACGCTCTTAAATCACTTGCAATTTGCCAGAAAAAGTGACATCTTTTCTAAAATAAAACAATCTATTAATATTTTGAAACTCTGTATCTAAATTCTCTTCCCGTATGAAACTGTAGGACTTTTAACTTATAAGTACTGGTAAATATAATTCATTACTGAATAAAATGGACTTGCATCAAGTCTGTTTGTAATCCTAAATTAAGAGGTAATTATAGAGTACCAGATTTACTCAGGCGGTCTGACTTATCAGATAGGACACTCGTGTCAATCTGTAACAGCCCTACAAATAAATATCATCACATTATAACATAAAAATAACATGAATTAAACTTTTAAACAATTCTAAATGTAACCCATAAAATATGAGCAGCCAATTATCACAAAACAGGTTTTCTATTCATGTGCATAAAAACCCACCAAAAAACATACACATCCAAATGACTTAAATAATGCTAATTCTCTGGAAATTAATAAGTAAACTATGCATGTACATGTAAACAAATATATATAATATAATAAATAAATAAAAATATGCTAAATAAAACAAGAGGGCCATGATGGCCCTGGATCGCTCACCTGAGTACTTTGGCTGTAGGTTTGCTGTTAAGCAGTATTTCATTTTTTAATTGAAAATATATAAGTGCCTTCAAACCAAATATGTAAAATATCAATCAATAAATAAAGGCTCTATGACAGAAAGTAGAAATATCTATTATAAGCTATGGTGACCTTGACCTCGACCCAGTGACCTCAAACCCTACACATGGGTAGAGGTCCATGCAAGGAACCTATATACTGAATATCAAAGATATTGGTCTATAAATGAAGGCTTTATGAGGTACAGTAGATAAATCTATTTTTAGCCTCCGTGACCTTTATTCTTATCTAATAATGTGAACAACCAAACAAGCTTTCTGACAAACTGCCAGGATATTTGGACTGAAACAGTAGCCTCTAGAGCCTTAACAAGATATTTCTATTTTTGGGCTCTGTGACCTAGTTTTTTACCCCAGATGACCCATAATCGAACTTGACCTAGAAACCATCAAAATAACCTTTCTGACATATTTCCAGAATATTTGGGCTGAAAATGTTACCTGTAGAGTGTAAACAAGGTTTTTCCAAATTTAAGCTCTGTGACCTAGTTTTTGACCCCAGATGACCCATATTCGAAATTGGGCTAGAAATCATTGATACAACCTTTCTGACATATTTCCAGGATATTTGGGCTGAAAATGTTACCTCTAGAGTGTTAACAAGATTTTTCCATATTCAGGCTGTGTGATCTAGTTTTTGACCCCAGATGACCCATATTCGAACTTGACCTAGAAATCATCGAAACAACCTATCTGACATATTTCCAGGATATTTGGGCTGAAAATGTTACCTGTAGAGTGTAAACAAGGTTTTTCCAAATTTAAGCTCTGTGACCTAGTTTTTGACCCCAGATGACCTATATTCGAAATTGGGCTAGAAATCATTGATACAACCTTTCTGACATATTTCCAGGATATTTGGGCTGAAGATGTTACCTCTAGAGTGTTAACAAGGTTTTTCCATATTCAGGCTGTGTGACCTAGTTTTTGACCCCAGATGACCCATATTCGAACTTGAGCTAGAAATCATGGAAACAACCTTTCTGACATATTTCCAGGATATTTGGGCTGAAAATGTTACCTCTAGAGTGTTAACAAGGTTTTTCCATATACAGGCTGTGTGACCTAGTTTTGGACCCCACATGACCTATATTCCAACTTGAGCTAAAAATCATCTTAACAAGCTTTCTGACAGTTTTTCAGGAAATTTGGGCTAAAAATGTAGCCTCTAGAGTGTTAACAAGGTTTTACCATATTTGGGCTGTGTGACCTAGTTTTTGACCCCACATGACCCATATTCAAACTTGAGCTAGAAATCATCAAAACAACCTTTCTGACATATTTCCAGGATATTTTGGCTGAAAATGTTACCTCTAGAGTGATAAAAAGGTTTTTCCATATTTCGTCTCAGTGACCTAGTTTTTGACCCCAGATGACCCATATTCGAACCTGGGCTAGAAATAATCCAAATAACCTTTCTGACATATTACAAGGATATATGGGCTGAAAATGTTACCTCTTAAGTGTTAACAAGGTTTTTCCATATTTGGGCTCTGTGACCTAGTTTTTGACCCCAGATGACCCATATTCGAACTTGAGCTAGAAATCATGGAAACAACCTTTCTGACAAATTTCCAGATTATTTGGGCTGAAAATGTAGCCTCTAGAGTGTTAACAAGAATGTTCTATTTTTGGGCTCTGTGACCTAGTTTTTGACCCCAGATGACCCATATTTGAACTTCAGCTAGAAATCATAGAAGCAACCTTTATGACAAATTTCCAGATTATTTGGGCTAAAAACATTACCTCTAGAGTGTTAACAAGATTTTTATATTTTTGGGCTCTGTGACCTAGTTTTTGATCCCATATGACCCATATTCGAACTCGTCCGAGTAATTACTGGGAAAAACATCCTGACCAAGTTTCGTGACAATTGGAGCAAAAATGTGACCAGTAGAGTGTTAACGAACTAAATGTGAACGGACGACGGACGACGGACATTCATCGATCCTAATAGCTCACCCTGAGCCAGCTCAGGTGAGCTAAAAAACAAGAGAAGTGATAGCCCAATATCATTAACTTGAAGTCATGTTATTTCAAATATGTCTAGAGATATTCATACTACAACCTTAACGATAAAATAAATTCCACTTGAAACAGGGAGTCCCTTGACAGTTTGTGTGATCACAGGAGCTCACCTGGTCAGTCTTGATCAAGTGAATTCCAGATAATTTTTTACTGATTTAAAACCAAACAGATTGTTTCCAATATAAAAAGCCAAATCACATGACCCAAAACACTACCAAACCCTAACATGTAAATCATCTAACCTTAATATGATGTATTAAAGCAAGCTTTCTTCAACTTTCAATAGTACTAAAGTAGGTAAAAAAAGTATGATGTCTAAGTCATGGCCACTGACATGATCTGTGTGTATAAAATTATCACAGTCCTAAGTATATTAACTAATTCAACAGCTTTATCTCATGATAAAATGTCAACAAATAACTATAACCAGTCAAGACCAAAAATATCAGCCAATAACTTTAGCATATTGAGAAAAAATACATGCAAGTTTTTTTAACTGTCACCAGTTTCATTTTGTGTCATGAGTTGAAACATCTCTTCTATTGCACTTCAAAACAAATCCATTTGTGACCCTTTTCATGATCATCATGGAAGCATCAAAGAATTAACAAAGACAAAAACAATATGAACTGTGTTACATTATGCTCCTCAAAACATATAACGTACCAGCATTAAATTTCTAAAATATATTTAACATCTCACACTCTGGTAATATATACATACACATGTACAAACTTAAATAAAGGTCTTTGAAACTGGCCAGAAAGTGGTGAAAGCCATTAGGAGACAGTATAAATGTAAAACATGAGGACAAACTGTCCTTACACTGGTAAAATGTGGGCAAAAGAAAGGTGGGTTGAAAAATGGGAGACAACTAGTGACACTCAGATCTATTCCTATCCTGTGAGCATTATTTGTTTTTTCCCTTTCCCATCACACAAAAACATTACCACCACCACCACTGCATCTAATCTATGACTTGAACAAGACAAAATGCTAACCCAACTTATTAACTTTAACCAACTATTATACAGAATCTGCAGTTTAATGTCTGATGCACATTACTGTTGCTTATCAACAAATAAAATTATTCCTATCTCTGACTACATTAATGAATATTTGTGATAAGTTATGAAACAGAAGAGTTTTGGTGACCATCCTTCAATGACAAAGATGTGCATGCGGTAGAGATTTCACTTGGTGATATTGGTTGAACACGTACAGATGCCCTCAAAGAACCACCTCCAAACCCGCCAATCTGATTGCTAAAATTGGCGCTCTGAACATGCCTGAAGTCTGTAGGGGTACTTATAAGTTCACTTTTTACCTTCCGAAAATCAGTGGGAGGGCTTATTGTAAGATTTGGCTTGTTTCTTAATACAACATTTTTATGATCGCCAACAACGGAATGACGTAAGTTTATACTTGTGGTGATTGGACCGTCAGTGGAATCTGTCAAGGACGAGGTAAAAGACTTAGACTTACGTTGGATGCGACTCGAGGCTGAAATATTCAGATACTGCTTAGCTTTTTTCCCACTGTAATCTCTAATATTGGGATCAGCTTCTGCAATTACACATATTAAAGGACCATGAATAGTAAACAATAGAAATGTTTATTTCTTGTGGTCCTTAGCAAACATACATGTGTCTTACATCTTAGCCACTATTCAATCATTAAGTCTTCTACAATCTACAGGTAAAGTGCACGTTTATAATATACCAGAATTTCATTCAGTTGTTTTACTTAATTTTTTTTTTCATTTGCTCAATAAACTGACACAGTTCTTTTTACTTGACAAGTATGTTATGCCACCTAACTTTGTAACTGAGTAGCATTGTGAAACAATTTGCAACTCGTTTAAGTTTGATTAAAATAATCTGAACAGAAAAGTCAAAGTAACTTCTTAAAAGAGTTGAAAGTAAGAAAACATTTACATGTGATACATACTAAATGTTTGTATAAGTAATTCAATAATCTCTTCATGGCCCTGTATTGCAGCTAAATGTAAAGGTGTGTAGCCCTGAAAACACAACCAAATGAAGATATTCTATAATCAAATCAAACAGAATACTCAAAACGCTGATATCCCTAGAAAAATATTTTTATGCAGTTTACCATTGTACAGTGCAATAAAACCTTCATGGTAGTCCTTAAGCTGTACAGAATGCATCTGTTATGTTAAAATAAGCCAATTTGAAATCTTAGGTGCCTAACAAAGGTAAACCCTTGGTTTGAAAACTTCACAATTCACTTATCTATTAAACAGAATGCTAGATTCCTGGAATAAACTGAGATCTTATAGTTCTAAATTTCTGAAAACCTTCTTTGTTAATGTAGCTGCCTGGAATTTATCTCCTATAAAGTATTTAAACTTACCCCCTGCACAGATATCCAGACAACACATCAATCAAAGCATAATATGAAATAGAAGTAAAGAAAGATATAAATAACTTCTGCTCTTGAGAAAATACAATTCATTGAGAATCAACACCAATACTTTCTATTCCTTTACATGAAAATGCTGTTGTATTCTTGTCAGACCCATTTTGTTAAGATCATAGATATACCTGAGATACACGCAGCACACACACACTTTACATTTACACTGGATTTGACAAAAACCGATCCTCTGACCCACTATTTGTCTAAAAATTTGACATATAACAGCAAAATTATGCAACAGACAGGATAAAACCTAACAGACACTGGAGGAACAGCAGTCTTGTGGCAGAGCACTTGTATCCCATTTTGGAGGTCATTGGTCCTATTTTCACCAGGGCTTGAGAATCTAGGTACTTTCCACATTCCAGACTTTTGGTGCAAATACTGGTTTGAACCAATGACATATTAAAATTGCATGACTTAACTTCCCATGTAAAATAAACAGGTTTTTAATTAAACAGACACTTCACATCTAACTCTAATTTCAACATTCCTCTTTCCTACATCTCTATGTAAGCCTTCAACACTTCTTTTTCTGACAACCCATCATATATTCAAGACAGACAAATTCTCTGCAAAAAGACATTACATCTCTCTCACAGCATGGACTTAACAAAGTATGAAAATGAATACTTACATTCTGTTGTCATATGAAATATATAAAAAAAAATAGATAGATTATCAAATTATGGTGACAGTGTACAGAATTAATATCATTAAAAGGTATCTGTAATAAAGATGTTGCAATATTCAATTTACAACTTAATGTAATTAATCAATGAAATTTTGTAAGTTGGATCTGAGCTATCTGCATGGCTATGCATACAGTACTATTATAAATGAAACCACTGAATAAGGACAGAAATTTGCTTTAAATTCAGTAACTTTCTAGTTTCATTGCAAAGTAATGCTCAAAATTTTAGTGAATATATGGTATTTGTTCCTTCACAATTAACCGACATCAACTCAAAGAATAGACGGTGACAGGAAATAAAACACAAACAAAATTTTCACACATTTGGACAAAGTTTTCAAATCTTAAAAGGGCTATGTTAGAAACTATCACTGTCCTCACATAAAGGGTTCTTCTAGGCTTGTATCCACAGCCTATTTTTAGTGAGTGGTCACTTAGGTCAAGTCAGTAATATCTACCACTTAAGCATGGAGCTGGATTGCATTTAACACAAGAGGATAGTGTTCTGACACTTACTGTTCTTTGGTTGACATTGACGCCTGGTTTACTCATCAGCATTTTTATCACCTCTGGTCTACCCTTTTTTGAAGCCCAGTGTAACGCAGTCTGCAGACACAACAACAACTACTAAAGTCACATGACTACATCAACACACTTAACAAAAGCATGGTGAATAAACTGTGACAAAACCACTTATCATCTGATTTAAGGTTTTATTAAATCTCAACAGAAACACAGCAGGGATTGAAGTTAGACTTTGCTACTTGCTTGAAACAACAAGAGCACCTCTGGGTGGAGCATTATATGGTCAAAGGGGGTTTCTTCTAAGTATGATGCATTTGTGATATAAGGGAGGTAACCTTAGGCTTTGGAATAAATGATTTGCTTTAAATTTTTGATTTTTTTGTTGTTGATTTATAATATTTTGATTTTTAACATTTTATAATTTTAATTCTAGAGTTTTAAAGATCTTTATCATATCTGAATTTTAGGTTTTATAATTTGTATAAATGTCAGTTTTTCAGAAGTTATGATGTTCATGCTGTGATGCATGGTTATCAAGTTATAGTGCAGAAATACGGACTGTTCAGTTGACTGTCAGCTTGACCTTTTATGTACTTACCCCAAACAGTATAGGTGTCATGTAATCAATGATGGCAATCATCCTAAGAATTTTGAAGTATGTATGGGAAGTAGTTACCACGTTATACAGCAGAAATGCTTTTCAGTGTTTAGGTCATTGTGACCTTGACACCTGACCTACTGATCGTAAGATGTATGGGAGTCATTTTCTCAATGCAGTCAATCATCATAAGAAGTTTGAAGTCTGTATAACAAATGGTTGTAATCAATCACCATAAGAAGTTTGAAGTCTGTATAACAAATGGTTGTAACGTTTTACAGCGGAAATAGTTTTCAGTGCTTAGGTCACTGTGACCCCAAAATCAATAGGGGCCATTCACTAAATGTGTGCAACCATTATTTGAATTTTGAAGTCTCTATGACAAATGGTTGTCAAGTTACAGAATGTAATTGATTCTAAACATTTAGGTCACTGTGACCTTGACCTTTGAAATACTGACCCCCAAAATGTACAGGGGTCATCTACTCAATGTGTGCAATCATGATATTAAGTTTGAAGTCTCTATACCCAATGATTGTTAAGTTACATAGCAGAAATGGTTTTCAATGTTAAGGTCACTGTGACCTTGATCTTTGAGCTACTGATCCCAAAATCAATAGGTGTCATGCACTCAACATGGGCAATCAACATATGAAGTTAAAAGACTGTAGGCCAAACAGTTCTTGAGTTATCCTCCAGAAACCAAATTGTCCCTCTGGCCGAAACTGGATAGGGGGCCTTTTCGTTATTTTCTTTTGTTTAATAGAGGGCCATTGGCCCCTTGTTCTATTGTTACGGAATGAACTTTATTGTTCTCTTTTGTTATGTTTACAGTTAGATGGCCCCCCCCCTTCTTATTTTCGGTAGTGCAGACAGACGGACGGACCGACACCCAGGACCATAACATAATATGTCCCTTCAGGCATATAAAAAAGGCTACTCTGAATATGAAAATGCTTAAAGAAACCACTTCGTTACTATTTCTATTTACACAAATCACAGATGCTTGAAAATTTTAAGATAAACTATATAATTTATACTTACATACTAAAAATGATTAAATTCCATTGGAAATAAGGCAATACAGCACCATACATTTATGAAAAAGGAAAACATATATTAAGAATAGGCATCAAAATTTGAGAGTAAACAAATAAGCACAAGTGGAGTCCTGTTTCCTCGCAAAGGCAAAACAAAATTTCTACTCTTAATATGTTTAAAAATAAGATGTGCATGTACATTTTTTTGGATAAACAACAGAAAAAATAAAATAAAAATTCACATGTTAGTAGTATCACAGGCTTATATTTACTGAAAGAAAATTCCTAACATCTAAAAATATATACAAAGAATAAATACTAAAAGCATACATACCCCCTTTGTAATCATGAAAAGAGAAAAAAATGCATTGTTAAGTTATTCATCTTAAAATTTTCATTAAAACAAGAGATGTTTGTAAAACATACATGCCCCCCTAGTGTCTTATCAATAGAGGCAGCCATAAACTGACAGAACAGGGACTTGGGTCAGTACTTTAGGGAAGATGAGAGGGGGCTTCTGATATCAAAGGCTACTGGCCATGGCAGGTACCATAGATAAATGAGAGGAACTGATGATTATAACAATGATACTTTGGTTATGAAATGTATGAAGTTCAATTTCTGGGGAACACGAAAAAGTAAAGGAACTGCATGGGTAGTTAGGTAGGTAGTAATGTGGGAGGGTAGGTAGGTAGGAACTTTTGAGGCAGCAAGGCCCAAGGGTTTTCTAGTAGTCAATCAGAGTCTCTTTTCCTCTTTATGGTGTATGACCACCATGACCTTGGCCTTAAACCTAGTGACCTAAAGACAATAAGGGTCATCTCCTGAACAGACCAACCTGCATAGAAAGTTTAGGGAGCCAATGAGCGAGGGTTATTATGACCAACCTATACAGCAAGTCTGAGGAACCTGGGCCCACACGTTCTATAGTTATTGATCAGAAACCAATTTGGTTTTCAAGGTCACTATGACTTTGGCCTAATGACATGAAAATATATAGGGGTTATCTACTGGTCATGACCAACCTATATAGCTAGTTCGAGGAAGGTAGGTCCAAGGGTTCTCTAGATATTGAACGGAAACAATGTGTCTACCAACCAACCAACCAACATTTGCAAAACAATATCCCAACTCATCTTTGATGGGGGGCATAAATATATAATTTCAATTGTTTTTTGTTTTCATTTCCTGCCATTACCAGTCTGGTTTATAAAGTGCATCTGTACTTATTTCTCCACTACAGAGTTTACACCTTTCAACTCAACTCCAAGGTACAACACAGGTTATGACAGAATTTTAACTCATTTTAATGTACATGGTGAAGATACTTTAAATATTTGAAAATCTCCACAGTATAAAGAGTATATTTGTTTGTATTTATTGAGGTTAATTGCCAGTTGCAACCTCTTTGGTCATATCCTAGTGGTTAGTCCATCCCACATGTGTTCCTAGGTATCCAACCAGTTTATTAACCAATCTCTCTGCAAGCAACTGACTGCTTCCTCACTTGAGCCAGAGGTGAGGGACAAGTGTTGTCTGAAATCAATTAACACAGAGAAATGTAGCCAGCTCAGATGGACTTTGAATCGAGAACCCCTGGACTGACAATCCAATGCTCTAACAAATGAGCTAGAGGGGTGAGGGTCAGCTAGTCATCTTTGTATTTAAAAAAAATGTAACAAATATAATATCATTTTACAGTTAAACAAGAAGGGGTCACAGTTTAATGTCCCAGGAACCCTTCTTTCTAGAAGATCTTACCGAAGCAAACTCTCTGACTGTAGCTAGGTAAGGATTTTTGGATAGTAGTTCATTCATCAGATGGTAGTCTGAACTTGAGCACTTCACCAACCATTCTTTCTCTAAGGAATTCAGCTGCAACAGAACATATAATAAACATGCCTCTATACAAGGTATACTACACTAGGTGTATACAGAAATTCTCATCACTTATAACAATGGAATAGAAATTCTCAGCACTCATAACAATGGAACAGAAATTATCAACACTCAGATCAAATGAATAGAAATTCTCACCACTCAAAACAATGGATTAGAAATTCTCACCACTCAAAACAAAGGAATAGAAATCTCACAAAGGAAGGCATAAACAAATCTATCATCTTATTCATCCAATATGAGTTAAATACATAACTATTCTTATAAACAGCAAGTTCTTGTATCAGTAATTGTATCTTTAACAGATGAAATAGAATAAATTGAATTAACATGTAAGAATATTGCCAAGCAATAAAAAGTCCCTACTGGAAAGGGCATTGTCACTAAAAAGAACCAAATTCAAAGATTGGTAGTAAGCTAGCTGAAATCAATAGTTTGTTGAAGATAGATGAAGATATGTTTTATACAACAGATAATCAAAAGATCACATGCCTTTTAAGTGGGTGTGATGTTACAAATAAAATATTCACATGTAATACATATATAAAGTTCAAAAGTAATTGGAAGAAAAACATAAAGAAAATAAACAATCTGGTATATTTTCTAAGTAAAGAGGGGCACAATTTTGTCATTAAAGCCCAGACATTCAGTGCAGAAACACTGCTAACGGACACGGGAGGAACACGCATCACGCCACCATCAGTTTATGGACAAAGCCCGGTCACTATTTCATCTGTACCATACGGTCAGTTTAGACTCTTGTACTTGCTCGAAGTATAAATACTTTCCCTGACGGTGACTGCCTAATGACTGCCTAATTACTAGATGGAAATGATAACAGTTCTCTAGCTGCTTAGTTTAGAACTTTATTTGTAAACACTATTAACACACTGTGGCAGAATACTGGCAGCAGAGAAGAACTTCTCCCTAAATTTTTATACAGTCCCGGGGAGACCCTGACTGCCTACCGTACAGGTATACTGGCAAGCCAGCGACCTAGGTAGAAACCTAGTGTCGAGAGTCCCAACAGTTAGACACCCTGATGTGGACAGTTGTTAACGGGGAGCCTAGTTTTACGTCCAACTCCTGAAAATTTTGTGGTCCCGGACGTAAACCCAGTCCTGGGCCTCCCCTCCATACATGGAGGTGGAAGGGGGTGCCAACGTTAAACAGAAGTGCACCGCACCATAACACATTTTACAACCATACAATACTGCACCAAGGCTACATGTACTACCACCAACAATTTGTAATATTTTTCTGACTTGTAGTTTTTTGCGCCAAGAAACCGGATATGAATATGACCTTCAATTGAAGAGTATTTGCCGGTAAAAACTCTGTACCGTCCCGTTACGGGCCGGACTAGAAAGACAGATGGGTGCTGTGTTTAAGAAGGATTATCGAATATGAAATTCTAGATAATCCGTAATATAAGGGAAAGAGTTATGGAATGTATTGTGTAAACTAATAATAACACCAATAAATTTTGTGTAGTCTCAATCAAATCCATCAATAAGTTCCAGAAATATTCAAGGAAATGTAGTTTTTTGGAAAATTTTCAATGGGAACGAGCACTAAGTTTGAATGACCCCTTGACCTCTATGTGGGTCTGGCGGGTAGAGCTCATCAATGTGCATGCACCTGTGAAGTTTGGAGGCTTTAGGTGGAAGGACTTCTACGTTATGGTCAAGGTTAAAGTTTTGTGACAGACAGACAGACCAAAAACAATATGCTCCCTCCAGGGGCATAAAAAGGGGGATCAAAGGTCAGAGGTATGGGACATGACATGTGAACTGGTCTTTTGAGTTTCAAAACATGTAGCAAGATTAGACTGGATATCTATAGGGCTTCAAAAGTTTATCACCATTTTTGCAATATTTCAAGTTTACTTCTTGCCATACATGTAGCAACCAAATTTCTCAACATAGGAACAAAAAAAATATTCCAGGTACTTTTTGATTTATCACAGGAACCAGCTTTTGCTGACAGATGGACACCTCTATGGATACTCCAAAAATCTTATCTTAAAAAGGTGTTAACAACCATTGTGGGAGTGTAAAAAAACAGAATCTTACTTAATGAGTTAGACCGTGGGTTCAAGTCCAACTAAAACCATGTTTTTCACCATCTTTGGTTATGCATACAAACACAAATCTTACAAATCTTTCCTAAAACCTCATGTGTGAATAAACTTATACAACATGCATACTTACTGGTAGATATGTGCCACTTCCAGTACTTGACTCATCACCATCAGATTCTCTAACCTAAAAAAAGAAAAAATCATAAGAAAATTTTGAAACTTTTATAATAGAAGTTTTTCAGCATGGAATTTTTAAAATAATTATTATAACAACATAAAATCTTTCAATCTGCATCAGTTCTGAACCAGATCAGGGGTGTAGCTAGGCCAAAATTGAGTGTACACACATACTCATAGTCGCGTCAGGCCCCCTTGCAGGATCAGAGTAGAGCCCTGATTGGGGTCCAGGGATCAAATTTCCCGGAAGCTCCACAGATTTTGTCATTTAGGGATGCTTAAAATATGATAATTATAAAAAAAATTCTACCTCTTGGAACGAATTGTACCCATGTGCATATTCAACATATAGGCAGCTACGCCAACGCAGATAAAAACAAAGACAGTGTATCTTTTCTTTAAAGTCCTTAAAAATCAATGAAACATTTTTCACTGAACACTGCCTACCTTCTTGTTATCTTTTTTCCTGACAGCAGCTAGGTTTGAAGCAGACACTTTCTGTATTTCTGACTCGGACTCTATCCTGTTCAGATGTTTGGCTCTTTCCTTCACACTGAGTACTGATGCATTACTATCCTCCTCTTGTCCTACAGATGACTGGTGTTTTTGTGAGAAAAAAAAACCAATTAAATACTGCAATCATACAGTAGTTATCAAACCCACTGCCATGCCCTGAATGAAATCTAGGTAGTTTAAACTCATTTATTCACATTCATTGGGAAACAAGTTTTTGCAAGTTATATTAATACCTCTCCATGACCAATTCCTTGGTTCAAACCAGTACCTTTGCCAAAAGTGTGGAAAATGGAGTCACTTGAGACTTGTTGGATCTGAACCAGCAACCCAAGAATTCAGAGTCTGGCATTCTATTTCTCAACTACTCTCCTCCACAGTTTATAAACAATCAAGATGGCTGACTGTTAAAAATTCACCTTCCATCAATAAACAGAAAATACCAGCGAAAATGAAGAATATGAAAATGGCTCCAGCTTATATCCAGAGATGAAAAGACCATAATTTGATGATTTCAAACCTGAGTACTGACTAAGGACATTGTGCATATTTCTACATTTATGATAATAAGCTATGTACATGTAAATGTATGTCAGAAATGTGGTATGTTTGCTTAAAATCAGTTATGGAAAAAATGTTTATTTGCACTGTATAACACTGAATGAACAACAGAACTTCCAACTTATCTTTTGAATATTCTAGTAAGTTAAGTAAATTACAATCAAGGTAAATTTACTATCAAAAGTTTCTAAATATGAAGATCAACAGTACCAGCGATCTTGTAGAAGATGACACACTGGAGCCAGTACTTGCTGTATCACAGGCCGATGCAAGGGTAGAGGAAGAGAGGCGTAAATCTGATGCTGATAGATTATCGTCACTTCTTATACGGCATGGGGCACTTCCATCAGTCTGATCTAATAGGAAGCCACAAAACAAACCTGATCAACTTGCCTTAAATGTACATCTGATTCAAAAACAGCATTTACATATACTACTTAAAGTGTACACACTCATAACGTTTTATCATTTTCATTAAAAAACAGGTAATATGATATTGTAATCAGTTCCAAAGCATGGGTATTATGACAGCTTACAAATGGAGAGGAAGAATGCCAAAGATTAAAAAACACTTATCATCTTCAAATCATTCCTAGACTTTTTTTTTGCATGGGCCAAAATTTTATATTTCTTACCATTAGGTGCGGTGCTGCGAGGTTCTGACTGGGCACGTGTTTCCCATTTACCTCCCCCTGGATCTTCAGGTACTCCCCATTTACCTCCTCCTGAATCACCCCTGTATTTCTTTTTCAGCATCAGTATTTTTTCTTTTTGCTGAAATTAATGAAGTTATTTTTGTTGAGTTTTGTTTAGATGAAAATATTTCATGTGTGTATGTAGGCAAAGAGTTTATGTAACGACTTCACAGGAAATACCAGGACTACACCTGTATCTGTCAAAATAGGCTGCAACAGTCTTATAAAAAGAGTCTTATCAATAACAGGGTTTGCTCCACACTAACAGCATACTGGTAAACTTAATTAAGCTTAACAAACTGTAGCAATTATGTACAAAAATGTTACATCCCTTACAATTTTAAACTGTCTATTTAATACCTTTTCATTTCTATTTCTGGGACTTAAATATTCTTTTAATATTCTTTTCATCTCTTACATGAAATGCTTGTTACAAGATGCAAATCAATAGACCAACATGACAAAATCTTCATGCATGTGTTAAGGATGCCACCAAATGTTTGAAAAAGGGAACTTGGGCAAAAATTTTGGAAACTGGCACTTTTATCTATTTGCAAAAAGATGTCCATTCATGATTAATACCTGAAAATTTCAGCTCCCTACATAAAGCAGGTACAAAAAATCAGTTAAAATCTGTCAGTTTAAGAGAAATATGATGTGCAAACTTGAAAGTCCTAAAAATGACCTCATATACCTAACCTGATGTCAAAATGTACAGTAAGTTCATCTAAATTTTATACAAAACATATTTAATCTTCTACAAAATGTACTTTTGTTACCATTGACTAGTGGCTTTTAATTTGGTTAATGTTTCCATTAAATAAAGAAAGAACTGACTCAGGAAACAGTTGCCGTAGCAATGGCTGTCAAGAAATGTGTAAAAGGACAGTCATTTTCATAAAGGACACAGCTTTCATTTGCATCTGAGGAGGGTGAAAATAAGCCATCTTTTGCTGATTTTCAATTCACTGTATTTAAATATAATAACATATATCAGGGTGCTCTGAAAGTGATAATTGGAATTAAATGATATTTTATAAAGTAGGGGAAGTAACTTCTACTTAGCTTTATGGTAGTACCAATACATAGATAAGATCAGTGAAAGCCATATAAAACTGAAAATGTCAGAAGATTTCTATACAAAGTTAACAGAAATACAATTGATCAATTTCCATTAGTTTTATTCTCACAATAGTGATTTGCTCTGTTTGAATCATATCTATTAATAAAGGCTACACAAAGAAGATGAAATGATTAAATTTAAACCTTTTGAAAAAGTAAAATTATTCACTCCATTTCTGTGTCAAAAAGTCACAAAAATCTGACCTCACATCTAACAATGACAAAGCAATTTGATGATCGCAGACATTTGCTTTTTATATCAATAGAATTCAAATGAAATGCTGATGTCATTAAAACATTTCAGTGGCTACAAACATGAAAGTAGACAAAATTTTCAGTGATTTCCTGTGCTACCATTACATATCAAGGTAAATATCTGTATTCCAAATACATGATACTGCCTCCTGGTGGTGGCAAATGATAGAAATAATACTGCAGACAACCAGAGTTGCTTAAGATATAGTAGCTATACTGACAGTAAAGTATCTATAATACTTACATCATCCAACTTTATAGTTGCCAGGGTATTAACATAGTTCTTGAATTTCTCTCTCATTTCATCTACAAATAGAAACATAACAGGGTTCCAAACAGGGAAACAATCAATGTGTGAAATCCATTATGCCACTTATCAAAACGTGAATTGAAATTTTTCATATATATCGGGCAGACAGACAGTGAATGAAATGAACTTAATCTTAGTATCATAAGTTTTCATGCTACATCATATGAGATATGTTTGGCCAAGGCATAAGAACCGAATCTTGATAAAACTAAGAGGAGAGAGGCACCATCTTAAAATGTGTATCTTGAAAATATAAATGACTGACTTTCTCTGCATACAAGTTATCCTGTGCTGCTTGACATATAGTTTGATGAAATTTTTTCACATACAGTTCAAAATTCATTACAAAGTATACAATAAAATAATAATAAAACTTCGTCTGTGATATCTGCCTTATATTTACTAGGAAGCTGTCAATTTTTGAATATGATTGAAATTTAGTATATAATTTTGATTATATGATTTCATGACATTGTAATGTATGATGTAATTCCATTATCTATCACAATAAATTTAGGGCAATGTCACTCACTGATAATTCAAAGAAAGAGTTGTTAGCAAATCCCAACATTGTAACAGTCAATCCTAATTATCTAACCAAGCAATACACTTGGATGCCATGTCGGACATCCAATCATTTATCCAGTGCACACACCTATTTGTGCAACAAGGCAACAAGGCTGAGGCAAAATCAGCCTCCAAGCATTAAGTGCAGATTGCCTCATACTTAAAGAAATTCTAGTATTAACTTATCACTAATCAATACAAAATTCATGACCAGCAAAATGTTCTTTCCAAAATATTTATTTAACTATTATAATGAACTGGAGAATTACAGCAGATCTATTTCAAAACATAGGAGATTGAAATTCCTGCAGTGCTTATACACTGGCTCTGAAAGTTTTGACAGACATATCAAAATGATGACTTTATATTTTTCCATATTTCTCAAGAATTAAGTGACATTAAATTTATAGCGTTTCAAACAGTTCATGTAAGCATATACACAGCAAAATAAAAAACATGACAGAATTCTCCTTCAGTTTTCATATTAATGATCAATAAACAGTCGAACTTTAGGCATTTCATACACAATCTTAACTAAGTCTTGACCTTTTTAACTATTCTTTATGGTAGTCATTAATAATATAATCATAGTACTGTGTTATGTATACATTAATCTTACCTACTACTTCAATTGATTTTGACAAACTGAAAGTAAGACACACAGATGACGGCATCAACAAGCGTACCCTTTTATTAAAAAACATTTTAGTTCTCACCTTTATATATCCACTAGGTGCATTTCATGCAAGACCATCAATTTTTCAAAGTAGCATAATCTTAAGTAATTCAGCAAAAAACTGTAATTTTCACAAAATATATCTTTTAAATAAAAGGTCTGCAAGATCATTCTAAAATTGGTCTTCATATCCACTTATTGTTGATACAAATGAAAAACAAGACCTGTCCACAGACAGTGGGTTGAACTTTTCTCAGAGCTGGATAGAAGGGTAAATTATAAATTAAGTCAAGTGGGCTCAACAAAAATGTCTCTTTCATTTTGCATTGTTTATCAGCTATTTAATAAATGGTTCAAAACTCTTATTATTAATTTTATCTGTGAGAATAGCAGTTTTACCCCTAACTCTTGAATTTGAGGGATAAAAACCCCTTGGCCTAAAAATTATCCGGACCTCTGAATAGTTTCAATTTTGATGGTGATCAAATATTCTGAGTTTGAAGAGAATATCTATAACACTTTTTTAGAAATGGACCTTCACAAAAAATTCTAAGTTGAAAATGGGTCCTAACTTAGCAAAAATAAATTTGAGGGTTATCTGTCCTTTTGAAATGCATTTCGATTTTGATGGTTATAATGTATTCCAGGTTAGATAGTTTTTGAGAAATGGAATTTAACCAAAAGGCTAATAAAAAAGTCTATGTTTAAAAATAAATGACAGTTATCTGTCCTTTAGAAATGGTGTCACATTTTGATACAAACTCAATGCTGCGCTTACTTCCCTTTCAGTACAGTAAATACTGCCTGTACGCATGTCATGTGATGATGGTCCCAATCAAATAAAGAAAGTTAAACTTTTAATTAAAGTTACAGTTTTTAAATTTTATAACTTCCAGACATGTAAAATCTATGTTCTTCCCATTATAACTAAACAAAGTAAGAGAACAAATAATTCCTTTTAAAAAGTTCATACATGTATATATAGCTGAAAGCTAGCTAAAGTAAGCCCTTGAGGAAAAGATCTTTTCCGAAGAATGAAGGGGTGATCACTGTGAGGAGATTGATTTTGACAGTGAACAAGTATTCCAAATATGAAGTGGATAGCTTTGATGATTAATGAATTTTAGTTACTGATCAGCATATGCTTAGGAAGAGGTGACAACTAAGGATCAAACCAGGGCATTCCCCAGGCCAGTTTAGTGCCCCGACACTGGGGCACTTTATTTTTGGATCCAGGTTACTGTAGCCCTTGAATTTCGGCTTGCAAGTTGATCTTAGTGTTAGGGCACTTAAAATTTGACAGCAGTTACTTGATATATACAGCAGCCCGTGCCACACTGTTGTACTGCATCATCAATCGATAAATCCTGTGTTATGACAGGATGTATGGATAAACATGTGACCGCTAATAATGGGCTCTATTTGATGAAGAAATTAAAAAGCAATGTGTTTTGTGATCATATGCCATTAATTGCCTTTGATTGAAAATTGGTTGTTTGATCTACAGCGCCTAAGGAGGGTGGCTAATTTATTTAACTGGCATATGTTTTTCCAGAGGGAGGTGCTAAATACAATATAATTTAGGTAAGTTTGTTTTGTTGATAAATTGAGTAGAAAAGGATAACTTCATCCTCAGAAAGTTTTTCAAAGAGTCTGTTTCGTAAAATAGTTGCTTCAAATAAATCTTGGAAAATGTCTCATGCTAAGAAAAGGCCTGCATCAGGTATCAGCATTTTTAAAAGGACTTTGTGTGAAAAAAAAATGAGAGTAGTGACACTGTAAGTGTGGGGTGTGCAAGTATCCCTTCTAAAAAACTGTAAAAAGAGAGTATCCAAGTCAGGTGCTATCAACAACATTGGTGGAAGTATGAATCACATTCAGCGTTATTTCTAGTTATCATTGTTTTTTTATTACTTTGATTATATTATTATGCATCTATGTATGAAATATAAATTTATGTATTAAAGATGTTGGAAGAAATTAAAAATATGTAAATACTGAACACCTTTTGTTTGTTTAACTCCCACTAAACATGCCAAAATGCATCATTTCACTGTAAGGATTAAAAAAATTTCGACATCAACCCATCCCCCTCAGAGTTGCACTTGGGAAATCCTCTGAGGAAGGCCCTGTCAGATGTTATGCACCAGTCACTTAAAGCACCTGGTCTTTATGCTAGTTATTCACATGCAAACAGACAATAAATAAGTACTGTACAATCAAAAGAGGCACATGTCTTGAAAGTGGCGTGAAGACTGTAGAGCATAAAGACACTGGAGTGATCACATCTGTCACCCACATCTAGTGACCTACTAAGTTGTAGCAGGCTATTTGAAAGACCCTGGTTGTAGAAAGGTAAGCATGCATTTACAGATCAAGAAATCCTGAGCTCAAAATGCAACTTTACAGACGATTTCAGGACTTTTCACCTCCTGGACGTTTCGGCCTCAAAACCCTGGTCTTTTCGGCATCTTTTGTAAATTTGATGAAGATGTAAAATAAATACAATTATGAGTTATAATATTATATATAATATAACTCATACTTGCAAACACATTACATTTATGAAATAAAGAAGATTTTTTTTGTCATAAATATATTGAAATTTCCCTGGGAAAATAATTATTTATAGGATAGTTTATATGAATTGTGATAGAATTATCAGCTATAAATCTACATGTATATATATTTGATATATATTTATATTTTTGTTATAAAATTATATTATTAAAATTATAAATAGCTTAAAAGGACACTGATTATGATATGTTTTAAATAACAGATAAGAACAGATGATTTACCGACAAATCGGTAACACGACAAATCGGTAACATGATTTTATATAGTAAAAAAAGGAGAAATCGGTAACTCACTAACAATAGAAATATTGTATGTACCCAGAAAGGTAATAAAGTAGGTGTGAAAAGGCATGCAGGGGTACTCTGCTCGTCATAGAAAGGTGTTCACAACACGTTAAACAAGTTATTAGTTTGTCTTAGGTAATTATAATTTTCTATAATTTGTGTTTGTCATGTAATTATCATTATTAAAATTGATTCTATTATATTATAATCATAGTTACTAATAACTACGTCTAAGGTAGTAATGTATTCAATGATTATGGCTAGATCTTTGATTTAAATCAGTTTATAATCTAATAACGGCAATGTGTGAAAATATATAAAACTCTACAATATACCGCAACACGTAAGGTTTCAATACTCAATATTTCAGTAACTAACATCTGTTCATACCTACTCTATCACTATCTGAACTCTAAACAATTACCAACAATATTTCTATTGTTACCGATTTCTCTGTTTTTTTACTATATAAAATCATGTTACTGATTTGTTTGGTTACCAGAACAGATTAGGGATCATTAGTTAAAGAAGTGTTAAAGTTGTATAATGCATTATATTTGTTAATTAGCACCTTTATAAAGTAGTGAAAATTTGATTGATTTCTCAGTACAAAGTACCTTTTTATATTAAATAGATTAAAGAAAATCAAAGGCCAAATCCGTACAGTATACCATACTATAACAAAACAAAGTAGCCGAAAAGACCAGGGCCGAAACGTCTAGGAGGTGAAAAGACCAAGGCCGAAACGTCCAGACGGAAACGAGTCAACTCGGCCCTATACCAACTCGGCACGGGTCAACTCGGCACGGGTCAACTCGGCCCACTTTAAAAAATATATATAACGTATTAACTTTGCTTTGCATGGTGTTAAGGTAAATGAATAATAAGAAATATCTTATTATTAAATAATTATACATTGTACTTCTGCCGAAATAAAGTATATTTAGAAAAAAAATGTTATTTATTTGTCTTTCAGATTCGATAAAATTAATATAGATCTAATAAAAATGTGTTTCCTTAGATGCATTTTGTTTGTAAAGTAATATTCAAAAAAAAAAAAAAATGAAACAAAAATTATAATTTTGTAACAATAAATGTAATATAAAGCACTGTTTGCTCTTTGTTATATTTATAAACTCTCTCTGTCTGTCTCTTTATGCACTACGTAAATAACCGAGGTAAATCGAGTGAAAAAAAACAAGAGTTGTTTCCCTTATTTTCCCTTCGCTTGCAAAAGAATGCAAATTTAGCCGTGTTTGGGGCGATTAAATGTCCGATTTTAAAATTTATTACATCAATTAAAAGCTGGTGATCTTAGCTTCCTCTCAGTGTATATTTCAACACATTGTTTGACACTGAAGGTATTTAAATTTACGGTTAAACCTACCACGAGTCAGAAATACAGTGAGATACACAATCGGTTATCTTTACTCGCAATTCTACTGATAAGAAAAGCCTGTCTGCTGCTAGTTCGGAAACTGTCAATCCGTGTATTATAAATAATTACAAAAATTAAAATAAATAGTGATAACACAAACCTAAATATTAATAATTGAAAAGTGGGCCGAGTTGACCCGTGCCGAGTTGGAATAGGGCCGAGCTGACTCGAGGGCCGAGTACGTTTTAGGGCCGAGCTGACCCGGATTCCGTCCAGACACCTTACGGACAACTGATCAGATGGTCATCAGTTAAAATCAAGATTGTTTTTCTCACGATATGTATATAAAATGTGTATCACATAATAAAAAATAAATATATTATCGGAGTTTTCTTCCTTAAACTGTCGAACTTGAACTGTCAGGAAATGGTAACGTCAGGATCGGTGTTTTGACGGAAACTTCATCAACCAACAGCAAACAGACATTTTATTTTAGATTGATGACGATTACCTTTTCTGACTGGGTCGTTTAGAAATCTTTTAAAATGAGTTACAAGATCTGTATTTCTAACACGACCGCCCTGAGAAATCAAGAAATCTCTCACACTCTCCTCCGTAAACTCTGAGGCCATTTTGATGCGGAAGTCTTCTCAGACGGTGCACCGTTTCCAACGGTTGACAGACATTTCACCCCCAATCTTTTCCTCCCAAGACATTTCATACCCAAAATGGTGGTGAAAATTCCAGACCTAATGAGACTTTTCACCCAATATAACATTTAAATACAGCCATGATAATAAGTAATAAAGTAATTTGTACTTTATAAAAGCAAATATAATCACAACATATTATTATTCAGTTTAGGAAAAACTGAAGTGATTTAAAAAAGTTTAATAAAGCAAGAAAGGTTTTAATGAAGCACTATCTTAACAAACAAAACATAATGCAGTATCCTTGCATTCTAGGTATGTACGGCCGAGACAGCATGCTGTCGTATGTGAGTCTTGTGTCAGATATCAGCAAAGAACCAGCAACACTGGTAATTGCTTTATCATCAAATAATTACTGTCACTGGATTATTGAAGTATTGATAGTTAAAAGAAACCTCGAAATATTGTAAAATATTGCATCCATTTTAATTATGATTTTAATTAATCGATTTTCTTATGTTAACTGTTATTAATTCATTATAGTTCGCATATCTATATAAATTAAGTGTAATCAAACTGAGCTTTTTCAAATTCAATTGCAAATAATTTATTACTTTTTGAAAAAATTAAACAGGTTTTAAAAAAAGAACAACAAGAAAACTGGAACACTAAAAATAAATTGTACAAATTTGACATCATAAGTATTTGTTTCTATTTCAGGAATTAAATGAGAGAATAAATGATTGATCGAATTAGTCTGAAATAATTTCCTGATTGTGTTTAATCATAACTCTGTTTAATCAGCACCTCATCCTTGGATGTTTGAAGTATTTGTATACTGCCCATCATGGGGACTTGATTTATTTATTTCTTTATTAATTGAGTCTCATCCATTTACATCATACAAACAATACACAGCATAGATAAAATACTTAGAGATTATGCAAACAGCCATTCCAAATGGAATCATAAGAGAGTTGTATCAACTTACAAAATATCAACTTTACAATACATAATTTAAAAAAAGTACTAGCTGCTACTCCAAGATTTAAGACTACTAAAAAAGATTAAAAGAGAAATACCGAGATAAAAAAGGCACTATATAGCTCCTAGTAAGCAATATTCATAAAACACTTGATATCATCCTGAATAAACTGTAGATTGAATGATTAGCAGCTACTTCCTAGCATCATATAAAATACAGATTAAGTAAAACAAATATTACATTATTTACAAAGATAAAATTGTCTTCTGCGTAAAATATTACATCAGGTTTTGGCACTTATCCCAATCATATTTAGATTTGTAAATATCACTTTAAATTGTTCTACGTCAGAATAAGAAAGATTCACGACTTTCTCGAATAATGTTGCTCTCAAATCATTATACAAACTGCATTTCAGAATAACAAGTTGTTCAGTTTCTACAACATTACAGAAAAGTCACCTTCTGTCCTCTAGATTTTCAAAGCGTCCAGTTTCCAGTCTAATTCGTGCAACACCACAACGAAACTTACAGAATACAGCTCTGTGTTGTAAGGGCAAAGTAATTCTACAGTACTTTTCAACAATGATATCAAACTTCAATGTATTGTAACTTCTAAGCTTATTGCAACCTCTCCCAGATGCTCCAGTCACAATATTTATGGACTGAGACCATTCATTTATATATTGACTGCCCATCTGGTTGACAATACAATCAACATGATACTTTGACACATGATCACAAATAGTAGTGCCACTATCAACATTACATTTAACCAGTTTATCTTTAACATAAAACTAGATGGGTGTTCAGAGGAACACTTGTGTCGCCCTTGGGTACTCTGTTAGAATAACAAAAAAGGTAAACAAGAGCCAACTGGAAAAGACAGCATGCTAGTCAAAGTACAACAAGACATTTCCACAGACAGCATGCTCCACTTTTCTCAGTGCTGGATAATTAATTATAAGCCAAGTTAAACAAGAGGCCCAAGTGAAAAAAAATTGAGTGGGGGAGGGCAAGTACCTAGGTCATACAAGATGAAAAAAAAAATCGGGTCAAGCACTTATGTATTTAAAAAAAAAATTCGAGCCCCTGTGAGTGGGTGGGGGGGGGGGGGGGGGGGGGCAGGATGGGAAGTCAAGTACCTATGTATTAAAAAAAATTGGACCATGGGTACCAACAATCTTTACAGGGGTTTTGCTGGTGATCAAGTATTCCAAGTTTGAGTGGACTATCTTTGACACTTTTTGAGACATGGACATAAAGAAAAAGGTTAACCAAGAAATTTTTACTTGAAAAAGGGGCATAACAATGCAAAATTAAATTTGAGGGTTTTCTGCCCTTGAGAAATGGTGTTGTCTTAAGTGATACAATTGTAGATATAACAAATTGGAACGTTTGATGAAGAAATATTAAGAAATGGCATAGTTATAGACAATGTTAAGTTTTCATGACAAAATCCAAGTACAAAAAGGGGCATAACTCTGTCAATTGTGACCTTGACCTACAGATTTTGGCATCATCACGACCCTGTTGTCGTAAGCAATATAATTTGAAAGTTTGATGACGAAATTCTAACATCAGATGCTTCTTAAAGGTGTGAACATCTAAAAGTCATTGATTATGTCAATTAGTCAAAAGCCATGATTTTTTTGAAGAAAAAATTGTCTAAATTTCTTGAATGAGCATCAATATGATTTATAATAAAGAAAATACAAAGGTATATCACCATTTTAGTTCATATTGTATTTGGGGGTGAAATGTCTTGTATAATAGAAAACTGGGAGAGAAAAGTCTTGGGAGGAAATGTTTGGAGTGGGTGGTGGGGGATGCCGGGGGTGAAATGTCCTGGGGTGAAACGTTTAGAAATCTTTCAGACAATAGGTTAAAGAGTACTAAAAGTTCTACTTTGAGAGAGCGAGCGAAATTGTGTCGGTGTCCAAAAAGCTTCACTCCAAAATATTTGTGGGTTGATAAAGGACTAAATATTGTAGCCTATTAGCCTATATATATGGACATTTTTCGAATAAAAAGTCGTTCGGTTTGGATCCACAACGAGAAAGACCCGGACAAGAAAGAATCTTTTTAAAATCTTAGTTGGTTTTCAGTCCACACAAAGTAAAATATTAAAAAAAACCAAAATATTCAGAGTACGGAGAACAAATAAGTATATAAGTAAATCTTACACATTTCTTTTTTTTTTATAATCGTGAGTCATGCAATTTAAAACACACTTAAGTCATTCAATAAAGAATTGAATCGAATAAATTAAGAGAGGCAGATATAGTAAATCTGATCGGAAATGTATATTGTGTAATTCTGTGGATAGTGAATATCATTTTCTATTAGTTTGTCCACTGCATATTATTTATCTACATTATTTTCATTTTTTAATGATTTAAAATATATTTTGACTACATCTACATTGTTTCTCCCAACAATGAAATGCTGGTTATGAACAGGAGGTCGGAGTCAAATGTTAAAAACTGAGATGTTATGTTACTTATCTTGTTACCGTACATTATTTACAGCTTTGTTAAAAAATAAAAATTAAAAAAAAAAACAAAAAAACCAGTATGATGGAATTAGAACGTGTGTGAGTTTAGGCTATCAGTAATCTTCTGAAAACTTACACTGGCGTTGATGTAATACGGCAAAAACATTCCAGAGTCTGATAGTACGTGGAAAGAAAGAGGTCATGTACTTGATACTGTGTTCTTGAGAATGGTATATGATAGTTAAAACGAGTTTTATAAGCAGTTTTTTTACTGTTTTGTTATAACATTGTATAAGCCTTTTTATGAATTTTAGAGTGCTGCTTAGATGAGACATTCTCAACATGTTTTTTTTTCAACTAAAGACATCACTTATTTATTACACCAAGATATTTAGCATTTTTAGTTTGTTTTAATTCAATATCGAGTAGCTTATAAGCAAATATAAATGTTTTCCACTTTTGAGAGACTCTTATAATTTGACATTTGTCCGGATTGAAAGCCATTGACCATTTTTGTTCCCATCCTTGCAAATTTGCGAGGCGAGTCGGCTGATTATCGCCGTTCCTGGACGGCGATATATACAATTAACAAGATTTGAACAGTTTTGCCTGTACACCGCCTGCCTTTAGCCAATCAAAGCAAAGCATTTCATATCACATGATAACAAAATGGACGTCAAAATTCTTCAGCAAGGGATGCGTAAATGGACTCGCCCAACCGCTGTGTTTGTCGGGTTACTTATTCTTACAACTGAAAAATACCATCATCAATGTACGATCTCAGTACCAGTCTTCAGGCTCGTGTAGGATAAATACAGGATAATCGCAATATTTTTTGCTACATGTCATTTTTAACTAGAGAATGTAGTCTAAATAAGGGTACGGTTTGTTTGTTTTTTCCAAAACTTGCACTTAAAGAAAAAAATAAATGCTTGCTTCCGGGCGATTCTAATCAGGATACAAACTCCCCGCAGGGGTTACTTCCCCTGATTAGTACAGTAAAAGTAGCAAAGCGTGATGCGACCGGTGCGAGGAGTTTGATCAGGATTTTTCCGTGTTTTATATATGCTTGATTAGGATCAGGGCAATATTGTATTTTTTACCTAAAATTTATTCTGTTTAAATTGTACATATAATATTCTTATGGTATTGAAGAACTGTATCTAGCTTTTGTTAAGTATACATTTTTTAGTAATAAATAAAGTTAAAAAACTATAGTCAATTAATTATGCGTAGACTGGTTTACAACAAAGCAATATTTACAAGGTTTTAATGCTGCAAATTTTAACATGATGTATAAAGATATTGGGATGTTTTCATAAAGAAACCAAATCGTCCGCTTTCAAAAATAGTCCAGCTACAATAATAATTACAATGTATATTTCATCTACTTTATAATTTCTGTGTGAAAATTATCAAATATAACTTCGCTTTTCAGTGCAAAGCATGTTGTAAGATTATCAAATTAATGAATGAAGAACATGAAATACATTTATCTATGGATAAGACGAAATGCATGGCTGAACGGCGATTTCAAGCATTTTTGGAAATGCTAATACTTGTGAATCAATAGTGTCATCTGCAAAAAGTCAAACTCTACTTTTAACTGAGTTGGGTAGATCATTTATATAACATAGAAAAAGACAAGGACCCAGCACTGAGCCCTGGGGGAACCCAGACATTACTGGTAAGGATTCTGAATGGCAGCCTTCTACTACAACCGATTGTGTACGACTTCTTAGAAAAGATTGGATCCAAGATATAGCAGATTTATTAATATCAAGTCTCATGAGTTTATATAATGATGATCGACTTTAACAATGATCTAGTATAATCTATAACAATTAGACCTGTTTGTTTTCCTCTTTCTAAGCTATCAAATATTTCTTGTGTAAAAGATATTAATTGGGTCTCACAACTGTGTTTTGAACGAAATCCAAGTGGGAAAGGTGTTATAGATCTTTGGAGTCAAAATGGCTCATAATATTTGATACCAGCATATGCTCCATTAATTTGAAAGAAACACAAGTCAGTGAGGTTTACACTTAGGATCTTTTTATATAAACAGGTGCAACAACAGCTGTTCTTAATCATTTGGGGCTATACCAGCTTTCAGGGACGACTGGAAAATTTTAGTGAGAAATGGGACTATTTCAACATGAAGTTCTTTTAATAATCTAGGATGTAACTGACCTGGTCTAGATTCCTTGTTTGGATTTATTTGTTTTTTTGTTTAAAATAATTTTGAGGTACAATTTGGCAAAATGACACTATAAGACATGTAGTTATTTTCACGATGGTTTTGAATCTTGAAAATGTTTAATTCACAATGTTGTTTAAGGCTTACATATTTGGGTTTTGAGAACAAAGATTCAAACTGTTTATTTAAAACTAAATTATCTACCAGATTTTTGTGGGGTTACCTTCAGATTTTAGTGGTGCAACACCTTGATTTTCAGTTTTCTTATGTTTTACAAAAGAATAGAGTTTTTTGTTTTTACTGTTCTCAGAATCACCAGAAAAGATAACTGATTCTAAATATTCCGATTATGACTCCCGTATTTCTTTCTGTATATTAGTCTTTAGAATGGTGAGTTTTTGTTTCAGTTTGCAATGATGGTCATTACTCTTTATTTTTTACATTTAGTGTATGGCTTAACTCTTTTTTAGATCATTTTCATAACTTTTTTGGTAACCCAAGGTAGATCATATTTAGGGTTGGTGATTTTGGTTGGTTTAAATTGATTTGATAATTAATTTAATTTGCTTTTAAAGTTTCCCTATAAGTTATTTGGATCATGACATGGTAGTTTTTTAATACAGTTTCGTAGTACTGTGTTAGTTCTGATTTTAATATATCCGAATTTATCACCAGTAGTAATATGGAGGGAATAGAAGTAAATATGTCTAAGGTATTCATGACGCTTTATGTTGACGACATAGTTAATTATATTTGCTAATACTGCAGAAGAATTACATCGAAGTTTATATTTACTGTTGAAGTTTGTAAAACAGAAGTTTTGATTTTCAAATTTGCTTCTTTTCCTAGAAACCCCAGTTTTCAATTCAACTGTACGAAGCCTACTAATCCTGGCGTCGTCATCGGTGATATCATACATTGGTTAAGGTTTTGCATGCAACTATATCATGTATATATCTTAGTAACTAGCAATTCCTTATTGATTTACTACTTCATTAATGTCATCAGGGGTATTAAACAAACAAGTTAGGTAAGTCTTGACCGAATTTAAGGCAAATTATGGCCCTTCTTCGACTTAAAAATCTTTGTTAAAGTTTTGCATGAAACATACGAGCATGCTTATTTCTCAGCAATCATAGAGGGGATTTACTTGAAACTTCAAAAAGATGATCTCTAAGTAGGATGAAACTTGGCAGAATTTATTTTAAATTATTACCCCTTTTAAACTTAAAAAAATTTAGTTAAGGTATTGCGTGCGAAAAAAAAGATTACAGTTCTGCATGTAATTTACTATGATGCATATACATGTATACATGTACGTTTATAAGCAGCTAAGAATATTATTTTTATACTTCATTAAAGTCTTCAGGGGCATTAAACAATCAAGCTAGATAACTCTTGACCAAATTCAATGAAAGTTATCGCTCTTTTTGACCAAACTTATTGTCGTGCATATATCTTAGAAATCAGCCATAATTATTATACCCCTTCAAAGGAATTGTGGAGTATACTGGAATTAGCTTGTCCTTCTGTCTGTTTGTCTGTTTATCTGTCTGTACGTAGACGCAATCGTTTCCGGAACATAAATTGCTCTCCTTATCAGCTATCTGCATAAAAACTTATATATGAAATTCCACCCTATTGATATTGGGGTCAAATTATGAAAGGTCAAGGTCACAGTGTCTCGAAATAAGGAAACCTTGTCCGATCCATAACTTACTTTCCATATCTTTTACCTGCATGAAAACGTACTCATGGACTGCAACCAATCCAGGATGATCCCTTTTGATTTTTGGGGACAAACTGTCAAAGGTCAAGGTCACAAAGGAATGACATAAGATAACATTTTCCAGATCATAACTTGCTTTCCTTATCATCTTCTTGCTTGAAAACCCTCACGCGGATCTACCCTACATCAGGATCGGTCAAATAGGACCCTGATGTAGGGAAGGTCCGCGTTGAAAGACCCTGTCTACATCAATGATGCGTCCTATTGCTTTTGGGGTAAAAAGTTCAAAGGTCGAGGTGACAGGGCTGAGACATATTGTTTATTTAATAAATTTGTAGAGCTAATAACCTCCAAAAATATAACTTTGGTAAGTCAGCTTGTTATTTATATATTTAATGCATTTATTTTGATATTCTATAGCACATGGTGTGTTTCTGTGAGCTACTTAAATTGATACTTCATAATTTATAATTGCTTGCTATTTCTGTGAAAGTTTTGGTATTTAGTTATTTAACATGTGATTGTTGTGTGTGGTTTTGTTTTTCGGTTTTCGACGAGGAAAATACATTTTAATACATTATCATATATGTTTGCATTAGATGATTATGTTATTTCTATGTCATCATGGGTTAGTTAGCTTAAATGACGGAAATTAAATTGCATATGTCTATGACGTATTTTAGGACAACTCGTTTCTCTACAATACACTGTTATTTTGTATCTGCTTAACAAATCCAAACACCAATCCTGAGATGTCATTTGATCGAAATGTTATGTAAAATCCGACTTTCATAACGGTTGTCTGAGTGACCTCTTTCATGTGTCGGTGTGGGATTTCCGTCACCGTTTTCACTATTGTGTAACTAGTACGAGTAACCATTGTCTGTAATTTTCAAGATGGCGGCCAAGGCGCTTATGGAGATAAAGGTGTCTCATAATTCCGTTCACTTTAATGATTAATTAAAGATTAAGACATGTGACAGTTTCATTATCCTATGGGGAAAACATTCTTCCTCAAGTGTCTTAAAACATTATAACGAATACTGCCTATTGTTTAACGTTTTCCTTGTTCAAACCGACCTAGCCATTTTGTCAGCGAGAGAGGACACACACTTTTCTATTTAATTCATTTTATTTATATTACAAGCTTAGTTTTTTTAAAATAAGAGGGCCATGATGGCCCTAGATCGCTCACCTGAATACTTTGCCTTTAGGTCTGCTATTGAGCTAACATCAAAATCTTTTTTAAGAATCTCCCTAAATAAATCTATATGAATACAAGTGAACCCCAGGGCAAGGCCAAATTTCACTCAAGGGGCATAATTTGAACAAACTTCGTAGACGACCTTTAGCTGATGCTCCATTAAAAATATCTAAGTTCTAGGCTCTGTGGGGGCAGGGCCAATTTTGACCCCAGTGGCATAATTTGAACAAATTTGGTAGAGGTCCACTAGACAATGCTACATACAAAATCTTAAGGCTCAGGGCTTTGTGGTTTCAGACAAGAAGATTTTTAAAGTTTTCCTAATATAAGCCTATGTAAAATCAATTGACCCCCGGGACAGGGCCAAATTTGAAGAAACTGGAAGATGTCCACTAGACAATGCTACATACCAAATTTTAAGGTTCATAGGCCCTTGTCGTTTCAGACAATAAGATTTTCAAAGTTTTCCCTATGTAAAATCAATTGACCCCCGGGGTGGGGCCAAATTAGACCCCAGAGGCATAATTTGAACAAACTTGGTAGAGGTTCACTAGACAATGCTACATGCCAAATCTTAAGGCTCAGGGCCTTGTGGTTTCAGACAAGAAGATTTTCAAAGTTTATCCTTTCAGTAGCCATACCAAACAGAGTTTCTTTATAGAATTGAATTCTTTGAACAACTTTGGTAGAGTTTAATGCAAGGAATATCCCAGGCATGTTTTGTCAATGTTGGCTTTGCGGTTTAGGAGGAGAAGTCCTCCAAGTCAAATTGTTGACGACGCACGACCGCACGACGACGGACGCCGGACAATCAACGATCCCAAAAGCTCACCCTGAGCAGTGCTCAGGTGAGCTAAAAAGCATGCTTACAAAGTAATTTCAGCACAGAATTTATATACAATGGTGTAATACTTGATGGTGTATACACGTACATTGCATAATAAATACTCAGTTTTTATTACACGCTAAGAATTGCATAAAACATTTTTGAATATCATTGCAAAACCGTGGTGTACCCAACCACTATGATGGACGAAACCAATGCGAACAGGAAGACGTAAAAAATGTGTCGAATTGATTTCAGTTGAACTCATCTAGTCCATTTGTTGTTTAAAAACTTTTAACTTTATTTTAACAGCAAATTTATTAATTCATTCTTTTTTACGATTTTTCACATCTATATTTCAATGACAGACAATCAGCGGGGACAACATTTTGATGCTAAAGTAAAGACCTTATCCCTTCCCCAGTTCTTGCATGTTACAACACAATGTCTGTGCACTGTTATTTTATGCAGTGTTTGTCTTGACCTCAGTAGTCCAAATAATTGTACTCAAAATGTTTAACATCGTGCTATTTTGAACGGTCGATGTCCGCCTTCACAATACAAACCTAGAAAGGATTTAAAATGTGGTGAAAAGTTTTCCTTCTTTGCGTATGTAATGCCCAACAAAATCTGTTGGGCACCGTTTTGCACAAAAACTATGAAGCTTACGAGCAAAAAATATATATGTGGTGAAAGAGTTAAATTTTTTCTTCAGATGATGTATGTTTCAAATAAGTTTGTTGAAAAATATGTCCGTAGTGGCAGATAAGAAATTTACAGATTAAACTCGCTAAAATCCATTATTGGAAAAATGGCCGCAACAATTCTATGTGAACCCTGTACTGTGAATTGAGATTACTGGCGTTAAATCTATCATAATTTTAAGCGACATTATTTTAAGGCCAATTACACGCACGGAACTAGTTTATCATGTGCAGTTTTCATAACGGTTTACTGACAGTTTAAAATAGAGCACTGTTTTCACTGGTTATTGTCAGTGAGCACACACCTTTTTTTTTTTTTGGGGGGGGGGGGGGGGGTGCGGGGTGTTGTGGAACATATTCAAACAGAATAAAATATTTCAATTAGTTTTCAAATGCACAAGTGTAAAATGACCATTAATCAGTTGGGAAATAGAGATTTCATAAAATCTATTTTCCACCACTATTTTGGTGGTTTCTGGTTGAGACGTAAAGGCAGCTGTAGTATATGAAGGTTTTAAGGCTGGAATTGCCTATTTCAATGACAAACCTCGTGATACCAAAAGTCATTTAATTATGGTGGCTCACTACAAAACACTTCTTTATATTGTTGTCATCACAATATCGTTATCATCATTATACGAAATACATAACATCACCCTCACACTGAATAGAAACATAACTCTGAATGTAGCCTTTGTCTGTAATAACTAAATTGTACTTAATGTAAATTGTTTATACAGTATCTCATTTCAAAATCAATAACATTTGAAATTTAGTAATATTTCAGCAACAGCATACAGTTTGAGTTAGAATTGACAATTTTCACAATTTACTAAAATTGAAAGTTCGGAAACCACTTACTCTATTAACTGTCAAAGTAATTCTGTTCAACAAATTTAAACATAATTATATTGGAACAAAATAGTTCACTGATTCACAACTTTACTGATTGAGGAGTTTCTGTACTCCTATTTTTTGATCACCTAGGGATTATTATGCCCTGTACACAAGTGATCAAACACTAATTACAAATTTAAAGTTAAACCCTGGTGTGATCTCTACTCGAAACGAAACGGGGCCTATTTTCATGCTAATCTTGCCTGGAATCCACGTATCTCGACCACTGCGATAATCTCGAACCATTACGCAATCGCCAATGTCAAAATCACGATCAGACGTATGGCGGCACATAGAAGACTGCTGATTTTCAACTCTCTTACGCAAACTTGGTTTAAGCTTTTCTAATCTAGAGGGTAGGTTGCGTCCGTAAAACAGACTAGCCGGACTAGTTTTGGTTGTTTGATGCTCGGCGTTTCTGTAAGCTAGTAAGAATCGTGACAGTTTTGTTTGAACAGTTTCCTTGATCACGTTTTGCAGCTTTTAATGCATGCTTCATTGTCTCCACAAAACGCTCTGCCAATCCATTCGTTTTTGGGTGGTATGGTGAACTGTAGGTTACTTTGACACGGTTTCTCTCCAAGAATGTACGGAATTCCTCACTTACAAATTGAGGTCCATTGTCACAGACAATTTGGTCACAAATTCCACAGTCTGCAAAAATAGCCCTGAGAACTTCAGTAGTATGAGTAGCCGTAGTCTTATTCATTATCTTAACAACTGGCCATTTAGAATAAGAGTCCACTGCCACAAAGAGTATGTGTCCAAGGAAAGGACCAGCAAAGTCTATGAGAACACGACTCCAGGGTCTAGTCGGGAATTCCCACGGATGAATAGAAGCTTCTGGCACACTTGCCTTGTTTCGCATACAGCCAGTACATGATTTAGCTATGGCAGCCAAATCTTGATCAATGTTGGACACTTTGGATTCCCCTTCACTACCCCTAGTTTGCAACTACTCTCATCTTCTTTCTTATTCCTCCCGTTATCTCCCTATACTTACCATTCCCACTAAGCTCATTATTCCGTTTCTTAGACAGATGTCAAAAGCTTAGGTTGTAACTTGTAACAGTTTTTTTTGCGATGTAGCTTAACCGTTGAGCTCAATTTAAAATTGTCCCGTTCTGACCACATGCTCACCTAGAAAGACCTTCGCCCTGTGATGCGGTGCGAATGTTAGATTGGACTGTATATATTCTCCTCACAAAAAGGCAAGCAACAAACATTTAAACTGTGAAAAAATTTAATGAGACCTCAATAGTAAATAAATAGGTGCACAAATAATCTTCAACATTTCATCAAGTGAAATTTAAGAAAGCATATTGGAAATCCATTCCGATCTCACGATACTGTTCACAAAAAGTAAGACACATGGAAAACAGGTGTTGTTAAATGTAAACAGCCAACGCAAATTTCAAACACTTCAGGTCAAAAACACGCGAAACCATTTTCAATAGCGTGTGTGAACCCCGTTAGCACCAATGCAGCCCTGAATGCAGCGTGGCAGCGAGGCATTTAAGCGGTCCAGCTGGTTCTGTGGGATGGCTCTCCACTCCCTCACAAGGGCTTCTTCCAGGGCATCCAGAGTGGGGACGGGCATGCCATAAACAGCTCGCCCAAGAATGACCCACACGTGCTCGATGGGGTTCAGATCTGGGGAACGGACTGGCCAATGAAGGCGAGCGACATTGTTGTCGTTCAGTTCATTTTGAATGACTCGTGCTCTATGACATGGCGCATTATTATCCATGAAAAGGTATTCATCACCAAGTCTCCTCATTTGGGGGATTACTTGAGGCCTGATAACGTCATTTAAGTTGCGTTCAGCATTCAGCGTGCCTCTCCGGAACAGCACAAGATCTGTACGTCCTCAGCCCTGATGCCTATCCAAACCATCAAACTGCCGCCCAATAACGGTCGTGTTTTGCAATGGCACAAGCCGCAAATCGTTCCTCTGGCTGTCTCCAAACTTCCTAACGCCCATCATTGAAATCCAGACTGAATCTGGACTCATCAGTTAAAAGAACTCTTCTCCACTGATTCAGCCTCCAATTTGCATGTTGGCGAGCACAGTTGAGACGAGTCTGACGCTGACGCTGACTCTGACTCAGAGGGACCCGTTGTGCTGGTCGGCGTGAACGGAAGTCAGCCTAGTGAAGCCTGTTCCGCACAGTTTGAGTGGAAACTCTGGTTCCTGTGGCAAATTCCAGGTCGGGTTGCAGTCTTCTGGCGGACACAAAGTGTTGGCACTTTGCAGAAGTGACAAGGTACCGATCCTATCGTTGGGTTGTAGCCCTCGGACGACCACTTCTTGACCTTGCCGAGAATTTTTCAGTTGCCTGGAAGCGTTGAAAGGCCCTGTGGATGACGCTTCTGTGGACGTCGAGCTGCCGAGCAACGTCGCTCTGGGAAACACCACCCTGAAGCATTCCAATGGCATGAGCCACATCAACTTCTGTCAAAATTTGCCGAACCATTGTCACTAGTGAAAACTGTGCAGAAACTAGCCTGGGTTTTCTTTTTAATGAGTGCAATGACGAAGGATAAAACGAAACTCAGTCTGAAAAGTCTCATTTGACCAATAGAAAAACGTGAAATAGTACCTAACACATCTAGCGCGGACTTCTTGTTTTGCACGTGCATCTTGTGCTGAGTGTTAACGGTGTTAGGTTGCAATGATTACGTGCTTTTCTTCACATGTACACTTATGTGAATATATGTTTCATAGGACCAAAACGAGAAAGAAATGATTTTGTTGCTTGACTTTTTGTGAGGAGTATATTATTGGTGGGAATGCGAATTACATGGAGCTCCTGCACCAACCTGCCAGTCAGCCGATCAGTCTTTATTTTATTTTCTTGTTCCAGCGGTGTGATTCGAACCTAAGCATCACGGCACTCTATTCATGTATGGACTGTTAGATTCTTGACATTCAAACTCTCTGTACAAACTGTCCAATGCAATCAGGCTCCTAAATGTTGAACTCAACACCAGCAAAGTGCCTACTATGTCTTCATTGATTTCAAGAAAGCCGTTGACAAGTGCTGGCATGAAAATCTGTCTGTCACAATGAAGTAATACAACAACAATGCAATCCTAGCCATTGAACGTCAGAAGTACATTGCTGTTCAATGGTAAAGCAAGCAGATGGTTCTGGCCAACAGTTGGGTTATTGGAAGAATGCCCTTTTTTCATCTAGCGTAGCTTTAGGAAAAATCCAGACTTTTGAGATGAGATGCTATCGCGAGTGCTTATCATCTCATAAATGGGCACAAAACATTCACGCGAAAAATACAAAACATGATCTCATCCCATAATGGCTCTTTTTCGCTCTTACTGTCTTTACTGGAGGCATTACTGTCAAATATAAGTATGTCTTACTGAGATAAGTTCTTTTAGTTAGATACTCTTGTATTTGAGTAAAAGCAACTTTCATTCTTGAGGCAAATATCATTATGAAAATCATTCAGAAGGTGCTCAAGTTTTTTCTTAGAGCTGATGAATTAACTTTTTACCAAATGTGACTCGATTTCTGACTCATTTAAGAAATTACCAACACACACACTCTCACTAAGTCTCTTGAATATTGTGTAAAATTAATTACCTTAATGTGTTAGTTCTTCCATTTATTAAGCTGGTTACCACAGAACCCATATTCATAATTTTCAAAAGATCATCTAAACAAAATTCTTATCAAGTTTCCAGAAGATTGTGTCAAAAATGAACGTCGACCGTTCTCAATGTTTTCTGCTGTTGACGTTTATTTTTACACAGTTTAAAACGTCTTAGAGAACAACGAAATTAACATCCTGCGTTTATTTGATCCATGAAGCCTTCGTCTAATTGTGACCTTTACATGAAAATCGACAAACAATTTAACTAGTGTACTATTTACAAAACTATTTACCTTAACTTAAAGTCTTTTTGCTTTTGATGGGAAGATTTTAAAAAGTCATTCCTACGAAAGTGTATGTAAAAGCAGAACAAAGAAGAAGAAAAACCTTGGGCGAAGCGAATTTTGACCCTATGGTAATCATTAGAACAATATTCCAGGGCTTTCAGTTTCAGAGAAGCAGATTTAAAAAAACACACGAAATGTTCATGTAAAAGGAGTGTCCCTGGGGAGAGGACAATAGAAACCCCTGTGATAAAATTCAATATTTCAGAGCTTTGGGACTGATGGTTTTAGACAAGATGTTTTAATTTTTCATTTGAGTTGCAAACAACCAGAGTTTTGCATGGAATGAAATTCTTTGAAGAACTTTGGTAGAGCTTCACGCAGGGAACATCCCTGCCAATTTATATTAATTTCAGAGGAGACGTTTGGTGGATGCCAAACGTAATTGTACCACATTAGCTCAGCATGAGCCTCTGGCACAGTGGAGCTAAAATAATGCCTTTAGGTAATTTAAAGGGTGAAATAGCTCCACACATTCAGATTTGGTAGAATGCCTTTTATCTATCATTGTTTGGAAAAAACTTTGGATAGTTAATTAATGATTTAAAAAAATCTCACGAATTATTCAATTCGAAGTACAGAAACTTTACGACTATTTTATCGAACAAACAAAAAATGACGTATTTTTCCCCTTTGTAAAGATTTCTTGATTCATGTAACATGAAAACGTATAAACATTTTTATGATGTTTGGTCATGTTTTGTTAATAAAATTCGGAGGCGGGTTGAACACGACTATGATGGAATTTTATATGACAAATGGAAATACCCTTGGAAATTTGACTTGTTCCCAGCTTCATCGATAATCATGCCTCGCTTATCAAGTACGTAAACAGGGTAACAGGCACAGCCTACTTTCAGTTTGAGAAGATAATTTTGAGAGCGGTCGTATCAACGTAAGTAGAATTCTCGATTTATTTTTAATCGCTTACCCATACCAATATGAGATATGTAGAGATCATGCTTTACACGTACATCTGGTAATGCAATGATGTTTGTATTTATTTAAATAGACTGATTCATGTATACAGTATTAGCCTAATTATTATGCTGAACGAGTTGAACCGCTTTTATAGATCTGACATTTTTACTTGTTCAACGTGAACAGACATAAAATATCAATCCATACAATCGGTTCACATTCAGAGGCGAAATAGTAAGACTTAAACAGTATTGTTTCGTGCCATTTGCTTTATGTAGATACACTATAGCTTTTGATATTGCACAGAAATGGGTTTATTTGGTTCGATAGAACATTTTCATATTTAATTTTGATTTTGTGCAATCTTAAGAAATCATGTGTTGTCTTACCCAAACTTTCTAAAATCTGTGAACGTTTGTCTAAAAAAGACATTCAGATATGAAAAAAACTTGACCTCGTTTAGCAAGTGATATCAATTTAAATTTACTGCTAACTTTTATGATATTAATGATTTGAATAGACACACGTAATGGAGCCTCACAGGATCGATTTAATTATACCGATAGAACACCTTTCATACATATATTGTAACTATGTATCTCCCACGTAGTGGGAGGAGCCGTCTAGATAGATGAATTTTAACCAAACCTTTATAAAACCTAGTTAATTGTGCATATCCACATGACTCAACACTCCACTGAATTTTTGCTGAAAAATAATACTTCTTTGGTGTTGCTTTTTTTGGTTAACAAGTGCTCTGTAATATATATTTAGAACAAGTGGTTTTCATTATACACATGAATTGTAACCAAACTTGATGAGAGTCATTGTTGTAAAAGAGTACTTGGGCACATTTTACGCATTCTGTGGTTCATTGTTTTTTCCAGAGTAATCATCCTTTATGCTTCTAATTTGATTGACAAATTAAACGAGACTTACCTGTAAGCTGAAGAATCACACGAGTGAGCAGACGCGATCACGTGACCTGAAACCCTCAGATCTTTAGCGATGACACTCGTGGAAAGAAGAAATTGTCCATATACTACGGGAGGGCGGACTTTGGGCGGGCATGTGATTCTGGTAGATAGGGACTAACAAAATTAACATCAAACTTCAACTAACAGGTAAGTCTCGTTTAATTTGTCAATTTTATTACCTATCTACCAATCAGAGTCACCATGTGTTTTCAGGGTACCTGCTTCAAGAATCTCAGTCATATCATTGCCGCCAACTTATATGAATATAATCTAGTTTTTAGGATGAAATCTATCTTAACAACGGTTTTATAGAACAAATAAGCAAAACATGATAAATATATGGAAATTTGTGAAACAAAAGTACAATGTAACACATCTACGTTATCACCCTTCAGACAGATTTACTGCAAACTATAATTATTGTCTGTTTGATTTCATCTGATATAGAACGTGCGAAATCTGAATGTCTGTTATCTCATGATATAAAATATCCTAGAGGTACAGTCTGTTTTCCAACCAGTTGTTCTTAACACAGTTTCCACAGGTATTTTCGAGGACTCCATACAACAACTCCCTCCCTATAACAACACTTTTGAGAGATGACGCCAACTGTTGTTGTGGAGAGGGAGCACTGTACTTCACTCCGCCCCTCGCACCATGTATGGGACCCCCTCTTCCCCACCGCTCATTTTTTTTATGTAGGTATGAAGTGACTTTACTCCCCCCACCCCCCTTAATTTTTTTTGTTGAATATGTAGGTATGGAGTTACTTTACCCGCACCCCCACCCCCACTCCTCCCCCACCCCGGCAAAAAAGTCTTTTTCTCCTATATTGGAAAAGACCTTCTTAAGCTCTGAAATAAACTTTTTTTATAAACCAATTTTTTCCATTATTTTTTTAATACATAGGTACTTGGCTCCCAAATGCATGGGGACCCTCTCTCTTACCTCCCCACCATGTTACCCTCGCCCCCAACACACCAATTTTTTTTCATCTTATATGACTAGGTACTTGCCCTCCCCCACACAAATATTTTTTTCACTTGGGCCTCTTATTTGACTTGGCTTATTATTTATCATCCAGCGCTGAGAAAAGTGGAGTGTGTTGTCTGCGGCCAGGTCTTGTTTACTATAACTTCTGTATTAAAATCTTATCCAAGCTTCATCTCCAAAACTGCTTGGGGGATTTTATTGAAACCAGAATGTTTGTCATCAAGCCTTGTTATATATAAAACACCAGTAGGGGTTGGGAATAAAACAATAATGTTCATATTCAAGACCAAACTCACAGCTTTCTATTTCATTGAATAATTATGTCTTCAACCTTCATATAAGAATCTGAAGCAGAAAAACATTACTTTGCAATGTACCATCAGTTCGTGCTCTATTTTTTGTCTGATCTCTTTTCCACAGGCATATTCAATTATATATTTAGAACAGTTTCATTTCAAAGCTACATTTCGGGGGCATATGTCAATTTCAAGTGACAGCTCTTGTTTCATAATTTAAATCATATGTGTGCCATTTGGATTACCTAGTGGTTCCACGGATGTTGAATGTGGATACTGGCAAGTGGACTCACCTTCCACAAACTTCATAGTCAGGTTGGTCATGACCAGTAGATGGCCAATATTGTTTAAGGAGTAAGTAGGTTATGTCAAAGTCACAGTGACATTGACAAGCAAAATGGTTTCCTGTCAATAACTGGAGAACACTTGGACGTAGGCATCTAAAACTTAATGGGAGGGTTGAACATTACTGGTAGATGACTGCTATAGTTGTTTTTGGTTACTAGGTGAAAGGTCGGGGTCTAAATCGTCTTAAAACATGATTTCAGACCAATAACTTGTAAACGCTTGGGCCTAGGCTCTTCAATCTTAATGGACAGCTTGGTCATGAGAACTAGATGGTCCATGTACTTTACGGGGTCACTAGCTCAAACATCAAGGTCACGATGACTTTAAACAGAAACAAATTCTGATCGTTAACTGCCGAACAGTTTGTCCTTGTTACCTCAGGCTTCAAAGGCAGATTGGTCATGACCAATAGATGACCTCTGTTGTTTTGGGTCATTGGCTACGTGATCTATGCATTACATTTTGTCTGTCTTCTTAAGTTCCTGTATGGTCATGGTCATCAGTCAAGTTTCTTTTTCAGAGTTTAAACACAGAAACAGAAAGTACCCATTCGAACAATTTATTAATAGAAACTATCAACTGACAACAGAACTTGTCAAGTTTGAAACAAATCTTTTTGGTTGACTTCCCCTAGATGCGATTGTATCTTGAATTACGGAAGATTATTTATTGATTAACAAAAATTGTTCTGTTTGCTATAAAAATCTATATTTTATATCAGATATTTAAATATTCTACATTAAATAGATAGAACAAAGTTATCAATAAGTCTAACTGAATAACTCCGAATTTCAGGCTTTCCGATCTTTTTTTGTCTTCAACCAGTAAATGATTCAAGAGAAAGAGAGTTATCCCTTGATGTATTAAAATTGTTTTAACCTGTAAAACATTTATCTGAGAATACTTATAAATGTAAAATTAAAATTCTTAAATTAAGAAGCAGTACACTTAAAAGTGAGTGTATTCTAGTACAACATGTAATGGAATTCTATTTGCTTTCCTAATTACTTGCACCATTTTTATCTTTTTTTCAGATTAAAATGACAATTGTAATATTCATCCTTCTTGTTGTTGCTGGACAGTCAGTAATTTCTGCAGCAGAGAGTTGCCCAGGACTGCCCATGTGTTTTTGTAATAAGGCAAAAACGTCTGTTAATTGCGAAGGGAAAGGTCTTACAGACGTGCCTGAAAACATACCAGAAACTGTTGTGAAACTATATCTAGGGTACAACCAAATCAGTACCATTGGAACAAGGGCGTTCAGTTCATTTTCTAAGTTAGAGGAGCTATATTTACAACGGAGTAAGATTATTAAAATAGAACCATATGCTTTTGCAAACTGCTCTAGTTTAGTTCAAATTGATTTGCGTGAGAACATTCTCGTTTCTATTGGAGAAAACGCTTTCTCTGATATGAAAAGCTTGGAAACTTTGTACCTACTTACTAACCACATCGATCATTTTGAAGAGTCAGTCTTTGTTGGAACTGAGACTTTAGCTGACATTTATCTTCAGTCGAACTACCTGACAGCCGTACCAGACCTAGGGTACCTGCCTAACCTACAGATGCTTGTGTTAGAAGGGAATAATATCTTGAACGCAACTTTCCCTTCCAGTTTTAGGAGTGCTAAGAAACCCATCTATGTAGGCTTAAGCAACAACAAAATAACTTCGTTAGATAACAACACATTCGAATCTTTACGAAATAAGTCTGTCTCAAGCTTGTATTTATCAAGAAATAAACTGGAGAACATTGATCCAGGGACATTTACACCTCTTGGGTCCATCACGTCTTTGAAGCTTGGAACAAACCCATTACATCCTGCAGCTCTACGAACAGCTATTGAAAGTCTGAAAGGAAAAAGCATGGCCTCGTTAGACATTTCGGGGATTCAGCTGAATGGCGTACTACTAGAAAACACTTTTGAGTTACTGAGAAATACGTCAATAACTACATTAAATATGCGTTATAATAAACTTCAGACCCTACCGAATCTAGTGTTCTCAGGTCTGAACAAACTACTCCACCTAGACCTAACCAGCTGCGAAATACAGCAGACGTCCACCAATTCGTTTGTTGGGTTGGATAAATTAACAATCCTTATTCTTAATAATAACAAACTGATTACCGTTCCAAAGAATTTACCAAACACTCTTGTCTATCTTTATCTAGATGACAACCAGCTAACGAACGTAGTCCAACAAGGCTTTCAGTAACTTGGCATATCTGCGAGAATTACGCTTGCGATACAACAAAATCCTAACACTCGAACAGGATGCTTTTTTTGGACTAGTACAGCTTAACAAATTGTCTCTTTATGACAATAACATTGCAATACTGCCAGGCAAGGTGTTTGCTCCCCTTGTGCGTTTGATATCACTTGACCTTGAAAAGAACAATTTAGCAACAGTACAAAACGCCAAAGATCGATTTTCTTCTCTAGGTTCACTTTTATACTTAAACCTGGCCAACAATAAGATGACATACATACAATCAGACATTTTCAAGTATACTATTTCCTTACGATATTTACACCTTGAACATAATTTGCTAGGAAAACTTATAGCTCGTAACTTTGATGGATCACTCTTCATGGGACTTAGTAAACTTCAGGAACTTTATCTCATGGATAACCAGCTCAGTACAGTACCCGATGCAATGTTTCAGGATCTTAGCTCCCTAAAGTTTTTGAATTTAACAAGCAATCAGGTCACTACCTGGGGACCAAATCTCTTTAGACCTACACAGTATCTTCAAGTTCTTGATCCTGACAAATAACCTAATAGCGACTTTTAGAGAAGAACAAATCCATGATTTAGCACAGAGCCTGAGGAAGTTTGAATTTGACGGGCAATCCTTTCGCTTGCAACTGTGACTTGCGTTGGTTTCGTGATTGGATGAACCAGACTAGTGTTGAGTTGGCCAACAGTGCCTCTTACCGCTGTAACGGGCCCGATAGATGGGCCGGAAAACCTTTGCTATCATTCGACAGGAGTAAAATCGATTGCCTTATTATTAAATGGTGGTACATCTTGATTGCCTCTGCTGTTGTTTTAATCGTCGTTGTGATAATGTCAGGGGTAATATACCGAAAGCGGTGGTGGCTAAAACTGTTTATCTATAAACAAAGCCGTCGGGGTAAAAAGACACGAAAATTGAATGCTGCAGATGGCCGTGGAGGGTACGGCGCCATTGAACCAGAAGACGCTGTCAAAAAGTTCGACGCCTACATCTCGTGTGCGGAGGAAGACAAGGAATGGGTTTTGACTTACCTTCTACCGGGCGTGGACAACGGAAAAATAGACGATGAGCGTGTGTTTGGGGGACAGTATTCTTTGTATTTTGAGGAAAGGGACGCTGTTGTTGGTAAGAATTTACGTTTTAAATCAGTGTAAAGTGTAACAGCAATATTAAAATATACTTGTACTACTAATAAAGTATTTATCACTTGATAGTGTTCTACTTTCGCTTTTATCTGTTTTGCAACACGCTTTAAAGACTTTAGTGGAAGATTTTTAAATTCTGTTAAATTTAATTTGTTAAACAATGTTTTCTCACAGGTCGTTCTTTAGCTGGAAACATCTTTGAAAATTTGAGTTGTAGCCGAAAGATGTTGGTTGTACTCAGCAAGGACTACCTGGATGCCATGCACATGTTCGAGTTTGATCTGGCCACAAACATGATGTATGAAGGTAAACTAGAGGAAATTGTTATAATCCATATAGAAAAAGGGCTTCCAGAGAAGAAGTTACCTAAGGAGTTGTCTCACACAATGAAGAGAAATAAGGTTGTGGAATGGAGCGAGGACGTGAATGCTCAAGAACATTTTAGACGCAGAATTAACGATATTCTAGGGAAGAAAACGGTTGCTAACGAGTACGAGACAGAATAGACGAAATAATTGCACTACGTGCACTGTCGTATTTATGTTGACATCGAGTGTTGTCTTCATCGTCTTGCACAACAATTAAAATGCTTTACTCGATAATACATTTACGAGAGTGTACAGTAAAGTCATTACATGTCCTACATGCATTCTGATAGATTTACTATAGTCTAATGTGACTATTTATGTGGCATTGTGAAACACTTTCTTTGCCTTATCATTTTGATATTTGGCTGTTTTCTTTTTTGTCACCTAAGATATTTTCTGATTCTGTATTAGGCCTGCAAGCACTTTTCTCTTTAATTGAATCTGTGTTTATTCTACGATTTGTATTAAATAGTTTAACACTCACCACCGCTGGTAGATAAACCTGCCTCAGATCGAATATCGACAATTAAATTAGCTAATTGAGCAATGACTGAATAATGTTTTTATTTAGTCTTTTCAACTGACAGTTGTTTTTCAGTTCTCGTATGCGACAAATTACGGGATTCACATTGATACTCAAAATAACATAAAACCAATCATGTTCATTTTAGAATTTAGACTGATAATACACCCATGATAAATACTTTTTTTGTTTCTGTCTGAGTAAAAATACACGGACCCCTTCTCCGATCTAACTATACATACCTAAACTACAATGCTTTTTACAGACGTACCTCATCAAGCAAACTTGTACATAAAGTTTTTTTTTTCTTTATAAATGTTACAGAGTATCTGCGTTGGTATTAAACGATTGTGAAAGCATTAAAGGTACTAAAATGATTACATGTTAACAACTTTAACTTGGCTAACAGATTGTTACAACTTTCTTATATTTCCACTGTTAGGGATAGGTAGATCTCTAACAACTTCACTGTTTCAACTTTTGTTTAGATTTTGTCCGGTTATGGGTATATCTCAGCTAAAAAATCATTCTTCCAGATTTCTTACATTTTCACTGTTAGGTGATAAATCTCTGTCAAGTTCATTGTGTCAACTTTCTTATAATTTGTTTAGTTATGGGTATACATGTATATAAGTAAATAGATTCGTTCTTTCACCTTATTACTCTGTCTGGTTATCGCCACTGATTGGTATATCTATGCTTAAATGTTTGATTGTTTCCATTATATGTGTACTGGCTAACGAGTTTGTTGTTTCAACTAATGTTTTATATGGCATTTATGGTTGTAGGTGTTTTGTAAGGTTACCGGTGTATCGACTAATAAGTATATTTTTTCATTTGTCTGATATTTTATATTTCTATGTTAAATTCACTCGTTTATTCAAATTCTCGGACACATGTCCTTTTTCAAGAATAAAAACAGAAGTATGTAGAAACTACGTTACATCAACATTGAGTAAATTATAATGGATGTAATTTAGTTTCTACATAATTCTTTTTTTATTCTTGACCAAAGGACATGTGTCCGACAATTTGAATAAACAAGTAAATTTAACATAATTATAATTATTACTAACTTCCCTTTTGGAGGGTTTTATGCAATTGATATTTTATAGTTTTGGGTTAAAGAAAACTATAGATATTTATCACATATGACAAATGTTGTTTGTAATGCAATATAACCATGACATAGTTTTTTCACATTAAACACGTGTGATATAACGGCTGACAAACATTACGAATTTTCTTCTTGCTTCCAGTCGATTTTTTTTTTTCAAAATTTATTTTCATTTTTTTAATTTGTTATAATATGATACTGATATTCTATTTCAAAGAGACGTCTTAACAGCTTTTTTTCAGTATAGTTCAAATAAATACAGCTATGGTAATACCCATTTATGGTTGTTACAGTCATATATGGTTAAAAAAAATCCGCCATTCGTTAACAGGTCATATAATCTGTATTTCAGCTTGCGAGCTTAATAAAATTATTCCTGGACGAGATGAATAAAAATTTATATGAGATGAAAATGATGTCAGATCCTATATTTAGCTGATCATTTATAAGCTAGGTATTTCAATGTTTTTATGGATATACAATTTATCATGCTATTTTTCACTTATGTGTCTTGTACTTTTATGTGTATATATATGTATATATGGAAGGACGTGAAAAAGGTTATTCAAGGGTAACATAATGTTTATGATCATTGCACATCTTTATTCCATGACCGTGACAGCAAATCGGGATTGTTTTGAGATTTCTTAACATCATGTCATGTAATACCATAGACAGGCCAGTATATGCGCATGTACTGAAAAATAACAAAATAACCCTTACTTTTGCATAAATAATACTTCTTTTTAGACTGCTTTCCCTGCATTATGAAAAAAGAATCTCGTGAGATAACTGCTACTGTGTCATTGTAAGCGAAACTGGTCACCTACTATGTTTTTGTCCAAGCATTTTAGTGAAATAAATGTAGAAATTACGATGAAGTCTTTATGTTAACTCAAACTTCATGCAACAAGTAATGTGGAATATATAGATTAGTACTAAACCTTACTTTGATCACCTGAAGAATGCCCTCGACAGAAAGGGTTAAACTCAATAGGATGATCCGATTCCTCTGCCCAAGAAACACTCATCAAACAAAAGAAACACTCATAAAAAAAAGAAAAAAAAAAGATAAAAGATGGAAGCGTTGTCAAGTTTTTATTGTACGCCAAAACGGAATAAATTAATAAAACTATTTTGTTACATAAAAAAACTCCCTCAATCTACGTCAAAACTAATTACACGGATATTGTTTGAAACGATTTATGCTCCCCACCTCTGCTATGAGAGAAACATTCTCTGACAAAAGAACATGTTAAAAACAACTCCCTCAATCTACGTCAAAACTAATTACAAAGATATTGTTTGAAACGAGTTATGCTCCCCACCTCTGCTATGAGAGAAACATTCTCTGACAAAAAGCATGTTAAAGAATTAACAATTTTAAAGGACAAACTAAATACCCTTTATGGAAAGTTAGTGGTTTATGTATAGCATTCCGCCTTCATTAGATTTTGTTCATATATGTAGTTTCAAGTCTGTATCATCAACGGCCTTGGAGATATTGTCTGGGGAAAAATTAAAATTAACAATGGGCAACAACTCAAAAATAGACAATGTGGAGTTATGGTTCTTTTGCATTTCACCCAGGGATTGGAAACATTATTTTAAAAAGTAATTAAATTGAAAAATTCTCAATTAAATGACAATTACATGAATTTTCAAATTGTAATTAATTATTTACAATTATTTTGAGCAAAATAATTAATTATAATTAATTATTTTCAAATAAAATTGCTTAACAAGGTTACGAGAAGGATACTAGATCAACATGAAAAACATATAGTTACGAGAAAGACACTAGATCTAGAACATTTATTTTCAACATTCAAACTCATCAGTCTGCTGTCTGACCTATACAAACATCAGTGTCACAGAAAACGATGCCTTGTTACATTTAACAAACGTGAGAGGTTCAAAGTTCTTGTCACTCATATTACAGCGATCAGGACGAAAAACTTTGCTTGCTATGGAGAAAAGTCTCTCTACTGGTGCAGACGATGCTGGTGGTGCCAGAATTAAATTGCGAGCTTGGACAATGTTGGTAATCTTTTTTAATTAACTGACCAATATGCAAGAGGGTCTGAGTCACATTTTTTAAGTCTTCTTCGTTTACAAAATTCAAAATTCTTGTTAAACATTAATCCATCAACAAAGCACTTTTTTGTTATTTATGTACCTTCAGGCTATCTCAATAGATACCATTAGAAATCAGTGAAAGGGTATTATCAAACACTCATTGCTATATATTATAATTGACATTAATTAAATCTAATTGCCAATTACATGTCAACTTTTACTATGTAATTAATTAATTACAATTAAGATAATTGAGCCGCAACTATATGTTCACTTCTGAATAACCAAGTTGTTTTGTAGAACACTTGCAGATCCTTTAACAATGCCTCAATGTGCTATTTTTGTTAAGGAATTAAAATGCATTTAGCTCACATAAGCACTGCTAAAACCCTATGTTGTCAACATTTGCATGTAAACACTCAAGTAGACGCATTTTTTCTACCCAAAGTGCATTGAACTTCGTCAGAAAGATCTAAATCATGTTCGAATTAATATGGGTCACGTCGTACTTTAAACTAGGTCAGGTGCTAAATCTAAAATCAAATAATTTAGAAATCTTTCCACTGATATGGAGCTGAAAATAAATGATGACGGACCGACTTTGATGTTTATTTCTGAGACTGACCATTGGCGGAACCGATCTGCCCTCTGTCTCGGATAATTAAAGGGTTTAAGAGACAGGACAGGAAATGAGTGGACAGGAAATGGGAGACGGACGGTTCGATTGATGATTTCCCTTACAAAGATCCGTTAGTCGGCGTTGTGAATTATAACACGCAAGTTTTATGCTTGAATGATTTCAAGTTACGGTGACTTATGCCTACGTCACATTAAAAGCGGGGACCGTCCGAGATAGAGGCATCGTAGCCTAATTAATTAAGCTTAAAGTGTTGAACCCATTTTATAATTCTGATAGTTTTTAGTTGTTCAACCTTTAAGCCTAATTTTAAACTGCATATAACTGAGCGGATATTGTTCGGTAGATTCTTTACCCTCCCCGTGTTAACTTATTAACTAGAACACCGAGTATTCCGATTGCCAAATTTTGAATAAAATGGTGGATTTATCAGGTACGAAATAAGTGTTTCAGTTCTATACTTATGTATTCGTGTGTTTTCTTGGATTACAGTATCAGGTATGAATTAAGTTATCATATTTTATCATATTTTTATCATTTTTGCCTTAAACTCTGTGAACTGTTGGACAAACGAGCCATAAAAAGTGCCCAATCGCCTACGATTGGGTGAGTCCGCTTAGCCAGATGCAGATAAAAGTGAGACGTAGAAGGTTAACAACAATAAAATATCAGATTGTAAAATGGGTTCACCTTCGGAGGCGAAATAGTGAGACTAGAGGCATCGGTGGGACACCGTTGTTTGAGATCGGAGAGAAACATTTCAATCCTGTTCGGGAAGAAGGGGTGGCCATACACTCTGCGTGGTCCGGTAAGTATTCGGACAGTTTCCAAAGGGTACTCGCCCGGTCATCTTTTGAAAGCCCTAGGCATCTTCTTTCTGGACACCGTCCAATCGACTACCGTACGACAATGTTCAATTGCCGTCTGGTATCCTGCCGGTTTGCAACCATCGTACGGTGACTACAGTATACGTGCAAAAGCCGTGCGATATCCGGTAGGCTATGGGACGGTATTCGTACAGTACTCGTGTGTGAAAACGCCGAACTTGGAGAGAATGTCTGCCGTCAGGTCTCTTTATACCCCCTACCCTATCCTTACGGTGTCCATTCGGGCACCATAAGACCATCCGGGCACCGTACGGCGTCCATCCAGGTCCCGGCCGGTGACCTGCTGAGTCGCCTTCGGAGACCGCTCGGAAACCAAGGATTTTTGGGCGCCAAAGGTATGAACATTTTCACCGGCATACAACCGATACCAATAGGTGTCCGGCCGGGTATCGGAGGGTTTTTCACCGTGTCTGCTGGTGACGTGCCTCATATGCCGCAAGAAAATAACTCCGCGCTAAATCTCTCCGGTGACCCTTACGATGCCTCAACGATGACTTGACACCGTAGGGTCACCGGCCGGAGACCTTTGAAAATTTGGCAATTTCAGCCCATTCAGACAACGGTACCCCATCGTAAACCTAATCGGAGTGTAATGTGACGCAGCCATTAGCCTTGGAATAGCTGACCAATACACGCTATTTTTCGGCGTAGTTGTATTAAAATCGATTTTGACCTACATTTGTATCGAATGAGGTTGTTAGATACAAAATCTTCAGCTGAAGAAGGAAGTTTGCCATTGGTTAAAAGTGTTTCTGTTATGAAATTTTAGGGCAGAATTCGTAATTGTTAGTTTTCTGCTTCTGAAAATAATGAAATAATAATAAAATATTAATACAGTCGTAACTAAACGTTTAAACCATGCAAAATAAAAGAAAATGAAATAAGAACATAATAAATATGACTACATATTTAATTTACTGAAAATGATGTTGACACTTGTAGCATTAATCTCAACATTATTTCTATAAAGCCTTAACTGTTAACTCGATTACTATATTTGCCAATGTCCGAAAACTATACACTTAATGACGCATTAATTTTGTACGCCGATCAACTTTTTAAAAGATGTTTCTTGTTTATTTTATGTTTCTTGAAAGTATGTTCGTCAGTCCGTCCGCAAAAAACTGAACCCTGCGATAATTCAAAAAGTACTTGGAATATTGTCATGTAACTTGAGTACATGGCAATATGGAGATTATGCACATCATTTTGTTCTTTATGTTTAGAAATTTGGTTGCTACACAACAAATATACTTGAAATATTGCACAAATGTTGATATACTTTTGAAGCCCAATAGATAACCATTTTAAACTTGCTACATGTTTTGATACTCAAAAGACCAGTTCGCATGTCATGTCCCATAACTCTGACCTTTGATTTCACAATGTTATCTCCCTTTTTCACATTGAAAATTTTCCAAACATCTGCATTTCCTTGAATATTTCTTGAACCTATTGATGCATTCGAATGAGCCTTTATACAAACTTTATCGGTGTTATTATTAGTTTACAAAAAACATTTCATCACTCTTTCCCTTATATTGACAAAATTATGTCCCTTTTTTTCTTAGAAAATACAGAAACTTGTTTATTCTCTTAAATGTTTTTCAAATCTTCCAATTACTTTTGAACTTGTACAACTTTAGTTAAGTCTTACAGATATCACAGTAAGGTACATTTATAAGTCTGTTCTTTGTATTGAAAAAATTGAGATTTTTTGTATTACATGTGAATATTTTATTTATAACGTTACGCCCACTTAATAGGCATGTGATCTTTTGATTATCTGCTGTATAAAACATACCTTTATCTATCATTAACAAACTATTGATTTCAGGTAGCTTACTACCAATCTTTGAATTTGGTTCTATTTAGTGACAATGCCCTTTCCAGTAGGGACTTTTTATTGCATGGCAATATTCTTACTTGTTCTTTATATTTCGCATTGTAACTATGTACAAGTGGCAGAATATTTTGGGAATATTATTGTTTTGTTAAGAAACTCTTTAGGTAGTTAAGGCATTGCAGTCAAGACTGCTTCTAACTTTCTGAATAAAGTATACATGTCTTTGATTGTCAGAAGCAATCTTCAGAAGCGTATTGCAATGAATTGTATTACATGTATATAGGTGTACGTAACGAATAAAGAAAATTGAAACTATTTAGCAGAAAAGCTTATCATAATGAGATATGTGCACAGCACAGGTTTCGGCTGGCTCGGATCAATGTTAACGTGACACTTTCATGCCACATGTCCCGTTCTGTCTTTTGAACTGTTTACAGAAAGTTGAAATGTTTACCATGAGATGATGTGCTGAGCACAGGTTTCGGCTGACTCGGGTCAACGTAAAGGTTAAAGTTTTAGGTCACATGTTACGCTCTGTTTTTGTCTTTTGAATCGTTTTAAGGAAGTTTAAATATTTACCATAATCAGACGTTGTGCAGAGCACATGTTTTAGCCTAAGTTTTAGACACAGACCACATTTCATTGCGCTGTGTATCTCTAACTGCTTCAGGTAAGACATGGTTAAACTACTCTTTCATAAACATTTTGAACGTATTTGCAGACATTATAAAATTGCCCTTAAAAAAGACACGTCATTTTTTTTTCTTGTTATAATGATGCTGCTGATAATGTGTTCATCCATTGTGTAAAAGGTCAAAGATTATAAATTCATCACTGACAGCGATAAACTTCTGGGTGGGTTACAGAACAGAAGAAGCTTGCGATCGGATGTATGTGTATATAAATGTATGCACTATTTTTAGAAAAGCTATTTTTATTCCTTTCTTTTATTGCTATGATCAAACATTATTATTTTAAGATGTATTTGTAATAAAGATGTACTTTGTTTATTTACTTGCAACCATCATGTGACATGCCTGACTTTATAGTTAAGGATTCTTAAGTGAACTTTTAACCTACGACTTGAAACTGTAGAAAAGCTACGTCGTGTCTATGGCAATCAGTCAATCTTTGGTAAAAAATCAATTTTCAACTATTTAACAGGCCAAATGAAGAGAAATTTCACTTGCTTCTAATTTTCATACTGCTTGTAACTTTATCATTGATGATCTTTTAACTGCTATGATCGCATATGAAATAGAAAACACACATACTTCTCCATGTAAAATTACTGGTGACCCTGAAAATTGGTGAAAAAAATCACTATGCAGTATAACATGTGTATTCGTAGAATAACAATCATTAACAATATTATTACTGTTTCTTTAAAAATAAACAAGGTCAGTTACCCTAAAAATTAAACAAAACTGGAACTGTCACTGTCCTGGCGCCAATGCCCCCTGCATGCCGCTTTTGGGTATTGATATATGGGAAGATGTTACTTTATGCCTCGGACTAAAATTATGGTCTATCAATGGACAATGCCGTTTTATCGAGTCTTACGTGTTATTTTACGAAAAATATGTCCAATATACTTATCATATGACCCCTCATCACAGTCACGAAAAAGATTTTCAAAGACACTTTACGACCCCAAAACAGAAACGCGTATATTACTTTCCTTTCTACGACGTTTCCCTTCGGTAGTTTCCGTACAATTTATTAATACCATGTCTGATTGTTTTGGACCTGATTAATTGACCCCAGATGACCCATATTCGAACTTGACCTAGAAATTACTGAAACAACTTTTCTGTCAAAATTCCAGGTTATTTGGACTGAAAATGTTACCTCTCGAGTGTTAACAAGGTTTTCTTATATTTGGGCTCTATGACCTAGTTTTTAACCCCAGATGACTTATAATCAAACTTGAGCTAGAAATCACTGAAACAACCTTTCTGACAAATTTCCAGTATATTTGGAAGGAAAAGTAACCTCTAGAGTGTTAACATGATTTTTCATATTTAGGCTCTGTGACCTAGTTTTTGAACCCAGATGGCCCATATTCAAAGTTAAGCTAGAAATTATTGAAACAACCTTTCTGACAAAGTCCAGGATATTTGGACTGAAAATGTTATCTCTCGAGTGTTAACAAGGTTTTCTTTTATTTCGGCTCTATGACCTAGTTTTTAACCCCAGATGACCCATAATCAAACTTGAGCTAGAAATCATTGAAACAACCTTTCTGACAAATGTCCAGTATATTTGGAATGAAAAGTAACCTCTAGAGTGTTAACATGGTTTTTCATATTTAGGCTCTGTGACCTAGTTTTTGAACCCAGATGACCCATATTCAAAGTTGAGCTAGAAATTATTGAAACAACTTTTCTGACAAAGCCCAGTTTATTTGGACTGAAAATGTTGCCTCAAGAGTGTTTACAAGGTTTTTTTTCCATATTTCGGCTCTGTGACCTACATTTTGACCCTAGATGACCCATATTCAAATTTGAGCTAGAAATCATCGAAAAAACCTTTCTGACAAATTTTCAGGATATTTGGCCTGAAAATGTAACTCCTGGTGTGTTTACAAAGTTTTTCCACATTTGGGCTCTGTGACCTAGTTTTTGACCCCAGATGACCCATATTCAACCAGAGCTAGAAATCATTGAAACAACCTTTCTGACAAATTTTGAGGTTATTTGGACTGTAAATGTTACATCTAGAGTGTTAACAAGATTTTCCCATATTTGGGTTCTGTGACCTAGTTCTTAAACCCAGATGACCCATGTTCAAACTTGAGCTAGAAATAATCAAAACAACCTTTCTAACAAATTTTCAGTATATTTGGACTGAAAATGTAACCTCTGGAGTGTTAACATGGTTTTTCCATATTTGGGCTCTGTGACATAGTTTTTGAACCCAGATGACTCATATTCAAATTTGAGCTAGAAATCATTGAAACAACCTTTCTGACAAACGTCCAGGGTAATTGGACTGAAAAAGTAGCCTCTAGAGTGTTAACATGGTTTTTCTATTTTTGGGCTCTGTGACCTAGTTTTTCACCCAAGATGACCCATATTTGAACTTGAGCTAGAAGTCATTGAAACAACCTTTCTGACAAAGTCCAGGATATTTGGACTGAAAATGTTATCTCTCGAGTGTTAACAAGGTTTTCTTTTATTTGGGCTCTATGACCTAGTTTTTAACCCCAGATGACCCATAATCAAACTTGAGCTAGAAATCATTGAAACAACCTTTCTGACAAAATTCCAGGTTATTTGGACTGAAAATGTTACCTCTAGAGTGTTGACAAGGTTTTTCCACATTTGGGCTCTGTGACCTAGTTTTTGACCCAAGATGACCCATATTCGAACTTGACCTAAAAAATTATTGAAACAACCTTTCTGACAAATTTCCAGGACATTTGGACTGAAAATGTAACCTCTAGATTGTTAACAAGGTTTTTCCATTTTTGGGCCTTGTGACCTAGTTTTTCATCCCAGATAACCCATGTTCGAACTCATCTGAGCAATCACTTGAACAAACATCCTGACTAAGTTTCATGACAACTGACGCAAAAATTTAACCACTAGAGTGTTAACAAACTAATTGTGGAGGGACGGACGGATGACGGACAAAAGGCGATCACAAAAGCTCACTCTGTCACTATGACAGGTGAGTTAAAAATGCAAAAGGCTTATGGTTCTTGGGCACAGCACTTCTCCTCAATGAGATCATTATCTAAGAAGGTACAAGTTGATACCTACAATACCTTTTGAGATACGCCCTGGTCAAAAATTAAGAATAAAAAATTTCAAAGGGCAATAATTCCAAAATTAGGCAAGAGGGTTATGTTTCTTGGGCAATGCACTTCTCTTCAATGAGATCTATCCATCTATGAAGTTTCAAGTTGATACCTCCAATAGTTTTTGTGTTATGTCCTGGACAAACGATGCCCAACAGCCGGACGGACAAGGGGATTCCAGTATACCCCAACGTTGTCCATAACTGTAGTGAAGGGGGGGGGGGGAGGGGGGGGGGGGGATGTATAACAAAAATATTGCCAAGCAATAAAAGCCCCCAACCGGAAAGGGCACTGTCACACTAAAAGAACCAAAATTCAAATACTGACAATAATTTAGCTGAAATCAATTGTTTGTTGTTAATGATAGATAAAGGTATGTTTTATACAACAGATAATCAAAAGAACACATGCCTGTTAAGTTGGTGTTATGTTATAAATAAAATATTCACATGAAATACAAATGAATATCTCAGTTTTTCAATACAAAGAACAGGCTTATAAATGCACCCTGCTGTTTGGTCTGTAAGACTTGACTATGTATAGGTTCTCCGTAAGTTCAAAAGTAACTGGAAGAAAAACATTCAAGAGAATAAACAATTTGCTATATTTCCTAAGTAAAAAGGGGCACAATTTTGTCAATATAAGGGAAAGAGTTATGGAATGTATTTTGTAAACTAATAACACCAATAAAGTTTGTGTAGTCTCAATCAAATACATCCATATTTTCCAGAAATATTCAAGGAAATGTAGATTTTTGGAAAATTTTCACAGCGAAAAAGGGAGATAACTTTGTAAAATCAAAGGTCAGAGTTATGGGACATACCATGTGAAATTACCTTTTGAGTGTCAAAACATGTAGCAAGTTTAAAATGGATATCTATAGGACTTTCAAGGCATGTCACCATTTTTGCAGTTTTCAAGTCTATTTGTTGCCACAGTAACCAAATTTCTCAACATAAGAAATAAAATGATGTGCAATATCTCTATACTGCCATCCAGCCCTGTTTCAAGTTTCATGAAAATACTCCAGTTACTTTTAGTCCCCCCACCCCAGTGAACCAGTAGGGGGCTAAACTTAGAAACTCAATAATTACCATCTAAAATATGACCCAGTCATATTACACCGGAAGTTATACATTTTCATTTTTCCTTGACACTTCATTGTTACTTCAAAATGATGTGATATCTGAAGATTCCATGTGTTTTCAGAATTAAACTTGACTGCAATGCATCTTGATCATTTTGAATGCAAACAGAACTTAAACTATGGACACTAATTAAGATGAATACCAACAGCTGAACAAGTTATTCTGTTGTTCCAATCTCAATCAACTGACATCCTATGCAATTGTTAAAATGATTTAACTGCTGTTAACAAACAAGGTCAAGAGAACAAGTGGTCACAAGAAGTCATTTAAATCTTCAAATTACAGTAACACAGTATTTACCAGCAACAGCAAGTTCAGGTCTGACACTGGTTGCCCTTTCACCAGATAAAAGCCATCCAAAAACATACAATGTACATGTATGAAAATCAGATATACGCTGCTTCTTACACATTTTATAGCAGTATAATAATCTGGTGTTGCAATTCTGTATTTTTCGTTGAGGACCTATAGATGATGTCATATACCAAATATCAAAGCTCTAGCCTTTGTCATTTCACAGGAGAAGATTTTTTAAGTTTTTACTATATACATATAAGGAAATCCCATGACCCCCTGGGGCGGGGCCAATTTTGGCACTAGGGGCATAATTTCAACAACTTTCGTAGAGGACCTATAGATGATGTCATATACCAAATATCAAATCTCTAGCCTTTGTCATTTCAGTGGAGAAAATTTTTCAAGTTTTTACTATATACTTATTTGAAAAACCTATGACCCCCTGGGGCGGGGCCAATTTTGGCACTAGGGGCATAATTTCAACAACTTTCGTAGAGGACTTATTGATGATGTCATATACCAAATATCAAAGCTCTAACCTTTATCATTTCAGAGAAGAAGATTTTTTAAGTTTTTACTATATACATATAGGAAAACCTATGACCCCCTTGGGTGGGGACAATTTTGAGACTAGGGGCATAGTTTGAACAACTTTCGTTGAGGACCTATAGTTGATGACCTATACCAAATATCAAAGCTCTAGCCTTTGTCATTTCAGAGGAGAAGGTTTTTTAAGTTTTTACTATATACATATAAGGAAAACCTATGACCCCCTTGGGCGGGGCCAATTTTGGCACTAGGGGCATAATTTGAATAACTTTCGTAGAGGACCTATAGATGATGTCATATACCAAATATCAAAGCTCTTGGCCTTGTACTTTCTGACAAGAAGATTTTTTTAATTTGCATTTTTGAAACTTCTTTTTTGGCCCTGTGACCTACTTAGCTGAATGTTGATGACTATGAGCCAGTCACAAAAGCTCACTATGAGGACACTGTGCTCAGATGAGCTAGTAAAGCACAGAAAAGCATGAAACATTGTGGTAATTTGTTTTAATATGGTTTTTCTATGAAAAAAAAGCAAAAAAAAAAAAAAAAAAGAAAAAAAAAAGACTTGATTCTTCCATAACATTTGTATATATCAAAATCAAACACAAGGATAGACTTTTTTAGTTTCTTTTTAACTGAAGTCCCTGAATGTCTGTAGTAAGTCCTCTGAAACAGTTCTGCAGGCAGCAAGTCAGTTTCTCAACAATATCAGTAGTATGCCATCAATATTGGTTTTACTCCTCTCATATTTGTTAAATGTCTCTTCCAATTTACTGATCGAAAGTTTCATTCATACAGCACTGCACAAAAGCCACAACAAAATCTTACCTGAAAACATAAATGCAAAAATAACTTATTTAAATTATAGATGTACTACACAACTATTTCAGGAACCTTTGACATTTCATTGCACAAACACTGTCCTCACCATAAGGTTATATCATGTAACACTGTCCTCACCATAAGGTTATAATTATTAACAATTAATTTGAATACAAATAAATGTGGGAAATCTTTGAGATTTAGTTTTAAACTCAGCTGCAACTGTTCAAGAAAAACAAACAAAATTAATTTTTGTTCAACATAAATGAAGTGAAGTGTCACTCAGGTTTGTAAGCCTAAAACTTCTGCTTACTCTGACCTAGATTTAGGTCCACTTGACCAAATTGGAAGACTGTGGCCAAATAAAAACAGCATACAATATAAAAAATTTACACTCTGGACAAGTAATTAAATTAGTTCACAATATCTAAAATACAACTGGCTTGAGGTCAACCATTTCATTCCTTGCTGAATGAAGATACATAAGAGATGATAGATACAAAGCAAACAAGATGATAACAAGGTCGATCTTATGGTAATAGTCTGTACACAAAACTAGGGCAAATATTTCTTTTTCTTATGTTGGTAACAACCTGGTTTTTGTTGAGATGCTCTGTTTACTGGATACCTGAAAATGTAAAATATAAAACTTTTATATTATGCTCAAATGGTTATCATACATTATTAAATTGCAACTTGCTTTTTAAACATTTGTTAAATACAAGTATGTCTCTTCTCTTACAGTTTAACATGGAATTCAAATGCATAGATGACCTAGATTATTAAAAGTATGCTATTCACGAATAATAATTTGGAAATATGGAACACTAAACACAGAATGGAAAGTTGAAAGACAAGCCAAAATCCAGATACAATAAAACTGAACTGATTTTTCCAGATTAGTTATTTATTAACATTTCTTAGTTAGCCTAGAAGCAAGTTTTGTTTTAACATTTTCATGTAAATCTTTAGTTCTGCAGAAAGAGTAGGTAAAAAAGCACAGACCTTTGTTCTGGAACTATCTTTGAAGATGCAAACAAAATAATAAAAAACGAACGCCTGTATAATGAAAATATTTTAATGTGTTTCTGTTTTCTGTTCTTGCAAGGTTTTCTCACAAGGAGCAAGTTTATGCAGGCATTTCCTTAAAAACCCTGATAGTAATAACTACCTCAAGTTTATGCAGGCATTTCCTTAAAACCCTGAGAGTAATAACTACCTCAAGTTTATGCAGGCATTTCCTTAAAACCCTGATAGTAATAACTACCTCAAGTTTATGCAGGCATTTCCTTAAAACCCTGACAGTAATAACTACCTCAAGTTTATGCAGGCATTTCCTTAAAACCCTGATAGTAATAACTACCTCATCAACTTGCTCTTAAGAACTGACACAACCAATGAAGCTAACTGGGGACTCAAACTGCATGTTCCATTTTCTTCTTCTTTTTTTAGCTACCTGTTCAGTATTTTTGGTGAAAGAACAAATTTCAAACTTGAGCTTATATATCTGATCAACTCTATACCATCATTAACTGTACAACCTAAACAGCTGAGCCTCAAATAACCAAGTACTGGACAGCCTAGCATGTATTTTGAGCAACCCCCATGCCTACATGACATAGAGAAGATGTGTTTACCAATGGAGACCTTGTGGAGACAAGGCTCATCATGTACTAGGTGACTCCATCTCTATCTCCCACCTACAGGAAAAACAAAACAGGTAAATAATCAAACACGTTCTATGCTTCAGAAAATGGAGTCTTATCTGGTTACCAAATTTGGAAAACATACAGACAAAAATTAAATACACAAGCTATTAAACTATATCACTAAAGTTTCATTTAATACTTCAATTGTTAAAGAAGCAGGGTCAATCTATTTTTTAAATATTCCCATTACCTGTTTACCTTTGATGTCAATTTTTGATTTCAAAAAGCATGCTAATTTTGAATGAAAACTGGACTTTTTTTAACATATGAAAGGTAATATATCACTCTTTTGATTTTGGCAACTCTGCTTTCTATAGAATTAAATTTTGGCCTTAAATATCTTTTTGATTGGGACCATATGCAGTAAACTGGCCATATGCCAAACCAGTTGGCTTAAGAAAATATTATTCTTGTAACTGACATGCAAGATCTTGGATCAATGTTTTTTTATCTCCTACTAAATTCAGGACTTTCTAAGACAATCTGCTACAACTAAAAATTATTGACAAATCTGCAACATTACACACAACCTTTTCCATAGTTTAAAAGAATTATTTGCCTTAAATAATCAATTCCCTTTAACTCTGAACTTTTTTATTTTTTCATTAATATATTTACTGACTTCATACCACCCCCTGTACTGATTAACTGTACAATTTACTTAGAAAATATGACTTTTCTTTTCTTCTAGGACAGATTTCAGGAACAGATTTCTGAAAAGGTTTATAAACATTCTGAGTATGCATTTGTGAGAGAAACCAGCTTCATGTACATAATGTACTTAAATCTGCAATTTTTTTAAAGTTAGGAGCCTGGTTTCCATTCACAATTGCATGTTCCTTGATGGGTCACAGTACATTTGTTCTACAAGTTTACGTGAAACTGTTGCTTCCTATATCTGTGCCTCGATTTTCTGTGGTCCCGGTCTGATCCTGTTTTCTAGATGCTTTCATCATCATCAGTGTACTTTGGACGTTTGCCAGAGATTGGAAAAGAAAGTAAAAATCATCAAGTACTTTATTCAATTCAGAACTCATCAACATTACACAAAACAAATAGGAAATTCTACTGTTATACAGTTACTGAAACCCAAAATCTTGCAATATTTTACATGATTTCAACATTACGAAAAAAGTTTGTTATAAAAGCTACAACCACATTTTTTCCCAATAATAAAATGAATTACCAAAAAGTCTACTCTTTCTGGGTGAAGGGATACAAAATATCGCCATCTTCAAATGACCTGCATAAAATATCAATACAAGTTTATACAACACAAAAAAAAGTACTTCAACCAACAGATTTCTAAGTCTTGTGAAAAATATACCATATTTTAGATGTTGTAGAAACACGACTGGAGAGTCTTTACTCCAATTCTACATTGTACTTAATATTAATGCAGTTTTGATGATAAATTCAATAACAAATTTAATATCCCTCATCTTTCAAAAAAAGAAATTATCATGAACAAAACTAAAAATGCTGAATGGCCTTGTTTCACTTACGATGATAAAATGTACTTAAATAACAGAATTTACATACGTGTTACAACCTTGCTTTTAACAAACATTCCCATTATTCTAACTGAATATAACCCCATCTCTTCAAATCAGCAGTTTGACTAACCTGATACATCAACTTAATAAATTAGCTCTGATCAAGTGTAGTCACTAAGCCTTTGGTAGACCTTAATTATTACTAACATTGCAAGTGTCCAATTGCTGTTTTAAATCTAGATGCATGTTAGAAGGAAGTTCGAAGAATTGTGCAAATCGTAGCATGAAAATCCTGATATTCTCTTGTATATTTTCTCTTTACAAGTGAAACTGGATCTTGAATTGTGGCTGAAAAATATCCCCACTAAGTTCTATGTACATGTTCACTTTTATGTCCTTTTCTGTCCAACCAAGACTTCAAATAAAACTGGATGTGACCATGCTTACAGAATGAGATATTTATGTCTCCACTATGATCCCAAACCTCACACTTATAAGAAAACAGAAAAGCATTCCTACATCCACCAACAAAAACTGAATATGTGCCACTTTTGATATTTCTGCACTTATCTTTTATTATCAGCAAAACTGCAGATCAGTTTGATGGCTACCACCATGGAAAAACCTTGGAACAGTTCTGCAAAAATAACCATCCAAGACTTATGGCACTGAAACAATTAAGTTAACAGGATAGTACTCACTGACAGCCAATGTTCTGCATATCTACATTAATGTTTTGTATTTTCCTTACAATGAGGATATCAAATCAAAAATGTGAGTGCAGGTTGCAGCATCAAAAAGTCGACACTAAAGTGTCACAAGTAAATATAAAAATCTACAGATTAACAAAAATATTACATACAATGCTACCTATAACATCTCTAATGAGAATGATAAAAAAAAGAGAGAGAGTAAGAAAATTATACTATACCTATAAACATCCTGTCTTACGGGAATCACTATTTTCACTATCTTAAATATAACCTTTTTAAAGTTCATTATATCAATTAGAACAGGAAACCATCAATTGTCATCAATAATACTTTAAAACACAGTTTAAGTCAATAATATATGATATATAAATCCTACCAAGTTCCACAACTCAGCCTTCAGTCAAAATGAATGTTCTGTCTTTATATCTTTTCCTGTATAAATGGATGAGCAAGTGCTCCATTGATTGAAATCCTCTTGGCAGGGTCCAGCATGAGTATTCCCTCAAGAAGGTCCTTCAGCTGTTTTACTTTGCGCATTTGGTCCTCAGGCAGACGTTGGTAACCAATCAGCTCCGCCAACAGATCACGCGATGGAGATATGGTACTAAGCACAGTCACTTTGTCCTGTGAAATAAGACCCTCAGTCAACAACATGTTACAAAGTTTGAAATAAATACAACTTAATAAAAAATATTCCACTCTCTTACCTTTATAGCAGTAATACAACCTCACCTGGTAAGATAATGTTACACATTTTAAAGATATTACAAAATCATACTGTATCAACTTTGACTTCTGAGAGGTTATTGTTATAGTGTCACTATAGTGATAGAGTACTTTAGTACATCAAACTAACATGTATCTCCACCTCTATTGCTAAGCTAGCAAAAATAAAACAAACAGAGAAACAGAGGCCCCAAAGCACACTGCCACTGCCTGTAAAAACAAACTGCAATGTCAAAAACAAGAAATCGATAGAACCGATGGATGCTCCCAGAATAAATGCCTATTCCAAAAGGGCTATTGTTTAATATGTATTTTTTTCAAAGTATGAAAAATAACAAAAGGCAATAACTGCTAAATTATGCAATAGAGTTACGGTTCTTGCAAGCTGCACTTCTCCTCATAGAGATCTATCTACCAATAAAGTTTCATGTTAATATCTCTTATACTTTGTGAGATATGCCCCGGACAAAAAATAAGTATGAGAAATTTCAAAAGGCAATAACTCAAAAATTAATAAAGCAAGAGTTATGGTTCTTGTGCATTGCACTGCTCATCAATGAGATCTATCTACCAATAAAGTTTCAAGTTGTTAACTCTTTTACTTTGTGAGATATGCCCCGGACAAAAAATAAGTATGAGAAATATCAAAGGGCAATATCTCAAAAATTAATAAAGCAAGAGTTATGGTTCTTGTGCATTGCACTGCTCCTAAATGAGATCTAACTACCTATGAAGTTTGGTCTTGATATCTCTCATAGTTTTTGTGTTATGCTCCGGACAAAATTATGACGGACGGATGGACAAAGCGGCAACTATATGCTCGCCCTTCGGGGAGCATAACAATATGTACAGCCATGTTGGTACTTTTACCATACATCTGTGTACCACTGTAAAAAGATAAATGTCAATTCAAACATGTAGATAGTTGTGAATTTCATCTACAGATTATTAAGACAATCAATTCGACAAGATTTCATAAAGATTAGGTTTCTCTAGATCAGAGATGACGACCTAGTTCTTTACCCTGAGTAAATCATTAAAAGCTTGACCCTGAGATCAAATTTCCTGTAATGTTAGCTGATGATCTCTACCAACACTGACATAGTTTCAAGAGTTACCTATGGATCATCAGCACAACAGTCTATCAAATGTTCAAGAAGATTGGATTAATAAACACGAGTTGTCCATATGACAGTGTGCTCAAGTATTTGCAGCTTATTAGTTTAAAGCTGCTTCTGAAATATATAGGTAACATTGTGATAAAAAACAATGTCTGAGCACTGTGACCACGACCTTTGACCCCAAAAGCAATAGGAATCATCGTAGTAGTGGGGCAAGTCCAGATGTGAGTTTTCATGTAAGAAGATGATTAGGAAAGCAAGTTATGATGTGGACACTGATTTCTTATGTCTATCCCCTGTGACCTTGACCTTTGACCTCCCCACCCAAATCAAAAGGGATCATCCTTGATGAGGTTGAGGTCCATGAGTAAGTTTTAATGCAGATTAGAGATCAGGAAAGCAAGTTATGGTTCCCAAACAGTTCCTTAATTCCAGGCATTGTGACCTTGATCTTTGATGGTTTGACCCTGAAGTCAATAGGGATCACAAAAAGGGAGTCAAAAAAGGGCCATGATTTGCCTTAAATTTGGTCAAGAATTAACTAACTTGTTTGTTTAATTCCCCTGAAGACATTAGTGAAGTATTAAATCAGAAAGTATTGCTGGTTAGAAAGATACAGTATATGCATGATAGTAACTTGTGCGCAAAACTTTAACCAAGATTTTTAAGTAAAAAAAGGGCCATAATTTGCCTAAAATATGGTCAACGGTTATCTAACTTGTTAGTTTAATGGTTGTGAAGACTAAAGTGAAGTATTAAATCAGTAAGCATATAAAAGATATATGCATGACAGTAACTTGCACACAAAACTTTAACCAAGATTTCTAAGTAAAAAGAGGGCCATAACTTGCTTAAAATTTGGTCAAGAGTTACCTAACTTGTTTTAATGTCCCTGAAGACATGTGTGAAGATTTGAATCAGTAAGCATGGCTGGTTAGTAAGATATATGCATGATAGTAACTTGTATGGAAAACTTTAACCAAGGTGTGCCATTGCTGATGCCAGGGTGAGTAGAATACCTCAACTTACTTCATATAGTCAAGCTAAAAATGGCTATAGGAGTGTTTAAATGGTTTCTCGATGTACTAGCTTTCAATCCCTCTTAACCAAGTTTCTAATTTGAACCAGAGCTCAAAAAGACAAATATTCTGACAAATATTTCATACCAACCCTGTGCTCAAAAGAACGTAAAAATCCAATGAATGAACTTGCACTTCAGCTAAGACACACCAGACAACACACCTTCAGGTTGTGCTGTATCATTTGATAATCATTTGAATAAAAATAATGATCCGAAAACAAAGGACTTTGCTTAAAAAAGAAAAGAGAACAAAACTCACCCTGTGTGTCACTTTATCCACCTCATGATAAAGGAAGTTGTAACTGCCATCAAAATGTTGATCCCTAAACATACCCTTCCTTATCACCTTATTTGGAATTTTTCCTTTCACATCCATCATAAACTTTAACATCTCATTATTGGATGTGCCTTGGAACAAGATCTTCCCTGTGTAGAGCTCATAGATGGTACAACCCACAGAGAACATATCTATAGCATGGTCGTATCCATTTCCAAGGACTACAAATGAAACAATTTTACAAATTAATCTGTTAACTGATAATGAAGTATGCTTTTCACTAGTTCATACCATGTTTAACGAAATGCCATCTAACTTCAAAGACTATTTTATTTACTTCTAAAAGAAAATGACAGGTCAATATGATGAGGCTGTGTTAAGGGCATGTGATCATTAATTCACTGATCCAATTTATAAGAAGTGCTTTTTGTTTTATACTCTTCAAGAAAGGGCAAAAAGAAAAAGATACATACTTATTTCAGGGGCTCTGTAGAATCTACTAACAAGATATGGTGTTATGTCATTCTCGGATACATGTGATGCTGAACCAAAATCACACAGTTTCAGGAGTAACTTTGACTCATTCACCTGAAAAAAGAATTAGCACAAAGTTAACTTTACATTAAATCGTCTTTACCAGGGAAATTGTTTTTATCTTTAAAGACTTAACTTTTCATAGTCAACCATCATTAATTTTCAGTCCTGTTGCTTTTGCTCATCTCACAAACGCATACAAAACACAACACATTTACTTACTTATTCGCAAAGTTAATTTCGTACTCATTAAATAAATGTGTGGATCTGCATAAGCCAGTGGCTAGGATCTTTTTTTTTTCTGTTTGGTACGTTTGAGAGTAGAATACCAACCTCAACATAATATGTCTACTGTCAAGCATGCTCTAAATCCTTGCAAAAATTAGTGAAAACAAAACATTCTGATCCTACCATCAAGTGACTTGTTCCATAACGTCTGGTGTCGCAAAAATAAGTAGTTTTGCATCACATTCAAACTAACAAATAATATCAGTATTAAACAGTATTTTTGACCATTAAAAAATCTTTTTTTTTCAGGTGATATTATAGGCAGTGATTTTTTTTCAGGTACATTGTATGTTTGACTGTCTTACCAGAATGTTATCAGGTTTGATGTCAGCATGCAGAAGGCTGCATTTCTTCAGTAGTTTCAAAGCCATCAGTAATTGTTGAGCGTAACTTCTCACAGCTTTGATGTGAAGACCAATATTCTTACCATACTTCTTCATTACCTCACGTAGATTCATGCTGGAGAACAAATTAGACAAGAAATGTGGCAATCATGCAAAAACAAGTTTTCAATACATAGCCATGGAATACAGCATTTCTTTTAAATCAACACTGACCTTCACCTTGCTTCAAGTGATCCAAAGTGCAATCTCAAGCTTTGTCTCTACTACAGGTATTAACACATCAAGTTTCATTGCAAAGGGTCAATGCAAACAAACTCAAGCTATAAAATGAAAACTTTTTTATTATAATGTTTAGTACCTGGACCTTGACCCTAGTGATCCAAAAAATTATTGCGTGGAAACTGTTTTCCTGTTATCTAAGCTAATGACTTTGACCTTTAACTTTCTGACCCTTAAAGCAATTCTAATCTGTTATCTTCAAACCATCTCAATGTATCTATTAATCAAGTTTCATCTCAGTATCTCCTTCCTAACTTAAAACATTGAGCAGAAACTGTTATTCTTTCATACAAGCTGGTGACCTTGACCCTGAACCCAAAAGCAATCTCAACAAAGTTTCATATTGTTACATCATACCCTACTAAAGGAAACAAGAGCTATCACTAAATGTGGTTAATATCCCTGCAAGACTGCTTCGGAACTGAGGAAGTTATTAGTAACAGAATACTTTGTAAAAGAACTGAAATAGAGTTATGGTTGTGGGCATAGTTGTGGTTCTTGTACATTGCACAACCTGTCATTGTGCTTGCCCATTGTATGAAGTTGCACTGAATTCCAACCATTAGTTTTCAAGTTATGCTCCAGACAAGGAAAACCAATAACTGTGCAAATACTGAAGATGGAGTAATGGCTCTTGTACACTGCACTTCCTGTCATTGTGCTTGGCGATTATATGAATTTGCACTGAATTCCTACAGTTAGATTTCAAGTTATGCTCCGGACAAGGAAAACCAACAAGGGCAATAAGTCTGCAAATAGTGAAGATGGAGTTATGATTCTTGAACACTGCACTGCCTGTCATTGTGCTTGACCACTGTATGAAGTTGCACTGAATTCAAACCATTAGTTTGCAAGTTATACTCCAGAGAAGGAAATTGCAACAGACCGCCCAACCGACCGACCAACCAACCATCTTGTGACTCCTATATACCCCCCAAAACTTCATTTAGGGGATATAATGAGCAAAAACCATTCAGCTGACACCCACATGCCCTCCCTCATGCATTTTAATCTAGCATTCAGGTTTTTTCAAAATCCTGGTTAAAAACAGGAGTCTTACTAATACTTAACTGTAAAAAGAGCTTTACTGAGCATTTAAAAAAAAACTTTAGCCAACCGATAAATAAGCAATATCCTGTTTGCAGTATTTCTTAGAAGCATTTGAGAACAATTCTGTATCAGTCGTTCTTGTATGATTAAAGTTTATTTTATCCAATAATCAAACACTCTTGCCTGCAGTCTACTTATTCATCAAACATTCATCGCTGTATCAAGTGGTTTGTGTTATGTTCAAATGCTTAAGAAGCATTCAGCTTTTTTCCAGCATAAAATTTCTACTTTCAAGAAAATATTTCAAACTTCACCTACTTCAGTGACTCAAATACAAGACAGAGATGATTCTTATGGAAGAAGTGTCGATACAACCGTAGACAGTGAAATTTATCATCGGGATCTGCATCATTCAACTTCCGCAAAAATTCAAGTTCTTTCAATCCCGTTTTATGCCTGAAATTATTCTCTCAAACATAAACATTTTTTGCGATTAAACTTAATACATACTTTTAATAATCATGTTTAATGAAACTTTTCTTCAAGGAACTAGCTATTTATTTCTGGTGAAACTGATTCAATATTGCAAGTCCAAATTGTATTTCAGATAAGGGTTTTTGTTTAAGATGATCTGGAAGAAAAAGTCTAGGAAGTGTGAAGAGTTTATAAAGAACAAGTCCAAAGAAATGTGATATCCGCAGTTTTCTGTTGTTGTTGTTTTAGGGGTTTTTTTTAAAGAAAAAAATCAAACAAAATTTAAGACTTAGATTTAATTGACTAAGTTGAAAGCTTTTAAAAAACCAACATGTTCAAAGAAATATAGGGACTTACAGTTAATTCAAAAGAACTCTACGAAATAAGAAGACAGTTTGTACAGAACACGCCAGAAAATATGAAAAACTTATATATTTTACAGAACAAATGAAAAGAAGTAAAGGCTTACATCATTTCATTGTTTCGAATAATCTTAATGGCAGTTTCTTGACTTCCTCGGGCTTGATCTCGGGCTCGGACAACATTACTGAACACGCCCTGTCCTGTATAGCCATAAACTGTGTAACGTTTGTCTAGTATTTCACCAATACGCACCCCTGAAAACATATTGTGGCATCATGACTAAGTTTTTATGAAATAAAAACTTCCTCATTTTTAACTAGGGAAGGGAACAAGAACAGGAATGATTTAATTTAAATATCTGTTTTGTTTACCTGAATATTATTAATAACTGTATGTCAACAATATACATTATTTCAGACTTGTAAAATGGAATCAAGACAGAGTTCAGAAGAACTTACTGTAGTAGCCTTCAGCATCATCCCAGTTGTCCATCAATGTAGGATTCTCATTCTTACCAGTCTTGTATGCAGAAAGATTTGGTGACTGAAAAAATATAAATATATATAAAGAACATACAGAAATAGAAAATATAAAAAAAAATATAAAAATATAAATATAAAAAAATATTCATTTTCAGGATTTTAAGATAATCTGAACAGCTTTTTCTGCTTGTGTCTGTTCATTAAGCACATTCTGAGAAGTCATTTTAGCCTGTTACTGTTCTGATAACATACTGTACAGTACTAATGTACTCTAGATAGTCATTTCTGCTTTTGTCTGTTCTGTAAGCACATTCTGAGAAGTCATTTTAGCCTGTTACTGTTCTGATAACATACTGTACAGTACTAATGTACTCTAGATAGTCATTTCTGCTTGTGTCTGTTCTGTAAGCACATTCTGAGAAGTCATTTTAGCCTGTTACTGTTCTGATAACATACTGTACAGTACTAATGTACTCTAGATAGTCATTTCTGCTTGTGTCTGTTCTGTAAGCACATTCTGAGAAGTCATTTTAGCCTGTTACTGTTCTGATAACATACTGTACAGTACTAATGTACTCTAGATAGTCATTTCTGCTTGTGTCTGTTCTGTAAGCACATTCTGAGAAGTCATTTTAGCCTGTTACTGTTCTGATAACATACTGTACAGTACTAATGTACTCTAGATAGTCATTTCTGCTTGTGTCTGTTCTGTAAGCACATTCTGAGAAGTCATTTTAGCCTGTTACTGTTCTGATAACATACTGTGCAGTACTAATGTACTCTAGATAGTCATTTCTGCTTGTGTCTGTTCTGTAAGCACATTCTGAGAAGTCATTTTAGCCTGTTACTGTTCTGATAACATACTGTACAGTACTAATGTACTCTAGATAGTCATTTCTGCTTGTGTCTGTTCATTAAGCACATTCTGAGAAGTCATTTTAGCCGGTTACTGTTCTGATAACATTTCTGCTTTTGTTTGTTCTGTTAACACAAAGACTTGCCAAGGAAACAATGCAGTCTTTTTTTGCTCTAATATACAAGTTTGTCAACCTGCTAATGACATTAACCTTCTTTTTTTCATTTGAATTTTAGTTTTTACACTGACAAGCTGCACCGTATTTATGTGGCCGAGCATTTATTACACGGAAATAAGATTCTAATCTCAATTTCTTATTTTTTACAGAAACATTTAATATCTTGAATTCTCCTACTTACACTATAGTTTTCAGCAAACATATCAGCATCCTCAGCAAACATATCAACACCCTTGGAGGTTTTCTCTTTCTTATCTGTGTCTTTGCTCTCTACTGCAACAGAACAAATTCAATAATAACTGTGCTTAACATGAGCCACTAACTTTAAGTAAGTAAATAAGAGGGCCATCATGGCCCTGAATCACTCATCTGAGTACAACTGTTTAAAACAGCAAACGGAATAACACAGAAATGCAATTCAAAACAGAAGAAACATGAACTAGAAATGTTACATGCCAAAGATCAAGGATACTTGGTGTTAAAAAGAATTTAAGATTAAAGGGTTTCCTATAAATCTTTTTATAAAAGATGGGAATCCTGCAGTAGGGGTAATAACCCCAGTGAAGAAAAAGAACAATCTTTAAATGTCCTTTGGACAATTTCAGAACTTTGGGTCATGTAGTATCAGGCATTTAAAAGACTTTCTTCCAAATATGTTGCATCTTTGGCAGGGCCAAATAAGTCTGGAAGGGGCATAATTTTGGGAATCTTTCTGAAGGTACAAAGAAAATAATGCCAAATATGAAAGCTCTGAGTTTTGTGGTTTCAGATAGGAAGAAATGTTAATGACTAATTTCTAATAATAAAAAAGTGAATTCCAGTAAATTTTTGTAAGGGCATTACAGATAAAACTCAGTTCTTTGGAATTTTACCTTCAGCTGATTCAGTAAATCCTTCCAGGGACATTCTTTTTTGTTTCACAGTCTCCTCAAAATCAGTGGTATTCTCATCTTCAAGGTTGTCATATATTTTAGATTTCTGTCTTTCATTGACACTTCACTGTCCTCTTTTATTTTTTCAACTGAGTTTTCTTTCTTTCTATCCTTATCACTTCTACCACTCTCCTTATCATATTTTGTCCTTCTGTCTTTGGAATCAGAATCTGAGTCTTCACTATATTTCCTCGACTTATTCTGTCTATCTTTACCCCTATCTCTCCTATTATAATCATCTTCACTGTCATATCTACTGCTTTTTTTCTTTCTATCATATCTATCTTCAGGGCTATCTTTTCTTGATTTCTTTTTCTCTTCTCTTCTGTGTTTATCATATTTTCTGTAGTCGTCATCACTATCAGATGAGTTACCATATTTCTTCCTCCTGGAGTCATCTCTTCTGTCACTCTTTTCATACTTGGAGTACTCTTTCCTTTTGTCCCTTTTCTTTTCAATACTTTTGTAACTTCTTTCTAGCTCTTCACTACTACCTCTATTCCTTCTTCTGTCATTCCCTTTATCAACATCTCTACTTCTCTTTTTCTTTCTCCCAACCTTTCTTCATCACTATCATCAGTCTCTAGTCTGTCTCTTTTCTCCTTGGCTTTACCATTTTTCATTCTATTTACAATCCTTAGTCTCATTTCTTCTTCACTGTTCACACTTCTTTCTCGCTTCCTTCTTCCATCATTTTGACTTTCATCAGATTCACTTTCAGATTTGTTTTTCTCCCTTTGAATATTTTCTTTATACTTGCTCACTTTTTCAACCTTCTTTCTATCTTTCTCATCTTCACTTTGTTCTTTTGTTCTTGACCTCCTCACTCTATCAATTTCTTTAATTTTTCTCTCAGATTCAGAATCAAAATCTATCTCTTTAGTAAATCTGTCCATCTTTTTGGATTTCACTTCTAACTTTTCTTTCTCAATTTTCTGTTTATTCCTTTTATTCCGCAACTCATCATCAGTGTCATCAGATGATGAAGATGATGAAGACGATGATGCAGAGGAACTGCTAGAACTGTCACTGGTAGTTAGTGGACTGGCAGGACCATCTGGGCTTACTGGACCTTTTACTTCAGTCTTCTGTGTTTCTTGGTACAGACCTGTAATATACATGTATGGAGGCAATGCTGACACCTACTGTCTTCAACTGGAATCTCTTAAATTATTACAGATATTTAAGATTAAAGATAGACAAACAATATGCAAAATAAAAAACCTTCCTCGAGGGGAACAAACATCTACAGTATGCATGACTTTTCGCAAAGTTGCAAGTTGACGACTCATTTATCTCATTGAAAAACAACTTTTCAAAGGACTATGTAAAAATCTCTATACATTTCGTTGATTTTTAAAAATTTACCAAAAAATTATGACCTTAAATATTTTAAAAGTGAAACTTATTTCATGACTTTGTTCTGACTGGGCTGATGGAAATTAAACAGAAGTAAAATAAAAAATAAATAAATTTTGCAGGACCTTATTAAGATATTTCAGGTTCAATTCACTGATCTAATAGTTGACATAAATAGGGTAAAATAAGGATGCTCTTACAAATTTTTCAGATCAACTAATCTGGCGAACTTATTTTATCATGGTTTGTACAAACTGAAGCAAGAAATTCAAGGACTTTTTAGGGCTTTTAAGGCCGCAAGTCTTATATTTTTACGGTCCATACAATACTTATGTGATATACTCATCTTAACATATCATGAAGACTAATTAAAGGCTCCTATCTATTATATCAAGCTGTGTATATACATAGATTCAATAACATTTCACAACACTGGTTTTAAACAGCAAGGAATAAGTAACTAAAAATTGAAACTACAGTCAACTGTTCTAAAATGAACTTTTTCAACACTTAAACAATTGTCCAAGGACATGACTGTGTTGTGTTTCAGTATTCTTCCATTTAAAGGAACTATATGTTATATTTTAAATTTCAGTCAGCTGCCAGAATTGTGTAATTTAAGGCCCCTGATAGCTATCCAAGCTATTTAAAGTTTTTTAGGGACTATTTAAGGCCAAATTCAATTCAGGGTCTTTTAAAGGCCAAAGCCAAAATTTAGGGACATTTTCAGGCCTGTATGAACCATGTTTATATCTCAAATGAAGTGTTCCTGGATTAAGAATACATTTTGCCTGCTTGTAACTAGACACTTGTAACTTAACATTTATTGTATTCTATGACCTGCAACAGTAAACTGACCAAGAATGTTCACTACAGAACACTTTTCTTCCATCTTACCAAATAACACTTAAATTCATACCTTGCTGTTGCTGCTGTTCTTCTATGCCATCTGCTGGATGCTGGACTGGTTCAAAATCAATAATAATTCCTGTAGACTGTGGACCAACTTCCTCTGGTTCCTTCACAGTCTGGTTCTCTGTCTTCTGCTCAATCTGCTCTACTGGTGCATCACTTTGCTTCAGTTTCTGAAGTTACCAAATGCTAATTTAGGGAAGGTTTTAGCTACCAATCATAGCTCTTTTCAAAATGTTTTAACTTCAACTTGATGTTTAGCTTTGAGGTAATTTCAAAGGTTGGCCTACATGTATTTACTCCTCTATACTGAATTCAATCTTCTTCAGGTGATGGGAAATGCTGTAAACCATGTGCTAATATTTTAGAGTTTTCAACTGAATCAAATATAAATATAAAACTAAAACTATCAATGAATGTGATTAATACTCCCACAAAACAGTTTTGTCTGAGGCAAAAGTAAGAACAAAATAAGAAAGGGTGTGTTATAGGTCTTGTATATCCCACTTCTTCAAAAAAAAGACTCAAAATACTCACTAAACAATTACACTTTACGACCGCACCTAGGAGTTTTAAAGACAACATGGTCTCAATAAACATGATATCAGCAGTGACCTTGACATTTAAGACTGGGACCAGGATTTTATACACAGCAAATAATTGTGCTATCATACTTCAAAATACATGACAAAGTAACAAAGTGGAAATGACCATGACTCGTAATATTTTCATGTAAGTAGTGGTGCGTTTTTTCTGCTAAGTATCACCTTGACCTTAATGACAAGGACCTGTAGTTTAAGCATGACAAATCATTATCATGTGAGAATATTATTTAAAAAATCCCTTGATGCATGATAAAGTTACAGAGTTAACACAAAATTACAGACAATCTCCTACTGTGACCTTGACCTCAGAGGCAGGGATCTGGAGTTAAATGTGACACATCTATATCATGTAATCAACATTTAAGCTGAGGTATTTCAAAATCCCTTAATGTATGAGACAGTAACAGCTGACATAAAATATGGACAACATCAAAAGGTGACTTTGACCTTTAATGTAAGCACCTGGGAGTTTTATGCGACATATATAAATGTAACAAACATTTCTGTCAACTTATTTTGAAATCCCTTCATGAATGATAGTTATAGCCCAAATAAAGCCACGACTCATTATATATACATATAAGTAATGTGCAAAGTACAACCTTCAGCTTTAAGAACTGTAAGTGTGACACACTGTTTTCATGTGTGCAAAATTTTGCCAAATTATTTCAAAAAACCTTGATGCATTATAAAGTTATAGAGGGGACACAAAATATGGAAGATCTCTTAGCATGTCCTTGACCTTTGAGGTACGCAGCTGGGACATAGCCTCAATGTAGTTAATGAGCAAACTTTTTTGGAAATCCCGTCATGCATGACAAAGTTATAGCTCATACACAAAAAGGACCGACTGACTGACCAACCAATGAATATGGCGTTTCCTATATACTTCCCACAACTTTGATTGTGGGGATAAAAAGTTAGTTATGCAACCTAAAATGACTAACCTGTAGAAGGGCCTCTCTCTCTTTTCTTCGTTTCTCAATCAAGGCCTCTTCATCTTCTTCTTCATCAGGATCAATGTCACTGAAAACAAAAAGAAGTTACACAGAAATATGTAACAAGAGGACCAAATGGTCATGGGTTGCTCACCTGAAAAGGGGCTATCAAAACATGTGGGTCGGGGTGGGGTTGTTAATGTGATGTGTCACTGTTATGTGTCAGATGAAAGAAAAAAATATAAGTAGATGATGTTTTCCAGGAAAACCTATGCCTCCCCCAACTGGGGCTACAGAACTCCTGACAGCAGAAAACCATTTTCACAATCGATAAATAATTATAAACAAGAAACATGGAGATGTGCTTTATTTATAAGGACAGTATTATAACACTGTCTACAAATAAGTTCAAAACATCTATTGTTTACTGATTATTCTTTACTCATGTTTTACCTTATTAACAGTCAATCTAGCAGATTTTATGGTCAGTGTAGTATGTTTCCCAAGTTCCACATTTAAATTAAACATGCAGTTCAAGATGAGTATGCCAAGTGGCTTTTAAGTGTCTTTAACCATGACCCATGTCTGCCATCATTATGGTATAACATCTACAGTAGAAACTGTACATGGGACCACCTGATTTAAACAACTTTTCTATTAAACAACTGCTTGAAATCCCGCCCAAGCGTTTTTACTATATAGTTACATCCCATGAAATGACTTTTTCATAACATGACCCATTAAAACCTGTCCCAACAGAAGAAAATACATTGCAGGATTATCTATTTAACAACCCCATCAGAAATATCCCACAGGCATTTAATATGTATCTGTCTTGTTAGTGAGTTTGTTTGCAACTGTATACAATCAACTACTGAAACCATCAAGAAAAAATCAATTAGTACAGCCAGAGAGGTTTTCACCATACTGAATAACATTTATCACAAATTTTCTTTACAGCTTTTGCAGTCAACATTGAAGCGTAAAGTTTTAAATCTTGATGACATGATTTCAGTTACTGATTTTTCAAAAACATAAGTGCAAGAAATATAACCAAAGTATTAGGGGTTGGAAAAACTCAGAATTCAGAAACACTTCAGAGCATTCAACAACTGTTACAGTTCAACATAAAAAAATCACAATTCAAAATACCAAAATCTATTGATAATTTATATTATATTAAACCATTCTATTAAGAAACCACATTTTGGCAGTCCCTTGGTCCACAAGATGATACTACACACAAAGGCTCAGGAAAACTGAAAATTTGTTGGTTTTTACTGAATTTCAGCTTCTTTGACCATTTTTCATGTTCAAAACTCCTTAAAAAATTTGTCCATACATTAAAAAAAAAAAAAGAGAGTCAAATTTAAGTATACATTATCATTAAAATGCCAAAAAAATTTCACACCTAAATCCCTATTGGTCCCTAATGCAGTCCATCACACTTATCATAAACCCATAAAATTGCTATCACCAGTAGCCCCAGGCAACTACCACCAATTAACTGGTTAATTCATCAATAAGCATGCTTCACTGGCAGGTAGATCGATTATGTTAACAGGTGTTGAAAAATTATAATGCACATGAAATTTGCATTACTTCCTTTTTATTACTTTCACTTTGAACGTTTTTTGTGATGTCAACAAACCAATTAACGTAAGCCTTATAATTCAATTTTAGTTGTCAGTGATGATAAAACGTTTGTATTTTTTCAACAAGATAAACATTATTTTCATGCTTTTTGGAGGTGGGAGGGGTGCAGGGGTCTTGGACCGATTTGAAAATTTTTTGAGCCCTGGTAAACACTAGATGATACAACAAAATATCTAAGCTCTAGGCATTGTTGTTCAGGTAAGAAGATTTTTTAAGTTTTTCCCAAAAAAGTCTATGCAAAATGAAGTGACCCCTAGTGTGGAGCCTATACTGATCTTAGAGCCATGATTTATAAGATTTTGGTAGATGTCCACTAGATGATACTGCATACTAAATGTCTAAGCTCTAGGCTTTGTGGTTTAAGACAAGTAGGTTTTTAAAGTTTTTCCTATCAGTTGCCTTGGCAACCAGAGTTCTGCATGGAATTCCAATAATTATATTATTTTGAAAGGGGACGAAACAAGGATCACTCCTGTGAAGTTTAATTGCAACTGGCCGAGTCGTTTGTAGTTAAATCTGGATGACAGACAAATGGACATGTTAAAAAAATATCAGGTACAAATGAATAGTGATTCTATTCTAGTGTTCTACTGCTAAAATGTCAGGCCATCATGCTACAAACTTTACTGAATCACAATATATGTAACTGCTCAGTAAATCTGTAAACTGAATGCCAAAAATTTTATATAAGCCAACAGAATATGAGCATCTGATAAAATCAAATAACTACAAAATATACACTTCACACAGTATCTTTCCCTAACCTCATTAAATGGAAAACTGTTAAGAACTCACATATCAATCTCCTCATCAGAAGACTGGTCTTTCTTCACAAACAGTCCTTCTGATAAACTACCCTTGAATTTATCTTGGTTTTCTCCTCGCCTCTGGTCTCTTGACCCACTTCTTCTATCACGTGACCTTGACCGTCTGTCTCGACGCCTGTATGGACTGTATTGTCTTTCACGTGACCTTCTCCTGCCTCGAGAGCCACTTCTTTCCCTGGAGATATACACAAACAACAATACATATGGTAAACCTAAAACAAGTAAAACCTTACAGAACATGCTTGAGTACTAAGACATTCATTCAAAAGGTTTTACCTTTAGAAAATTCTTAAACTAAACATTCTGCATCTAGATAACTAACCAAGATACAATCAAAGAACATTTACCTGTCAGTAAAATGCACTTACAGTATTTTTTTCTCAATGAACCAAACAGGAGTTATTTCAAGCATGACCCTTAAGTAAGCTGATGAATAACAGCAAGAAAACAAACTTGGAAAAAATCTTAAAAACAAAAAGGGACAATAAAAGTTTACCAGATTTCTTTATGCAAATGTTTCTACTAACTATATACCCTATTTAAAGAACTGATGCACATATGTTTTAATTCCTTACCTCAATCAAAATTAATCAAAACTATCAAAATAAGCAAATCTTAAAGTATTGTAAGAAATACCAGTGAAATTTTATCAAAGCAACAATAGCAGGGACATAATCATCATTTAGTCATTTAAAAAATAAATAAATTCTTATCATTTCAAGCCATTTTCTCTCTTTTTCTAGTATTTTTCCTTTACCTACCGTCTGGGGTCTCTAGAATCCCATCCCCTATTCATGTCTCTATTTCTATCTCTGTTTCTGTCTCGTTCATCATATCTACGCATGTCATCAAGCCTACTTCTGTCATCTGGTCTCTGTCGGCTCTCAGATCTATGGCGCTCATCTGCACCTTGCCAGTCATCTGGTCTTAGCTCCCTCCTTCTCTCATCGTGTATTTCTTGACGATAATCAATGTTTCTAGACTTGGACCTAAAGAATAGGAAAGGATTCTTTACATAATACCAGCAGAAATTTTACACAGGTTGCACCTCATGTCCATCAAGAATACTAGTTTTTGAAGCTGTATTTTACTGGCAGCAAAAATTGTTGTATAAGAAACCCAGAATCAAAGGCAAATGCAAATTATGTTCCTACCAAACTGATTTAAATATGAAAGACTTTTATATTCTAATGCAACTGAAAATATGGAGTGATACAAACCTTGACCTTTCTTTGTCTCTTTCTAAACTTCTCTCAGCTGCTCTCTGACTCTCCTTCTCCTTCTGTCTTTTAGCCTCTTCCTTTTCTTTCTTCCTTGCCTCTTTTCTTTCTTTCTCCTTACGCTTCTCCCTTTCTTTTCTTTCTGCTCTTTCTTTTTCTTTTCGTTCACGATCCTTCTTCTTCTCTTTTTCACGTTCTCTTCTTTTTCGTATTTCTTCATACTCCCTCTCAAAACTTTTTAAACTATCTTCTTTTCTATGACCCAAGCTTTCATCTCTGTATCTGCCTGAAGAAATAGATTCCTCTTCATTCATAGCATACTCCAACAGTTCATCAGCCAGTTCATCTTTTCCCCTAACTTCACTTCCTATTTCTCCTTCTTCTTCAGATTCACTATTTTCATTTGAACCATAATCAGCAATCAAGTTAATAGATGCAGACTGATTTTTTCCGATAACATCTCTATCACTTTTAGGTATATTTTCCCTGGCTACATTCTGAGATCTATTTGTATCCTCTCTAAATTTTCTTTGCTTTTTACTTCTTCCAGAGACAGACCTAGTATTATCCTGAGTATCACCTTTGATAGTGATTGCAAGTCCTAGTTCAGATTTGAAATATTCTTGGTCCATGTGATCTTCAGTAGCATCAGGTCTCTCTGTACCCGAGTCTGCATGCTGGTCAGAATACTCCCTCAGCTGTGCTGTCAGAGCACTGTACTGTTCCTCTAACAATGCATCATATCTGTCATCGCTGACGCCATTCAGTTCAGCTCTGAGAGCTGCCCTTGCAGCTTCCAGTTTCTCTAGATCAGATTCATCAAAGCCTCCATCATTGCTGTATTCTGGTTCCTCATCAAGCCTCCTTCGCTTTCGTCCACTGACCATATCACTCTCATCACCTGATCTATTTTCTCTCGTTTTCTTTCTTTTGTGTTTGTGACGATGTCTGTCAGACCCCTTATCATGCTGGCGATGTTTGTCTGAGCCTTTGTCATGCTTGTGTTTGTGTTTATGTTTGTGTTTATGCTTCTTTTTATCTTTCCTGGCTTTTGATGCTGATCTAGCCTCCTCTTCACTGTCACTGTAAAATAAAACAATTCCTTGGAGTATTTGAGGCAACAAAAAATGTCCCCTTCTACTTAACTATCAGTAAATATGCCTGCCTACAAGTATGGATTATTTTACAACAGAAACCACAATTTTTAACTTAAGAATAAAAACAATAGAGCCATGATGACCTTGTATCACTCACCCGAGAACAACTGCTGTTTACAGCAAAGGTCAATGAAAGAAAATCAACTAGCGTGCACAGCTTACTAAAACATCAAGAATTATGTTCACTTAATAATAAGTTTTACATTTATTTTATGTTATATCAACAAGAAATCAAAGTGTGACCTTGACTTTTGCTATAATCTGTCAAGCCACATACATGCAAAGTTGATTTGTGAGCATGACAAAGTTTTGACCTGAAAATCTTTTTTAATTATTCAATTATTCAATCATTGCCCTTATTTTTTATATTTAAAATCTCAATATGACATGGACTTCTGACAAGCGTTTGATGCACAGTAAACTGACATAATGGAGGAATTGAAGTAAAATGTTGATGACTCAGGACAGACACCAGACACAGGGTGATCCCAGACCAGCTAAAAATGAGACTGTGCAAATCTGTTTTAAAAATTGTCCAGCTTTTTGTATATTTTGAATGTGAGATTTTTCAAAGTTTTCCCTGTATCAGCTTTTATTAAATCAAATGACCCCTGGGGTGGAACCATTAATGACCTCAAGAACATAATTTGATAGAGGTCCACTAGACAATGCTACAAACCAAATACATTAGCCCTTTTTATTTCAGAGAAGAAGATTTTCAAAATTTCAAAGTTTTCCCTAAATCACTTTTTTAATCAGCTTATCTGAAACCATGTGGTCCCTGGGGTGGAGCCAATTTTGACCCTGGGGCCATGATCTGAACAAACTTGGTAGAGGTCCACTCTAGGTCTTGCAGTTTCGTCAGATAATATTTTTGAAGTTTTCACTTTTAAAATATATTTTTAGCTCGTGTGACCCAGATTAGCAATGAACTGGAACCATTTGAACAATTTTGATAGAACTTCATGCAATGAACATTCCAAGCAAGTTATTAATATTAATATTTGAAACCAAAACTGGAAATGTACATGTAAAGTGGCAGTGGTGATAAAACTTGCATTCTGTTACCTATCTCAGCAGGTAAAACATTATATTTTTATAAATTATATACTTATTTCCTGTCAGTAATAAATGAAATGATGATTATTTTTAGAAAAGTTTTGTTTTCATCAAAGTTTATTTTAACAATGGAATTAATTTAACTGAAGGCGAAATCGCAAACAGGTTATGCATTGCAATGTTACCCTGAAAAATGTTTACGATCAGAATTTTGATTTGTCTTCAGTTTTCTTTAATTTTCAGTTGTTTAAAGCTAAAAGTTGAACAAAATTTACTTTGAACATTCTGCACACCCACCCAATAGTAAAATCTATGGGCTTTTATTTCAAACACAATGGGCAAACTGCATGTGTCTTTTTTAATCACTGACATTCTAGAAACTCTAACCATGTTGCTAAAGGGCTAGACCAACAGTGAGGCTTTAAGAAATGCCTAATCTATTCAGAGTTCACTGCAGAAAGAAAAATATCCTCTACCTAATAGACTAATAATGACCCTTGACATAAAGGGTATTGCCAATCAGAAGAATAAACAGTGTAGTGGATACCGGATTGATAAGGTACTTCCAACAGCCTAGCTGTTGGGCTAGCTCTCGAGTGACATGGGTGAAGTGTCTGAGAACAGTTAGCAAGTTAAGCAACGTTATCCATGGTTAGTACTTGGATGGGAGTCCCAAACTGAGCTTATAGGCCAGGTTACTACATTTGAGGCAGTGGTAGTTCTACGAATCTTTGCCGGCTCTTTACCTTGGGTAGTGCCTGTGTGCACTTGGAGTGCTTAAGACTGATAAGGCTCTTCCAACAGCCTCGCTGTTGGGCTAGCTCTTTAGCGACATGGTTGGAGTGTCTGAGAACATTTGCATGTTAAGCAACGTTATCAATGATTAATACTTGGATGGGTGTCCCAAACTGAGCTTATAAGCCAGGTTACTACAGCCATTATCCTTAAGCAGAAATGATACTATCTACAGTACACGCAGCGCGGACTTTGACAAGAACACCCGTCCCCGGGATTTTACTGTCAGCATTGAGGACCAAAATGACCACCGCGTCGAGTGTTCATCCGTATAAAACGCGGTGGTCAGCTGCGACCGTTCGCGGTGTTCAGTACCACCCCATGTTGCGGCGTCGGATCACGGGGGTTTGAAAGAAATGATTTGACGCACTGGAGAGTACTGTCCTGTATACCATTTTGATGGAGTTTGAAAAGGAGTTTCAGATGGCTGACCTTATCGAAAGCTTTTGAGAAATCCAGGAGTACTAAGTCTTTTTGCTGACCTTGAATTAAGTTTCTAGAAAGATCCTCAACAAGTTCTAGAAGTAGAGTTTCGCAAGACCTTTTTTCCCTAAACCCGTGATGTAGTTCATAAAGTATGTTGTTTTGTATGAAGTGCTTTGTAATGTTTAATGTAACAATGTGTTCTAGCATTTTGCATAGAACACATGTTAGGTATATGGGTCTGTAATAAGCCGAGTTTGCCTTATCATCTTTTTTAAAGAGAGGAGTGACAATTGCCTTAGTCCAGTCTGAGGGAATAGTGCCAGTTTCTAGAGTTTTTGAAATACATGTATAGTTGTAACCAAGGGAGCTGACTGAGTTGCTAATTCTTAAAGGACTACTATACTGGCATCATCAAACTTTTAAGAATAAACACTTGAATCAAAAAGGAAAATTAACTGTGCATTATTTCAGATTCCTTGCATACAAATAAGTTTTAAAGATAACCTGAACAAAGTTATATAGTTCAGAATGAAATCGTCAGACTTACGATTCCAATAACCAAGATTTTGTGACAAAGTAAAGTCGCGAAAAAATATTACATATAATCTTTTTCATTTCGAGTTTTATTTAGCCCTCGAACGTGCTTTCTCATTTCTGATTATTGTAAACTTAACATAGACAGATACTGAAGCGCATTGATATGAAAACTTCTCTCTTTAATACCTTGATATGATATGAAAGTATTCTCCGTCTTCCGTGAGGCCTGCCATTTTGACGGTGTCCTGATAAGATATTAAAGGTGTGACTTTACTAAAAAGGTTTAAAAAAAAACGCATATTAACTAAATTTCACCGAGTAGAAGATTTGAACTGCAGTTGTAACGAAAAATGTCTATGATGTTGAACACTACAATAATAACTTGTTATGAAAGATTAATATTCCTGCATAAATGTTAAGGCCTAATATTGTATATCTGGCATATATCAATGACTTGCCAGAATCTGTCAAAAGTAAAACAAGATTATTTGCGGATGACACTATAGTTTACCTTACAATTCAGGGACAGACAGACGCGGACAGACTGCAAGATGACCTACATAAACTAGAAAACTGGGAACGGGACTGGGCCATGGAGTTCAATCCGGACAAATGTGAGGTACTAAGGATCACCCGAAAAAAGAACCCCGCCATCTCCCCTTACACTCTACACTGTCAAATCAACTGAATCTGCCAAGTACCTTGGAGTTACTATTTCTAAAGACTTGAACTAGGCCAATCATATTAATAACATCACCTCCATGGCAAAAAAACCCTAAGATTTATCCAGAGAAACATCAAAACTCAAAATAAGCAAATCAAAACTCAAGCCTATACCACCTATGTCAGACCTCAACTAGAATATTGTTCAATAATATGGCACCCTTGGCAGAAACATCTTACCTACAAAATTGAAAGTGTACAAAGAGCTGCGTCTAGATATGTTTGTAATAATTATGATTTTCAAAGTAGTGTAACAAATATATTAAATGAACTTAGATGGCGCACCCTAAAAAGCCGCAGACTCCAATCCTCCCTACTTTTTCTCTATAAGATCCAGTACAACCTTGTTTATGTCGACAATAGTCACCTTAGTCCAACTAGAAACTTGAACTTCCTGATCCCCCAGTCTCGTACCCAGTATCACCTCAGCTCCTACTTTCCCAGAACTTTAAGGTTTTGGAATAGCTTACCATACCAGGTCAAATCCAGTCCCAGCCTAGATATCTTTAAGGATAGGCTGGTGACCGTCACCATCTAGCCCCGCACTTATTGTTTTTAATCATGCACTCTTTTACTCTGTAAACTTTTTATCTTTTAAACTTTTAACAGTGCACCTAATACATTTTTAACACAGTTTTCCTTACAAAGTGCCTCCCAGCTATAGTCAGTATTGATTGCTCGGGAGTATCAAATATATGTCTTGTGATAAAGGCCTAATTTAACAAAAAGTACGTAGTATCTGTGATAATATAATGCTTATTGAGATATATTATTTTAAGATGTATGACATATATATTTACACGAATTGAAATTATATATAGAAATGAGACCATTAAACTATATCTAAAATGTAGGTCTATGTTCTTAAGGTTCACAAGTAAGTATTTTCATAGACTTATAAAGTATCAGGCTCTTTATCTGATGTCTGACATTTTTTAGGGCATTGGTTCTTTTTAGTCTATGTTCCACTGAGAGGAAGCTGTTGGTAAGTTCTTTCAAAATCTGATTTGAAGGGAAAATGATGATTGTTTTTTAACCGTGATTTTTTTAATCAAAGCACTTATTTTATACATTATTTCTAGTGATTTCTCACCTTAAGTTATCGGCTTCAACACAGGTCTTCATTTGACAGTAAAACATTTCATCGCTTAATTTTGTTACCTGTAGTAACCTGACCTTAAGTCTTGAAGGAATTTCTACGAATGTGCTAACTTCGTCTAGAAGCATTTCATTTCGAGTGTCTTGTCAGCTTAACTACAACCCTACCATCCAGATGCGCGACTGGCCGGAAAATGCCGACTGTCAGCTATCATTTTCCTTGGAACTGGGCAATCTCATTTACAGTCTGCATGTGCTTCCATATTAATCAAGATTGCTACAGTTCCATGGACTGAACTATCAATAACCCACGTATATGAAAAAATGGACAATAATAATAAAACCTACATATGAGTAATTAAATGTATACCATATATTCCTGATGTCTGATAAACTTGAGAAAATATATATCAATGGGGTAAATTATCTATACTACATTTTCACATAAATGTGCCTTTAAAAGAACCCCAAATATTAAGTTTTTCAGTTAAAAACCCTTCAAAAACTATTTGTAAGTCTTTACTGAATTCAAACTGTTTATCAGCACGTACTTACTTATGTCATTCCCCTTGCGAAATCGGCGAGGATTACTTGAACCTGTCGCAACCTTTTGAACATTAGTAGAGCTTATCAACCGACACTCTATTACTCTATTATTGTTTGTTCAACAGAAATACTGAAACAACAATATGTGTTCTTGTTACTTTATAATGACAAGTGACCCAGATGGCTTACAAACATTATGAATATGTTATTATATAGTTCTGGCATTCGTTACATGCCCTGTTGTTGTCTTTAAGGCAGGCGTATATTGCACCTGAAGCTAAATTTAATTTATTACTTACATAAAGTCAACATGTTTTTATACAAAAAAACCTTAAGTAATGTCATAATACAAGTTGCTTGAACAACTAAAAAGCTATTCCACCTTGGTACAATATTACATATCAAAGTAACATTCATTTAATGAGCCATCTGCTTATCAACAATAATAATGAACAACAGTTTTACTCATTCATGCTTAGTTCTTCCACTCAGTTCCTGCTAAAACATAAAAACAGTAAACATAAATAAAATTCATAGAATATTTGAATATTTATTATTTTATATCACCTTTTGCAATAGTCTGCTTGGAAGAAGCGCGGGAGAACAAATATTGAAAGAAACTGTGCAGTATTACGGAATATACATCAGGATCAATATCTATCAATGAATAAAAAGTATAACTATTAGCTTTCTTTAAATAGTTTCGCTTCATAAACAATTTCTACTGGACATGAAGGCAGGACACTAAAATACATAATGCAATTTGTCGTCTATACATATAACGGAGACAGTTAAGATACGATTAATTTTTGTAATTCAATACCCAATCTGTCTAGAATCATAACTTAAAACCCGTAGGGAGATCGTGTTCCTCAGTCAGATTAATTCAATACCGTTCCAACTCCGGGTTCGACTTCGAGTGGAGATGATTTTAATACGAGTTAGAATCCCTTTACCTAGAACAAAAGTATCTCAGAATATGCACAAGACGCCACTTAATTTATTTTGACTATAGGCCTCAAACCAGCATCATTAACTAGGTACACATGCTAGCTTTACGTCGTTGTATCACATTTGCCTTATAGAAGTGATGTTTAACTGAGCTACAGCATATAGATGTATGTCAATGTGCATGTACATATAAATTGGAACTGGACAAATTACGGGACTGAGTCCGAGAATTAAGCCACTTAGTTCATATGTGGGGGCTGTGAAATTTCGAACCAGTTTCTTAGTACTTGCATGACTAACGGAGGTTATCGCAATGTCGATGTAAACAGTCAGTTATCTTTATCGTCTATCAAAAGTCCTGGTGGTCTAGTTCAGTATCTCTAGCTATGTTCCTAGTATACTAGTTGTACTTCACTGATACAAATATAACCAATGCTACAGGAGTCACTAGCGGTTTTCCTAAATACCAGTGTTGCTTCCGAAATACACTATCCTCGAAAACTTATATGATAAAATTAAAGCTGTTCTTTATTCTTTTTTCATTACAAAATGTGTATTATTTCTTTTTAGGTACACTAACCGTGAAAACCATGATGGTGTTGATGTTTCCGGCAGTGGAGAAAAAAGTTTCTGTCTTGAAAGCTTATCTTCTTTTCTTGCCATATATAACAAAACTCTGAGTATTCTCGGAACTTGTTGCTTAGGATGGCATCGTGTTTACAAAACTTATTTCTCTCACCTGAAAGGGTTTTTTTTTCCCCAGTGAAACAAACTCGGAAACTGAGCAGTCTAAATGCAACAATATTCATTGTAAACTTAAGAGTTAGAATAAAACAGATTATTTCATATTGCACAAGATAAAAAGTAAAGGGGAAAAAAGACAATATCTCACTCTAGAAAGTTAAATGACAAATATACTACACCTTTGCTACAGTAGGAGATAAAAAGATTGATTTGACGTTTAAGAGGTATCACAACTGTAATGTTACATTTGACGTTACCTGGTTACGTACATTGAATGCCTGAAACATAAAATGACTCACAAGATATTTATAATCTGTTCAACTAGTAGCAAGCCTGATATGGACATGCTAGCTTCTGAGTTGAATAAAAAAGCTTAGTCTTATAAGGTGCATTAACTTTACTAGAATATTGGACTGTAATGGACATCATTTAGTCTTAAGTAACTATTTAAGTATGTGCATGACTGCAGTGGTTTAAATAATTTTGTTTTACTCTGAAGGGCCATAATTTGTTTTATATTTATTCATTGAGAGTTATCTGTCATAATTTCATCACACTCGTTTTCTATGCATGCCAATGGTTCAATCAAAAGACAACGTCAAAGCCGATGAAGTAGAGCTAATAAAACATAGCAAAGTAAATTGATACATACGCCATTCTTCTAACAAGACGAAATACGTTTCATTAGGTTGACGAATGCATTTATATGTTAATTCGTATACCACTCAAGCGAACATGTGTGCCTGTGAAACGCGGAACAACTTACTTGAAAAAAAACTTTATGAAAACAAAAATGACTAAATAAACAGCTTTAAATCATCAATTGAATCAAATCACGGATTTATTAATCATTGGATGTTATCAGTATAAACAGGAAATTGGTGCATTCATATATAATGTTCGTATTTCTCATGTTAGGTCAGAACAAGTACAGTTTAAGCCTGTCCATACCTACATGTTAAACTAAACTGAGCTGAGGATGTCGCACTGGAGTTCAATGAAATATCTTGTTATTGTAATTGTGGCGACTCTAAATACCTGCCGAGGTAAGTCACTTTTTTTTTTTTTTGTAGTTTGGTGCATTACTCATACAGATTCGTTACGGACATTTAATTGTTAAACAGGAAGTGCTATGTGAAGAAATGTTCGTGAATATGATTTGTTTTATGTTGTACACTTTATTACTGTTTCAGTTTCTGGTGTATGTTTATCTTTATATTCAATCAATATATAGATGACCATTTTTGTGAGACAGTAACAGTGTTAGCTCTTTAATTTATTTCTTGCTTTTTGGAAAATGAAATAATAATGTTAATAATCATACTATGATGACGGTGAAGATTAAAACAATTGTATTAATTATTACATGTATAACCCTATCCTGCAGCTGGAGTTCAAAGAAAGCAAATGAACTACAAACGTGTGTGTTACTACACGAACTGGTCTCAGTATCGTCCGGGCGAAGGCAAGTATACGCCCGACAACATTGATGCTAAACTCTGTACCCATATCATTTACGCGTTCGCCAAACTTGCCAACAACAAACTCGAAACTTTGGAATGGAATGACGAGAAGATGTAAGTTTAATGAGAACTACAAGTCTGTTTTGTGAAATCATTACTTCACGATTATTTGTAAGAGAAGGCTGTCCGGTTTATTAGCAACTTTTAAAAATAATGCCACTACAGTTTAGGATACCTGTTGAATGAACAATTACATGACATCTGACATTCAAGACTATCAGTTTTAACTAAGGGTAGTGTTTTTGCTTTCATATTGTATGACCTTAAAACTGAAAAGATTTCCTTGTACTCTGACAAGTTGTGAATCAAAACTACGAAACTTTATAACATGTTAAAGTGAATGAAACCTTTGTATGCAGGTATGAGAAGCTGCAGAAACTGAAACAGTCGAATCCTGATCTGAAGACGCTTATTGCTGTCGGGGGTTGGAATGCCGCCAGTTACCAGTTTACCACTATGGTGGCAACCGCCTCAAGTCGAAGAACTTTCATCCAATCAACACTTTCCTTTCTTCAAAAATACGGCTTCGATGGACTTGACCTTGACTGGGAATATCCCACCAAGAGAGGCGGCAAACCACAAGACAAACAGGACTTTGCGATTCTTGTGAAAGTAAACTATGAGACGATTTAACCCTCTCTCTCTCTCTCTGAATAAATTTCTTTTGTTCTTTTTGAAAAAGCTGTATAAGAATGACATGTATGAGAAAAGTGCACTGAATAAGTTCACAGACAATGCTAAATTCGATTTACTTAAAACATTAGTTTTTATTCTGGCAAAAAAAAAATCATTCACCATGTGCTATGTTGTAATGGGAATCAAAAAAAGGCCTACAGTTTTACAATAAATAGATAGCTCATTAAGACTGATTCAGAAAGTTACAACACTTGCAAAACGTTGTTATTTTAGGAGCTGAAAGAAGCATTCGCAGGGGAAGGATATCTCCTCACAGCTGCAGTACCAGCGGGTAAAACTAACATCGATGACGGATATGACGCGGGATCGCTCGCAATGTACGTCACGTCTAAAGCCATAACAGAAAGCTATTTGATATTTTTTTGCAAAGTCTATTATCACGATATAATTTGTAATACATGCCGTCTAGGTTGTGTAGAATTATTTTCAAATAAGAAGGGAGCAGTTTCTATTGAGGTCTACATGTATTTTTTTATTGTTATGATTAATGTGCAAGAAAATAAAACATTATAATTCCTATGTACGTGAATTAAAAACTCGATTTTTAATCAGATCACTTTGACTTTGCGTTTCAGAAATCTTGATTTCATCAACCTGATGTCGTATGACTTACATGGATCCTGGGATCGGAAGACCGGGGAAAATTCCCCGTTATACCCGAGCAGTACAGATACCGGTGCCAGGCGGCAGCTTAACATGGTATGTAAACCACAATGTCCATGCAACGGTTGCTTTCCTTGTCAGTACAGTAATCCAAACTCCACCACTGTACGAGATTAGTAACTCTGCGTTGAGGTTGTCGGTTTGTTCCTTTACAGTACTGTTACGATAGAGGGGAACTATAGTGGTCGATTTCTGCCATTTCGTTTCATCGTGTTAGCGGGTTGGCGGGGCAACAACACGACAGAACGCCAAATGTTGCATTTGTCGTATTGGCGCGCTCATTTGTCGTTCTTTCGTGATGGTGTGTTTACATTTTAAGCGCCAATTCGACATTTCCATATCGACCAACATGACACTTGCATTTGTCGTTCCGGCCACCCTTGAATGTTGTGTTGGCGCCCCAGCTTGTTAGCTTGTCGTTCTGGCGTGGTTACAGAACGACAATTATGAAACCAACACGACATTCAAATGTCAAAACGTCAAATGCATGTGTCGTGTTGGTGCGCTAAAACATGCGCTAATACGACAAATGCTACATCTGTCGTGTCGTATTTTTGCCCCGCCAATCCGCCAGAACGAAATGACATAAATCAGCCACTATAGTAAACGCAGCAGTTCCTTTTACTGTTGGGGTGTTACTCTGCGTTGAGTCTGACGCAGCAGTTCCTTTTACTGTTGGGGTGTTACTCTGCGTTTACTGAAGATTGAAGCGTTGATCACTAAGCAGGAGATTGATCAAACTAGTTTGCCTAACCTTAGCATTTGACTGTAGTATGTACGTGTGTACATGCACAACCAGTAGATAAAGTTAACTAAACCACCACCACAACAACAACAATAATAACACGCAAATAATGAAAGTCAATTGTAAAAGAGAGTAACGGTCGAATGCACACCAACCGAAAATCGTATAAAAATCAAACTCCGACAGTTGTGCCAAGGAAAGATTCTGTGTCTAAGTGGTCTAGAGCGTGGGAGCGTTGGGTTTTCATACTTCTCATGACTTTGCGGGTATTAGTTCGAATCTCATTAAGTGTGGTCTTTTTCTGATGCATTCTATCTTTCTGTAAGAGACGAGACTTCGAACTAAGAGGCAAATAACAATATTTATGAAAATAAGTTTGGACTAATAAGAGTAGTTATGTGCGTGTACAAATCTAAAACCTATGAAAACAATATTTTCACTATAGGAATGGACCGCGAACTACTGGGCAGAAAAAGGTGTTCCTAAAAACAAGATTATTATTGGCATGGCAACCTACGGACGCACATTCACGCTGGCAAACCATCAACAGACAGCGATAGGCGCTCCAACCACAGGTCCCGGTACTCCAGGAAAATATACACGGGAGGCAGGATTCATGTCGTATTATGAGGTTTGTGTAGCGACTTCCCCTCTGAAGTTTAGAAAGGAAACTCTCCTGAATACATATACCTTTAACGTGTTGAGTTTTTAAACGTGCTATATACAAACAAAAAACCAGAATTTAGGATCATGTATAACACAGGTTTCAATTCGCATTTTGGTTTGATTTTTTTTTCATTCTTCACTCCTGTAGATATGCCAGGAAATGGAGACTAGAGGAACACAACGTTGGGACGATGAACAGAAAGTGCCTTACTATTACAATAGGAAGCTATGGGTCGGCTTTGACAATGTTAGGAGTATAACTGAAAAGGTATTTATGTTAAAACGGCAAAAAGAGCGTACAGTTACCGTTCCGATGATAAACCTAGCTTAGAATTACCGTCTTTTTGTGAAAGTGCCAGTGATAATATTATAAAACTGAAATACAGTTCGGTGAAAATAAGCAATCGAATATTTTTTTTAACTTTAAGTGCACAAAAAGTATGCTCCAGTGCAGAAGGGTTGGTCATGTATTTCAAAGAAGAACTTAAAATCTTTCTGCAGTGGTGTAATGAAAAGCAAAAAAGATAGCTTAACAAGTTTAAATAATGTTTGTATCAATTTGCATGACCACTCTCACCATGGCGTTCGAGACTATTCCTTCTGTTTTTGAATGAAGACGTTACTAAATAGAGGTCCTCGCCGAATGATCACATGTCTGTAGCAAAGATTAACTAGGCCTATTCTGAAAAATCTATAGAATTTCTCAATGAAATAAATAAAAGTACACGCAGCTTATATGATTTAATGCCAAAAGATAGTAAGAAAAGATTTGGCCTCAGATCAGAAAAAAACGAGCTGTTATGGATTTTACCAAGATTTTGAATTATCCGATATTAGTTGTTTAAATTAATTTCATGTATAATCAAAGAAACGTTTAACGGTTTCGTTCGATTATATTACTTTTATGTTAAGAAGACTTTCTGATAGCTAAATTCATTTTTCAGGTTAATTGGTTAAAAATCAAAGGGTATGGTGGTGCTATGATCTGGGCCTTGGACTTAGATGACTTCAAACAGATATGTAAGTCATCGCACAGAGCGTACCCTCTCCTCAGTGTCATATATGACTTACTGACTTCCGGTCAGGTGAAGCCGACCACCAAGCCAGAACCTAGCCCGACACCAGTCACTACAACATCTACTCACAAACCTACAACATCTTCACACAAACCTACCACAACAACTTCAGACAACGGGAAAGGTAATTATCAAAAGGTTATTTTACATTGCCATTGCGTGCACTGACGAATTTGTCTATTCTCTCCGAAAATCGCGAGAGTTTCCGAACATGTTCTGCTTTAAATGATTGTTTATAAGATATCAGTTTAAAACGTTATAAATTTACATTTCAAAACACGAACTGACAGCAAATATCATAATAAGTACTTTATTAAATAGCTGTCTGTTTTTTAAAATAATGAATGATATAATTATGTATATTTTAAGTTTCGACGGTATGTCCATTTCTTTTATAGAATTCACTTGCATAAACAAACCAGACGGATTTTACCCAGACCCAAGGTCCTGTGAACATTTCTACAGATGTGTGGATCAGCAAGCATTCCGTTATAAATGCCCTGCCAATTTATATTATGACCCTGATCTCCATCTATGTAACTGGCAGGACCAAGTGGACTGTAAACTAGACTTCTATGGATATTAAGTTTTATTATTTAGGTTATGGAAATTAGAGACGAAAATTTAAACATCAATTATCCACGTGTATTAAGTGCCGAAAGACCAAAAGCTGGTGATGGATCATGCCGAAACTCAAATAGTGCTCTGGCCATTTTTTCATTGAAAAAATGTTAACGCACGTAAGGTCACTATGAAACAGTTCTTTTGGGGTTTTTGTTTGTTTTGTTTTTGTTTTTTTTTTTTTTGTTACGAAAAACATTTAATTGTTAAAACATCGCAGTCGTTTCTAAATTGCGGACAAAAACTTATGTATGTGACTTGCAGCAGAAATGAGTATCTCTTCACAAAATTCGTCTTTGAATACTTACTGTTATTCAATATTTCTAGCATAAGATAACTGCATACTAGTTGTTCCCTTCCTTCTTTTGTCTGATGCGTGCGTAGCGTTGTTCATAAATTACTTATATGCCTGTTTTGACCTATCCAATCTTTTTATTTATCAATTAATAATTTTCACATCGTGAATTCCTAAGGAACTGCACATTTCTTAAACTAACCAATTTATTTGCCATCATAACTGTTCCAACATTTTCTAACAAAAAATGCTCACAGAAGACAATAATTCCGTTCTTATACACCCCGTACAACGAAGATCAGCTTGTCCGTCTGTACGGGCAGTTCGTTCGGCCGCCTGACCGTCAGATTTTTTTTGTCCAGGGCATAACTCATAACTCAAAAACTATATAAGGTATCAACTTGAAGCTTCATAGATAAATAGATATTATTGAAAAAAGGTGCAGTGACCAAGAACCGTAACTCTTTTTTTCATAATTTTGGAATTATTGCCCTTTGAAATATTTCATTCTTAATTTGTGTCAGGGGCATAACTCAACAACTATTGGAGATATAAACTTGAAACTTCATAGATAAATATATCTCTATAAGGAAAACTGCAGTGCCCAATAACTATAACTCTCTTATGTATAATTTTGGAATGATTGCCCCTTTGTAATTTTTCATACTCAGTTTTTGCCAGGGGCAAACCTCAAAAAGCATTTTAGGTATACACTTGAAACTTCATAGATGAAATAGATCTCATTCAGCGGCAAACAAATGCAGTGCCCTAGAACCATAACTTGTTTTGGCATAATTTTGGAGTGATTGCCCTTTGAAATTTTTTTATACTTAATTTTTGTGCGGAGTACTGGAGGTATCAAGTTCATAAATAAATAGATCTTATTGAGTGAAAGTGCAGTGCCCAGAAACCATAACTCTCTTTTTTCACAATTTTGGAGTGATTGCCCTTTGTAAATTTTCATACTAAATTTTTGTCAGGGACACAAGTCAAAAAGTGTTTGAGGTATCAACTTCAAACTTCATAGATAAATATATCATGCAGTGCCCAAGAACATAACTCTCTTTTGCATGATTTTGGAATTATTGCCCTTTGAAATATTTCATATTTGATTTTTGTCTTGGGCATGTCTCAAAAAATATTGAAGATATAAACTTGAAACTTCATAGATAAATAGATCCTTATTATTGAGCGAAAGTGCGGTGCCCAAAATCATAACTCTCTTTTGCATAATTTTGAAGTGATTGCCCTTTGTTTTTTTTTTCATACTTTTTTGTCCAGGTTATAACTCCAAAAGTAATGGAGGTATCAACTTGAAATTTCATAGTTAAATAGATCTCATTAGGGAGAAGTGCAGTGCCCAAAAACCATAACTCTTTTTTCGTCAATTTCGGAGTGATTACCCTTTGTAATTTTTCACACTTAATTTTTGTTAGCGGCATAACTTGAAAACTATTAGAGGTAAACTTGAAATTTCATAGAAAAATAGATCTCATTCGGGAGTGATTTCCCTTTGTAATTTTTCATACTTAATTTTTGTCAGGGGCATAACTCAAAAAGCATTTGAGGTATCAAATAGGCTTCATAGATAAATAGATCTCATTGTGGAAAAGTGCAATGCCCTAGAACCATAACTCTCTTTAGCATGAATTTAGAGTTACTGCACTTTGAATTTTTTTAATTTTTGTCCAGGGCATAAAGTAACATGTTCCCATATATCAATACGCTACTGACAAAGTGGTATGTGGGGGTATTGGTGCCAGGACAGTGGCAGATTTTAAAAATTCTGTTGCCCGTATTTATAGAGATCTTTGTGATTAATTTCTGTACATTGAAACAAATGGCAAAGCCCCAGAGAAAATAACTGAGAATGATAAAAAATGAGCTTAAATGTCTACAGATAAGGAAGACTTATTTTAATATTTATGATGTTTATTTTTAACTTATACATTATATCCAACAAGTTCTTACAGCCTATACAACTAAAAGAAACAGGTTGACACTGTAAATTGCAAAAAATTAAACACCTGAAAACAAAAATTCTGTACTCATAGTAAAGTGTTATGTCTTATGTATTTACAGTGCAATACTCGCGTTGCCTAGTGATAATCAAGTTTCCCTAATATCATTTTTCACTCATTATTAAGAGAAATTAGTATACATACAATTAGTTTCATTTTTTAAAATTTTGTATGCTTTTACTTTTTATACATATTTCTTTTTTATGATAAAAAAGAAATATTAAAATATGTGTAACTTTTTTAGTTCTTTTTTTTCTTGAGCTTGTTTTGTTTTCAGTATTTCTTTCAAAGAATTTCTTCTTTTTGTATTCTTTTTAACTTTTATCATTACTGTTTATGTTTTATAATAAAATATTATTCAAAGTATAAGTAATGTCTTCATTTTTTTTCTAGAATGTGTGGTTAAGTTTTCAGTATTTATATTTAATATTTTCAAAGAATTCCCATTTTACCTCTTGAGAAATTCTGCACGTGTTTGCATTCTTCATACTAGCACATACTAACAAAATTCAATGCCGACTTTTATAAGGTTGACATAAATATGAGTTACAAATGAATAGTGAAGATTATTTTCCCTGAATCAGTGAGAAGACATCTTTCAACAGTAAGAAGGCAACTTTCTTTACAAAAATAGAGTTCTCTGGAAAAACCAGTGTTGACTCTTTTGCCCTAACAGAAACCACTTTCATTACCGGGCCAATTTCACTTTTCATAAAAATATTGACAGCAATTTATGTTGAAGCACATATGCCTCAATAAAAAGTGCAGAAAGCAAGGCCAATAACTCCATCACGTTTGTTGGGATCTTGACAGATTACAGAAGGAATCTCTGAAAGTTAAATAGAGAACGAGTTTGCAAGCAGTAGAAGTACAGGTCTTTCATCCTTCATATCAACCACCAAACAAACCCTGCCGTTCTTTCTTCCATATTATTTCTTACCTTGGATAACACCTCCTTTATATTAGTCACCAACCAAATGCAACTACTCTTTCTTCGCTGGTAATCCTTATCATAGATTATATAAGATAGCACCTCAGTTATGAAGCAGCATAATAAATACTTGCCCAGGTATATGTTTTGTTCTTTTGTATCGGTGCGTACGATAGATCAAAACAGGGCTTTAATTTACAGGGAATGGACACTCCTTATCTATCGAATGAATAACCAAAATATGGTGTCGCGAGTTCACCTGTATATCCTGTAACGGAAAATCGATCGATAATTAATGGGGGACATCAGTGGATTATCTACCCTGAATACTCTCTAATATTAACTTGGTCCTTCCATTTGGATTCCTCTGCTTTCATCGCTGTTTTCCTTTATGGTATGGTGATAATTACACCTTATTATTTGCCACAATAGTAGTCAGATTAAACATTTAGTTTAAAAATATGTTTTGTTAGCACATAAAGTTTGTTTTTTTATATTCCTAACTTTTTATTTAATATGTAAGTGACAATTTTCACAACTGAAAGTCAAGACTATCACAAAGAGAAACAAGGATAAAGTCAGAGGATTCCAACTGAAAGGACCAAAGTGCAATTTGGATTACCTCTGATGTTATCTGAGTAAGGGAGATAATTTGTTATCAGCAGTGTCTCTCATTATCTATCGTTAGTTAGCGGTAAATTGGTATGCAACGTTCGCACCTAGTTTACAAAAACATCCGTACTTTTGTCAATAATGGACTGATTTTCAAAATTTAAAATTTGTAAGAAAGAAGAAACATTGATCTTTTATGACATCTATTTTTTATTTCAACAACGGAAGTGTTTGTTCCAAGCCGACGAGTAAAAGACGACAACCTTATACTTTTTACGTCTTTTTTGTAATTATCTATCGTTAGTTAGCGGTAAATTGGCATGCAATACATGCACCTAGTTTACAAAAACATCCGTATTTTTGTCAATAATTGGCTGATTTTCAAAATTTAAAATTTGTAAGAAAGAAGAAATGTTGATCTTTTATGACATTTATTTTTTATTTCAACAACGGAAGTGTTTGTTCCAAGCCGACGAGTAAAAACGACAACCCAATACTTTTACGTCTTTTTTTGTAATTATCTATCGTTAGTTAGCGGTAAATTGGCATGCAATACATGCACCTAGTTTACATAAACATCCGTATTTTTGTCAATAATTGGCTGATTTTCAAAATTTAAAATTTGTAAGAAAGAAGAAACATTGACCTCTTATAATATCTATTTTTTATTTCAACTAAGGAAGTGGCTGTTCCAAGCCGACGAGTAAAAGACGACAACTCAATACCTTTTTCTTTTGGTAAAAATCTTGTCTCGATTTGATGAAAAAAGTGCTCACGTGTCTACAAAAATTGTTTATAACTTCGTCAATATATGGTATAATTTACTGAAAAAAATATGTCTGGAAATTGTAGACTCAGATTATTTCAAATTATTCAGATTATCTTTACTTGTTTCACAGGTCGAGACTTTGATTTACAAATTGTAACAAGTATAAATGTAAACTTTTGCATGATAGTCATGTCACAACATCCTGACACCCAAAATTATGACAAAGCGATTAATTAATAAATTAATTAATAAAAGCTCTGCCCACTGAGCCAAAAGCACGATCACAATGCTACCCATTGTCCACAAATTTAATTAACCAGCACTTAATTTTAAAAAAAAATGAAGAATGCAACAAACAACACCAAATTTCAGTGCAAGTAATTTTAAAGAACACTGATCAACCGTGTGTTTAAAATAGCACAATATTTAACCGCCCATTTTGAAGTTAATATTCAGAGGAGGTCGGAAACCTTAGATTCAAATGTCAATCTCATCCAAGTAGAGTACGATGCAATTCATGTTAAGTGTTTTAATCGAGTCTGTTTGCACTGTTACCACCCGAAATTCGTTAAGGTGTTGATCACCGAATAACACTTTTTTCGACAAAATTGCTATAATTTATGTTGCTTTATTTCATTAACTAACACAGATATAGCAATAAAATGCATAGTAATGCTCAATCCTATGTCCACTGATTAACTTCCATCTTATGTCAACTCATTTCATAACTCCATTTTTGTCTAATACCCCCCGGAAGTTGACAAGAAAACACGAATTTGTACATACTTTCCGCATTTGGAAAACACGATTACATTTTAGTATTGATTTCATATCAACAAAACCAAATAACAAACATGCGTTTTTTTCACATATTATTTACTTCGTTCTGAAACTTAATTAGTCTTTCAACATGTATGTAATCTGAAAACGCAGTACATTGCCATTGAGTGTTTTTATTGAGATCGGCGCGTCGCGCAATCAATTATCGCAATTGTTGTTCTTCCCTGTATTGCCACTGACAAACAACATTTTGTTGTTTGGAAGTATCATTCTGTTGTGCATGCCAACCCAAAACAATGAAACTTTAAAATGACATTGTTTCATTATGATGTCCATGCCAATACGAAAAAAAAGTATGTCCTAAATCAGCCACCATAGGTATACACTTTGGGATATTGATGTATACATCTGACGTGCAATAACCTTCATTTGAAACGCACCCGAAAAATGTCCATATGAAAATGAATTTCAAAACGTCTGGATAACCAGACTTAAAAGATATGTGTATTTACAACAGAAAACGTAGCTCATTTTTCTTACGCATGCACGACGGAATTCCGCACGGAGATTTACGAAGAAAAGTGTAGCAGTCGCCATTTTGAATTTTTAGCTTTATAGAGTGAGTACTATCCGTGTTAAAACGAAATTATTTTGTGGTAAGTAGTACATTAATTCGTTTAACAGTCAAATATTTATAATATCTATCCGTATATTTTTATTTGCATGCTACGCGAACTGAAGCTTGTCAACAGAGCTCCGTTTCCTTACACTTTCAACAGCCATACATACAACTGACAACCCAAAATGTAAACAAACAATGCATGTCTGCATGTTTGTTACATATTTCACTTTTCAAAGTGATTTTTAATAGGTATATGTAAATGAACCAGTAAAACTATCAAAAAGGTTAAAATCATGATGGTATAGTTGTTTTTAGAGGATTAATTGCTGTATTAAGTTAAGTTAATGTTAACGTAAACGCATAGTTGAAATGTGTTTACAAAATTGTCAGAAAACACCCGTCTATTTATAATTTTTGGAATCACATGATCGTTTAAACCAATGAAAAATGGTTTAAAGATTTTTCGGTTTTGGGGATATTGGTGCACTTTCATTGGTTGCTTAAAAGTTCATTGTAAAGGTCAATATCATAAATCTACTCATTAAAGCAGCGGTGTGAAGTAATTTAGCTGCTGAGGGAGCGTATAAATTGTTTCACAGGAAGTGCTGTGTGAAGAAATGTTCGTGAATATGATTTATTTGTTTTATGTTGTACAATTTCTTACTGTTTCAGTTTCAGGTGTATGTTTATCTTTATATTTAATCAGTATATAGTTGACCTTTTTTGTGAGACAGTAACTGTGTTCGCTCTTTAGGCCTAATTTATTTCTTGCTTTTTGGAAAATGAAATAATAATAATGTTAATAATCATACCATGATGATGACGGTAAAGATTAAAACAATTGTATTAATAATTACATGTATAACCCTTTCCTGCAGCTGGAATTCAAAGAAAGCAAATGAACTACAAACGTGTGTGTTACTACACGAACTGGTCTCAGTATCGTCCGGGCGAAGGCAAGTATACGCCCGACAACATTGATGCTAAACTCTGTACCCATATCATTGACGCGTTCGCCAAACTTGCCAACAACAAACTCGAAACTTTGGAATGGAATGACGAGAAGATGTAAGTTTAATGAGAACTACAAGTCTGTTCTGTGAAATCATAGAATTCGATTACTTTGTTAGAGAAGGCTGTCCGGTTTATTAGCAACTTTTAAAAATAATGCCACTACAGTTTAGGATACCTGTTGAATGAACAATTACATGACATCTGACATTCAAGACTTTCAGTTTTAACTAAGGCTAGTGTTTTTGCTTTCATATTGTATGACCTTAAAACTGAAAAGATTTCCTTGTACTCTGACAAGTTGTGAATCAAAACTACGAAACGAAAAATGTTGAACTGTATAACATGTTAAAGTGAATGAACCCTTTATATGCAGGTATGAGAAGCTGCAGAAACTGAAACAGTCGAATCCTGATCTGAAGACGCTTATTGCTGTCGGGGGTTGGAATGCCGCCAGTTACCAGTTTACCACTATGGTGGCAACCGCCTCAAGTCGAAGAACTTTCATCCAATCAACACTTTCCTTTCTTCAAAAATACGGCTTCGATGGACTTGACCTTGACTGGGAATATCCCACCAAGAGAGGCGGCAAACCACAAGACAAACAGGACTTTGCGATTCTTGTGAAAGTAAACTATGAGATGATTTAACCCTCTCTCTCTCTCACTCTGAATAAATTTCTTTTGTTCTTTCTGAAAAAGCTGTTCTAGAATGACATGTATGAGAAAAGTTCACTGAATATGTTCACAGACAACGATAAATTCGGTTTACTTAAAACATTAGTTTTTTTCTGGCAAAAAAATTATTCACCATGTGCTATGTTATGATGGGAATCAAAAAAGCCCACAGTTTTACAATAAATAGATAGTTTATTAAGACTGATTCAGAAAGTTAAAACTCTTGCAATACGTTGTTGTTTTAGGAGCTGAAAGAAGCATTCGCAGGGGAAGGATATCTGCTCACAGCTGCAGTACCAGCCGGTAAAACTAATATCGATGACGGATATGACGCGGGATCGCTCGCAATGTAAGTCACGTCTAAAGCCATAACAAAAAGCTATTTGATATTTTTTTGCAAAGTCTATTCTCACGATATAATTTAGGATGTGTAGGATTATTTTCAAATAAGAAGGGACCAGTTTCTATTGAGGTCTCGTGTATTTTTTAGCTCACCTGAGCACAAAGTGCTCAAGGTGAGCTTTTAGGATCGCCTGATGTCCGTCGTCCGTGCGTGCGTGCGTGCGTCGTCAACTTTTTCTTCAAACAACTTCTTCTCCTGAACTGCAGGGCCAATCTTGCTGAAACTTGGCAGGAGTGTTACTTGCATGAAGCTTTACCAAAATTGTTCAAATGGTTCAGGTCCATTGCATTTGTAGGCCACAGGAGCTAAAAATAGATTTTCAATATTGGAACTTTAAAAATCTTCTTCTGCAGAACTACAAGGCCTGGAGCTTAGATATTTGGTATGAAGCATCATCAGGTGGACCTTTACCAAGTTTATTCAAATCATGACCCCTGGGTCAAAAATGGCCCTGCCCTAGGGGTCACTAGTTTTACATAAAATTATATAGGAAAAACTTTAAAAATCTTCTTGTCTGAAACCACAAGGCGTAGAGTTTAGATATTTGGTGTGCAGCATTGTCCAGTGGACCTCTACCAAGTTTGTTCAAATCATGGCTCCTGGGTCAAAAATGGCCCAGCCCCGGGTATCACATTTTTGACATAGAGTTATATAGGAAAAACTTTAAAAAATATTCTTGTCAGAAACTGCACGGCCTAGAGTTAAGATATTTGGTGTGCAGCATTGTCCAGTGGACCTCTACCAAATTTGTTCAAATCATGGCTCCTGGGTCAAAAATGGTCTCCCAGGGGTCAAATGTTTTATACAGAGTTATATAGGAAAAACTTTTTAAAAATCTTATTGTCAGAAACCGCAAGGCGTAGAGTTTAGATATTTGGTGTGCAGCATTGTCTAGTAGATCTCTATCAAGTTTGTTCAAATTATGTCCCCTGGGTCAAAATTGGCCACGCCCCAGGGTTCTATTGATTTACATATAGTTATATAGGAAAAACATGAAAAATCATTTTTCTCCGAAACTAATAGGACTAGACCTTAGATATTTGGTGTGGAGTATTGTGTTGAGAACCTTTACCAGTATTGTTTATATGTTGGCCCCGGGGTCAAAATTGGCCCCGCCCCGGGGGGCCCTTAATATGTAAAAAAGGCAATCTTTAAAAATCTTCTTATTGGAAACCTCAATGCCTACAGCTTAGATATTTGGTATGCAGCATTGTCTAGTGGACCTCTACCTAGTTTGTTTGAAAAATGTCACTGGGTCACTATTGGCCCCGCCCGAGGGGTCATAAGTTTTATATAGCAGTATAGAAGAAAATCTTTAAAAATCTTCTTGTCTGAAACCACAAGGCCTAGAATTTTAAAATTTGGCATGAAGCAAGCTTTATCAAGCTTTTTGAAATTATTAGATTAGGTTAAAGGTCATGGAGGCTAAAAATAGATTTATCTACTGTACCTCATAGAGCCTTCATTTATAGACCAATATCTTTGATATTCAGTATATAGGTTCCTTGCATGGACGTCTACCCATGGGTAGGGTTTGAGGACACTGGGTCAAGGTCAAGGTCACCATAGCTTATAATAGATATTTCTACTTTCTGTCATAGAGCCTTTATTTATTGACTGATATTTTACATATTTGGTTTGTAGGCACTTACATATTTTCAATTAAAAAATGAAGTACTGCTTAGCAGCAAACCTACAGCCAAAGTACTCAGGTGAGCGATCCAGGGCCATCATGGCCCCTCTTGTTTTTATTATTATGATTTATGTGCAAGAAAATAAAACATTATAATTCCGCACCTATGTACGTGAATGAAAAAATCGGTTTTTAACCAGATCACTTTGACTTTGCGTTTCAGCAATCTTGACTTCATCAACCTCATGTCTTATGACTTACATGGATCCTGGGATCGGAAGACCGGGGAAAATTCCCCGTTATACCCGAGCAGTACAGATACCGGTGCCAGGCGGCAGCTTAACATGGTATGTAAACCGCAATGTCCATGCAACGGTTGTTTTCCTGTCAGTGCAGTAATCCAAACTCCACCACCGTAAAATTAATAACCCTGCAATGAGTTTGTCGGTTCGTTCCTTTACATTATAAGAGAGTAACGGTCTAATGCACACCAACCGAAATTCGTACAAAAATCAAACTCCGACAATTGTGCCAGGGAAAGATTCTGTGGCAAAGTGGTCTAGAGCGTTGAAGCGTTGGGTTTTCATACATCTCATGACTTGGGGGTATTAGTTCAAATCTCACTGTGGTCTTTTTCTGATGCATTCTAATCTTTCCGTAAGAGACGGAACTTCGAACTAAGAGGCGAATAACAATACTTATGAAATAAGTTTTGAATAATAAGAGTAGTTATGTGCGTGTACAAATCTAAAACCATGAAAATCAATATTTTCGCTATAGGACTGGGTCGCGAACTACTGGGCAGAAAAGGGTGTTCCTAGAAACAAGATTATTATTGGCATGGCAACCTACGGACGCACATTCACGCTGGCAAACCAACAACAATCAGCGATAGGCGCTCCAACCACAGGTCCCGGTACTCCAGGAAAATATACACGGGAGGCAGGATTCATGTCGTATTATGAGGTTTGTGTAGCAACTTCCCCTCTGTAGTTAAGAAAGGAAACTCTCCCGAATATATGTACCTTTAACGTATTGAGTTTTTAAACGTGCCAAATACAAACAATACCCCCCCCCCCCCCCTCACCCCCTAAACAAAAACAACAAAAAACAACAACAGAACTTTTAGAATCATGTATAACACAGGTTTCAATTCGCATTTTGGTTTAATATTTTTTATCATTCTTCACTCATATAGATATGCCAGGAAATGGAGACTAGAGGAACACAACGTTGGGACGATGAACAGAAGGTGCCTTACTATTACAATGGAGAGTTATGGGTTGGCTTTGACAATGTTAGGAGTATAACTGAAAAGGTATTTATGTTAGAACGGCTAAAAGAGCGTACGGTTACCGTTGCGATGATAAACCTAGCTTTTTGGGAAAAAAAAGTTCTAGTGATAATATTATGTAACTGAAATACAGTTCAGTGAAAATAAGCAATCGAATTTTTTTTTACCATTAAGTGCACATAAGCTTCAGTACAGAAGGGTTGGTCGTGTATTTCAAAGAAGAACTTAAAATCTTTCTGCAGTGGTGTAATGAAAAGCAAAAAAGATAGCTTAACAAGTTTAAATAATGTTTGTATCAATTTGCATGACCACTCTCACCATGGCGTTCGAGACTATTCCTTCTGTTTTTGAATGAAGACGTTACTAAATAGAGGTCCTCGCCGAATGATCACATGTCTGTAGCAAAGATTAACTAGGCCTATTCTGAAAAATCTATAGAATTTCTCAATGAAATAAATAAAATCAAAGTACATACAACCTTTATGATTGAATGCCAAAAGAAAATAATTTAAGTTAATAATTGGCCTCTGATCAGGGCAGGTAACGTTCATGCTCCTCCATAGTTCGTTTTTATTTACTGTCTGCTTTACTAAAAATACATTTTATTTTATGCCTACCAATGAAATATAGGGAAATATCAGTGAGATAAAAGTGATAATACACTGTTTTGAATCAGTTAATTACCATTATGATAATACATGTTTGTGCCCGTACTACTTTTTTACCTGATTCGGCCAAGAACCACACTGCTCCAATGATTGCAGGAAATAGTGAATCTGGTCCTGCACCAAGAGGATTTTTCATGAACAGTCACTTTCATGGAAATGTTACTTTCAATTTCGATTCCTCTAAAACTGCAACCCAGCAACTATCTCAACAGGTCATAAATTCCAGTCCAAAAGCTGGCCTGCTTGATGAAACTTCAGGAATTTCCCCACCACGTAAATACAAGAGAATCCGCTGTATTTCAGACAGTGACAGCGAGTGAAATTTATTTACCTTGTTAAATCCAGTTATAATATTGAATTCCTAGTTGTGAACAATGATGAAATTCGCCATAAATTATTTAAAATGTCTGATTTGTTTACATAACTCACATGGACAATATCCAATATGGCCGACTTTCAATTCAATTGATTGAATATTGAGTATTAATCCGCTTTTATAATTAAAGTATGTATGGCAAAAATTCAATATATATTGATAAACTGTGTAGACAAAAATAAATGTTATTTGATGAAAGTGTATTCAGTTTATTTCAGCAGAAGTAAAGTTATCATATGTATTGGAGATTGTCTGCACTTTTTTTGTGTGCGCAGTAACCAAAGTACGCATTAACTGATTTGGGGCTCACCATTGGGAATTTATTGAAGGCCCTGATTAAAAATGTCATAAAAAAACCCATTTTTGACGTGTTGGCATAAAATAAAAAGAAAATTTGTTTGTTTTTTAGTGGAAGATGGGAATTTATTTCATCTCGTGAACACCATATGTTGATATTTTCACTCGTGGCTGCGCCACTCGTGAAAATATCACATATGGTGTTCACTCGATGAAATAAATTCTCATCTTCCACAAAAACAAACAAATATCCTCTATGTTATAACCAAAAATGTATCCGAGTCCTTGTTTTTCACGTGTAACCGGTCATTACTTTGATCCAGTCATTTTTTATTTTAAAATAACGAGCTGTTATCGATTTTACCAAGATTATGAATTATCTGACATTAGTTGTTTCATTTCATGTAATCAAAGAAACGTTTAACGGTTTCGTACGATCGTTTTACTAATATTAAGAAGACTTTTTGATAGCTAAATTCATTATACAGGTTAATTGGTTAAAAGCCAAAGGGTATGGTGGTGCTATGATCTGGGCCTTGGACTTGGATGACTTCAGACAGATATGTAAGTCATCGCACAGAGCGTACCCTCTTCTCAGTGTCATATATGACTTACTGACTTCCGTCAGGTGAAGCCGACCACCAAGCCAGAACCTAGCCCGACACCAGTAACTACATCTAAACCTACAACATTTTCACACAAACCTACAACAACTACAGACAACGGGAAAGGTTAACTTATTTTACATTGCCATTGCGTGCACTGACGTATTTATTACCTGTTCTCTCCGAAAACCGAGAGTTTCCGGACATGTTCTGCTTTAAATCATAGGAGCACGGGTCCAGGATCGTATCTGTTTAGCAGAATTTTGCTTTTTTTTCCCTTGCAGAAGAATAGAAAATAAATGCTCAGTCTTATTTTAGCGAATTCTCAACTTTCCAAAATTACCCCTCACGCCCCTGTTTTTTGTATCAGAAATTTAATGCACATGAAAAACGTCCAAATGAAAAAGAATTTCTGAACATCTGGATAATCAGACTTAATAGATGTATTTACAACAGAATATGTAGTTCATTTTTCTTACTTATTTGTTCAACATTAAAGTACTTGTACTATTATAAAATAATAATGATACCAAGTGATTTTTATAGGCCCTGTCTGACCACAGGTCACATGAGGTATTTTTGACCAAGGCTGTATTGTATAACTAATGATTATAAAACGCTGAATTTTCCTACTGGAAATACTTCACTTCCGCTTGTAATTGTTAGAATTTCACTTCGACAACACTGTAAAACTGCTATCCCCATATAAAACTGTTAGCCACATATAACTAATGAATTAAGACTCCATGTTTCTAATCAGTAGCGAAATCTGCTGAACCTAATGACCTTAGACTTTGTAACCAATCAGGAAACAGAATACAACTTGGATTCTGTATCACTTTTTCAACTGTGTTGTATAAGCATTTCTTCACTTTAAGCGGCTCAATATCAGTATCACTTTTGTAGCTCAGGACAGTAAGGTGCGACTGACATTGACCATTACTGAGAAGGTTCTAGTTAAAAAGTTGGAGCTCTCCCCCCCTCCCCAAACTGAAATCAAATAAACAGTTATGAATAATATTTATTTACAATACTAGCTCATCTATCTGGACATAAACAAGCTTTCGAAGCATACACCACTGCAGTAATTATGTATAACAAAAGACATTTTTAGACTATTATCACTGACTATATTCTGCCTGAAACTCTGATCCAACTGCAACAAAAAAATAACAAAAAAACAACATTTTTTTCAGCTTTTGTATTTCAAAATATCCACAACAATCAAAATTAACTTCTATAGAAATATAGCATTAGTTAAAACACACATAAAAACCATATAAATATAAAAAGGAAACTTTTAGTATGAGTGCAAAAATAAACATTAAACTTTTTTTTTCAAACCAAATACAAAGATTTTAATTCCTGTAAGTGGCATTTCTAACATACCACTTACAGACGGATTGTTAAACTTTATATAAAAATCTTGAGTAATGTCATAACACTTGCCACTTGTTTGAAAACCTGCATCGTATTTCAAAAAGGTGACTATCTTCATGAAAACAAATACACCCTGTAACAAGATTACAATGTTATAATATCCCTCCTCAATGAGCCTTCTGTTTATTAACCATGAAGGGTGCCTGCAAGCTACCCTGACTGTTTGAAACAATATTTTAAATTTGTCCCAAAACAAACCAATCAAAGCCAAGGACAAAACTCTTTGTGTAATATTAAGGCTATGAGGTTGTTACATTTTAGTCACCATATATTGAAGTATAAACAGTTGTATAAGTTATCTATCCAATGGTGGACTAGTTTGGTCTCTTCAGCCAATGTTGACCAGATAACATCTCTAGACTTACTCATTCAGCATAATTTGCTGTTCTCTAAAAAGACAATGTAGCTATGGTTTTTGAGTTGGAAACTCACAGAACAAGTTATCATCCATATTTTTCCTTTATACAGCTGAATGACCAGCAAGTTATTTAGAAACACTAGGGTTTATAAAAGACAAAAGTTTAATCCTTGTTAACTTCCATCACTACAGAATACCATGTGCTTGGTGCCAGGGGAAACAGAGGTTACACATCCTACAACTCATACTCGTATTCCTAAAGTCCTTCGATGTTGCTTAACCTTTGTTATGAGGTGTTTAGTATTGCTTGTAACTCTTGAGACTTGAATAACCTGGAAGCATATAAAATGGAAAAATCAAATGAATTAAGAGTAAATGAAGATTGTTATCACAGTGATAAATATTGAATAAATTAACAAGATAATCATTTGTTCTAAAAGTAAATGGTTTATTTATATATTTTTTAATTTATATAATTTATTTATTGTATACTTTTTCTTAAAATAAAATCACACCATGCATGCAAGAATTACATTCTGGGCTATTTCTTACCTCTACAATTGAGCTTAACCTTCCAGTTAAAGACCTGATTCCCTCTTGCCAAGGAACACAGTTGTGCCTTACTATTTTAAAATCCCTCTATGGAAGAAAAAGTAATAGCCTGGACAAGCCAAGCTGCACTCATCTATTAGCAAAAACATCTAAGTATGACCTTGACCTCTGAGCAACAGACCATGTATTAAGTATGACACTCCTTGCCAAGATCTTAGAGTTTAAGGTGAAGACTAAGTCTGGGCCTTAAGTGCCTCCAAGCATAACCAAAAATATATCCTGTGCAAAATAGACTGGTGCATGCACATGCATCTATCAAACAGCCATTGTGGCAACAGTATCGAGCTCCTGCAAGTGAGCTAAAAAAAAAACCCTGAAAAAACACACTGTCAACTAGGGTATAAATAAATTAGAAAATGAAATTACCTAGCTAGGTCAAGCCCTCCTTTTTCTCTTATCACAGATCTGGCAGACTTATCCACTTTGGTGACAGCTGTTATCAGCAACAAGAAACAACTCCTCGTCTCCTCAGCAATAGAATTTGCTGCAACAGAAACAGTATTGATCTAGACAGAGTTAATTTCTAAGGTCTGGATAGCTACCTCTTCAAGAAAATACAATGTTATATAAATAGTAACATACCATTGGTTATAGTTAGAATAAGAACTAAGGACCTTTACTTAGAGGAAATATATCTGACACAATTAGGAATTAAAACAACACCAATATGGTTTGAAAAACAAATACTTTTTTAAAGTTAAGCAATTAAAACCAGAATTATTGATAACAGAAATGAAATTTTTGTCGTGATAATCACAAATATGTCTCATGAAATTCTTAAATTTACGAAAAACAGCGAACTACTGAAAAGCACTAGCAAAATGACAGTAAATCTACCTAGTTCAATAATTACTTATATCTGTACAGTGTAACTGTAACAAAGACCAGTCACTCGGGTATAAGTTCAACATGGACCACCTGCAATCTATACCTGCAGTGTAAGTGAAACCTGGCATACCTTTAACTTCAGTGAGCATTTTAAGCAGTCCAGGTAACCAACCAGCTTTCAGTATAAGACCAGGTAGCTCAGGGTATACAGAAACACAATAGGAGAATGCTGGAAGTAGAAATGTCTTGTGAACAACATTCATACCTACACATTTATCTTGTTTGGAGGTAGGCAAGAATGTTTTGAGAATTCCACAGCTTAAGATAGTGTCATATTTCATAGAAAATAACATGAACTTCTATTTTATAGCAATCATAAGAGAGTTACTTCTTTTAATTTGTACTTCTTTACTAATTTGTACAAAGAAAATAAGATGTGATACAATTTAATCAAAATTAAGACAGTCATTAACAATACTTAAATATTTCAGTTATTACAACAACACTGAAGTTTGAACTTCTATAGACCATGTAAAATGAACATGTCAGTGCCTTATTTCCATAACTGCAATTTGCAACAGTAGTTTACCAATTCTGCTGACATCTTCATCAAGTGAGTGATATGTACCAGACATCCACCTGTAAATTTACCATTCACTTACAAAGCTGAACAAGGAAAGACTTAAACCAGTACATACCTTGCATACTAAGGAACCAGGTCTGTGAGATTTGTTCCCAGGCTAGTTTATATGTTTCCACGATATCCAGGGTTGACTGTCTCTTCTTGTGTTTGACAGTGTACGCTCCACTCAGGAAACGTATAGATGACATAAAGAACTTGTCGACACTTTCTCGCTCTAAAAACTCATCTAAGTAGATGAAATCAGGTAATCAGTTTCAATATTTTGAGTTACTCAGTAAGACAACATAATACATACAGAAAAACAAAATTCTGAAAAACACTTTAAATTTGATCCAATTCAACAATCTTTATTATACTGTTGTTTTGTGCAACTAAGAAGCAAACTTCTGCTGGTTTACAAATAAAGCAAGAAATCAGGAAGTAGGAACTACTAAGTTATATACTGTTTGCAGTAAAAACATTTTTTAAAAAGATGCAAAAAATAACATTTAAACCAACACTGAAACTTGAAAGCTTTTATCTACCCCATGCCATGATTAATTCGCAGATTTTGAAAAAAAAGAGTGATATTAACCTTGAACAATGTCAACAAAACAAAACTCTAGTTACCAATGGTTTCATGAAGTGCCCTTGAGAGCATCAGCCCCAGTGTTACCAGGTGAGACCATAGAACTATATAGTCTGGATCTAGCTCTGAAATAAATTTACTAGTCTCATTCCATCTGCACATGAGCTTTTGTGAGCGGAAATAAAAAAAAAAGCCATGTAAAATAAATCTGTCAACCCCTAAGACTATGAAAATATTGATTCAAATGTTTCAAACCCTAACATAAGCAATTCATTTTTTGGAGAAAATGGAGCATATTTAGTCTCAAGCTCATTTTTTGTTCCTGATTTTTCTCTTTAAACCACTACAAAATTTAGTATCAACTCCAGCATAATGTTCATTAGTTATTTTTTGTTTGTTTCATTAAATTAGAAACTTCTTCTTCTGATTCTGCCGTGAAACTTGTTGCAGGACTGTTGATCACACTGTGATTAAAGTTACTGAGCTTAAAGTTACTAACAGTTTTTCAGACTAAACCAAAGACATTAGTTGAAGTTTACAGGAAGATGGATATAAATGTGTATATGATCATATCATCAGTTGTACTTACCAATCAGGTGAATGCCCTTTGTTACCAAGAGAAGTATATGGGAGAATTCATGGTTCTCAGGTACAAGGGCTGGCTCTACTATGATCAAGTTGAGGAATATGTTACACAAGATCACTAAACTGGACTGAAAAAAAGAGTAAAACACAGGATAGACAGCTAACGGTCATAGAATGTTTGTAGTTTAGTTTTTATCTGGGACCTAACAACCTCTTTCTGGTCATATCCCGGCAGTCAGTCTTGCTAACAAGTGTTTCTGGGTATCCAATCAGTTAAATAACCAATCTCTCCACAAGTTACGGAATGCTTCCTCAATTGAATCAGAAGTGAGAGACAAATGACCTTTAGATGCACCCCACTTCCTATCCAAATACATACTAACACAGAAACACACATAGTACAAGGAAACAAGAACTGTCACTGTAAGATGACAATGCTCCCGAAGTGGTGCTTTGACTTCGAGCTAAGACCATGTCATTCAAGGGTCAAGGTCAAATAAGTATAGGTCAATGGGAAGGCCTTGTCCACAGGGTTGTTGTGTCCAAGTATGAAGTAAATCGACTTTGTAATAAGGAGCTAATGGTCAATGTTAAGTTTTTGGCCAATTGGATCTTCCAAGTGAAGGTCATTCAGGGGTCAAGGTTAAGTAAATATAGGTCAGTGGAAAGGTCTTGTCCAAAGGGGTGTTGTGGCCAAGTAATGAAGAAAATCTACTTACTTGTAAGGAAGTTATGGTCAATGTTAAAGTTTTGGACAATTGGATCTTCAAGGTGAAGGTCATTCAGGGGTAAAGGTCAAGTAAATATAGGTCAGTGGAAAGGTTTTGTCCAAAGGGATGTTGTTCAAAAACTATATGCCTCCCTTTGGGGCATAAAAAATCTCTGTAGTACATCAGTTTAAACTGAAAGAGACATTGTTTCAACTGAAACTTAAGAGATAATACCCATACTTAGGACTTACAACTGAATACCTTAGGTCATTGTGATTTTGCTATCCTTAAACAGCGTAAAAGTTGTTCCTTAAATACAAATGCAAATACAAACTTTTTCCTGTGAAATCAAACAGTTTAGCATAAACTGCTGTTATGTGTCTTTATGGACCTCTTTATATTACACAGAAATTATAGAATATCAAATACATCAAAGGTGTTATATAACACTTATAAAATCTATAATTACGTTATCCCCATAATGGCCCTTCTTTCTCCTTTAATTACTGTGATAAATTACTTCATGAGCAAGTACTGAAATGCCAAGATAAACTAGTTTTGAAATTTAAACATAAGAGACAAAATGAACACATACCACAGTCTCTCTTAAGTTTTCTTGGTCTACAAGCCTCTCCCACTGATGCCACATGTAGAGATCAAGCACTCCCAACCCGCCACAGTTCAACAGTATACGTCTTGGTTCTTCTTCAGCAGTCAGATGGCACAATGCCGGCAACAGGAAGTGTAAAATGTCAGCTTTCTCATGAAGCTCTTGAAGCTCAGCGGCATTCAGAACTTCTTTTTCTAGCTTAGAATCATTCACTTCTCTTCACTTTCTCCACTTCATGTCTTTCTTCCTCTGTAGTTTCAACTTTCTAATTTTTCAGTCCCTGTCTGTTTTACATTTAAATGTTCACTATTACTCATACCAGCATCTCCAAGTTTGGTTTCTTTAAGTCCATCCTGAGCTAATGAAACACCATCATCTTCTGATACCTTTGTTTCAGTTGAATTTTCTGCCAAATTGTTTTTGTTAACTAAAGAATCTTTCTTAACTTCAATATCACTGTCTGTGACAGCTATACCATTCATTTTTTCACTCAGATCTATACTACCATCTTGTGTCATTTGTTCTACACTATCTTTAATATTTTCATTACTATCAACAGCCAAGTTTGATTTACAATCAACTGATTCTTACAGCTCCATTGTCTTCATTACCTAATATGCCATTGTTTTGTTTGATATTGGAGTCTGTTTCTTTGTTCTTTACTTTTTCAGGAGGTATACACATTTTGCTGGGGGAAAAAATGTGAGAAAAGAATACAAATCACTAAGTCAGTAACACAGGTGAACTGTTTGCATACATGTCAAAATATTTTACTTTTTAGTGTCAACATTTTAGTTCTGTCTAAATGTAAGAATGAGGAAAATACTCAAGTTTTATTATAAAATATTTATCATATGTTTCTAACCTGTGAGACAGGCTTATATGTAGAATAGAAAGGGACAAACTTAAATATCACCCTAAACACAGAAGTCAGCATTACTTTTTACTGTCAGTCTGAAAATACCATGCATTCCAACAAGTGACAGACGATATTGCCTCATGGGTCTATGACCTATTAGTTTTCATCAAATAAACTTTGAAACTTTGATGATAAATAAGATGACCACATGAGACAAGCACAATGGACAGCTGAACCTGTGACTATCTACTTTCCTTGATGTCTGTACAGTGATCTTTACTAGACATTACCTGATCTGTATCAGGAAAGGTATGAGACTTATAGATTTCTTCCCTCAGTGCTGACGTTTCTTCTGCCATCCACGCACCTAACACTCTCACAGTCGCTAATATAATACTATTCCACTGAAATTAACAACAGATATGTTAACCAACTGGCAAGCCTTATGTCAATCTGAATGATGTGAGATGTCACAAAGAAACATACCATGAAATGGTAAATAAAGATTAATGAAAACTTTAATTTCGCCGAACATATAATAATTTCATCTGCAAGCAATGAATTTTTATTTATAGTTATGAAAACATCATTGCCTTTGAAGAATTAATGTAAGTATTTACCTGAACATCTGTATCAATGGAAACACGTTTAAGGAAGTTGATGACAGCACCAAAGGCACCGACCATTGCACAATGTAGCTGCATCAACTGCCGATCATCAATGTCTATCGTTGCCCCTGATGTTAAATGATTAATGACGTTTTCCAGGAATGTGTAACAGGATGACAGTAGTCTCCCTTTATCTGAAGCCTGAAAATATGCAAAAATAATGTTTGCAATGTACACAGTAACTCTAGAGTTGACAGGTTGATAAATGTTAATAAAAAATAAAATTCTATGACATCTTTGCAGTAAGTCAGCAAATTCAAACATGAAATACATGTAGCAAGAAAATACCAAATGTCTGAAAATTTTGGAAGACTGAATTTGGTGCAATAACTAGCTAAGAAGCAAATTTTAGTTAGTGTAAGATTAACATCAGTTAACAGAGAATTTCATTCCATGTCAGTATTATAGTATGCAGTTCATAAAACATCACCATTATTAATCTCTGATCAATGACACAACTACAGTCAAAACAAGATTCTCCAAAACAGTGACTGACATATCAGCTTTTGCAGAATTGCTTTTTTCATTGTTCCACTTCTTGCTTTTATAGCAAAACATATTGAGAAGACAGAAGAATGATTTCAAAGTTCATGTATACATTAATTCTGCTGTATTGTAATTTGTTCAATTATGTTTTGACTGCATATAAAACAAATATACCAACCATTGATAAGTCAGGATCCTCTAGGACCATTCTGACCTCCACACAGCAAAGATGTGTAGTGAGCAGAAACAGCTTAAAGTCTTGTGCATAAGGTGGCTGTATGGAGTATATACCACACACTTGTACCATCATAGAAGCTAGTTTCAGAGCTGGCTCCCTCTGGCTCGGACCTGAATAAAGAATTCTAAACTGCTGCCTAACATTTCTTGCAGGATTACTCAAGTACTGTGTCTAAAGGTTTGCTTTTAAAATTGGAAAGAAAAAAAAAAACATAACTCATAAATATACTGAGATACAAATATTTTACGATAATAAAAATGCAACTGGACCTAAGTTATTTGAGTATCAGACACCAAGCTTCATTTCTCGTCATAATAATAATTCATTATGTGTTGGAATAATAAAATTGCCAGCTATGGCCAGTTTTCTGTTCATATCAGACTGACCCTTACTCAAATCTAATGCTGTTTAAAGAAAACTTGTCTACTAAGGTCAATTTTATGCTAAACAATGAGAAAATACATATACTCAAATTGTAAACAGACACTAGCAAGTGCTAATGTTTTCGAACAAAATTTGACAATGTTAGTTAACTTTTCCAAGGGCCCAGACATGGTTTATATGATGTTTTATCATTTAACAGGGAATTACCAACATAATGTATAAATCCTACACATGCATGCTTACATTCTCACATTCTGGTTAATGCATAAGATCTTGAATTGTGTCACAAGAGTTCTTCTTTTCTTGTTCATGATCAGGATTTTTGGTATTTAAACTTCATGTAACCTTGATATTGAAATTCAAACTTCACACTACAGTACCACACTACACTGTATCATGACCAAACTGTCCTGCAGAAACTTCTATTACACTTCAAAGCCAGTTCTTTTTCTAACACTCTACTGAGTGATCAACAATCAGACTAATTTTAACATATACTTTATCTTCTGCAAAAAATCACTAGAGTTACCTATTTTGCTTCTAAGTATGCCGTCCAGACCTCTGACAATTGGCCTGATCCAGGGTGGTTCTACCGTCTCTTCCTGGAACAAAACATTTTACTCAATAACTTTAATACAGTTATTGCTCCAGGATATTTCTTTTGAGCTCTTTCATTGGCTCTATTATGAATTTACACATGAAAAGAGCATTTCCATATATTTATACCTTCTGCACATGATATTTATCAAACAAATATATTCTCCTGATATATGATTTCCTTATAACTTAGTTAACAATTTTCTCATTGCAAAAAATCATGCAGTATCTGCAAAGAATGGTAGTAAAGTGCTAGTAAAGTACAAACCTTATCATTTGGAGCAGCTGACAAAAGAAACACCAGTGTTTTACACATCTCAAACTTGTGCAGTGTCTGAAATAGAGATTTGTTTTTCAGGACTAAGTTTTAGTATTGTATTACAGGAAAACTTATGAAATTCATCACCATTAAAAGATAAAACATAAATTCACTTTAGTTTGAGAGTTCAATCTACCTTATCTAAAACTATAGTAAATACAAAATACGTACTTCATCTTCAAGAAACTGTCGACCAAGAAAGCTGACATAGGTATGATAAGCCTGTTCACAGCCATTCCATGTGTCTGGTCCAAAACATGATACTATACAACAGATCAGCTCATGTGCCTTCTCAAAACCTACACAAACAGAAAAGAGCTTGTGTCACAACAGTTTATATGTATCATAGGCCTCTTGTTGGGATAAAGAAAATGAAATGAAATTTCCTTATTACATATTAACTAAGGATGTAATTGAACCTTTGAAAGTTAGGACCCGATGTCGATTGATAGAGAGTATCCAGTCTGGGGCCAAACTTCGAGATACCGGAAAAACCAAATACACAAATGTGTCAGTAAATTATTGGCAATAACCCAGACTTTTCTTTTACTGGCCCTATTTTTGGTTTGATCTATTCTCTCGCAAAAATCTCTTACATACACATCTTTATCACAATAAATCAAGCTAGCTTCAGTTTCTGTAAACATTCAGAAGCATTCCCAACATTTGCTTGTCTGAAAAAGCATCACATACCACCTATGCAATGATACATTCTTGTTCTCTGGAACAACCAGTAACTTACATGATCATCATACAATTCATATTTTATGCAATAAAATTTTGACAAATAAATAATACTAGCAATATTTTGTGTTTGGTTTGTATTTCTTTTTCTTTTCAACCTACTTAGTGGATACCGAGATATACATTTTGTCACAGGTGTGTATTGAAAACACTCGAATCTTCTAGATGTATACTACGTCACAAGTTTGTTTTGTGTTATTTTTAGTATGACTTATTCGAATGTTTAAACGTTTGAATGCAAAATGATCTGAAAATTCTAATGCTAAAATGAACAAATTCTGCAATCCCTAATTTTTATATTTATTGTTTGGAAAATGTAAGCCATATATCAAGAAATCAGAGACGTCATTCTCGTTACCAGCAGAGCCTTAAAATGGTTTAATGACTTTGAATGCATATCTGAATCACTGTAGTAAATGTGAAGCCATTCAAACTGTTTTCTTGTAGATCTTTCATCATGATACATGTATATATTTTAGGGTTTGCTTTAGATAACCACAACATTAACAATACAGGTCAACAGACTTATTAATAAAATTTACTTTGACAGTTCAGCTATTCAGAACAGATGCTAAGAACTGAAATACTTAGAACAATCTTGTTGAAAACTGAGATCTGTTGAAGTAAGGGATCTGAAGTGGTTACCCGTTAGTTAGCGGAGTTTAGCACTTTAGCACAAGTTTTGCATTCCAAGAACTAATGCTAGACCCTGGTCCACTGCTAATTATATCATGTAACCATGGTGATAATGGGCCTAATACCAGAAGTCCTGTATGAAGGAGTGGTTATAGTAATTCAGCAGTAACACTAACCACTTGGTTAAAAAGGTGCTTAAAGACCCTAAAAGTTTAGAAGTTAAACAACTGCAATTTGCAACATTTTTATAAGGATTTTTCCGAACTACTGATTTAAATGCTAGACTTACCATAGCTTTGTGATGTGACAGCCTGACAGAATGCTGACACTGACTTGGCTTTCAGGAGACATTCGAGGCCGACTTCTGACTGAGATAAGCTGTTGAAACAATCATATGTGTCATCTACCAACTTCTTCTCCTCATCCTCGCTGTAATATATACACAAGCTAATGACTGATCTTTGTTTCCTTCTATTGGAGTTAAAGCCACCTGACAAGTGTTACTGGGTATCCAAACAGTTTACTTACTAATCTCTCCGCAAGCGACTGACTGCTTTTTCACTTGAATCAAATGTGAGAGACAAATGATCTTTAGAAACATTGTCCAAGATCAAATATCTCGGAGAAATTTTAGCTTATGATTGATGTAAGATGTGACATTTGATAATGTTAAATAAAAGTATTACATCTGATTTATTCTTTTTCTGGAAAATCTCATGCAATGTTTCAATAAAAGTAGATTTCCTGTTTCAGATTACTCCTATTTCATTAAATTTATGCTTGAGCATTCAAGAGGTGGATAACAAGTTTGAAAGGGTGTGCACATGTCTGTACCATTAAGGAATACTTTTTCTATTGCATTACAAAGAGAACCACTGGAGGACTTTGGTTCATCCTGCAACATCAAATAGTCTGCACTGACAAAAATAGAGATCTGAAAATTTTTCAGTTTAATGAGAAACTAACCCTGTTTTCAGCTTTTCCCCTTAAAAAAGTGCTAATTCGATTTCTTACAAATTTACCTTGCTTTAAAAAGCTGCAAATTTACAGGTATTCAATTGTTATCTTAAGCAATTGCAAGTAAACTGAGGATTTATATTACAATGAATGACTTAATCTAAAATACTTTTTAATAACTGGACACAGAATATCCCCATGAAATGTATTGTGCTCAGACAATAATCAACAATTAAATTGTAACTAGCCTCTCAGCGATGGCAAGCACTGTTAATTGGTTTAGTTCAGTTTACCACTCTCTAACAGTCACATTTATATCAGGCAGACAGTTTACTGAACCATCATTCTTTGGAAGCACCAGTAATAGACTCCCAAGAGAAACTGCAAACTTTTCTCAAATAAATGGTAATGTTTGGTAGCAGGGCTTAAACCAATGACCATCTATCAGTGAGAGGTTAAGAGATTTGAAGTCAGTGAGTTAGTTACAAGCACTCTTAAAGAACAATACTGGTAATTAATGATTTTTCAAAACAACTGCAAGTTCTTCATTCTGTACTCACCTTGGGTTCAGAAGAATGATGTTGTTAAAGCAGGTCACATTATCTGTAAGGACAGGACTTGTAGCCTGAAGATAAACGTAAATATTAAAGGCCTGACAGAAATATATGTAAATGTACTAATGGAATTTCTTAAAAGCTTTCAACAGCAATTCCTTAAACCAACTGGTCTTTACATACAGGCAGAACTATTTTTTTTGAACTGTGAAGTTGTACTAAAAAAAACTTATACAATGGTTAAAATAATTCAGTGGCAAGAACTTTTCACAAATGTTGCTATATGCAACTTTTTGTCATCTATTAACTCTAAGATGTCTTTATCTTCTAGTCAGCTTAAACTGAAATTACTACATCTAAAATCAAATCTAATAACAATTTCCTGTCAGTTACACATCTAGGTATAGCAATATTAATTTCACACAAGTATTGTAAATCCCAAGTTTTAGAAAACTATAAAAAATCTGATGCTTACAATTTCTGGTTCATTGCACAAGGCTGAGAGAACGGACATGGCTACATTCTTATAGATGTTTGGTGGGCAGTCCTCAGGTACTTTATCTGAAATATAACAACAGGAATGTAAGTATCATGTGGCTAAAGAGGTCACTAGGTCTAGAATTAATCATATGACATTAAATTTAAAACTCTGAGAGACTGAAAAATATTGTTATGAAACTAGGTACAAACAAAACTAACTTCAAAGTACCTACAAAATAAATTAGTAACAGACATGTAGTTGAAATTTATGAAACAATTTTTTGGTAAGGTTTATAAAATTTGATCCTGTGGAAAAAGTTAACAAACTTAATTTCAGCATCCAAGGTTCTATTAATAGTTAATGTAAAACACAATGTTTTTACTTCATTGCCTATCAGCTGGTTTCTATGGTAAAGTGTTTTGCTTTAGTAACTAAGGTTGCAAGTTCAAATTTGACTTAAGAGTAATAATTTTTTCAAGGTTACTTTGTGCCTGACAGAATAAAACAAAAGCTGTCACTGGAAATTGATATATGCCCCTGAAATGTAGCTTTGAAATGAAACTGGTGTAAATATATAATTGAATATGCCTGTGGAAAAGAGATCTGACAAAAAATAGAGCATGAACTGAAGGTAAATGGTAAAGTAATGTTTTTCTGCTTCAGATTCTTATATGAAGGTTGAAGACATAATTATTCAATGAAATAGAAAGCTGTGAGTTTGGCCTTGAATACTAACAATATTGTTTATTCCCAACCTCTACTGATGTTTTATATATAAAAAAATCCCCCAAGCAGTTTTGGAGTTGTATCTTGGACAAGATTTTAACATTAAAATATAAAAATGACTAAGGGCCCATAACACTGCCAAAAATAATCCAAGCAGAAACTCCTGACGATATGCACAGCTAGGTTTGGTGACAAACATTCCTGTGTAGTTTCAATGAAATCCTCCAGTGGTTTTGGAGTTGTAGCTTGGACAAGATTTTAACATTAAAATATAAAAATGACTAAGTGCCCATAACTCTGCCAAGAATAATCTGAGTAGAAACTCCTGATGATATTCGCAACAAGGCTTGGTGACAAACATTCCTGAGAAGTTTCAATGAAATCCTCCAAGAGGTTTTGGAGAAAAAGTGTGGAGAAGATTTTAATACACTCGGACCCTGTTACTATGTGCCCCCTTATAACGCTAACCTCAGTATAACGCTCAAGGGTCATGGCTCCCCAAAAATTTTTTTAAAAAACCCGTACCTATTTTTCACCGACCATGATTATTTTATATGCATATCTTACGTGCTGTATCCATAACAATGCTTGTTTAATGTGTCAGCGAAGTACAATTAACTACGTAATTAGGACGCTATAGGGCAGGAAAAGAGTGAAAAGCATGCAAAGTCTTGCGTTAATCCGCTTCTTTGTTCGTTGTGATCGATGATCAGTCAGGTATCAAACTGTTATGAAAACCTCAAAATCGAAGCTCTGATGTGCAAACATTGATGAACTGAGTAACAAACACAAGCCGAAAATCTGTTTAAAAACCTTGCGTTTTCTATCTAAGTTGTTGTATCTCACGAAGATATTACAGGACTGCATCTAAGTTGTCTTTCAGTGTTTACTTTATTACAGTTTATTCACTAATATTTTACGCTGCTTTTTTACATTTTCACCTTTTCCACTTAACAGTGTTTATTTTTTGTTTGTTCTTGCGAAAGATGACGGAATTCTTCAGCACAGAAAACAGGAACAACAGGTAGTTACATCAAAATAGGCACCTTGAGTTACGTGCAGCTTTACACATTGTAACTTACTGGTTTTCACGGTTTAACTTCCGTAACACTAACGCCGCGGTTTTCCCAGGAATTGCTTATGTTTACATTTTTCTTATGTGATTTTTATCTGTTTTTTTAAACAAAGCAGGTACTATTTTACCAAATAATATTTTTCTTTATACAAAATGTATCTCGAGTGGTTTACAAACAAAGTCTGTTCTTTAGAATGTTTAAACTTTAACATAATGATACAGTTACATGTTAAATAGGTGGGTGGGGTAATACTAGCAAATTCAACAGGTCAACTATACGATCTCAGTAGGCGCGTAATATATTGGAACCCCATTTATATCGCGGTCTGAAACCTTGGACCCCAACTAGAGCGCTATAACGCGGTCCCAGTGTATAGAAGTTATTGTAAAATAATAACTAAGTGCCCATAACTCTGCCAAAAATAATCCAAGCAGAATCTCCTGATGATATGCACAACAAGGCTCGGTGACAAACACTCCTATTAAGTTTCAATGAAATCCCTCAAGTGGTTTTGGAGAAGAAGCGAGGACAAGATTTTTGAGTAAAAAAAAAATGACTTAGTGCCTATAACTCTGCCAAAAATAAATTGAGCGGAATCTCTTGTTAATATGCACAACTAGGCTTGGTGACAAACACTCCTAGTAAGTTTCAATGAAATCCCTCAAGTGGTTTTGGAGATGAAGCGAGGACAATACCTTACAGGAAAGACGGACAGACAGTGCGATTACAATATGCCTCCCTTTGTGGGCATAAAAAAGTGACAATGCAGCCTGCCAGAGAATGACCAGCAGGCATTTAATACTTTATTTAATTCAAGGACATATTCAGGTTAAGATGTTGAATAGGTTCCATATGACACATCATCAATCAGCTTGCTTCAATGGAGACATTAATGTGTTAGCTATTTTTACAATGAAGAGTTCCTAATCCAAACACAACTCTAAGCTTATATGTCTGTCTACAGAAGATCACATGTCTATCATTAATACGAGTTCATACTTACTTGTTTTTAGCAGTCTTGTAAAGAACTTCCCTCCCACAGCATCAAGAATTTCTCGCTTCACATTTATGTCACCTGACTCATCTTTTCCTGTCTTGGCAACCTAGTTAAAATGCATTTTTCATTTAAAAAATCACTAAAACAAGTTACAGTAAACTCTGCTTGTAATGATATTTGGGACCGCCAAATTTATATCATTATATCCGGATATCATTACATCTGAGAAGCAACAGAACTGGAAGCAGGAAATGGGCAAAATAAAGGCTAATCATATAATATAGAATAGGTTCTGAATCAGATTTATTCCATATATATGAGCAATTTTTATGCAACTTTATTATACATGTTAAGTATTAAACAAAATTTACACTAGAAGTTTTGTTTTAATCAACTACAAGCACTTTCAAATGCACCAATGACAATCACTTACATCATACACTGTATACATGTATGTATTACTACTTAACACTTATTAGAAAGAAAATCTGTAATCTCTGTCTGTTTCAATGACAGATGTATGGATACCCTTCAAGTTCATTTATATACTTTAACAATAGCATCCCGATTTCTTTCTAAATTGTGAATAATGTTTTAATAACAAAGTCAGCAGTAATATCTATCTTTTTTCTAAGTCTTTTATCAAATTCACATATCAATTATATTTTGATTCTAGATCCAAAAGTTTTCATTTTTGACTTGGAGACTCCATTCATACACATGCAGAATTTGAGTGATTACTCTTAATCATTTGAGCAACGATAGTTAACACCTTTCACGTCGCTAAGTATCCCAATAAAAGAGAAAAATTTTCTCTTGGGACCAGAAAAAAATGCATTGTTACATTTGTAATATCACAAAATCTGATATCGTCACATGCAGAGTGTAAGCATATAGAATAAAGAATGTTAAAGTGAATGTGTCTTGATGCCTGATCATGAATTGTAGTTTTCAAGACTGTCAGCTGTTACCAACAGTCTAAAAACCACTTTTCAAAATATGGCGTGGATAAATTTGTCAAACCAGGTATACTTATTATTTGATGCATGTTGATAAATCACTAGATTATGTACAAGACTTCAAGTTCATGAGACAGAATGCCTAATAAAGGTAGCACGCAGATTAACGTTGATAACCTCTTACATTCGTTAATATTAAATTTCCTTTAATTTCTTTTGAAGAAAGAAAGTATAAAAGATGCCATGTCACTTGATTTTACAAGTATTAATTCAGCCTGTGATGACTCTAGAAGTAAAAGAGAAAATCAGTAAATAAAGTAAGATAACCTTGCCAAACATGAATCTGAATCATATAAGGAGCAGGGTTTTGCAACTACACCAGGGGTTCCACTAGTTCCAAAAAATGAAGGGTCATTTTTTCATCCGATGCAAATAAATTTACCAAATTGCAGTCAAAAATACCTGAATTTAAGCTAAAATATACCTTATTTTAAGACAAAATGACCCTTCAGTCAAAATACCCGAGGGTCAAAATGGGATCTTTATGAAATTTCAGGGGTCAAAACCCGTCTACAAGGGTCAAATGGAAACCCTGTACACTCAAGTCTCATTTAAAAGCCAACTTGGCACTCATTTTCATTTGGAAATTTATAATGTGTGCTAACTATTGTGACAGGTATTGCCAATCAGAAGTATTCATCAATATCCTGAAGAGGAAAGAATACCTTGACTATGCTGCACATATCTTTTTTGTTATAGAAGGAAGATAGAAAATAGTATTCTTTACAAAACATGTGTGAGTGTGTGTGTGTGTCTGTGTGTGGCGGGTGGTGGGGAGTGGGCATTTTCTGCTGGTGTCAATACAACACATGCCCAAATTATACTAAACATTAAAAAAGCGGAAATTTCAGCTAGAATAATTCTATTAAATTTTTGTAATTGTTGAAGAACAGAAATAAACTTCACTGTTCTAACAACTATTTCACAAACTATTTCATGAATTATTTTTTCATAAATTGCTCTACTCTGTAAAAAGCTGATGCTTATTGCACAAAGTTAAGGTGAAATCTTTTTTGTTTACGCAGCAACGTCGCGAAAACAAATGACAAAGAGACCAAATCTGGCTATATTTTCAATTTCTTGATAAAACCTTGATAACATACCATTAAAAGAGCCGCAAACTTTTCATTGTCAGACTTCGCACGACGTAAAACCGTCAGGTATTGCGAGACATCGCGTTTTTCTTCCGTTTCCATGCCCTTGCGAACTTTGCGATGAACCGGAAGTGGATATATTTCACCTTCTGAATCTGTAGACGCTTAGTTAAAACTTTGGAATAAATGAGAAACTTAATGCTAAGCTCTTGACTTACATCGATCAGGTATTTGGAACCCCTCTGTCATTTTCGTTGAAAGTAAACAATTCACAGCATGGCAGGATTGGAATTACTGTCAGACCAAGGGTTTCGCATAGATGGGCGAAAATCAAATGAATTAAGACGAATTCAATGCAGACTTGGTGTTTTCAGTCAGGCTGATGGATCTGCATATATAGAACAAGGCAACACCAAAGTTCTTGCTGCAGTATACGGTCCGCATGAGGTGATAATCCTTAAGTTTTAACCACAGGATTGAAATTGTGTTTTTAGTCCTTTAAGATTCAAAACTGTATATCTGGCTTCTGTTCTGTATATAAAAAAAAGGAATGAAATGCCACCTGCTCCGCCCACTAAGTACTCACTTTACAAAATGTGTGCATTGAAAAGTCAATAAAAGTGTTTTGGCATTTCTTCCTCTGTATGCATCCTTGCAATTTTATGTGGCAAAAGACTTTACCTGTGTGAAACTATTCAAAATTTGTGTACATTGGAATATTTCAACTACAGCTCTAGCTTGGAAGGTCACTTTAGGCTTGTACTGCCACACTTCTATCTGGAAACCAACTAATGCTATTCATTTACAAAATATTTTCAAGATACAACACAAGTAAATGCCTTGCTCAGAACAGGCAAACCCAAATGCATATTCCAGATTTAATTTTACTGGCCAAAGGTCAGGTATAGTTTTTAGTATGCTCTTTTGTCCTATATATGTTGCCCACTTTTGACTTCAAAAGACATCGCCTCCCATACCACTGGGCCAGTTACAAAGTGCTCAGGGTGAGCTTTTCTGATCGGTCTTTGTCCGTCGTCCGTCCGTCCGTCGTCAACTTTTCATTCAAACGACATCTCCTCTGAAACCAATGCGGCATGGGGCCAATTTAATGAAACTTGCCTGGGATGTTCCTTGCATGAAGCTCTACCAAGATTGTTCAAATGGTTCTGGTCCATTGCATTTCTGGTTCACTGGAGCTAAAAATAGATTTTATAAGTTGGATCTTTAAACATCTTCTTCTCCGAAACCACAAGGCCTGGAGCTTTGATATTTGGTATGAAGCATCATCTAGTGGACCTCTACCAAGTTTGTTCAAATTATGTCCCTGGGGACAAAACTGACCCCACCCCAGGGGTCAGTTGATTTTGGAAAGAGTTATATAGGGAAAACTTGAAAATCTTCTTGTCAGAAACCACAAGGCCTAGAGTTAAGATATTTGGTATGTAGCATTGTCTAGTGGACCTCTACCAAGTTTGTTCAAATCATGGCCTCTGGGTCAAAAATGGCCCCGCCCCGGGGGTCACTTGTTTTACATAGAGTTATATAGGAAAATCTTAAAAAAATCTTCTTGTCAGAAACCGTAAGTTATAGAGCTTAGATATTTGGTGTGTAGCATTGCCTAGTGGACCTCTACCAAGTTTGTTCAAATCCTGTCCTCTGGGTCAAAAATGGCCCCGCCCCAGGGGCCACTAGTTTTACATAGAGTTATATAAGAAAATCTTAAAAAATCTTCTTGTCAGAAACCGTAAGTTATAGAGCTTAGATATTTGGTATGTAGCATTGTCTAGTGGACCTCTACCAAGTTTGTTCAAATCATTGCCTCTGGGTCAAAAATGGCCCCGCCCCAGGGGCCACTAGTTTTACATAGAGTTATATAGGAAAATCTTAAAAAATCTTCTTGTCAGAAACCGTAAGTTATAGAGCTTAGATATTTGGTGTGTAGCATTGTCTAGTGGACCTGTACCAAGTTTGTTCAAATCCTGGCCTCTGGGTCAAAAATGGCCCCGCCCCGGGGGTCACTTGTTTTACATAGAGTTATATAGGAAAGACTAAAAAATCTTCTTGTCAGAAACAAGAAGGCCTACAGTTAAGATATTTGGTATGTAGCATTGTCTAGTGGACCTCTACCAAGTTTGTTCAAATCCTGGCCTCTGGGTCAAAAATGGCCCCGCCCCGGGGGTCACTTGTTTTACATAGAGTTATATAGGAAAATCTTTAAAAAATCTTCTTGTCAGAAACCGTAAGTTATAGAGCTTAGATATTTGGTGTGTAGCATTGTCTAGTGGACCTCTACCAAGTTTGTTCAAATCCTGTCCTCTGGGTCAAAAATGGCCCCGCCCCAGGGGCCACTAGTTTTACATAGAGTTATATAAGAAAATCTTAAAAAATCTTCTTGTCAGAAACCGTAAAATATAGAGCTTAGATATTTGGTGTGTAGCATTGCCTAGTGGACCTCTACCAAGTTTGTTCAAATCATTGCCTCTGGGTCAAAAATGGCCCCGCCCCAGGGGCCACTAGTTTTACATAGAGTTATATAGGAAAATCTTAAAAAATCTTCTTGTCAGAAACCGTAAGTTATAGAGCTTAGATATTTGGTGTGTAGCATTGTCTAGTGGACCTGTACCAAGTTTGTTCAAATCCTGGCCTCTGGTTCAAAAATGGCCCCGCCCCGGGGGTCACTTGTTTTACATAGAGTTATATAGGAAAGACTAAAAAATCTTCTTGTCAGAAACAAGAAGGCCTACAGTTAAGATATTTGGTATGTAGCATTGTCTAGTGGACATCTACCAAGTTTGTTCAAATCCTGGCCTCTGGGTCAAAAATGCCCCGCCCCGGGGGTCATTTGTTTTACACAGAGTTATATAGGAAAATCTTTAAAAAATCTTCTTATCAGAAACCGTAAGTTATAGAGCTTAGGTATTTGGTGTGTAGCATTGTCTAGTGGACCTCTACCAAGTTTGTTCAAATCCTGGCCTCTGAGTCAAAAATGGCCCCGCCCCAGGGGCCACTAGTTTTACATATAGTTATATAAGAAAATCTAAAAAAATCTTCTTGTCAGAAACCGTAAGTTATAGAGCTTAGATATTTGGTGTGTAGCATTGTCTAGTGGACCTCTACCAAGTTTGTTAGAAAAATGTCCCTGGGGTCACTATTGGCCCCGCCCGAGGGGTCACAAGTTTTAAATAACAATATAGAAGAAAATCTTTAAAAATCTTCTTGTCTGAAACCACAAGACCTAGAATTTTAAAATTTGGCATGAAGCAAGCTTTATCAAGCTTTTTCAAATTATTGGATTAGGTTAAAGGTCACGGAGGCTAAATGTAGATTTATCTACTGTACCTCATAGAGCCTTCATTTATAGACCAATATCTTTGATATTCAGTATAGAGGTTCCTTGCATGGACCTCTACCCATGGGTAGGGTTTGAGGTCACTGGGTCAAGGTCAAGGTCACCATAGCTTATAATAGATATTTCTACTTTCTGTCATAGAGCCTTTATTTATTGACTGATATTTTACATATTTGGTTTGTAGGCACTTACATATTTTCAATTAAAAAATGAAATACTGCTTAACAGCAAATCTACAGCCAAAGTACTCAGGTGAGCGATCCAGGGCCATCATGGCCCTCTTGTTTTCTTTCATATGACACATGACACTAGCCAGGCCCCCTCCATGCACACACCCATTATCTGATAGCCCCTTTTCAGGTGAGTGACCTAGGACCATTTGGTCCTCTTGTGCAGATTTCTCAGGGTATTGTTGTATAGTGTCTGATCATTTTCCAACAAATATATGTGTAAATTACACACAAAAACTATTTTTTTTAATGCAAATACAGTCTTTCTCTAATTGAAGTTTAAGATTTGACATTACAGTGATTTTTTTTTCTGGTATTAAAAAGAAAGCTTGAAATTTTATTCCAGATTAGAGGAAGTAAGTCTAAGGCATTACATGATAAAGTTTTAGTCAACTGTCAGTACAGTATGGCCACATTTAGTACTGGCGAAAGGAAGAGACGTCCAAGAGGAGATCGAAAGTCCAAAGAGATGACAATGCATCTTCAGCAAACATTTGATGCTGCTATTCTGACAAGTCTGTATCCCAGGTCACAGATAGATATTTTTGTTGAGGTTTGTATTCAATGTTTCAGTATTCTTATTTTTCTCAAGAAGAAAAAAGACATGATGTGAATCTTACCAGTTAATTTTAGTTCTTCAGTAGCAGACTAGCATAGTAGAGTTCACCAAAGTAAGCAGACATTGTTTGCTCAGATCTGGCTAGAAAAGTGATCTTGTTTGATTTCAGACTTGTTTATATGAGGAATCGATACTTTAGTTAATTTTAGGTTTCAGTATGTGCTAGAACAAGTTTTATTGTTACAGTAGCACCATAAATGTTATGTATACTTTCAGGTTTTACAGTCAGATGGAGGTAACTACTGTGCAAGTGTGAATGCAGCAACCCTTGCTCTCATAGATGCTGGCATTCCTCTGAGAGACTATGTTTGTGCTTGCTCTGCAAGTTTTGTTAATGACAAACCTATAGTGGACATAAGTTACCTAGAGGAATCATCAGGAGGTGCAGAACTGATTGTAGCCACCTTACCTAAATCTGAACAGATAGTGTTTCTAGAAATGAACGCAAGACTACATGAGGATAATTTAAGCCCGGTGTTAGATATGGCAGTTAAAGGGTGTAAAGACATTCACAGTGTATTGGACCAAGCAGTGAGAGAACATGTTGGAGAAGTTGCTGCAATATCTGGCCTAGAATGATTAATATACAGTATCATTATTTTGCATACTATGTTTCTTAAGGCCAATACTTTTATATTTCTTGGTTAACAAAACCCACCTGACATTTTTTTTTCTCTAAAAACAGGAGAAAAAGGAAAATTACAATTTCAAGATATTTTTTCCAAATGGGTACAAATCATTTGAAAAACCCAGTGGTAATCTTGTTGGATTATTACATAACACTGGAAACTATTACAAGATTTTGGAATGCTAGTGTTTTGGTAAAATATGTGTATCAAATGACAGGAGTGATCTATTTTATACACATTTTAAGGTTTTGTTTGACAAGCATTTGGTTTGACACTTGTACACAACAGTCTAGTAAACCAATAACAATAAAAATGTTGTGGCCTTATCTATGTATCCTTTACCTTACATCAGGGAGGATTAACATTTATTTTGTCATCAGTCTCTATAATTGCACATTATTACATCTGTAGATGGAAACTTGTTTTGGAGATGCATTCAAAGATGAACAAGCTTATTGTTGATCAAGATGATTGTGAAAAAAAATCTTCTTCAGTCTATTTTATGTATTCTTTTATTTGAATATTGGATCAGAATAACTTCATTAAGCTATTTTAATACACTACCTGTTTTCTGCATATATTTCTTGTTTCACTACTGAAGATGACTTTTCACACTAGACACTTAATTTGGCTACTATGTGAATCATTATGACCACTTTATTTAAACATTTGTAAAATGGCAATATTTTATATAACTCATGATCACATGAAAAAGTGTCAAGGCTTTTGATCTATGTTTAAAAAACCTATCGTAAGGTGTTATGTGTTTTTTTACCTAACTTCAGTGATGGCATCAGGTGACACTTTTTCTCACTGGTAAATTATCATAAAGGCTTTGACATAAGATTTATTTTTTCGAAAGATCACAGTTAAACATGGCATACATTAACAAAACAACACCAATCATACTGACAGTATGTAATAAAATGCTTAAATCACCAGCTAAAAATCCTTATGACTTCCAGCTACTATAACCTAATACTTAGATACTATAAAGTAGTTATAAAAATGTTTAATGGCAGTTCAAAACAGTGAATTTTATACATGTATATAAAAGACGGTATCACAGATCAGTAGAGACACAAAACTTCACACAGATTAGGGTATTCTCAATCTCTATAAAATGCACTTTTACTGTTCTTTTTGTAGAACCAGATAATCGTTTAATAATAAAACATTAAATTCAGTCGATATAACTGCCCTATAATCTTCTCCCAGACCGTGACACATTGCCTTTCTGTAATCTTTCTATGACCTGCGACTGCTCAAGAGGCTCTGTCTCGTATGGTTGGCTAGAGCGGAACACCCATTGTATATACTTGTCCATCTTCAGATTATCTATCTCAATATCAGCTTGTAAAATGGCTCGCTTCAAATCATCAACGGCAACAGGACTGTAACAGAAAAATTGAAATAGAAGAAAATTACTACTCAGCCTACGGATTTTAAATTTTTATACTGACTGTTCCATGTTGCAAAACGATAATGTTGATGAATGAGCTTTCAAAACATGGAAAATGCTGGTATAAAGAATAGCCTCCTGAATGTAGTTTTTTTTTTTAATATCTAAATCCTGACACAGTTCCATCAACTGTTTAATTCAATTTTGGTATACTAGACATACTAATTTATTAAATCCCTGCCTTGAAGGGGGAGGGGGTTATAGGAAGGGGGTTATACCAAGAGAATGAAGACAAACTATCACACACTGAAAAATTGTAAAAACAGTTAAATAAACTTTGTTAATCTGAACATATTTCTTCTTTATTTATTATGAAGTTTACCAATATTATTAAGGTTATTTACTTTACAAAGAATATTCTTGTTTAATCTAATTATGTTATTTAATTTAAATTTCCAAGAAAGAATTGCTAAATTGTACAAACTTAGGCAGAAAGGTTTTACTGCTTATTTTTTAGGAGAGATAAGTGGCTTCCTAGTCTTAAACACCAAAGGTTTCAAGGCTGGCAAATCATTGCAACCAGGAAATAGCTAAGAACTCGTACATGGCACAACAGCATTTATTACCATAACTGATAGCTGAGCTAAATACATGTACTCCTACAATTAAAATTATTTTTAACTGCTTAACTGTTGTAGCACGTGTTTGAATTACAAATCCAGTTTACCTTGTATCACCTAGCTGGGCTTTTATTTCATCTACATATTTGTATCTCTCCTGAGTATCCCACTTTCTGACCTCATCTAAGAATGGACCAGTCCTTCCTTCATCATCCTTTAAACACATTCAAAACATACACAGTAACTTTGAGAGTAGTGCTAGCATCATGCTGAATGAAATTTACAAACATTCTAAGTGAGTAAGTAACTATACACTTTATACAACTGATATTAATTGTGCTTTCTGGGTGAAACCACACAATGGCTTTAGAAGGTGCATTATCAAGAGTGATGAAACCAAGACAGTACAGCAAGATAAATTCCTTAGCAGGCTAATTTCCTCTGAAGAGCTTCTACAAAAATAAGCTAAGTCAACTTCTGCATTTCTCAGACTTCCCTTAAAAATGGTATATCAAATATCTCAATAACAACAGGATAAAAAGGGACAGACCTCCATGAAAAGATTTTTGTATTCTATTTCATCTGCTTCTTTGTTGTCCATCTCTGATTCAGCTGCTCTCATCATGGCATTGAGTGTATCAGCATCCACACCAATCAGATAGCTGGCTAGACCCTCTCTGTATGACAAAATACATTCACATTTCATTTTTAATTCAATACTTTTTTAGCTAATTAAGACAGATCAACTTTGTTTGGTAATAAAGTAGGGAGTGATGCAGTGGAAAAACAAAAGCAATCCAGACAGACTTTGGAAGGCTTGTTTCTGGTATACCTATTCCAAAGACAAGTTTTCAGTTGTTATTCATGAATGCTCACAGTCTTTAAATATTTTTTGTTTCTCAATGTTCAGAAAATGAGAACTATTATTTTTAGACAAAAACAAGTTGAGGGCGCACAGTGCAGTACCTGAAGTCAGCCTTTGTGAGTTTTCCTTGGTTCCCTTTGTCCATGTCTATACTTGTAAGATGATTCATAAGTTTCTGTATGAGTTGTAATTGGTTGTGATATATCTCTTCATCTATCTGAAAAACAGATACTGTTTTAGTGAAAGAGTCTTCAAAAATGTCATGTATATATACAGTTCTTGTGAGTACAGTACAACCAAGATACCTTCTGATAGAGATGGGTTTTTCTAGCACATTTAGACAGTTATTTTCTTTAGGAACAGTCTAATATGATTACTCAGACCAAGAATTATTTTTTATCTGTGATAGAAACTGATAATTATTTAATCAAACAGAATAGATATAAGGTCAGTATTTCAGACACAAACCTCTTCTCTAAGGACGCCAGCAAACAAACCAATGTGCTCATCATGATCGTATCTTTGACAAGCATCGTGCAGATTGTAGCCCCACTCTATAATCATCTGTTCCAGTCCAAACCTTCTCTGTAGGTAAGTGTACAGGAAGTCAGCCATCTTGTCACGCACACCATCAGCTTTCTGTGAAGAAAAAACATTATCAACATGCAATTAAATCTATTTTCATTCAATATTTTTAAGTGTGTGATATTCTTTAGTATTTGGTGAAACCTTTAGAACTATTAAGTTTTATTTCCAGAGTAGAGGCAACTTGTGCTTCTTTGAAAACATTTCAAAAGAGTTACAGTACTCACGAAACAGCAGTAAATACAGTACGCTCAGCGCGGATTTTGCAAAACCCGCGAGACCCCGCGGACAAGACGCATCGCGGACGAAATTTTGCACAAAATTTGTCCGCGAGACCCCGCGGACTGAAAATGTTCACCACCGCGGACATGAATCTGTGGCCGTAAGCGTTTCCACGGCAGAACGCCGCGGTAAATCGCGGCGGAACGCGGTGGTCAATCACCGCGGATCGCGGTGAAAACTATAGCTTTTTACGATTAATTATTAAAACTTTACTGCTAAAATATGAAAAATTCGATTTTGTAATAAAAAAATTATGTAGATACAATGTATTTGTTGTTTGTACATCTTGTAGTTCTCTCGTTATTGAATTACCATGAACAAAAATACTCTAAATCGCGGCAACTCATAGTCGTATTAAATTCGAAAATAGAGTAGGTATGCAAGTTCATGGTTGTGAAAACCACTTATAAGTCAAATTTATACAGAATAATCTCGGTGTACGGCATGTACGAAAAGGTAACAACAGACAACAATGAAAACGTCAAATTTTGTTTCTTACACCATGAAAACTTAATCCTTGTCAATATCTCCTTACAAAACTAGGTGTTACTATTTATAGATTTTCCGAAAATGAGAATTGAAAGTAGAGAGCAAGCATCCAAAAGCATGCAGCATTAGATCATGTGATGTGGAAAAGGCGGTAAAATACTGGGATTTTTTAATGGAAAATTACTCAGGCTTGCCGTCAAAGGTTAGCTCTTGAATTACAACCAATAAAAATACGGTGTTGTATCACGTGTAAAGATCATAGGTCACGGGAATTGTGATTGACAGGTTGTTCCTTTGAGGCTACATATAGGTTTCACAACAATATTACGATATCACCGATTCTGAAATTCATCCCCAAATTATAGAAATAAAAGGGAAGTGTTGAGCCACTGAAATTTACAAGTGTTTGTTACGCATCGAAAAAATATATTTATACAAGATCTGAGTTTTCACTTTCAAACCAGAGCTCAGATTGGTTTATAAACTAGTTTGAAAAAAGGTGATTTAGTTTGTATTTAGGTATGTTATTCACACAGGCGTCAGCTGTGATTTTGAGTTAATCTGAAGACATGGCGCCCTTTGTAAAAAGTTGAAAGCCGCTATTGAGTGACGTAATTTCTTTGACAGTTAAAGCAGTTCACTTAAAACAGGGCTTTAATTTACAGGGAATGGACACTCCAAAATTGCGATAATATGGTGTCGCGCGCATGCGCGGCGGGATCTCAATAAAACACCTCAATGGCGGATGGTACATGTTGCTGCTTTCACGATTATATACTCAAATGTTGAAAAGAACTTACATTAAGAAATTTCAGAACGAATTGTAAATTAAATATTGTGAAATAAATATTTTGACTATCTTGTTTGTTATTTTTCGAAGCAGCTTTTACTTGAATAACAATGAAATCAATACTAAAATGTAATCGTTGTTTTCCAAAATGGCGGAAAGTATGTACAAATTTGTGTTTTCTTGTCAACTTTCGGGGGGTATTAGACAAAAATGGAGTTATGAAGTGAGTTGACATAAGATGGAAGTTAATCAGTGGACATAGGATTGAGCATTACTATGCATTTTATTGCTATATCTGTGTTTGTTAATGAAATAAAGCAACGTAAATTACAGCAATTTTGTCGAAAAAAAGTGTTATTCGGTGATCAACACCTTAACGAATTTCGGGTGGTATCAGTGCAAACAGACTCGATTAAAACACTTAACATGAATTGCATCGTAATCTACTTGGATGAGATTGACATTTGAATCTAAGGTTTCCGACCTCCTCTGAATATTAACTTCAAAATTGGCGGTTAAATATTGTGCTATTTTAAACACACGGTTGATCAGTGTTCTTTAAAATTACTTGCACTGAAATTTGGTGTTGTTTGTTGCATTCTTCATTTTTTTAAAATTAAGTGCTGGTTAATTAAATTTGTGGACAATGGGTAGCATTGTGATCGTGCTTTTGGCTCAGTGGGCAGAGCTTTTTTTTATTAATTTATTAATTAATCGCTTAGTCATAATTTTGAGTGTCAGGATGTTGTGACATAACTATCATGCAAAAGTTTACATTTATACTTGTTACAATTTGTAAATGAAAGCCTCAACCTGTGAAACAAGTAAAGATAATCTGAATAATTTGAAATAATCTGAGCCTACAATTTCCAGACATATTTTTTTCAGTAAATTATACCATATATTGACGAAGTTACAAACAATTTTTGTAGACACGTGAACACTTTTTTCATCAAATCGAGACAAGATTTTTACCAAAAGAAAAAGGCATTGAGTTGTCGTCTTTTACTCGTCGGCTTGGAACAGCCACTTCCTAAGTTGAAATAAAAAATAGATATTATAAGAGGTCAATGTTTCTTCTTTCTTACAAATTTAGAATTTTGAAAATCAGCCCATTGTTGACAAAAATACGAATGTTTTTGTAAACTAGGTGCATGTATTGCATGCCAATTTACCGCCTACTAACGATAGATAATTACAAAAAAAGACGTAAAAAGTATTGGGTTGTCGTTTTTTACTCGTCGGCTTGGAACAAACACTTCCGTTGTTGAAATAAAAAAATAGATGTAATAAAAGATCAATGTTTCTTCTTTCTTACAAATTTTAAATTTTGAAAATCAGATAATTATTGACAAAAATACGGATGTTTTTGTAAACTAGGTGCGAGCGTTGCATACCAATTTACCGCTAACTAACGATAGATAACTCATTATCGATCGATTTTCCGTTACAGGATATACAGGTGAACTCGCGACATCATATTTTGGTTATTCATTCGATAGATAAGGAGTGTCCATTCCCTGTAAATTAAAGCCCTGCTTAAAATAACCCCGATAATTAGCTTGTGTAACAAGTAATTGTTGTTAGGAATGTTCTAATTTGTGACGGTTTTGGATAGTTCAAGGGAACAAAGATGCCGTAGTATACTCTGTAGTATGTAGTTTGTGTCTATCGACGCGGTCACTCCAAATTTTACAATCAAAACAATAGTAACGTTTTTATTTTAAAGGCCGTTTCAATATTTTTACATCTAAAATGTTAACTAATGTTTTTACCATTTAAGTATTTTGGTTGATTTAAAGTCATCTTGTAAAATAAGAACACGGTGAAAATTGTATAAAATAAACATTTATTTTTGAGCTATAGTTATAATGGCCGCCGCGTTCCGCCGCGAGAAACAGGTAACCGGTTTTATCGATAATTTAAATATAATCTTTGGTATTTTGTCCGCGGTGGAAAAAACTGGACACCGCGGATCGCGGCGGAAATTAGCCCTCTCATCGCGGACGTCCGCCGCGTTTGTCCGCGATAAGAAAAAATTATCCGCGGTGGTATCGCGGAAAAAGCAGAATCCGCGCTGAGCGTACTGTACTCTTTCGCTGGTTGAAAAGTCCTATAAAGTCAGTTTATTTGTTTCTTAAGACAGTGTAGACATGCCTATCTAAAGTAAAAACAGCAATGACATACTGCAGCATCATGAGCCCCTTTTTCTCTCCAGATATCCTTGATAAGCAGGGAAGCATCACGTTTACCCAGACGGCGATTTCTAACTGGTCCATCATGTTGTAAGTACTTTGGAACTGATGGTCCAGTGCCCTGAAGAAAAATGTGATTCATACGAACTCATTACATGCAACATTGCTTTATAATTTTTTTTCAGTGAGAAGTGTTCTTTGCTTTCAAACTTAATAATCAACTTGATTTGAACAACTTGTATACATATTCAATCAAAACCAAAACATTTTTATACTAGTACTCAAACAAATGTGACCTCAGAAAATAGCCAGACAAACCAGTACCTGTCCATCAAAGTATTCAGCACCTCCTGTATCCACCACCTCTCCTGATGCCATCTCAGTCAGTAATACATCCACAAGCTCATTACTCGATTTACCCTCTGACAGCTCCTTCCATCTTGCCATCCCTCCTCGGACATTGTCAGCACATTTGTCCCAGTCTGGCCTGAAAGGAAAATGCCTCCCTAAAGTCTAGGATCATTACACCAGGTCTGTATCATGTGCTTCTATTGTATGCTTTTAAATTCATGTGGTAAGAAGGTGGATGTTTTCACTCACTATATCACATTTGACACAAAAGGGGGAATACTGCCCAACATTTGATGAACACCACATCTCTGGTGAAAAAGTTACATGCAAAACTGAACAAACACTCTCAAATCTTCAATGGTCAGATAAAAAATGGGATGTAGTTAGAAAAAAAAAAAGTTTTGAAACAATATTCAGTTTTATCATAATTCATACTCTGTCATTCAGTACATGTAACTTAATATATTGTTTTAGCTATTGATGTTGGTTTTTGTTTGTTTTTTGCTTTTTTTTTACACCTTAATTACCAGTAGAACAAAAATCCTAGCTTCTGATATGTATTTCTTTTTTTTCTCTCATAAAACTACTGACAAAAAAAATAAACTACACTTGTTGCAGCAGAGGCTGATTCATCTAAGTAACTACTATACTGAAAAGGATAGAATTTAGTCACTGCATATAAATATACATGTATCCTTTAATTACCTTGGTGTGGAACTTCTCCTGAGTGTCTCACATTCTGTATAAAACTCATCTCTCTGCTTCACCACTTGTTTGTGTACCTCTAGCAGAGTACTGTGTAACAAAAATAAAGCTCAAAGGTTAATATGAGGAAACTCGTAAAATGAAAAGAACTTATAAATAGTGTATTTCTATCTTTTACAATCAAGTGTATAAAAAAACAGTAACAGTTCTATAACACAGTACAGGTGAAATGTGATCTAATGAATGAAAATAGGAGGCAATATGAAAACATTCTTTGGCTGATAATTGGCATGATGTAATACTTGAAAAATGCAGTTCTAGACAAAATGATCAGGTCTGTGATCCACATGAAGAACTGTGTTTTGACTGTAGTTTGTCCTAACAATTAGTCCCTTCCTAGAAAGTAGAGAAAATCTTACTTCCAGTCAAACATATGCCAGTGTCTTTACAACCACTGGTTTAAATGTAAATATTTTCCAAACCAGCTGAGTTCCTTTATGAATGTGGATATATACATTTCTGTGAATAACATGAATATCAGAGATTGCAGAAAGGTTGCATACTTACTCATGTTCTTGTTTCAGCTTATCAAAGTCAGCTTGTATTACACCTACACTTTCTTCAAGAGCCTGAAGCATAGTCAAACATGGAATCACTGAACATAATAACATATAATGGGAAAAAATTGTCTTGATGAAAAAAAACTTTAGATGAATTTTACTTCTACGATAAAAGCTGAATTATAGTCAAGTGTACAGAGAACAGTTCATCTTAATCTTTTTCACTGATTTTCATTTATTTATGACAAAGCCCTAATCTTTAATTTCTACAGCTGGATTGTAAATTCAAAGGGAATTTTTACAATGCATTTCCTTACACATTTTGATGACTAGAAATTTTATCTCAGATGAAATAAACCTTGATATTTTAGAACATTTCTGAAATTGAACTGTGTGTTGTTTATAGTAAAACTAATTTTACTAGTTTTGGCATGTAAAATGTAAGAATTAGAAAGATATTCACAATATGTTTCTTCTCTAGAGCCTCATAATCTCGCCTTGGAATGACATCACCATAGTTGGCCTCCATTTCACTCAGACGCTGCGAAGCTGCCTTTTCATCTTCTCTTGCTCGTCTATGAAATAATTATCATAAATGATTGTTTAAAGGTGAGTTCAATAAAACAAGAAGGGGACATACTATTAGCTGAAAATGAAAGTTCCTAAATGTAATTTGTTTCAGTCTAGTGCAGATCTTCCTATATTTGGATAAATACAACCTCTGACAACTGCATCAGGGAATCAATCCTTTGGCTTAGTGGTTAGAGTGTTGGTCTTTGCGCTAAGATCGGAGTTCGAATCCCGCTCTAGGTGGTGTATTCTAAGATGTGTTGCATTTTTCTGTTATGGACTTTCTTGTTCATATTATAATAATTATAACTGGTGACTGAAAACATATAAAGAGAGTACTATGTCATTTAAAATTTTCCATCAGTTTCCTTGTCCAGTTACTGAAAATAGAGGTTACAAAGTTTCTGTTGTCTTTTCAAATTATTTTTGAAAGTGCTCACTCCTTTAATTGGTACCTCAATTCCAAATAAACTTCAGAAAATAAGAATTCCAGGGTATCAAATATGAATATCAAAGGCAAAGCTAAAAAGTAATGTATTTAAATTTCACAGTATGTCTATATTTTACAAAACTGTTTGGAAAATAGAACAATTGAATGAATACAGTGAGTCTAAAGACTAACTTGAGAGCTATTTTTAGCATGACAGGATCTTCTTCCTCCTCATCCTCTTTTTTCTGTGACATCTGGTAGTCCTCCTGCTGGTACCGTAGATCATTGATGTCCGACTGTAGCAGCTTACGTGCATCCCGCTCATCACGATACAATTTGTACTGATTAGCCAAATCATCCTGAAGCTTGCCTACCTGGGTTTGCAAGTCTTTGCTGTCATTCTTTAAATCTTCTATCTTTTGGTACAATCTTTTATTCTCTTGTTTTAAATCTGACATTTCTGTTGAAAAAGAAACCAAACAGTGCTGAAAGAATCAGAAATCGTATCCTATATTGATACATTTCATTTTAACTATGATTAATAGGGAATTACCCTCTAATTAATCCATGCTATTCTTCATCTGAATTTATTTGACTCATCTCTATAAAATGAAAAATAATTCATAATTTAAACAAGATCTTAAGTTTAAGAATCTTCTTGCAGGGCATGTAGACACTTAGAAAGTTTTAATTTGTAATAAATTGCTATCAACCAAAAACTTGTACAACAACTCTATACTAATATGCATTCAGTTTACCTTTTGTACATAGAATGTCTGACAGCTTGACATTGTTTGATTTCTCCGATTTTGTTCATATTTATTAAAAGATAAAGGAAATTGGATGCTCTAAATTTTAGGGTATGTCTCTGTAAATTAACACTAACGTCTACTACCAATATTATCCTGTAGTTAGGAAATATCTATGATATACTAATTTAGCATTGCTATACAAACAGACGGACAGACCGACAATTTCATATTATCAAGATGTAATACATTTTCATCAACATCATATTACAAAACCAGTATCCAGGGCTTTAATAAATCATTTCAGGAATATGACCCATACCCTTAGGATTTGGAATTCAATGACAATTCTGACAGTGGAAATTTTTTCTACAGTTCTGCAAAATTCAACTATAATGTAGAATTTGTTTTTATCAGACATGAAGATTAAATTGCTAACATTTTCTTGACAAAGATTTTTTAAGGTTTTTTTAAACCATAATTTTTATGGCTTGCTATTGGAAATGTTTTCTTCCTGACTGAGAAAAAAGGCTTGTATATATAAAATAAGCTTAAAATAGCCCTGATATACTGACACATGAAAGTTTGAAAATTTTTAACCAAAAAAAACACACTTAAACAACAACAACAACAAAAGCATACCTTGTTTCTCTTCATCTCTGATACTCATTATTTTCTGGTCACATTGTTCTGACACTGTAACAAGCATTTGCTGAAATAAAAAGAAGATAACAAGTTACAGAATATCATTATGTTCATTCTTGATAGAAATATTCTGCTAGACTCTGGTTTATATCTGCACCATAATACATTTAAGTACATTATAATATTTCCTGTTACCCTACAAATCACAGACATTTATGAGCCTTTTTTGGTCTAATGTTGATTCCAATTTAGGTCAAAAGTAGAACTTTCAAAAGGTACTTAATACTGTAACACTGAAGACTAATGCAAAACCATGATTATACTTTCCATTGAATGTTGGATTAAAAAAGTTCATTCTCAACATAAAAAAATAAGTAATAAAAATTGAATTTGATTCTAATGCAAAAATCACCAAATAAGGCAATATAATGACAAGTACATATCTACCTTTAATGGTTCCAGTTCACGGATCTGTTGTCTTTGGAATGCAAACATCATCTCATACTCATTCTTTACGGCTGATAGCAATGGTTTGTATGTCTTAAAGTCTTCTATCAAATACTCAAACACTTCTCTGTGTGCCTTTGGAGAGAAAAACATTTTATTCCTATTTATCAGAGGGTTTTAGTAAATACTGATAAACATTTTCATTGATATTTGGAATTAGTGACTGTGGTACGAGAATCAATTCTCAGCTGGTACATATCTAGGGGGAAAAAAAACTTGTGAAACTTATTGAAAACTTAACAGAGGTAAATGCTTTTCTAAACTGCAAGATGTTGCTCATTATCCTTGAACAAAATGTTTCCATTGCCTTTAGTCTATAAATGCTGAAGACTAAAATACCTGTAATCTCAATTCATTTGGTTCTACTTCAGTGACATCAAGAGCACGCAACTCTTTCTTTAGATAATTCTCTAGCTGGTCTAGAAATCGTGGCTTTGGAATCATGTTAGGTTTGCCCATCTGTTCATCACTGACCAGTACCAAACTTTTATCTTTTGTCATCATCAAAGAGGTGGTGGGTACAGAGTGACCACTGGCATGGGCCGGCCAGGCATCCAGCTCTCCTGTCTTTGTGTCCACATATGGCTAGTAATAAGATGGTAGACATTAAGTTACATCATGTATAACTACCTGGAGACTAAAAACTCAGTATCAAGTGACAGATTTGCAAAACAAAATTAACCAGGTATAACAGGTTTTTGATCAAAGTCTCTAACATCCTATCTTTTAGGCACATTCATTCAATAACACTCAAGAACTGTTATGAATAAGTAAGTCATTGATTAAGCAGAACTTAAAACTAAAATTTCAACTGTAGATTATAACAGTTACACATTACGGCAAGCTGGCATGTTATTAAGATCAGGGTATGAAGAAGAATTACTTACTCTAAGTACTTTTGGAGGTGGTAGGGCATGAATGTTACCACCGACTTTGTACGTTGGCCCATTGAGTCCCTCAAACTTTCCACCATGACGAGGAGAAAAGTTTTTGGCACTGCAAAATAAAATGTGAAATACAATATACCCATCAGTTAAAACCATATATTGCCTTAATGATATAAAAGCTTTAAGTATACTACTCAAAATTTGATAGGGATCACTTTTTATTTCTTAAATATCTTTTTAATGATAACCTCAAGATAACTGATTTTTTCTCATACATGTAGTTTATTCATATGGCAAAGCCGACCAGTCCAGCAGATTTTGATTGTTTACCTGTACATGGCTCGAGATGCACGGGAAAAGCTATACCCCTGGAAAAGTGGTGCACCATGGGCATGTACCTTCATGTACACATCCGTTTTATTCAGACTTCGCTTGTGCATGGTAACGTTTGTATCGAACCTTGCACTGGTCATGGCAAATCTACGGCAAAGACGGTGTATAGACGATGAGGAGATAAATAGGGGGTAGGGATGCTTGAGACTGGACGTTCCCAATGGCACATGGCAGGTGTCCTTGGGGTGTCCCAGAGCACTGTTGCCACAGTTTCAAACTTACGGGCATGTCACGCATAGGCATGGCGGAGGGCATCAGAGGTCCACAACTCAGCGTGAGGACCGGTTTATTGTCGTCCAAGTGCAAGGTCAGCACTTTGTTACCGCTCCAAAATGACTTCCAGAATGCCACTGGTGTAAGACTTTCCACTCAAACCATCAGGAACCGTCTTCATACAGCTGGCATGAGGGCTAGAAGGCCAGCAATTCGAATCCCATTGACGCAAAACCACATCCAGGCACGACTTCAATGGGCCCTGCGATCAAGCCAGGTGGATGCTGCAAGACTTACTCATTTTTTGGTACCAAACTATTGTCATATGAACATATTTCCAGAATCACAACAAAAAATGTAACCTTTCAACCTTATGTAGTAAATATAAACATTCTTATAAGTGATCCCTATCAAATTTTGAGTAGTATATTACCACTATATATTTATTATAATTAATCCATGCAGAGCAAGGTACTAAGAAGTTCTATAAAGTGCAAAATGACAGTTTAAAAATACCTGAACATCAATAACTAAAAAAAGAAAAAAAAGGATGCAAATTTTTAAAAATGTAGATCTATAAATCATATAACTTCAGTATATTAAGTTTGAGTTAAAAAGTTTTGATAGAACTGATAACGACCCATAAAATCCACTTGCCCCGAGCTGGGTTTGAATTCAATGCCATATCATACCTCCATTACATACACCTTCCTTCTAAGAATTTGTATAAAACAGCTAGCTGATATGCATGGGAGTAACTCTACTACAACAATAATACTATATAGATACTCACTGTATTAACTACCTCACTCAAACACACTTCCATTCCACTGTGACATTACTATTTGAGCTGAGTATAGATTTTACATTCTTAAGAATATTCAGGTTAAAAAAACCATGTATCATCTGAATAATTTTTTCCCTGCATATAGCATACTTGTAGGACTTACTCAATATTTAAAAGAGATTTTAAATGAGTGTTTGAATGAAGTCATCAAAATTTCATGCATATATGTGATGTTAACAAAGAAACACAAATGGCAATCAGTCAAGTGAAAAGGTAATTTTTGATTACAAAGTATTATTCATATATTAAGTTACTTTAATTTTCTTTTTAATGAATTTATTTCGTGGACCTAAATTACGGATGGAAGTGTGTCCGGGTACTATTCGCCTTTTATCAAACTGAAACGGCTTACTTACTATGACAGATAATATAATGTTCAATACTTTGTGACTAATCGATAATTACCCGGACAGAGGGGGCAGCCTTGCTACAACTAGCTTCCCTTCACTCATTTCCGTCAAAATAGAAAGTTTCTGAAGATTGCAGGATTTTCACGTTGTCATGACAATGTAAATAAAACGTCTACTTTACGGTATGTAAATATGAAGAAAAACCTGTAGTTTAATTATTACTTTATCTTCATTTTGAAACGCGAAAGTGTATTTTTTTCCACTGAAATGTTCCATTTTTATTGTTCTTTCAAAATCGTGAAAAATTGCTAGAATAAATAATGTCGTAAAAATATTGTACTTACTGTCATAACCGTAGGTGCAATGGTACTATTTCTTTAACCTCTTTATCCAGTGGCCACGACTTCAGACGTCTCAGAAATTAATCTGTAAGTTAAAAAGATAACGTACAGGGCACTTCATAACTTTGTTACAGATTTTTGAAGCCGCTTGTAATTTATAATTCATTAATTCTTACTTCTGAAAAATTAAGTCATTCCAAAGCCAGTGTTAATTTCATTTGTTTATTCAAATTGATAGGCTTAACGCTTTTTCTCTTTATATTTATTTCGTTGATCGGATCCAAACACCTTTGTTTTTATAACCATTTATTAAATTTTAATTATCGAATAATTAAGCTACCAACAAGAAGTTGTACATGTCCAGACACCTTTATTTTTATTATCATTTATTAAATTTTAATTATCAAATAATTAAGCTACCAACAAGAATTTGTACATATACTCGAAATATGTTGTAGTTTCAGATAAAAGTTACATCATCATCAAAGGAGAAATGATCTGAAAGATTCAAAATAAGTCCACAATCGACTTGACGACAATGACACTAAACTTTAACGGTCATCTTAAGTGGCTGAACACAAATGCAGTCATTTTCCTTTGTTTTACAAGTGTTTTTGGACATTTGGGTATTTCCAGAAGAAAGCAAAGTTTTGGAGACAAAAGCCTTTAATTTTACTTACATATATGCATGATGTCATGTTTTACCTCTTCTTTTAGGCAATGCAAGCAACGCTCAAATTGTGAACAATTACCTTTAATGCTGACACCTTTTGAAATAATAAATCGAAACGGGAGGAATAGATTTGGTAGTCATCAACCAACTGTGATTCTAAACACGAAATATATATCTAGTGCACAAAAGTAAATGTTCTAATTTCTGTTTCAAGGTTAATCTTCAACAATAACATTATTTCTAAAATATTTGTTTCCAAATATAATGACAGGTTGAAATTTAATCATAATACATCGAGGTTATATAACGAACCAGCTTGAACGCAGATATTGTATTCTTTCATTTTTCGTTCTTTCTGTTTTCTTTCTTTTTTCATTCTTTCAGGGGATCCAGGAAACAAGGTGGCGCTTCACGGCTAGTATCTATGATAGGTTGAACAATATACATTTGGCATTTAAACACCTTCTAATTGGCATTTTTTCACCAATCAGTCACAAGAAAACGGGTAATTATAAACAGTTTACATCTTTACATTATTTATTTGATAAGCACATTCTATGTTGATTCAAGGGCAAGTGTTATTTAAATTTTTGTTTGTATTTGTGAAAGATGAATAGTGATACAATTTTCCTTCACATATGTATTTCACTTTTATGGTCTTTCATCTATCTATTTGCGTTTATTTATCGTCAGTACCGGTCGCCCATATGATTGAGGTCCCCAGCGGACATTAGTTTTTTATGATCTTTCAAAAACAAGTGCGAGCTTAAATATGCATTGAATCAAAATAAGCACGCCTTTACTAAAGTTATGCTGAATACGTTGAACTGGGCATTCACAAATTATGCTGTGTACAAAATCGTGCTTTAAAAAACACAGAATTTCATGTTGTGTTTCATGTTGACTGGCTAATAGGGGAATCGCCTGGATTCTGTCTGCTTGTTTAGTGTGTTTCTTATGTTATCTTTTAACTTAGTTGTCTAGTATACACTTGCTTTTATTTACCTTCTTGGTTTTGGTTCCTACTAAAGTTTTATAGCAATGTTATGTTATGTCAATACACTAACTGTAAAAAGAGATCTATGCTTGTTGTTTTCATTTTTGATGAACCAGTTACCCAGTGTCGAAGGCAAACATTCTAAAAACAATTCGAATCAGTCTTCTCAAAGCCTTCGCCACTCAGCCTTAACCAAATAGCCAAAAGTTCAATGTATTCACTTAGTCACCCACCCATGGCTCCCATATCCATCTCAGTTCAAGGAGTTGATAAGTTAATAATAGGACTACACCCACATAAAGCCCAAGGTCCAGATGAGATCCCACATAGGTTACTCAAAGAACTACACACAGAGATAGCCCCAATATTCCAAAGATCAGGAATTGTTCCTCAAGATTGGAAACATGCAATCATAACACCAGCATATAAAAAGGGTCAAAGTCAAAACCTAGCAACTACAGACCAATATCACTCACATGTATAGCATCAAAACTAATGGAACAGATCTTTGTTTCAAACATGATGGATTAGTTTGACAAACACAACATACTCTCCCCCAGCAACATATATTCAGGTCAAAACATAACTGTGAGACCTAGATCATCGACTTTACCTAGAAATAGCAGACAACCTAGATCAAGGTCATGGACTTCATTAAAGCATTCGACAAAGTCGACCACCACAAACTCATACAGAAGCTGAAACACATCGGAATTCACCCAAAACATCACTTCATGGATACAAAACTTTCTCAAAAACAGATCACAAAAACTATAAGTCAAAAACAAGGTTTCCGACAGGCTCTCTGTGCTTTCTGGTGTCCCTCAGGACTGGTCCTAGGCCCGTTTCTCTTTATCGCATACATCAGTGACCTACTAGGAATTGTAAGGAGTCGGTGCGTCTATTTGCGGACGACACCATAGTCTTCTTAACAATTAAATCACAAGCATCAGCACAAAGCTTACAAAATGATTTGCACTACTAGGAAATATCAATGGAGTTCAACCCTGACAAGTGTGAAGTACTCAGAAAACTCAGGAAAAAGAAACTAGTCATCTTTCCCTACACCCTACACAGCACTACTCTGAAAACCACAGAAAATGCAAAATACTTAGGAGTTACTATAAGTACCCAGCAAACATGTTCATATGGGTCCCATAAGGGCAACATCCTGGCAAGCCCATATGGGTTTGCCCATACAGTACCCATATGGGACCCATATGAACAAACCCATATGAGTGTGCTCATAATGGGTCCATGAGGTTCTAATATACTAATTTATTACAAAAAAACATATCAAAAATATAATTTAAAGTTAAATATAACAATCCAAATGTATATGGGTATGCCCATGTTGTACCCATTAGGGACCCATATACAAAAATCATGTGTATGTTCCCATAATGGGCCCATGTGGGTCCCATGTGTACCTTTATTCTGCAAAGAGAGCAAAAATACATTTAAACATTAATTATAATACACGTGATTTAAATCACAAAAAGTTTAAGTTAAAAACAGTCATCGGTATATCAAATAAATGTGGCAGCATCATTGTAATAAATAAAAAGAAATAAATCAAGTTTGAAAAAAAGAAAATTCGTTTGTTTTGAAAACTGGCATTTGAATTGCGCGCGCAACCGATGCGAGGAAGCTGGATCGGTGAAAACAAACAACGTGCTTTATTTAAAAGGTATGTTTTTTGTTGATAAAGAAGCTTGAATATAACTTAGACCAGACATCATTGTTGATTTTGACTATAGTATATTATTGAAATTAGTATTTCATTATATTTGTGTCCATTTGAAACATAAAAATTCCATTTGTCATATATTTTCGCGATATAAAGAATTTGCTAAATTCATTCAAATTCGGAGTAGGGGATTCTAGTGATTTAAATAAGCTCTCAAGCATTCATCATAATCACTCGTCGGTAAATAAATGACAAAGCCTAGAAAGTAGCACCAATAATTGAACAGGTCTTGGTTGTAAACATTTAGATGTTTAAATTTTGAGTAGAATTTGTTGTTTGCATATTTTCTTATTTGAATGTATATAAAACAAATTATTTTACAGTGAACAGCACAAGGATTTTCATCCTGATGGAAGTTATGAAGGATACACCCAAACGAAACACTTCTGTATGGTTGTTTTTGACACAGAACCAGGATTGGGCAGCAGTGAATTTTCTGACTCTGATTGAGGCTTTGAGCTGCCAGGGTAATAGTGTTTCCCCAGACAACTGTTGAGGAGGTGGATAAGTTAAACTCTAAACTGGAGGATCAGACAAGTGTTCTACTGTTGTAAGTATGTATTTAATTATTAAAGTTAATTTCATTACACTAAATAAATTACCTCTTTCTTACGATATGCTAGTCTCAATATTTCGACTAAGGGTTTGATGGCTGAAAATTGGATTGACCATTAATAAAAAAAAAGCATGATATCTTTTTTAAAACAGTAAAATAGACAGTCGCACTGTCTTTGTTTGACATTAATTTTGTCGTGTAACAACAGTTGAGATTTGCACTGATTAGACTTTGAGTGCATCAGCTGAAGTTGTTGATAAAGGTAATCCAAGCCTCTGCTCAATAACTAGAGAATGCTGTGACAAAGATCAAGGTTACAGCAACTTTGAACCATCAATATTTTGGACTAGACTTTAAATGTATGTAATAGAGTAACAGCAAAAAGGCGCTAGGTAGGGCATATATGTTTTACTTAATTATTTATTTCATTTAAATTCTGACATGTAAATATTGATTTTAAATTCTGTTATAGGAGATATCTAGCTGTTAGACTGGAGGTCATTATGCCAACAGAACAATGAAAACTGTCTCGTAGACTGTAATTACAAGGGTCTTATGGGGAAAGAAACTAGAGGACACCAATCTAAAAGGCATTATTACTGTAAGTAATTTTACCATTGAAAGCAGTGAAATAATTCATTTGAAGAAGTAGGTGTAACTTATTTGTCCAGTTTGACATCTGCCAACTTTTTCGCAGTGGAATAAGAACAATGATTTTTTGTTGTTTTTTTAGCATTTTCACTCTTCACCTAATGGTAAAAAACCTGTATTCAGGTATTAGTGTAGCAGCAATCAATATTGTCTAAGAAACGTCACTTGATAATGTTAATTTACAAAAACAACAAATTATGTTTGTAATGTAAATTCTGAGGTTTTATATAATACAAAATACTGATTGAGAACATAATCTTCATTTTTTATTAGGTTGTCTCCACATGAATCCCACCCATAACATGAGCAGCAAACATGAAGGCCACATTACCAAGTGGCTTGGTGGCACGTGTCTGAGATGGTTGGAGAAAAGCCTGTATAAAAAGAAACACCGTTGCGACTGCTCCTGGACCACCCCTGCTCCAAGCACTCCCCCTGACACTCTAAACTAAATATTTGACATTGCTGAAAAACCGGGATTATTATTTGAGTGACATTAATATTTGTGCGAACTTTCAATAACAGTTTAAAATTTTCGCTGACCTAAGTACAAATTGTTACCCTGTAGTCAAGAATCTTCAAACTCAAATGTCAGCTAAATAGTCTTCCTGATATACACAAAATTTCATGAATACCAATTTAAAGTTTAGTTCACATTATTTTTTTTAAAGTAAAAATCTGTGTGTTTGTCTTGATGTTTGTCTTGATGTTGTTAGGCATTTTTACGTACATTGTCAGTAAAATTTCACTGTAAAGTCATTTGTGTATATACATGTATATGTTCATTGTTCTTTTACAATGTTTTATTCTGCATTATCTACATTGTAAGTAATCAGTTTTACTTTTGACAATTAAATTACATAATAGTGTAACACAATATCTAGGTTGTAATACATTGTATTCTTAATAGACAATTATATTTGTTTAAAGTGGTGCTCTTGTTTAACTTGGGCATGGCTTGATTATATTTATTCGACATAACATATGTCTATTATTTGATGAATACTTCTGTTACAGCAACATTTTACCAACAGTATTAAGTGCATAATTTTGATATTTGTGATTCTATTTTTTATCCCTCAACATAGGCAGAGGTATATTAAATCTTTGAAAAATTAACAGTTTGTAATAACTTGAGTATTTTTGGATGGATTTTAAAATAAGTAGGCACAAATGTTTTCATTACTACATGTAGACAAATTCACAGAAACAATATGGGGTGTCAAGGTCACGGCTTGAAATCAAAGATAATGAATTTGAACAGTTTTGCAATATTTCATAAATATCTTTGGTATTTTTCAGTTGATTTTGTAATTATTTTGATTAATGTTTTATAAATTTTCACACAAATGTTTCACATCACAAGAACAAGGCAAATTCAGATAAACAAAACTTGTCTCTTGTCAAGGTCACAACTCTATGTCTAATGGCAGAAATAACTTTTTTCTATATTTATTCACCTGTAAGTTATTGGTTATTTTGCAGGAATTTTGGTATATAAATTGTTTAGTTCTTTGTTCATTATTTGACTGTATGGTATATAAGAAAAAACCCTTTTATGAACAAATGGTAGCAGTGACTAATCAACACTGTTTGGCGTAGGATATGAATTCAACGGATTTGCTTATTTCAATGACTTTAACTAGGTTCACTGTTTTCTTTTCAAGTTATTAAATGTTATCAATTCTTATCTTAGTTGTTTTTGTGGAATTTCAATTATTTTAAGTTGTACAATATTAAGATTTATTGACTTCCAGAAAATGAAAAACATGCTTGGACAATTTCATAATTGGATCCAGGATTACCATGGACGATTGTAGCATACACAGTGGACGTACACACTGCCCATTAACAGAAAATGTCAAAACAAGGGACCCATAAAAGGCGAATATGTTAAAACAGGACCCATATAGGGGCCGTATTGCCCCGATTTTAGAACAAGGGACCCATATAGGACCCATATACTGCCCAGATGTTTGAACAAAGGACCCATATAGGGCCCATATACTGCCCAGGTGTCTGAACAAGGGACCCATATAGGGCCCATATACTGTCCAGATGTCTGAATAAGGGACCCATATAGGGCCCATATGTTTCCCATATAGCAAGCCCATATGGGCCCCTCATGGTGCCCGGTTGCACATCCCATGTGGGCCCCACATGGGGTGCCCATATAGGACCCATATGGTAACCCAAATGGGGCCCATCTGGGTCCCATATATTTTGTTTGCTGGGTAGTAACCTGAACTGGTCATCCCACATAAACAACATCAAAAACTAAGCAAAAAACAGCTGAAGATTCATCAGACGTTATGTCAAAACAAAACAAACGGCTCAAAGAAGCAGTATACATAACATATGTACGACCCTAGGTCGAATAGTGCTCTATCATATGGCACCCATGGCAGAACTACTTCATTCACAGAATATAAAAGGTATGTTAATAATGACTATCACTATACAAGCAGTGTAACAAACATTATTAAGGAATTAAAATGGTCAACACTTCAGCAAAAGCAAAACCAAGGCAGCCTGGTCATACTATACAAAATAAAAAACAAACGGGTAAACGTCGATCACAATCACCTTACAGATACAATAAACAACAAATGAATTAAATTGTGTATTTCAAGAAGTTATACGTGTAAAGAAAATTGGATATGGAAATGGTCCTCTTGATTGTTTCTTTTTACAAATCAGCAAAAAGGCACTCAAGAGACTAATGAAATGAGATCGGGCAAAACGGTATAACTCGATTTAGTTCTTTTTAACCTATAGTCGAAAATTAGTAAGTACAATTTTCGACAGTTTCATAGTAGATGACGTTCCATTGGTGTATATTGGAAAATATTAACCAATCGGTAACTATTTTTTTAACAGTTTTCGTCATTGCCCTACAGTTACATCCGGGTATTCGTTCGGGAAGAGAAAGGAAAATGGCTGCATCGAATGAATCGGGCAGTGGTGACTCGGCAAGTTCGACCAACAAAGAACCTGATGATCGATTAAAGAAGTTATACCCAGCTGTAAACGAAGATGAAACACCTCTTCCACGTTCTTGGAGCGCCAAAGACAAAATAAATTTTCTTGGACTGTCTCAAAATAACCTCCGAGTTCACTACAAAGGTATCAAATTTGTTTTGGTTTTGACGACCAGCATCGCAAAGTCAACAAAGCTGACTTTTTTGCGTCGTATTTATATTCCTCTTACAGTTCAAGCGCGAATAAGTTAAAATGCACCATCTTATTGTTTTCGTTTTTTTTCAAATTATTATAAGAAAATGAAAGGGCACAGTGCCTGTATTGATTATTTCTCTTTGTTTATTAGATGAATCAGCTGATGAATTTTATTACACCCTGCCCATTGCTTTATCAGTGATGTTAGAAAATAAAAGATTTAACTGTTGCTTATTTGATTCTCAGTTTTTTAAAAGTCATTTTTGACATTAACAAAGTCAGCTTGTGGCTTTTGATTATTTACTTGAGTTTTTAGCTTGACTAAAGTGTTTGCCCTACTCACCCTGACATCGGTAGGGTGACATACTGTGTCCAGATTTCTGATTAAAGTATTTATGCACTAAAATATATTTTAGTATATAACTTCTTTATTTCTTGAGGGATTTGCTTCAAACTGTAAGGGGAGCAAGACAATTAGACCCTTTCAGTTTTAGATGACACTTAGACCCCTAAGACACCTAGACCCCTGATTTGATTTTTTTTAAAAGACACTTAGACCCCTTATTTAAGGAATGTTCAATTATATTGATTTAGCCATGAGATTGATTTTATTAGTATTATTTTTTATATTATTTTTTGATATTATATCAATAAAGTAATGATTTTTGGTAAAATTTGATTGAAAAGGATCAAGAAAAAGAATGAAACATAATTTCATGGGGAAAAACCTATCAGGAGAGGTGTTAAATATCAGAAGAGGTGTTAAAGATTATAAACATAAAGGGCAAATTGAGAAATAATTAGTTATTATAACACTTTTCCAACATTTTTTTACTAATTTAATCACTCACATGTTAAATTGTATTTCATTGGTGAAAGATAGCAACTCATGTTTATTATAAAAATACATGCATTATTTCTTTCATCCATTCCTTGACTCTATGCTAGAAATATTTGGTACTGTGAAATTGAATTTTTGGATTACTTTAATTAATTTTTTGGATTACTTTATTAAATCTATAAGTAAACATTGTATATTTTTATTGCTTTAGTCATCAAACTGATAAAAATATACATTCCCTAACAAAAAATTTATTTCAAAGAAATATGAGAAAATAAAATCATCAAACATACTTCTTATTGTCAAAATCCAAAATAAGGGGTCTAAGTGTCTCAAAAAAATAGGGGTCTAAGTGTCTTCAAGGGGTCCAAGTGTCACCTTCAATTCAAAATTTAAAGGGGTCTAGGTGACAAGGGGTCTAAACGTCTGACACTCACTGCACGTATATGTTCCTTATCATCACCCACATTATATATGGTAAGGTTCACAACTCTAGCATCCATATATCCAGAATTATCTCCCCTTTAAACTTGGATTTTTTCTTAAAAATTGTAATATTTTACTATAAATTCATTATCTCTTCATGGATTTTCAGTGATAAAATAATTTATATTATACAGTACAGCTCAGGAGGATTTTCCAAATTACACGAAATTTGGAGGAATTCACTCCACACTTGGCAGGGGTAATTTGCATTTAAAAAAGAGTGACTAACGCCACTTTGAGTAAGGAGTAATATCGCGGCACTCCGCGAATTTAACTGGTTAGAGAAATGAAACAATTTTTTTTAAATGTGCTGTCATTGCTATCAAAAATCGGACATTTCCCTATGAAAATTTAGAAAAGATGAAACAAATATTCACCATTGTCGAAATTAAAAAGCATGATTTTTAAAGAATATATATATTTTTTTACAGACAGATGAAGATTGATTAAAGAAAATCCAATCAAATCTTTAATATTAACTCTCATTTCCATCGAAAATCACTGTTTATGAAAGACACAATGACCCTGCATATTGTTCTAAGATTGTATTTCTTTATGCGAACTTTAAACTATTTCCCACACAGATATGACATTAGATGATCTACGCTTGTTCCTTATCTACATAAATACACATTTCTACACCTCTGCTTTTAATCAAAGGTTAAGAAAAATCAAAATATTCCTACTCCATAAATACTAACTCAAACGTTTTTTTTCAAGGTGTTACTATTTAAAGATTTTCCGAAAAATGAGAATTGAAAGTAAAAGAGTTTAGGCCGTGCTATCTTTAGAAAAGGATGCAGCTTTAGGTCATGTGATGTGGAAAAGGCGGTAAAAAAGTGGGGATATTTTATGGAAAATTACTCATGCTTGCATTGAAAATTGTTCATAAAATAGTGTAGTATGTAGCTACGTGTCTACGCGAAGTCACTCCAAATTTTATTTGCAGAAATCATCTTTTACTCGAAGTCATGCTTTTTGCATGCTCTTGTTGTATATTATCAAAGAATAATTGATTCTTTAGATTAATCTAGTTGTGAAATTTTAGTCACATAAGCATAGTGACATAGTTTCAATTTTAGAAGACAATGACAGACAGCAAATATGTGGATTGATTGTTATTCAGCTTATTGTTATAAACTAATGTATCTCTGACATCATATTTCAGTGACTATTTTGTGAAAAGTCTGGTTACCTAGAGGATGTGTTTTCATGTTTCACCAGAATTTTTTTCAGAAAATATACATAAAATTTTAAGATGTAAAGTGTGTTGATTCTTTATAATTGTTGCTTTCAAAAGTAAATAAGACAGAAATACAGTACACGCAGTGCGGACTTTGACGTTGTTTACATTGTCGCTGGGGGCAGTATCGTCTCCGGGTGGCCAGTTGCGGTGGACTGAACACCCGAAATTTCCGGTGTCTGCTAAAATGACCAACGCAACTACCGCCGAGGGGTATGACAGAACGTCGCGCGTCCCCGTGATGTTTTGACTTGCAGGGCTCGCGCTGGCGTTCGCCAACGGTGCCAATGGCTCCAAATTGCGAAAATTGGCTCAAAAAAATTAAGATTGGCAAAAACACGCTAAAAGTATGACTTCCGACATTTTGGGAAATCCCCCGAGTCAAAAAATAGAATGTTTAGCTCAGATCGAGGCGGTTGACCGGTTTTCCGATATCAGTAGCGGTAAACTAGTAATAAATCAATAGACACAGTTCACGTGTTGTAATATCCGGTAATATGCATGCGAGTGTCAGTTTGTGACAATAAACAGATTAAATATGTGTCAAGTTGTTCGTGAACCAATTAGCTCGATCATAGTCAATAATCACGGATGATTGTTTTACAAACAGCGGCTCAATCAAGTGATCATCGTCGGCACTAACTTTTTAAAGGATAAATAATGCGGTTGATGGGATTAAGTGGAAATGTTTGGTAGCAACTGGAATAAATTCTTTCACACATTTCGATACGTTTCTTTTGATTTTCATTGTCAGTAAAGGTAATTATGAAAGGTATTTTTTGAGTAAATGTACAAAGGTATACTGAATTTTTACGGAGGCTAATCAGATAGGCATAAAATAAATTTATGCAAAAAATCAAAAATGGCACCAAGACGTAAACTTCAACTCCTAAAAAAATGAAATCAAACACAGCTAGAAATTTTAAGATACATGTACTTGGAAAAATGGCAATTCTTGGTTAACATATGATCCTCAATTCTTGTTGCTCTGCATTAGCTTGTATCATATGTAAATATCATGTACTTTGTTTTGTTACAGTCCATAAAAATATTATGATAAATAAATTATTTTATTTATATTGATTTGTGCTTATTTTTTAGTAGGAAAACACCAATTGTTTTAATCTGAGTCATTTTACTCGTCTGATAATCAAAGAGCATAATGGTTCAAAGTGCCTCAGAGAGCACCATTTACCAATGAAAATTCAAAAAAATTTCGACGCAGGGGGTACTCCCCCTCCCGCACCCACCCCCTTTTCCGCGTCTAAAATATATTTGGCTCAAGCAAATTTTGACCGAGAGCTAGTCCTGACTTGGACATTTCTGCATTTAAACATACTAGTTGTGCAGTACATGTTCATGGTTTTCTTTTTACATTGTACTCATAATTATTTTACTTACATGTGTTTTGTGGCCAACTTCAGTTGGTTAAATTAATACCAAATTTCAAATACATTTGCAGTGTAGGTTTTTTGTGAACTTTTTTAAAAACGCTTGTTACTATATAGCAAAATACATCAATATTTTTTGCCAAGCGCCTAGACAATACAGATGTCGAAAGCAGTTAAACACGTGTTGACCGATTCATTTTCTGAGAATATGATCAGCTTTTTCTGGAAGCAACTGCTTTGAATTGTCTTTTTTGTGTAATCAAATAGGAGTGTTCGTACTCAAATGCATTGGAATTACAGCCGATATGTTCGAATTTTGACTGTTTAAATTAAATCTGTTAACTTTTTGCAATTTGATTATCATTTGTAATTTATTTGCCGCATATATACGCAAATTTTGCATGTAATTTATTTGCGAGTGGATTAACGCAAGCGGGGCACCGATTGAAGACTTGAAAATGCAGCAATTAAAGTGAATTAACAAGATGTAATGTAGGTGTGTAAATCTATTCAGAATTCAAACCCCGCGATCCAATGCGGTACTGAACACCGCAAAAGGCCGCGCTGACCACCGCGTTTTATACAAATGAACACTCGACGCGGTGGTCATTTTGGTCCTCAACGCAGACAGTAAAATCGCGGGGACGGTGTGTTCGTTGTCAAAGTCCGCGCTGCGTGTACTGTATTCAAAACAGAATTTAAGATAGAAATATGTATAAGAGAAAAAGAAACTTTTACAATGAAAAAGGAAAAACTGGTACTTATAATCAAATCATGACCACTTTCCTTAGTAAATCAATTGAATGTTGGAAGTTTGCCTAGTAAAGAGTCTCCAAGACACTGTTTTCTTTATCAAATTCAAATACGATAGGGTCGCGGAAATATAGATATTTTTTGATAACTTTGTATTACTTAAATTCAATTTATTTATGAAAAACAGGCCGATTCCGGCGTATATCCGTATGCGCAAATTTTCCGCAACTCGCCAATTTTTATCATGTAATTTATTTGCGAGTGGATTAACGCAAGCGGGGCACCGATTGAAGACTTGAAAATGCAGCAATTAAAGTGAATTAACAAGATGTAATGTAGGTGTGTAAATCTATTCAGAATTCAAACCCCGCGATCCAATGCGGATATTAGAAATGCCCTTCGTGCATCCGTGCGTCCGTCCGAAACAATTTTGTCTGGAGCATAACTCCAAAACTACTTGAGGGATTTTATTCAAACTTCATACACTGACAGAGCACATTGGTAGGTAGTGCAGTGTGCAAGTGCAATAACTCTACCTTGCCTTTTTTTAGAGTTATTCCGCTTTATCAAATTGACTTGATAAATTTTGTCCGGAGCATAACTCCAAAACTGCCAGAGGGATTTTATTCAAACTTCATACACTGACAGAGCACATTGGTAGGAGTGCAGTGTGCAAGTCCAATAACTCTACCTTGCCTATTTTTAGAGTAACTCCCCTTTTTCAGAATTACTTGATAAATTTTGTCCGGAGCATAACTCCACAACTACTTTAGGGATTTTATTCAAATTTCATACACTGACAGAGCACATTGGTAGGGAGTGCAGTGTGCAAGTGCAATAACTCTACCTTGCCTATTTTTATAGTTATTCCCCTTTATCAGAATTACTTGATAAATTTTGTCCGGAGCATAACTCTAAAACTACTTGAGGGATTTTATTCAAACTTCATACACTGACAGAGCACATTGGTAGGTAGTGCAGTGTGCAAGAACAATAACTCTACCTTGCCTATTTTTAGAGTTATTCACCTTTATCAGAATTACTTGATAAATTTTGTCCGGAGCATAACTCAAAAACTACTTGAGGGATTTTATTCAAATTTCATACACTGACAGAGCACATTGGTAGGTAGTGCAGTGTGCAAGTCCTATAACTCTACCTTGCCTATTTTTAGAGTTATTCCCCTTTATCAGATTTACTTGTTTACATTTTAAAAATCCCAGCATATGTATATCTAATTCTTGAATTCTTGAACTTATTATCCCCCCGCCAAAGGCGGAGGGGATATTAGAAATGGTCTCTGTCCGTCCGTGCGTCTGTCCGTTCCAGTTTTGTCCGGAGCATAACTTCAAAAGTACTTGAGTGATTTTCTTCAAACTTCATATACTGAAAGAGCACATTTGGAGGAGGTGCAGTGTGAAAGAGTAATAACTCTACCTTGCCTACTTTTAGAATTATTCCCCTTTATCAGATTTAATTGAAAAACTTTGTCCGAAGCATAACTCCAAAAGTGCTTGAGCGATTTTCCTCAAACTTAATACACTAAATAGAACATTGGTAGGAAGTGCAGTTTGCAAGAACAATAGCTCTACCTTGCCTATTTTTTTGTGGGATTTTCTTCAAACATTATTACATTGAGTGTTTGAAAGTACAACCTCCAGGTAGCTTCATCCCGGCGGGGGGATTAACCATGTGTAACATGGCTCTTGTCTTTATCTTGTAAAATCTTTCCACTCGAAGATAATTCAAATTCCTTTTGTTATTACATTAATTATATTACATATTAATAAACAATGTTGTATGTCTTGAAAAAATGGTTTATGTAAGAAATATAGGTCGATTCCGGTAATGCAAAGTCGATTCCGGTAGATTTCGGTAAAAATGGTCGATTCCGGTAAAACGTGGTACCCCTGTATAAACAACTCTCCTCCTAAACCACTAGGTGAAAGATGATAAAATTTTGCAGAAATGTTCCTTGCATGAAGCTTTACCAAAGTTCAAAGAATTCCATGCCATGAAGAACTCTGGTTGCTGTGCCAGCAAGAATGGAAAACTTAAAAATGTTCTTGTCTAAAACTACTAAACCCAGAGGTCTGAAATTTGGTGTGTAGCATTGTCTAGTGGACCTCTACCAAGTTTGTTCAGATGTCCTTGGGGTCACTATTGGCCCTGCCTGAGGGGTCACAAGTTTTACATAGCAATATAGAAGAAAATGTTTAAAAATCTTCTTGTTTGAAACCACAAGGCCTGGAATTTTAAAATTTGGCATGAAGCATTGTCTAGTGGACCTTTATCAAGCTTGTTCAAATTATTAGATTAAGGTAAAGGTTACCAAGGCTAAAAATAGATTTATCTACTTAGCCTCATAGAGCCTTCATTTATAGACTTATTCAGTGTCTCTGATATTTGGTATGTAGGTTCCTTGCATACACCTCTACCCATAAGTGAGGTTTGAGGTCACTAGGTCAAGGTCACTAAGCAAATAAAAGATATTTTACTTTCTGTCATAGAGCCTTTATTTATTGACTGATATTTTATTTAGATATTTGGTTTGTAGGCACCTACATATCTTCAATTAAAAATGAAGTACTGCTTCTTAATTTTGCTTAACAGCAAAGCCACAGCCAAAGTACTCAGGTGAGCAATCCAGAGCTGTCATGGCCCTCTTGTTTTCAAATGCACTTAAACTAACAATTATGAATTCTTCAATAAAATTTCTCTAGAGCAACACTTTTAACCAATGGCAAACTTCCTTCTTCAGCTTAAGATTATGTATCTAACAACTTCATTCCTTATAAATGTACGTCAAAATCGATTTACAGATAGGCCGAAAAAATAGACTATAGAGGTATTATTTATAAATGAATTACACATTGTGTAAGTAGAAGAAAAACAAAAAATTTAATAAAAAAACTCCACTGTTTAAGGGAAAGTACTCGAGAGGAAAAAGATTATAGGAAATAGGTGCCCAAATTACCTAATATCTGTCTCTGTTAAAATAAATATATCAGTTAGTTCAAATATCCAAAATCTATGCAACAGTTTAGTCAACTTTCATTGTCTCACTCTAAAAGAATATCTTTTTCTTTTAGACAAGTTCACTGGAAAGTACCCAATGTCTGTGTTTGTTGAAATTGTTTGAAAATTTAGCAGCAGTTCAATTTAACTGCAGTTTGTAACTAAGGATGGAAAACATTTATTTGCTTCAGTTCAAGGTCATGAGAAATATCTATTAATAAAGTCTAGAATTAATAAAGTCTAGAGGCTGGTGGGCATACCATCATATTCACACACAAAATATTTTAGTATTTTCAGTTTTTTTGTGCACTACTGTACATACACAAAACACACAAGAAACCTACTTTCAGTACATTATGTTTCACTCTCTTCATCAACCGTAAGAATATTGGTTGGAAAATTTTCATACCCATGAATAAATAAATGATATACTTTCATTGGTTTCCGAAGGATTTCCACTTTTCAATGTCAACCAGTAAAATTAAATCATTATTTATTCAAAGCATGTTTAAATTCAAGCTGAAAACTTCTATTTAAAGTAACAAAACCCCATAATGACGATTTGTCAACATGACGTTATGCCAGCTCTCAAAATTTAAGAGTATTATTTGTAATGACAAATTCTGTTCTGCTTTCATATTTATGACATCTTCGAGGAATGCAAGTAATTGCAAACACAATTTCCACATGTTAAATTATCTTTTGAGACTGACTGTAATGCATTTATGCCAAACATTTTACAGTACATCAAGACAGCAGGTTTTAATAATTCAACTGAAGATTATATTTATTTTTTTAGGTGTTGGAAAGACTCATAAAGATGCTGCAAGTGTGCGGGCCACACATCCCATACCTACAGCTTGCGGGATTTACTATTTTGAGGTGAAGATAATCAGCAAAGGCAGAGATGGGTAAGTTTGTACAGCTGTTCTGACCTGTATTAAACTCACCTTTGTCGTCTGTCTGTCTGTTTTGCATAATCATCATTTTAGCATGTGAGTATTCTTAAAGTCACATTTTTAATCCAGTCTTAATGAAGCTTGCCCAGAATGTTTGTCCAGGCCTGATGATTGTTGGGACAAGTTCTAAACTGTGATGTATGGGTTCAGAAACTGGTCACCAGTTCCAATCAAAAGAGAAAAAACATTGTGAACACACAAGAGGTGGTGCTTTTCACTTTTAAAAGCAAAGTAGTGTGTTGTCAGCTGCCTTACCTTGAAGTCAAAGGGCCTCAAATCTGTATATAGGATTTGTGCTTGCTTACTGATGAAATATCCTATTCATTATTTACGGAAAGTACCTAGGTAAATGTGAATGTTTAACTGTAACTAAGGACAATGTTAATAGTTTGGTCTGTCAGTGTTCAGCACTGTTTCTACAGTGACATCAGCGTAGACAACTTTAGCAGCCTTCACTGACCACTGAATGACCTAGATAAATATGTTGTACATAATGTAGCTAAAAGGTGTGGTATGTAACCAAGGTAACTACATAGCCATGTATTATGCTGCATACATATGCATTTTTGTTTACCATCTATTCATTCTTGTAACCAATACCATCCTGTAAGTTTTCTTTAGAGGTTATCAGGTCTAGCAAGTTTAAGCATGGCCAAGATTTAGCCGTAGGGAGCGAGTACCTTAGCCTCTGTCTTCAGCAGTTTCATTTTAACATAAACTGTTAGCCTTCTGTGAAAAAAAGACCAACACGTAACTGTAAGTTCCCCATGTCATGATGGGCTGAAGGGATGTGGCAGTATTGAAAGTTTTATTGCCGTATTTGCTCCATGTAGCATGCGGCCACTAAGAAAATTTAAGAGAAGGAGGGTGCTTAAAGGGGTTGTAATATAAAGCCTACTGTCAAGTTCAAGAAGCGACAAAAGTTCGTAAAATTGAAACTAGAAGTTTATTTGTCCAGACATTATTAAAGTCTGTACATACCATAACAAAACAGAAAAGAAATGACGATGCAAAAACATGTTTATTTATGAATTTAATACTGCCAAAATGGACCATTATTCATTTGCAGGTTAAAAAATGTTGGGATCCTTACTGGGGCATGGGCACTATATGGGGTAAATATGACAAAACAACTGCATGGCAATGAAAATAAAACTATTTCGTCTGCAATGAGTAAATGCGTTTTTGATCAATCACTAAGATTTTTTGGCTACAAATGATTTGACATTTTTTTTCTGATGCATAGACTAAAATAACAGTTGCCTTAAGTAGTAATTGTTTCTATATTTAAGTTCAGCTGAAGAGTTACTATGACACATTCTGTTGATATTTACTTACCTAGGGGCATGTAATTGTTTCAGTACTGAGGGATTGCATGAATTTTACTCATCTTTAGCTTGTGGACATTCAAGAGGCCACATTTTTATTCCTTTCTTAATGGATCTTGCTGAGAATGTTTGCCCTATTGATCTTTTGGACAAGACTTATTTCAAATAAAGTAATGTGGGTTCAAAAACTAGGTCACTGGCCAAAATCAAAAATCTTTGTGAACACTAGATTTCACACTTTTTGAGTCATTATAGCAATATTTGTGAAACTTGCTCACAGTGTTTGTCCTGATGATCTCTTAAATGGGTTTGAAACCTGTCACTTTGGGTCACCAGCTTTAACCAGTGGAACCTTTGAGAACACTCCAGAATTAATATTTGACTATCCTCCTATCCAGAAAATTGATGAGAACATTGGTCTTGATGTTTCGCCCAGAAAAAAATGAAACCTGTTCATATGTAGACTAAACTTGAGAATACTTGAGATGTCAGGTGGTTTTTGACCCAGTTTTCATAAAACTTGGTCTGAACATTTGTATAGTGATCTCCATGATGAGATTTATTGGGTCATGAGGATTCAAATACTAGGACACATGCTAAGATCATTTAAAAATAGGTCATATTTTCTGCTTACTTTTCACTGGACATTTCAGACTATTTAGAATGGTCTTTTTGGAGAAATTAAAACTGGGTCACATGGGTTTAGAACCTAGTTCACTAGCTCAAAGGTAAAGCTTATAGACATTCAGAATTGATGTCTAGATGAAATAAACACAAAATCAAAAACTATATTATTTCTTAATTTTTTTAATTTTGTCTGATTGTATAATATCTTAAACCTGTCATAGATTTAAATAAGGTGAACAGAGCTTACAGAGCTATATTATAGTTTAAAGAAAAAAACTTCTTTCGACTAGTTTCCTTAAAATATCAGAAAGATGTTAAGTTAAAACAAAAACCACATGTTAACTTTAAAGTTTCATACAAATGTGTATTGACATGCTCATCAAGCAAAAACAAAGTACAGGAAAAATAAACAGGAGTGGAAGTTGCATTAATGATTTAGGTGCTCCAGTGTTTGTTGTTGTAGTGACTAAGACATGCATTTACCTGTTGCTGAGATCACTCTAGATATTGAGCATACAGATATTGTGGCTAGATTTTCTCTGTGTACAGTATTCAGTACTTGTTCAAATAAATGTTTCCTGACAATAGTGATAATGTTTCCTCCTGCAGAATATGTTTAATAATGATGCTGATATCAGATAACATGTTTGACCTTGTTTCGTGTTAAAGGTAAACAAAAACATATTGTTGAATTTATTTCAATTAAAAAAATGGCACAGATGTTAACCAAACCCCATTCACTGTCATGCTTTGTCAAGTCAAAGGTCACCTTTTGATATAAAAATGTTTTGTGTCCAGATACAAAAACTCTGAAGGCATCCATTTGCCTTAAAAGGTGTTCTGTCCTCTTACCCAGTGGTTTGTGGGAGTTCTAATCACAGAAACTGATGGCTGCAGCTGGATAAAAAGTTTACTGAATTAAAGTTGAAACCTTTCTCAGATTCCTTGTTAGTGTCAGATGCCAGTTGAAAGAAATTAATAAAACTCAGTTTTACATGTTATAGTGATAAAACATCTCGCAAACACATGGGATGATCTTATACCTACTGTATAGAATAGTTACCATGTGAAGCCAGTCTCTAAGGGCCTGAATATTTATCTGATAACACTCAATACTAGATTACAACTCAATACATAATACATGCAGCAGTTGTTTCACTAGTAGATAAGCAGATACTGTTTCCTGTTAGGTTATTACTCTTGTTCATTTTCTAGAGAATACAAAAGTGTTTTTGGCTAAAATGTTCCTGGTGAGAGAAATTTAATTGTGAGATATTATCTGTCTACAGCCAGACAAGCTTAATTTACTTATTTTCTTTATAAGGAAGGAATTCGGACATTTTGAAATTAGTATATGAAGACTTTAGCTCACCTTGTTTATGAAGTAAACTCTGTTCCTAGTATCTTGATTGACTTTGGCTTTGTTTGTGGATAAAACACTGAAAGAGTATTTTGAAGTGTTTGTGCAAATTTAAGTATTGAAGAAAAACTTGGAGTAACCGAGTTGGACACTTAGTTAGAAAAGCATGTCAGGCAAACACTGCTTAAAACATTTAGCTTTCAGATATGTTTTTGAAGTTCTTTCATACTTTCAATATGACTTGTTTGTATATTTTCAGATATATGGGGATAGGGTTAGCTGCACAAGGTGTCAGTTTTAACAGATTACCAGGTACATACATCAACATGATCACCATTTTTACAGAACTAAAGTAGAGCAGACTATTAGCTCACCTGAGCAAATGATCAGGGTGAGCTATTGTGATACCCTGTGTCTGTCGTCCCTCATCAACATTTTATTTTAAATGACATCTCCTCCTAAACCACAAGGCTATTTTTAACTAAACTTGATAGAAATGTTCCTTATATTGCCCTTTTCTAAAATCATTCAAACTGTTACGCTGCATTGCACATAAAGGCTGCAAATGCTAAAAATAGAAAAAAATTCAAACAACATCTCCTCCTAAACGGCGATGTATTTTTCCACCAAACTTCAAAGAAATATTCTCTCTCTATTTGAGTTTATTTAACATCGGTATCAGTTGCCCATATGACCGACACCCCTGAAGAGATTAGTTATTTTGTGTTGTGGGGGTAGTGCAAGATACAGAAAGCATCCCATTCCAGAGACACCCCTGGTTCTTTTGCATGCTCAGGTTTGACGTCTCATCCAAAAGACAATTAGTAATGAGAGTGGAGGAGCGTGGGATCGATCTTGGGACCCCTGGTATACCAGTCCAGCACATTACCACTGGACCACTTATCAGCTCCTCAGAAATATTCCTTACATAGTCCTCTATAAATATTGCTGAAATGGTTTCGCTCCATTAAACAAAATGGCCATCAGAGCTAAAAATAAGATTTTTGTCAATATTTAGCTTCAGATGACATCTCCTCCAAAACTGCTCAAACATTTTAAACCAAATTTGACAGAAATGATGCCTATATTGCCTTTTCTAAAATTGCCCAAACAATTCTGCTCCATTTAACTTAAGGGCTGCAGAAATTAAAAACAGAAAAAAAATTTAAACATCTGCTGCTAGATGGCAAGGTTATTTTCCAACAAAGTTATCAGAAATGTTCATTACCTAGCTCCCTGTTGAAATTGCTTAAACGGTTCTGCTCCATTGAACAAAATGGCTGCCAGAGCTATAAATAGATTTTCGTCGGTTTTTGGCTTTAAATGACATCAACTCCATTTAAACCAACTTATACAGAAATGTTTCTTATATTGCCCTTTTCTACAATTGCTCAAATTCAAACAACATCTCCTCCTTAATGGCAAGGTGATTTTTCACCAAATTACACAGAAATGTTCCTTACATAGCCCTCTATTGAAATTGCTAAAATGGTTCTGTTCCATTGAACTAAATGGCTGCCAGAGCTGTAAATAGATTTTGCATAAATATTTGGCTTCAAATGACATCTCCTCCAAAACTGCTAAGCCATTATAATCCAAATTTGACAGAAATTATCCCTATATTGCCCTTTTCTAAAATTGCTCAAACCATTCCGCTCCATTGCACTTAAGGGCTGCAAAAGCTAAAAGTAGAGAAAAAAATTAAACAGCTCTCCTCAACAGCAAGGGAATTTAAAGGAACTGCTCCATTGAACAAAATGGCCACCAGTTCTATAAATAGATTTTCGTCTATATTTGACATCACCTTCAAAACCACTTGGCCATTTTAGACTAAATTTGACTGAAATGATCTTTACATTGCCCTTTTCTGAAATTGCTCAAACCGTTCTGCTCCAATGCACATAAGGGCTGCAAAAGCTAAAAAATTGAAAAAAAATTGAAACAGCATCTCCTCAACAGCAATGTGATTTCCACCAAATTTCACAGAAATGTTCTTTATAAGGCCCTCTGTTAAAATTGCACGGTTCTACTCTTTTGAAACAAATGGCTGCCAGAGTTAAAATGGATTTTCGTCAATATTGGGGTTCAAATGACATCTCCATTTTTTGAAACCACATGGCCATTTTAGACTAAATTTGATTGAAATGATCCTTCTGTTGCCCTTTTCTAGAATTGCTCAAACTGTTCCGCTCCATTGCACATAAGTGCTGCAAATGCCAAAAACAGGTTTTTGTCAATATTTGGCTTCAAATGACATCTCTTTCAAAACTACTAGGCCATTTTAAACCAATCTTGACAGAAATTTTCCTGATATTGCCCTTTTAAAAAATTGCTCTAACGGTTCTGTTCCATTGCACATAAGAGCTGCAAAAGCTACACCAAATTTCACAGAAATGTTCCTTACATAGCCCTCTATTAAAATTGCTAAAAACATTCCACTCCATTGAACAGAATGAGCTAAAAATAGATTTTCATTAATATTTTTCTTCAAATGATATATCCTCACAAGCTGCTATCTTGAAATTGCCTCTTCCTCATGGGTTTTATTTGTATAAAATATGAGATCTTTGAAATCTTCAATTAGAAAATTTAATGTTGCATTTGATGTTTGCTTAACAGTAGACCCTCGGCCATAGTACTTGGGTGAGTGATCAAGGGCCATGATGGGCATCTTGTCTAAGCTTCAACATTGAAATGTGAATAACATTCATAATTTTGCTTGAACATTTAAATTTTTTAACTCTTAAGGAACTTGCCATTAAGTGAACATAATTTGGCTGTCTGAGTGTGCTGCACTTTTAATTGAAGGTCTTTCATTGGCCATGCAGTTTAGAGCAATGGTAGTCAGGTGAGTGGTATAGGGTCATCGTGCCGCACTTATATTTGTAAAGTAGTTTTAGTCAAATTATTTAGTAGGTATTTGTTTCTAAGCCTTTGTGTAGTACTTAAACATATCACTCATTAATCTTGAACATGTGAGAGCAAGCAGTCATGCAAAGTTTGAAACAGAATTCTTTAATTTTATGATTGTATTACAGGCTGGGACAAACACTCATATGGTTACCATGGTGATGATGGAAACTCTTTTTGTTCATCTGGTCAGGGAGAGCCATATGGGCCAACATTCTCGACAGGGGATGTTATTGGATGCTGTGTTAATCTTGTAGAAAACACATGTTTCTACACTAAAAATGGTGTTAATCTTGGTAAGTATAAGGATTTGGTAGTTCAAACATTATGTCTGTTTTGTTTTATCCTTTCCTAAATCATCATGGTGTTGTATTATCTTTTTGTTCATGACTGTTGTAGGTATTGCTCAGTGATTGACAGTAAAATAAAGATATATTAGCCTTGTATAAATAACTATTGAATATTTATATGGTTTGCCAGGTAAAACAGCCATGCTTTTGAAACATAGTGTCTTGAACTATGCAAGCCGGATGCTAATAGTTTGTTTCCTAAAAATGTTATGAAATAAATTGTGTATTTATTTAGTTTTAAGTAAACTAATGACTCCTATTTTACTGACCAATTATACATTGGGACTGACCATAGATAAAGTTATATGTAACAGCTGTGGTGACTGAAGGGAAATGTTGTTGTTAATGATGTTTGTGCTTGTAATTGTCATTGTATAGAATTGTTTCATTTCTTATTTCCAGGAATAGCATTTACAGACTTACCTGTAAGTATTGAACCTTTGTTAATACGGTATATAAATGCCATTTTCACAGAAAGAATAAATAGCAACGTTTCACTTGGCTATGTTAGCATCATCAGTAGCTGCAACAGACATTGGCTTTTCAGCATTCAAAAATTACTCTCAAATGAACCATAATTTTACAATTTCTGGTAAAATTGTGATACAAATATTTTTGATAAAATTGCACATTTGGCTTCCAAATTTAATTTGTTAGTGCCTGTCTGAGTTGGACTGTACTGGCTGTCCAGTTCTAACTACAGCTCCAAGCCAAAAAGGGTGAGAGCTGTGCAGCAAGGAAATACTTCTATATTAGTAATGTAACTATAATGACTTTAAGGTAATGAAATACATGCTTTATGTTCCTGTTAACAAGGCAAGATAATTGCTGTTAGAAATAGAGACTTATGCTTGAAGTCTGTTGGCATGATTCTGGATAAATGACTGAATGCAAACGAGTAAAGTACATATATTCTGTTGACACCTGTTGATCCCTTTCATAAAGAAATACTTAAAAGAAGTTATTTAATTTCTGTCTGTGTAAAGCAGATAAGCATGATTTAGCTTAAGTGTTTCAAGATCATTCACAAGATAGTGAGGTTTTATATTCAGTGTACTCTCTTTAGTCTGTGTGTTCCAATAGTGTGAAAACTATGGGTTATATGTGTTGCCCTGTGATGTAAAATAAATATGTCCTGGTTATATTACAAATTTCTTGATCTTATTTACATAGAAAAGCTATCGGGAGTTATTTTCTTGTCTGAAAGAAATTTTAAGTGATGTTTTGTTTTCTATTTCAGCATGGTTTATACCCTACAGTTGGTCTACAGACACCAGGAGAGGTTGTTGAAGCCAACTTCGGAAACTCACCATTTGTATATGATATTGAGGATTACATGAAGGTAAATCCCCTGCTTCCTTTAGTCTTGTCTGAGAAGTCCTTGACATTACTTATGTCATTCTTTTCTGTCTGAGTAATTTAATGCTATTGGCATCTTATTTAGGCAATAAGCCATTCTTTGTAAGATGAGGTTTACAATTGTTTTGATCAGAAAAGACAGGGCCTCTGGAAAGATACCTACAATAAAAAAAGCCTGGCTAGGAATAAAAAGGAACATAGTTTCGTATAGTTTAATAGAAATGATCATTTTTGGCAGAAAAGGATGAAGGAAATCTTTCTTAAACAAGGAAAATTATACAGAGATACTGTAATGGTTTTTTTTTTTTTTTTTTGGCAGAAAAATTATGAAAGAAATCTTTCTAGAAGGAAATTTATATGGGGATACTTAAGCTTTCTGTAATGACTCTGTTACATATTTGGGTCAGATGTGTCTTTTTGTTGATACTTTGATTCTTTTCATTCAGTCTGTTTTGTGTCAGTTTATCATTGGATATGGGAATCATTTGCCAGTTTCATCACCACTCATAAAAAGGTTATTTTTAGGCACTGCCAGTAATATGTGTCCCAGAGGCATATATGTTAGGTTTTGAGTATTAAATTTTGACCAAGGGAAATTTAACTCTATTGAAGAGTGGGGATTGAACCTGCACTTCCTAGATTATCAGTCATAGTCAATCCTGCGTAAGATATGATATTTTAAAATTAAACTTGAAACATCAGCTATAAAGCTTCTCAGAACGATTGTTTTATAAGCAGTGCTTTCGTTAACTTAAAGAATAAGGTGTACAAATATTTGCTTTATTATCAAGAGGCAAAGAAAGGAAAATTGATTTATTGATAAAGTATAATTTCTTTTAATGTAGGAATGGAAGATGAAGACTAGACTGACAATTGAGAGATTTCCAGTAAATGACAAGAAGGGAGAGTGGCAGACAGCATTACAAAGGTTATATTACTGTGACTTCCTGTCTGACTTATAGTTTCTGTTTTGCTAAATGTCTGTTTCATTTCACACTTTGAAGATTATTTGTGTTGTATTTATGAAAGGAGTTTTAGTGCATTTATTTTCCTTTGAAGCAACTGACTGATGAAATTTAGCTTAAAAATGTTTTCCTCTAAATTAAAGAGAAGGAAATATACTATGGAAAAAGCTTGTGTGCACCATGAAAGCTGAAGTAAAAAAAGTTTACTTTAATAGGTTTCAAACCCATGCCCTTCTGGTCAGTGAAATTAAGGATGGCCACCTATACCACTGAGCTACAATAACTTGTTATTTCTAAGAGTCAAAAATGAGAATGAAAAGAAAAGTATTTACCCGGTGACTAACTGGGTAAATTTCATTCCTTTAAAAGGGTGTAAAACTTGGTATTATGACGTTTTTCTGTAAAAGAAAAAAAAAAAGAGAGAGTTACTTTATTTAGATATGTTCTTCACAATCACAACTAAAATTTCAATATTTTCCACTCAGTAACAGGAGTACCATTTCACCCAGAGCCTTCAAAATTCATAGGATGATTGCTTTTACTAAATAGAAGAACCCTATTGTTTTTGGGGCTAGTATGTCAAAGGTCAAGGTCACAGAGACCTGTAGAGTCAAAAGAATATAGGCTCAGTAACTGGAGTACCCAAAACCTTTAAACTTCATAGGGTAATTATATTAGAAGAACCCAGAGCCTTCAAACTTATTCAAACTTGCAAATAACAAACACCCATAACAACCAATAACAATACTTGTAACAAGAGCAATGAGACTCAGATGAGCGATTTAGGGCCATCATGGCCCTCTTGTTAAAGCGTTATTTTGACAAAGTCAGTAACAATGAAAAAGTTAATTCATCAGAGTAGTGTAACTGATCACTGTATATTTCCTGTATTTCAGCATTGTCTCTACATACCTTGTCCACCATGGTTACTGTGCCACAGCTGAAGCTTTTGCAAAATCTACAGGCCAAAAAATTGATGAAGAAATCACATCTAATCAAAAATAGACAAAGTAGTATCATTCATATAGTCCTCCTTGATTTGATTGCTTCACTGCTTTAGTGATCATGCTTTCAAGATAGCTATTTCAAGTAGTGTTATTACAATAGACAACTAATTTTAAGCTACGTAACCTATTTGCATTATGTATTGAAAAATCATATTTTGACTTAAGTAGTGCATTTTTCATTCCAGTATGTATTAGTACATAATTAACAGTACATAATTAATAGGGAATCTACACTCAATGTATGTTTTTCAAAGTGAAATTAAATAATGGACTACAGTACCTATGTATCTTAATGTTTTGTAGGAATATCAAAGTTGGTTTTGGCAGGACGTATGGGTGAAGCCATAGAGACTACACAACAGTTATATCCAGGCTTACTGGAACGTAATGCAAACTTGTTATTTATGCTTAAGTGCAGACAGTTTATTGAAATGGTGAATGGTTCAGACAGTGAAGTACGTGGGGCAGCATTAAGAAGCCCCAGATCTCAGCATGGGGGCAGTAATCGCTCTAGTCCATCCCGAAGCCCCATTCACCATAGCCACACCTCCAGGGGAAATACTCTGGCAGGGGGAACTAACTCAGGGAACAGTAGTCCAAATAGATCGAAAACTCTCAAATCACATTCAAGTTTTCAGACACACCCACAGACTTCAAACTCAAGCCCCACCCTTAACCCCTCCCATAGCAACAGTGTTACCAGTAGCAACAGTACAAATAACCAAACAGATTTAAAGACTATATCTGAAGAGAATATGAATGTTGCAAACATGGCCAATTCAAATTCAAACAGTGTTACAGTGAATGGATCAGACACGCGCTACATTGAGGATATTGAAATGTTGGATGGTATTGTGGAGGATGAAAATTGTGTTGTGACTAATGGAAATAGTTCAAATGGACAAATTATGAATGGAAACAGCTGTGAACAGGATAAAGACGATCACATGGGTAAGTTTGTGTTGGTTTCTCTTAGCTTCCAGTGTATTGGGTTTAAGGAATTTAGTATATTTGTGTCTTATGTAACTTCACTGACCTCTAAAAGAAATCTACAATCTCTTAATTGCCTTAAAACTTTAAGGGAGTAAACAGATGGTTCTTTTTATTTCAGAAATAGACCCACCATCTCAGAAACGACAGTTGTGTGGGGGTAGTCAGTTAGCCATAGAGAAAATGTTACAGTTTGGCAGAGACCTGCAGACAATGAGTATTCGGCTGAGAAAAGAATTTGGAAAAAATGAACAGAATAAAAAACAGTTACAGGTGAGCATGCTGTAAATTAAGGAAAAGATGTCTTATGTTCCTTGATAAATTTATCATTATCAATTAATGTTATTAAGTATGTAATTAATATTATTATAATTATTCAACACACCCAGATTAGTAAGCTATATCTGCAGTGTATGATGGTCCATACAGTATGATTTTCTGAATA